>CM054057.1:22329290-24729290 GCA_028641055.1 Alopecurus myosuroides | reverse complement strand
AATGCTTCCCACTAGGCAGCGTCTGCAGGATGTGTCATGATATAGCCCTTCTCCGGATCTTCTTCCGGCTTCTCCCTTTTCGCGTGCCATTGCATGAGCTTTGCTTCCTTAGGGTCCACGTAGTACCGTTGAAGACGGGGAGTGATAGGAAAGTACCATACCACTTTTCGAGGAATTTTCTTGTTGTTGGTTCCACACTTGTATCGTCCGTGGCCGCACTTCGGACATGTGGTTATGTCCTTGTACTCCCCTCGATAAATTACACAATCATTGATGCAGGCGTGAATTTTTTCGTGAGGTAGGTCAAGAGGGCACACGACTTTCTTAGCCTCGTTGATACTGCTTGGCAATGTGTTCCCCTCGGGAAGGCGATCGTGCCAGAATTTCAAGTTCTTGCTGAAGCTCGAGTCGGTCCATTTGTTTTGCGTCTTCATCTTCAGAGCAGCAAGCGTTACATGCAACCGCGTATCCTCGGGGCGGCACCCAGGAAACAACGGAGTCACCCCGTCTATCTCCATTTGCGCCAGCTTGGCTTTCTCCCTAGCTACAACTATGTCTATGCTCGTCTCCTTAAGCAGCAAATCCTGAACATGAGAGTCCCGCAAGGCCGAAATTAGCAGGGTCTCCGTGTTCACGCCTTCATCGTCATGTCGATCTTGTCCGCCGACATATCCTTCTTCATGATGATCTTCTTCGCCGTCATTTCCTTCGTCACCTCGCTCGCCCTCTTCTTCGTGCACACCTTTTGCTGCCGGCGGTGCCACGTGGTTGCGGTCGTCAAAGAAACCGCGTCTGAGAAGGTGCTCCTCCAATTGTCCGGAATCAGGGTCAATCCAGCGCACGAGTATGCATGATCGACACGGACATCTTATCTGCCACCTGTTGCACCGAATCATGTCCGCCTTCACGTCTTTCTTGTATCTAGCGATTCGAGCAGAGCTCATTTCTAGTACCATGGTTGTCTGCACAGACACATAGAGAGCAGAAAATTAGAACCACAACATGCATAGTCGCCGGAAAAATTTGGCATGACCTCTCCTATAAGTAGGACATATGGGGTGCAAAAGTTTGCCGAAATGGAAGTGAATCAACATTTCGGCAAACATCCATGCACCATGACCGCCCGAGCGCGCGACAATCGGTCCACCTGCACATGCATGACAAGCACCCATACACATCGATCGATGGCCACACGAGACATGCACCTCCAACTATACTCACCTAGTAGATTCGATACCGAGACGCGAAAAGAGCGAGGAGAGGGAGGGACCGGAGTATAGATGGAGGTAATTAGGCCCCCTCAACAACAAGAAACTTTACCAACAATTATACATCGAAAAAATAGGTTTACCTACCAAAAAAGGAGAATTAAATGTGTAAAATTGGAGTGGAGAGAAGGGGGAGGCGAGTGAGGAACATCCACTTGGAATGAAATGAGTGGGGGGAGAGAGAGGGTGGGCTACCATCTTTATGTGCACAGTGCACCTATTCTGTGGCGCACCTGTACAATATTCTGTGGCGCACTGCTGTGCTGCGCCACAGAAAAGACACATTATGTGGCGCATGGTAATACATGCGCCACAGAATATGGTTTTTCTGTGGCGCAGCACAGCAGTGCGCCACAGAAACGCACCAGGGAGCCTGCGCCATAAAAATAGGTGTACTGACAGCCAGTCCAATGATTGGTGTGGGCCCCACCGAATTTCTGTGGCACACCAGGCAAACATGCCACAGAATTAGAAATTTCTGTAGCGCACCGCGGGCCATGCGCCACAAAATTTTATTTCGATGGCGCACGCCTTCTTGGTGCGCCACAGATGCTATTCCATAGAAAGGCATTTCTCTACTAGTGATGTATTTGTATTTATTTTTTAATATATGATATGAATTTTTCAAAGTTATGAGGCAAATTCAATATTTCATACCTGAGTTACAATTATACTTTCATCTTCAAAAGTCAATGTTGCACAAAACTTTAGACTGGACTTAGTTTTTCTGCCTTTTCAATTTTTGCAGGTGATAATCAAGAAATAGAGGTTAGAGGAACATGAAAGAATGCAGACTCAATTTTACACAGAAGAGAGGATGATATTGAGGGGTGGAGAAAAAAATCTGACCATTGTAAGTTGATCTCTCTTCTCCATAAGTGTTTCTGGTTTTTTTATGATAATCTCCCATTATCTTCTTGCTTTTGTTGCTCCTATCTTCTCATCTAATATCTTTCTTTTTACCGAGATCTGCAAGTACTTTCTGTTATGAACATGGAGGAGACAAGAGTGTTCTAGAGGAGACCTGATCGAGCGTTTGCGTGTGTTTTCTAGGAGCGGGTTGGTTGGGGGATGTATTGAGGGTGTTTTTTTTTCATTTTTCTACTAGTTTCTTTCTTCCGCAACAAGTCTCCAACTGGATGTAAGAAGTAGACACGAGCCGTCCCAACCACAGCCCACATAACAACACACAACCAGAGAACCAACCACATTCCACAAAAAGAAAAGAAAAAAGGGCAACGATGACAAGACAACAAACAAGCCCGACAACGGGGACAAGAGGGATAGCTGGTCCGAATCTGCACCCATACATTTTGCTAACATCACTTGACCGAGATTTAAGTTAAATCTCAGCTAAATGAGCATTCAAGAGACCATTTATTTAGGGAGTGTCTAATGAACATCTAGTTGTTTTTATTTTCGGTAACAGACAGATTTCTGTAGCCAATTAGAAAATGAGAGTTGTATACTAAAATTAATTCTAAAATGAATAAAACCATCTGTTTTTCATTATCAAAACCGACATATTTTTTTATTATCGGGCTCAGTCATTAATTTCGTTTGTACACAAGGTCTCGTGGATGGATTTCACTAAACATAAGGGGTCACAAACTCGAGACCTCGGAAGAACGCCATGGCCAGAAGAACTCCACTGAAAAAAGGTTCCATCGGACTCTAGGGCTCCACCGAAGCAACCAAAAGAATCCATAAGTTCACATGGATTCAACCAAAACTTGATCGAGAAAAATAGTAACACAAAAATGATTCCATCATATCCGGGCTTCATGTCCAGATCTTTGTCGCCTATACCCGAGGCCGGATCTTAGTCACCCATGCCCACACCCAGGTTGCCATGCATAGAGTCTCTCCTCCGTGACACTGCTCTTGCTCGCGATATCGGTAGGGTGTCGAGCCTCCATGCCCCTAAGACGTGTGGTAGAGGACGAGGACAATCGAGGGGAGGCGGCGACGGCAGGATCCGCTCGATGTGGTGGCGGTGACAACCGGATCCGTCGGCTCCTAAAATGTTGTTTCATTATAAAAAAAAACAAAGGTAGTAGGTACGTCACATTTTTCTCTTCGATTCAATTCTATTTTCGTTTTTCACCCATATTTGAATTTGATGTTTTTTTTATATAATTTATACCTGCGATGTTACTGGTGACTACTCAACTGATAGCAACATTTCATTATATGGCATATTCATAACCTGCAAAATTTGAAATGACACTAACAACTCTCTTTCAATTATTTTAGTCAATAAAAAACCATTATTTCATTTTATTTGGGTATGTCTGCTAAAAGTATTTTTTCATTGTAATCCTCATTAAGAATTGCTGGATATAATAATGGTATCCAGTGTCTTGCACGCTGAGAACCTACAAAACAAATAAATAAAAAATTACATTAACAACGCAATTTTTTTTAACTGTGCATGTGAGTTCTTTCTTTTTGTGTTCATGTTTTTTTAACAACTAGAAGGATACCCCGCGCGTTGCAGCGGGATCCCTTATAGTGAATGTCACGTGTGTTTTTATGCAGAGGCCAAGGGTCTTAACCTGCTTCTCGAAAAAAAACAACATGCTACATTATATAGTCTAAAGAAATATGAAAAAATGGGTTGATCATACTTGAGATACTAAATGTTATAGACATACGATGCGTGTTATAAACCATTAGTTTAAAAAATGGATGGTTTAAGGAATGATATGTAGCTTGCATAAATCATTAAATTAAAAAATGGATGGTTATGTATGATATGTAGTTTGCATGTAATAATTAATAACTATTAGTGGAGATGACATGGAGAATTGATTGGCTAAGAGGATGGATGATGTGGATAGATTGCATGTTGAGATAGAAAAATAATTAATGCATGTCAGTGGGGTTTTGCTTTACGTTGCGGCGGAGATTATTTATAGCAAATGGCTTGTGTGTGTTTTGATTTCTCAACCTCCTTTTCGAAAAAAAACAGTATAATACATTATATAGTCTAAAGAAATATGAAAAATTCGGTTGAACATACTCGAGATACTAAATTTTATAGGCATATGATGCGTATTATAAACCACCAATTTGAAAATGGATGGTTTAAGGAATATATGATATGTATCTTGCATAAATAATTAAATTGAAAAATGGATGGTTTAAAAAAATGTATGATATGTAGCTTGCATGTAATAATTAATAAATAAAAATGAATGGTTCAAATAAATGTATGATATGTTGGTTGCATGTAACAATTAATAACTATTAGTGGAGATGACATGGACAATTGATTGGCTAAGAGGATGGATGATATGGATAGCTTGCATGTTGAGATAGAAAAATAATTAATGCATGTTAGTGGGGTTTTGCTTTATAAGAAGTATAGATTACCATGATAATATGTAGACATGACAGAAATAGAGCCATGCGTATTACCATGTAGTAACCCCCAACTACTCACCTACCAACGTTTATTACCCTGTAAAAAAGGGCACACTAATTTTCCCCTTTATATATCACACAGCCGGACAGATCTAGGGTTTGCTCTATTTGTCCATCTCCTCTTACAGACAAATCCGCGCTTTTGAAGAGAACCCAACCTAGATCTTGCGGGATTGGAAACAAGTACTCCCTTCGTCTCAAAATTAATTGTCGCAAAGTTTGACAAAAGTGGATGTATCTAACACTAAATCATGTCTAGATACATCCACTTTTATCAAACTTTATGACAATTAATTTGAGACGGAGGGAGTACAAATCTAACATGGTGCTAGCTAAGAAGGTATGCTCCCTTTCGTCAAGTGTTCATTTTCTGTCACAGTTGTACTGCGTGGACTCTTTTTTTTTTTTTTTTTTTTTGCCTACCTCAAGCGTGCACTAGATATGCATTGGACTTTGTTGGTTTACAACATTCCCTAGGGCAGGTGACTGTAATTTCATCAATTCATGTGTACCCTTTTTTAAGTTGTTGTTATTTGTTCTTCCATAAATTCACTTGTGGTCTTCCAAAAAAATGAGTGACTACGCTTAATGAGAGACTTAAGAAAATAATAATAAGAGAAACCGAGTCAGTGAAAGCTGAAAACAAAAATGAGATCAAAGGAAGAGCAAGATCAAGACTGAAACACTAAACAAATTCAAAGAGAACCGAGAAAAAGGGTAAAAGAAAGTAGGCACTAGAAGAACTTATGCGTACAAGTGAGCAGCAACAGAAGCATGGAATTGTGGTGGGATACCAAATATTAGAAAAGGCAGTGGGATACAGATAACAAAACCTAATTCATGCTAAAAAGTAAATCAATTAGAGTTGTACGAACACTACATCATGAACAGCAAGCTCTGGACAATCCGGTGATCCTAAAATCCGATTGAACACTAAGATTTGGATGCTGCATGGCCTCCTTGCTGAGTTCCTGCTTGGTACACACTCTAAAAATTAGTCTGCATTAAGATAGGTGCATGCATGTAATGTAGTTTCCGCTACTAGGTCTTTGGTCAGGAAATGGCGCGACATCTTGGATTGTCTTTTTGGTCATGTCAATGGCGACAACCCATTCCTTCCTGTCGTTGGGATCCACCTTGCACTTGAGATAAACGACATCAGTACCATCCATGCTGAGGGTGGGGTAGCCTGGGCGGAGCTTCTTTCCACTCTCCTTCTCCACGAGACCACACCCCGGGAGCCTGGGCGAAGAGTCTCTCATGTCGACCAAATCGTCGACGTGGACCGAGCTCCCCCTTCGCCAGCAATTGGAAGAGACCGTCATGTGCCACGTCACGAGTCTCCAGCCAGCAGTGTAATCGTCAATCTCCTTGGGCTCCGTAACCATGGTCGTGTGCTCGATCTCGACGAGCTTGATCCCGCCGTCCACGCAGACCACGTCGCGAAACTGCGCCGCGAAACTGCCTACGCCGTTACCCGGTAGCAGGGCGGGCAGCGGGATGACGCGGAACACGGGGTCGTCGTCGAGCAGGTTGCACACGACGATGCTGCGCCTGAGATCCACCCAGCCAACCTCCCCGCCGCCGAGCACGATCACCTTGTCAGGAAGTATGAAGGTCTCCACGCCGCGCAGTGCCACCACTTTCTCCGTCCAAGTCCGCTGCTTCGACCGGAATATGTGGAAATCGTACCGCCCGCTCGTGGACGACAAAGGGTAGCCTAGGGCAGCCAGGACGAAGTGCTCGCCGCACGGTACGACCGCCAAGGACGCTGGGGGCTTGATCCTGCACCGCTGGTCATGCAATCCCGGAACCAGCTCGAGCGACTGTGGCCGGCCACGCCATGATGCCGTGTAGAGGAAGTACTCTGTACGGTAAACCTCGCCGTGTGTGAGGCTGATGGTGATAAGGGTGAGGTTGTCGCCGGAGTAGACCACCCAAGGCTGGCTGGAGTAGCCGGCGACCTCGAGACCACGGCAGTGGACGCAGAAGTGAGAGACGCCCGGCGGCTCGGCGGGGAAGAAGGAGAAGGCGATGGGCTGTCCCGTGCTCGTCAGGGCCTCCGCTGTGGTCGCGTTGCCGCGGTTGGCGACGTATCCCACCCTGTTGAGGAGGACCCAGGCGGGAGGGCCGGAGGTGCTGGCCGGCACGGCGGGAGGCTGGAAGGAAGCGGCGTCGAGTAGGACCATCGTTGATGGATTTCTCGATCAGAGCCCGGCGACGGAGGGGATCCGATCTGCTAAGGTTCTAGTCCGCTCCTTCAATTAATATACCATATCTTGGTTTATGGAAACCGTGCAACAAAACCAAACGTAAAAATCCGGAATTAACGTGTACGTCTCGTACTTAGGGAAAGAAATTAAAAAATTGACCGCTAAAAAACCCAGGTCGGTAAAACACGCAGGATTAACGGAGTTAATGTCTCTTACGCGATCGCTACAAAGCTACTCCCTCCGTTCCATATTAGATGAATCAGATGTATCTAGACATATTTTAGACTAGATACATCTATTTGAGTGTCATCTAATATAGAACGGAGGGAGTAGCTATTTGTGCATAGCACAATCTCAGCACAGATCACGCATGCAGTTCCGATCCTAAGTCAAAGGGGAAAAAAATACCAAATGATGAAGATCATCACATCAGAATCCAAAACCAACACTTGTTCGAGATGGACTATGCTGGAACACGTGGCTATGGGACACCGCTATAAAAACGTACTCTCTCCGTTTCTAAATATAACAAAGTTTAGGATTTTTTTCACATTACTAGTAAACATGCCCGTGCGTTGCAACGGGGAGAGAAATTAAGTTTTCTTGAAATATATTCCTGGGACCCAAATTTTGTCTAATATCTGTCGACCTGTGTAACTCTACTCTCGGTTTTACATTTTCCATTACTTCCTATGACGGAGCAGGAGTAGCGAGGAGGTCCAATGGAGTTGCACGAGGCTAGCTAAGTTAATATTTTATGTTTCTTTCTATTTTTTCAACGTAAATCTTTACCAATGTATACTTTATTGGCATGCCGCCAACACCAACCATGTGTGGCGGGGAGAGCAAACCACCGAGAGTTGGGTGAAGATAATTGGCCTCGGCAATGCAATATTCGGAAAATAGCCAATAAAATCATGTAAATATTATGTAGATCACTAAGTGATATGCAGTCTAAGGTAATTCCAAACCTATGGTTAGTTCCTAATGTTTTGAACCGCCTTCCAACAACTCGTATGTCTAGGTGGGAGAAGGTTATCAGGGTTCCCTCATGATCTAACAATAAAGGAGGCGACCAAAGTCCCACATGATGTAGCCGGTGGACGCTAGGAGTGGGAGTTCCTTCCTCCTACATCCGCCGTTCCGGCGAAGGGACAAGGAGAAGCAAGACAACTCGCTCGTAGCGTGAACATATTAGGGTTGATTCTTTTTAGGATGTTCTTTCATATCTGGCGAGTTTATATGATTGGGTGGTATTTCTGAGGCGGAGGGAGCGACATTGCTTTGACTTTGTGTTCTCCAACCTCGATCGCATCCGCATTTACATCATCAACCCATAGCAGTGCACGCACACTTTTTGCTAGTTGTAGTAAAAAATAGTGGTTATTGAATATTCAGACAGATGTCTCGTCGATATGGATGGAAATGTGTCGATTCAATGTGTCGCAAATGCCGAACTGCTCCTCGTGTACATATTTAACTATTCATGCACCCAACTGAGAAGAGTGTTACTTCTAAGTGACTGGATCAAGCCAAAGCTATGTCGATGTAAGAGCATCTCTAGGAGAGCCCGTAAAACGCCGAGACCCGTAAAAGGCCGGCGGGTTTACGGGCTCGGGGCGTAGTTTCGGTCATAGCAGAGCCCGTATAAATGCACCCGGCCCGTAAACAGTTTTCAGTCGCACGATAATCCGAGACGCGGAACCCTACAAGTAGTGGCCGCACGGCCATTTTCAGTCCACGGCCCCATCCCTCCGCCATAATCCATCCGCGCAGCCGCACACCTCTGACGAGAAATTAATCGCGCCTCCACCTAGATCCAGCTCCATCACGCTGCCATGGTGCCGAAGCTGAAGACCCCGAAGCGTGAGCCCACCTTCCGGCACTTGTTCGACCCGTCAGATTTGTCTCACGAGGCGCGGAGACAGGTGGCGTGCTCCGACGCCGCGAGGAAGATGGCGACGCATGCCTTCACCAACAACGCTCTTCATGTGCCGTACTCCCTGGCGTACTGCTCCCTCACGGAGTTTGACCGCCTTCGCGCACTCTGCGGCCCGGGCAGCTCGAGCGGCATGGGGAGCTCCTCCCACTCCCTCGTGTTGACGGAGCCGCTGCCAGAGTACGACCCGGCGACATTTGCCCCTCTTCTCCGAGCTCGACTTCGTCCCCAACAATACGGTGGACGCCGTCGTGGCGAACCTCTGCCATCGCTCTACAACAGAGGAGGGGGAGGGCTAGAGCTAGGGCTATGTCTAGGGCTACTCCGGTGATCACCGTCGACGATAATCGTTGTAATCGGTGGTCTTTGCCGGCTCTTTTTAAACTAATTTTGTGGCAAAATCAGAAATCGGAATATGCGGGTTATGTTTACGGGAACTGCTACCGCGAGATGTATCGAAACTGAAAAAAATCTAAAACGCGAACTGAAAACCGCGTTTTAGGGGTTTTGCTAGAGAAACTGCTTCCAAGCCACCAGATAATACAAAATCAAATAACCTTATGAAGCTTTAGCCATAAGAAAATATATGACCTGAATTTGACAATTGTGTCTTGGAGGAGCTGATTTTATGGTACAAACAGGATAGCAACGACCAGGCTATTGTCGGTCAGCTCTATCGTGGCCCAATCGGCCGCAGTGCAGATCAGTAGCCTTGAAATCCTTGAGTTTGACCTCCATATCCGACGCCGGATCCTTGGCCGCCCAATGGGTGAGGCACGCCAGAGCCGAGCAGCGTGACACCTGGAGCAGCACGGCACCAGCAAGGTCATGCCGACCCATGCGCGTAGCATGGATGACACTAACAGTTACTGCTGCGCAATAGCATGCGAGTCAAAATCTTCAACGATTCTTTTATTTTGTTACCCATCTTAATAAGAACATGAGATGCCGGACAGATACGCCTTGCTTGTTCGGACAGATGCGCCGCCGCCTCCGGCATGATCATGTTTGTGCCCACGACCTCGTCGACTTTGCTTCTGTCCGCTGCCATCGTCGCCTTATCGAATAGCGGGCTCCCGTGCCATGATAGATTGGAACACTCGATTTGAAACGGAAGCCTTGATCGCTCCAATATTTAAAGGCGCTGAAAAGCTAGAAGAGAATGACTCGGGTCAGGTTGGGGTACTCAATTTTGGATCGATCTCTTGTCCAACACTAAAGCAGCGAAACAACTTCATGAAACTATGGTGCAGAAATTGCATGATGTCGTCTGCAATTTACTTGGTGTACTACATGCAGTCTGTATATCCAATAAATCAGTCGATGAGCACTGGCCTTTCTCTACCATTACCAAGCCCCAATAAAGGAATCTATATGAATGGACAGAGAAAACGAAAACTGAATCTGCAAGACGAGGATATGGGTGCGACAGACATTCTCCCCAACACAACAATGACATGCATGCTATTATGAATGTATTCACTGTTGGACACACGTAAACTAATAACGAGGCAGAGGCTGCTTTGCAGGAGAATGGGTGGCGCGATGGGGAGAACACCAGTGAGCTCGCGAGCTTATGTACAGAACTAATAATAAAAAACTGCACAATAATTTATTGAATGAGAGAATTGTACAGAACTAACCTGAAGTTGCTCAAAGCTGACATGCTTGAGGAAAATAGCTAGTACCTCAACATTAAGCATAGTGCTCTTTCTGAATTCATAAATCGACTTATGCCTCGGCCCTAAATGAATGATCAAAAGTTGGAAATCTGGAGAGAAGATAAAAAAGGGAGGATCTACTTGATGCCAGCAACCATTATGCTATTCATGTGGTCACGAGCTACGGATATACTCCAATCAGCTGGGCACCTGCACATCGAGCAGCAAAGTCCACACAGTGCGGCGTCCCTCGCCGCCAGCGTGCCGGTCCTCCATCCCAACTCTTTTCCTCTCCCATCCCCTCCCACAGTAGGCCACGAACTCAACCCCCGAACCTCCTCCGCCTAGTTCCTCTGATCCGACTCCACTGCAGGCATATTCGCCGCAGATACAGCAGCACTGGCCGCACCTTCCAGGGGATACATGAGAACATGAGAGCATGTAGCAGCCCGAACAGCCGAAGGGTCGAGCCGACGAGGCAGAGGCTGCTTTGCAGGAGAATGGGTGGCACGATGGGGAGAACACCAGTGAGCTCGCGAGCTTATGTACCTGGCCTTTGGCTTCCTGTACAGCTACCTCCGGAGGGCGTCGCCGTCAGGACCGCAGCCCGTCCCCGTCTCCTCGTCGGTTGTCGTGGGGTATGGGGTCGGTGGATCCTGAGGTTGATGACGCCAAATCAGGAGGCGTTGGAGCGGATTCGGCTGTGGGAGGGACCGGACTTAGAAGGAGGGATACCGGCGTTGGGTTGTTCCGTCTCGCGGCGATGCTCGCCGGAGATCGAGGGCGGTAGCGCGGCAGGTTGGGGAAAAAACAGAGCTCTGTTTTTTCTAGTGGAGGAGGGTCGGTTGACGATTAGGAGAACGAATCGGTACAATGGCAAAATTTCAGTACTATGTTATTTGGTGGGAGGGTAAATCGGTCATTTTATGTTGGACGAAAATTTTGGCAGAAACCTTAATGCCTTTATTATTAGGTAAAGATATATATCTACATGTATTTAGATAATTTTTATTATATATGTTCTATCATATTAGTACGTCTATTTAACATATGCAATAGTTAGAACAACGTATATTTAAGAGCATACAGTCATGTCCTAGCTAGCCATTGCCATGCCCAGCCTCGGCACATCAACGCTCTCTCGATCGGCATGATCACGTCTCTTGTTGTGTGTTGGTCGGATTGATTTTATTAGTTCGACTTAACAATATATGCCAGTTGCGATTAGTTTGTTGGTCCCAACTGCATGCCTAAGTTGAGATGCAAGTCTCTCACCAGTGTTACAATTGTAGGCGCACATCGATTTATCGAGAAACAAACAATCATAGCAAAATGACGACACCGAAATTTGTTAACGTAGTTCGGCAAACTCGGCTACTCTGCGGGGCATGACTATGGGCGCTCTTTCCTTTTGATACCGCTGCACCGGCCACCTTGGTCGCAGGCACAAGCCATCAGCTCCCTTTGCGCGACTGCTGCTATCAAGTCGTAATGGGTTACATAATGTGGTGCCTCCATATTATATGAGAGGTCCTAGGATACATGTGTTCTACTACAAAACTACCATACTTTGTCCACACCTATTACAACATCAAATCCTGTTGTAACACTTCTCGTACATAATATTCGACACAAACACAACAATTAGATCATATTCTAAGAAGCACGTTTGTTTGAAATTATGTTTAATCCAGAAGTTGTCCTTCTTTTCACACTCTAGAAGCCCTGCCAGCTCGAAATCCTCTTGTTTTCCACGGAACAGGAATTTTTGATGAATTGATGATGAATAGTAACATAGTGTGATAGGAACCATTCATTGTCCACCTCCTACGGACCCACTTGACACGAATTGTATATGCAAGAAAAAGACGAATAGATTCCCAGAAAGCCTCACGAATATATATAGTAAAAACATGTAAAGTAGAAAAGGATTTTGTAGATCTCTGCACCTAACCTCCAGCTTTCTATTCTTCGGTTTTACGCCGACACAAGGATATTCTTACTCCTTTGTCCATAAACTGATAAAAATAGAATCACCGCCAGCTTAGCCCGTCAAAATAAGAAAGCTAGCAACTCAGAGTTGCGTGTTATGTTTGTTTCAATTTATTTTGATTACATGACCGTTGTAATAACTGAGCATGGATAACAGTTTTACATTCTTTGCAGAAATAGTTGCACACTAAATCATTCTTTAGTGATGCATGACTCATAGATGAGCTTCGCAGTATCTAGCAAGCATCATGTGTTGTGATATATCTATTCTAGGACTATTATACTCTCACTTAGCATGGATAAAAGCTTAGGATATTGAATTGATTTGGATTTTTCATCAACAACATGTATCTATGTGAAGCATCCTATTTCCAATTATTTTTAGAATCCCCATTTATGCGCACTCCATGCATTCATTTTTTAATTGTTATTTAAAAAAATTAGTATGGGATGCTTAACTTTTGTATTTCCCACGTACTCATGTGCACATACATACGTCAGCGTGTTCAGCTAAGATAATGGCAAAGCAAAGGCAACATATTTCAAACATTCGAGAGGAAATAAATCAAGAAAGACATGAACGTGGTAGAGTATGACGAAATAGATCGACAATCGAGCAAAAGGAGAAGGTCAATACACGTAGAAGAGAAACAAATTGAGCTAAACTAAATAATTTTGCGCCTGAGCAGAAGGAGGAGATTAATGCACTCCGAAGAGAAGCCAAGCAACACACGCCTACACAAATAACAATTGATGGGAAGAGGGCTCGGCGTAGGACAAACGTACGGATAGGAGGGACACAAATACGCTTACTCCATCGCGATCCATGCCCAAATACAACAACTTTGCCAACGAGCATGTCGTGGTATATCATGAGGACCAAGGGTATAGAGCATCACTAGATATTAGAGCACACCGTTGTACAATCGTTACGTAACACACAAATATTAGAGCATCTTTAAGAAACACTGCATCCCTCCGGCCTGCAAACCCAAAATAAGGGGCGCGGAAAACCCTTTTAAAGGGCCGATTTCGGCTGCGGCAGAACAGACCCCGCAAAGCCGACAAAAAACCCAGAATATTCTGCTGCAGCCGAAATCAGCCCTTCAAACTAGGGTTTTGTAGCAACATTTCAGCAACTTTATAGGATATGAAATAAAATTATGATAGAAATATAAACTAAAATTATGACAATTTATTAATTCTACAATGCAATAATAGTCAAACTTACAACAATAGTTCAAATGAAAGAATTAAACAAATAATCCAACACAACAACAGTCCGGAATGGAAGTAATGGTTCAAATCGCAACATTGAGATCAAATAGATGAACATAGAAAATCTTTACTGCCCATGCAAACTCCATATGTGCTCAATGATATCATGCTGCAGATGGGTGTGGCCATGGGTGTCTTCTATCTGTCGTACGTCTCCATGAAATCTTAGATGCGATCGGGGTTTCTAGCTGGCTTCACACGGCTACCAACATTGTCGTAGAAGAACTGAAAGTTTAAGTCACTCTCATATTCGATGATCATGTTGTGAAGAATCACACAACATGGCATTATGTTGCCGAGGTTTTTCTTATCCCAAAAACGAGCTGGTCCATAAACAATAAAAAATCTAGATTGCAAAACACCAAAGGATGTCTCAAATATCCTATCGGTATGCCTCCTATTGCTTTGGCAAATTTAGATTATTTCCTAATAACGGGATATGAGATGGTCTTCACAAATTTAGTCCAAGGAGGAGAAATACCGACGAAAAGGTAGTACCTTTTCGTGTAGGGATTACCATTTGCAGTGTAGTTGCAAGCAGGAGCATCACTGCTAGTTAGCCTCGCAAAAAGATTTGACCGTCACCACTAGCTAGCCTCGCAAAAAGATCTGACTGCTGCAACTTGCAACATATTAATGTCACTGAGAGTAACCGACAAACTGAAGAAGTAATGCCATATCCACAAATCCTCTAACGCTACGGCCTGCATAAAAATTGTTGCATCTCGGTTTTTGCCACAATATTGCATGTGTCATGCCTTCGGGAATTTTTTTCAAGTCCAATGCATGTACTCAATACTGTCTAGCTTACCCGGCCAACCTCACCTTTCATTTGTCGCCATCAAATTTGATGTATCTTCTTCGTTGGGTGATGGAAGATAGATTGGACCAAAGAGACAGATCATCTTCTTGGCGGACCTACACACACACTCTATTGTAGTATCTTCAAAAATACGAAGATACTCATCGGCGTAGTGCACCAGAATTTTGTATGCAATAACCATCATCGCTACGGATACGCGCTAAGTACAATTAATCCGGTGGTGTTCCTCTGACGGATAAAATAGCGAGAATTTGACTCGCGAGCTTCCACTATCTTTACGAAGAGAGATCGGCACATTCGGTATCTTCGAAAGAAGAGGTGGGCCGGGTATGTTGGGTACTCCGCAAAGTAGTCTTGCATTAGTAGTTGGCCGTTGCTTGGGATGCAGAGGTGGCCGACCTTCGGTCCTCGACGCCTCTTCCTCCTTCGGTTCTCGTACTCCTTCACGGCCAGAACAACCACCAGCAACTGTTGCGGATGGGTCACTAGGAGGCTCTCTACATCCGAGTCGTCGGACAAGGACGATTCGTCAAGCAAAAAAATCTTCGCAGCCGCTAATCTCCATCTGCAAAAATCGATTATGAGTGGAGGAATTCGTCCGCAAAGCACAAAGAACCCGAACCTAGCCTCACCCACCTGAGATTTGGGGGCGGCGGTGGCGAGGTGGGACTCGATGCGGAGTGGCGACGACTCAATGGCGGATCGTCCGTCAGGGTGGGCTCGATCTGGGGCGACGGAGACAAGGGGACGACTCCTCCGTTGGGGCGCGAATGAGTCGGGGCGGTGGTGACGAGGGGGCGGGTCTGCGGCGGCAGAAATTGAGCTTTGAGGGTCGGAATCTAGGACGGCGGCCCGTGGGTATTGAATTGATGCACTAGCCAACTATCCTAAAAGTCCGAAATGATGGAAAGAGTTAGGCAATGCATTATATTTTTGACACTCCCCTTCACGTCTAGGCCGGTGGACTTTTTCTTCACGGGCTGATGACATGGATTTGACTTCACGCGTCTAGCGCGTGGATTTTGGGGTGTCCGCAAGTATTTAATTAAATACTGCGTTGGCCAGGATTTGAACACGAGACATCTAGCTCTAATACCATATTGAATTGATGCACTAGCCAATTATCCCAAGAGTCCGAGCTGATGAAAAGGGCTAGGCAATGCATTATATTCTTGACAGTGGGTGGTTGTGGCTGCTCGATGCAGAAGTGGGGAGGGAACTAGCGCGCGCTAAAATGTCTGTCCCGCCAACTGTTTTCTTGCGATACAGGGCATGCGAGTCGGCCGCCCAATCCTAGCTATCGCAAGTTGTGAGAAAATTCTGTTGCGCCCCTCAAATTTTTGTGCTGGTCGGCAGGGTTTCAAAATCCGAAGGGTCTGGTGGCGTTTTTTTGCCCAAAACCGTAAACCGCTGTTATTTTGCGGTGTGTCCTATAATTATGTCATGGTGCATTAAAGCATACTTCCTCCGTTTCAAAATGTAAACCTTTTTAGCGAGCTAAAACAGTTTGCTAAAAAACCTTACATTTTTGGAACGGAGGGAGTATTGCTTAGCGGATCAAGAATGTTACCGCAAGTTTACGACTAGTTTTGGTAACGCTCTATTTCGTGACCAATATTGACACGGTGTTAAGCGCACACACGGTTTCGATTCTAGCATGAGCATAAGGTCACATTCAGTGAAATCTCTCCTATCTAAAAAGCAAATTTGGTTCCGTAGTCTGCCAAGTCGGCATTACGTTTCGTCCGCATTTTCCTTTGTCTCTTCTCGCACCCCTGGCCCCACCTCCTTCCCCGCACCGCGCACCCCGGTATCCACTCTCGGCACCCAGTCACCCGCATCCAGCGGCCTCTTCAGCGACACCCCCTCCCATCACCCGCAGTTAACGCCTCATCGCCGGATCCGGTCGTCACCACAGCGCGGATTCAGACATCGCCCGACGCCCTCCCAAGATCACCAGCACGAGCAGCAACAGAGGCGTGGCTCAAGGCGTGGTTCCTGGCAGGGGCGGATCTACACCCCGGGCAACAGGGGCCATAGCCCAGGGTGCAAAACTTTTTTTAACCTCTATATTAGTCGAATGGCTGATTTGGTGTAGCACTTAGCCTAATCAAAAAACTAAAAAAACAACCTGGGTCTGGTTGGATTCTAGATCCGCCCCGGGTTCCTGGGTCTCTGCCTTGCCGCAGGTGGCGACCTGTGCCACCGCCAAAACCCTCGTGGCAGACCTGCTCCACCTCACGCGATGGCCGTCTCCATCCTCACGCATGTTCGTCGCCGAAAAATTTATCTATCTTGCGCTGCCCTTGATTCCGCTGCCATTCGCTACACTGTGGCGTTACTCCCAATATCAGGGCGTTCGATCCTCTCTCCTTCCCTTCTATTCATGGCCATGGTGGCTACATTGGAGGTTAGGGAAGAGTAGTTGATTACATATCTATTGGGTGCGCTTTAGATCTCCACGCACCTCGGGTATCCTGCTGCAGTTGCCACCGCCACCTTCGGGGCAGAGGGCCGCCACCCGCCGCCCTGGCGGTTGCAGGCGGCAGGGATAGTCGAGGTAGGGGAGGCTCTAGGGGCTACATGGTTGAGTTAATCAGCACGTGTATATGTGGTTAATTCTTTCTTTTTTTTACAGAAATCTTTTAATCCTAAAAGTGACAGATCAAATTGCCGCGGCCATGAGCCTGGAGCAGTGGCTCTGTCGCAGACCTGCTCTACGCACCCGTGTGCCCTCGCCGCCACATCTACATGCTACTCTCTCGTCTGCACCACAGCCCCTGCGCTGCAGCTCAATCCTCGACCAAGCAGCACCTAAGTAACACAACGTGTCAATGGCTCTTTCTTCCTTTGGACTCCAATTTTGTACTAGCGTTCTTCTACATGTACGCCCATCTATATGACACACCACGACACCACTGTATAATCATATACACCTGTTATTTCTATTTTTCAGTAGAGTTGATTTATGGAACGATGATTCAAGTGATCCTTGGATAGCTGCTCTCCTATAACCGGAGGATTCAAGTGAAAAGTCTGAAACTATCCCTGGTTCCATGTCTGTTACCAATGCTACTGTAATGCCCTAATCAATTTAATGCCTTACCGTGAGATGTGATTGCACCTAAAAAAAATTCACGTTTTTTCTTTCCAACTGGCTCTTTGTCAATGCTATAAAGGACATGTGGAAAGTTCTATTCCACACGTTCTTCAGTTTACATACTCAAGCCAGACTTCGAACAAGTCATCAATGATAAAACACCATCTTGTCCTGTGATAGCCTTCATCAACTCTAGAAGTGGTGGCCAACTTGGAAGTGGTTTTATCAAAACGTACATGTACCTGGCCTAGCAGTTGGAGAAGGTGTGATGTAGTCATCTAGAAACAGAGCATTCCGTCGTATTATTTTATATCATGGTCTGATAGCTGGATCCACTTACTCTTTTATGTTCTTTTCATCTCTCATAACAGACACCTGATAAGGTGCTGCACATATTGTATGCAAACTTTGAGAAGCTCAAGTCTGACAATGACATTCTTGCTGTTGAAATTCATAGGAAAGTAAGATTAACTGTGAGCATCCTACATTTAGTTTATATCTAAAATTGAATGTCCTTTTGCCTTTGTCTTAACTAAGGATCTTTCAAACAGGTTCCTGGTGGTGATGGCATGGCAAATTTTCGTTTTAATGTGCAAGGTTTTTAACTTCCGAGGTAACTTAGCAGTGTGATGTCGTTGCTGTAACTTGTTACAAGTTCCTTTGACTGTGTTTTGTACTTCTTTTTTCCCACCCTGCATATAGTGCAAGGCCTAATTTCCGAATACCTTTCTTCTCAGTTTACCAAGGATTTTTTTTTTTTTTTTGAACTTAAACTGCAGCAAAAAAAAGAACCCAGCTACTGACGAAGAGGCATGAAAATCATGCCTTGAGCTAATCTTAGAAGTTAGAGCAAAACATTGGAAAGGGGGATTTTTCATCTACGTAGAAGCCATCATTTACTACTTCTACTTGTGTATCTGCACTCTATTTTACTGATCAGACCTTTCATTAAGATTACATGGCCTCCAGCTTTCTTATATGTACATCTACTTGGCTTCAGATATAAGATGGTGCAGGAGTGGAACGAAGGTTGATATACTTGGCTTCAGCTTCTTATTTTGGAAGGGACCTTCTGATGCAGGGGCGGATCTAGAATCCAACCAGACCCAGGCTGTTCAAATTTTTAGTGTTTTGATTAGGCTAAGTGCTACACCAAATCAGCCGTTCGACTAATATAGAGGTTAAAAAAAGTTTTGCACACTGGGCTATGGCCCCTGTTGCCCGGGGTGTAGCGCCTGTTCTGATGCGTTGTGTTATACAAATGTCTAATGTTTGCTAATTAGCCGAAAACTTCCTTCGACTATTACTTTCTAGATACCTACAAGGAAGTGAGTATTTGAATAACATTCTCAAAAAATGAGATGCTGTGAGTAAATACTACATATCATCTCCTTTTTTTTTGCATTTTAGTAGCATGTGCCTCTTTGGTAACTGTGCATCAGCAGGGAAATTAAGGTAGACAATGATACATAAAATTGGAATGATTAACATAGTGTTTAGTCAAGTAAGATTGAAAACAACTATTGAAACTCTTTCCATTAATTTAGTTTGACAGAACAACATAGATGGAGTAATGACTAACAAGTTCCTCTAAACTGAATCATCTTCCTGTCTTTATCTTCAATGATTGTGCTCCTTCTCCAGGACTATGTGGTTCGAAGTACTTTCGTGGATTCGATCCACCTTCAGACTTCTGGAGGGTGAAGACGAGTTCGTTGGATGGTGGTCCCAGACTCTGACGTCCACTCCCAGGCCGCTTCGCAAAGGCACCTCTACACTGATTATGCTTGCGGCTTGGTTGCTCTGGAAGCATTGCAACTCGACGGTCTTCGACAATGCAAACCCTTCGGTTTTCGCAAAAAAATGGTTGTGGTCAAAGTCCATGTGCCAGGAATATATGGCCCTGATTTTTGAGCCGGGAGGACACATGTCTTCAGTACTGAGTTATATGAATTTTGAGGTAACACTGCCATTAACTTACATGTGCTATCTCTTCTCCGTGGAAAACATTTTTTAACGGTCTGTAGTTCTTTTTACCTGACATAAGCATAGTCATGTCTCATGATCGCTTTATTTTCAATTTCTTATGTTATGTAATACTCCCTCCGGACAAAATAATGGTTGCAGTTTTGAACTAACCTATGTTCAAAACTGCTACACTTATTTTGGATAGGAGGGAGTATATCTTAATAAATATCTTCTAATTATATGGTTTCACTACCTTCCGTAGTTTCTTGTCTGATATAGCTTATCTTCTAAATTTTAGTTAAGATGATCGGGTGGACATATTTGTCATGGCAGATGAGCTGCATAAAAGATGGCCCGAGTTTCCAAGAACAGTTTCAAACAAGTTACTATGTGCGCGTCACAAGAGCAGCTTCGTGTCCATCTCTACTCCTCCTGTGCAAAATTGAATGTGAAAAAGAAAACGGACAACAATCCACGTGGATTTGTTACTCCCAACATTACGTGATAAGAGCTAGCGTGGCGTGCCTATTATAGTTACCATAATTTATTGAGTACATGATTCTTTTTTCACGGGTACTGTATTATTATAGTTAGGGTGATAATAAAATTTAACTAAATTTGTTGAAAGCTTTGAAATGGTAGTTGCACACTATTAGTTCTTGGATGGCAGGTTTTTATGCTTATTCATTAAGGTACCACTTGTAAATTTTGGTGACATTATTTAACATATATGTGAAAGACATTGGACTTTTATGTTAAGTACAATTCATTGGGAATTATGTTTTGCTCTTGAGGTATATAATTATGATCGATGTGGACGAGAATCCTAAAATTTGTATGCCCCATAGCAAGTCATGGGCATTTTACTAGTTTCAACTGGTAATGATTTTGTGCAGCGGTCAATTTGGTCAATTCTCAGCACTGCCACCCACTCGACGACAGCCGCTGCGTGCGTGGCGCCAAGGGGAAGAACCGGACCGGAGAAGGGGAAAGGGATGGGCGACGCCGACGCCGACGCCGCCGCCGCGTACGCGAAGCGGGTGCTGCTCGCCTGCAGCGGCGATGCCGTCTCGCGGGGAATCGCTACCAGCCTCGCCAGGCACGGCTGCAGGTACCACGCCACCGCGCCGCTGTTCCCCCCTCTCCTGCGTGCAGGTTGGTTCTAATTCCGCGCCGCTGCGCGCAGGTTGGTTCTGGTGGGCGACGAGGGCTCCCTGGCCGCCACGGCGGAGGAGGCGCGGCGCTGTGCGGGGGTAGGAGTAGCGGCGGCCGTGGCGGTGGTGGGGCTGAACTTCGAGGCCTCCGACGAGGCGGCCGCCGGCGCGGCGGTGGACACGGCGTGGCGCTGCTTCGGGGACGGCCTCGACGCCCTGGTGATCTGCCACTCCTACGAGGGTAGGCACTCGTCTTCACAGATTCCCCAAGTATATATTGCAGTTTCGCTCTGAATGTATTTGCTCAAAACTGCGTGCAGGGGAAGTGCAAGATTGTCTGAGCATAACTGAAGACGAGTACACCAAAACTATGAAGGTCAACGTAACCACACCTTGGTTTCTGATCAAGGCGATCGCAAAGAGGTTCCGCGACACGCAGTCCGGCGGATCTATAGTCTGCTTAACGCAGATCATCGGCGCCGAGAGAGGATTGTACCCAGGGGCTGCGGCATACGGAGCAAGTTTAGGCGCCGTTCACCAGTTGGTCAGAGTAAGCCTTCTTCCCTGCTGCCAAGAAACCCTGAATGCCCACTACTGAAATCCTCCTACGGTGCTAAATGTTCATCATTCTTTCAGCTGTCAGCAATGGAGCTCGGCAAGCACAAGATCAGGGTGAACGCTATCTGCCGTGGTCTGCACCTGCACGACAAGTTCCCAGTATCCGTGGGGAAGGGGAAGGCCGAGAAGGCGACCGGGGAGGTGATGCCGCTGAGGCGATGGCTCGACCCAGACAAGGACCTGGCGTCGACGGTGCTGTACCTGATCAGCAACGACTCCCGCTTCATGACGGGCACAACCATCTACGTCGACGGCGCGCAGTCCATCGTACGCCCGCGCATGCGTTCCTTCTTGTAGGTTAGTCTAGGCGAGCCATTCATGCTGCTGTTGGGGTTGCTTGGTCATGTCTGGATGTTTCCATTCCATCAGGATATGTTGTTGCTGTATAGTAGCAGTGGTTCGTGCAAAAACATGTGTGATGATTAATTGATCTGTGAAAATGAACCAGTGTTGTAGAGTGAAAATAAAATTTGATAAAAGACTAACACAACTGACAAGTGTGGGCTCGTGGCACAGCAGGTCCCGTCCCAAATTAAAAAAACAAACTGAAACTGATCGTATTCCCTATGGTTTTGAAACACAAAACTTGAGATGAAATTAATGGATAATGGTGTTGAGAAAGTTAGCATAGGATGAACAATTGGTTAGTAAGTTCACTCTTACTTCATGTAGGTTGTGCATGCTGGTCCTGGTGGTCATGTCTAGATTGTCACAATCCATTAGCATTGCTTGTGAATTCTGATATGTTTGTGCCGAGAGCAGAGTGTGATAATTAATAAATCTCTGTCACAATCAACCAAGTAATTTAAGATGGTAGAGTAAGAATGATACACCCTCCGTTAGTCAAAGTAAGGGAGTATATTTCATAAAGACTACACAGAACTGATACAAGTAGCACAGCAGGCCCCTCTTAGATCAAACACAAGCTGATGAAACTGGTCGTATGCCCTATGGTTCTGAACGAGAAACGCAACCCCCATAATAGAAAATCTGAGTGAAACTTGAGCTGAAATTAACGGCTAACGGTAAGAGAAAGTCAACATAGGACGAACAATTGGTTGCTAAGTTCACTCTTCCTTCTCTGCCGCGGCCTTGCGGCTGCTCCTCTCGGCAAGCACCGACTTGGTCTTCTCCAGCACGCCAAAGAAGATGGACCCGCCGATGCCAATCCACAGCACTCGCGGCTCAATGCCCTGCCAACATCGTGAAAATCAGATCAATGCAACAAAAAGACCCTGATCAACCTATCATATGGTTGCAAGTCAGGTTTAAGAACTTATCTGATGATTTACTGAAGCATTTTGGTTAGCATCAGTTCATCCAATAATTTCTTAAGAGTTTAAAATGATTTTCTCATAAATACAAGCAAAGTTTTAAACTGCTTATAAGTTTGGTACCATACCCTCAAGAAAGCCCTGGGTCCTTCCTCTCTCAAGATTGTTTTAGCACAGCTTACAATTCCAGAGTATTGCTTTGTTTGCCCCTGCAATTGGAAGTTTGAACCAAGACATAATGTCAATTATGCAAAAGAAGGCTGAAGTGTGGGAATATTATATCAGAAGGATGAAGGATCCACCTGAACCATCAACCTTGTCTTCAGGACATCGAGGGGTGTCGTTATAGCGCCGGTAATTGCACCTAGCAGAAATGAGGTACACAGTGTAAGATAGCATAGTCTTGGTTCGAAGAAGGGGTATAAAAGCAGGGGAAGCCGAATACTACAAATGAAAAAAAAAAAATGGAAGTTGGACTATTAAACTAAGAAAAATAGGTTTTACCAGCAAAAGCACCAATAAGTGCATTCTCTGGATCATTCAGCTCTCTCTTTGCCTGGATATTTGTTGAAAAGTTCAGTTAAAGTATGAGTTGGACAAAGCTTAACAGAAAGCGATAGCTCTTTGAGGAATCTATTTTACAGTATGCTCTATGAGGAACATCAAGATAAATCAGAATGCACGTGGATAGGATTTGAGGAAAACAGCATGCAAAAACTCATCTTACAAAATCAAGTTACAGACATCACGATGAATCAGAAATCCAAAGAAGTGACGAAGCCATAATGTCCAAAATTTATACCATACTCTATAACTGAACACCACTCATCAAGATACAACAATTGGAAAAATGTGAAATAGTCAACCCAATATCAAAACTGAAAGTGTTTTGAGGCACATAAATAAGAGAGTACTTCATGAGAGTAGCTCAGCAGAATGATTAATATATTTATTATGTCCACAATGGTAAACTTAACATACCACAATCTTGTAACCAATTCGAAGTTGCTCGTATATGCAGAATTGAAGGGCATCAAACGGAAGATCTCGAAGTAAAAATGAACCATAGCCCTGCAAACCAAAGTAAGACAGTGTCAGAATGGAGAACATGAGGTGTATTATATGACTGCAAAAATTTAACAGGAGCTAAATAAATATCCATTTTTTAGGTGTAATAAATGAATATCAAATCACTGTATTTTCTGAAATATGAAAATAACAACTAAAACTTAATCTTTATATCAATTGATAAATTGTTCATTTAATAAGAGCTCAGAAGATACATACAGCATAAAGACCTTTAAATCCTTCCTTGGCAACTATGAGACGAACAGCATCAGGCGCAGTCCTGAATTGACCAGTTTGCATCCTTTGTTTGACCACCTGAATGCAATGCGATTTATTTTCGATGAAAAACGACATTCAATGTACATAAAATAAAAATAACACAAACCTCGGTGGGGACACGAATGAGAGAAGCACCCAACCCTCCAACAGCACCTGCAGTCTGTACGATCGTCATTCAGATAACAAGTCTGACATAAACCAACATGCTTAAGGGAGTAAGGATCCATACAGGTAGCACAAAAGAGAACTATTTACGCATTAGCATTATAAGGACCGTCGACAAGCTTGCCGGTTCAAGTATGAAAAGGTAAAAACTTAAAAGACAATGTGGCTTGGTTTAAGCAATTAGCTAGTTCCACATAAAGTGTGTGCAGACTTACAAGATGAGCAACAGCACTCAAATTTTCAGGTACCATGTCGAGCAGTTTCCGCTTAGTTGGCTCATATATTCCGACAAACAGAGCAGAGGCCCTGCAATAATTAAAATCTCATCTTAAGTAAATCGCAACAACATATATTGGAGGCAATTTTGGGAGTAATTTCATCAAATGGTATGAAGAAAAGGTAAGCCATGAATGTTGGATACACATTTTTATGAAAAGAAGTCACAATGAACAGGGATGCAATATCAAGATAATGCATGTTATAGTATAACTGCATAACATGTTCTAGACTCACGGGAGAACACCGACAAGATTTCCACCTAAACCAGAATACAGGCCTTTCCATTGAATTTGACTTCCAGCTCGGGCAGCCTGCAGGTGTAAGAAACCAATTCAGAAAAAATGTGCATGCTGGAATTCTGCATTGCCTTTAAGCCATGGGCACTTAAAAGAATATACAGCAAAATTTTGATACTGTCACTCTTAAAAATTGGTGGATACTGGAGTCACACTCTATAACTATACTGCACTCAGTATTCTTAATTCACTTTACCCTGATGTGTTGCATTGGACACAAGTCTTTACTCCCTAAGGGAAGAGCAATTATCTGAATTTGCAGTAATATATAAGAGTTGGATGCCTCAAGCTATTCATATAAATGAAAGGGCACATATTTACTAATTTATTCAAAATGAGAAGTAGGTATACATTTTTTCCATATAGCGCATTAGCCAATACGGAACTTCAGATTTGCGCCAGGTTTAGAGATGGCACCTAGCACAGGGCATAATTTTATTTTCATTCCGAATGAGAAGTAGAGCACATGCTATAGAGAAGTTGGATTTATGCCAGTTCAGATATGGCCTCTGGTGCAGGTAAATACTAGGGGCAACTGCTAAGTAGTATGAATGTAAGACTGAACTGCACATCTTCAGACAGACATTGCAGTGCAGGAGTGATGTGATTTCACCTGGAGCCTGGTTTTGATGGTGTCGATAGGGTACAGCGCCGTCTCCACCACGACACCGGCGGCCCCTCCGGCTATGACGCCCTCTGTTAGCAGGGCAGACAAAACCGTGCGCAGAATCAGTCCCCCTCGTCTCTGACTGTACACGTACCAAGGTTGCAGAGAGCGAAAACGAGGTACATGGCGGGAGACGGACGCGGGACATACCACAGAGGACCTGGAGGAAATTGAACGGATTCTCTTCTTCTCCGCTGCCGCCGCCCATCGCCGGTGGTTTCTCTCCCCGCCGGCAAGAACGCACCACCCTGCGCGAAGCTGGGGGCGGAGAACCGAAGCTGAACTCAGGTGAGATTTTTTGCGGGCGCAAAGCAGAGCAGCGGCTCGAAACAAAAATCTGCGGCGGGGACAGGGAGAATTCGCACCTGCGTAGAGGAGCCGCGGGGAAGATGCAGCAGTGGATTGAGGAGGAAGAAGAAGGGGACAAGGGTTTTAACTTTTAAGCCTTTGCTTCGCGGATTCGGACGCAAGCCAAGACAGGATTAGTTACAACGCCGTGGCCGGGCTCGTTACTCCCCACGATCCTAGTGGGCCCATTAGCACGCACTAGGCCCAGATCTATTCCGCACTTCGAGAATGGCGTGGGCTCTGATGCAGCCGCCCCCCACTTCCATCTCCTTTTTGCATGATTCTCATCCATTCCTATAGGTTCCATTTGCTTCAAGGGAGAGAAACCTTCAAAATTACTAAGGGTTGATTTCTTGCACCACAATTCAATTGAATTTCTAGCAACATGTTAGACCTCTTGATAAATGTCATATGTGTACCACTCTGCCAAGGCTGGGGGAGGGAAAACAAGCTGAACTCCGGTGAGATTTTTGCGGGCACAGCGGAGCAGGGATAGGCAGAATTCGCACCTGAATAGAGGAGCCGCGCGGAAGATGCAACAGTTGATTGAGGAGGAAGAAGAAGGGGCTAAGGTTTTAAGCCTATGCTTTAGAACATCTCTAGCATAGCCCGAAAACCCCTTTTTCAGTTCGTATTTCCCTAATTTTACAAGTCACGGAGGTAGGGATCGTATCAGAATCTGTAAACACGAACCGGAAATTGCCGGTTTCATTTATACGGCGGGAGTACACATGGACGAACTCGCTGATCCACGTTTATTTAGCAAAATAAAAACTAATTACACATATGCGGCGATGAACTAGGCTTCATCGCCGCACTCTACACCTACTAGGGCCAAAATTTATGGCTTGTTCTTCTTCGCCGGGCTTCTTCTTCACTCCGTCGTGCCGTTTTCAGTCGTCGCTAGAGTCGTCGGAGGATGAGGAGGAGCAGCTGGAGGAGGAGGCTTGCTGCACGAACTGGGGTGCTGCAATGGCGTCCCACTCTTGCTTCTTCTCCTTCGTCTCCTCGTCTGCACGGAGGCCGCGCTGCAGCTAGCGCTTGTTGTAGTCGTCGACATGGCGTTGGTAGCGGCGTCGCCGAGTCGCCTTTACTCCGCTCGTGACGGAGGCTCCTCTGGGTGCCGAGCTGGAGGAGTTCCTCCTCGGTCTCCACTCGGTCTATAGGCCCCTGCTCGTGCTCCTCGTCGCCGGAGCTGTACTCCTAGAGGGCCTGCAGCACCGTAGCCGATGACTGTGGGAGGACTACCCCGGTGGTGCCCTGTTCCAGGACAACGCGCTGGAGGGGCCACACTATCACCGGCTTGACCGTCGTGGATGAGGGCATGCTCGTAGCTGCGAGGCACGACCTCCGTGGGGAGCTGAGGGGGCGAGCCATTACGGCGCGGAGGCGAAGAGGTAGCCGTGCGGCTCCACTTCGGAAATCCGGCGGGGGGGGGGGGGACTAAATCGATCGCTAGAGCTAAGGAGGGCGGTGAGAGATTGCGGCAGAGGGGGCTAGGGTTCGAGGAAGGATTGAACTGAGAATGGCTCGGGAACCCGTTCATATAGCGGCTGGTGGGGGGATTTTAAAGCCCCCGAGTCGCGTTCTTAGGCCGGCCCACGTTTTTCGGTTTCTGCTAGGATGTCAAAACTGAACCCAACCCTTAAAAGAGCCGGAATTTTTCAGTTTCGGCCCTTTTAGGGACTCAACAAAAGATGCTCTTAGAGCATACAAACGCACCCCCCTAAATGGTCTGTTTTGGTCCTCGCGGAGCACTATGGGTAAAAAACTCATCCCAACGGTCCCAAAACGGATCAAAAGGAAGAGAACAGACTCAGTTTTCCCCAGAATGTGTCCCATGTTTGGGCTACTTTGGGGTGGTCCGCTCACGCGCATGGTCCTCCCGATGATCCTTCTAGCCCATGTGCAGGCACACCTCTTTATTCCCACTTACCCACTTCTTCTTGCACACCCTTTCTCTCTCCTATTTGGCGTGGATCTGTTGGATTGTTTTTTTTTTGCACAATGAGCGCCCCGAAGGGCAGAACCTTCGTTACAAGCAAACAGTGGATAAAAATGAAATTACAAAGGACCTCAGAGAATAAGAAAAGAACAAATAGGTCCTCAGCATTTGTAAAAAGGCCCCTGCCGACAAATCTGGAAAAGCAATCAGGGCCTTCTTCTTCTCCACCGTGGAGCGACGAACGAGCTCGCTGCAGCCAAGGACTTCGACGGGGAACAGGCCACTTGCCTCCATCCCAGCAACTCCATCAGCAAGCCCGTTCCAGTTAGGCCTCACAAGGGAGGTTGAATCGCCGATCTTCGGCTTGATTGGCCATATTTTGGCCATGGATGGCGGAGATCCATCACGGATAACCGCCTAGATGCTCCAAACGCGGGTTCTTTGGCTCGAACACCACCCTAAATCGCCCTCCGTCCTCCTCTTCTCCTCCTGCAATTCCACCATAGCATCCCAAGAAGAGAGAAAGGCGGCCTTCAAGCTCACCGGACTGGTGCAAGCACCACCACACCGTCTCGATGAAAACAACTCACCATCACGCCCAGAGAGCCTGCCACGGACCTGGGGATGCGAGCGTAGAAGATGACGATGAAGCAGTGCACGTAGATCGGACTTATTGAGGCAGTGGTCCAACCCCTTCCCTCTTCTCCTCAACCCGAGAGCGTGAAGAGGGGACAGGTTCAACCAAACCAGCGAGATGCCCGCCTTCTCACCGGCAACGCTGCCGATGCACGCCTTATTTTCGGAGATGCTCTCCGCCCTGTCCACCGTTTGCGACGCCGCGCGCCACCACGCCACCGCAGAAACGGAGCAGAGCTTCGAGGACCCGCATCCTTGGCTGCAGAGGACCGGGGAACTACTCCACAACGACACCACATCGGGAACCCTAGACCTATCACTACTTCTACAGATCCCTACTCTATACACGGAGGGGAGCCACCCTAGCCCATCTCGACGCCATCCAGCGCGAACGCCGGCGGCGGGAGAGGCTCTCGACGGGGCACCACGGGGGACTCTCAAGAGCGGCAGCTAGGGAAGAGAGGGTCTAAATCGAGGATCTGTTGGAATGACTTCATCCTAAATCAGTGGTCCGGCTCAGGCTTCCTCCGCGGACCATCTGAACGGATCAAAAGAGTTAGTTATGCTCTTACCGATTGGGTCACAAGCTAAGAAATGATTAGTTACAGCGCCTTGGCAGGTAACTAAATCAGTGGCCGGGCTCGTTAACCCTCACGAATCCTAGTGGACCCATTCGCAGGCGCTTGGCCCAGATCTGTTACCCCGCACTGATGTAGTCTCACGCCATTTTCGGTCCATCCCACTTCCATCTTTTTTTAGTTCTAAATGAAAAAATTCCTTTGTTTTAGACTGCCTCTTCCATCTTTTAGGGTCATTTTCAACCTATTTTTTAAAAAAATTCTAATCCATATTAATCTTCCTATAGATCCTATTTGCTTCAAATAAGAAATCCTTCAAAATTACTAATGCTTGATTGCATACACTACAAGCCTATTGAATTTCTAGCAACAGGTTAAACCTCTTGAAAAATGTCCTATGTGTCTATATCAACTATGGCATGTACTCAATTACTCGATCTCATAGAATATTTATATTATTTTTCTATGGTGCAGCTAAACAAGTGATTCATGTGTTTCTGAATTAATCATGTAGTATTCATATGTCATGACATTCAATTTCACTGTTGTTTCTATTCCTTTATTTTCCGGTTCTTGCAAACAAAAGAGACACCATTACATACTTTTCACGTGTTTGCTTCTCTGGAGGCCAACATGGTGGGCCTGCTCCAACATCACTAGCATGCTACACATACAGCACGAGTATCATGCAATTTTTCCTACTTTTTTGAACAAGGAGTGCCCCGGAAGGGGCTATAAGCTTCACATTACATGCAACAGTGGGTGTACAATGAAAATACAGAGGACCTCATAACATGGAGAATAGCACATAGGTCCCTGAAAAAAGCAGAAAAGACCCTACTCGAAAAAATGAGATTACAGCTAGGTGCATCTCTTTCCCCACCGACGAGCCAGGAACCAAACGGGGAGAAGCCAAACTTGTCGTCGCCTAACGCCACCGCGGGGACAAAACCACTTGCGTCGACGCCGGCGTGCACCGCAGCATCAGCCGACTTCTGATAGGGCCTCACATCAGAGGTTAATAAAGGGCTGGAGCATACCAGCAATACCCGGTCACCTTGGACCTTGGATGTGCTCGAGGAAGAAGAAGCTTCAAAACTCCATGGCTGCAGTGCCCTTGTCCGCGCAGCAGCGATACACCCCTCCGCCACCACCAAGGTAGCTTGCTGGAGCCAGAATCGAGCAGCAGAGGCAACACGCAGAGCAACCTGGATCCTCCGCTGCAACCCGTGAAGAGCTAGCCCGCCATCAAAACTCTGTAGCCTGCCACGGTACAGAGGAGGCAGAGGAAGATGATAGTTGCAGCTTCGAATCCGGGAAGAAACGAGCTTATTTAGGGAACGGGAGGGGGAAGTGGAAGCAGAGCCGCGCATCATCTCCATCCTCAGGAGCTTGACTAGCAGCCAAACTACAACCTCCCAACGCCAGGAAGCGCTCGTGGGCTCCGGCGGTGGTCTTCCCCGCGGCATAGCGCCATACACCATAAAGGAAGAGCAACAACTACAAGATTTAAACTCGAAACAAAGATCTAAACCTAATATGTACAGCGGCGCACCGAGTTCCTCACCCATCTCTTCCTCCTCTGGCGACGCCGGCGGCGGAGATCCGGGATCGGGCCGGGCCCGAGAGCGAAACCCTCGCGGTCGCCTTCTTATCCGCCTCTCTCTACTGTAGCACCGAGTCCCCCCGCCCCCCTTCAGTACGCCGAATGCAATTTTTCCTACTAACTTGAGAAATAAAATATGTATATTTTCTCTGGTATACTGTATATTACACATGTGTTTATAGCAATTTATACTCGATCTGTCAATAGATCAAACCGATCAACGATCAGCATGGCAACTACTAACAAGAAACTTCTTGCATGTGCACGTGATGCAGACGCCGAGCACGGTCCACTTGGCCTAGTGCTACATAGGGAGGCAACCTGTTGTAGTTCTTCCGGTCATCCAGAACGCCTCTCACATCCCTCATCTTGTCATTTAGTCCAAATCAATACTTGGCGTGCATAGTCATGCATGATCTTCCCAAGATCATACCTGTAGCTGCAGAACCCGCCAACGTGCATCGGGATCAGTACTGCAACCGATCGTGCTGAACCCTAAGCTTGGCCACCAGACGCTTCTTGATCGTGCTGAACACCGGCTGCTCGTAGGCACCTGGGTACTTGTCTCTCAACTCATGCCATAGTATGGTCATCGCGATGGTGCGAGCATTGGGTTCACGTGAAAGAACCCGGTGTTGGGGAAGTTCCCGAGGTGGTTTGTATTGGGTCAAGTGCAGAATTGTTTTTCATCTTTTACAACACACAGGATCTAGTATGTTGGTAAGAGCGAGGATAGATCTGACCAACACGAAGCGTGGAACGAGTGCCGATGACGATGCCGGTGATGACTGATTAAGAGTCTCACGGCTAAGTCTAGAGGTGGGACTGTTGTCGTTGCTCCGTCTCTAGCCTTCCGGATCATGCCTTCCGGATACAGTAGAGTGCGGGTCTCACGTGTTACCCCTCTGAGAGTTCGCACACATACGGCCATAAAAATCCCGCAGTACTTTGTCGTTCAGAACTAGGAACCGAAGGTGCACATTGAGGTGGAGAGATCCCAACACATGCAAGAGAGAAAAAGAAATTAGAGCTAGTTTGATCGGGATAGGACACCTCAAAACCCAATTGAAAGAAGTTCTAATTTACTTAGAGGGGCTCTAATTAGAACCTCTAATAAAGTAGAGAGAGGCAGGAGGCAAATTGAAGTGAGTTCTCTCAATGCCTTGGGGGCCTTTTATAGTTGGAGGAGGGGGGGGGGGGACTTTCCTAGGGAAGGAGGAATCCCCTCCAATCCGCACCCACCAAGTAGGTGGCCTCACTAGGTCTCCTCCCCAACTCGAATTTCGTAGTCCAACTAGGAGTCGTTCCTTTGTGTGAAGTCCTTTTCCATGCATCTCATTCTTTTCCTTCCCTCTTTGAAACCAACTAGAAAAGGGTGGGAGGAGTGGTGCGGCTCGGATGAGGCCCTAGGAACCACCTGCCAGCCACCCCATGAAGGGTGCGATCATCGTGGCATATCTGTCCCCCTCAGGCACTTCACCCTGCTCGGTTTTTCCCGAAACTCTTCTGGAACCCTTTCACCCCTATTGGTAAAATAATTGACCTTATCTAATGATGTCAGAAACATACTTCCAATATCCTGGGACATCTCATGTCTCCCACATATTCTATTAATATTAATTATATCACGTGGGAACCATCCACATGATACCCGCTCTCTTCCTCCACACTATCCAATGTGAACAACTGACTTTGACGCCTTGAGGGTGTGACCCCTATAGTTTCATAACAATTAGACATGATCAGGAAACCATTTTCCTAATCAACATCGGGACCGTGAACGTCCATATTGAAAGTGCATTTTCGATATCTCTATGTTTGGTGTGTTTGTTAACAACATAAATGAGTTTTAACCGTGTGTCCTAATTGGTGAAAAAGGTTACAACTAATATCAGCACAAAAGCGGTGTCAAAGAAATGGTGAAGAAGAATAAGTTCGGCGGACATTTTTCTGGCTCGAAGTATAGGTTTTTACTGTGATCCGGGATGATTCTGGATTCATCCGGATTCATTCCGGATTGACCGTGAAAACTTCTGTTAGGATCTGGAATCATTCCGGTGATTCCGGCATCCGGATCCATTCCGGATTTATTTCAACTTTGCCGTGAAATCATCTTTTTCAATCCGGAATCATTCCGAACAATTCTGGGTTCATTCTGACATGAACGCAAATTTTTCTGTTAGGATCCGGATTGCTCCGGATTATTCCGGGAGCCCGGATTCATTCCGAAAGTCCTGGATTCATTCTGGAATGAACTTCCACTGCGAGAAAATGGCTATTTTTTGCTGGAACTATAAATAGCAGACCCCCTTCTTCTCCAAGGAGTAGCTCGTCCAGAATTAAAGGCTCCATTGATTGAGCTCACCTACCAAGCTAGATCTCCCATCTCCTCCACCCAAACTTGGTGAAACTTGGAGGATTGAAGGCGAAGCCCCAGATCTACATCTTTACCATCCGGATTTCCATTTCCCCCTCATTATCTTGAGGGAACTTGTCTAGGGTGTCCTATTGTGGAGAATCTAGACTTCTTGCTGCTCTTGGTGATTCTTGTGAGTGTTGGGAGCCCCCAATTTGGTTGTGGGTGTGTACCCCAAGCCTGTTTGTAAGGACTTGATTCCCGCCTCAAAGGGGATCAATAGTGGAAGGTGGACTAGGCCTTTGTGGCGGGGTTCATCGGAGAATAGGGTGAGGCCTTTGTGGCGTTGAGTAGGCCTTTGAGGCGAGCTCACACCCCTCCCACAAGGCGTACTCCCTTAACAAGGAGGAACTCGGGAATACATCGTGTCTCTGCATGCTCCATATCGGTTATCTCGTTCCCTTACCTTTACTTGTGCTTGTATTGTGTTTATCATTGTTTGTGTCATATAGGTAAATTCACCTTAGTTGCACTATCTAGATAATTTACCTTTGTGTCAAGACTTAATCGATAAGAAAAATTAAAATTGGTCGTAGCACCTATTCACCCCCCTCTAGGTGCCCACACATTACTTTCAATTGGTATCAGAGCCTCGGCTCTTTTATCGGGCTTAACCTCCTAAGTTTGTAGTATAGTCGATGATACGGAGACCGCTGGTTCCGTGGTGCATGTATCTATGGATGATATCAATGAGTTGAAAAATCCATTGACCTCATCCATGGAGAACAAAATCGATGAATTGCGTCAACTCATGATGCAATTCATGAAAGCCAAGGAACCGGAGACCTCCACTTCATCTCCTCCGGACGAAGTTCCGGAGGGAGCCCAGAAAGGGAAAAATGGTGAACTACCTAAAGATGCTTCCGCTAAGAACCCCACCGATAAGGGTACAGAAGGACAAGGAGAATTACACTCCGTCAAAGGACATTATTCTCCCAATCCTCCCGTCCCACATCCTCATATAATTCCTAGAGGAGAACCTCCTAAAATTGATGCACATTCTTTTAGTGAGTTGCAATATTACATGGAAACTCACTTGAAATCATCTTGTATTGAACTTTGGAGGGTCACTCGAGATGGATACAAGCCACATGACCCCAAGAACTTGACAAGAATAGAAGTCGTAGATTGTCAACTCAACTACACCGCCTTGTCCATCATTCAACAAGCTGCGGGTCCAAACCACAAGCTCATCTTCAACAATATTCCACCGCCAAGGAAACATGGGATGCTCTTGTAGTCATATTTGTGGGCAATGAAAGTATGCAACAAAATAGGTATGATGCCTTGAGCAATGAGGCCGAAGGGTTATATATGCATGATGGTGAGAGCCATGAAGACATGTACCGAAGACTCAAGACCCTTTCCACCGCATTCAACAATGTTGGTGCCAAGTACATTGCCGATGCTTAGATCAAGAGGAAGTACATAATTGCTCTCATGCCTTTTGAGCCCACGGACTTGAAGAGCATTCAAGGAAGAAATGAATTTCCTTCTTTTACCTCAACCCAAGTGATGCAAGAAGTGTGCTCTGATACGTCTTGAACGTATCTATAATTTCTGATGCTCCATGATGATATTATACCAATTGCTACATGTTTTCTCCCTTCTTTATAGCATTTTTACACGTTTTATGGGACTAACCTATTAACAAGATGCCAAGTGCCAGTTCCCTGTTTTCTGCTTTTTTATTTCAGAAAAGTTGTTCTGGAAATATTCTCAGAATTGGAAAATTCGAAAGCCAGAAGTCTTAGAAGTCCCGAAGAGCACAGAGGGGGGCCACAGGGTAGCCACACCATGGGGTGGCGCGGGTCCCTCTGGCCGCGCCACCTGGTGGTGTGGGCCCCCTGGCCATCCACCGCCTTTGCCCTTTCGCCTATTTATACTTCCCCGAGGGAAAACCCTAAACACATCGACCTTTTCCACAAAATACAACCGTAGCTCCGCCGACGCCACCGACAAGTTTCGGGGGGACAGATCTCTGTTCTGGCACTCTGCCGGGACGGGGAAGTGCCCTCGGAACCATATGCATCGACTCCATCGCCGTTGCTGTCTCCTATGATGTGGAGGGAGTAGTTCTCCCCCGAGGCCGAGGGATCTACCGGTAGCTACGTGGTTCATCTCTCTCTCACATGGTGTGATCTATATGTGATCATGAGCTTTGCAATCTATTTGAATTCGTAGATGTTACTCTTCATCTTTTGCTACTCAAGTGCTTTATTAATATGAACTTCGGATTCACCTTTTCCCGCGGTGTGAAGGTGACAGTGTGCACATCGTGTGTGTCTCCTCTATGAATTGTAGTGTTTTTTAGTACCATCTAGGGCGCTCATAGTGACAACATGGGGTTAACTATACATGGGAATGCTTACTTTAAGGAATTCTTTTTGCAGCCCTACGCAATGATTACTGTTCACTATTTGTTATGAGATCACCGTAAACGCTTTGATCATGGTGTAAAGGTGACAGTGTGTGCACCGTGTGGTTTAGTATTATATTTATATTTTGTGTTGGACAACCCTATGAAATTGTGGTGTTTGCGTGGAACCATTTGGGACCCATGGTGATAGCATGGGGGTTACTTGGTTGGGAAAGTGCTTACTCTGAGGAGGGTTGTTAAAGCCCTACGCATGGATTGGTGTTGTTATTCGACCGGAGAGTGGTTAAGAGTAGCATAGTGAAGAGAAGATATCTAGTTATTCAATTATGTGATCATTGTTGAGAGTGTCCTCTAGTGAAAGTAGGATCCCTAGGCCTTATTTCCAAGCATTGAAACACCGTTTTCCGCATGTTCTCCTACATGTTTGCTTTCTGCCATTTTTATTTCAGATTGCTATTATCACATATTATCATCCATATTGCTTGCATTTCACTCTCTCTTCGCTGAACTAGTGCACCTATACAACTGACAATTGTATTAGGTGTGTTGGGGACACAAGAGACTTCTTGTATCTTAATTGCAGGGTTGCTTGAGAGTGATATCTTTGACCTCTACCTCCCTGAGTTCGATAAACCTTGGGTGATCCACTTAAGGGAAACTTGCTGTTGTTCTACAAACCTCTGCACTTGGAGGCCCAACACTGTCTACAAGAATAGAAGCGTGCGTAGACATCAAGCTCTTTTCTGGCGCCATTGCCAGGGAGGTAAGGTAAAAGGTACTCACATTCTCGGGTGTGAGTGCTCGAAGTTATTTCCTTTAGATTCTGCAATTATATTTTTTTCTTGTTTTCACTAGTTAGGCTTATTTTTACTTGTTGCTTGTTTTTATTTTTACTAGATATTCTTAATGGAAAACAAAAAAAATATGAGAGATCTTTATAATATTTATCTTGAGTTAGGACATGAAGTGTTTGAAGAGAAAATTAAAAAACCCATGGAACTTTATTTGCATGCGAGTAGCAATGTTATTAGCATTAATTTTTTGAATACCCTTATTGCTGATGCTGTGGAAAAGTCTAAGCTTGGGGAAGCTAGTTTTGATGAATGTGATATTTTTAGTCCCCCAAGTTTTGAGGAGGAAATTTTATTTGATGATACTTTGCCTCCAAGAGTTTTCTCTTATGGAGAACCTAGACTTCTTGCTACTCTTGGTGATTCTTGTGAGTGTTGAGAGCCCCCAATTTGGTTGTGGGTGTGTGCCCCAAGCCTGTTTGTAAAAGACTCGATTCCCGCCTCAAAGGGGATCAATAGTGGAAGGTGGACTAGGCCTTTGTGGTGGGGTTCATCGGAGAATAGGGTGAGGCCTTTGTGGCGTTGAGTAGGCCTTTGTGGCGAGCTCACGCCCCTCCAACAAGACGTACTCCCTTAATAAGGAGGAACTCGGGAATACATCATGTCTCCGCGTGCTTCATATCGGTTATCTCGTTCCCTTACCTTTACTTGTGCTTGTATTGTGTTTATCATTGTTCGTGTCATATAGGTAAATTCATTAGTTGCACTATATAGAGAATTTACCTTGGTGTCAAACCTTAATTGATAAGAAAAATTAAAATTGGTCATAGCACCTATTCACCCCCCCTCTAGGTGGCCATACATTACTTTCACATATTGATTACTACAAGTTATACGAAGAAATTCTGCTTAACCTACTAGTTACTAAGTAAGTTCCAAATATTTTGCGATAGCACTCAATATCTCGAGACGAGGTGAATGATAAGACCATGATTAACGAGTTTGTTTATGAGACACGACTAAGTGTTATAACGACGTGTTTATGTCTCTACATGTGGGAATGAGTTTTCCTATGAATCTCATATTCAGTGACGACAACAGGTATAGCATAAAAACATAATACATTAGTCATGAAACTGGTGTATTTTATTGTTTCTTGTGCATATATTCAACAGTCCGGGTCGCCGAAGTAAACGTCAGAGGAGACGGTCATGTCGGTGTATACCGTCACGTGCTTGAACGAGTCGCGGAACCATATGATGTCCATGTAAGTGAAAAGGAACCCGTACCAGAGCTCTAGCATCCGCTCTTGCAGGTTCAGCTAGCTCCACACCTGCTGCAGCCATTCTCTCGAGCTGAAGAACTTGTGTGAGGGAGGGGCGGGGCGGGGTGAAGTCGATCTTGAGGCCAGGGATAATGTAGTAGTAGAAGTGGCGGTGCTACGCACCACATGGCACCGGGCATGTGCGGCGACATCCATGCACAAACTCTCTATAGGAAGAGGTCCATCAGGGAGCCTGACACCACCTAGGCCTGGTTCACATAGGTGATAATCACCGTCTGATCGTCCATCGTCGCACGTGAAATCGCCTCCGCCAGCACCCAAAACTCCTCCGTGCCTGATGCATGTAAAATGCATACATGAACTTTGCATGTTATTACTTGTTTTTCCTACATATTATCAAATTATATTCATGTTTTATAATGATTTGGGGGATTTTCTAAACAATCTCCCTTCTTTTGGTTCTAACCCTGTTTTTCCAGAAAACGTACTTTTTAGTGTTTCAGACTTTCCGGGAGCTTCGAGACTCCAAAAAGGGCAAGGCCAAAGAGCACGGTTCAGAATTTTCGAGACGAAGACCATGGGCCAAAGTAGAGGGCCAAAAGGCCAACCAGGTGGCAAAGAGGACCCTCCACGCGGCCAGATTCCTTGGCCGCGTGAGAGGCCCCCTTTTTGCCCCCGTGGCTCCGATGTCGTCGATCTTTATTCTCCCGAGTGTCTCATGACCTAAAAACGACTATATAAAGGGTCCCCTGGCGTTTTCGAGGAGGAGGCGGCACCGAGAGATGAAACCACGAAACAGAGAGACAGAAGGCTGCCGTCGGAGAAGATCGGAGGGGGGAAACACCGCCGTGATCACCGGTAGCATAATGGAGTGGTGGTGACTTGGGAGTGACAGTAACCTGAGACCGAGCCACAAACTTAAGTTATTGGGGGATATATATAGGGGACCTTAGAACGTAAGGCTATGGTGGGACTTTATGTCTTAATCAATCTTGTGCAGTCATTTACTTGGCCACATGATCCATCATAAGGGGTTGTAGATCATTTACTTGACTATACCTATTCATGGCTCCTTCCTAGAAGAAACAACTAAGACTAAAACATGTGGTTCACTAATTGTGACAACCACAAGAACGAAACACCTATTGCTAGAACACTTGCTCCCTTGAGATACTTGAGATATTTGCTGTTTGCTACTTGTGAAACTTGCTTAGAAACTTGCATTTTAAACTTGCTTCACTAGTTACTAGACAAACCACACTCCACGTCACTTGATTTTAATTAGTTAGTTCCTTTTAGTCAAACTTATTGCTTTGCATAAACAGCCATATAAGAGGGTTATAGGGTTTTAGAGAATAGATAGCTTACCTTCAACTCCTCGTGGGTTTGACACTCAAATACTTATCGAAAGGTACTACAATTGATCTCCTGCACTTGGGAATCATCAAGTACTTTTCTGGCGCCGTTGCCGGGGAGCGTTGTGCTAAGCTTTTATTCTTGTTTGCATTGCATACTAACATATAAACCTAAAACACAAAAAAATTATAAAACGGAAAACAACCAAACAATTTTAGAACTGTATAATATCTACCTTGAATTAGAACATGAAGTGTTTGAGGAGAAATTGAAAAATTATTTGCACAACAATCATATTTGTGGTAGTACTAATTCTTTGAACACCTTTATTGCTAAGGAAAACCTTAAGCTTGGGGAAGTTTGTCTTGATGAATATGATATTTTTAGTCCCCCTACTATTGAGGATAAAAATGATATACTTGCTGATTCTATGGAAAGTTTTAAGCTTGGGGAAGTTGGTTTTGATGATCATGATATTTCTAGTTCCCAAAGCTTGGAGGAGAAAATTCACTTTGATGATACTATGCCTCCTATAAGTGACGATTGCAATGAAAATTATGAATGTTTAACTCCCACTATCACTAATGAGGATTTTACTTATGTGGAGAGTAGTGATTATTTTATGCATGTGGCTCATGATAAGAATGTTTTATGTGATATTCATATTGTTGAATCTATTCATGATGCCACTGAAAATTATTATGAGAGAGGGAAACATGGTTACACATATTTCAACAATATTAAGTTTCTCCTCTTTATGCTGAAAGTATTGAAATTGCACTTGATCTACCTTTCTATGCTTGCTATTATGTGCTTCTTTTATTTGTTTCATTACAAAATGCCAATGCATAGGAAATGGGTTAGACTTAAAAATAAATTGTTTAATATTTTTTTGGTGTGTTCCTTATGCTTTAATTTCCTATTCGGTTTGAGCACACATTTATGTCTTTACAACATGTAAAATGCCTTTACCTACTGTTATGTATCATTTAGTTTAAGATTTTCATTTTATAAAAAAATTGGGAAAGTAAATGAGAAGGATGAGTAATGGAGAAGTTGGGGTCGACCTTGAACATGTGTTGTTCATGCCAATGAAACCATTGCAAAGTCTCTATCATTAAAACTTTTTCCAAAGCTAAAAACAATAAAAAATATTAGTTCACTACTGTAACATCACATTTCTGTCTTATTTCTCATCTTAAATGGCAAGAATAATCTTATATGAGAGATAGGATTAAACAATAGTAATTGGCTGTCAAGAAAACAGATTCCTGAACTTCACTGCGAAAAATGTTTAAAATCACAGAAGTGGAATTTTGACCTGGTAATTTACGAAAGCAATATTTAGTTATCACTACATATTTCATTAGTTTTAAGTTTTCTGATTTGAGCAACTTAAGTGCCTCTAAAAATTCACTCTTTACGGGTTGTTCAGTTTTTGGCAGATTATGTCTTTATTTTGCATTGCTCTCATTACTTGTGTTTTGTGTGGTTCTTTTGATCAAGGAGCAATGCACAACTGTAGTAACAGTAGTTAATATTTAGAATCAACTCATGATGTGTCTTTGCTGTACCTATGTGGATTTTATTTATGGAGGCACTAACCCCTCTAATCAAGTTTTATGTTGAGATTTGTGTAAGAAGAATTTTTCAGGAGAAAGAGTTGAGTGAGATGAACAAAGATCAAGAGGGACAACCAATCAAGCTTGGGGATGTACCCATGGGCTCACCCTACATGTATAAAATAAGTACAAGAATCCAAGCTTGGGGATGCCGAGCCACCTCACTCCAACCATCATGATGTTAAGTAAGTAAAGCCTAGCTATATGGCTATAAAGAAAGCGCTTTACGGGAGGCAACCCGGTTGTTTTTGTTTGGATTTTCCTAGTGTCCTCTTGCTGTCTCAAGAGATTATTATTTTTATTTTAATTCTGGAGTTTTCAATAAAGAGTCAAGTCAAACCCATTTGGACTTATAAGTTGCTATCCTAGTGCATGAAATTTCTGTTTCAGCACGAGTCTGCTCACCGTATGATTTTACGTTTTTTATTGGTATATCTGATTGAGCTAATTTTTTAGTATGTTCTGCAACTTTCCGACCTCTGTAAGCAAAAAAATTGGCTTAATTTTTTTACGAGTCTAGTTTAGGGAAAAACGTTCATTTTGCTGTTGTTACTTTTCTGGACAGATTCTGCCTTCTTTTGTTTTATGCACTCTTTGGCCTTGAGAATCGAATTTCCATGATTATTTCAAGCAAGAGAGTGAACATAAAACATAATGAACCTTATTTTCTATCTACTGGAGCATTTGATTTGGAATTTTGCACAGCAAGCATGTGATTTATTTTTCCTTGCTAATCTCACCCCACAGAAAAAGAATGGGAGAAACATGTTTTGTGAAGTTTTTTCACAGGGAATAGAATAGTTGCGCCTCAAGACATCCAAGAATGGTGAAAGCCATAAGCTTGGGGATGTGATGAACACCCCACTGGAGCTACACTCTTTTGGTTAGCACACTTCTACTTTCTGTTTTTCTAAGCAAAGCATTTATCGTAGAGACTTGAAGCGTCTAGTTTTTGTTTTTATTTTTGTTTTGATAAGACCACACCCATCATTTTATATGAGATTGAGCTACTGGAGTTTGGGGTTGGAATGTATTGGATGCTAGTATTATGACTTGGAATAGGGATGCCATGGTTGATTTGAAGAGCTACATATGTTTGCATGATTTATAGGCTTTATGTGTAGAAATTTGCAATAATGTTGTCTTGAGCTATCTCTTATTCATGTCCTTGATGTTAATTGCTGGTTTATTTAGTTTGTCATGAAATGAGTAGTTCTATGGACATATGCATGCATAGTAGCTGGTCAACTATCTCCCTCTTGCTAGCCAAAAATTTAAAAATTCCAACAAGTAAAAACTTGTTTCCAACACTCCTTAGCCAAGTATTTCCACTGAGTCCACCATATCTTCCCATTAGCTTCATTGCTATTCCGAGTATGTTCACCATGTTATTGTGTTATTTATGTTCTAAATTAAGATATTCACTTTATTAGTTGTCATGGGTTGAACTTGGGATAGGACTCTCACGAACTTTTGAAGACACAATTTACTTTTTATGCATCTAATAAACATGACCCAATAATGGGAGCCACAAGTTTTGCGTTTGACAAGTGTGTGGTTGGGAGCTAGCTATAAACGTGTATCACCAGAAAGCTTTCAACATTGCACAAAAATTTACACTTTTGTTTTTGGACTCCTGCCATGCCGAAATGAAATAGAGGAATAGTAAGTTTTGATGAGTAAGTATCTATATGACTAGAGAAACCCATTGGGCCGCTAACCCAAGCCATGCTTTATCATGGTAGAAATTTACTTACAGCTTGAGTGACTCTACAACACATCCTACAATAAAATAAGAAGCTATGCATAATAGTGAATGAAAATAAAAAGGATGATGAGTCTACTCCGTTTTTTTGTCTTGTCATTGTGACACGGGCTTGTTTCCATGTCATGGGGCAAGAGGTACCTCTTTGCGGTTCTCTATGATGTCATTAATACTTATTATGATTTTACAAAGCTTATTAGGAATCTTAAGTTGAGTAATCATGGAGTAGGTTTTCACACTCACGGGGCATGAGGCTTTCAACCACCTTGTCATTCACATTACTTCAACATTCACCATTTAAAATGCTAGTGATAAAGGGGAAATGAGAGTCCTAGATCAATGGATACCACATTTCAATTAGTAATTTTAGTTGAATAATTTAGAGGCTAAATAAGACTTGACCATGTTTTACCTCTACTCAATTTTCTCCAAAGTGTCCACCATATTTTCTATTTTGCATTATGCTATTCTTTGACCAATATAGGATTTTATTTTTCATTTTGTGTATGCATTTGGTCCATAGTGCTTTTATTTCATTATACACTTTGTGAACTTTCATGAAGCATCTTTGCTTGCATATTTGATATTTCTTACAACATGAATTGTATATTGCTACTCGTTTCTAGTATTAATCATTTGATTATATGTAGCATGAATAATCCTCCATGATATCCCATGATTGTTTCAATATGCAAAGTTCATGTTAGTTTTATCACCTTCATACTCGAGGACGAGCATGGGTTAAGCTTGGGGATGTTGATGCATGTAAAATGCATACATGAACTTTGCATGTTATTACTTGTTTTTCCTACATATTAGCAACTTATATTCATGTTTTATAATGATTTGGGGGATTTTGTAAACAATCCCCCTTCTTTTGGTTCTAACCCTGTTTTTCCAGAAAACGTACTTTTTAGTGTTTCAGACTTTCCGGGAGCTTCGGGACTCCGAAAAGGGCAAGGCCAAAGAGCACAGTTCAGAATTTTCGAGACGAAGACCATGGACCAAAGTAGAGGGCCAAAAGGCCAAACAGGTGGCAAAGAGGACCCTCCACGCGGCCAGATTCCTTGGCCGCATGAGAGGCCCCCTTTTTGCCCCCGTGGCTTCGATGCCGTCGATCTTTCTTCTCCCAAGTGTCTTGTGACCTAAAAACGACTATATAAAGGGTCCCCTGGCCTTTTCGAGGAGGAGACGGTGCCGAGAGACGAAACCACGAAACAGAGAGACAGAAGGCTGCCGCCGGAGAAGATCGGAGGGGGGAAACGCCGCCGGGATCACCCCCGGAGGGCTCCACCCCCCTCCCGCATGTTCATCATCAACATCTACAGCAAGATCAGCTCCATCTCTCCACTGTAATCTCTTGGCAAATACGATGTATGATGCAATACTATATTCCCTTGATATATTGTGTCTCCCCGTCTATGTTTGAGTAGTGAATTGTTCTTGGCAATGGTGAAATAGTTCGTTGATTGGTTGCATACAAGTTTGTTATCTTCTATGATTGTCTTTATGTACAATATATGAGTGCACGCATATGTTGGGGAATGCATGTAAGGTGATCACCGATAGCATAGTGGAGTTGTGGTGACTTGGGAGTGACAGTAACCTGAGACCGAGCCACAAAGTTAAGTTATTGGGGGATATATATAGGGGACCTTAGAACGTAAGGCTATGGTGGGACTTTATGTCTTAATCAATCTTGTGCAGTCATTTACTTGGCCACATGATCCATCATAAGGGGTTGTAGATCATTTACTTGACTATACCTATTCATGGCTCCTTCCTAGAAGAAACAACTAAGACTAAAACATGTGCTTCACTAATTGTGACAACCACACGAACGAAACACCTATTGCTAGAACACTTGCTCCCTTGAGATACTTGTTGCTTGCTACTTATGAAACTTGCTTAGAAACTTGCATTTTAAACTTGCTTCACTAGTTACTAGACAAACCACACTCCACGTCACTTGCTTTTAATTAGTTAGTTCCTTTTAGTCAAACTTATTGCTTTGCATAAACAGCCATATAAGAGGGTTATAGGGCTTTAGAGAATAGATAGCTTACCTTCAGCTCCTCGTGGGTTCGACACTCAAATACTTATCTAAAGGTACTACAATTGATCTCCTGCACTTGGGAGTCATCAGTGCCCTGTTCCATAAAAAAAGACGCGAATGAGCACCAGGACATTGTCACATATTTTTTATTTTCTTTTACGTGCTCTAACAACGAATTAACAATTTCTAACAAACAACATAGACTCATCAATAAAGAAGTTGGGTTAATTAATTTTAGTGGCAATTTATGACAATTGGCAATGCAGGTAGACATCAACCTCAATCTGCTCATGGGAAAAGAACACTGGTTGACTGAAAAACTAAACTTGGACACAATTTCATGATCTCCACCTATATCTGTGGGGCATACTTAGGGCATGTACAATGGTCGATAAGGTTGTCTTATATTAAGTCTTCCACGTGGTATAGATATGACAAAAAAACATGTTCTACAGTGGGCTATTTTTAGTGCTATCAATAGAGGTGATGTCTTAGCTAAGAGAAGGCAAACGTCTTTTTTTGTTTGGGCGCTGCTAGGAGTCGGCGTCCGATAAATTGCTTCCCATCGGAACAGTGCACACCCGTACAACTGGATGCACGATAAACGCTGGATTTTCAACAAGGCCCGCGAAACTCTATTTGCATGCGTCCGTCATAAATGCTCCTGTAATTCCAACCTTCCTTAATTAGTAAGATACGTAGTTAACTGATCCGGCCCAATATAACTCTTTCTAAGTTTTAGGAAACAAATCATGTTTTGAAGGAAACTCATAACCAAAATTTTAGGAATGTAGATTTTCTTCCATGAAAAGCAGTTTATCCCCATGTTATTTAGCTTTGCTTCGGTTGCAACTAAACTTTGCTTCCGCTACACAGAATTTTGCTTCAATCTAAAACTATTTATTTTAAACGTCTAAAGCTATGTTTCTGTGGACCGTAGAATAATGGTTCCATGGTGAATGGAATTTCTTCGATGTAGCATACATAAATTTGTGTCTTGTATGTAAATGGAATACATATTTCACTAAATGTTGGGAAATAACAACATGAAATTTGAATTATTCAAACATAATGCACTTATTTGGAAGCACATAGTTGACTAGTGTGCCAGAAGCATCATTCATATGAGTAGGAAGCATAGTGAACTAAACGTTAGAGATTAGTGTGCTAATGAAACTTTAGGAAGAACACATATATTGTGAGACCTGCAACATTTTTTTTGCGTGAATACAAAAGCACCATCATTATAATTGGATAAATAGAGAAGTGAGCGATAACTCAGTGGCAGAGGCTGCGATTGCGTGCCCAGCCCACCCGCGTTCGCATGCAGACTCCGCTAGGTTTTATCCACGATTATTTCATGGAGGTCTCATTCTCTCTACCAACGGACAGCCGAGGGAGGAACTCTCCCTCTTAGTCAACATTTATAATTGGAGAAATACATTCACTTGAAATATTTCGGAAAACATACATATTTGCTATCTTCAAGTCGTAAAAATGCAAAAGCTTCATACTTTCATATCACATCTTTCCATCTCACCAAAAGAATACAATTGTAGCGATTACATATATGCTTAAAACAAAGCGAGGCTATGCTTCTGAATAACTGGAAACCATCTTCCTAGTAAGTTTAAATAACTACTTAATCAACTCTATAGTTCGATGCAATGCATCTATATAAATGGAAATATGCTTCCATACAAATGCAAATCAGCTTCCACCATCCTTCATTCATAACAGTACTTTGGAACGAAGTGTCGCAAATCGACTTTTCAGAAGACACTCCGCTTTGGGTTGCATCATGTTGGAAAAGGGATGGACTGAAAAAGGAGGTGCAACATATTAGGTGGCGTAAATATATAAATGCCACAAATGAGAAATATAGGAAGCATGTAACCTCGCTAAAAACAAATAGTTTGTTCGCACATGGAAACAAAGATACAAACTTAAGAAGCATACATGAGATACAAACCTCGCTATATAGCTGCAAGAAGCATACATGTGTAGCAAATTAAGAAGCATGTATACATAGATATGCAGCACCATATAAGGTGCCACCAACATATACACATATACACAATATATGCATGATTGTACTCTCAAAAGGCTAATTATATGAACAAGAATATCTAAATGTTCCCATTGCAAAAATAAAGATTTCACGGATTTCATACCATGCTTCCTCCCTTATTTGACACCCAGAATAGAAATATAGGAATTATGTACTAGTGTTGCAAAAATGTATTTTAACAAATGGAGACATATATACCCCAAACTTTGGAAGCATGAGTTTCTATTGCAACAATATAAAGCATGTTTTTGAGATATTAGAAGCATTGATTCAAACTTAAGAAGCATCCTTTAGACAGTACGGACACATATTGGATGTAAAAATGAAGCATGGAATCTCTATACCAAAAACATCTAATGACTGATGGATACATTGCCCTACATCATGCATCGGCCGTGGAAACCACCCTAAAACATCTGATGACTGATGTGTGCATGGATTTAACGCCCGAGAAATTCCAGAAAACAACAGGCAACAATGGGAGCTGGTTATGCCTATTACCTAGTTCGGCCAGGAGTTGGTTCTGCATGTACAATGAAGAGATGGCTCATACGAGCGCCGAAGCAGACAAACGGCCGATTCTTCGGCCGCAAACTATCTTTGCCGGCCATAGATGCGCCGCCTCTGACGCGTACTTCCATCAGCTAGTCGTCAATCCGGCGAGGTCTCCGTGTCGTGGAGAGCCATGAAGAACGGCGTCGTGAGAATGAGACCAAGCTGCGCAGGGACGAGCGAATCAGAGCCGATTGACGTAGGGACGAGCGAATCTTGGTAGGAGATCGGGGCGGTAGCATCAGAACGGGGCTAGCCAGAAAATATGGGAGCAGTTCGATATGATTCGAGGGGATTGGGAACGGGGAGTAACAGGCCACATTTTCTGCGTGATAGTTATGGGAGTAAATTGTGGGCTTAATTTTGGGCCCTTAATTTTCGTTGAGAAAAAAAGGAAACCCGGAGCCTCCGATTGAAATGGGATCGAAGGCGTGTGAGAGGTCCGACCATTCGATCCATATCGGACCACGATCTATAGTATTTACCTTTTTGTTTCTCTCTCCGCCAACTAAGCAATTATGCTACGTGACATTATTAAGAGAGAACCATTGTACATGCCATTAATGGGCGCTTCTCCACATGTACTATTCAAAGTATATGCGACGACAAGCCCGCCGAGTCAATACAAACACATTAAATCTACACGTCATGCTTGTCCGTCCTCTCCCGATTTTGTGTCTCTAGTCTACCAGCTTTTCGTCTCGTCTATTTTTAGTACGCATGGTGTCTTTATAAATTAGGCTCAGATTACAGGTGTTCGACTCCAACACCTAAACTACCGTTAATTACAAATCTATCACAAATCATTCGTATATTAGACCACTAACCTCTTCTTATTGATCTCTGCTAGTAATTTGAACAATTAGAACATGTCACAAAGTTACACTTAGCTAGTGACATAAAAGCAGAAGTTGCTCGTAAATATATCAGATAGTATGTTTATGCGAGAGCACTACTTTGATAATTTAGTTGTCATCTTGGCATTATATTCGCATGGAGACACGAATGGTCCATATCTTTGGAAGCTTCCATCCACATGCATAACAATCACGTATAATAGAATAACGTCATCATGAATGATTGCTGAGTACGTTCGAGCATCCAAAACTTAATATTGGAAGGGAAGCCACACGTTGGTCTTATATATATGTGTGTGAAGAATGCCACACTTGGGAATTGATGCGGAGGCCGGCGGCGCGAGCGAGGATGGGCGAGATGACGCACATGCTGCCATGCGTAGGTGACGGATCGTCGCGGCACATTTGTCGACTCTTCTTCATCCTCGAGGCGATGATCCATCCACTTTCTGTTGTGTAGACAATCAGCTTTGCACAAAGAGCCACCAATAATCACTACTCCGTACTATGAGTGATGGCGACGTATGCTAATTTCTGCTTGGTCCGTGCTAGGCGTAAGGCGCCCTACGTTTACCAAACGTAGGTCTCCTTACGAGCCCTTCGATCTTCATCCGATGACCAGAATCAGTGCATCATAGTTTTACACTTTAGCCCCCTATTTTTTGGAAATAAAACCCGCACTCCACAGCAGCTCCACTTAAAACGAAGGGGTATATAGCGTTGCCCCCGATCATTTTGATAATTATAGCGAAAATGCCATTGCAACAAATTCACGGGTATCGCAACAAAAATTATCACCCCGTGTACAAAAAATATTGCAACAAATTGTTTCAAATAAATTTGAAAATAAGTAATGCTACAAAATAGTAAAACAATATGTTTATTGCGTTGCAACAAAAAAGTTCAAACAATTCAACAAAAATCACAACCTATTGCAACCAAAAAAAATATTTATATCAATTAAAAAGTTGGTAAGCAACAAAATAATTTATCACCGTTTTGGTTGCAACAAAAATCATCACCTATTTCAACAAAAAAATAAATCGATAGCAACAAAAAAAAATACATGTTTACAACATGTGAAGGAGTGCATAAAACATATCATTCCAAATTAATTCTAAACACATATATGTATTTCCTACGAAATCATCCAGAAAAACATTGCAACATCTCGCTTGTGTTTTCTCAACAAAATACATGCGAAAATGTTACAAGTTTTAAAGACGTACGTAACATTGATCGAAAATGACGAAAAACACTTGGTGTATATATAACTGCACGTGGCTTGTATGTTGGGCTGGTAAAAAACTGGCAGACACGAAAACTGGACCAAAAAAAGCTAAACTAATGCTAAATGAGCCTATATATGCTGAAGGGCCCAAACTGGCTGGCTGGCTAGCTCGCTTGCTGCGTGCTCGCTAGACCGACCTATGATTTCACCGCGTAGGTCGGACTAGAACAAGCATTTTTCTTTCTGCTTAGCATACACAGCGGACCGGGCGCCCGGATTAGGTGCGAAGTCTCCGTTCGGCGCACCCATGGATTCTCCTGTTTGGAACGTTGTCCGTGTGCCACACCATGCCGCAAGAATCTCGACGTGGCCTACACCAATATATGCGAGAGGCTCCCCGGTTCTCTTAAGCATTTGAGCAATCTCTATGAAGCCGCCGATGAACACCACAAGTTCTTCGGCCTTGATCTAGAGTACACGGCGAATCAACGGGATGTTGCCGTCATACAGATTTCCCACAAGGAGACCGTTTTGGTCTTCCAATGGGCAAGGTACGCACACGTACAATCTCTCTTGTAGGATAATTGCATTTTCGATTTGTTTGTTGCATTGGAACAATACACGTGTTGCAACAATATCTAACACGTGTTCTATTTTTGTTGTTGCAGTAGTTCAAAGCAATCTCCAGAACTTGTTGATTTTCTTGTCAACAAGGGTTACGACTTCTGTAGCGTTGACATCACTCAAGACCGGCAGAAGTTGATTCGCACGTTGGGTATTGAGATACCTGAAGATCACTACATTGATCTTCAGCACCTTATCCATTTTGATGAGTTGTACGGGCACAAGACCGGGATGGCTCCGATGGCAACTGCCTTCATCCAACCCGACTACAAAACCATGAAGACTCGTTTCCCCTCGAGGAATCACATGTATTGGGGGAAGAACCCACTTGACCGGATCAATCTCGAGTATGCAGCAATAGATGCATATGTTGCCTTCGAGTTGTTCCGCATCTACTCTTCGGAGCTCGAGTAGATGTTGTTTGTGTACCGCATCTATGTACCTCTATGTTGCGTTCGATATATGTAATGGATATATTATGTAATGGATATATGTCTTTCTATTAATTGCTATATTATTTCTATATTAATTCCTAGCTATATTATTTCTATATTATGTAATGGATATATGTACCGCTATGTTATGTAATGGCTCAAATAAAATCACGGGTTAAACATAGCACAAACTTTACCAAAGCAATCACACAAAGATATAGCTCACACACAATTCCAAAATAATAAAACTAGAAAGTAACAAATGCTAGTTCCATTTTTATTTGGGTTTCCAATCATGCACACACTTTCTAAGGTAGATATTCTGCAAGCAAACCACCTAATATCAAGTCCTAACACTCTATACAAGCTAGGAAACAAGATAAGATCAAACACACATTTCAAAACAAACAAAAACACATTAAAAAAACAAAACAGAAAAACTACCATTTCTATATCTGTTCACCAAAAACTACTGTTTCTATATCTGTTCACCAAAAATAAATCTAGAGCTCGAAAAATTAATCTAAGCCAGGAAAACATAGATCTAGTCAATACCAAACTCATCCAGTTGGATTTACTTCAAAATTCATTTTTGAACTCATTCAAAAAATCATAGAAGAGCTTACTGGTCTTTTATTAAAAAGGATGGTATTTTCATTTGGTTGCTGACCTTGATGTGAGGCTAAGGGCTATGGATAGATCTTTTCAATATCTATCCAGAACATTTTAGTTTGTCCATTTTGGTTATGTATTTTAAAAGTTAGGTTCAAATCATTCTCACAGATAGTCATTGCCAAAACAGTTCTTGTGTCCAAAATTATAGTCGAAACTTGGATCTGCAAATTTTATATGATTTAGATTTCATATGGTTTGGTTCATGAATTTTATCACATTTTATTTTGCATTTAGGAAAGGGGAAAATGAATTAGTTTTATTTTCTGAATTTTTTGATATATTATTTGTATTTTTAAGATTTTAAAATGAATTAGTTTTATTTTTCTGAATATTTTGATATATTATTTGTATTTTTAAGATTTTAAAATGAATTAGTTTTATTTTTCTGAATATTCAAGAATATCTTTTTGTTAAAGTAATCTGAACTTCAATCTTAGCAGACGGTAAACTAATTGTCAACGACCTCATGATTTTACTAATGTAAACTAAATAAAAGTATAAAATAATTGTCAACGACCTCATGATTTTACTAATGTAAACTAATTGTCAACGACCATATTTTTTTCACGAAAGGTATAAAAGTTTAGTATAAAATAATTTTTTTTGTTATGGTTTAGCCACCATAGCGGATTGAGTTAGATCAAAAGCTTGGTTAGAAAATAAGGGTTCCAACATTAGTAATCTTCCCATGCTCCGCTAAACAATAAAGAAACACTCATTGGGTATATGAAGTTTTTCTAATAAAAACAAGCAAAGGAAGAAGCTTAGGAAGCCATCTCAGGGGCCCTACCAACAAGCCAGATAACAGAAGGCAAGATGGCAAGAACAACAGCCAAGAGGGCAAAAACAACAGCCAAGAGGGCAAGAAGAGAAGGCAAGAGGGCAAGAACACCAGAAAAGGGGGAAAGAATAGTAGCCAAGAGGGCAAGAACAACGAGCCAGAGAACATCGGCCAAGAGGGCAAGAACATCATCCAAGAGGGTAAGAACAGCGAGTCCGGCGCTCGAACTCTTGAAGCATCAACAGTGATTCCATGGCTTCTTAATATTACTCATCTTTTGTATGTTCTGATGGTACTTTGACACTTTAGTTTGAAGACTATATGTCGTCTTGATGGCTTATCACAGTCCATACAGAAATTTTGAACTCCTGATGTTGTCTTCATTAGATGTTATCAACTTATTATGTTGTGTTGATTTTTTGCCAATTCCATTTTCAGTTTTCTGTATTTGTTCTTTGTCAGTGGTGAGAAGTGAGAGATAAATATTGGATAGCTCTGCTCGTGCAAATTCACTTATTCATAGAATAAAACACGGTTCATTTCAGCACCTGATGCCCATACTCCTATCATGGATATCTTTGAAAACTTTCAGGTAAAATAGGTAATTTTATGACTTGAATGGAGTAAAACATTCATTACATAATCAGAGTATATGATGAGCACAGTGATAACTATTTAGTGAATTCGGAAAGGATATCAGTGACATGTCCTTTTCATGCTTGATGTATTCAGTCATGAAGAACGGATGATCATAAGTGTGTGTGCGTTGATGTTTGCATGTAACTCTCATCTAAAGTTAGATGTGGTGGTCACTTCGTGTCCCTGAGTTTTTGTATTGCCTTGGTATACATCTTGCTAGTTTTCGTTTGCCAATGAGTTGAAGGTGGAAGAACAAACGTGGTTGGTCTCATTGGCAAGAAGATAACAATATGAAATAGAAACTGAAGTGCATGGAAGAGTTAGTCGCACCTGCATCACAGATGGTAGAAAGCCTACAACCTGAAAGTTGTATTTTGTACTTCAATTGAATGAATGAATGAAATCAGACTCTTTGTGTGGTTGGTAATTTTTTTAAAGGGTTATCACATCACCTCTAAATAGAAGTTAAAATATATTTTTGCTTCAATTTTGTGTATGTGAGAGAGAGAGAGAGAGAGAGAGAGAGAGAGAGAGAGTAACCTGATGCGTCCTTGACATTCTAATTTCTTGGGCACAAAGGTTTAAGGAAACTAATAATAAATATTCTTTTGATCCTTTGTAGTATTTGCATTAATTATATTTCAGTAGGTGAAAACCCAAATGTGATGTGAGGTACCAAATATTCCATAATACTTCGTCCTTACTTATTATAAAATTAATGTTTTGAATATACTGTATATTATCAAATAACGAAATAGTACTCTTTATTTCTGCAATAAATATGAAACCTGAAAGTGCACTATGGTCAACTAGAGGGGGGGGGGGGGTGAATAGGTTGACTACCAATTTTTCTTTTCTTTTCTCTTTTAAGGGGCTTAGTAAGGATAAGATACGATTCTCTAGATGTGCAACTAAGTGAGCAACCTAAGTGAAGAGAGTAGTATGCGCAACGGAAGTAAAGCGTAAGGTAGTAAAGCAAACAACAAGTGTAAAAAGGAGACAAGGATATGTTTCACCGTAGTTCCTTCTCAAAGAGAAGTACGTCTACGTTGGAGAGGTGGGGAGCCACCTAGGCGCTCCTCAATAGCACGGTTGTGCACACCTTGTTCTCCTTGAGCTTCTCCGGTGAGGGAGATGCTCGTTTCCACTATGAGGTCGACTTGAAGGAGTTGACCAAACCTTTACAAGGGCTTGAGGTCACTCCACAAGGATGGAGGCTCTCAAGGAATCCGTAGCTTCTTGCAACAAGGTGGAAACTACAAGCACGAGATCTACTAAGGTTTCTAGGCCTCAAGTAGGATTCTAGATCTACTAGGTTGTGGTGGATGGATTTGAGATTCCTTTGGTGGAAGTGTGGATCTAGGTCTCCTCTAGCTCTCCACCAAGTTTGAGAGTGATTGGGTGGACGGAGTGGGAGATCTAAGAGGTTGAAGCTTTCATTAATGGCTAGGAGAGAGAGTGGAAAAAGCTTAGCATTTATGAGGTAGGTGAAGGGGTATTTATACTCTTGGCCACGAAGTGGCCGTTTGCAGTCCAGGGCACCGGAGGCTCCGGTGGTTTCACCGGAGGCTCCGGTGGGTCTTCTTTGCACTGCGCAGTTGCGCAGTGCCTTATCCTTTGCGCGCTGCTGAGGAGGCCGGAGGCTCCGGTGGATCGAGCGGAGGTTCCGCCCACCGGACCCGCACCGGAGGCTCCGGTGGAACCTCCGCCACTTTCCAACAGAAGGGGTGGCAGGCGGAGCTACCACCGGACCCTTCACCGGAGTCCATTTGCACTTGGACCAGGGGGCCACCGGATGTCCACCGGAGCCTCCGGTGGAACCTCCGCCACTTTCCAACAGAAGGGTATTTCGGCGGAGGAACCACCGGATGTGCACCGGAACTTATTTGCGCACAGGTTGAGGGCTGAGCCTCCGGTGGATTCACCGGAGCCTCCGGTGGATTTACCGGAGCCTCCGGTGGGTTCACCGGAGCTTCCGCCCCTGCACATTTTGGTTCCCTGGCTTTCTTTCTCTTAGCACTTTTCGAATATCTCAAGCATTAGCCCCATAGATATAGTGAACCTAATAACCTGGGCATTTTCATCATTTGAACAAACATTAGATCCAACAGTTATGTTGTCATATAATTACCAAAACGGACGATGATCTTTCAATCTCCCCCTTTTTGGTAATTGATGACAACATAATTATTTGCATGATTACGGACTCAATATGAACGGAGCTCCCCCTAAAGATATGCTCCTTTCATATTGAGATCACTAAGACATGATATAAACTAATAATATGACAATGATAACACATAGCACACATAACACATAGATAATATGAAACGAGGTTCACACATGATCACAATATAGCGAGGTTCACGATAGATACGAATAAGGTAAACAAACGAAGTTCCAAATAGTTCAAATCAAACTCCCTCAAGGAAAAGAGAGATGCAAATCAAAGAAAGCTTGAGGGACCATGCAAATGCCCGTTGCCTAGTATATCTTTCTCCCCCTTTGGCATCAAGATACCAAAAGAGGGAGAGCCAAGTGCTAACGCCCCAAATCATTCGGAGGATGAGGGAGATGCTTCCGGAGCCGGGGAGGGAACACGGTGGTGAGAGCTAGTGGCTTCGTCTCCTTCTTCCTCGGACCATTCAATGAGCTTGCCCTTGGAGTCCTTAGCTTGCCAAGCATCCCAATCGGTGATGCTATCAAGAACCGGGGATTCAATGGAGAGACCCTCTTCACGGAGACGTTCACGAGATGCTTGAGCCTTTTTACGTGCCTTGAGTTCCGCATCATAATGTTCCTCCCATTGATGTTGCTCAATCTTCTTGTTCAAGCAAAATACTTTCTTGAGAGCCCGAGCCATCCATTTGAAGGCATTGCTAGAGGGAGGGGGTTGAGATGGACCCTCGGCTTCTTCTTCCTCATCCACAATGATGCGAGGCCTAGCCTTGTGCTTGCGGACAGCTGGAGTGGGATGCACAACGGGCTCGGTGTGATCCTTTATGAGAAGCCTCTTTTCCGTATGAGAGATCCAAAGTGAATCATCCAAAGGATCATCCGGAAACTTAGCATTCCACACCTTCAATATGATCTTCATGATGAAAGGCCCAAAACAAGCATTCCTTCGGTTGGCAATGACATGCCACAACTCGTTCCAAATGTAGTCAAGCACATCAAGCTTGCGAGGAGTGGCATCCATACGGTATTGATGAGTAAGAAGCATCAAGTTCTTCATGAAACCTTGAATCTCATCCACATTGCCCGCCTTTGGATTGATAGTCTCTCTATAGATCCGTAACATGATGTCATAAGTGGGAAAGAGACCCTTGACGAAACCCACGGCATATTTCTTCCAATGATAGAGGGGAGTGAGGTCATCCTTCGAATTAGCTTGAGCGGAGTGAACTCGAAACCATCCATTAGCAAATTCTTCTCCGTTGGCAAAAGGACCAAAATCTGGGTAGCCACCAAGAATAGTTCCAACATCCTTCCAAGTGATGTCAAGTTGTTTTTCCTTGGTCATCCAAATGAGGTGGCGGTTGGTCTCATTGCCAAGATGAACTGTGGCAAGGAACTGACAGACGAGCTCTTCATCAAAGTCTTGTTGAAGGGTGATAATGGGACCGAGACCAAACTTCTCAATGAGCTCGAGGGCCTCCCCAAAGTACTTGTGATTGCGTTCCATGTGACCAATACTTATAGCATGTTGGGGAACAACATTCTCCTTGGGCTTCCTCATCAAGATCTCCCTGAATATCTGTCCTTGGAAGGCGGTGTGAAAACGCGGATCCTTGCCCCAGAATTGGGGCATTTGGCGGTCACGGGCAATGACATATGGATTTTCCCTTCTTTCCTTTATAAATGTCGCATCGGACATCTTGGATGCGGTTGGTGCGGTGTTCTTCCTTGGCAAAGTCTTCTCGGGAGCCGGAAATCTCTTGCGCTTGCCTTGAGTACGGTCAAGTTCCTCTTGAATTTCATCCACGGGTTGTGGCTTGCGGCGGCCCGTGGACTTGTACCTTTGTCCTTTCCCTTTGGAGCCGGAAGCATCTAACATAGAAATCTAGAAGAGCATGAAGAACGAGTAAAGCTCGAGTCAAATAAGGCACGCACAAACCAAAGAACCAAGATATTCATGGTGTTAGGGTTGAATAATCTAGGGTTAGGGCAAACTTCCCATAGAACCGCAACGATTCAAGCCTAACATGCATTATCTAGGTTGCTAGGGTGTGTACTTGAGAAAATCCACTCCTAAAACTCCAAAACCACAAATCTAGAAGGCTAGAACATGAACTCCTATGCATCTCATCCATCAACTAGATGAGAGAGAGAGAGAGAGCACATACCGGCTTCATCCATGGTGGAGAAGGGAGGAGGGAAGGTTCCCGGGGCGTCCCTAGGCAAGGAGGAGGTCTCCCCGCGGTGGAGCACCCGAATCCGGCGGCGGTGAGCTTGGGGGGCGGCGGCGGTTTGAGAGGAAGAAGATGGGGGCGGGTGGGGGAAAATGAGATTGGATCTCACTTACCCCCGCGCGCCCCAATCTTATCCGCAGTCATTTTTCCGCCGGCGGAGCCTCCGGTGGTTTCACCGGAGCCTCCGCTCCCGCCAGCGGAGCCTCCGGTGGTTTCACCGGAGCCTCCGCTCCCGCCAGCGGAGCCTCCGGTGGAATCACCGGAGCCTCCGCCCCTGTCCCAAAACTTTAGGTTTTGGCCCGCTGAGCCACAGGGACCCAGCGGAGCCTCCGGTGAGGTTTCCGGTGGAACAGGCCCGGCGGAGCCTCCGTGGTTTCACCGGAGGTTCCGCCCAGATGAATTTCAGCGCGCCAAGATTGGAAAAACTCGAGCAATACGATAAGAGCAACGGTTTGGGCAAGTGGGGCTTGGGTTGGAAAGACGTTACTGTCATACGAGAGACATTGCTCGACGGGGTTCGCAAGAACCATAAAACAAGTGAAAAACCGAACCCGTACGAGTTGTCAAGATGTGGATATAATGTGAGAAAATGATCAAAAACACATCAAATGTCGGTGGCCGAGGCCACCATGTTTGAGTGTGTAACTTGGCACCGCGAAGATATATCTTGGGTCCAAAATTACTACTCACAATTAAGCACAATGAGTCACAAATTGACTAGATATGCAATGATCGATTGATTTTTGCATAATAAAAGGAGTGCATACTCATGAATTGAGGAGCGCTCCCCCTATTTCCATGCCTACACCTAAACTAGATAGCAAGTATAATGAAGGTAGATATGCAAGGTTTCAAGTGAAGTTGGAAGAATCGATGACATTTAGTTCATTCCTCAAAGCTCGAAATCTTGGTTCATCAAGGGCCTTCGTGAAGATATCGGCAAGTTGATCCGTGGTGGAGACATACGAGAGATCAATATCACCTTTCTTAACATGATCCCGTATAAAGTGATGACGAATCTCAATATGCTTCGTCTTGGAGTGAAGAACCGGGTTGTAGGCGATCTTGATAGCACTCTCATTGTCACAAAGAAGAGGCACCTTGTCAAAGTGAATACCATAATCCTTCAAAGTTTGTCTCATCCATAGCAATTGGGCACAACAACTTGCCGCGGAGATATACTCGGCCTCGGTGGTGGAGAGAGCAATACAATTTTGCTTCTTGGAAGACCAACAAACCAAGGAGCGGCCAAGAAATTGGCAACCCCCGGATGTGGACTTCCTATCCGTCTTCTCTCCCGCATAATCCGCATCCGAGTAACCAATAAGCTGAAAGCTTGAACCCTTTGGGTACCAAAGACCGAAGTTTGGGGTATAAACTAGATATCGAAAGATTCGTTTCACGGCTTCCAAATGACTTTGCCTCGGAGAGGCTTGAAACCTTGCACATTTACCTACGCTATACATGATATCGGGTCTAGATGCACAAAGGTAAAGCAAAGAGCCAATCATGGAGCGGTATACCTTTTGATCTACCTCTTTCCCATTAGGGTCGGGTTTCAAGTCGGTGGTCGTGGACATAGGGGTCTTCATAGGTTTGGCATCATTCATATTAAATCTCTTGAGCATGTCTTGAGTATATTTGGCTTGTTTGATGAAGGTTCCTTCATAATATTGATTCACTTCGAAGCCAAGAAAGAACTCCAATTCTCCCATCATAGACATCTCAAACCTATCGTTCATAAGCTTGCAAAATTCCTCATTGAACAAGGTGTTAGTAGACCCAAAAATGATGTCATCCACATAGAGTTGGCATATGAACAAGTCACCTCCAACCGTCTTGGTAAAGAGGGTAGGATCGATTAAACCAACATTAAACCCGCGATCTACTAGAAACTCTTTAAGGTGCTCATACCACGCACGTGGAGCTTGTTTAAGTCCATAGAGCGCCTTATCAAGTTTATAGACATGATCGGGGTGGTTGGGATCCTCGAAACCCGGAGGTTGCTTGACATATACTAACTCATTAATGGGACCATTAAGAAAAGCACTTTTGACATCCATTTGTTGTAATTTGAAGTTATGATGAGATGCATAGGCAAGTAAGATACGAATGGATTCAAGGCGAGCTACGGGGGCAAAGGTTTCACCGAAATCGATACCTTCGACTTGAGAAAAACCTTGGGCCACCAATCTTGCCTTGTTGCGAATGACAATACCATCTTTTTCTTGCTTGTTCTTGAACACCCATTTGGTACCAATGACATTTTTGCAATCCTTGGGTCTTGGCACTAATTTCCACACCTTGTTGCGCTCGAAGTTATTGAGTTCATCATGCATGGCTTCAAGCCAATCTTGATCTTCGAGAGCTTCATATACCTTCTTGGGTTCAATGAAGGAGACAAATGCATGAGCCTTGCTAAAATCCGCCAATTGCCTTCTAGTGACCACTCTTCCACGAACTTGACCAAGAATCATGTCCTCCGTATGACCCGCTCGTTCAAGATTCTCTAGCCTTCTCTTTGCTCTTCGAGCCAAAATCTCCTCCAAAGATTCCTTGGATATGGATTGAGAATCACCTTCTTCATCGGAGACATGTCCATCTTCATTTTGTCCTTGATCAATAATGGGTGATGAATCACCACTAGGTTGCGCATTCTCAACAATAATAGAATCTTGATCATGATTTAGGTGTGTTGCTTGGCCTTGTTCATTAGCTTGGTCTTGATCGTTAGCTTGAGGGCTTGGTGCATCTTGTTGGATTGCTTGATCATCAATGGGTGTAGTCAATGGCTCCACTTGAGTGGGGCATAGTCCTTCTCCCTCCGTCATCCGGTGTCCCTCAATGGGGATTATTTCACCAATCCCCATTCTTCTTATGACGATGGGAGGAATTGCATCTCCTACAACACCATGATCTATACGCCCCCCTTGGGAGCCATTATCCTCATCAAACACCACGTCTATAGCTTCTTCAACTTGTCCGGTGGACTTGTTGTAGACTCTATAGGCGTGAGCGTTTGTGGCATAACCAACAAAAATGCCCTCATAAGATCTAGTCTCAAATTTTGACAACCGTTTACCTTTCTTGCGAATGAAGCACTTGCAACCGAAGACCTTGAAGTAAGATACATCCGGTTTCTTACCCGTGAGAATCTCATAGGGGGTCTTGTTCAAGATCTTGCGAAGATATAACCGGTTGGTGGCGTGACATGCGGTGGAGACGGCTTCGGCCCAAAAGTTATAGGGAGAAGAGAACTCCGCAATCATAGTTCTAGCCGCATCCATCAAAGTCCGGTTCTTTCTCTCCGCAACACCATTTTGTTGAGGGGTATAAGGAGTGGAGTATTGATGAGCAATGCCCTCTTCACTAAGAAAACCCTCAACGGTGTAGTTCTTGAACTCCGAGCCATTATCACTCCGGATAGCCAATATGGTAGCATTGTGTTGGCGCTCAACTAGAGTGATGAACTCGATGACTCTACTTTGAGTTTCACTTTTCCTCTTGAAGAAATACACCCAACAATATCTTGAATAGTCATCCACAATTACCAAACAATACTTCTTTCCTCCGAGACTATCATAGGATAGTGGACCAAAGAGATCTAAGTGAATGAGCTCGAGAATTCTTGTAGTGGAGATAGATGTCTTGGTTGGGTGTTGTTCTCCATGTTGCTTCCCAAAGGTGCAAGAGCTACACACATGATCTTTAGCAAATTTAGCTTTGGTTAGTCCTAGAACGTGATTGCCACTTTGGAGATCATGCAACATTCTCATATTGGTGTGGGCTAGTCGGTGATGCCAAAGCCATCCCACATCAACTTTAGCCATTAGGCATGTCGCGGCACACGTGTCTTCTTTAGAGAAGTCCACTACATACATGCCGTTCTCGACAAACCCAACAAAGGCTACTTTAAGAGATGTCTCCCAAGTGACAATCACACTCTCTTTATTAAAGAACGAGGTGAAACCACAATTCGCAAGTTGAAGAACGAACATCAAATTATAGCCAAGGGACTCAACAAGGAGAACATTCTCAATTGATAAATCATTTGAGATTGCTACCTTGCCTCGTCCCAATACCTTAAGCTCGGACTTATCACCAATAGTGACGCAATTGAGATGAGGTAGAGGAGGTTCAAGATTGCTTATTGCGTCAAGGCTTCCGGTCATATGTTGGGATGCACCACTATCCACTGTCCATTTGTTAGACCCGGAAGCATTTCCCTACAAGAGATCAATTTCTTGATTTAGGTACCCATCCTTCAATGGGTCCTCTTTTGTTAGTAACAAGGGTCTTAGGAACCCAAATAGTCCAATGATAATCATCACCATAAGAAGTACCAACGTATTTAGCATAAACATGTCCATCCCTAGATTTCATAAGAACATAAGATGGATTATATTTTCCGGCGAAATCATTATGAGTGATGCTCCCCCTAGAGGTATCACCACCCATAATGGCGTTGGTCTCCTTTTCTTTGGTCACCTCACCCTCTTTTACAAAAACAACATTTTGAGGGGGAGTAGTGACATTCTTGGATGTCTTCTTTGACTTGGAAATAAACCCAAGTCCCTCTTTACCTTTCTTGGCACCTTGAGAGCTTATTGCATCGTTGAGAATTCTTTCCTTCCCTACATTGTTAGTCGTAGAGGAAGAGGTAGGTGCAATAACAATGCTATTTGATGAAGATGCAACATGCTTATTTGATTGTTGAGCTAGAAGCTTGATTCGAGACTTGGCAAGTTTGTCATGAATTTCCTTAAGAGATTTAAACTCTTCTTTTAGTTTGTCATGTTCCTCGTCAAGTTTTTGATGAGCTATTCCTAGCTTCAACTCTTCCTCTTCAAATTCTTTAAGCAAAACAAGAGATTTAGCATGTTCTTTCTTAAGTTTGGCAAGATATTTCTCATTGTCTCTCCTAAGCTTAGAAACACGAATAGCATAAGAGTCTTGTAAACTAGATAGTCTTTCTTCAAGAGAGGCTCTCATGGATCTCTCCTTTTCGAGAGCCTTAATTAGTTCACCATCATGATTCTCATTGGTACCACCATGATTCTCCAAGGTCATGATGATTTCCTCTTTCTCATCAATGAGAGAGTTGGCATCATCAAGTTGCCTTAGGAGAGCTTTTACTTTTTCTTTAGTTTCACCTTCAAGACTACTCAACCAAGACCCTAGGTTCTTGGCCTCCTCATCTTCACCAATGTTTTCAACACAATCCAATAATGAGGGAGAGGTAGTGGTAATAGACTTGGAGGTGGAAGTTATTACCGCGGTGGCTTTTGCCATGAGACATGTAGGTCGGATCGATGTCTTCTATTAGGAGATTCAAATAGAGAGACCGATGAAGAGGAAGTGGTAGCTATGGCGACGTGGGCAACACCTACGACTTCATCTTCTCCTTCATCTCCGGAGTAGTATGTCTCCAATGTGGGGCCTTCTTGAACATATAGAGCCCTTGGAACCCTTCTAGCGAGGTTCTTGTTTTGTGGAGCTTTGTTCTTGTCCTTGCGAACAAGCTTCCCTTCATTCTCTTCTCTTGGCTCAAAGGGACACTCTTTGACGAAGTGGTTTGCACTCCCACAATTATAACATGTCCTTGGCCGTTCCCCTTTCTTCCTAAAGATCTTGTTCCTTGAAGGTCTTGGGGCACCGGCTTTGTGAGCCTCCCATCTCTTCCAATACCCTTGCATGGCAAGAGCAATACATTTATGGGCACCCTTGTATGTATCCTCATAGTCCTCATCATCATCATCATCATCATCATCATCATCAACTTCTTCAATCTTGGCCATTGCTCTAGACTTCAAGGCAAGGTTGGGAGACTTTCCATGTCCTCTAGAGCGAGCAAGAGCATCATCCGCACTTTTGTGAGATAAGGATATGGCAATGAACTCACTTAGCACTCCAATGGAGTTAAGGGAGTTGTAGTCGGATCTTGTTCGAATGCTAGTGGAGAGGTTCTTCTCAAATGGAGTTATGGCCTTGACAAACTTCCTCTTGATCCATTCATCCGAGATTTCCTCTTTCCCAAAATCTCTTAGTTGATTGCCAAGAGTGACAACTCTTCTATATAGCTCCTCGGGACTCTCGTCTTCAAGCATGACGAAGTTCTCGGACTTGTCGAGAGCAACATCATATTTTGATGATTGAATGCTAGCATTTCCTTGGAACAAGGAGTCAAGTTTATCCCATGCTTCCTTGGCGGTCTTCAAGCCGCGAATGTGCTCAAGATGTTCTCTTGGGAGAGCCTTTTGGATAGTCACAATAGCGGTCTTGTTGAGTTGGAACTCCACGTCCTCTCTTGGGGTCAAGCTGTTTGGATCATGAGGGTGGAATCCATGAACAACGCTTCTCCATAGAGCGGTGCAACAACCTGAAATATGAGACTCCATATCGAACTTCCATGATGAGAATTCGTTAGTGTTAAGCATGGGAGGATTTCCAACATTAACCATGTGTGGTATTGTAGCAATAGGGTGGATAGAATCGTAATTGGGAGGCGGTGGAACTTTAGAGTTAGACCCCGAACCGTTAGCCGATTGAGACTTGGAGCCCTCGGAGTTCCCACTACTCTTAGCCTTTTTATCGGCTTTTGCTTTGGCTTTCGCCTTAGCTAAAGCGATGTTAGCTTCCATTTCATCAATGTCCGGAATGGATTCTTCATCCGAGCTAACATCGTTGGTAGTGAGAGGTGCTTCCTCGGACTCCTTGGTTCTCCCCATCAATACCTCCATCATTTTCTTGATGCTAGAAACCTCCGTACTGACAGTAGAGCTAGCCTTAGACATTTCGGCTTGGAGGATTCCAACCGAGTCTTGTAGGTTAGATATACTGTCGGACATCTTGGAGATTTCCGCACTAGAACTACCGGGGGTATTTTCATCGACCATTGTACTCTTAGGCGGTTAAGCCCTTAGTAAGAGCCGAGGCTCTGATACCAATTGAAAGTGCACTATGGTCAACTAGAGGGGGGGGGGGTGAATAGGTTGACTACCAATTTTTCTTTTCTTTTCTCTTTTAAGGGGCTTAGTAAGGATAAGATACGATTCTCTAGATGTGCAACTAAGTGAGCAACCTAAGTGAAGAGAGTAGTATGCGCAACGGAAGTAAAGCGTAACGTAGTAAAGCAAACAACAAGTGTAAACAAGGAGACAAGGATATGTTTCACCGTAGTTCCTTCTCAAAGAGAAGTACGTCTACGTTGGAGAGGTGGGGAGCCACCTAGGCGCTCCTCAATAGCACGGTTGTGCACACCTTGTTCTCCTTGAGCTTCTCCGGTGAGGGAGATGCTCGTTTCCACTATGAGGTCGACTTGAAGGAGTTGACCAAACCTTTACAAGGGCTTGAGGTCACTCCACAAGGATGGAGGCTCTCAAGCAATCCGTAGCTTCTTGCAACAAGGTGGAAACTACAAGCACGAGATCTACTAAGGTTTCTAGGCCTCAAGTAGGATTCTAGATCTACTAGGTTGTGGTGGATGGATTTGAGATTCCTTTGGTGGAAGTGTGGATCTAGGTCTCCTCTAGCTCTCCACCAAGTTTGAGAGTGATTGGGTGGACGGAGTGGGATATCTAAGAGGTTGAAGCTTTCATTAATGGCTAGGAGAGAGAGTGGAAAAAGCTTAGCATTTATGAGGTAGGTGAAGGGGTATTTATACTCTTGGCCACGAAGTGGCCGTTTGCAGTCCAGGGCACCGGAGGCTCCGGTGGTTTCACCGGAGGCTCCGGTGGGTCTTCTTTGCACTGCGCAGTTGCGCAGTGCCTTATCCTTTGCGCGCTGCTGAGGAGGCCGGAGGCTCCGGTGGATCGAGCGGAGGTTCCGCCCACCGGACCCGCACCGGAGGCTCCGGTGGAACCTCCGCCACTTTCCAACAGAAGGGGTGGCAGGCGGAGCTACCACCGGACCCTTCACCGGAGTCCATTTGCACTTGGACCAGGGGGCCACCGGATGTCCACCGGAGCCTCCGGTGGAACCTCCGCCACTTTCCAACAGAAGGGTATTTCGGCGGAGGAACCACCGGATGTGCACCGGAACTTATTTGCGCACAGGTTGAGGGCTGAGCCTCCGGTGGATTCACCGGAGCCTCCGGTGGATTTACCGGAGCCTCCGGTGGGTTCACCGGAGCTTCCGCCCCTGCACATTTTGGTTCCCTGGCTTTCTTTCTCTTAGCACTTTTCGAATATCTCAAGCATTAGCCCCATAGATATAGTGAACCTAATAACCTGGGCATTTTCATCATTTGAACAAACATTAGATCCAACAGTTATGTTGTCATATAATTACCAAAACGGGCGATGATCTTTCAAAACCTCCCATCGAAAAGAAAGTTGTTGAGATTAGCCACAATGGGAGTAACATAGGTGGTATCATAAGTGCCACATAAGCAAAAAAATGATGTGGCACTCATTTAATGAGGAGAGATGTGTTAGTGGTATCATAGGTAGATACCGTAACATAACGTTTTCCAAGACAAGATGAGTCTATAAGCTAATAAATGTACTAGTATATGATACCACAAATATGTTACTATGCATTGTGGAAGTGGTAACATAGACTAGTATCATATGCATGATACTAGTATATGATACTCCCCATTGTGACTAGTCTGAGAATGGTCACAATGGGGAGGAACTTAGGAGTAACATCACACACTCCAATACAATTTTGCTTATGTAGCATGTATTTAATGAAGAGAGAGGTGCTTGTGGTAACTAGCTAAATTACCGGAACATCACACACTCCAAGAAACAATGAGTCTATAGCCTAATAAATGCATTGTTGCATGACACTACATACATGTTACTCCTCATTGTGGAGGTAGGAACATAGTCTAGAAAAGTGTGTAGGTTCCTACCTTATGTTACTCCCCATTGTGACCAGCCTGAGAGTTTTGATCATTCGGTTGTTCACCTTACTGCTGGAAGCCAATACATGCAGTTAGATTGAACAATTAAGGTCAAGACACTCATCTATAATACTCCTATGTGACTGACCTGGTCTATTTACTCGGGAGTGGCACTTGAATGCAGAAGAAAATACATTCCTCTTCCTCATGTTCTGTTTCTTCACGCCTAATTAGACCCAAGTTGCATCGATGAATCCACTTCTCCTAGAGATGAACTGATATGAGCTGTAAAATAGTGCAGCGCTATATATCTAACTGTATTTGCCCAAAAGGTTGAGAATCCGTACAGAATAGAAGATTGAAAGAGACATACTAACCTCTATTCCCAAGCTAGCAAGACTGAAAGCCTACCAAGATGGATTTTCAGAATTTTCAGGATTATACATCTTTGCAATCGCCCAGACGCAAACATAAGTAAAAATAAGGAGGCGGTCTCTAGGCAATCTGTTGAACAAATGCATCTGGCGAAAGATTCCTGTGAAGGAAATTCCAGTGTTACTAATTAATAATTCGTGGGAGATTAGATGGTAAAAGTGTACTGCTGACATTCGAAGCTTCCTCTTAGGCTCGAATTACTCAGTCAACCATATATCCAGGGATTTCAACGTAGTAGCTCACTCTTCTGCTGAGCAGGCTTTTCGATCTTCTAGGTTGGAGCCTATTAGTTCTTGCAAGAACGAGGCTTATAGCAGAAAATTTTGCCCGATCACCCCGGCGGCCCAGCACCTCGGGGACCAAGGACTTGTTATAAACGTTGTATCTTGCTTATGAGTTAATGAATTGGCACCCTAGTGCCCCTTTTATGTTCAAAAAACTCGTGATATAGCCTTTCCTTGCAATGGTGAAAGGACATGTGTCAGGTTGGTAATCTATCCAACTAAGTCGAATTAGGCATGTGCCAATGCATCGCTTTTAGCACGTTATCATAGGAACATTAATAAGTTAAGAGACTACTAGTCCAATACACCGTTTCTTAGCGGTTGTCTCTATTTGGTACTCATGCGCAGATGTGATTAGTCTATTAACTATTTTTACCTATGGTGGCGTGCATATGTTGTACTATCGATACAACCTCACTCTCTCGTCATTAACTAGTGTGTCACATAAGTAAAACGTCTATGAATCCGCGCTAAGAAATCTGCACATAGGTAGTATCATGCATGCCATGTTGGCAAAAATCTGACGTGGCGGTGCAATTAATGAAGAGAGAGGTGATGGTGGTATCATACTGACTCGTGAGAATCACAAGATCGAGCCACGTAGGTACGGAGTGCTACTGCTGCATCATGTCAACTGTTGCCACGGCTGTGACGACAGGTCCACAAGTTTACCCGTCAGATGTCAACTGTGGCGTTCGACGTAACTGAAGCCCGGCCGTGAAAATTGCGTTTACAGGAGGTAACTAGCACTGATTTTTCTGAATCCACTCCTTTCTCGAGCCTGGCGGGCAGGATTGTACTAGCACAGGAATTAACCGACCGACGATCATTAATGATTAATCGTCCCCATACATGCCCATTGATTCTCGTCGTATATGTCACGTTGAGTAGTGTGCCGTGCTTAGCACCTACTACATGCCCAAGCTCGGTTGAAGCTAGCTTTGTATAGCTCCATACGCGTCGTTACTTCTTAAATAAAAGGGTACACCAATTCTGGCCCGTTAAATGGTTGCCGTTTTAAGAACACCGAGTACAACAAGGGTCCTAGCTATCCCTTGTAGCGAGCGCGAGCCGTACGGCTCGCCCGCGCACGCAGCCGCTGGGGAGAAAAAAGCGGCTGGCTCGCTCCCGTCCCCAGCTCGCACAACTTTGGGCCTGAGCCGGCCCATTTTTTTCCTTTCTAATTTCTTTTGGTAGAAAAAATCAAATAACTTAAAATAAATATATTTTAAATGGTGAACAAATTTTAAGTTTGAACGATTCCAAACATGACCAAAATGTTACATATGAACAATTTTTGAACTAAACATTTTTTCATTTGAACAAATTTTAAATTTGAACCGTATTTTATCCGAACAAATTTTGAATTGAAAAAATGTAATAAAAAACAATAGTGAACCAAAACTTTCGGTGGACGAAAACTAACAGCGAACCAAAAAATTTGGTGAAACGAAAATAATACTGAACGAAAATTTTCTGTGCACCAAAAAAAGATTAAATAAAAAAATAGCGAAACAAAATTTTCGATGAACCAAAATGGTCCCAAATTTGAAAATGGTGTGGATTTTTAAAAATAGTTTCAAAGTAAAAATGGTTCAATTTATAAAAAAAGTTCCGTATTTGAAAAAAGTTCAGTAAAAAATTATTCAGATTTTAAAATATGAAAATCGAAAATATTTTCAAATAAAGAAAAAAACGAAAATAAAAACAGAAAAAGAAAGAATAAAACCCGAAAAGGAAAAAAAGACACATGAAAGAAAAAATAAGAAAAAAACGAAAACGGAAAATTAGACAATAAAATGGTCGAAAAGTAAGTATGGACACTAACGTGGGCGTGGCCTGGTGGGTGTCCACGTCTTCCCACCGAAGCAAACGATCGCAGGTTTAAGCATCCCACCTTTCTCTCCTGCAATATTCACCACCAATGTCGGAGTTGTCGAGTCGTTGACTCGGGTGTTCAACTGTTTTTTGGGAAGGATTTCGATTTCGGTTTTAATGAAGGCTCCATTGATAGGTGTCAAATGTGAAGCGGGACTCACTGACTCGAGTAGGAGTGATGACGATGCCGTTTGAATATTTTTTTTTCTGAAACGGGAAAAGCCCTAGCCTTTGCAAAGTGGTCAAGCCGGACTAGCTGACTCAAGTAGGAGTGATGACGATGCCACTTGATATTTTTTTTTGGAAACGGGAAATGCCCTAACCTTTGCAAAGTGGTCAATCCGGACTCGTTGACTCGACTAGGGGTGATTACGATGACAATGACGGTGTCGCTTGATGGCAACCCCCAAAGTGGTCATCCTTCTCGAGGACGTGTGTGCTTTGTATGTGTTACCATGTCGATCGGAGACAATTTTCATTAACTAACCGAACAACTCTATAATTCCAAATTAATGGGACGAGGTATACATGGATCTACATGTATATTTTTAATACGTGTACAACATACAAATTAACATATACTGATATACTACATATTAATTACATTAACTTATTTAATCATCTAATTTAATTGTGTTCACGAAAGGAATCGGTGTGCTATCCCTCCTATGTATGTTTTGCACGACAAGACTGATCGATATCGAACACTGAGAAGAAAAGAAGAACAGAAAGACTAACGGACAGCCGAACCACATGAAGCTCCCTGCCCTCTTCTCCGGTGCCGGCGCGGCCATGGAGTTCCTCCACACATCCAGCATGTTCCTCGGGTCATGTAGCGACGGACGGCTACTTCACTTTGATGCAGGCGCCTGGAATGGTCCACTTTGCCCGGTGCTTCTCCCAGTGCGGCAACCGGGTATAATTCTTCCAATCATCCAGCACGCTCCTCAGATCCTTCATCTTGTTCTTCAACCCGACGCAGCAATTCGCGTGCATCGTCACGATCTTCCCCAGGTCCTTGCCATAGCTACAGAAACCTCCCACGAACGCCGTGTCCAGGTACTGCAGCCGGACCCCCAGCTCCGCCACCAGCTGCTTCTTGATCATGTTGAACACCGGCTGCTCGTTCGCGCCCGGGTACTTGCTCCTGGATTCGTGCCATAGTTTCGTCATGGCGATGGTCCGCTTGTTGGGTTTCACATGGAAGAACCCCGTGTTGGGGAAGTTGCCGAGGTTGTCCGGGTCGCCGAAGTAGACGTCGGCGGAGACCGTCATGTCGGCGTACGCCGTTATGTGCTTGAACGGGTCCCGGAACCAAAGGATGTCCACGTCGGTGAAGAGGAACCCGTAGCCGAGCTCCAGCACGTGGCGCTGCAGCTTCAGCTTGCTCCACACCATCTCCATCCACTCCCTGGAGCCGAAGAACTTGGCGGAGGTGAAGTCCATGTTGAGGAACGGCATGGTGTAGTGGTAACAGTGCCGGTGCACGGCCTGGCACCGGACGTGGGCGGCGGCGTCCATGGAGACGACGAGCACGTGCTGGAGCAGCCGGGACGTGCCGTCGCCGATGCGGAAGCTCTCGAGGAACATGTCCAGCAGGGAGCCTGGCGCCGCCCACGCCTGGTTCACGCACGTGATGATCACGGTCCGGTCGTCCATCGCCGCTCGTGACACCGCCGCCGCCAAACCCCTGAATTCCTCCGCGTCCTGATCGACAAGATGCGAATGCATGATCAAGTATAGTTGGATCAACAAAGAAGATTGCATGCCGAATCAATTCAGTGGCAAATTGGCAGTACGCGAGTAGTTGGTCAACTGTACTAGTTGGTGCTGCAAGTAGACACAGCACCCTGAATTTGCTAATGGAAAAGCAGATTATTTGATTAAAAAACTAAACTCTCTATTCAACAAACCTTTTCTTGGTGATCTCTGCTAAGAACGGCGACACCATGCATACTTGAATTGACCTTGAACGTGGCGTTAGCGTGATGTTGGTGAAGAAGATGGTTTTTTCCTTCACTAGGAACGGCCACCCCATGCCTACTCGAATTGGCCTTCAACGTGGCGTTAGCCTGATGACGTTGAAGAACGTTGTTTCCTGCTTCAACAACCGGCGTCGCCTGACGTGCACTCCCGTTGCGGCTGTGGTACAGCTGCTCGTCCGACGACCTCCAGCCGGAGAACTGCACATGCGTCCTTGCACGGCTGAGCCCGGCCGCCGGCGCCCGGTACTGGACGAGCACGACGAAGGTGAGCGCAGCCACGGCGCCGAGGACGAACGACACCGCCTGCCGCGCCGTGGCCTCGGCGACGATGGCCTTCACCATGATGGATAACTAGCAAACGAACCGATCGATGGGTGTGTGTCCTGGTTCGGTATGTTAGCGAAGTACACTGACCACTCACCTCATCGATCATATATGTATGATGAGTAAAGTACTACACTATGATGGAATTAGCTAGGTAGGACTAAATGGAGTATATGAGGTGTTCCGGGTCCATAAATAGGCGGCTCCGGCCATCCCGCCGGTTCCTGGGCTAGTAAAGTAGAAGCGCCCGCTTGTATTCGACTAACTAGTAGAATAATTTTAATCCGTAAGTATAAAGTCCACCAACTCCCACCCATAGTTTTGGATTTTTGTCAACTTTTCACTAATTTAACAAATCATCTACAAATTTCCTTCTGAGTTGATACCATGCACATGGCTCTTGTGCCAATTTTATTATCCTTGTCAAACCAATAAGAGCGACCAATATATCCGTGGCAACTAACTAGGGAGACAAACAAAAAAATTGAGAACAACCCGTGGGATCTTTGCCTCATTATTTATGTAGGCCTTGCATCGTAATACATAGAATCTTAGCGTGATATTCTACGTGATGGTAAATTAGAAAAGACAACACCCTTAAATCATTGTTTCTTAACTGTTGTATCTAAATATAATTGTATTTAATGATTTTGGCCTTATCCTAGTGTGTGATTGGCATAACAATATTTTTTGCCTATGATATCGTGCAAGCGATGTATCTTATATAAGATACAACCCCAATCTCTTTCTTCATTAGGCCTTCCATAATGGTAGTATCTTGGCACAATATCATAAATAAAATGTTGATGTGGCACTATATTTAAAGAGAAAAGAGAAGTGTGTTGTATTTTATATAGCATACGGCTCTTGCACGATATCATAGGCAAAATAACTTGTTAGACCAATCATATATAAGTATGAGCCTAAAATCATATAAATAAATGTTTATTTAGATACAACACTTAACATACAATGTATTATGATGATTGTATCTTATAATCGTCTACTACCTAAGATATTGTGCTAAGAGACGATGCATTACGGAAATCCTTAAACATAGTGCCATGGCAACATGTTACCTATGATATCGCACTAAGATACCAACATTGTGGATGGCCTAAGAATAGGAGAATCAACAAGTTTATGACGAAAGTTGGACAAAACCAAATACATCCAAACTAACCCCAGGGTCACGAGAACATATGCAAGCTGCCAACACTTTCACCCAAGAAACAAAAGACACCATCCTGGCTACAATACAACCGAAATTTCTAGAGAAGTATCTCGTGCACCCATACCGGCCCCAAGGCCGTACACCCCTCAAGTCGACAGATATGCCACCTTAATGATTAAACCTGACACCAAACAACTCCAAAGAGATCCCGCCTAGCTAATAGCGAAAATCTGTGGGATCCCAGGCCGTGCCATGCAATGATCGGAATTCCGAGACGGCGCCCCCAAGGAGGATGCAAACGATGGATGATTCTGCCACGGCCGAAACTTGGGTTTTCACCGAGAGAGTCTTAGAATAAAAATACATGGGAGATGAATGGGCTGCACGCCACCGCCTCCAAGGAGGGAAACAACATCAGAGGATATCATCGTAATAGGCGTAAAAAAAGTTGTTGTGAGTCTTTGATACGTCCATTTTGCATCACTATTTTATATCGTAATTTACTATTATTCATTGATTGCTCATTTGCTAAGATGTGTTTGCAGTCAATACAGATTGAATGGAATTTCCACATGCCAATTTTGGAAAGCATCATTAATCCACGAACATATTTTCGTGGTCCATATATTTTGTTTAAGCTGTGGCATGTGCATCATGGAACATTTGGAAATGTCGTAATGACCTTATATTCAACAAGATTACCCCCACTCACTCGAGGTGGCACACTTTATTCTTCTCGGATATGCTTCTTCGTCAACATAGGGTTATGACTTCTTTAGTGCAACCCTTAATTGATTGGACCAAGTCTGTTTTGACTTAATGTACTCTCATTTAACGTTCTTCCCACCTTGATGTATTTTTGATCCACCTCCATATTAATATAAAATTTTGACCGTAGGTTTTTTTTTCCTACGGTAGGTGTTTCAAAAAAAATCTCATATTTAGAGATGATACTTATGTTATTTCATCTATTTTGCATGTTTTACAATTATTGGAGAATAATTCACCGGGGCCAGAAATCTGCTGGAAAAAGCACCATCAAGATACCCTACTTCTGAAGACCAGAAGAAGAAGGGGCACATCGGAGAGTTCTTATATCATCAGATTAGGGAGCCAGCCACGAGGGGAGCTAGAGGGGTCCACCTAGGGCCCACACCACCTAGTGGCGCCCTCCTTGGCCGCGCCGCCACGTGGTGTGGCCACCCTGGCCCACCACTGGCAGCCCCCTCTCGCACGAGGAAATATTCCGCCGCCTCCTCGGGGCGGAAAAGAACAGAGAGAGAAAAGCTCACGGGCAAGGAGAAATCTACCGGGGAAATTCCTTCCCGGAGAGGGTAAATCATTGCCATCGTCACCGTCATCGCACCGGGCATCATCAAGATCATCATAGTCATCATCATCATCACCAGCACCATCATCCTCGCCATCACCCTCCGTCCCGCTGTAACAATTAGTGTTTTATATTGTTGTTTTCCACTAGATCTCTCTCCTGGTGTGGATTACTTGTTAGTTGTTGATGCTTATGAGATTTATCGGTGTTTGCACTTTATGACTAGATTGTTATTCATCATTATATCACCTCTGATTATGATCCATATGATTTCTTGTGAGTAGTTCGTTTAGTTCTTGAGGACATGGGAGAAGTCAAGATGTTAGTAGTGAAATTATGTTGAAGGAAGATCTAATGGTTTGATATTTAAGTTGTGGTGCTATTCTTCTAGTGGTGTCATGTGAACGTAGAATACATGACACTTCACCTTTATGGGCCTAGAGGTATGCATTGTGTATTTTGCTACTAATTGTGGGGTTGCCGGAGTGACAGAAATCTAAACCCCCGTTAGGAAATAGATGCACGATGGAGTGTAGAATCCCAGAGTTTAAGGCTGTGGTTAGATTTATTTTCATTATTTCTTGTAGTTGCGGATTCTTGCAAGGGGTATAATCACAAGTATGTATTAGTCCTAGTTGGTTGGTGCATTAGCATAGGTTTACCCACACAACAACTATTAAAATAATAAATATTAATCAACTGTATGAAACGAAAGCGTTTGACGAAGTTCCCATGTGTCCTCGAGAACGTTTAGTCATCATAAGTAAACCAACCGGCTTGTCCTTTGATCTAAAAAGGATTGGGAAACTCGCTCTTTATTATTGTATTTTATTTACTCACACTTTATTTATCTGCTATATCAAAAACCACAAAACCGGTTTGCTAGTGTTTACATTGAATCCTCTATCCAACCTGCTTGTCAACACCTTCTGCTCCTCGTTGGGTTCGACACTCTTATTTATCGAAAGTACTATGATACACCCCCTATACTTGTGAATCATCAAGACTATTTTCTGGCGCCGTTGCCGAAGAGTGAAGCCTATTGGTAAGTGGAATTGGTAAGATAAACTTTTACTGTGAGTGTTGTTTTTATTTCTATCTGCTGCTTTATTTTATTATGGAGAGATCTCCATTTGGTTCCCTATTTAGGAGTACTGCTGCTACTGCTAATGTAGTGGATGACCAGTTGTCTGTTCAATTGGATCCTTTTAAAATACCTATGAAAATTGTTGAACGTGTTTTGGATAACTACTATTTTGGAGATGGAACTGTCCATCCTGGTGATTATTTACTCTTTATACATGAATTATGCACATTATTCAGGTGTGCAGGCATTACAATGGACCAAGTTAAGAGGAAATTATTCTCTTTATCACTGAATGGCAGAGCTGCGGAATGGTTTAAAATGCTGAAGAATGGCCAATCTATTGGATGGGAGGAAATTGTACCTCTCTTTTATTCTAAATTTTATCCTCCTAGTGAGATTCATAAAGATCGGAATCAAATATATAATTTTTGGCCTCATGATGGAGAGGGTATTGCCCAAGCTTGGGGGAGAATGAAGTTATTAATGCTCAAATGTCACATTCATGAGCTCCCTAGTAATATTGTTATTAATAATTTTTATGCAAGGCTTTCTCTTCATGATAAGAATTTTTTGGATGCTTCTTGTTCCGGATCATTTACACATACGAAAGGAGAAGCTAAATGGGATCTTCTTGACCGTAGTCAAGAAAATACCGAAGGATGGGAGAATGACAAAGGTAGAAAGTCAGGTATAAATTATGATTATAAATACATTAAATATTTTATGGGAACCGATAATTTTTATAATGTTAGTGCTTTTTTTTGTCTTGACTCTCGAATCTTTGCAAACTGTTTTAAGGCCTTTGCCTTCTATCTTGATATTCCAAAAAGGAATGGAAGAAGTACCATGCACCTTATAAAGATGTTGTTAATTGTGTTCCCGCTATAAATATAGAAGTTCATACTGTTAGTCCTGATGTGCCTGAACCTTATATTGAGAAAATGCTTTTCCCTGCCAAGATAAAGGAACATTCTATTATAGCTAGTGTGGTTAACAAAAGTACAAAGAAATCTATAGAACCTGATGAACAAATAACAGTTGAACCTACAGTAGCAATAGTTAAAGACATTGTTCCTGAACAATGTAGAAGATGGACACATTATCTTCTGTGAGGATGCTTCTAATATTGTTTCACATCTTGTGCTTTCTGTTAGGATATGTGATTATTTCTATTATGGTTTGTGTGATATTGGTGCAAGTTCTAATGCTATTCCTTATGAGCGTTATAGAGAAATTATGCATGAAATTGGTTCTTGTGAACTTGAGGAAGTAGATGTGGTTATTCAGCTTACTAATAGACAAACTATCTCTCCAATTGGTATTGTTAGAGATGTAGAAGTTTTATGTGGTAAAACTAAATATCATGCTGATTTTCTAGTACTTGGTGCAGCTGCTAGTAAAACTTGCCCTATCATTTTTGGTAGACCTTTCTTGAACACTTGTGGTGCTGTTATAGATTGTAAGAAAGAGAAAATATTAACTAAATTTGATAGAAAATCGAATGAGTTTAATTTTTCTAAATTTGCTAGAGCTGCTTATGAAACTGAATTGCCTAATGAAGATTTTAGAGCTGAACAACTTGCCTCTATTGCTCTTGCTCCTAACAATGCTTTGCAGCAATACATGGAGGACCACGAAAGTGAGGTCTTTATGGAAGAAAGAAATGAGATTGAAGACATTCTTCTTCGTCAACGAGTGATGCTGAAACACAATTTACCAGTGGAAGACTTGGGTACCACATTACCACCCAAGGAGGATCCCGTTTTTTATTTGAAACCTTTACCTGATGATCTTAAATATGCTTATATTGATGGTAAGAAAACATATCCTGTTATTATTAGTTCTAAACTTTTAGGTAAAGAAGAGGAAAGCTTATTGAAAATATTGAAGAAACACCATGAAGCTATTGGATATATTCTTGATGATTTGAAAGTGATTTCCCCTTCTATATGTCAGCATGCTATTAATATGGAACCTGGTGCAAAGCCAGTTGTTGAACATCAACGCCGTTTAATTCCTAAGATGAAGGAAGTGGTAAGAAATGATGTAAACTCCTTGATGCTGGTATTATTTATCCTATTACAGATAGTAGATGGGTAAGCCCTATGCATTGTGTCCCTAAGAAAGGAGGAATGACTATTGTGCCAAATGAAAATGATGAGTTTATTCCTCAAAGAGTAGTAGTTGGTTATAGAATGTGCATTGATTTTAGGAAAGTTAATAAAGTTACTAAGAAAGATCATTATATTACCGTTTACCTTTTATTGATCAAATATTAGAAAGGTTGTCTAAGAAAACTCATATTTTCTTTCTTGATGGTTATTCTGGGTTTTCTCAAATTGCTGTTAGAAAGCAAGATCAAGAGAAAACAACGTGTACTTGTCCTTATGGAACTTATGCTTATAGATGTATGCCTTTTGGTTTGTGTAATGCTTTCTTGATGGTTATTCTGGGTTTTCTCAAATTGCTGTTAGAAAGCAAGATCAAGAGAAAACAACTTGTACTTGTCCTTATGGAACTTATGCTTATAGATGTATGCCTTTTGGTTTGTGTAATGCTCCTGCTACGTATCAAAAATGCATGTCTGCTATTTTTCATGGTTTTTGTGAGGAAATTGTGGAAGTATTCATGGACAATTTCTCCATCTATGGAATTTATTTTGATAACTGCTTGCACAATCTTGATAAATTCTTGCAGAGATGTGAGGAAACTAATCTTGTTCTTAATTGAGAGAAATGCCACTTTATGGTGAATGAAGGAATTGTTCTTGGACATAAAATTTCTGAAGAGGTATTGAAGTTAATAGAGCTAAAGCGGAAGCAATCGAGAACATGCCCTGTCCCAGGGATGTTAAATGTATTCGTAGTGTTCTTGGTCATGCTTGTTTCTATAAGAGATTTATTAAAGATTTCTCTAAAATATCAAAACCTCTTACTAATTTTCTCCAAAAAGACGTACCTTTTGTTTTTGATGATGATTGCAAAGAAGCTTTCGAAACTCTAAAGAAGGTTTAACTACTGCTCCTATTGTTCAACCAGCTGATTGGAATTATGTCTGATGGTAGTGATTTTGTTGTAGGTGTTGTTCTTGGACAGCGAATAGATAAGAAATTGAATGCTATCCATTATGCTAGTAAGACTCTAGATGCTCCCCAAAAGAATTATGCTGCCACGGAAAAAGAGTTCCTAGCTGTAGTTTTTGCTTGTGATAAGTTTAGACCTTATATAGTAGATTCAAAAGTTACTATTCATACCGATCATGCTGCTATTAAATACCTTATGGAAAAGACAGATGCTAAGCCTAGACTTATTAGATGGGTGCTACTTTTACAAGAGTTTGATTTTCATATTGTGGATAGGAAGGGTGCTGAAAATCCTGTTGCTTTGTCTAGATTGGAAAACATTGCTTATTACGCTATTCCTGTTAATGATAGTTTTCCGAATGAACAGCTCGCTGCGGTAAAAGTAAACTCTCGAGATAGTCATTGGTATGCGGATTATGCTAACTTTATTGTTTCCAAGTATTTGCCTCCGACCTTTATAGCTCAGCAAAGAAGAAAACTATTTTATGATTTGAGTCATTATTTTTGTGATGACCCACACTTATATAAAGAAAGAGTAGATGGCATTATGCGAAGATGTGTTCTAGAACATGAACAACTAGAGATATTGAGAGGGTCATGGTAGTGCTTATGGAGGACATCACGCTGTATATAGAACCGCACAAAAGGTTCTACAATCAGGTTTCTATTGGCCTACTCTCTTTAAAGATGCACAAAAGTTTTTTTTATCTTGTGATGAATGTCAAAGAGTTGGTAATATTTCTAGACATAATTAAATGCCTATGAATTATTCTCTTGTTATTGAACCTTTTGATTGTTGGGGTTTTGCCTTTATGGGTTCGTTTCCTCCTCCTAATGGTTATACTCATATACTTGTTGTTGTTGATTATGTTACTAAATGGGTGGAAGATATACCTACAAAGAGTGTTGATGGTAAAACCTCATAAAAAATGCTTAAAGATGTTATTTTCCCTAGGTTTGGTGTGCCTAGATATCTTATAACTGATGGAGGTTCTCATTTTATTCATGGTGGTTTTAGAAAAACCCTTGCTAAATATGATGTTAATCATAGGATTGCCTCATCTTATCATCCTCAGCCAAGTGGGCAAGTAGAATTATCAAATAGAGAAATTAAATCTATCTTGCAAAAGACTGTTAATAAATCTAAGAAAAATTGCGTTGATAAGTTAAATGATGCTTTATGGGCTTATGGAACTGCTTAAAAAAATCCTATAGGTATGTCTCCTTATAAAATGGTTTATGGAAAATCTTGTCACTTGCCTTTAGAATTAGAACATAAAGCTTATTGGGCAGTGAGAGAATTAAATAGAGATTTTAAACTTGCCGGTAAGAAAATGATGCTTGACTTGAGTTCTTTAGATGAATGGAGAAGTGAAGCCTATGAAAATGCTAGACTCTTTAAAGAGAAAGTTAAAATATGGCATGATAGGAGAATTCTTAAAAGAGAGTTTCATGTCGGTAAGAAAGTTCTATTGTATAGGTATCGTCTCAGGTTTTTTGCAGGAAAATTACTCTCAAGATGGGAAGGGACTTTTGTTATTGAAGAAGTGTATTGTTCAGGTGCACTCAAAATTGTTTCCCTTAAAGATAACACTACACGAGTGGTGAATGGGGAAAGACTCAAACATTATATTTCCGGAGATTCTTATGATGAAGACGTTGATACTATTCAAGTGGCGACTCTGAAGGAGTTTATCAAAGAGAAGATTCCAGAAACTGCAGAGTCTGTTTTTGAATAGGTAGCAGTTTTGGTAAGAAAAAGTTCGTGTTTTATCTTACAACTTATATTTTTTGCTGTTTTTAGAAAATATGAAAAATAATGAGCCGAAAAAGGGTAGGAGATGGTGCCCGAGGGCACCACACCACCTGGTGGCGCGGGCCCACCCCTGGCCGCGCCACCACATGGTGTGGGCACGTCGGAGCCCTTCTCCGACCCGCTTTCGCCCCGCCCCTTACTTTTGTTACATAACTTTTTGCTATATAATCCTCCGGATCCCCCGAGGTTCGTATATCGTTTTCTCTTCGTGTTTTCGTTTTGATCTGTTTCTGTCAGGATCTGTTTTCAGTTTTAGAGGCACCATGGTCTCCGACAACAACAACAAGGGGAAGGATCATATGGAAGATGATCTCCAAGGTCCCAATCGCAAGAACATGGATCATAGTGTCAAGAGGGAAGTAAAGAGGATATCATCAAGTAACGATGAACGTGATTTTTCTCATAATATGCAGGGACCAAGACCATTAGTTCCAGGCCTCAGCCCCATCTCTGGAGTAGAGGAAGTTCTTCGATTTGCAGATGAGTTCTGTGATCGGTATCGAGCTCTAAGGAGGGAGGTAGAGATATTTCGAGAGGAGAACGACAAACTTCACGAGATGCTGGAGCATTTCCGTATGTTAATGAAGGATTCACCACCACCATCGAAGGAGTAGTTCGTCATTGGTATTGGCGTCCCCTTGGCTTAATCCAAGCTTGGGGGAGTGCCGCGGTATCACACCTTTATCTTTCACCTTTTTACTTTTTAGTAGATTCATATCATGAGTAGAGAAAGTATCATATAGGATGGTTTGCAGTATGACAGTATCTCTCTTTTAGTTGGTTATCTCTGTATTCCTTAGTGTGAGTTGTCGTTATGGAATATTAATAAGAAGTTTTATCATTTACTTTCTGCACACTTTATTTTAGTTTGCAATTTCTGTTATATGATAGATCTTGTTGTTTATTGGTATCAATGTGGGAGCATCAAGTTAATCTATTTGGTTTTGGCAAACTTAGCATTGGTCAGTAGCAACAATACTTTGAGGCTTAAGTAGAAAAGAGGGAGATGCATGCAGATATATTATTCCATGATCTTTCTTTCTTGTTGGCTCATAAGCTTAGTATTCTCAATTTAAGACCATTTGTACATCCAAGGAAGATTGCATGATTGTTTCTATCACATGTATATTTGCTTGTTTTCCCTCAATTCTTATGCTTGCTACCCAGCCTTGCTAGCCAAAAACCTGTACTGGGAGGGAATACTTCTCGTGCATCCAAACCTTGAGCCAAAAACCATGCCATTTGTGTCCACCATACCTACCTATATGTGGTATTTAACCACCACTCCAAGTAAATTTCTCATGTGCTACCTTTAAAACCTTCAAAATTATACATGTTTTGTGATCTGTTTTAGCTCATGAGGACGTAGGTAGACGGTCTTTATTTCACTCGTTGATTGCACTTTACACACCTAGACTAGTGGCACATCCGGTTATCCAACTGCTAGAAGAGCTGGCAACGGGGTGCCTAGCCCCAAACTTAATTACTATAAATTCTATTCACTCTTTTTGTCCATGATTTATCAGTCAAACCATAATTGTGTAAACAAAAGAGAAGAGGGATGATCTACTACCCCAATAGCGTCCTTGAATGGGATCCGTCTTGTAAAGTCTAGTTGGCTTGTGACTTAATGTATTGTTTGCTTGCTAATTCGTTGACATAGACATACACCTCTCTCAAAAATTGTTTTCATCACCTCTATTTACCAAATAAAAATCTCTAGCACACATGAGTTAATCCCTGCTTCCCTCTGTGATGGGCCTATCTTTTACTTTTATGTTGAGTCAGTAACCTACTCCTTCCTGTCTTAAGCAAGCATTTGAGTTGTTGTGATCCAATCATCTATATGTTGATTTATTCAATCAAGTCTTTTATCCTTCCTTGTTCAGTACACTGTTTTTATCTGAATGAATATCACTTTGAAAGTTATCAATGAATAGAAAGAGACTGCTATGATTGAGCATGTAAAACTCTTCAATATAAGCTCTAATATAAAGACTCTGATTGAAATATAAGTACAGTATGTTAATTATTCTCTGACCAACAACAAAGTTTGCCATCACCAATTATGATTTCCTTTTTGCACCTTTATTGTGACTCCCTCTACTAGTTTCAAGTTAAGTTATATGAGAGGAAGTTGCTGTCTAGAATGACTTGTGTATTAATAAATGTGATGATAATTGTTCGTATTTTATTTATCGACACTTCACTCCATAATCCTGTGGTCATGTTTACATAGTTCAGTTTCGCTTGAGGACAAGCGAGGTCTAAGCTTGGGGGGAGTCGATACGTCCATTTTGCATCACTATTTTATATTGTAATTTACTGTTATTCATTGATATATTTAATATTTAGAGATGATACTTATGATATTTCATCTAATTTGCATGTTTTACAATAATTGGAGAATAATTCACCGGGACCAGAAATCTGCTGGAAAAAGCAACGTCAAGATACCCTATTCTGAAGACTAGAAGAAGGGGACATTGGAGAGTTCTTATATCATCAGATGAGGGAGCCAACCATGAGGGGAGCCAAAGGGGGGCCACCAGGGGCCCACACCACCTGTTGGCGCCCCCATTGGCCGCGCCGCCACGTGGTGTGGCCACCCTGGCCCACCACTGGCAGCCCCCTGTCGCTTACTTCATCCACAGGGAACCCTAAGACCTGGAGAACCATCGAGAAAATATTCCGCTGCCTCGTCGGGGCGGAAAACAACAGAGAAAGAAAACCTCTCCGGCAGAGAGAAATCTGCCGGGGAAATTCCTCCCTGGAGAGGGGAAATCATCGCCATCGTCACCGTCATCGCAGCGGGCATCATCAAGATCATCATAGTCATCATCATCTGTTGAGACGCGTAGAGATAAACAAAAACTTTTCCTACGCGATGCTTCCAAGATCTAGCCGAGGTAGAAGGCCACGATGATTACCACTAGACGCGCAGGTGCGGATTATCGGTGCAGCGCGTCGGGGCAGTGCAGTCCCACGATCCGGTCCGGCCGATCCAATCCCTCTTACGTCGAAGTGCTGAACGTACAGCACCTCTGCCGGTATCCACACGTACGAGGAGGAGCTCCGACGGCGGACTGCTAGGTCCCAACGCATGGGAGAGTGGACTAACGTGCCCGTTGGGCAACCTGCGCCCCTCTTTATATAGCATATGGTAATGGGCTGCACAACACTTGTGGCCTATTCCCTTTGTGAGTCCGACTCACTAACTCAGTCCATTTCCGGTTCGGGTCCAACCCAACCAATACTTGCTCCCGCTCTTAAGTGTGCGACCCTGCAGGCTCATGGCGACTTGGACACGATTGGAGTCCAACTCCCAATCGATCAATCGGTAGCGGCTCCTAGCAGAACGTGCCGACTCCCAAGTACCATTGAGTCATGACGACATACCTTTCAATGTGATATTCATCTTAGTCCTTTTTGCCTCACGATATACCTTGTCGAGCTATAGGCGATTTATCGTCATCCCTTAAATAGCTCAACTCTCTTCTCGATCCGTGATATGTGATTCATCTGACTAACTCTTAGTCAATCGACACAGTTAACACTTAACTGAGTCGCGCATGGCCATGCTTCCTGAATCATATCACCCGAGAGGGCCCAGAGAATATCTCTCCAATCGGAGGGGGAAAATCCCATCTTGATTATCCACATCACGCAGCTTGCTTCTCATTCGACCCGAACTCTGCCTTTATAGTTGCCTTGTCACAGAACAACGTTTGACAGAACCTAAGTCGGTGATCCACAACTCGGATTGTGCGACAACCTCAGGTCCAAGGATTACATTGATTGAGACATGCAAATGACGACTTGATCGTTGCATCTCAATGTGGGTCAGTCCGACTTGCTAAACTCTTTAGCCAAGTCCGTGAACGTTGGAATGGCATCACCATGCCCATGACAAGTGGAACCGTGTCATCAGCCAACACTCACATTAGTCTAGGGTGTGTGTCCAGCACAACCTAAATGACCAAGGACAATCTAGTATGAACAACATGAATATATAGTTCCACAATCGAATCACATATTCAATGACATATATCAGATGTTCAAAACAAGGACAACTTAACAACTTTATGAATACAGCGGGAATTACATCATACATGATTGCCTCTAGGGCATATTCCCAACAGTCTCCCACTTGCACTAGAGTCAATCATCTTGGCATCATATGCCTAGGCATCTAATGCCCATACCTCTCGTGTGCGCCTCATGCTTAGGCTGTGGTAGCGCCTTTGTCAACGGATCTGCAATATTTGCATCCGTGTGTACTTTGCATAACTTGATATCACCTTGTTCGACAAACTGGCGAATGAGGTGGTACCGCATGAGTATATGTTTGTTCTTCTGGTGTTGTCTAGGTTCCTTGGCCTGTGCGATAGCACCATTGTTGTCACAATATACGTCCAAAGGATTGGACGCGCCCTGAACCACACCAAGATCCATCAGGAGGTTCCTGATCCAAACAGCTTCCTTTGCCGCCTCTGAGGCAGCAATATACTCAGCCTCTGTTGTAGATGCAGACACCGTATCTTGCTTGGAACTCTTCCAGCTCACAGCTCCTCCGTTCATTACGAACACGTATCCCGATTGCGAACGAGAATCATCTGAGTCGGTGAGATAACTTGCATCCGTGTAACCCTTTACACTGAATTCCTCATCACCTCCATAAACTAGGAACATTTCCTTAGTATTTCTCAAATACTTAAGGATGTTTTTAACCGCTGCCCAGTGGGCTTCGCCAGGGTCAGCCTGGTATCTGCTCGTAACACTTAGAGCATAGGAAACATCTGGCCTAGTACAAATCATGGCATACATGATGGATCCGATTGCCGAAGCATACGGGATCACACTCATCCGACTTCGCTCATCAGTTGTCGAAGGACACTGAGTCTTGCTAAGTTTTATGCCATGGGACATTCGTAAGAATCCCTTCTTGGACTCTTCCATTTTGAACTTCTTCAAAACTTTGTCCAGATATGTACTCTGACTCAATCCAATGAGCCGCCTGGATCTATCTCTATAGATCCTGATTCCTAATATGTAAGTCGCCTCACCCAAATCTTTCATTGAGAAACTCCTTTCCAATGACTCTTTGGTTTCTTGCAACATCATGACATCATTTCCAATCAGTAATATGTCATCCACATATAAGATTAGAAAGTTTACTTTGCTCCCACTAAACTTCTTGTATAAACAAGAATCATGATCGCTCTTGATGAAGCCAAACGATTTGACTACCTCATCAAAGCGAATGTTCCAACTCCGAGATGCTTGCTTCAACCCATAAATGGATTTCTGAAATTTGCATACCTTGTCAGCATTAGCTGGATCGACAAAACCTTCGGGCTGTATCATATACACGTCCTCAGTTAAATTTCCATTAAGGAAAGCTGTCTTGACATCCATCTGCCATATCTCATAGTCGAAATAGGCTGCTATGGCTAACATGATCCGAATTGATTTAAGCATCGCTACGGGCGAGAAGGTCTCGTCGTAGTCAACTCCTTGAACCTGTCGGAACCCCTTCGCGACAAGTCGTTCTTTATACACGGAAATATTTCCATCCATATCAATTTTCTTCTTAAAAACCCATTTGCACTCGATGGGTCTTGCACCGTCAGGCAGATCAACCAAATTCCAAACTTGGTTTTCATCCATGGACTTTAACTCGGATCTCATGGATCCAAGCCATGACTCGGAATCAGATCCCACCATCGCTTCCGAATAAGTTGCCGGCTCGTTACTGTCTAACAGTAAAACATCTCGAGCACTCTGTAATCTGGCAGATCTCCGTGGTTCAGGTGCTATAACCGGTGTAGGTACCATGACCGGCGCAGCCTCCAAGGCACTCGCCGACTCGCCCCTAACCGGTTCCTCTCGAATTTCTTCGAGTTGCACCGTGCTCCCACTAACTTCCCGACTGAGAAACTCTTTCTCAAGGAAGACACCATTCCGAGCGACAAACACTTTGCCCTCTTCCCGGTTGTAGAAGTAGTACCCCAAGGTTTCCCTCGGATACCCCACGAAAATACACTTATCCGACTTGGGCGTGAGCTTGTCCGACTGAAGTCGCTTGACAAATGCTTCACAACCCCAAATCTTAAGAAAAGACAAACTTGGCTTTTTACCAGTCCACATCTCATGTGGTGTCTTCTCTACTGACTTTGATGGTACTCTGTTTAGTGTGAAAGCTGCAGTTTCTAGACAATAACCCCAAAATGATAAAGGTAGATCTGTCCGACTCATCATTGATCGTACCATGTCCAACAAGGTCCGATTTCTCCGTTCCGATACACCGTTTCTCTGCGGTGTACCCGGCGGAGTGAGTTGAGGAACTATTCCACAAATCTTTAGATGGTCATCAAACTCATGGCTCATGTACTCGCCTCCACGGTCCGACCGTAGAAACTTTATTTTCTTGCCGAGTTGATTTTGTACCTCACTCTGGAATTCCTTGAACTTTTCAAAGGCTTCCGACTTGTGTTTCATTAAATAGATATATCCATACCTACTTAAATCATCAGTGAAGGTAATCAAGTACTCATAACCACCTCTAGCTGTCGTGCTCATTGGTCCACATACATCACTATGTATTAGTTCCAACAAGTCGGACGCCCTTTCACAACTCCTTGCAAAAGGTGTCTTGGTCATCTTGCCTAATAGGCATGATTCGCATGTCTCGAATGACTCTAAGTCAAACGAAGTTAGAAGTCCATCATCATGGAGCTTCTTCATGCGCTTCCAACTTATATGACCAAGCCGACAATGCCAAAAGTAAGTCATATTCAGATCATTTGGTTTCAACCTTTTAACATTTATGTTATAGACCGATTCACTATCAAGATTTAAAATAAATAACCCGTTCTGAACGGGTGCAAAGCCATGAAACATATCTTTCAAATATAAAGAACAACCATTATTCTTAATATTCGACTCATAACCTTGTCTCATCAAACATGAGGCGGAAATAATGTTTCGACTAAGCGCTGGAACATAATAACAACTATTTAGTTCCAAAATAAATCCTGAAGGTAAATGAAGTTGCATCGTGCCGACTTCCAACGCAGCGACTCTCGCCTTGTTGCCGACCCGAATGTCAACCTCTCCTCTTGCCACGCTCCTAGTTCTTACCAGTCCCTGCAACGAGTTGCATATGTGAATAACTGATCCGGTATCATATACCCAAGAACTATTAGGCGCGTCAGCAAGATAAATGTCTATAACATTGCACACAAGCGTACCTGAGTTGGAAGTCACACCTCCACTCTTGGCTCTGTCAGCCAAATACTTGGTGCAGTTCCTCTTCCAGTGGCCATCTTGCTTGCAATAGAAGCAATTGGCTCCGGCTGTAGGAGAAGGCTTAGTCTTTGAGGGAGCACTCTGGACAGGGCCATGGGCGCTACCTCCTGACTTATCCTTCTTCTTCTTAGTCCAAGAACTCTTCTTGAACTTAGCCTTATTCTGCACCATCAACACTTGACTGGTGCCTTTCTTGATATCAGCCTCTGCCGTTTTGAGCATCCCATGTAATTCAGTGATACTCTTATCCATACCATGCATATGGTAGTTCCAGATGAACGAACCATACGCACTAGGAAGAGAGTTCAAAATTATATCAGTAGCGAACTCTTCGTTAATTGGGAAGCCCAACCGATCCAAAGACTGTATGTAACCAATCATCTTGATTACATGCGGACTCAGTGGATCGCCGTCTTTCAGCTTACAGCCAAGCAAAGCTTGAGAGACTTGATACCTCTCAGTCTTTGCTTGACCCTGGAACATACTTTTGAGCCTTTCGATCATATCGTAGGCCTCAACATTCTCGAACTGCTGCTGCAAGTCCGGTTCCATGTGTGCAAGCATAAGACAGCTGATTTCCGCAGACTCATCTCTAGCCTTACGGTAGGCATTTATGACAGCGACAGTCGCATCGTCATCAGGCTCATCTGGAAGTGGAGTTTCTAGAACATGTTCTTTCTTGTCATGCTTGAGGACTATCCTCAGATTACGATACCAGTTTGTGAAATTAGTTCCATTAAGCTTATCTTTCTCTAGGATTGACCTCAACGCAAACGCGGACAACTGAGGAAGGTTGCTAGGTGCCATTGATCTACAACAGAAAATACGCAAAAACACTTAAGACATGTATTCATAAAAGAGCAGGCATATTAAACGCTTTAATACTTATGCTCCCACTAGAACCAACATCCCTCCGATGCTTTCTAAGTGATTCAAGATCCTAAATAAGCAAGCCGACTAGTGAGCTTTAGCATCACTACAAGAAATATGCTGATACATGACGCTCAATTTTCGTCACTAAATCGTCACTATATGTCGTCCATGACGATCTCATGACGAAAAACAAATCGTTGAAAACCGAGCGTCAGTAATGGTCTATAACGACGATTTTTTAGAAATCGTCATGGACATCTACGACGATTTTATACCGTCATGAAATTATGACGATCCAAAATCGTCGTGGGCACTCTGGCCATGCCACATCGGCTCCGACGTGGCCAATCCTACGTGGCAATATTTACGACGAAATGAAATCGTTGTTGATCAAAAACAGCCCAGTCCATTTGGTGATCTTTATGGGCCTAGCCCAATAATTCTGGCCTTTTTGCCTTGGTTTGTCCCAGTCCATTTTCCGTTTGGGCTTAGCCTTTTTCGAGTCTTTTTCAATTTTGGGCTTGGCCTTTTTATGGTCCATTTACATTTGCTAGCAGACCTAATATAATTTGGAACGTGGCCTTTTTGGAACGCTTAGTTTTTTTTGTCCAGTATGCCACTTTGGGGGCCATGATTGCAATTATTACGTACTAGGCCATGGCCTCATCAGGTACAGAATAAAAACCAAATATAGACATAAGTTTGAATAACCAGCAAACTACAAAAGAACTTGAATTACAACATTCAGAACTTATCAGCAAAATTCCAGATACAAGCCACTAGCACATAGACAGGAACATCAGTTTCGCATTTGGCGTTACATAAATAGCCAGGAACACACAGCCGACACACTTACTACTTCCTATGACAAGTTCATAGATGACAACACCTACCAAACAATGGTACCACCTCAACGCCACTAGTTTTACCGGCAAGTCTATTGTCTTCTGTTCCAACATTCGAATTGGAAGTGGAAGGATGATACCTACACCCTGCCTGGAAACAACTGAGAAAAAAGGATCTTAAATGTGGCACAGGAAAATGGGTAGAAAAACATGCTAATACAAATCAAAGAAAACTGAGTATTTATACATAGATATTGGACCATAGCTTGGACATCACATGCCATAAAACTTGTGCATGCATTGCTCGTATAGGATTTATATCTTGATGATTGATAAGCACTAGAGTAGGAAATATTTATTTCATATATCTTTTCTTTCATCTGTCCGTCATTACAACAGGCATGCACCATATATTTCTCAAAGAGTATTTGGCACACATCAAAAACAGGTACAGGTCCAGCAAGGCACAAACCTCAACTATGTTGCCAACGAGGAAGGGCAACTACTTTGCTTGATTTTCTGCAGCTAGGCCTACACCACAACACAAACAAACTACTCAGATCTCAACTAAGTGCACTAATCAAGATCAATCAGATATAACATTACCATGCTTGCCAATAAAAATGAAAAGTTGGCTACACATTAGGGACAAGACACTACTTCAGGTTCTATTTGAGTTATAACATAAGGATCTTGACAATAAAAACTGATGTTTTACTGTGCAAGCAAACATTAAAATGGTCCCTATGAAATAAAGTATCTGGGACTAAATTTTGCAGTGCAAGTAAATTTTGAGAGTCATTTATTTAAAAACAGGACCTACAAGTTTGCAGGCTTGCTTGAGAATTTATTTGAAGCTCAGGACATAGGTGCAATTTAAATGGTTTATGGCTTTGTACACTACGCATGAGGGACAGAACACAGAATGTCGAATACCACGTTATCAGATGTCCAGAGAGTCAAGTTGTCATGGAGAAGACTCCTCGCCAAGGGACTCCAGCTCAACAATAGCTTCATCAAATGCCTATTAAGAGTACAGACACAACATTAGCCTGATACCAGATACACTCAAAGGCAGACCAGTTTTTCCTTACTATCAGATTATAATTCAAAATAAGCTTTCAATGGCATGAATCATTTTGATTGGTTGGCTTAGTTCATACATAGTTGGGTCAGGAAAAAGAGGGTGATTCACATCATGTGCTGCACCACCTGCGCACCCTGGAACCGCTTCTTACATGCCTTCATCTGTGTCCAGTACCTTGGTCGCCATGGTTGGTGATGCTGCTGCCAAAGCCAAGCCGGCTCTCTTCCCTCCTTGCTGCTGCTGCCAAAGCCAAGCACCCCTCCTGCCCATCTCCACTTCTCAAATAACCTTGCAAATAACAACAAAAATAATAACTAAGAATTGGATAAAAATCAACTTGACAAAATACAACAGAGAGCTTGACCACTCTCGTTTCTTAAATTTGAAACAAAGTAGGCTAGGTTGGGGAACAGGTGCTCTCCAGCCTCTGCACTCTCGTTCCAAGCACCAGGGAGACTCATGCGCTCACCGTGGACGCTGGCAAGAGCCCCTATGTGCACCCAGCCGTAACTAGTACTAAACTACTAAATAGACACAAGAATAATACTGTTGCAGCGAAAAACTGAGACAGAGCATTATTATTATTGGCATTTCCGTTTGATTCGGATGCCATCTGAACTATACCCTAGCAACTCATGTATTTAACCAGAAGCAAAGAAGAAACTCTAGAAAATACATGGGAGTTTGCAAAGGATTTAATCCATTAAATCCCCAAAATAGTTGCAATTGTGTTAGAACATCAAACTCAATCTGCAACCAGGCGGATAAAAACTCAAGACTTAGTTAGTTTAATCTTTCTTGAGTAGCAAACAATTTGACCTTAACGAGTAGCCTGTTACTTCCAAAGTATTGATCAAAACACAAAATCTGTAACTCACCTTCAAGAGTAGCAGTAGATATTACCATATGATCTAAATTCTCACAAGTTTCTTGATACTAAAGAGAAACAAATAGGCTTATCCCTTGCAAGCAAACATTCAACTGGACCGACAAATCCTGAGCTACCGGTCCATGTTCCAAGGTATATCCAACACTCTGAAACCTGAATCTTCTAGATTACAGTCTTCATTTATACCGTACCAATATGTCTGATTTTGTTCATAGACCATATGCAACTGATCTGTCAGTGTCAGGACACTACAGCGAAGTAAATATCATGTTGCCATGTCTGCTGTCCAATGCTAATATAGCCAAGACTAAACTATTATTTAGACATAATTAATCCCAATTCCTCCTACATAAATCCTCAAGAATAAGAATAAGCAACTGAAATACAACAGCAATAGTTTTTCAACAATTTCGCAAGTACAGACACAAGGCCTGTTTGAGATCTATACACCAGCTACTCATATCCGAACAAACCCGGCAATACAAGTTGAAACTAAGGCTCTATTTAGATGTAGGTATTCAAGCATGGTATTGAAATGATGTGGAAATACCAAAACTGAGTTGGAAATGAAATTACGTCCAATAGCAAAGCTGGTGATTGGAATTTCGATCCTAGTTAGCAAACTGATTGATTTTCAGCTCGCACGGGCTCGATCTAGGCAGGAAACACGCCCGAAAATCGCTGGAAAAACAGGACGGGGAGATGGAGGAACTTACCGACATGGATCCGCGGCGGAGGAGAAGGTAGGGATCGGTGAAAGTTGGCGCGACGTTTGCTGCTCGACCTGTTCCGCCGCATGCCGAGGCTCACCGTGCCCTTTGTCTGCGCGCAAGCAACACACACACACAAAAAAAAATGTCAGAACTCATGGAGGTAGATGGCAGGCGCAGGGGAGAGTTGGACTCGATGGGGGCGAGCGATGGAGGTCTCCTGGTGGCGGATCTGGTACTGTCGGGCGAATCCCTCCAGACTGCTCCCTTCTCATGTTGGGGAGATCCGACGCCAAATAGCACGGATGCCACCGGCTCATCTTCCATCTGCAACGGGTGCGGGAGAACGGGGGCGAGAGGTGGGATACGAGGGGACCTGGGTCGGGGCGTCTGCGAGCGAGTGTGTGCGAGCGGCGATGTGTTCGGTGCGGGGACGGCGGCGCAAGAAGGGAATGGTGGGGGCTCGTGGAGAAGAGAGGGGAGGCCGGGAGGGAATGGATCTAGGGTTTGGGACTTTGGCAGTGGGCGGGGTGAATGGGTCTGGGGGAGGGGATGGCGGCCGAGGAAGTACAGGTTGGGGCCTTTTGGGTGGCCGCGCGCGCCGTGACGAAAAAATTCGGGAGTGAGGGGGAAAATTAGGACTTTAGGAGGGAAATTTTTTCTTTTGGTAATAATAATGAGTAAGAAAAAAAAATGTAAGTAACTGTGCACATGAATAAACCCAAGAAATGAAATCCCGTGCGATATATTCTAATGTTCAGTTAAAACAAATCAACCCAAAAATGTAATAAATTTGCACGCTATCTCGGAGTAAGATGCTCGGGAAACATATTGTGTTTCTATGCACTACGTAGTATATTACCTAATTTCACGGCTAAAGTTGCGCATGTTTAGGAGACTGACCACACCAGAAACGGTAGTGTACTATTGTGTGCCTTGGAATACGGCAAATATCGCGAAAAATTGTTCACATAAATGAGCTACCACCTATGAAAATTCCAGGTTTTTCAAAACCGGCTTTGAAAATTTCAGAAAATTCAAAAAAACTCGAAACGATGCAAGATCTTCGCGTGGTGTTGTTATATATGTCCTAGTATCCACCAAAAATAATAAACTTAGAATAAGACAATTTGGTGGAAAATGTGTTCACAAAAATGGGCTATCTCGTACGAAGATTCGTGGCTTTCGGGCGAAATGACCGATGTTTTGGCCATATCCATGGCATAGTTTGTTGAAATGTGACCATATTCCACACAAAGATGCATATTGGTACAACTCGCAATGTTCACGAAGAAAGATTTATTTTTCGTTCAATAAAAGTACCATTTTCCATCTCCAGAGTGTCAAAACTGGGTTTTTTTGTGAAGCACATACACAAAATATGTTGCAAAAATGTACAAAGTAAAATTCTAAATATATTATGTCATATTTTATCTATAAATAACAAACTTACTACCTCTCAATATATCAAAATACACCTCTTTCGAAAAAGACAAATTTCTACCGATTCATCTGAAACCGAGCCAAATTTGAACTACAGGTGCCTCGTAGTTTTCTCTTTATTTTTTGAAAAAATCATTTTTAGGTAGCCAAGTACCTATTTTAACATAGATACACCAAGAGTTCATCAATATTCAACACCTAGGTACGAACGGTCATGTCCCCCGTTCTGACCGTTTTCCGAAACAAGCTTTGAAAATTCCAGAAAATTCAAAAAAACTCGAAACGATGCAAGATCTTCGCGTGGTGTTGTTATATATGTCCTAGTATCCACCAAAAATAATAAACTTAGAATACGATAATTTGGTGGAAAATGTGTTCACAGAAATGAGCTATCTCGTACGAAGATTCATGGCTTTCGGGCGAAATGACGGATGTTTTGGCCACATCCATGGCATAGTTTGTTGAAATGTGACCATATTCCACACAAAGATGCATATTGGTGCAACTAACAATGTTCACGAAGAAAGTTTTATTTTTCGTTTAATAAAAATACCATTTTCTATCTCCGGAGTGTCAAAACTAGGGTTTTTTGTGAAGCACATACACAAAATATGTTGCATAATTGTACAAAGTAAAATTCTAAATATATTATGTCATATTTTATCTACAAATAACAAACTTACTACCTCTCAATAACTCAAAATACACCTCTTTCGAAAAAGACAAATTTCTGCCGATTCCGCTGAAACCGGGCCAAATTTGAACTACAGGTGCCTCATATGTTGCTCATGATTTTTTTTAAAAATCATTTTTAGATACACAACCACCTATTTAAACAGAGATGTAGCAAGATTTCATCAAGATTCAACACCTAGGTACGAACGGTCATGTCCCCCGTTTTGACCGTTTTCCCAAACCGGCTTTGAAAATTCCAGAAAATTCAAAAACACTCGAAACGACGCAAGACCTTCGCGTTGTGTTGTTATATATGTACTAGTATCCACCAAAAATACTAAACTTAGAATAAGACAATTTGGTGGAAAATGTGTTCACAAAAATGAGCTATCTCGTACGAACATTCTTGGGTTTCGGGCCAAATGACGGATGTTTTGGCCACATCCATGGCATAGTTTGTTGAAATGTGACCATATTCCACACAAGCATGCATAATGGAAGAACTAACAATGTTCACGAAGAAAGTTTTATTTTTCGTTGAATAAAAACATCATTTTCCATCCCCGGAGTGTAAAAAAAGGGGTTTTTTGTGAAGCACCTACCACAAATATGTTATAAAAATGTACAGATAAAAATTCTAAATATATTATGTCATATTTTATCTACAAATAACAAACTTACTACCTATCAATAGCTCTAAATACACCTCTTTTGAAAATGACAAATTTCTACCGATTCAGCTGGAAACGGGTCAAATTTGAACTACAGGTGCCTCATATGTTGCTCATGATTTTTTGTAAAAATCATTTTTAGATACACAAGTACCTATTTCAATATAGATGTACCAAGATTTCATCAAGATTCAACACCTAGGTACTAACGATCATGTCCCCCGTTTTGACCGTTTTTCGAAACCGGCTTTGAAAATTCCAGAAAATTCAAAAACACTCGAAACGACGCAAGACCTTCGCGTTGTGTTGTTATATATGTACTAGTATCCACCAAAAATACTAAACTTAGAATAAGACAATTTGGTGGAAAATGTGTTCACAAAAATGAGCTATCTCGTACGAACATTCTTGGGTTTCGGGCCAAATGACGGATGTTTTGGCCACATCCATGGCATAGTTTGTTGAAATGTGACCATATTCCACAAAAGCATGCATAATGGAAGAACTAACAATGTTCACGAAGAAAGTTTTATTTTTCGTTGAATAAAAACATCATTTTCCATCCCCGGAGTGTAAAAAAAGGGGTTTTTTGTGAAGCACCTACCACAAATATGTTATAAAAATGTACAAATAAAAATTCTAAATATATTATGTCATATTTTATCTACAAATAACAAACTTACTACCTCTCAATAGCTCTAAATACACCTCTTTTGAAAATGACAAATTTCTACCGATTCAGCTGGAAACGGGTCAAATTTGAACTACAGGTGCCTCATATGTTGCTCATGATTTTTTGTAAAAATCATTTTTAGATACACAAGTACCTATTTCAATATAGATGTACCAAGATTTCATCAAGATTCAACACCTAGGTACTAACGGTCATGTCCCCCGTTTTGATCGTTTTTCGAAACAGGCTTTGAAAATTCCAGAAAATTCAAAAACACTCGAAAAGACGCAAGACCTTCGCGTGGTGTTGTTATATATGTACTAGTATCCACCAAAAATACTAAACTTAGAATAAGACAATTTGGTGGAAAATGTGTTCACAAAAATGAGCTATCTCGTACGAACATTCTTGGGTTTCGGGCCAAATGACGGATGTTTTGGCCACATCCATGGCATAGTTTGTTGAAATGTGACCATATTCCACACAAATATGCATATTGGTACAACTAACAATGTTCACGAAGAAAGTTTTATTTTTCGTTGAATAAAAATACCATTTTCCATCTCCGGAGTGTCAAAACTGAGTTTTTTTGTGAAGCACGTACACGAAATATGCTGCAAAAATATACAGAGTAAAATTCTAAATATATTATGTCATATTTTATCTACAAATAACAAACTTACTGCCTCTCAATAGCTCAAAATACACCTCTTTCGAAGAAGACAAATTTCTGCAGATTCAGCTGAAACCGGGCAAAATTTGAACTACAGGTGCCTCGTAGTTTGCTCATGATTTTTTGCAAAAATAATTTTTAGGTAGAAAAGTACCTATTCCAACATAGATACACCAAGAGTTCATCAAGATTCAACACCTAGGTATGAACGGTCATGTCCCCCGTTTTGACCGTTTTCCGAAACCGGCTTTGAAAATTCCAGAAAATTTAAAAAAACTCGAAACGATGCAAGACCTTCGCGTGGTGTCATTATATATGTACTAGTATCCAAAAAAAATAATAAACTTGGAATACGACAACTGGGTTAAAAAGGTGTTCATAGAAATGAGCTATCTCCTCCGAAGATTCTTGGGTTTCAGGCCAAATGACGGATGTTATGGCCACATTCATGGCATAGTTTGTTGAAATGTGCCCCTATTCTACACACGCATGCATAATGGAACAAATAACAATGTTGAAGAAGAAATTTTTATTTTTCATTGAATAAAAATATCATTTTCCATTTTCAGAGTGCTAAAATTGTTTTTTTTTGTGAAGCATCTACCACAAATATGTTGCAAAATTGTACCAAATAAATTTATTAAGCTATTATACCACATTTAATGATCAAATAAAAAAATTACTACCTCTCAATAGGTTTAAATACACCTCTTTTGAAAAAGACAAATTTGTGCCGATTCAGATGAAACCGGGTCAAATTTGAACTACAGGTGCCTCGTAGTTTGCTCATATTTTTTTGTAAAAATCATTTTTAGATGCAAAAGTATCTATTTCAACAGAGATATAACAATGATTTCAAAAAATTAGACAGCTATATAGGAAATGTCATGTAGATGATTTTAATTCAAAAATCGTAATTCAAAACCCCTTTAAGTTTTTAACGAAGAAATATATGCTCATTAGAATGATTATATTTTTATTTTGTACTAAAATGGTTTTGAATGGTCTATGATTATTAGGACTAATTTTACAAATTGTCAAATTTGATTTCAGTAAATTTGATGATCAAATTCAATTTCTACAAAAAAAAAAAAAATAGAAAAAAAAATCCCGACCAGCCCAGCCCCGCTGCAGTTTGCGTGAGCCAGGCCATGCCAAAGTTTGGCCCGTTTCATACGCACAGGCCCACCCAAGGATGACATAAGCTGGTGGCTCGATCCACCGAGGCCCAGGCCCACGCGAAAATCACAACATATAGCGCGACCGCTCATATCTTTCACAAGTCGTTTGGTGGCCTGTTGGCAGGAGGGTTGCGTGGGCATTGTTTGGTCGCGAGTTCGAGTCCCCAGACTCACATTTTTGCCTCTTTATTCTGTGAATATGTTCACTAGTGTGTGTCTATCCAGTACGTGGCCCGCTCGTCAGGTTGTCTCTATCCAGTACGTGGCGTACATGGCAGACATGTCTCACACATGGTATGGCCTACAAGTCAAACTAACATATAATCCAAAATGCCAACTAGACACGACACGTAGGCGAAACATAATCTAAAATGCCAACTAGACATGACATGTAGGCGAAATATATGACATGTCTGTCCAGTAAACAGGACACATAGACGGAATTTATGGTCTAGTCATCCAATGAGCTGTCTTGACGATTTAAATTCGTCGTGATTGGCTAAAAATAAGGCTGTATAACACATGTTCTCGATTATGACGATTTCATCTTATACGGTCATGACGTTCTTGAGTCAAAACGTCGTTGTTTTACATCGTTTTAACCCCTTCAAATGACTTACCACGATCTTGTTTGAAATCGTCATAACACTATGACGATTTGTTTCATCGTCATTGCGAGAACGTCATGTATCACCATATTTCTTGTAGTGCATCACCGCTAGCCGTCAAGTGATCTAGGTAGGCAACACCTTGCCAATCGTATCCAATACGACTCCTGTTAGTTGGGTGACATCACATGCCCCGGCTCCCAACCTACCTCGCCCCGAGCCCCACAACCGTTGTGATGGACTCGTCTAGATTACCAAGTGCTTCTGCTCGTAAGAGTCCGACTCAAACCCACCTAACCGGAAAGAATTGGTAGCACCTCAATTTTATGAGACCACTACCAAGAATGTCCGACTTGTGATGGTGCAGCACTGGCGGGGCGACCGACTAGACCTTCTTTGAGGGATTAAAGAATCTACCAACTATCTAAATAGAGGTAAATAGAGACATAACAATAACACAAATAAAGCAATTATAATGTGAAATGGTATGGCTCTCTTCATGGTGATCTCCATCTCCACAAAGCTTGCAAGTCGACTCGTGCCAACTTTTGTCACGTGCCATCTTGCTCCATGTAGCCGACTTGTACATCGACTTGCATGCCTTCCGGGTTCTCCAACAAGTTACACTAGCTAGTAAATGAAAATTTACATAGAGAATCCGACACGCAGGCCGGTATACAATAAAATGACAGCACCTAGGCTCCAGCCGGCTGACACAAACATGATACGCAGATCATGTATGGATTACACACATCACATGCACATAAGCCATACCATTCACAACTTCCTGCAAAAACAAGTTATGCATAGTGTAACATCCCAGTGTTTGGGAAGTTATAAGGATCTAAATATAATATGTGCATTTGCAAAGCATGCATCTAAAATACGGGAAATTTTGGCGCGAAAGTTTAAACAAATCAAAGTGACCAAAGTTTCACTTGACATGATGAAATAGGTCTAGTTCATCTGGTCAGTAGTACGTTTGGAGTGATCTTTGTAACAAGTATCTTAAGACACCAAATCATCTGATTACACAAACCATAATTGGTTGTGACCAACACTAACTCTTAACAAGTCTAACCTTAAGTCTATAAGTGACTTGGGATAACTCATTAGGTACCTAGAACTCAAAGAGGGGTGAGTAACCAAATCTCATAACTGATAATCATAATTTCAGAAATAAGTAATACACAACTTAACCATCCCATTAACATAGATGTGATCTTCTATAGAACAACAAATCCCTAAGTTGGCAATTCATCTCCACAACATCTCTAGAAATCATCCCATAAGTATCAGGTGAACCATCACAAGTAAATAACAAAGTTTCAATAGAACACAAGTGATACAAACAAGTATTAACTTAAACCCCACAAGTGGGAAATGACATAATAATTGTATTAACATATTTATCGAATATGTACATATCTCCTCAACCATAAAAGAAGTACCTAAGAGAAGATATAAATCTTCTTAAACTACTGTTAAACCTTGATCATTACATATGATCTTCCCAAATCTCTATATCTGGATGATGAATGACAAAGTTAATAAAGTAATGAATATAAAGTAGATCATGTCATCTGGGAGAACCAACAACAATTATGACATAAATTATTAAACCCCAATCAATCTTCTCATGCTCATTGTTTTAATCATCTCAACAAGTGAGCATATGAAATATCAACACATCAATGAGCCATTTGATAAGCTTATTATTAAGTAATCATTCCATAAGCATTCCACATCTTTATCTAAATCAACACTTAACAACTAAAGTATTTTAGGATACAAGTATGGAGTAACAACAAGTTATAACCTCTATTAGAGGAATTTAATTGATAGCTAAGTAAAACCAATCATGTATGAAACAAGTACATATCTTTTGGGAAAATAAGATAAGAAGTATATGGAAGGATAATAAAATCATAAACTAACTCTTAATCAAGATCCTTCTACCTGTCTATATTATCTTATTATCCTGTTTTCCAATCTTCACTGCATCATACTGCAAGAGAAGAAACCACAAGGAAGGAGGACTACCACAGGAAGATCTCCAAGAAGATTAATTAGAGTGTGCTTGAAGTGCTACTCCAATCTTCTATAAGAGTACTTGGAAACTCTTATATCTTGATCTGATCTTATTTACTCTCTTGAAATAATGTGATATTCCAATGTTGGTGTTATATAGAAGTAGTTTGGTAACAAGAGTAATTACCTTGTTAACAGATAACTTTTGTATACTCAAACAATTGAGTGTCATACACAAACAAACAGAAGATTGAATCACCCAGTACATCTCAGCCCATTGTATATGATTAGTAATTTGGAGGCAAGTCTGATCCACTTGATAACAAATTTTACTTATATGTATATGGTAACTTGATGTTACAAAATACACCTACATTCTGTTATATACAAAACCATGATCCATAGAAGGAGAAGTATAACAAGGAGAAAATAATAAACCACATTATAACTTGAACAAGTTATAAGTAAGGAAGAAACCCAGATAAGGAAGAAAACAAGCAACATGTTGAAATCCAAGTGTTTGATGTTATATAAGAATAATTTGATTACAAGGTCAGATCAACCTTGTGAACAGAATATTCATGTAAGCATTAAAACAACTGAGTTTCAATAATCTATTTTTCATCATAATTGAATACACCACAAGAATGAAATGGTTATGGATTCAAATGAACTCATCTCATCAGGGACTACAATTTACTACTGAAGTAGTATCTGGGAATTCTCAATATATCATATAAGCTCTAGTGCTGAATTTCTTAAGTCAAGAGATCATCAAGGGATGATACTACTTGCAATTGACATAAGGTGAAAACAAAAGGCTAGTGGCAACTAGAGAGAAGAACATCAAGCAACATAAGAGCACAGGAAGCAACACTGCCTCAGTAGGGGAGCATAAGAATTTATCCAGTAAATCATTAGGATATAATAGAGAATCAATAACCTCTGTCAAGATCATCAACGATGAGGAACTCATGATAATATCCATATTGGAACCTATGTGGAAAACCAGTAAATAAGAGTTCAAAGCCACACATGTTTTCCCAATTGATCATGTCCCTAAAATAACAAACCTGCTTGATACACACTTAAGTAAAATGTCCACCAAATTTGCTAAGAGTTTTAGCTATGAAAATAACATAGTATTATAAAAGAAAAACAAGTTCCTTTACCCATTAAAATCATTTGATGTGACAGGGAATAAAATTCTCTATTGTTGATTTTCATTACAGTGTATACAAACAGTACTTAGAAGTGATACCAAATTACTTTTAATAAGAAATTGTATACAATATGATCCACTTATAAGACACAACTTGGGTAACCATATGTGTGTTGTGGGAATGTAATGTTCATGGCTAAAATAAAATTTTAAAAGACATTTAATAAATTAAATTGAGTGAAAACAAGAAAATCACTTAATCTAGCACCCTAAATAAAAAATATAAATATTCTTCAAATCCACCAACACAAAACATGGTGAGATTGCAATTTTGATGAGGAATTCAATTATATTTTTTAATAATTTTTCTGATCGCAATAAGGCCCTGAAAACAAAGTTTTCTTCTTAGTTTTTATTAACAGAAGGACCACATTGTAAATTCCTGCAACTCCAGGGGGTTATCGAAAATGGGCATTTACATTTCTTTCTTCTTCAACCTCTGGCCAGAAGGCCAGAGGCGTGCGACCTCCTCCGATGTTGATGCCACCTCCTGCTTGCCGCCGTTCCCCACGGATAAGAGGGGAGGAGAAGCCTTCTACTTGCCCTCTCCCTCCCTCACTCGCTCATTCTCTCTATCTCTCTCTCTGTAACAGAGCATGAACCCGAAACCCTAGCTCTACTGCCGCTGCTCGCCGCCGTCAACTCCGTGTGTCCCGGGAAAAACTGAGAGCACCCCAAGCTCCGCCTTGCCGTCCTCTACTCCCCCACCGAGCCTCGTTTGCTGGAAAGCTTGGAGGAAGTGGAATTTCGACATCTTCTTCATCACTGCCGCCGGACGCCATGGCCGATTCCGGCCAATTCCGATGACACCATCCATCCTCGACTCTCCTGCGAGCTTAGGGGTGAGCCTACGAACCTCGCGGTGCCTTAAAATCGTTTTATTACACTCAATTTCATCACGGTCACCTCGCACCGCCGTCGGCCGCCGCGCCGGTGGTCGCCGGACTAACTCCGGTGACCATTTGGTCAAAGAGGTGCCACCCCTAGCCTCCTCTTGTTGCCCTCTAGCTGTTGGAGGGATGCAATCGGTTCAATTCGGGATGATTCACCCGATTGGGAATCTACAGAGGAAATCCTCTCTGTAGCTGATGCAGCTATGACGTCAGCATGACGTCGGAGCTATGTTTCTTTTTCTTTTCTTTTTGATTTTAGAAATTAAACTGACAGGTGGGTCCCACCTGTCAATTTGAATATTGGCAGAAATTAAATAAAACATTATAATTCAATAACTTCAATTCTGTAAATCAGAAAAATATAAATAACATATCATTTTAATCAGAAAAATAAAATCTATTTGATTATGACATTTTCAAATGAACTTGATAAAATTTAAAATTAAATATTTTCTTTAATTAAATTAAATCATTTAAAAATGAGAAAAATAATAAATAATTCATAAAATCAGAAAAGTACAAATTATATACCAAAATGTTCCAAATGACATATACAACTCACCTATGATGTTTACAAAGTCATTTGACCAAGTTTTAATGTGTGCAATGTTTTGCCTAGTCATTTAATTCATCTAAAATTAATAAATCAATAATTATTCAAATATTTTCAGAAAGCATTGAATAATATACCAAATTAAAGATAAAATCATTTCCAATTCAAATATGTCAAACATAAAACATTTTCTTGAACTTATAAACTTGTTACTCAAGGTATAATGGAATTTGATAATAGTCTATTATAACCATAAACAACTATCACAAACATTATTTTCTTCATTAATAAAACCTCATGTTTTCACACCTACCACAACCTATCATCACAAGTTATTAAGCTAGTATTGTGATGATAGCGTTAGTTGTATTACTTCATTTTCAAATAAGCTTGATGTCCTTAGTTCTACACTTTTGAACATAAAATCAAACCTCTTTATTATCTTTTCAAATTGTTGTTTTCCATATGATATAGTTTCTCGTTTAAATCACGTGATAACCATTTCTAACCCAAACATAATAACAATTGTTTGTTAAGTAAAAGTGAAACACTTATGAGTCTAAAACAAGTAATAACAACATCACCTCAAGTAATGAAACAATTCACCTAAAAACAAGTGTGATTGAGGTATCGTATCAAACGTGGCTCACGCTTGTAAGCTGGAGTATTTTCCAGGGTAATTCACGATGCATCTCATTACTATGCATGTATCATGTTGCCAGTGTTTTCTGTAGTCCTTAACGGGACTACTTTTCTTTCTTTCAGATGTTTGGATTTCTCTACGCGACCTCGAACCCCGAAGACCTGGATTATTCTTATGGTTATTTCAATCTCAGGCAAGTTCATCACTTGCTCATATCCTTTGCAGTATCTCATAACAAACTACTTGCAAAAACTCTATCGTACTACCACCTATTCCAAAAAGAATGCATGATCCTAATTTTATAATAATATGACTAATTGAATGACTACCCGAGTGGTAGTGTTCTGTTTGGTGGGCGGATGGAACCATGGTAAGATGAATAGGTCAAAGGAAGGTTCCATCTGCATGGGAAAGTATTACCTAGGAATTAACCACAAATGCCGTCGGAACTCGGTGCGCCGTAAATACCGCGTTGACCATGGATCTTCTATGGGGGGAGTAAGTCAGCCGTCATACTTTTCTCGTTCGCATGTCAACGGACTGGCCAGAGACGTACGCTGTAGGTCTTGCGAGACTACATGCACATGGGTGGGAGCCCTTACGTCCCACGGGCTCTGGGGTCTATGAGTGTCTGCCAGGGGTGCGTAGATCTCCATCGTGAGGGGTGGAATCAGGCGTTCAACCTGCTGGCAGAAATGGGTGGGCATGCGTTGTGCGGAGAAGCACGGTTTGGCTTGGACCAACAACCGGGCCCCACACCTGAGTGGGAGTGGACAGGAATGTACACCTGGTTGTGCAACATGGTGTTGGTCGTCCATGGGTAAAGTAACGCACCTCTGCAGAGTGTAAAAGGATGTGGCATGTTACCCCCTGTTCCGGGAAGGAGCTGCGAACGCTACAGGAAAGGCAACTCCATGAAGTTCTAGTCCTGTGATGGTCTGGCGGGCATAGTTTTCAGAATTAAAAGCAACCTCTTGAAGAAAGTTTTACAAAACCTTGCATTAGCTTTTGACTCTTTCGAGTCTAAAGTTGTAGTTAGTGCATCAACCACCCACTGTATATCATGAACTTGCTGAGTAACGCTCGTTACTCATTCTATCCCGTTTGACCCCTTGCTTAGAGTTGAAGCCTGTGGAAGTCGTCATCGTGAAGCCATCTTTACCTCATGAAGCTAGGTGTAGTGATCTACTACTTAGTCGGTAAAGCATCGTCATCAACAACGCTGGTGGAGGAAAAACTATCAAGTTGTAGGTAGAGACCATTCTTGGTCTTAGCATTTGCAAGCCATAGTTTAGGGCTGACATCAGCCGTAGTGGATTAGTTCTGAGCTAGAGTTCTTCTCCGGCTTGGAGCTTCGAATTGCTTCTTCTGATGTTTCATTTACAGGAGATCTTCTTGATTCATCAAGGAGAATCTCGAGATTTTGTAATGAAGTTTGTATCCTATAGTTTTGTCAGGACCCATTGTGTTTCTGTTGTACCACTCTGAGAGATGTAATATTCACGGATAAGTCCTTCTGTGAGTATTATGTCACCGACTTGCGCACTACACATGCAGTGGTGTGCTGGGTCATCACACATAGATACGATATCTACCGGCGTTGTGAACTCGCAACGACATCTAAGGCGCTACGACAGGGCGAAGCCGGCGGTCCCGCTATCTCATCTGCATTCCGATCATGGATTTCTTCATCGGATAAAACGATTTTACCCGAATCTGATCCGTATTCCGATTCGACCAAACTCTTTGATCTTCGATCACCGCAACTGGATTTATGTGTCACGGTATACCCCGATGGCGGAAACCGACCGGTAGGGGTAAGTTGTTCCACGACCTTAGCAGTATGATCACGGAAACCAGATCATCCATTAACCCCGAGTACGATTGATCCAATCAACCTTGTACAAAACCGATCTATCTCATAGACCGACCACCAAAACAGCAATTAGATCACATCTAACGCTAACGACATATCACATATGTACGGATCTCGGGCCTAATACCAGAAGCTACCGCTCTGATACCACTGTTGAGACGCGTAGAGATAAACAAAAACTTTTCCTACGCGATGCTTCCAAGATCTAGCCGAGGTAGAAGGCCACGGTGATTACCACTAGACGCGCAGGTGCGGATTATCGGTGCAGCGCGTCGGGGCAGTGCAGTCCCACGATCCGGTCCGGCCGATCCAATCCCTCTTACGTCGAAGTGCTGAACGTACAGCACCTCTGCCGGTATCCACACGTACGAGGAGGAGCTCCGACGGCGGACTGCTAGGTCCGGTGCGGCGGCTGGACTGAGTGGGGCTAGGGTTCCCAACGCATGGGAGAGTGGACTAACGTGCCCGTTGGGCAACCTGCGCCCCTCTTTATATAGCGTATGGTAATGGGCTGCACAACACTTGTGGCCCATTCCCTCTGTGAGTCCGACTCACTAACTCAGTCCATTTCCGGTTTGGGTCCAACCCAACCAATACTTGCTCCCGCTCTTAAGTGTGCGACCCTGCAGGCTCATGGCGACTTGGACACGATTGGAGTCCAACTCCCAATCGATCAATCGGTAGCGGCTCCTAGCAGAACGTGCCGACTCCCATTGAGTCATGACGACATACCTTTCAATGTGATATTCATCTTAGTCCTTTTTGCCTCACGATATACCTTGTCGAGCTATAGGCGATTTATCGTCATCCCTTAAATAGCTCAACTCTCTTCTCGATCCGTGATATGTGATTCATCTGACTAACTCTTAGTCAATCGACACAGTTAACACTTAACTGAGTCGCGCATGGCCATGCTTCCTGAATCATATCACCCGAGAGGGCCCAGAGAATATCTCTCCAATCGGAGGGGCAAAATCCCATCTTGATTATCCACATCACGCAGCTTGCTTCTCATTCGACCCGAACTCTGCCTTTATAGTTGCCTTGTCACAGAACAACGTTTGACAGAACCTAAGTCGGTGATCCAAAACTCGGATTGTGCGACAACCTCAGGTCTAAGGATTACATTGATTGAGACATGCAAATGACGACTTGATCGTTGCATCTCAATATGGGTCAGTCCGACTTGCTAAACTCTTTAGCCAAGTCCGTGAACGTTGGAATGGCATCACCATGCCCATGACAAGTGGAACCGTGTCATCAGCCAACACTCACATTAGTCTAGGGTGTGTGTCCAGCACAACCTAAATGACCAAGAACAATCTAGTATGAACAACATGAATATATAGTTCCACAATCGAATCACATATTCAATGACATATATCAGATGTTCAAAACAAGGACAACTTAACAACTTTATGAATACAGTGGGAATTACATCATACATGATTGCCTCTAGGGCATATTCCCAACATCATCATCACCAGCACCATCATCGTCACCATCCACCTCCGTCCCGCTATAACAATTAGGGTTCTATATTGTTGTTTTCCACTAGATCTCTCTCCCAATGTGGATTACTTGTTAGTAATTGATGCTTACGAGATTTATCGGTGTTTGTACTTTATGAGCAGATTGTTATTCATCATTATATCACCTCCGATTATGAACCATATGATGTCTTGTGAGTAGTTCGTTTAGTCTTGAGGACATGGGAGAAGTCAAGAAGTTAGTAGTGGAACTATGTTGAAGTAATATCTAATGGTTTGATATTTAAGTTGTGGTGCTATTCTTCTAGTGGTGTCATGTGAACGTAGAATACATGACACTTCACCTTTATGGGCCTAGAGGGATGCATTGTGTATTTTGCTACTAATTGTGGGGTTGCCGGAGTGACATAAACCTATACCCCCGTTAGGAAACCGATGCACGATGGAGTGTAGAATCCTAGATTTAAGGACGTGGTTAGATTTATCTTCATTATTTCTTGTAGTTGCAGGTACTTGCAAGGGGTATAATCACTAGTATGTATTAGTATTAGTTGGGCGGTGTATTAGCATAGGTTCACCCACACAACACTCATCAAAACAATAAATATTAATCAACTGTATGAAACAAAAGCGCTTGACGAAGTTCCCATGTGTCCTCGAGAACGTTTAGTCATCATAAGTAAACCAACCGGCTTGTCTTTTGCTCTAAAAAGATTGAGCCACTCGCTGCAATTATTATTATTCTCTTTTATTTACTCGCACTTTATTTATCTGCTATATTAAAAATTACCAAAAACCTGTTTGCTAGTGTTTACAGTGAATCATCTATCCAACATGCTTGTCAAAACAAAACATTACATTAGGGCTACAAATCCTATATCAGGTCATGAGGTGAGCCCACACACGTACACATGGGGCCGCCGCCCACGCGTTCTCTTCTTGGGACAACCCCCAGAGATGCGGTCTAGCCACTACAAGCCGACAGCGTGCTGCGCCAGCATTTCCCCTAGATTGGTTTTCGCTACCTTGCACCAGGAGTAGACCATCACCGTAGGTCACCTACCACCACCAACATGCGCAATGTTAGAAGCAATGAGTGCATCTGGGTGCCTAATCCAACGCCTCCCACTCCATCACTGGCCTCTCGGCGACTGTCCACGCCATGCCTCTGGATGGGCGCACCACCACTGGATTGCGCCACTGCTTTGACTTGACTACGCCGATGAACCGACTAGAGACACCTCAACTATTTGTTTATTTTAAGGAATATGATGTATTTTGATTGATTTTGATCCGCAAGAGGATTTTGACATAAACCTTTTTCGTAGTTGTCCGTCTAGTCAGATATAATAAAACATGTAAAAAAAAGGGGAAATGGTTAACAATGTTACATACTACCTCAATTTCATAAAACAAGGACTATAATATTAGTCAAAACTCAACATATTATAATTCTGACCCATTTTGTAGACAAAAATATGAATACTCGCAAGATTTGATAAACATAATATGCAAATTAATTATATGGTGTGTCTATTAATATTGATTTTTGACTAGTAATAAACATAATGTGAAAATGAATATGCCATTAGTCAAACTTATTATACGTTGATTTTTGACTAAATTTATTTTAGCTAGGGTACGGAGGTAGTATGATGCAAGAAATTTGAACCGCTAGAAGATGTAGCTAAGTAAAAATTAGTGGCGTAGGAAGTAGAATGGGTAGGGTGCTCACAAATGATTACGCATTATATTCGCATGGAGACAAGAATGGTCCATACCATACGTTTGGAAGCTTCCCTCCAATTAATCACGAATACTGGAATAATAATGTGATCTACACGTAGTATTGGAAGGGAAGCTACGTTGGTGGTTTGTGTGTGACGAATGCGATGCGGTGCTGGAGAGTTGGTGCCGATGCCGGGGGCGCGCGCGCGGGGATGGATGAGATGCACATGCAACTAGGCGGCTTAGGTGACGAACCCTTTGACTCATCTTCTACACCGAGGACAGATCGATCCATCCACAGATATTGGTTAGTACTCCAATGGGATTATCCGATGGGTGGAGTGCAATTAGAATTAGGGAATGCCTACTTTTGGGTCGCTATCGTGACGGCGACGCATGTCGATTCTCCACGTGCGTGCACGCATTGGGCGCCAGGTGTGCCCATAGATTAGCTGTGAGGCCGCACACTGTTCTATCAGAATCATGCCCATGATCTGTCCTGCCCTGCCCTTCGCTCTAATACAGCACGTCGCCCTTGCCGACCTCGCCGGGACCGGCGGTCATCTTCGGTCGGACCGTGACCCAAAATCCATGGTAAGTGCACATGAAAAGCCGGACGGCCCGGCCGGGACAAACCATCAATTCCTGCCCTGCTCCATAGGGAACAATGTTTCCGGCGCTGCGTATATATTCCATTGTCATCACAAATACTCACTCCGTATCGAAACGTAAGATGTTTTAACATTTTTTAGATAAAGTATTTAGACATGTTTTAGTGTAAGATGCATATGAATCTATACACTAATACTCCCTCCGTCTCAAATTAAGTATCATAAAATTTAACAAAAGTGGATGCATGTATCTAACACTAAATTAAGTCTAGGCTTTCTGATTCAATACATCCCCCTCCTAAACTCAACCAAAACTCAAACACAACAACGGCTGTGATCGCACAATACCCCTTCGTAAATTTTGTCCTGATTTTTTTAACTAAATAAATGTCAATTAGTTGGTATTAAAGCACTGTAGAAATCCTATGGCCCAATTGTTGTGTACGGGTATACAGTGTACGTACGTATACATGTGGCGACGTCGGTGCTGGCCGCATCGGTCACGTTCCGATCGGCCGGCTAGCTACGTATCCCGGACTGTCTGGTGATAGGGCGGAGGAGATAGGGCGGAGGTCGCCGCCGTCAAGGAAGTCGGCGGCAATGGAGAACACGCCCTAGGTGGGACGCAACGATCGAGAGAAGAGGCGTTTAGCTAGACTTGGTTACTACGATCCCAGATTTCTTTTCCTTTTTGTAGCACCGATCCCAGGTTTCTAATGTAGGTGACACTACCTAGTTGTGTGAACGTATAACTATACAGGGCTGGATATGGGCTTAAGTGGGCCACAAATTAAATTATCTTCAAAGAAAATTGAGAAAACGGGAAATAACTCATCAGTTCATGCGTGAGCTGGGAGGGGGATGTATTGAAATATTGCTCTAATTATAGGTACGTTCACTTTTGTCAAACTTTGCGACACTTAATTTGAGAGTGAGGAAATACGTGTTTAGATATGTTTTGTCTAGAAAAATAGTGAAACATCCTATATTTTGATACGGAGGGAGTATAATGTTCTTTTCACAATATGGTGATCAACATTTAAAATTTAACTAAGTATATATCTAGCCACTCCTTTTGTTCCAACGGATTTGTGGAATTCCGGATCTCCGTTCCCAAAATAGCAGCCTACGAACAGGAGCTGAATTTCGCAATATGGTGACCAACATTTAAAATTTAATTAAGTATGCAGTAAGAGTATAATTTGGAAATTAAGACATACCGTTCTATTTTTATTTTCATGTTCTAAAAAACATAGCAAATAGTATTACTTTTCAAAAACAAAAATCATCAATAAATTTCCACTTAATAGTTGTGTAATTTTTTCGATTTTACAAATCTTAACTTTTTTTTGTTTCGTAAAGTCTGGGAAATAGTTTTTTTTCCTATGGCACTCTCTCTAGTTTAAAATATAAGACATATATTTCGTAAAAAATTCAACGGTTCCTAAGCTCGATTAAGTTACAGAGAAAAAAAAATAAACTTTTACAATGCTAACTAAATATCAATAAGGAAACATGACATGAACATCCATCCTATAAAGATACCAATATTTTCTACCATACATTTTGTCAAGTAGTGAAATTTAAGTTCTTTTTTTTAGCGAAAAATGTTTTCGGCCCGTTTAATAAATAAGTCTCAACGGCCGAATCGATACAAAGTGATGAAGGAACCTCTTACAAAGCAGTTCAAAGATAGAAAAAGACAAAAAAAAACGCAGATGTAAACTTGCCATCGAAGACCGGAGAAAGCTCGATGAGCGAGGATCCACGACGACACCCCCAAGAGGGTAACAACGTAGCACGTCGCCGACGTCGAGACCAATATGGTCAAGGGTTTTCACTGGAGCCCTAACGTGACGAAAGTAGCCACAACAGCGCCCTCAACAGGGTAACGATACCTACAGGCATCGCCGCCATTGCCGCTGGAGCGTGGAGCTTCCGCTCAGAAAAACCTTCACCCAACATTCACACAGTCGAACCGCCCACTACCACGCGAATAGACTCAAGAACACGATTCTGGGAGCTGTCGCGACCAACTCCAGGAACCCCCCTCGCCCACTTCTCGCCATCCACACGGCCAAAGAACGACAACCTCACCACCACCACGTCTCTTGTCGTAGAGACGCCCAGGGCCACCACCCCGACCCGTCTCGAGCCCTTTGAGCAGAAATAACACACTGCGAGCCCAACGTATCAGAACAGATAGAGTGGCGAAATATCTAAGCCTGCGTGGACGGCATGCTACGTAGCCAATCGAAGGAGATCGGCCGTCCTCCACCACCAATGCGGTTGCCCACCGGACGCGGCGACAGTGCCCGTTAGGCCCCAGATCCAGTCTAGATATTGCTCAAATCTGATCAATATCAGGCCCAACTCGCTCCTCCGCCACGCTACAGCGCCATGGCCGCTGCCGTCGCCATCCACCGTCAGATTCGTTGTCACGACTAACATCTCCTACTTGTCGGGAATCCCACCGCCATGCATGTCACCAGCGGAACAAAGCCAAACTCCGCCTCAGCTCAACGGGGAACACCTCCTGCAGGCACCCTAGCCCCATGAGAGGCCGAGTAAGAGATTCGTTCGCACTCCTCCTCCACGAAAACGCATGAGAAGGTACTAAAAACAGCCAGGCCCACACAACCCAGATCGGCCCGGCGAGGGGGGGGGGTGGGGCAGATCTGGCCAGCAAGCCCAGCCGCCATGGAGCTCTGTGCCACGCCGCCCCGGCCAAGATGAATCCTCTTGAGGATGCTGCCACTGAGATCTATCCGCCACTTGTACAAAAAAAAAAGATCTATCCGCCAACGTCGAGCCGAGGCCCGCCCTAGTGAGCACCACCGCTCTTCGTAAACTTTGACTTCCAGTTAGGGTGACACCTAACGGCTTCCTATATACTTGCTTCTGAAGATATGGCTGAACCTTCTCTCTGAAGTCTTCTAGTAGCTAGGAATATGGGAGTGCAGCGTTCTCGAGAATGGACTCCATGGATTCTGTTTTTTGGAAAATAAAAAAAGGATATTTTTAAGTTTTTTGTAAAATTGATTATTTTTGTTCTAGTTATAGACAATGATTATTCCTACCTGTGTGCAAAAAAATCAACAAGAAATACATTATTTTTTGGGCTGTGTAAAAATGACATATTTCATGATATGAGAGGTAGTAGTAAGCAGTGCAATATTCGTAAATTTTCATTAGTAAGGAATTGTCATTTTTTCTGTAAGCTGGAGTATAAATACTTCGGGTTGAAAGTTTGCAGGACCGTAGAATACGTCGTAGTCATCGTCTAGGATTTTTCTTTGGAATATTTTGAAATTTATTAGATATGATTTTATATTTGGAACTTTCATTGTTGATTTAAAAGATTTTTTCAAAGGGATACATAGAGCCGGTCCTCGAAAGTAACTTTTTTGGGTAGGTCGTATATTTGACCCTCACCATCATCAATCTGTCAATAGCTAATCCTGGAAATAGCTCATTTTCTGGTCAGCTGACGAGGATCGATGCATCACAATTACTCCTACTACAATACAACAGTCTTATACTCCATCCGTTCCATATTAGATGACTCTCAAATAGATGTATCTAGTACTAAAATATGTCTAGATAAATCTATGTGAGAGTCATCTAATTTGGAACGGAGGGAGTATTTTGCAACCGAGATCGAGAGGGCAATATACCCTGGCAGTGCGAAAAGGAGTAGGCGTCTCAACAGGAATCCAGCTAGGCCGAATCAACCAAGCTGCATGCTGATGAAGAATCACGAGAGCCATGTAGGTACGGACCGCGCGCTGCATGCTGTTGCATCATGTGCAGCACAGCAACTACATACGTACAAATAATTCGGTGTGCAGCTAGCTTAGCTGGTGTGTGGGCAACACGCCAATATTCTTGGCATTTTCCGAGATGCGTACTTGTCAAGCGAAGCGCAGCGCTGCCCTGACGGTGACGTACCGGCGCTGAAACTGTACATTGGTAGGCACGTCCCAACGACGGTGAGTTTGCTGCTGCACCATGCATAAAAAGTTCCTAATGCATTCATGTACTTTGCTGTACTATAGCCTTGTGTTAGGTTCATCTACCGCTGGTTTATGGTTAAGTTTCCCGATTCGCAGTACGGTTCGTCCATCCATCGATCCTCAGGATACGCTGTTTCCCCGATTGGTTAACCAGTTCAACTACTGAACATTTAATTTTCCCCGGTGCTACAAACAACGTCGTACGTACGGTAGCCAGTGTGGAGTGACACGTTGCCAATTCTTACTACGGCCTTAATTCCCAACGCTTAACAACATCTCCATCAACCGTTAGGTGCACCATCGCTAGCTAGCTCTTCCACACGTACGCACTCCATTAGTCGGACCTACGGATGGCAATGGGGCCCCGAAACCCGCAAACCCGACGGGTACCCGCTTTAAATGGGGAGGGTTTGGTAAAATTTTCGACCCGCTAGTTCTAATGGGGCGGGTATGGGGGTGGCAAACCCGTACCCGCATACCCGCAGACCCGCTCTAAGTCCTAATCATATACCTAATGATCATATGCCTAACCACACGTGCACGAATTATGGACCACAAACCTCACACATCACATGGGAGCGTTGGAATTTGAACTCCCGAAGATAACACACGTACACACGTGTGTATTCCCACTAACATCATTCCAATATTCCATTGTTTTATTCCCGACATGTGTCGCCGTCGCTCCTTAAATGGGTACCCGTTGGGGCCCCGAACCCGATAGGGTCGTGGGTATGGTAAGAAATGAGACCCGACAAGTTAAACGGGGCGGGTATGGGGGGCGCCGACCCGGCCCCGAACCCGGTGGGTGCCATCCGGAGTCGGACCATCAGCGCACTTGATTCATTGCTCACGTTGGCCCGGCCGTACCTAGCGATCAGCTATATACGTATTTGTAGCGCAACAGCGACGGCCACCATGTGTTTTGAACACACTTTTAGACTTTTGTTGGAATATATGTCGAATATGCATGTGTACGCATAGGGCTAAACTAGGACTTGTAATTAAACGGAAAGTTAAGTGTTTGAGTCGGATACGTGTAACCTGGCCTAATATATAAAGGCACCGGGAGTAGCCCAAATAGACACGACGAAAGCAGGAGGGGACGGTCCGGCGCCCGTGGCAGGGACGGCCGGATCGGCGTGGCGTTGAGATCTGGTGCGTCTGTATTGCATCGGCGGGTTTGTCGTCGACGGTACTTTGACTAGTACATGGGGAGGAGCGCCCGTAGTCATGCCCCGCAGATATAGGCGAGTTCGCTGAACTGCGTTACCAAATCTCGGTGTCATGTTTGCTGTGATTGCTTGGCCTCGGTAGATTGACTAAGCGCCTCGGATTTGTAACAAGTGGTATCAGAGCAAGGTTTGGAGGTCGCGTTGTGTTGATCTAGAGGAAGCCGAAGAAATTGGTCAGCGGATACGGAAGGTGCAATCGGCGGTAGTCGAGGAAAGTATCAGGTCTCGTAGGTGGATCATTGTTTCTCGGCGGATGATAAGCAATCGGAAGCGTTACATGCGGCATGTTTAGGCCCAAGGCAGACTCGGCGAGTGGGCACAATATGTACTACGGGAGATCGATTGATCTAAAGAGGTGTACAGTGCACGTGCTAGATCGGATCGACGCGGCAATGTTCTTGTAAGCATAGATCAGCGGATCGTGTCAATCGGAAGCGGCGGCGGTTGATCGATCAGTGGAGCCGGCAGGGATGCGTGCGTGCAGGCAAAGGCCCACGTTCAGGAGCTGGGCCATGAGCAGACGCGCAGCCGAGGCGTGCCCTCGTACGGGAGTTGTTTAGGCTAAAGTTGCTTAGAGCATGTGGTGGCAGATGCTAAGTGCAATCCATGAGATTTTGGTTAGAAAAAAAAAATCTGTACGCTAGCTTGGTACTGTTTGCATGGGATAGCAACTTGAGGAGAAAAAGTGCATTGGGAGTTAGGCGGACAAGTAGTCGAGATATTTCTGCGTCTAGACTGGCTCGACCAGAAAAAATTGTCGTGAGATGCCATGGCTGAGCTCGATGATAGCAATTTGCGGGTTGACCTCTGTCTCCAATATTCGTAGTTATCCGTCCAGTAAGATAATAATAAAGAGGTAAAAAAAGGAAGGGGGGGGGGGCGAATGGTTAAAATTGTTACATATGTGGCAAGAAATGTGAACCGGTAGAAGATGTCACTAAGTAAACAGTAGAATGGGTACGGTGCTCACAGATAAACACGCATTATATTCGCATGGAGACACGAATGGTCCATGCCATACCTTTGGAAGCTTCCCTCCAATTAATCACGAATAATGGAAGCATAATGTGATCTACCCTTAGTATTGGAAGGGAAGCTACGTTGGTGTTTTTTCTTTTTTTGAAGGAAGCTGCGTTGGTGTTTTGTGTGTGACGAATGCGATGCGTGAGAATTTGGTGCCGATGCCGGGGGCGCGCGCGCGCGGATGGGATAGGTGAGAGCACATACAGCCATGCGTAGGTGACGGACCCTTTGACTCTTCTTCTACACCGAGGACAGATCGATTAATCCACTCTTTTTTTTAGTACTCCGATGGGATTATGCGAGTATATTATCAGTAGAATCGGGTGGCAGATGTGCCTAGATTAGCTGTGACCGTGAGGCCTCACACTGTTTTATCAGAATCATATGCCCATGATCTGTCCTGCCCTCCCCTGCCCTACCCTTCGCTCTAATACAGCACGTCGCCCTTGCCGACGTCGCCGGGACCGGCGGTCATCTTCGGACGGACCGTGACCACCTAAAACGATGGAACGTGTACGCAAAAAGCTGGGCGGCCCGGCCGGGGCAAACCATCAATTCCTGCCCTGCTCCGTCGGGAACAATGTTTTCGGCCCCATGTGTGCACGTCTTGAATTTGTCAAAAATTTGTCTAGATATAACGATATTTTAACAAATATACGATAATTAATTCGAGACGGAGGGAGTATTCCACTGGTATCACAAATATAATGTTCTTTAGCTACGCCAAAACGTTAGGTCCATCCTTTTGTTGGAACGGATTTGTGGAAAAGTCCGGGATCTCCACAATCAAAATATCAGCCTTGGATAAGGAGCGGAATTTCGTAATATAGGGACCAATTTTTAAATTTTAAATAAGCATGCAGTAAGAGTATAATTTGGGAATTAAGCCGTACCAGTCTCCTTTTATTTTCATGTTCTGAAAAACTTAGCAAATAGTATCACTTTAAAAATAAACAAAATCACTAGTAAATTACCACATAATATTTATGCAAGAAAATAGATTTTATAAAACATTAAATTTGTTTGTTTGCTAAGATCTACTCCCTCCGTATCAAAATATAAGTTGTTTTACCGCTTTCAAGACAACACATATCTAGACACATTTTAATGTGTAAATTCATATGTGTCTTACACTAAAAATGTCTAGAAACATGTTGTCCAGTAAATGTTAAAACATCTAAAACATGTCTAGATGCATGTTGTCTAGATACATGTTTCTAAGCTTGATCAATTTATAGAGAAAAATATGAAAAATTGCAATGCCAAATAAGTTCAATAAGGGAACATGAAATGAACATTCATATCATATCTTTTGAATATTATAGATACTGATATTTTGTACTCACTTCGTCTCAAAATAAATAAGTGTGGTTGAAATCGATATATCTACTTTTGAAATACATCTAGATACATCCATTTAAGCGGGACTTATTTTTTGGACGGACGAAATACTATATATCTGGTCAAGTAGTAAACGTTGACTTTCAGTTAGGGTGACGCCAACGGCTTCGTGTACACTTGCGTCTGGAGATACGACGGAATCTTCTATTTGAAGTCTTCTAATAGCGAGGAATATAGGAGAGCAGTGTACCGGAGGACGGGCTCCATGCATGGAGCCTTTTTTCTGCAAAATTCAAAAACGATAATTCTAAGTTTTTTAGAAAACAGAAGCAAAAAAATTTAGCTATAGACAATGCTTATTCCTACCCATGTGCAAAAAAAAATCAACACGAAATATTTTATACTTTGGGCTGCATAGAAAAATCACAAATTTTCTCGATCGAAGGTAGTGAGCAATGCAATCTTTGAAAAAGAAAATTACAGTTTTAAGGATTTGTCAACATGCATGTAGGACTTGTCTTTGGATTTTTTTTTTCTAACTTTCTTAGATTTTTTTCTAAAACTTTATTTGTTAATGTATATAAAAAAACGGCTACGTACGTAGAACCCGTCCTCGGAAGTAACTTTTTGGTTAGGTTATACTCCATCCGTTCCTAATGTAAGATATTTTAGCCCCATTCCATATTCACACATGTCTACAAGTATCTAGACAATTTAGTCTATATGTTCACTCCTATTAGTAGTATGTATCTAGACAACATGAGCAATAGCTACAACATCTTATATTTAGGAACGTAGGAAGTATATCTGATCGGCCTCGTCGTCAATCTGTCAATAGCTAATCCCGGAAATAGCTCATTTTCCGGTAAGCAGACAAGGAAAGCATCACAGTTATTATAATATATATAATCGGTCTTATATTTTGCTACGGAGAGGGGGCAAAATACGTACCCTGGCAGTGTTGAAAGGAGTCGGACCAGTCAGCCGAATGAAGCAAGCTGGTGAAGAAGAATGAGGAGATAATTGCCACCTACAAAAAAAATATATAAAGAGAGCCACGTACGTACGGACCGCTGCTGTTGCATCATGCGCAACACAGCAACTACATACAAATAATTGGGTGCAGGTGTAGCTAAGCTAGCTGGTACGTGTACCCGCAAAAAAAAAACAAGCTAGCTGGTAAGTGGGCAACCCGCCAAAATTCCGCGATGCGTAGACTTGTCAAGCGACGCTCTGCGCTGCCCCGACGGCGACGCACCGGCGCTGTACTGTACATACGTCCCAGCGACGGACGGACGGTGGGGGTTGCATTGCAGACGGAAGGTTCGATCGCAACGGTACTAGTAACTGAATACGGCACAGTGGATTTGGCTTACTCATGCATGTCCTTCATTTATGGCCTTATGGGTTCCATTTGGTTTGCACAGAATCTTTCAAGCCAGAATGTACTCCTTGGCTAGGCTGTACAAACCCTAGGATTAGGTGGCCCGGAAGGAAGTACTACTCCTGCACCGTGCATCAAAACTTCCTAAGAGCATGTATAACAGACCCTCTAAATGGCCCAAATCCGTATAATAACCGCTGATATACGGGTTTGGGCTCTACCCGGCCATCTAGCAGACCCACTAAATCGAGCACTCCGGACAAAATTTTACAAGTTTCGGTAGAGGGCGGCCCGTCGACACCTACATGTGCGGGTCGGGAGGAGATGTACAGGGCCAACCCTCTACCTCGTGCGAGCTAGGGCGCGCTGAAGTTTCAGCTGGGAACCCCATTTTCCTCCGCCCCGCCGCCAGCCGCCGCCAGCTGCCGCCGCGTAGATCCGGTCGCCTCCGAGCCGCCACACATCCGCCGGACCCCGCCGCACCCCCACCGGACCCTCGGCGGACCTCGGCGCCCCTCGACTCGCCTCGCCGCGTGCATCTCCGCCGCCGCCCCACGGTGAGTACTCGCCGTGCCGCGTTCCTCTTCGATTTCGCCGTCCCGCGGGGTCTGATCTTTGCTTCACCGTCGTAGATGTCTACGGACGCCACTATGGATGATTTGGAGTATTCCGATGATTCGTTGAGCTGGTCATCGGGGGATTCGGACCTCGACGAGCTGCTGAGCGACGACGACATGGAGATGATGCAGTACCTCTTCCGCATCAAGGAGCTCGAAGACCGCGCGAAGCTGCTAGATCAGAGAAGAGGTTCCACGATGGACCGCATATGTATCCCGCGGAACCGCGCGCTCGGCCACGAACAGCTGTGGCAAGATTATTTTGCCGAGGTACCTACCTATCCCCCCCGTCTCTTCCGTAGGAGATATCAGACCAAAAGCTCGTGCGAGCTAGCAGACCCCCTACCCCCACCCCGTAAAACATATTCTGTTTTACGGGGTGGGGGTAGGGGGTCTGCTTTTTTTTTTTGAAATGGGAACATAGCCCAGCCTCTGCATCGTGATGATGCACACAGCTGCTGCTTTTATATTAAAAAATAAAAAGTAATATTCATCCAGGGGGTCTGCTAGCTCGCACGAGTTTTTGGCCGGCGAAATGTGCATACAGGGCACTCTACACGCGTCTTAGGGGGTGAAAACATAGGGGGCCTGTTAGACATGCTCTAATGCGTTCATGTACTTTGCTGTACTATAGGTCTATAGCCTTGTGTTAGGCTCATCTAGCTACCGCTGGTTATGGTTGAGTTTCCTGATTCGCGGTACGGTTCGTCGATCGATTATGGATCGGCAGGATTTGCTGTTGCCCCGATTGATTCCCAACGCTTTTAGCAGCATCTCGATCGACGCCGTTAGGTGCACCATCGCTACCTAGCTCTTCCACACGTACGCACTCCATTAGTCGGACCATCGTGCATCAGCGTACTTGATTAATTGCTCACGTGTCGCTCCGGTCATTCGTAGCGATCAGCTCTATATATTTCTCGCGCAACAACGACGGGTCGACATGTCGTTTCCCTGTCAGATGTCGACGGTTGCTGAGCGGGCCAATAGCTCCTGTGCGACAGGTTTCAGTTGAATTGGAAGGAATGCGACGTTTTTCGATAAAATAGCCTACGTGCGACGGATTGGAAGAAGAAAATAGCTCACGGCCAACATGGTTCTTAAGCGGAGCTGATCGGTTAGCTGTTAGGGTTAAGCGACGCTTGGACCCACAACTTATCCACCTCAGCAGCGTGGGACCCACCTCACGATTCAAAAACAGAGATGCGCCTGTGCCCCACAACTTATCCACCTCAGCAGCGCGGGACCCACGACAGTGAATCTAAAACAGGGATGCGCCCGTGCCCGAGCTGGTGTCTGTGCCATTTCTTTCCCTTTCCCCATTCTTCCTCGTCTCCGGCGACGGCGCAAGGGATGTCCAGCTCCTCCGCCACGCAGTCAAGATGGCCAGAGTACGGTGCAGTTCCGATGACAAGGTGCCCGGACTGCCCACGGCCAGAGGCTCTGAAGCGGAGGGTCAGTAAAACTGACGAGAATGGAAATCTCGGGCGCCATTTTGTGTCCTGTTTGAGCATTCCCATGATTGGACGGGATGGCAAGGTAAGATCTTAAAACTGAGATGAGGAGGAGAGAGATGATAGGAGTATTTGGCATTCCAATTCGCGTTTTTTTCTCCTCAGTTTTGGGATCTAGATTCATGTCTACTGTTACAGATGCTGAAGAAATGTTCGCACTTTGAGTGGATCGATCAGTACGTTGCTAGGCTTGAATTTGAGGGCCACATTGAAGATCCAAATCTAGGTGGGTTTGCTCCCGATGTCAGCTCGGGCAGAGGAGGGCTGGCGGCGAGGATCACGCGCCCTATTGCTGGACTGCCCGTGGAGGCCGAAGTAAACGAGGAATTGAAGAAGATCAAGAAGTTTTTAAAGCAAATGGTGGATTTGCAGAAGCAAGCGAATCTCATGTCAGGAGCATTCTATTCTTGTATCATTGCTCTGTTTTTTGTTTACCTCTTGTTCATCCGTCGTTAGAATGGACTAGATTAATCTATATTTTAGAGTTTGCTATGCAGAGGTAGCAATCTGTGCGCCGTGCTAGTTTCAGTGAAGTGTCTGATGTTAAATTTGAATATGCCCTTAGAGGTTGAAGTTCAGTTTCAGTGCAGTCACCAAAGTTCAGTTTCAGTAGAAAAAAACTTATTCGTTCTCATGCCGTAAGAGTAGTTGAAGAAAGGCCGAAAGAGTGTAGTTGGCCCAACAATTAGGCCCAAAGAGAAAACAAACCCACCTGCCTAGATTTGACTTTTTTTAATTTATAAAAACAATTGTTTTACTTGTTTTCCATGTTTGGCCACAACTTCCCCACTTGAATGACAGGGTTCTCCTTGTCATACACATGCACCAGCTCTTCATCATTTGCATCATCTACATCATCTGCAGCATCTTCCATCAACTGTTCATCTACATCACTCAACTCTCTGTCATCATTATCACTTGTATTAGCTTCATCCCTCTCCTCCTCATCTCTGTCATCGACTGGAATGCCAAATAGATTGGCCATCTCAGTGTCAGCAATTGGTGCAATGACCAAATCAGTAGGCTCCTCCAACTCAACTGCATTCCAATCAACAACAGCAACATTTCCCTCTTCTGCATCTACATTAGCCCCATCGTTTATTACTGTCAGATCAGTAAAAATGGGAACGATATGCCTCTGTGAAGCCAAATCAGCATCTGCATCCTGCATAGCCAACTGTGACGGCACATAACCCACCTTCGAGTCAACATTCAGATCAACGAGCTCAGCAAAAAATTCAGCCCTGAGGTTTGCCCAGCCCTCTTGCCTATCGATTTCATCAACAATATCTTCACCATCTTCAATTCTGACATACTCTTCTTTGAAAGCATCGTACCGCAATACTGAAACCTCTTGATCTGGACCCCAAAGCACTGTTTCCCCAATTTTTTCCACTAATTTCCTAACTGCCTTCTCTTCCATCGACCGTAGCTCATTGGGATCAATCTCTGCACAATCAACCTCCCATTTCACAGTTGTGTCTCTCTCGATACTCTGAATGCTACCATCAACTAATTTTGCCGTCGATGGAAAGAAATTGATTACAAATTCGAAGGTTTCAGCAGCATCCCCTCTATTATAGGCGGCAGTGTCAGACAGAGCAAGGATCGCATGAACAAAAGGGCGGGAGGGGCCGCATTACCTGTTCGAAGCTGAATCTGGCAGCTCCTTCTCGACCTGACCACGGGCTCCTCTCACCGCGTCGCCACCTCTCACCTTCTATCGGTTTGAACAAGCAAAACAGAGCTCAGATCTACATACAGGCACAGGAAATTGGGACTAGATGCTTGCCTATACTATTCACTCACCACCATGGCCGCCGCCGCCGAAAGGGGAGCGGATCCGCTGCCGCCGAGAAGAGGGCTCCGCCGCCGCCGCTGCCGCCGCCGCCAGAGCTGAAGAAATGAGCGCGGGCAGGACAGTTCAGTTCGAGCGCGGGCAGTTTGAGGGGATGCGGTGCTAATTAATTTGGGGGCAAATTAGTTAGGACATGTCTTAACGCAAATGGAACTAATTGACTAAGGTTTTAATGCCTGTTCGGCCGTGAGGTATTTACTCCCTCCAATCCGTCGCACGTAGGCTATTTCATCGAAAAACGTCGCATTTCTTTCAATTCAACTGAAACACGTCGCACGGGAGCTATTGGCCCGTTGCTGAGCAACACGCGGCGTACGCACAGTGTTTTTTGGACCACATGGCCGCCATGTCTAATGTCTTTTCAACAGAGTTTTACTCTCTAAATTTGATAATTAAGGTAGCAGCGATGCTACACTTACAACGGATCTTACAAAACAAATTTACGGGATTAGGTGAGAAAGTCAGAGGTGGGCCCTGAGTGAAATTCAGGGGGGCAGTTTTATGCGAGAGGGCTAATCAAACATGGACACCTACGTCTGTAAGCTGGATCCGTAGAGAACACGGTCCGTAGCTCTAGCATTTTCGTTATGGTAGAGGCGATGAGAGAACAGGTAGAACGGTTGTCTCAAGCTATGCAAATAAATCTGCAACTTTCGGACGTCTCTACGAATGGTATGGTATGGTATGGTATGCATGCAGTTTGTCCATAGCCTGGCTGTGGCAACGCCCAACGCGGCCGAGCCAAATTGAACACCAGACCATGCATGTTTCTTTCCCCAAAGCAATGCTCAAAACACCTTTTACTTTTATTTCACGGAACTTTCTTATTTTAAGGAACATGCTCAAAGCATCTTTTTTTGGCGGATGCTTAGAGCACCTAGGCATTCGTTGTGGTCTTTTCTAGGTGGGACGTGCTCTGCATAGGTCGGCCTACGTTTGGCAAACGTAGGTCCTCTCGCGAGCCGTCGGATCTTCATCCGCTGGCTGAAATCAACACAACACAATTTTACATTTTAGCCCACCTGCTTTTCGCATATAGACTCCGCAGTCCACAGCAGCCCCACTTAAAACGAAAAGGTATATTGTGTTGCTCCGGTCATCTTGATAATTACATCAAAACTGCCATTGCAACAAATTCACTTGTGTCGCAACAAAAATTATCGCCCCGTGTAAAAAAAAAAAGTATTGCAACAATTTTTTCTAAATCATTTTCGAAAAATAAGTAATGTTACAAATAATAGTTAAACAATATGTTATTGCGTTGCAACAAAAAAGTTTAAACAATTCAACAAAAATCACAACCTATTGCAACAAAAAAAATTGCGTCAATTAAAAAGTTGATAAGCAACACAAAATAATGTGTAACTGTTTCAGTTGCAACAAAAATCATCACCTATTTCAACAAAAAAGTAAATCGATAGCAACAAAAAAATTACATGTTTACAACATGTAAAAGAGCTCATAAACATGTCATTCCAAATAAATTCTAATAAACATATAAGCATTTTCTAGAAATCATCCAGAAAAACATTGCAACATCTCGTTTGTGCTTTCTCAACAAAAAACGTGTGAAATTGTTATAAATTTTAAAAAATGGCGAAGACACTTAGCATATATATGGCTGCACGAAATTATTGTATTGGGCTGCTGAAAAAAAATCTAGGCAAAATAACTCGTTGGATCTCAACTGTTGGCCTTTTTTTCACATAAAATGGGCCTAGTGGGCCGGGATTACACAAGCCAAGGAAGCGAGGACGTGCGGAACGCAGCGACCTACGCTGGGCGATCGTAGGTCGTCCTATCTTAAACGTTTTCCTTTCTAGGTACGTTTTACGGTACATCAAATGAACGTGGGCCATCCATTGGGCCAAATCCGACGGCTACTATCCATCTTGCGGCATGCCTCTCCCGTGTAGCATATCCTGTTCCGACGGGCATTTTCGGAATTGTACATGTATTTGAATCTCCTGGCCTCAGTTTCGAGGGATTTTTCGGGATTTCACTTTTGGCCGAAGAAGGATGCGACGGTCTTTGTACTAGTTTCATTCCGTAAAAAAAAATTCATTTCGATCTACGTTTTTCCTCTCCTGTCATTCAACGGAGGCGACGCTACGGTTTGGGGAAGCACCACCGGTGACCCATGTAAGCGGCTCGTTCCGGTTCCTCGCGGCCGCCTTCAACAACCACCACCCCGCACCCGCACACAGCAGGGGAGATCCGGCAGGAGATGGCGTAGGCACTACTGGCGGCCAACGTTGGAGGAGGTCGTTCGTTGGCTCGTGGCGCAGCGACGAGGAGAGGCATAGGATTCCAGGAGATAGCAGGGAAGGCACAACAAGGAATTAATCGAGCACGACTTTGTCCACGAGACCTTTGACCTCTACCACCACAAAATCCAGAAGTATGTACGGCAACATCCCCTCTTTGTGCCAGCTATGGTCAACCGATTTCTGCCCACGGTTTAACTTACGAGTTATTTTGCATTTGATTTGTGTCATTAATTTGGATTAATTGCCTGGCATAGACCATCACCACATATCGGACCGAGGGGATACATTGGATGCAGATGGTACATATGAATCAAGGCGGATACTATGGGGAAAGAGAGCATGGGCTATGGCGGACAGTAATTTGCCCATGAACATAGGGTGCTAGTTCCGATCTATAATCAAAATTTTGGAGGACAAGAGTATCCCCTTCTCGAGGTGATTTCTTAGAAAATCTGCAGAATTTAGGGGGTATGATAGGAATGCAACAGTGAACTAATTACTGAATCTGGGATGCCATATGCTGGGAATTTTACTCAGCTGAATCAGGGTGCTAATTCCTCTAGAGGTAGTGCCGACATAAATTTAGTAGAAAACAAAACTGGGATGAACAAGACAAAAGACATGGATAAAATAATAACGTTGAGACTGTCCTGGGTGAGAACACAATTCCCACAGTACTTAATGTAGTGCCAAGTTTTCATACTGTACTAGGATTCTGATAAACGATAGAGATACTGATTTTAAACGGAATTTGATTCATGTTTAAGGAACCTCAAAGTATAGTGAAAAGGAAATTTTCTTATTGAGTTGTTACATAATCCAGTTTCTTAATTGAAATTGGGGGTTGTGTGGCGTCTTCATGAAAAAAAAAATATAGTAAGACGTGGCACATTGTGTGACGAGATGTTGGCATCTGATTAATTTTACAGTGTATCGTTCTGTTACCTGATTGTTGTGTGTATCAGATTGTGTGAATCATAAAATCAGTAGCAGAACCATTTCCATTCTAAATGTAGAAGAATCTGCATTTTAGAGTTGAATAATCATAATATAAAACTATAAAATTTCTTGCCTTTTAGCCATTTTTACAATTTTTTTGAAATGAATACAACGTTCAATTTGGCAGGCAGAGTACTGAACATTTCAACAAAAACTTACAGCAGTTTGTCAAACAAAGGCTAATAGAAAAGAGAATAGAGGTATGAGAGGCATAACATCCACGCCTGGGTCGAAAATAGCTTAGGCTTCGAGCAATTTGGCAAATAAAAAACTAGCCGAATAAATAATATAACTAAAATGGATAATGTTAAACTAAGTATAGTAAATAATGGGGTAGACAAAGTTACCAAAGCAAGTATACGTATTGGCGTCTGTGATTTCCTTTGGCCTATTTGGAATTGTAGTAATGATGTGATCTTTCACAATTTGAGAGCGGGGCATTTTTTGTAGGATCTACACAGAGCTACACATTGGATACGCGTGTGGCCCCTCCTTTCACCAGAAGACCAACGAGGACGTTTGGATTCTGGATGCACCCGACTGATGACGGTCGTGCGGGCTATCTTCAACCGGGGTGGCTGGTTGCACACCACGAGACTACATCATACATAGTGGTCTTATCCTAGTGATCTTTCGTTGTCTAATCTTTATAGCCACTATTCGTTGTCGTTGAGATGTAATAATTATACTCTATCATGCTGATCGTTTGCGATTTTAATATAAAACTAGTTATGTGCATCGACTAGATGCAAAGACTGAAGTTCCCATTTCACCAAAAAAAAAAGAGCCACGTATGTACGGACTGTTTGCCGTTGCCTGTTGCATCATGTGCAACAGCAAGTCATCAACTAGGTACAAATAATTCGGTGCAGGTGCAGCTAGCTGGTGCGTGGGCAACCCGCCAATATCTGGAAACAACCCCTCTCGTCCAGGGGGCCGGGGGGCAGCTGTCCCGGTTGCAACCAAATCCGGGACAAATGCCCTGCATTGGTCCCGGTTCGTGCGCCCGGGGCAACAGGAATCGCCTGGGCGCATTGGTCCCGGTTCGTGGGGGGCATATCGGTCCCGGCTCGTGCCACGGACCGGGACCAATGCCTAGCCACAGGCCACGTGGCACGCGCATGACCTGTTGTCCCGGTTCAGTCCACGAACCGGGACCAATGCCCCCTTCCCCTATATATACTGCCCCAGCCCCCCCTCCTTCCATCTTTTTTTTTGCTTGGAGGTGTGAGAGAGTGTGGTGTTGCTGTTTTTTTTACTATGCACACGAGGTGTTCGACGAAATTCCCGAGACGCACACAAGCTCACTGAAAATGGTTTCTTCGTCCGAGGTTAACAAATTATCTTTTTCATCTGTAACTGATACATAAAAAAGTATTATTTGTCGATGTACTGTGGTTATCTCTGTATTAATATGTATTTTGATAAACTTAATTATATGATGCAGATGGATGCACGGCAGCGATGGATGTACGGTGACCGACGCACCTCCGAGTATATGGCAGGCCTGAATGCATTTCTTGCTGTAGCTCAGGCGAACAAAGATAATGGCTTCATGTGTTGCCCATGTGTTGATTGTCGGAACGTCAGAGAACATTCTTCCGAAAGAATCCTTCACGGCCATCTACTTCGGAGAGGTTTCATGCCCAGCTATAATTGCTGGACCAATCATGGAGAAAGAGGGGTTGTGATGGAAGACGATGAAGAAGAAGAAGAAGATCCTTTGTTCCCTGAATACGACGATACTGCAATGGAAGAGAATGCAGAAGAAGGAGGTGATCAAGAACAGGCATCAGAAGAGCCCGATGATGATCTTGGCCGAGTTATTGCTGATGCAAGGGAAGACTGTGAAAATAGATTGGAGAGGTTGAAACTGGACAACATGTTACAGGATCACAAAAAATTGTTATACCCAAATTGCGAAGATGGTAGCACAAAGCTCGGTACCACACTGGAGTTGCTGAAATGGAAGGCACAAAACGGTGTGACTGACAAGGCATTTGAGACTTTACTTCAACTAATGAAGCCAAAACTTCCAAAGGATAACGAATTGCCTGAGAGTACGTACGAAGCAAAGAAAGCTCTCTGCCCTCTAGGATTAGATGTGCAGAAGATACATGCATGCATTAATGACTGCATTCTCTTCCGCGGTGAGAAGTACGAGAATTTGGATGAATGTCCGATATGCACTGCACTGCGGTATAAGATCAGAGCAGATGATCCTGGTGATGTTGACGGCGAGCCCCCCCGTAAGAGGGTTCCTGCTAAGGTGATGTGGTATGCTCCTATAATACCACGGCTGAAACGTCTGTTTAGAAACAAAGAGCATGCTAGGTTGTTGCGATGGCACAAAGAAGACCGTAAGAAAGATGGAAAGTTGAGGCACCCCGCCGATGGATCGCAGTGGAGAAAGATCGAGAGAGACTTTCCAGACTTTGCAGGAGAGGCGAGAAACTTATGGTTTGGTCTAAGTACAGATGGCTTTAATCCTTTTGGGGAGCAGAGCTCCAGTCATAGCACTTGGCCTGTAACTCTATGTATGTACAACCTTCCTCCTTGGTTGTGCATGAAGCGCAAGTTCATTATGATGCCAGTTCTCATCCAAGGCCCGAGGCAACCTGGCAACGACATTGATGTGTATCTAAGGCCATTAGTGGAAGAACTCTTAGAACTGTGGGGCAAACCAGGTGTACGTGTGTGGGATGAGAACGAACAAAAGCCATTTGACCTACGGGCGTTGCTTTTCGTGACCATCAAATGATTGGCCAGCTCTTAGTAACATTTCCGGTCATACAAACAAGGGATACAATGCATGCACACACTGTTTAGATAAGACTGACAGTGTTTTTTTGGATAAATGTAAAAAGGTTGTATACCTGGGGCATCGTAGATTTCTTCCGATCAAGCATCCCTTAAGGAAAAAAGGAGGGAAGCATTTCAGAGGTGAGGCAGATAACCGAAAGAAGCCTGAGCTCCGTAGTGGTAATAATATATTCGATATGGTCAAGGACCTAGAGGTAATCTTTGGTAAGGCTGCTGGCAGCCAACCAGTTCCGTACGGCCCTGATAAGCGGGCACCCATGTGGAAGAAGAAATCTATATTTTGGGAGCTACCCTATTGGAAAGTTTTAGATGTCCGGTCTTCGATCGACGTGATGCACGTGACAAAGAATCTATGTGTCAATCTGCTATGCTTCCTGGGCGTGTATGGGAAGTCAAAAGATACGCCTGAAGCACGGGAGGACCAGCAACGTATGAAAGACCCAAGCAACAAGCACACAGATACAGGGCGCCATTCCTTAAGCAGCTACGCTCTTACTAAAGCAGAGAAGGAAATATTCTTTGAAGTCCTTTACAGTATCAAGGTTCCGTCTGGCTTCTCGTCGAATATAAAGGGGATAATAAACATGGCAGAGAAAAAATTCCAAAACCTGAAGTCTCATGACTGCCACGTGATTATGACGCAATTGCTTCCGATTGCATTGAGGGGGCTTCTACCGGAAAATGTTCGAGTACCCATTGTGAAGCTATGTGCATTCATGAACGCAATATCTCAGAAGGTAATCGATCCAGAAATTCTGACAAGATTACAGAGGGATGTGGTCCAGTGTCTTGTTAGTTTTGAGTTGTTGTTCCCACCATCCTTCTTCAACATTATGACTCGTCTCCTTGTTCACCTATGTGAAGAGATTCATATTCTCGGTCCGGTCTTTCTACACAATATGTTCCCCTTTGAGAGGTTCATGGGAGTCTTGAAGAAATATGTTCATAACCGTGCTAGGCCAGAAGGAAGCATCTCGAAGGGCTATGGAACAGAGGAGGTCATTGGGTTCTGTGTTGACTTTATTCCTGACCTTAAGACAATTGGTGTTCCTGAATCGCGGCATGAGGGGAGACTGAGGGGAAAAGGAACGCTGGGAAAGAAAACAATGATACCTAGGGACGGGCATTCTTTGACCAAAGCACACTACACAGTTCTACAAAATTCTTTGTTCATGGCTACGTATGTCGAGGAACACAAGAATATTGTACGGTCTGCAAACCCGGGGAAGGATGACTCATGGATTAAACGCGAACACATGGAGACTTTCGGAAGTTGGTTGCAAACACGTCTTATAAATGACACCACTGTTGAAGATCAGCTATACATGTTGGCAGGGTCACCATCTTCGACTATTGGGAGTTTTCAAGGGTACGAGATAAATGGAAATACATTTTACACGAGCTCCCAAGATAAGAAGAGCACCAACCAAAACAGTGGTGTCCGCTTTGATACAACAAACGAGAATGGAAAAACTGACACATACTATGGTTACATAGAGGAGATATGGGAACTTGACTATGGACCTTCTTTTAAGGTCCCTTTGTTCAAGTGCAAATGGGTCAACCTGAATGGAGAAGGGGTAAAGGTAGACCCGCTTTATGGAATGACAACAGTGGATCTCAACTGTATTGGTTACAATGACGAACCATTCGTTCTAGCCAATGATGTGGCTCAGGTCTTCTATGTGAAGGACATGTCTTCCAGACCGAAGAAAAGAAAAAATAAGGGAACAATTTCATCATACGATGAGCCGAAGCGTCACATAGTTCTCTCAGGGAAAAGAAACATCGTGGGAATCGAGGACACGACAGACATGTCAGAAGATTATAATAAGTTTGTTGAAATTCCACCCTTCACAGTGAAATCTGACCCCACCATCCCGTTAAATAATGAAGATGCTCCATGGTTACGGCCGAAGCGATCATAAGCAAGGGACACGAAGAAAAGCTGGCAAGCATTATTGTTCCACCATCCCACTTTTCTGTTTCTCTCTCCTCCGTATGTTGGTGATGTGTAATAATAAGCGTGGAATACATGATCATATAGTTCTGTTTGATTAGTATTTTGTATTGACCGGTAAATAGCTGACAACTATGACCCATGTCCGAATACATTTCGAAGTGATAGTACGGATAACATCCTGACAGATATTGCAGGATTATAACTACTTTTAATATGTAGTATCTGTTGACACACGGTATAGAACAAGCGATATATTCCGCGCACATATTGCAGGCACACCATATTAATTTGAGGCATTGGAGGAGAAGAGATAGCTTTGCACAGGCTTGGCATCCACATGAAGACAGTGATTTCAGTTGAGATAGGTGAAGTTAATAGGAGGATTCTGAGGGGTTGGTGGGATCAGACACAAACTGGCACTTTAATTGAGATTGCCGACGTGAAGTCTCTCACTAATGATAGAATTGCATAATGTTGAAAAAACCTTTGCCTTGATCGTCCAAGATGTCCCAGTAGTGGTGCTCAGCGCCTTGTCTGCATGTTTCGCAGGACATGCCCATTTTACAGTGTAGAAACATCTACAGAAAAGAGCAAACATCTGTAAACTAGGCAGAGGAGAAGTAGAATCAGGTAGAGAAACATTAGAGCCGATGAGAAGTACAAATAGCATATGGAGAGAAACAAGGTTTAAAAGATATTGCTAGGTGCTTCCGGCCAAAAGATTATCAAATCAAAGTTTTGAAATTCTCAAATCAAACCATAAGTTCACAAAGCATACGCAAACATTGACCGTTACCAACCTGAGCCGCAAGGAGCAGTAGAGCAGAGCAGAGCAGACTCTAGAGGATGGACAAGCAGCCAGGACTGACATCGACTCTAGAGGATGAACAAGCCACCCTACTTCTACTATGAAAATGAGGCCCTAGCTCCAAAAAGTGTATGGGTGGAAATTTCCAGAAATTTGTATGACACAGAGCCGGAGTTTGTGGATTCTAAGCACTTCTGTGCAGCTGCTCAAGAAAGAGGCTACATCCATAACTTCCATAATTTATATTCAAATTATATACAAATGAAAAAATAATTAATAGTTTCAATAGTTAGAATAATTATTTAGTTAAACGAAAAATGGATTTAAATTAGTTTTGCAAATTCTAGCATTTTTCATGTTGGAATTTTTGTCAAATTTGGAAGTATATAAAAGTTGTTAATGTGCAAACTTAACACTTTTCAAATTTTGGCGCTAAAAAATTTTGGGCGCGCAGGGGTGCCACCGAAATTCGAAATTTGTTTTTGGTCCCGGGCCGTGGTACCAACCGGGACTTGGTCCCGGTTGGTGGCACGGGCCGGGACTAAAGGCCCAAGTGTATAAAAAGCGCGGCCCTCTCTCCAGGCCGAGCGGACACCCAGGGGCGGGTACGAGTGGATATGGCTGGGCGAAGCCCTGCCGGCGGCGGGAACGAGTGGACAGATCCGCCGGCGTTCCGCCGGCCGGGATGGACTAGGGACACAGTAGATTAGGGGAACACAACTTATATTAAAATAAGGCCAGGGGCCTTGCTTACATAGGGGCGGCGCGGCCACAGGCGGCCGGCCGTACTTGCATAAGGGGCGGCGGCGCGGCCACAGGCGGCCGGCCGTTTCTTGGGGGGGTAGCTAGGGGCGTTGTCTATATAGAATAGGGGGGCGGCGGCGCGGCCACAGGCGGCCGGCGCCAATCTAGTCGTCCTCGTCGTCGGAGAGGCTTACATAGGCGGGTGGCTGCCACAGGTGGGCAGGCGGCTGGGCCGGGCTCGCCGGGGCTGGAGACATCGGGGGCGCGTACGGCGGCGGCGGGGGCAGCACCTCCTGCGGCAGCGGCGACGGCGGGGGCAGCTCCTCCTCCTGCTCCGGCGACCCCGGCGCCCAAACGCCGCCGGTCCAGGCCCAGGTCATGCCATACTCCAGGCCTGGTGGGAGCGGCTGCGGCTCCGGCATGTCCTCGGACGCCTCCAGCTCGGCGTTCATCGCCTGCCACCAGGGGATGGCAGGCTCGTTAGGGGGTGGCGGCGGCGGCGGCATGGCGGCGGCCACGACACGCTCCCACCTCTTGATCTCGTCGTCGATGAGGGAGCGGCGGGAGGCCTCGCAGGCCTTCTCCATGGCGGCCCGGAGCTCGGGGTCCTCCTCCCCGGAGAAGTCCTCCGGCTCGTCCACGAGGAGCCATAGCTCCCTCTCCCGGCCGGGCGCTGGCGGGGGGTAGTCGTCCACGTTGGCCTCGAGGGGGGCGGGGATGAAGGAGCGGCGGCGCTGCTCGTGCTCCTGCTCGAGCCAGGCGGCCCAGTAGGGGGAGCCGCGCGCGTACATCCGCTCCCTGCGGACGGGGGCCGGCAGGAGCTCGCGCCGGCGTTCGATCTCCTCGAGCAGCGCCGCGCCGGTCGGGGCCGGCGGCACTGGGATCCGCTGGGGATTCAGGTGCCAGCCGTCCGGGAGGTGCACGTCGTTGTAGAACACCGGAGTGGCATTGTTCCAGTGCCACTCCGCCTCGTCCACCCGGACGTACCGGCGGAACCGCTTGCCCGGGGGCGCGGCGCGGGGCGGCGGGCGGGCCGCCGGAGGTGGCGCGGGGACGCGCGGCGCCCCGCCGAGGCGGACACCTCCAGGGCCGTAGCCGAAGGCCTCCGCCGGCGGGGGCGGGATGCGGCCGGCGCCGCTCGACGAGCCTCCGTCGTCGTTCCTTGGGCGCTTGCCGGAGTTCGAGAACCAGCGGGACATGGTGGCGGCTAGGGTTGCTTTGCCAGGGACGCGTCCGGGGTGGGTGGGTTGTACGGGCGGCGGGGGGCCTTTAAAAAGGACCCGGGGTGGGCTGGCATGCCAACCGGCGGCCTGAACGTGGCGGCGGTTGCAGGCGGCCATGAATGCGGGGAGCCGAGGCGTGGCGCGTGGGGAGTGGGGCGCGGGAAGCCGAGGCGGGGCGGGAAGACGAGGCGGACAGCGGCCCTTTGACCGTCCTTCGGTCTTAGTTTAAGGGACCAGGCGAACCAGCCACCAGGCCGCTGGCCAGTGGCCCCTGTTGACTGGCCATAATAACAGACGCGGGCCAGTGGGCCCTTCGAACCGTTGACTGTCCATAATAAAAGACGCGGGCCAGTGGGCCTTTTTGACTAAAAAATGTGTCAGTGGGCTTAATTAAAGACGTGGGCCTGGAGCGGTTGGGGAAGGGGAGGCCGGTTGGCGATTGCGAGGCAGGAGAAAAAAAAACGAACAAAAAAAACCTGCCGCGGCAGGGAAAATGGGCGGACTTTATTTTTTTTTTAAGAAGGCATCCATCCCGGTCCCTAAAACGAACCGGGACGAACTCCCTCGCGGTCCCTGGCCCAGAGTCGCCACGTGGGCCAGCCTTACCATCCCGGGTCCTGGCACAACCGGGACCAATGGGGAGGGCCATTTGTCCCGGCTAGCCCATCCCGGTTGCGCAACCGGGACAAATGGCCCTTACGACCCGGGACAAAAGGCCCTGTTTCCACTAGGATCTACACAATTTGAGAGCGGGGCATTTTTTGTAGGATCTACACAGAGCTACACATTGGATACGCGTGTGGCCCCTCCTTTCACCAGAAGACCAACGAGGACGTTTGGATTCTGGATGCACCCGACTGATGACGGTCGTGCGGGCTATCTTCAACCGGGGTGATTGGTTGCACACCACGAGACTACATCATGCATAGTGGTCTTATCCTAGTGATCTTTCGTTGTCTAATCTTTATAGCCACTATTCGTTGTCGTTGAGATGTAATAATTATACTCTATCATGCTGATCGTTTGCGATTTTAATATAAAACTAGTTATGTGCATCGACTAGATGCAGAGACTGAAGTTCCCATTTCACCAAAAAAAAAAGAGCCACGTATGTACGGACTGTTTGCCGTTGCCTGTTGCATCATGTGCAACAGCAAGTCATCAACTAGGTACAAATAATTCGGTGCAGGTGCAGCTAGCTGGTGCGTGGGCAACCCGCCAATATCGCTGCATTAGATTTGTCAAGCGATGCGCTGCGCTGACGGCGACATGTACTGTACATTGGTACAGCTATTGAATGATCGAACGGTGGGTTTCATTCAGTAAGTCTGCAGATGGAAGGTTCGCAGCAGTAGTAGTTAGCTTAGCTGAACGAATGCGGCATAGTGATTTGGCTTACTCGGTTCTGGTGTACAGTCATTCATTTATGGGTTTGTTCCTTCAATTTGCAGAGAATCTCTTGCGAGAATGTACTGCTAGCCTGCATTCAGTTCCTAGGAAGTACTCGTTAGTCATGTATTTACTGTACTAGCTACCTTGCTGGTCATGTTAGGGTCCATCTACCACTGCTTGTGATTTATTTGCAGTACGGTTCGCTCAGCGATTTTCAGGGTTTGGTTTTGCGCCGATTGGTTAACTAGTCCAAGCTACATTTTGCCTTATAAAAGTGGATGGAGGAAGTACTGAAAATGTTTGCATGCATGCCGTCAGCGCTAGCAGCCTGCCGGATCGCTCGACCTGCGCCGTCCTTAATTTCCAACGCTTAACAACATCTCTCGTTAGGTGGACGGTCGCTCTAAACTGATTAATGGCTTACGTGAGCTATCTATCTCCCTCGCAACAGCGACGGCTCCAGAGGTCTCTCCGGCACATGTCGACGCCTGCTGAACACGCGGCGTACCTAGTTACGTACAGTGTTTGGAGCTTATATGCATATGGCGACCATGTCTTCTCACCTGTGGTGAGAGATTCAGAGGAGTTTGCAGCCATGCTTGATCGAATCTGATTATATAGCCCCGTATATAATGCTCGTTGATCCAAATGTAGTAGTGGTGGACGTTTGTGACGGTTTTTGTCTAGTTTTCTGTCAATCAACCGGTCAACTCTATTCTGGTAAATATTTGAGATAAGATTTTTTTTTTTTGAAATGGGAGCATAGGCCCAGGCTCTGCATCGCGAATATTTGAGATAAGATAAAACTTTTACCTCTTTTTTCCCAAAATATTTGGAAAAAAAAAGTAAACATGCTGTTGTGTTCATTCATCACTAATAGCAGGCTAGGAAGAGCAAGAAATACACTTGTAATCTGTGTGTACTGAATACTAACATATACATATGGAATAATTACATCAACTTATTAGATTATCTAACTTGATTAATTTCACAAAATGAATCTGTGCTAACCCTCTAAATCCCTCCCCCACCTTTCTTTTGTGTACGACAATATCGATCGATCGAACAGAAAGAAGAAAAATAAGAACAGAAAGAATAACGGACAGCCAAACCGGCCACGTCCATGCACATCTTCTCAGATCCTTCATCTTGTTCTTCAGCCCAACGCAGCAATTCGCGTGCATTGTCACGATCTTCCCCAGGTCCTTCCCATAGCTACAGAACCCACCCACGTGCGCCGGGTCCAGGTACTGCAGCCGGACGCCCAGCTTCGCCACCAGCCGCTTCTTGATCATGTTGAACACCGGCTGCTCGTTGGCCCCCGGGTACAGGCCCCTGGACTCGTGCCATAATTTGGTCATGGCGATCGTCCGCTTGTTCGGTTTCACGTGGAAGAACCCCACGTCGGTGAAGAGAAAGCTGTACCCCAACTCCAGCACCCGGCGCTGCAGCTTCAGTTTGCTCCACACCAGCTCCAGCCACTCCTTGGAACCGAAGAACTTGTGGGACGTGAAGTCCATCTTGAGGCCCGGCATGGTGTAGTGGTAGCAGTGCCGGTGCACGGCCTGGCAGCGTGCGTGCGCGGCGGCGTCCATGGAGACGACGAGCACGTGTGGAAGGAGCCGCGCCGTGCCGTCGCCGACGCGGAAGCTCTCCAGGAAGAGGTCCAACAGGGAGCCCGGTGCCGCCCACGCCTGGTTCACGCAAGTGATGATCACTGTGCGGTCATCCGTCGCCGCACGTGCCACCGCCGCCGCCAAGCCCCGGAACTCCTCCGCGTCCTTCGCGCCCTGATTGACAAGATGCGAACGCATGATCAAGCAGCAGTTTGAATATTTTTGGACACGTACCGGCTGCTCTGATCAGATTTTCCGTCAAGTCTACAGCGAATTAACATCCTCTAACTAACAACAAACAGCATTGACTGACAAGGACTAATAATTAGTTGAACCAACAAACAAGTTGGGTTAACCAAATTCAGTGGCTACCCGTGACTAGTTGGTCAATTACAGTTGGTACTACTACTTACTGCAAGTTGCACAGCACCCTGAGTTTGCTCATGGAAAAAGAAGAGCAGAAAAACTGAATCGAAAACTGGATGAATTAAACTAACCTCTTCTTTGAGATCTGTGATGGGAAGACGACTTGCACGAGTTATTGTAGAATTGGTGTTCGACGTGGCGGTAGCCTGATGATGGTAATGATCTACTCCTGCGCCTGCAATCGGCGCCTGATGATCAGTAGCAGCTACTGTTGTGCCGTTGAGGAGGTGGTGGTCTAATGATCTCCAGCCGGAGAACTGCCCATGCGTCCTGGCGCGGCTGAGACCGGCCGCCGGCGCCCGGTACTGCACGAGCATGACGACGGTGAGCGCGGCCGCGGCGCCGAGGACAAACGACACCACCTGCCGCGCCGTGGCCTCAGCCACGAAGGCCTTCCCCATCATGGATCACTAGGTAATGAACCTATGGTGAGAGAATACTAGCGAAGTACACTGACCGCTCACCTTATAGATCATATATGTCTGATGAGTAAGCACTATACATGATACACATGATAGAATTAGCTAGACAAGACTAAATGCAGCATATGAGGTGTGCCGGTGCCTTAAATAGGCGGCTCCGGCCATCCCGCCGGTCCCTAGGGTGGGCGACTCCCACGGACCTGATGCACGTCGACGCTCGTAGTAGTGTTTGTATTGGACTAGAGTCATCTTTAGGCTGCCAAGCTGAAACTATGAAATAAAATTATAAAAGAAACTACAAATTTCCGCCTTTCATTTCACCTTTCGACAAGTTCTACTATTTTTAACAAATCCTCTAAAATTTACCACTTTGTTAACAAACTTGAGGCAATAGTTACATCCGGCCTTTTCATAGGAAGATAAACCACATAAGCGGACACCATTTGATTGTTTGTGTCCAAATTTTATTATTTTCATAAAACTAACAAGGACGGGCCCATATATCAGAATGATGCGGCAATCGCCTAGATGGCCAATTTCTGCATGTATTAGCTAGGGTTGCATCTATATGGCCATGGGGCGGTGTGCCGTTGACAGTGACCGTGTGCTCAAAAATTAATAGTAAAACCGCATAATTTGATTCAGTTTGATGGATTTTGACATGTCGAGGGTGGTCCATACCCATAGCCAAAAGGACAATTATTGTCCATATTTTGGCACGGATGTATCCGATATGGTGGGGTAAATAATAAAATGCTCTTTATCGAAAAAAATGGACGGGAGGGGGATAGGCGACAGGCGACATAGTGTGGTATGAGTAGAAGCGCAAACCCGAGAAGAATAAAACCTCACAGGTTTGTCACGGCATTATATGCCCTGGTAGTACGTCGATTCTACTACCACGTCGTCCTTGTAGCTAGATCCGAATTTTCAGTTTGGAACCAGTAATAAAATAAATTAATTTTTTTTCATAATTAAGGGGTTAAATGGCAAATGACAAAAGGGTGGGGGGATGTCACAAAGTTATGATTGAAAAGAAAACGTGGCAGAAGTATAAACAAAGTAAAATATTACTTAAGAGAGTTTACGGTTCTAGGGGCAGAAGTGGAAACAAGGCAACAATATTATCTTTATTTGAAGGTTTGATAGCTCTGGCTTGCCGACTTCGCATTATATTCTTATGGTGACAAGAATGGTCCATACTTGTTTTAAGAAAAGAAGTGGTCCGTACGTTTTTAGAAGCTTTCCTTGCACATGTATACCGAATAATATGAGCATGAGCGCAGCATACTAGCATGTACACTAGCTTAATATTGGAGGCCACGTTGATGTTTTGTGTGTGACGAATGCGATTGATATGCCTAATTAAGAGTTGATGCTGATGCCCGGGGATTGGCGGAACGCACATGCTGCCATGCGTAGGTGACGGACCATCGGCACCTTTGCTCTTTGACTCTTCTTCTACACCGAGGCCAGATCGAGCCATCGATCTGCTGCAGATAATTGATATTAGTAGAATTAATCCGATGGGTGTGATTAGGGAGCCTAACTTTTGGCGTTGCTAGCGTGACGGCGACGTATGTCTATTCTGCATTTTTTTTTTTGAGAGAGAGAGTATGTCGATTCTGCTACCGGCCCGTCTGCCCTACCCTGCCCTTCGCTCTACTAGTTTAATACAGGATACTGCACACGTCGCGCTCGTCGCCGGGACCGGCAGGCCATGTTCGCATCGTCACCCCAAGACGACGGTGTTCCCCGCATGCATGCTAATTCGGTCAGGAATAATGTTTCGTCAGCTCGTATTCCTCCGGTATCCTAAATGTTGTCGAGTTCAACTATATGTGAATATATAGGTCGAGCAAGGTTTAGACCTGGAGGCTTTTTTTCCCAACCCTAGGGCTTTATGTGAATAAAGGCCTTTTACACTTGGAGTTGTAACCAGTGGCTTTAGGTAGAGTTTGAATCTTTCTCTAAAAAAAAAGGTAGAGTTTGAATTGTTACTTTTAACCCCAATAAAATAATAAATTACAACGCATCACCTCCAACTTCGGAAACATGGCCCCAGGAAGAAAAATGAAAACGTGATCAAGTCATTCGTCTTGATTGCATCATCTATCACTATGGGAATAAATCAATCACCGACGACTTTTTGTCGGGGCCGTCGGTGTAGATCCCGACTATAGCAGTCCAAAGCACGTTTTTTTTTTCCGGATACGCTGATAGCAATGCCATCAGCCTAGCTCTGTTTTGAGCTACTCCGATGGTATTACCGTCGGCCTAGCTATGTTTTTTTTTTACTTATGGTTTTGACTATAACTTTTGCATTCGAAATCGATTTCGATATTCTTTAGCTCGTTTAGAGTAGGGGAAGCAGATCTGCCTCATTATGCACATTGTTGAAGTTATATTCTTCAAAAATTCCATGAGTAAGGACGAAAACAACAATAAAGAGTTAGGGTTTTGCCGTAAAGGGGCTCTGGAGCATTGGAACACAACCAAAAGTTATGTGGTGTTATATCAAGTGTATATAATTGTGTTTTGGGTTATAAATGTCCAAGATTCCACTCCGAAATGTTAGCGGTTTCACCATCATCAGTTTCTCTCTAGTCAGTTTGTCAACTAATAGGTGGGAACTCCCACGTCGATCTAACCGGAGTGAATCTTGCTAAGACTTGGGGGGTATAACTTTGTTTTGGTGTTTCTAGGGGCTACACTAACACAACGAAGAAAACAATTGCAATTTTCTACTCCCGTTTGACGCCGGTACCGGGTGTAGACGTATAAGCTGAGCTTTTCTCGAGCGGGGCTAGGGTTTCGCGAGAGTGGGCCCCGGAGCGTCGGCATCCAACCAAAATATAGCTCATGCCATACCAAGTGTGTACAAGTGTGTTTTGAGTTATAAATGTCCAAGATTCCACCGCAGGGTGTTAGCAGTTTTACCGTTATCAGTTTCTCTATAGTGAGTTTGTGGACTTATAGGTGGAAACTCCCACTTCGGTCGAACCGGAGGGAATCTTGTCAAGAGTTGCGCTATAACTTTGTTTTACGTGTTTCTAGGTGCTATAACTAGTAGAAACAAGAGCTTTGGTCCGGAGCATTAGTCTCCGTTGCATTACGAACTGAGACTAGTGCTCCGGTTCCATCGCCTGTAGTCGTAAGAAATGCCTCGTTTGAGCTAGTACTGGTCCGAACGGGCCCTCTAGTCCCGGTTCGTAACACGGCCCGCGACTAGAGGGGTATGGTCTCGTTCTGACAGGTGCGAGAACCTCTAGTCCCGGGCCGTGTTACGAACCAGGACTAGAGTTCCTTGATGCGTGTGAACACACGTTCGTTGGGAGACCCCAAGAGGAAGGTATGAAGAGTGCAGGAGCAAGTTTTCCCTCAGAAAGAAACCAAGGTTGAATCAACCAGTAGGAGGAAGGAGTAACTTCAGAAGGTTGAAGCAGCTGAGATGGCAGGACGCACTACCGGTTCAGAAGCAACGTGGAACCTACACAACACAATCAAATCACTTTGCCTTATATAAAGAAAACGCCTTTCCCTGCTAAGGTAAAGGAACATTCTATTGTAGCTAGTGGGGTTAACAAGAGTATAAAGAAATATATTGAACCTGATGAACAAATAACTGTTGAACCTACAGTAGCCATGGTTAAAGACCTTGTCTCTCGAAATTTAGAAGATGAACATATTGTCTTCTGCGGGGATGCTTCAAATATTGTCTCACATCCCAATAGACCTAAAAAAACTAGTGTTCCTGTGCTTTTTTTTAGGATTGGTGATTGATGTTGTGTGGACACACGCTCGTTGGGAAACCCCAAGCGCAAGGTGTGAAGAGTGCAGCAGCAAGTTTTCCCTCAGAAAAGAAACCGAGGTTGAATCGACCAGTAGGAGGACAAGCAATCTTTGAAGGTTGATGCAGCTGAGGTGGCAGAGCGAACTACCGGTTCAGAAGCAACGTGGAACATACACAACACAATCAAATCACTTTGCCCCAACGAAGCAGTGAGGTTGTCAATCTCACCGGTTTTGCTGAACACATAGGTTAAACGTATGGTGTGGAAAACAGTAGGAGAACAGTATGAAAGCAGTGTGTGTATTATCAGTATGAGAAAAAGGCCCGGGGTCCACAGTTCACTAGTGGTGTCTCTCCGTGGAAGTTAAATAACATGTGTGGTGAACAAATTACAGCTGGGCAATTGACAAAAATGAAGGCTGCACCGTAGTGCATATGCAAGACATAAAGATTACTATGTGATTCATGCGGGCATTACAATAAAATACATAGACCGTCATCCAACTGCATCTATGTCTAATAATCCACCCTCCGAATATCATCCGAACAAACGTTGGGTATTAAGTTGCAAGCAACAGATTATCGCAGTAAGGAAAGTGTGCAATGTGAACAATGTAAACTAGTTAAGAACCGTTGTTTTCTCCCTAATGGCAACAACACATCCTCCATCCGTCACGTTTATGTCACTCGAGCAAAGATGCAAAGGAGGCATGAACCCACTATCGATCATAAATACTCCCTCTTAGAGTTACTAGCATCTACTTGGCCAGAGGATCTACTAATAACGGAGAGAATGCAAGATCATAAATAACATATGCATGAAGATAACATGATAGATTGATAATCAGAAGACACATCATTCAACATTCATCAGATCCCAACAAACACAACACGTAGCATTACATAAAGATGATCTCGATCATGTAGGGCAGCTCACGAGATCTAAACATGAGGTACAAAGTGGAGAAGCCAACCATCTAGCTACTGCTATGGACCCGTAATTCAGGGATGAACTACTCACGCATCACTTCAGAGGAGGGTATCGTGGTGTAGACCCCTCCGGTGATGAATTCGCCTCCCGGCAGGGTGCCGGGGAGAGCTCTAGAACCCTCCCAATCTCGGGATGACGATGACAGCGGCCTCAGGTGTTTCTCGAGACGAAGTGGTATACTTTTAGGGTTGACGTATCGGGAGTATAAATAGGCAAAAGGGCAAAGGCGGTGGAGGCCTGGGGGGCCACACCACCCCATGACGCGGCCAGGGGGTGCGCCGCCCTATGGTGTGGCCCCCTCCGGGCCTCTTCGACTCCGTAGAACCTTCGGCAATTCTAGGACCTCCAGACTTCGAATTTTCCAATTTCGAGAATATTTCCAGAACAACTTTTCTAAAACTAAAAACAGCAGAAAACAGGGAACTGGCTCTATGGCATCTTGTCAATAGGTTAGTCCGGAAAATCGATAAAAATGACAAACTGTATAGCAAACATGTAGGAAACAAGATGAAAATAACATGGAACATAAGAAATTAAGGATACGTTTATGACGTATCAACATCCCCAAGCTTAGTTCCTACTCGTCCTCGAGTAGGTAAACGATAAAAACACATAATTTCTGAGGTGACATGCTACAAACATAAACTTGATCATCAATAATGTAAAATCATAAGTAAGTTGAGATCATAGAACTTCAACACAAGCATGATAAATAGAATTTTAACAACAAAGCATAACAATCACCTGGCATCATGAGAAGTAACACAAACGAAAGATATACGTTTGTTTCAAGTATAGAGAAAACATGGCAAAGTGATATTTCGCTAGTCCTTAGGAGTGGGGTAAAACATAAATGTCAGGACACCTTCAAAGTTCATGAGGAAGACTAGAACAAATAATTAGAGAACAAGCAATAACACATGATGAACCAATTAATAATGTTTCTGGGACAAATGCACATAAAACTCAGAATGGCAACTATGCTCTCTCAACTGTGCATAAAGTTAGAAGATGGAGACTCAACATAAAAGTAAAAAAGGACCCTTCGCAGAGGAAAGCAGTGATCAAATCATGTGCCAGAGCTTTTTATTTTATTAAATAGAGGTACTGAAAACATTTTTAAGAGAGGTGTATGCATATGTCAACGAATGGTAAACAGAAAATACAGTATGTCACAAGCCAACTAGACTTCACAAGACCGGCTCCCATAGAAGGACGCATCTGGGTAGAAGGTCATCCCTCTTTATCTTTTGTTTACAAAATTATGCCTTGACTGATAAATCAGGGGCAAAAATAGTGAACGGAATTTGTTGTTATTAATTTGGGGCTAGGCACCCCCCTGCCAGCTCTTCTATCATTGGATAAGCGGATGAAGCCACTAGTCCAGGGTGTGAAAGTCCAGTCAACAAGTGAGATAAAGATTCTCTATTTACGTCCTCATGAGCTAAAACAGGAGCACAAAACAGGAGTTATTTTGAAAGTTTTAAAGGTAACACATGAGAAATTTACTTTGGAGTGCCAGTTAAATACCACATATAGGTAGGTATGGTGGACACAATTGGAAAACTTTGGTTTTGGGGAGTTGGATGCACGAGTAGAGCTCATACTCAGTACAGGTGGAGGCTAGCAAAAGACTGGGAGCGACAAATCAAAAGAGCATAAGAGCCATAAGCATGCATACCGACATAAATATCATTAATCAAAGAATAAGTGGCACCACAAGTTCAAAAACTAAATGATCATAGAGGCTATAAGTGTCTGGTTTGTATTCATAGGTGCGAGCATGCGCCAAGTCAACCAAATAAAACATTCAAAGGAGAACACCACAAATTTATGCTTCAATATGACAAGAACAACTCATGATTCTTTCAATGGCACATTAAACACTCTCAGCTATTTGAGGCTAATCATGCTACTAAATAACCACACGGCTTTAGAATTAAAATAACATCTAGCATGATATGAAAAATTCTAGCCACAGTCTATACAAGCTTCTACATGCACCGTTATAAATTCTACTACAAGCAGCATATTCTTTTTCCAACAAGCACCATACAAAATATTCTTTAAAAAAAACTCTCTAAATGCTACAGCAAGCAAACATGAGAGTACTCACACAACACTACTAAAACTAACAGCTCTGAATAAGATATGCAATGAAAACAATAGCTAAACAGGAAATTTTCCAGCACCTGGAAGAAAAACTAAGAATACAAGCATATCATGTATTCAAACGAAAAACTGGAGCGTGTCTCCCTCCCAAACAAGGAATGCTAGGGTCCAACTATATTGTTGCAGCAAGCAAAACAAAAGAAAACAAGATAAAACAAAATAAAAACAAACAGACGCTCCAAGTAAACTTCATACGATGTGACCGAATAAAAATATAGTTTAACTAGAAGGGACCTGATAGATTGTTGATGAAGAAGGGGATGCCTTGGGCATCCCCAAGCTTAGATGCTTGAGTATTCTTAAAATATTCTTGGATAAACCATGGGGCTTCCCCAAGCTTTGACATTGCTCTCTTCTTGATCACATATATCACCCTCTTCTCTTGACCCTTGAAAACTTCCTTCACACCACACTCAAAGAGTAATTCGCATTAGAGGGTTAGTCCAACAATCAAAAATCCATGGGTTCTGTATGGATCAAGTGCTATTGATACTTTTAAACATTAGCTACAGCCACTGATGTTTCGTGAAGCAAAGAAATCCACTTGACATCGTAAAAGAGCAAATGCAAAAAAAAATGGCAGAATCTGTCAAAACCAGAACAGTATGTAAAGACAAATTTTTCGGGGCACTTACGTTTCTCAGATCGAAAAACTTCAAGAACTAAAAAGTTGCGGAATTAGATGAGGAATATGCACAGGAAATTCCAGGTCATTCTTATTTTTCTGCGAATTATACGATTTTTTGCGGTGGACAGCAGAAATTTGTTTCTTGCGCAGAAATCCAAAACCAACTCCAACTCTCGTCAGAAACTTTACTTGGCACAACTAAAACATTAAAAGAAAGATACAAAGGAGTTTCTACAGAAGTATACAACCCCTTTACTCAAAGAAAATAGAGAAAAACAAAGCAAAAGTAAAACCATGGGTTATCTCCCAAGAAGTGCTTTTCTTTGACGCCTTTTAGCTAGGCCTAGAAAAGTGGAATCAAGTATTTTAGAGTGAAGAATATGGTCACATAAGAAATATGAATTAAGCAAAATAGAGCATCAAGAAACAAGTATATAAAAAAAAATTAAGTCTAACCCACTTCCTATGCATAGGAAGCTTGTAAAGAAATCAATTAAAGAAATTCAAACTATAAATCATGGAAAGGTAGAACAAGAGCAATCTCAAAACTTTGAACAAAAAGAGAGGTGTTTTATTAACATGAAAATTCCTACAACCATATTTTCCTCTCTCATAACAATTTTCAGTAGCATCATAAACAAACTCAACAACATAATTATCACAGAAAGCATGTTTGTCATGGTCGAAAAGCACACAATTCATATCAAGCTCAAAAATAGTGGGATCAAAATTTAAAACCAGCTCCTCTTTCTTCCCACTTTTAGCAATAGCAAAACAAGATAATTGATAACTCATAAAAGGTATCGGACACATTATATAAATCCTATTTTCAGTAGCATTATAATTTATAACATCAAGTAACATAGGACCATCATCAAGAGCATTATCATAAGATTTATCCAAGTAGCATGGATTATCATAAATAACAGTAGCAATATCATTCTCATAAGTTTCATTCATAGTAGTATCAAGGTCACAATTATAGCAAGTATCAATTTCATCAAATAATGTATGAGTTAAAGAGTTACTCTCATTGGGAGGTAGACATGGGTAGATCCATTCTTCCTACTCTTGATCATCACTCTCCTCCTCTTTTTCATCCAATGAGCTTATATATTCAGCAGTTTCTTCTTCCATAGGTTCCTTTAAGGCATTAGTCTATTCCTTAGGTTGAGAGCATTTATTAAGATATTCCATTATGTAGTAATTAAAATCCTTGTAATTATCAAAGCAATATTCAAGTATAGCATAAATCTCGTATTTATAAGGTGCATCATCAATACTTTCAAGTAAATAGGCAATTTCGAATGCACCCTTCCAAGCAATAAATTCTTCAATTTGTTCCACGTCATATAATTCATAATTTCCCTTAACATAAGAAGATATGGTAACATTATCATTATACTCACATTGAAAAGGGAGGCGTTTATACCTCCTACAACAACAAGATTTATCAGAGCAATAAGTGACATTATAAGTAGAGCACAAGTTTTTAGCATAGTAATGCAATTTATTAATTTCCTCCCATAAGTATATCCCTTTTCGTGACAGACGGTATTCCTTATAATATTTTTGTTGTTCATCCGTGAACCCACCTTGCCAATAAGATCTAGTTTCAAAGATATCAAGCATGATAAAGCAAGTAACAAGCAAAAAAATAACAAAGTAAAAATGATTGGAGGTGATGGACTCCCCTTCAAGAAATTCTCTTCCTTCCCGGCAACGACGCCAGAAAATATGCTTGATGCGTGTGAACACACGTTCGTTGGGAGACCCTAAGAGGAAGGTATGAAGAGTGCAACAGCAAGTTTTCCCTCAGAAAGGAACCAAGGTTGAATCGACCAGTAGGAGGAAGCAGCTGAGATGGCAAGGCGCACTACCGGTTCAGAAGCAACATGGAACCTACACAACACAATAAAATCACTTTGACCCAACGAAGCAGTGAGGTTGTCAATCTCACCAGTTTTGCTGAACACAAAGAGGTTAAACGTATGGTGTGGAAAATAGTAGGAGAACAGTATGAATGGAGTAGTAACAGTATGAAAGTAGTGTCTGTATTATCAGTATGAGAAAAAGGACCGGGGTCCACAGTTCACTAGTGGTGTCTCTCCGTGGAAGATAAATAACATGCGTGGTGAAGAAATTACAGCTGGGCAATTGACACAAATGAAGGCTGCACCGTAGTGCATATGCAAGACATAAAGATTACTATGTGATTCATGCGGGCATTACAACAAATACATAGACCGTCATCCAACTGCATCTATGTCTAATAATCCACCCTCCGAATATCATCCGAACATACGTTGGGTATTAAGTTGCAAGCAACAGATTATCGCAGTAATCAAAGTGTGTAATGTAAACTAGGTAAACACCATTGTTTTCTCCCTAATAGGAACAACACATCTTCCATCCGTCACGTTTCTGTCACTCGAGCATAGATGCAAAGGAGGCATGAACCCATTATCGATCATAAATACTCCCTCTTGTTGTTACACTAGTAGGAAACTGCCTTTCTATGGAAGGCTTTCTGTGGCGCACCTGAGAATGGTGCGCCATAGAATTTAAATTTTGTGGCGCACGACAAAACATGCGCCACAGAATGTTGGATTCTGTGGGGCACACGAGAAGGGTGCGCCACAGAAACTGGGTGGGGCCCGGCCCAATCATTGTAGGCAAACAATTGTGTGGCGCACATGATCTGGTGCGCCACAGAAATGTTGTATTCTGTGGCGCATGTGCATTGGTGCGCCACAGAATATGACATTTCTGTGGCGCACCAACCACACATGCACCACAGATTTTTTTTCTCTCCACGCCCCCCCCCCCCCCGGGAACGCCTTTTCTAGTTTTTGACGGGAGAGTTGCCGGTCTAAAAAGCATCAAAAATAAATCCCTTATAGATGCACGGAGAGTTTAAGGTCTACTTTTTTTTATCAAATTTTGAAATATGAAATTCAACTTTCTGAGCAAAAGTTCGTTAAAAAAAGTAAAATGGGCATAACTTGTGCATACGATGTCGGAAAAAAATGACCAAGATATCAAAAAAACTAAAGAGAGAAAAAATAACCCAACCTCACTAGCCTTCGGTCTGTGAGCTTTTTTTAGAATCGCCAAATTGCAAAAGGAAAAAAAGTTACGGCCGTTTGAAGATTTTTTCCTACAAAATAAAAAAAATCGGAAAAAACATTTTGTGGCGCACCCCTACTTGGTGCCCCACAGAATTGTTGGGAAGGATTCAAAATTTGAATCCTGCCCACCAACACCTCTCCTTCTCCCTCTTCTTTCTCCTTCTCTCCTTTCTCTCATTTCACTTCTCCACTTCTCCTCCACTTCTCATCTCCACCTCCTACTTCTCCCCTCTACCTCTCCACTTCTCTCCTCCACCTCATACTCCACCACCACCTCTCCTTCTCCTCCTCCTCCTCCGCCTCCACCACCACCACCTCTCCTCCTCCACCACCACCTCCGGCGAGCTCCTTCTCCTCCTCCACCACCACCTCCATCGAGCTTCTCCTCCTCAACCAACTCCGGTGACCTCCCCCACCACCACCTCCGGCGAGCTCCTCCTCCTCCACCACCACCTCCGGCGAGCTTCTCCTCCTCCACCAACTCCGATGACCTCCCCCACCACCACCTCCGGCGAGTTCCTCCTCCTCCTCCACCACCTCCGGCGAGCTTCTACTTCTCCACCAACTCCGGTGACCCCCATCCTCCACCCACCACCGACCAAGCCACCTAAGGCCACGGTCACAACGGCATCCGACGAGCTCCGGCGAAATTTCGAAATTTCACCGAAATTCCGGTGGCCAGATCTAGATCTAGATCTAGATCTGGCTGCCTTTTTTTTGAAATTCCACAAAAAATTCTATGGCGCACCCCTACTTGGTGTGCCACAGAATTGACATTTCTGTGGCGCACAACTGAGGTGTGCCACATAATAGACATTTCTGTGGCGCACGGCCAGGATGCGCCATAGAAAAAAAATCTGTGGCGTGATTTCTGTGGCGCACCCCTCTGGCCCCTAGGTGCGCCACAGAATTCAAATTTGGTGCGCCATAGATGACCCTTTCTGTACTAGTGTTACTAGCATCTACTTGGCCAGAGCATCTACTAATAACAGAGAGAATGCAAGATCATAAATACATATGCATGAATATAACATCATAGATTGTTAATAAGAAGACATAGTATTCAACATTCATCAGATCCCAACAAACACAACATGTAGAATTACATAAAGATGATCTTGATGATGTAGGGCAGCTCACGAGATCTAAACATGAGGTACAAAGTGGAGAAGATAACCATCTAGCTACTCCTATGGACCCGTAGTCCAAGGATGAACTACTCACGCATCACTTTGAGGAGGGCATGGTGGTGTAGACCCCTCCGGTGATGAATTCCCCTCCCGGTAGGGTGCCGGGGAGAGCTCCAGAACCGTCCCGATCTCGGGATGACGATGATGACAACCTCGGGTGTTTCTCGGGACGAAGTGGTATATTTTTAGGTTGACGTATCGGGGGGGTATAAATAGGAGAAAGGGCAAACGCGGCCAGGGGGAGCGCCGCCCTATTGTGTGGCCCCCCGCCGGTCCTCTTCGGGACTCCGTGGAACCTTCGGGAATGTTAGGACCTCTGGACTTTGAATTTTCCAATTCCGGGAATATTTCCAGAACAACTTTTCGTAAACTAAAAACAACAGAAAATAGGGAACTGGCTCGGTGGCATCTTGTCAATAGGTTTGTCCGGAAAATCGATAAAAATGACATAAAGTGTATTGCAAACATGTAGGAAATTAAGGATACGTATATGACGTACTAGTCCTCTATTCCTATATAACCAGCGTTGTTTCTTCCATCTGCTTCCATTTTGGAGGTGAGAGGTGTGTTCTACTTTGTTTTTTTATTTCCTATGCACTAGAGGTGTTCGATGAAATTCCCGAGCTAGCTAGCTTCTTTGACCTCCTCTGTTTTTCACCACCGAGCTCGATTTTATCGCTATTTTATCCACGATTGGTGAAGACTTGGTGTCGCCTCTTCTATTGGAGTGTTCCAAGAGGTTAGCACCTAAACCTAAATACTAATTTTAGCATCATGATTGCGTTTGACATACTTATATAATAACGCAGATGCACCAGCAATGGATGTACAATACTGACCGACGCTCTATCGAGTTCATTAATGGCGTGAATGATTTCCTTCGTGTGGCTGATGCGAACAAGCGGAATTGTTTTGTATTTTGTACATGTAGTGTCTGTAAGAATCAAAATGATTACCTTGTCTTAAAGATCCTTCACATCCACCTGTTTCGGTTTGGTTTCATGTCCAGCTATAACTGTTGGATTAAATACGGACAGAGAGAGGTTATAATGGAAGAGAATGAAGAAGACGAGTATGATGACAACAACCCCCTTGAATACGGTGATACTTTCATGGTGAAGTTCAAGAAGAGGCACATGATGAGCCTATTGATGATCTTGGTCGGACCATTGCTGATGCACAGAGAGACTATGATAGTGAAAAGGAGAGGGAGAACTTGGATCATATGTTAGAGGATCACAAAAGTTGTTGTACCCAACTTGTCAAAATAGTCTAAAAAAGCTGGGTAGCACACTAGAATTATTGCAATGGAAGACAGAGTGTGGTTTATCTGATAAGAGTTTTGAAAAGTTGCTGAAAATTATGAAGAATGTGCTTCCAAAGGACAACAAATTGCCCGCCAGGACGTTCGAAGCAAAGAAGGTTGTATGCCCTCTAGATATAGAGGTTCAGAAGATACACACATGCCACAATGCCTACATCCTATACTACAGTCCGGACTACGAGAATTTGAATGCATGTTCGGCATGCACTGTATTGCAGTATAAGATCAGACGAGATGACCCTGGTGATGTTGAGGGCGATCCCCCTCGGAAGAGGGTTCCTGCTAAGGTGATGTTATGCTCCTATAATACCACGGTTGAAACGTTTGTTCAGAAACAAAGAGCATGCCAAGTTGTTGCGATGGCATAAAGAGGAACATAAGTCTGAAGTTGAAGTCATGGACTCATTAAATAGGAGCCACAACCAGTGTAAAGAAATGAAAGCAATGCTCTAGAAGTAATTTCAATCAGTATCACATTATATGGGCCTATTTCTCGTCCATTTCCTGATATCAACTAATTAGTAACTCATTTGTTCATTTTTCTTGCTGAGCAGGTGTTGGAAACGGTTCCAATTGGTCATAGAAGGTCCATTCAAAGATGAGAACTTTAAAATCGGTGAAGGGTTTGACGCAGCCACCGGGGACTAATTTATGTGGATTCTACGTCTACAAGTACATTCGGTCGTTGATCACTAAGCGGAAACATAATAGGAACACATTTCAAATACGTAAACAATATTCATAGTTTTATTTTATTACCATATATATAAATTGTGTTGAGTTTGAGTCAACTTATCCATATTTATCTTATTATATTAAGGATCATGAATATACGGCAAAACCTACTAGCAGACGAGCGACTACGAGAAATTCAAGAGGAATTGGCAGGATTTGTGTTGATGGAGGTCATTAGTGAAAAAGGAGAACATTATATGCAGGACGATGAACTCTATTTTCGTGGCGGACGATCATGAATTCATGTTCAACTCGATATGTGTACATATACATATGTTCGAAATTGTATATATATACTCGCAAGTGATCGGATATTATATATATATGCATCTACGTGTACTGTGTGTATGTAGTAGCGTAGAATATGTGTATGGAAACATGTTTGAAATTACAAATTAAACACAATTTGAAACATATATCAAATGGATCACAAAACGAAGAAAAATCACAAATCCTGCCGCGGCAGAGAAACGGTTGAAAACTCTACCGCGGCAGGAAACCTTTCAGTTCTGGTTCATGTTATAGACCGGGACCAAAGGTCCTCCAACCCACAACAGTACGCACGGCCACGTGGAGGCCCTTTAGTACCGGTTCGTGAGCCACCGGTACTAAAGGGGGGGCTCTAGTCCCGATTGGCTAATCCCGGATTGAAATCCGGGACTAAAGCCTGTTCTGGCCCGGGACCGGAGTCCCGTTTACTACTAGTGTATGCTAACACAACCAAGTAAAAAATGTGCACTTTGCTACCCACTTTGGACGTTGGTACCGGGTGTAGATGTATAAGCCTGGTTTTGCTCCAACGGGGCTAGGGTTCGGCCGGAGAGGAGCTCCAATGCGTCAGAATCTAACCAAAAACTAGGTGGTGTCACACGAAGTGTGTACAACTGTGTTTTGATTTCTAGATGTCCAAGATTTCACTCCAAAATGTTAGTGGTTTCACCGTCATCAGTTTATCTCTAGTGAGTTTGTGGACTCAGAGCTGGAAACTACCACTTCGGTCGAACCGGAGGGAATCTTGTGAAGATTTGGTGTATAATTTTGTTTTGGGTGTTCTTAGGGGCTACCCTAACACAACTAAGTAAAAACTTGCACTTTGCTACCTGATACGTCTCCAACGTATCTATATTTTATGATGTTCCATGATGATATTATGCCAATTGCTACATGATTTCTTCCTTCTTTATGTCATTTTTATCGATTTTCCGGACTAACCTATTGACAAGAAGCCACAGAGCTAGTTCCCATTTTTCGGCTGTTTTTAGTTTCACAAAAGTTGTTCTGGAAATATTCTCGGAATTGGAAAATTCGAAGCCCGAAAGTCTTAGAATTCCCGAAGGTTCCACGGAGTCCCAAAGAGACCCGGAGGGGGGGGGGGGGCCTCGGGGGCCCACACCATAGGGTGGCGACCCCCCTTGGCCGCACCGGGGGGTGGTGTAGGGCCCCCAGGGCTCCACCGCCTTTTCCCTTTCGCCTATTTATTCCCCTTCGAAAGAAAACCCTAGGCACCTGATAAAAAATCCCCGAAAATTTTCACAGCCGCCGTCGTCGTCAACCCTAGATCGGGGGGTTCTAAAGCTGTCTACTGGCACCCTGATGGAGAGGAGATCATCACCGGAGGCCTCTTCATCACCATGCCTTCCTCCGGGGTGATGCGTGAGTATTTCATCCTTGGACTACGGGTCCAAAGCCGTAGGTAGATGGTTGTCTTCTCCTCCTATGCCTCAATGTTTAGATCTCGTGAGCTGCCTAACATGATCGAGATTGTTCTTATGTAATTCTATGTGCTGTGTTTGCTGGGATCCGAGAAATATTGAACTTATGCCAAGTTGATTATAGTCTTTATTGCATATGTTATTTGTGATCTTGCGTGCTTTCCGTTGCTAGTGGTTGCTCTGGCCAAGTAGTTGCTAGTGACTCCAAGAGGGAGTATTTATGCTCGATAGTGGGTTCATGCCTCCTTTTCGCCTGTGCTCGAGTGACAGAAACGTGACGGGGGAGGATGTGCTATTGCCACTAGGGAGAAAACAGCGGTGTGAGTGCCCGCGTGCACAATCATTGCATACATTACACACATTGCTTAATGGGATTATCTGTTGCTTGCAACTTAATACCCAAGGGGGCTCACATGATAACCCGAGGGTGGATTATTAGTCATAGATGCAGTTGGATTACGGTCTATGTATATTGTTGTAATTCCCACACTAAATATCATAGTAGTCATCATGTCATGAATGTGCACTACGGTGCAACCTCTATTTGTCAATTACCTAGCTGTAATTTGTTCACCCAACATGCTATCTTTTATGGAGATACACCACTAGTGAACCTATGAACCCCGGTCCATTTTCCTTCACTGTTAAACTCACCACTACAATTTCCTGCTTTCTTTACAGACTGCAAGCATACACCATTTTCCACACTATACGTCTAATCTTTGTTTTCAGCAAGACCGGTGAGATTGACAACCTCACTGTACCGTTGGGACAAAGTATTGTGTTTGTGTTGTCTGCAGGTTCCGCGTTGTTGCTGACACTGGTGAGACGCCATCACCACCGTAAGTGGCCTCAACCTTCCGAAGATCCTCTTTCTCCTACTGGATTGATAACCTTGGTTCTTAACTGAGGGAAATTCTTACCGCTGCACTCATCACACCCTCCTCCTGGGGTTCCCAACACACAGGAACTTCTACAAAGAATTTCTGCCGCCATCACAAGCAACAAGGAATTTCTGGCTCTGTTGCCCGCGTGCATAATTATTGCTGGGCGTGGCCAGAGGGGGGGCCACCTCACGGTGCGGGGCTCCTGAGGGCCCCTCCGGGTCTCCTCCGGACTCCGTGTAGTGACGACTTTTTAAGACTTCTGGGTTTTGTTTCGTACAATTCCGAGAATATTTCCAGAACTACTTTTCTGAAACTAAAAACCGCAGAAAACATGGAACTGGCTCTGTGGCATCTTGTCAATAGGTTAGTCTGGAAAATCGATAAAAAAAAAGATAAAGAAGGGAGAAAACATGTAGCAATTGGCATAATATCATCATGGAGCATCAGAAATTAGGGAAGCGTTTATGACGTATCAAGCATCCCCAAGCTTAGTTCATACTCTTCCTCGAGTAGGTAAATGATAAAACAATAATTTCTGAGGTGACATGCTACTAACATAAACTTGATCAATCTAATGTAAAAGCATATGCATGCTGAGATCATAAAACTTTAAACACATACATGATAAATAAAACTTTAATAATAAAGCATAGCAATTACTTTGCACCACGAAGAGTAACTCATATAAAGGATCACGAATAATAATGCAAAAAAGGTAGATGTTTGTTTCAGGTATAGAGAAAGCATGGTAAAGTGATATTTCGATAGTCCTTAAGAGTGGGGCAAAACATAAATGCCAGGACACCTTCAATATTCATGAGGAAGACTAGAACAAATAATTTAAGAACAAATAATATCACATCATGAAGTAATTATTGATGTTTATGGGACAAATGCACATAGAACTCAGAATGGCAAAAATGCTCTCTCAACTATGCATAAAGTTAGAAGATGGAGACTGAACATAACAGTAAAAGAAAGGCCCTTCGCAGAGGGAAGCAGGGATCACTCGTGTGCTAGAGCTTTTATTTTATTAAACAGAGGTATTAAAATTTTGACACTCCTCCCATCCATATTTCACAAACCATGGCTAACCGAATCCTCGGGTGCCTGCCAACAATCACATACCGTGGAGGAGTGTCTACGTTTTGGGAGATGTATGCTAATGTCAACGAATGGTAAACAGAAAATACAGTACGTCATAAGCCAACTAGATTCACAAGAGTGGCTCCCATGGTTAAGGACGCAACTGGTATAGAAGGTCATCCCTTTTTCTCTTTTGTTTACACAATTATGCTTTGGCTGATAAATAAGGGGCAAAAATAGTGAAGAGAATTTGTATGCATTAATTTGGGGCCGGGCACCTCGCTTCCAGCTCTTCTATCATTTGGATAAGCAGATGAAGCCATTAGTCCAGGGTGTGAAATCCAATCAACAAGTGAGATAAAGATTCTCTATTTACGTCCCCGTGAGCAAAAATAGGAACATAAAGCAGGAGTAATTTTGAAGGTTTTAAAGGTAACACATCAGCAATTTACTTGGAATGACAGTTAACTACCACATGTAGGTAGGTATGGTGGACACAATGGGTAAACTTTGGTTTAAGGGAGTTTGGATGCACGAGTAGAGCTCATACTTAGTACAGGTGGAGGCTAGCAAAAGACTGGGAGCGACAAATCAAGAGAGCATAAGAGCCATAATCATGCATAGCGACATAAGCATCATTAATTAAAACATAATCAGTATCACAAGTTCAAAAACTAAGTGGTCATGGAGGCTATTCGTGACTGGTTTGTATTCATAAACATGGTGTGAGCATGCGCCAAGTCAACCAAATAAAACATTCCAAAGATAATACCATATATTGATGCTTTACTATGACAAGAACAACTCATGAAACTTTCAATACATATTAAACACTCTCAGCTATTTGAGGCTAATCATTCTACTCAATAACCACAAGTCTTTAAAACTGAAATAACATTTAGCATGGCATGAAAAAGTCCTAGCCACAGTCTATACAAGCTTCTACTAGTACTGTTATAAATTCTACTTCAAGCAGCAGTTTTTGTTTCTCCCATCAATGTCGCACCCTGATTTCTAGGGGATACTCACCGTACGAACTGGATAGCAGATGCTTGGATTATGGGGCATAACTGCTCCCACGTCCCAGCTTCCTGGTAGGCCTGCGCTTAGGCGCGACAACACAAGCCCTGCTATTCCATCGTCGATGTAAACTATCCACTAGAGATCAAAGGCACTTCCGTCGACGTACTTCAAACCATACACACATGGTACGTCAACGGCGTTTAACAAGTGATATCACAACAGATCTCTACGACACAAAAGATTGAAATAAGTTGCAACTGGCCCTCATTAGAGCAGAGATAGCAAATACAATCATTCAGAGGGCACATGCTCCCAACAATACATCATTACAATACAGCGGAAGCATTCAACATGTCTGAGTACAGACAAGAACCAAATAGGCCTAAGAGGCCGGAAACAAACAGACGGAGCCCATCCACGAAGTCTCGGATCCTGCCCGGGTCCGCTATCTACTCGTCAGCAGTCTCGTCATACTCCACGTAGTTGACACCATGTAGATCTTCGGTAACGTAGGTCTGCGGAAACCACAGCCCCAAAGGGGTCAGTACATAAACGTACTGGCAAGCAAGACTCACAATTCACCAAAGTGTAACCCGTCAACACCAAGCACAGATGCTTTGGGTTCAACGGAAGGAAAGGGATATAAAATATGCTGCAACTGGCTGCGCTAACCAACTACAGAGATTCTACCACTTCCGGCTAACAGAAAGGAGATAAGATCGAGGATTGTAACCAACTGAAAGATAACTTCAAACAAACCCATCCTGGATCTCGCCCCTTATCCAAAGAAGCAATCCGAGGATAACTCACACAGTTGTAATAATGATGGTCAAATTATTGTGTCAATAAGCCTATTACTAGTCAAGTTATTAATCATTAGGTGTAACATGGTTATTCATTATGTTGAAGTTGTCCTGAGTACTTGTTAGCCAGTACTTTCACCAAGTAATCCATAACCGCGGAAAACACGGCTTCTCGAGAAGATTATCCCTGCAGGGTTGCACCAATTTGGCCGTACACTCAAGAATAACCCGCCAGACGGGAATCAAACCCACCAAGCGAGGTACTCTACACAACCAACCATTCTTCGCATCAAGCCCAAAGAACCTTGGGCGCACGGCTAATCGAGCCCAGAAGAAAATGGACCCTCATAGCACTCTAAGAACGTGTCCCCCTATATGCCGACTACGAAAGTTCCACCCTGGCCTGGGCTCGCAAAAACATGCATGCGGCAAATGGAAAACACGAACTAAATGAGGCGATTTGGACGAGATGCGAATCAGGTCAAGTTGAGGGGGGCGCCCATACTCGCTTCCCAAATGCGGGTAGTGCGCTCATCATGGATCAGTAGACAAGACCCTTTTCCTATTAGGGTCGACACTAGCAGGCTTCAAAACCTCTCATGGGCCTCCTGCCGGTGCCTTATCATCAAATTATTATTTAGCAATATCATTAGCATGATTGATTGATTAACATCGAGCCCCCGGAACATAATGAAATAGTAACTGAAAGTAACGGTAACAGACTCGAGCAAAACAACCTAAGCATGCTAGTAAGACACGGGCTCAAACAATGGTTATAGGTATGGAGGTGAGGCAATATCAGGGTTCAGGGTATCATGTGATAGGTTCGCAACAGAAACAACTACTACTAAGGCTAGCAGAAATAGACAACGGAAAGTATCGGTAACCAATGTTGAAAGGAACACAGTGGTTCATGTGAGTGATAACTTGCCTGCAAAACCCAGTAGCCTGGTACTGAGCTAACTCCTTAGAAGGGGTGTCGTAAGTATCGTCGGTCTCAACGTCGTCGTATATCCGGGAAGAAGCAAACAAACATGGCAGAAAGATAAGCAATCATTATCATGGCATAGTGCACAATCAAATATGATGCATGTCATGTTAATAGATGCAACAAAGTAAACTAGTGGATATGATACACAAGTTTAAATGGATTCCATATGCAAAGATTGCATATGGCAAACCCATGCCTTATGGTTGAATTAGTTGTTCTACCACTAAGCATCAGGTGTAGGTGAGTTAGCATGATGCATGCATGAGGATGACAACAAAATAACAATATTAATTGCAATTGTAATGAGGGTTAACAAGTTAAGAAAACAATTATTAAGTTTTGGAAATTATTGGTTACTTAATGATGTTAAACAAGTAATTGTTGTTTTCAACAAGTTAAAGTGTTCAAAACAAATAACAAGGTTTATATTTGAAAAGGTCATGCTTTGATGGTATGAAAACATATTTTATATGTCCCAAAAGAATTTGTTTTGATCAAGTTATGAAATTACCAATTTTAAATGAAATAACCAAGGTTTAAATTATTTAACCAATTTTAATTATTCAAAACAGAAAACAAAGTTTATATTTGGAAAGAGGGTTTAATTTTTCATGGAAAACATATTTCATTTGTGGAAATTGGATTTAAAATGAGCAAGTTATTATTTTGGCAATTTTAAATGCAATAAACAAGAAACAATTGTTTCAGCAATTTAAATTATTCAAAACAGCAAACAAAATTTATATTTGGAAAGTACATGAAAAATTGATTGGAAAACATATTTGGTTTGTGAAATTTGGAATTTTTATGAGCAAGTTATGAATTTTGCAAATTTAAGTGAATTTGACAAGTTTTCAAATATTGCACCAATTTAAAATATTCAAAACAGTAAACAAATTTTATATTTGGAAAGAACATTTAATTTGGTATTGAAAACATATTAAAAATGTTGAATTTGGAGTTAGGATGATTTATTTATGCAATTTCCAAAATTGGGTGCAAATCTGCCATTTTTATGGATCTAGGGACTTAGGAAATATTTTTCAGGGATCTAGATTAACTTGCAAGGGCCTAGGTGTGATTACCAGAAAGTTTCGTGACCAAAAGCATGTAAAATAAAAAGGTGGGTTTTATTGTGTTGGAGGGGGATCGAACCCACAACCTCACTGCTGCGCTCAAGGGACAGAACCAGTGCAGCTGGTGCGTTGTTGTGTTAGGGAGGGGGGACTCGGAGGGTATATGGTTCAGAACTGGGTGCGATTTTTCTGAACTGAAACTGTCACCGAACAGGTACGCATCAGATCGAGCGGAAGATGGTCGATGGCTGCAGTCGGCCTGCTCGCCGGAGGGGAAACAGGGAGGCGCGTGGGGCGTGGCCAAGGAGAGGGAGGAGGCGAGTGGGGAGAGATCGGAGGGAGGGAAGGAGAAGCGGGGCGGCCTCACCTGGTTCAGTCGTTGACGACTGCCTGACGGCAGGAGCAGAGCGGCTGCTCTCCGGCGACGGCGCGGGCGCCGTGGTGGATGCCAGCAAGCGGCGAGGGGGGCGGTGAGGTCCAGGGATCGTGGCGGTTCCGTTTTCCTCCCCGGAGGCTCCTCGAGGTGAACATGACCGGCGATGAGGGTGGAGGTGATGGTTCTGTGCTGGTTCAGAGGTACAGAGAGAGCTCGGGTGGGGAGATGGATGAAATGGCGGCGGGGCGGAAGGGAACTAGGGTTAGGCTAGGCTCTAGGGTTAGCAGGTGGGCAGGTTAGATATAGGGGGTGAGTGAGCTCGTACGGCGAGCATCGAGCGGAGGGAGAGAAGATCGATCGGTTCCGATGGGGTTCGTACAGCGTGACGTCTGCTCGAGGAAGAAGAAGCCAAAACTGAAGGGGTACTGGGCTGGAGGGGAGTTGGGCTTGGGGGAAAGTTGGGCCCTTCTCCTTCTCTCTTTTGCTGTTTGTTTTATTTTTTTTGTAGAAAACCAAATTTGGAAGAAAAACATGAGGTTTTGTTCATATAAAAATTAGGAAAAAAAAATTAGGATAAATTTCTTAATTGAAATGCAACCACTTGGTAGCTTTGTTTTTCAAAAAGTTAAACATTTGCTTGCCGTTTGGAAATCAAACCAATTTAGATGAAATTGCAATATTAATTAATATTGGTAAAACAAAGCATTTTCCATAGGGTTTTCCCCTAGGGTTTTTAAAGTGATTTAAGAATACAAATGTGTGTTGAGATTCATGGATTCAAAAGAGGTACTGATTTTAAGAATTGGTTTGAATTTGGGGTAATCTGATAATTAAATAATTATTGATGAAAACCATGTTTTTATTAGGGTGACCCATATGCCATTTGATTAAATTAGTTGATTAAATTCATAAGTTCAAATTGGTTCTGCTTGATGCATTTGATTTGAACTTGAAGGTGATTTGGAAATCATTTGTTTGATTAAAACCCACAATTTTAATGAGTGATCAACATGGAATAAAATGGAAGCAATTTGGTTGTTTTTATTTGAACTCTCACTTTGGAAATTGTAACATCACAAGGATGAAACAAAAGGTTTGAATTTTGGTTTGAAATTCAAATAGAAAACAAAGGAAAACAAATGAAAACAGTTGGAAAACAACTGAAAACAGAGGAGAACAAATGGAAAACAAACAAAACAAATGCAATCAACATGATGCCATGATGCAAAACATGAAATAACAGACAGCAAACATTCTAAAGGCTATTTTTCAGACTTGGGATGTTACAAAACGCCCCCCCTTGAAGGAATCGCGCCCCGAGATTCCTACCAAGAAAAGAAAAGGTCCGGATACTTCTTGGGAAGATCTTCTTGAGTTGTGTCACGTGAAACACATCGTGCACATTGGATAGACGTCAGGGAATTAGGAAACCACCGGAACATTTTCAAATAAAGGGAGAGGTTTTGCACCAAGGGTGTATAGTTGGATAGAATTTGATTCATTTGGAGAATAGACTATCTGTAATAAAGGTGGAACAGAGTTTTTGACATCAATGCAACACCAAGAATAACATCAATGTCAGAATCATCAACATGAGAGTAACGAGGAATATGTGGCCTCTCATTAGAATTGGATTGTTCTTACTTATCTTGGAAGTCAACATTTGAGATCCCGGGGAGTGAACAGAGTTTTGATTGCTTAGTGGAACCAGAATTGGGTTGTATGTTGTGGAAAAGATTGTTGACACAAAGGAATGTGATGCTCCGGTATCAAATAGCACCTTAACTGGATAAGAGTTTACTAGGAAGTTTTGATTAGACGCCGGTAGAAAAATTGAAGTGGAAAACAACAACAAGATTTCAACGGACGAAAAGGATGTTGAGAAGAACAGGATATCAACATCGGGAAAAAACGAGAACAAAACTTCTGAGGTACTACGGAGAACCCAAAACACGTGAAATCCTAACTTGAAAGTTTAGATGAGAAGGGAAAAACCAACGTTGCACTTCCTTACCAGAAAAGGGAGGGAGGGTGGGGAAAAGAAGAAAAAGAACAGAATTCCTACTCTCACGTTTCATTTTTCCTATATAGCTACAAAATAGTTTCTAGACTCAACTGCGACCAGTAAAAAGGGATCCTACAGGCAGACAGGCTCTGATACCATTTGTCGCACCCTGATTTCTAGGGGATACTCACCGTACGAACTGGATAGCAGATGCTTGGATTATGGGGCATAACTGCTCCCACGTCCCAGCTTCCTGGTAGGCCTGCGCTTAGGCGCGACAACACAAGCCCTGCTATTCCATCGTCGATGTAAACTATCCACTAGAGATCAAAGGCACTTCCGTCGACGTACTTCAAACCATACACACATGGTACGTCAACGGCGTTTAACAAGTGATATCACAACAGATCTCTACGACACAAAAGATTGAAATAAGTTGCAACTGGCCCTCATTAGAGCAGAGATAGCAAATACAATCATTCAGAGGGCACATGCCCCAACAATACATCATTACAATACAGCGGAAGCATTCAACATGTCTGAGTACAGACAAGAACCAAATAGGCCTAAGAGGCCGGAAACAAACAGACGGAGCCCATCCACGAAGTCTCGGATCCTGCCCGGGTCCGCTATCTACTCGTCAGCAGTCTCGTCATACTCCACGTAGTTGACACCATGTAGATCTTCGGTAACGTAGGTCTGCGGAAACCACAGCCCCAAAGGGGTCAGTACATAAACGTACTGGCAAGCAAGACTCACAATTCACCAAAGTGTAACCCGTCAACACCAAGCACAGATGCTTTGGGTTCAACGGAAGGAAAGGGATATAAAATATGCTGCAACTGGCTGCGCTAACCAACTACAGAGATTCTACCACTTCCGGCTAACAGAAAGGAGATAAGATCGAGGATTGTAACCAACTGAAAGATAACTTCAAACAAACCCATCCTGGATCTCGCCCCTTATCCAAAGAAGCAATCCGAGGATAACTCACACAGTTGTAATAATGATGGTCAAATTATTGTGTCAATAAGCCTATTACTAGTCAAGTTATTAATCATTAGGTGTAACATGGTTATTCATTATGTTGAAGTTGTCCTGAGTACTTGTTAGCCAGTACTTTCACCAAGTAATCCATAACCGCGGAAAACACGGCTTCTCGAGAAGATTATCCCTGCAGGGTTGCACCAATTTGGCCGTACACTCAAGAATAACCCGCCAGACGGGAATCAAACCCACCAAGCGAGGTACTCTACACAACCAACCATTCTTCGCATCAAGCCCAAAGAACCTTGGGCGCACGGCTAATCGAGCCCAGAAGAAAATGGACCCTCATAGCACTCTAAGAACGTGTCCCCCTATATGCCGACTACGAAAGTTCCACCCTGGCCTGGGCTCGCAAAAACATGCATGTGGCAAATGGAAAACACGAACTAAATGAGGCGATTTGGACGAGATGCGAATCAGGTCAAGTTGAGGGGGGCGCCCATACTCGCTTCCCAAATGCGGGTAGTGCGCTCATCATGGATCAGTAGACAAGACCCTTTTCCTATTAGGGTCGACACTAGCAGGCTTCAAAACCTCTCATGGGCCTCCTGCCGGTGCCTTATCATCAAATTATTATTTAGCAATATCATTAGCATGATTGATTGATTAACATCGAGCCCCCGGAACATAATGAAATAGTAACTGAAAGTAACGGTAACAGACTCGAGCAAAACAACCTAAGCATGCTAGTAAGACACGGGCTCAAACAATGGTTATAGGTATGGAGGTGAGGCAATATCAGGGTTCAGGGTATCATGTGATAGGTTCGCAACAGAAACAACTACTACTAAGGCTAGCAGAAATAGACAACGGAAAGTATCGGTAACCAATGTTGAAAGGAACACAGTGGTTCATGTGAGTGATAACTTGCCTGCAAAACCCAGTAGCCTGGTACTGAGCTAACTCCTTAGAAGGGGTGTCGTAAGTATCGTCGGTCTCAACGTCGTCGTATATCCGAGAAGAAGCAAACAAACATTGCAGAAAGATAAGCAATCATTATCATGGCATAGTGCACAATCAAATATGATGCATGTCATGTTAATAGATGCAACAAAGTAAACTAGTGGATATGATACACAAGTTTAAATGGATTCCAAATGCAAAGATTGCATATGGCAAACCCATGCCTTATGGTTGAATTAGTTGTTCTACCACTAAGCATCAGGTGTAGGTGAGTTAGCATGATGCATGCATGAGGATGACAACAAAATAACAATATTAATTGCAATTGTAATGAGGGTTAACAAGTTAAGAAAACAATTATTAAGTTTTGGAAATTATTGGTTACTTAATGATGTTAAACAAGTAATTGTTGTTTTCAACAAGTTAAAGTGTTCAAAACAAATAACAAGGTTTATATTTGAAAAGGTCATGCTTTGATGGTTTGAAAACATATTTTATATGTCCCAAAAGAATTTGTTTTGATCAAGTTATGAAATTACCAATTTTAAATGAAATAACCAAGGTTTAAATTATTTAACCAATTTTAATTATTCAAAACAGAAAACAAAGTTTATATTTGGAAAGAGGGTTTAATTTTGCATGGAAAACATATTTCATTTGTGGAAATTGGATTTAAAATGAGCAAGTTATTATTTTGGCAATTTTAAATGCAATAAACAAGAAACAATTGTTTTCAGCAATTTAAATTATTCAAAACAGCAAACAAAATTTATATTTGGAAAGTACATGAAAAATTGATTGGAAAACATATTTGGTTTGTGAAATTTGGAATTTTTATGAGCAAGTTATGAATTTTGCAAATTTAAGTGAATTTGACAAGTTTTCAAATATTGCACCAATTTAAAATATTCAAAACAGTAAACAAATTTTATATTTGGAAAGAACATTTAATTTGGTATTGAAAACATATTAAAAATGTTGAATTTGGAGTTAGGATGATTTATTTATGCAATTTCCAAAATTGGGTGCAAATCTGCCATTTTTATGGATCTAGGGACTTAGGAAATATTTTTCAGGGATCTAGATTAACTTGCAAGGGCCTAGGTGTGATTACCAGAAAGTTTCGTGACCAAAAGCATGTAAAATAAAAAGGTGGGTTTTATTGTGTTGGAGGGGGATCGAACCCACAACCTCACTGCTGCGCTCAAGGGACAGAACCAGTGCAGCTGGTGCGTTGTTGTGTTAGGGAGGGGGGACTCGGAGGGTATATGGTTCAGAACTGGGTGCGATTTTTCTGAACTGAAACTGTCACCGAACAGGTACGCATCAGACCGAGCGGAAGATGGTCGATGGCTGCAGTCGGCCTGCTCGCCGGAGGGGAAACAGGGAGGCGCGTGGGGCGTGGCCAAGGAGAGGGAGGAGGCGAGTGGGGAGAGATCGGAGGGAGGGAAGGAGAAGCGGGGCGGCCTCACCTGGTTCAGTCGTTGACGACTGCCTGACGGCAGGAGCAGAGCGGCTGCTCTCCGGCGACGGCGCGGGCGCCGTGGTGGATGCCAGCAAGCGGCGAGGGGGGCGGTGAGGTCCAGGGATCGTGGCGGTTCCGTTTTCCTCCCCGGAGGCTCCTCGAGGTGAACATGACCGGCGATGAGGGTGGAGGTGATGGTTCTGTGCTGGTTCAGAGGTACAGAGAGAGCTCGGGTGGGGAGATGGATGAAATGGCGGCGGGGCGGAAGGGAACTAGGGTTAGGCTAGGCTCTAGGGTTAGCAGGTGGGCAGGTTAGATATAGGGGGTGAGTGAGCTCGTACGGCGAGCATCGAGCGGAGGGAGAGAAGATCGATCGGTTCCGATGGGGTCGTACAGCGTGACGTCTGCTCGAGGAAGAAGAAGCCAAAAATGAAGGGGTACTGGGCTGGAGGGGAGTTGGGCTTGGGGGAAAGTTGGGCCCTTCTCCTTCTCTCTTTTGCTGTTTGTTTTATTTTTTTTGTAGAAAACCAAATTTGGAAGAAAAACATGAGGTTTTGTTCATATAAAAATTAGGAAAAAAAAAATTAGGATAAATTTCTTAATTGAAATGCAACCACTTGGTAGCTTTGTTTTTCAAAAAGTTAAACATTTGCTTGCCGTTTGGAAATCAAACCAATTTAGATGAAATTGCAATATTAATTAATATTGGTAAAACAAAGCATTTTCCATAGGGTTTTCCCCTAGGGTTTTTAAAGTGATTTAAGAATACAAATGTGTGTTGAGATTCATGGATTCAAAAGAGGTACTGATTTTGATAATTGGTTTGAATTTGGGGTAATCTGATAATTAAATAATTATTGATGAAAACCATGTTTTTATTAGGGTGACCCATATGCCATTTGATTAAATTAGTTGATTAAATTCATAAGTTCAAATTGGTTCTGCTTGATGCATTTGATTTGAACTTGAAGGTGATTTGGAAATCATTTGTTTGATTAAAACCCACAATTTTAATGAGTGATCAACATGGAATAAAATGAAAGCAATTTGGTTGTTTTTATTTGAACTCTCACTTTGGAAATTGTAACATCACAAGGATGAAACAAAAGGTTTGAATTTTGGTTTGAAATTCAAATAGAAAACAAAGGAAAACAAATGAAAACAGTTGGAAAACAACTGAAAACAGAGGAGAACAAATGGAAAACAAACAAAACAAATGCAATCAACATGATGCCATGATGCAAAACATGAAATAACAGACAGCAAACATTCTAAAGGCTATTTTTCAGACTTGGGATGTTACAATCAAGCACCATACAAAACATGCTTTAACGAAAATACTCTTTATGATACAGAAAGAAAACATAAGAGTAATCAAATGATACTACTAAAACTAACAACTCTAATAAGAGATGCATGCAAAACAGGAGCTGAATAAATGCAGCAGCTAGACAGAGACTAAGAATACAACGTATTCTCAAGTAAAAGCGGAGCGTGTCACTCTCCAATAAAAGAATGCTGGGGTCCAACCAAGATTATTATGAAATAAAAAACAAACCAAAATAAAAAGCAAAAGCAAACTGAAAACAAAAATAAAAGACGCTCCAAGTAAAGCACATAAGATGCGACCGAATAAAAATATAGTTCCACTAGAAGTGACCTGATAATTTGTTCACGAAGAAGGGGGTTCCTTGGGCATCCCCAAGCTTAGACGCTTGAGTCTTCTTGGAATTTGCTGTGATGTACCACCTGGGAATCCCCAATCTTAGGCTTTCACTCTTCTTTATCACATCATATCATCCTCTTCTCTTGACCCTTGAAAACTTCCTTCACATCAAAATTCTCACAATCTTCATTAGCAACGTTAGTGCAATTGAAATAATAAATTCACAAGGTTCAGTTTCAACACAAGTCTAACACTCAAAAAACACATTAGCTACAGTACAAACTTCTTTCAAAACTCTTTTTCTCAAAAGAACACCAAAATAAAGAGATTAAGATGCAAATGCGATAAATGGCAGAAATCTGTCAAAACAGAACAGCAGGTAAAGATCGATTTTTTTTTCAAAAATCTTCTGTTCCTCAAATCAAAAAGTGTTCTTCTAAGAAAAGTTGCGTATATAACTGATGCTTAAGCACAAAAAAGCTCAGATCATTTTGAATATTTTGTGATTTTTAACGGAATTAACAGTGGACAGCAGAAATCTGTTTTCTGCGCAGAAATCCGAAATATAGGCTCAACTTTCCACTAGAGGCTTTACTTGGCTCAACAAAAACTCAAAATAAAAGATACCTAAGTGTTGCTAAGGAAATAGAACACACCCAGGTGGAAAGCACACCAAACAAAACAAAGGAAAACTGAATGAAAACAGCGAAATAAAACGGGTTGTCTCCCGGTAGCGCTTTTCTTTAACGCCTTTCAGCTAGGCCTAAAAAATCAACTCAAATATTTTAAAGTGAGGCATTAAAATCAAGATTTGGAAATTCTTTAATGATGAATTGTATTTTATCTAAGTGAGTTTCAGAGGCTCCTCTCTAGTCCTTTTAGGCTTACTATCTTCATCAAATAAATTCTCAGGAACAATCCAATCAAAATTCTTTTCTTGGGCTTCGTGCAGAGCTACTAATTTAAAGGGGATTGGTATTTCATCCTCGTTATCATTATGAGATTCAGTTTTCTCTAGAGTACCAACAATGTCTACACATGAGCCAAGCATATTAAAACGATTGGAAACCTTTCTAGCTTCTATAGCAACATCTCCAAATTCTTTAAGCATAGTTTCTAAGATGAAGTTTCTTTTCTCAACATCTTCAATGTTATTCATGTTGAGAAACATATGTTGAATTATGGGATGGAGGTTAACAAACCTAGCTTCTAGCATGTGAACTAAAGAAGTTGCAACAGTCTTGTAATTGGGAGTAAGTTGTACTATGGATTTTTCCTCAAAGTTATCATGCTTACTAACATGATCAAAGAATTCTTTGATAGTATCCTTTCCAAGTATAGAACCACTTCCTACCAACAAATCTTTCAAGGTAAACTTAGGGAACAACATGATGAGAAATAACAACGTAGAGACAAAAATAACAACTATGAAGTAAACTATTTTTTGTGTGTTTTTGATATATAGAAATAAAAACAAGACACAAATAAAAACAAGACAATAAACAAAATAAAAAGGTTGAGAGTGAGAGACTCCCCTTGACAGAAGACTTCCTTCTCCATGGCAACGGCGCAGAAAATGTCCTTGATGGTGCAGATCTTGCACTCGTTGGGATACCCCAAGAGGAGGGTGTGATGAGCACAACGGTAGGAGTTTTCCCCTTAGTTAAGAACCAAGGTTATCAATCCAGCAGGAGAAGGAGGACCATCGGAAGGTTGATGCCACTGACGGTGGTGCTGGCGCTTCACCGGTGTCAGCAACAACGTGGAACCTGCACACAACACAACCAAAATACTTTGCCCCAACGGTACAATGAGGTTGTCAATCTCACTGGTCTTGCTGAAAACAAAGATTAGACGTATAGTGTGGAAAAACAGTGTATGCTTGCAGTAAGTAAAGAAAGCAGGATATTGTTGTGGTTTGTTTAACAGTGTGGAAAATGGACCGGGGTTCATAGTTTCACTAGTGGTGTCTCTCCATAAAAGATAGCATGGTGGGTTAACAAATTACAGCTGGGCAATTGACAAATAGAGGTTGCACCGCAGTGCACAATATGACATGAAAATTACTATGCTATTTAGTGCGGGCATTACAACAAGATACATAGACCGACATCCATCTGCATCTATGACTAATAATCCACCCTCAGGTTATCATCCGAACCCCCTTAGGTATTAAGTTGCAAGTAACAGATAATTGCATTAAACAAAGTGTGTAATGTAAGCAATGATTATGCACACGGGCACTCTCACCGCTGTTTTCTCCCTAATGGCAACAGCACATCCTCCCCCTTCACGTTTCTATCACTCGAGCAAGGCAACAAGGAGTCATGAACCCACTATCGATCATAAATACTCCCTCTTGGAGTCACTAGCAACTACTTGGCCAGAATAACCACTAGCAACTAAGAGCATGCAAGATCACAAATAACATATGCAAATAAAGACTATAATCAACTTGTCATAAGGTCAATATTCATCGGATCCCAGCAAACACAACATAGAGAATTACATAAGTTCAATCTCGATCATGATAGGCAGCTCACGAGATCTAAACATGGAGGCATATGAGGAGAAGACAACCATCTAGCTACAGCTACGAACCCGTAGTCCAAGGATGAACTACTCACGCATCACTACGGAGGCAGCCATGGTGATGTAGAAGCCTCCGGTGATGATCTCGTCTCCGGCAGGGTGCTGGAAACAGCTTTAGACCCCCCCGATCTGGGGTTGACGGTGACGGCGGCTGCGAAACTATTTCAGGGATTTTGATCAGGTGTTTAGGGTTTTCCATCCGATGGGCTTAAGTAGGCGAAAGGGCAAAGGCGGTGGAGGCCGGGGGCCCCACACCCATAGCTTGAACGGCCAGGTGGGGCCGCGCCACCCTATGGTGTGGCCCCCGTGCTGCCCCTCTTCGGATTCTCTTCGGTCTTCTGGATGCTTCCGGGGAAAATAGGACTTCCGGGCTTCGAACTTTCCAATTCCGAGAATATTTCCAGAACAACTTTTTTGAAACTAAAAATAACAAAAAATAGGGAACTAGCTCTATGGCATCTTGTCAATGGCTTAGTCCGTAAAATCGATAAAAAAGACATAAAGAAGAGAGAAAACATATAGCAATTGGCATAATATCATCATGGAGCATCAGAAATTAGGGTTATGTTTATGACATATCACTTCTCATGATGCAAAGTGATTGCTATGCTTTACTATTAAAGTTCTATTTATCATGTTTGTGTTAAAGTTCTATGATCTCAGCATACATATGCTTTTACATTTTTATGATCAAGATTGTGTGGTAGCATGTCACCCCAGAAATTATTTTGTTTATCGTTTACCTACTCGAGGATGAGTAGGAACTAAACTTGGGGATGCTTGATACGTCTCCAATGTATCTATAATTTCTGATGTTCCATGATGATATTATGCCAATTGCTACATGTTTTCTTCTGTTTTTATGTCATTTTTATCGATTTTCTGGACTAACCTATTGACAAGATGCCACAGAGCCAGTTCCCTGTTTTCTGTTGTTTTTAGTTTCAGAAAAGTTGTTCTGGACATATTCTCCGAATTGGAAAATGCGAAGCCTGGAAGTCTTAGAATTCCCGAAGGTTCCACGGAGTCCTGAAGAGACCCAGAGGGGGAGGCCTTGGGGGGCCCACACCATAGGGTGGCGGGCCCCCTTTGGACACACCGGGGGTGGTGTGGGGCCCCCAGGGCTCCACCGCCTTTGCCCTGTCGCCTATTTATTACCCTTCAAAGGAAAATCCTAAGTACCTTATAAAAATGCCCGAAAAGTTCTGCAGCCGCCGTCGTCGTCAACCCTAGACCAGGGGGTTCTGAAGCTGTCTCCCGGCACCCTGCCGGAGAGGAGATCATCACCGGAGGCCTCTTCATCACCATGCCTGCCTCTGGAGTGATGCGTGAGTAGTTCATCCTTGGACTACCGGTCCATAGCAGTAGCTAGATGGTTGTCTTCTCCTCCTATGCCTCAATGTTTAGATCTCGTGAGCGGCCTAACATGATTGAGATTGTTCTTATGTAATTCTATGTGCTGTGTTTGCTGCGATCCGATGAATATTGAACTTATGCCAAGTTGATTATAGTCTTTATTGCATATGTTATTTGTGATCTTTCATGCTTTTCCGTTGCTAGTGGTTGCTCTGGCCAAGTAGTTGCTAGTGAATCCAAGAGGGAGTATTTATGCTCGATAGTGGGTTCATGCCTCCTTTTCGCGTGTGCTTGAGTGACAGGAACGTGAAGGGGGAGGATGTGTTGTTGCCACCAGGGAGAAAACATCGGTGTGAGTGCCCTAGTGCACAATCATTGCTTACATTACACACATTGCTTAATGCGATTATCTGTTGCTTGGAACTTAATACCTAAGGGGGTTTGGATGATAACCTGAGGGTGGACTATTAGTCATAGATGAAGTTGGATTGCGTTCTATGTATATTGTTGTAATGCCCACACTAAATATCATAGTAGTCATCATGTCATGAATGTGCACTAGGGTGAAACCTCTATTTTTCAATTGCCTAGTTGTAATTTGTTCACCCAGCATGCTATCTTTTATGGATAGACACCACTAGTGAACCTATGAACCACGGTCCATTTTCCTTCACTGTTAAACAAACCACTACAATTTCCTGCTTTCTTTACTTACTGCAAGCATACACCAGTTTCCACACTATACGTCTAATCTTTGTTCTCAGCAAGACCGGTGAGATTCACAACCTCACTGTACCGTTGGGACAAAGTATTTTGGTTGTGTTGTGTGCAGGTTCCGTGTTTTTGCTGACACCGGTGAGGCGCCATCACCACCGTCAGTGGCATCAACCTTCCAAAGATCCTCTTTCTCCTACTGATAACCTTGGTTCTTAATTGAGGGAAATTCTTACCGCTGCACTCATCACACCCTCCTCTTGGGGTTCCCAACACACATGAATTTCTGCAAAGAATTTCCGTCGCCATCACAAGCAGCACTACCCTCTTTTAACTCTGGTACCGGGTGTAGACGTATAAGCCTGGATCTTCTCCAATGGGGCTAGGGTTTCATCAGATAGGGGCTTCAGAGCGTTAGAATCCAACCAAAATCAATGTGGTGCCATACCAAGGTTTTACAAGTGTGTTTTGGGTTGTAGATGTCCATGATTCCACTACGGAATGTTAGCGGTTTCACCGTCATCAGTTTCTCTCTAGTGAGTTTGTTGAACTAGAGCTGGAAACTCCCACTTAGGTCGAATCGAAGGGAATCTTGTGAAGAGTTAGGGTATAACTTTTTTTAGGTTCCTAGGGGCTACCCTAACACAACTAAGTGAAAATTTGCACTTTGCGAACCCCTTTTAACGACGATACCAGGTGCAGACGTATAAGTGGCGGTTTTCTCCGGCAGGGCTAGGGTTTCGCCGGAGATGAGCTCTGGAGCATTGAAATCCAACCAAAAGCTAGGTGGTGCCATACCATGTGTGTACAAGTATTTTTTGGGTTGTAGATGTCCAAGATTCCACTCCGGAATGTTTGCGGTTTCACCATCACCTGTTTCTCTCTAGTGAGTTTGTGGACTTATAGGTGGACACTCCCACTTTGGTCGAACCTGAGTGAATCTTGTGAAGAGTTGGGGTATAACTTTGTTTTAAGTGTTCCCATGGGCTTCCTTAACATAGCCAAATAAAAATTTGCGCTTTGCTACCTCCTTTTGACGCATGTACCGGGTCTAGACGTATAAGTTGGGGTTTTATCCAGCGGGGCTAGGTTTCGCCCGAGAGGGGCTCCGGAGTGCCGGAATCTAACCAAAATCTAGGTGGTGCCATACGAAGTGTGTAAAAGTGTGTTTTGGTTTTTATATATCCTAGACTACACTCCGGAATGTGAGTGGTTTCACCGTCATCAGTTTCTCTCTAGTCAGTTTGTAGACTTATAGCTGGAAACTCCCACTTCGGTCGAACCGGAGGGAATCTTATGAACAATTGAGGTATAATTTTGTTCTGGGTGTTCCTAGGGGCTACCCTAACACAACAAACCAAAAAGTTTCACTTTTCTACCCTCTGTTTACGCAGGTACCAGGTGAGAAGTATAAGGTTGACTTTTCTCCAACAGGGCGAGGGTTTCGCCGGAGAGGGCCTCCAGAGCGTGGTAATCCAACCAAAATCCAAGTGTCCATGCCAAGTATGTACAAGTGTGTTATGGGTTTTCAGTGCCATTGTGCTCCACTGTGCCAAATCTTAGCACACTTCAACATGGTTTAATCATCTGGTGCCCAAATTTGTCCTAGTTTCTCTAGAAACCCTAGTTTCGACACCAAATTTTCCTAGGGGCGACCCTATACTACACACCAAACTTCCCAAACCTAGATCTATGGTTGTTTTCGATGCTATTGTGCTCCACTGTGCGAAATCGTGGCCCATTGCAACATGGTTTGATCATTTGGTGACAAAGTATGGCATGTTTTCTCCATAAACCCTAGTTTCGACACCTAATTTGTCTAGGGGTGACCCTATATCACACACTCAACACCCCACTTAGTAAAGACCTATACATGATGGAAAATATTATATGGATATCATATTTGAATTTTTCTTATTTTTCTAATAAATTTATACATATTATTTATCAAATTTTGATTTACGGATTTGTAGATATGAATTATTCAATACTAAATAAAAAAGACAATAAAGTTAATTTTTTGGATTCACAAAATAAAGGCATGTGACCTGATGGTATAAGGGTTAACATGATTGATAGGACAAAGCATTCAATGTTTCTATGCAGTTCATAGGGAAGGAACTAATAAGTTAAGCGTATCGGGACTGAACCAGTCTAAGGATGAGTGACCGATCGGGAAGTGTCAGTAGAAGCGAGCGATTTAAATAAAAATTAAGAATGCTTAGAGATATAAATAAATATTTCTCTAGTATGGTTAACTAGAATGCTGCCTTCATAGCCCAGTCTACGCCCGTAGCTTCTCCTACGCCGACGGCAATTCGGCCTAGGCCGATGGCTTCCTGGCTGTTGGCGTAGCCCGTTGTTCCTGTAGTGTATGTAACTCAAGTCCCGGCAGCACCACCTCCATTGGGGACATAGTACTTGGGGGAGAAACCGGTGTGGTTCCCGTACCGAAGTAAAAGATTCTCCAAAATGGCATCAAATCCGGGACGAACATGAAGGTCATGCGAACCTCACATCCGAGTGCAAAGAGGCCACGATGGCCAATATAACGGAACACACAAATGACGTCATTGATCACCTCTGCAAGTTGTACTCACATGCTCCACTATCTAGAGGAACGCCAAAACCGAGAGCACACGATACAAGCCTTACCCCCCTCCCCCCAATCTCCGTGATAACAAGGAGGGAGAAGTAGAAGCGCCACCACGTCATCTCAGCAACCCTAGAATGCAACCTAGTCAAGTACCCCCTCCTTCCAAAAATAGGATGCCAATAATTTTTCAAAGTCAAACTTTTTAGCTTTCACCAATTATACCGAAAAATATATAAACATTAAACATACCAAATGCATACAACTAGAAAGTATATTTTATGATGGTTCTAACAATATTAGTTTGTGACTATAAATGTCGACACCTTTTCCTCAATAGTTGGTCGACCTTTGAAATTTTGACTTTGACTGAAAACTATAAGCATCTTATTTCGACACGGAGGTAGTATATACATCCCTCTCTGGCTAGGTAGACGGAGGAGAAGAGGGGAGCTGGGTAGAATTTGAGTTTGCCAAAATATTGTGAACATATAGGCATTGCACGTGTAACAACGACTTGTTCACATAAATTTCATCGTGCATTCGAATCAGTGATGGTAGCACCTTTCAAATATATACATGGCATGTCATTCGGATTTCCAGATGAATTGGTGGGTGCATTAATTCAATAACTAAGATCCCCAATAGACGGTGTTTTCTTGCGATGGGACGCCATAGTCGTAGGCTTCATATGCACTTTTGTCGAACCCCGTAATGAATCATGTGTCGTGCTTTGTGTGACTTCTTATTATTCCCTCTGTATTTATTAACATCCTGTTTTGTTTTTTTTAGAAGTTAAACTTTTGAAAGTTTCACCAAGTATACGAAAATAATATTATAGCTATTGATCTTTTCTCTATAAATTTGGTAAAATTTTACAAAATTTGACTTGTACTAAACCCAAAACGCAATGTAGTTGTGAATTGATGTAGTATTCGCAGGGGCGGACCAATATACAACTGACTGGGGGTCCCGTGAGAATTTAAAATCCGGGTGTATTTTGTTCATATTTGAAGAAAAACTCACAAAAACTCTAATTTGCACAAGAACTTTCCCCGCTCAACTGAATTGCCCCCAATTGATATTTTTGTTTGGGTTCTTCCCTGAGTACTCGGGAAATATTCATCTCTAGTTCTAACACCGAGCAACATACATAATACTCTCTCCGTCTCAAATTAAGTGTCGCAAAGTTTGACAAAAGTGCATGTATCTAGACATAATTTAGTGTTAGATACATCCACTCTTATCAAACTTTGTGATAATTAATTTGAGACGGAGGGAGTATACGTTTGCATGGTAACCTTCACTTTGAATTAATCCTACTGTTGCCCGTGATTCTATATATAGTTGAAAGGACCACGAGTCGCAACAGTAATCCAGCTACGCCGAATCAAGGAAGCTGCTGATGGAAGCACACGTACGGAGTGTTCCTGCTGCAACATGTGCAACAGCAACTACTAGTTTTGCAAATAATTCGGCGCAGGTGCAGATAGCTGGCTGGTGTCTTGCAACCTGTCATTCTTGGCCTTTTCGGCGATATATTTAGACTTGTCAACCGATCGGTGCGCTAGGCTCACGCCAACGTGTTCTGTGCGTTGGTAGCCACGGCCTAGCGACAGACGGTGCGGTACTACTAACTGAATGCGGCATAGTGATTTGGCTAACTCAGAGCATCTCTGCAGTCGTTCACTTTGAGAATCTTGAGAGAATGAACTGCTTGCCTAGTTATGGAAGTACACCAATAGTTCATAATGCATTCATGTACTATATATTACCATTGTGTTAGGTTCATCTGTCGATCACTGCTTGTGGTCGCGTTTCCTGATCCGCAGTAGGGTTCTTTGTCGATTCGTCAGGATCGATCTGGTTTTGTCCCGATTGGTTAAGTAGTTCAACGACCTGTGATCCCTAGAACTAGATGCTAGCTCCATAGTTTTCGGGGCCATTAATTTACCCCAGTGTGGCAGGCAAACAGCAGCACTTCTGAATACGCATGCACCTCTTCTCGATCGGTACATTGCCCATGCTCGGCTATTGATGCCTTAATCCAACCACCACCCATCCCTCCCCAAACGCTTAATTAACAACATCTCGATCCACCGTTAGGTGCGCGATCGCCCTTGCACTCGCACTCATTAGTCGCTGCCGTCAGTGTACGTGAACTTGATTAATCGCTTACATATATCGGCCCGTAGCGCGTCATCGAACTATGCATATATTTCTCGCACAACTCGACAGGTTTCTCCATCAGACGTAGACGGCTGCTGAACACGCGGCGTACATAGGGTGTTTGGAGCATGCGCGTGATGGCCATGTCTTTTCACTTCACGAAACTGGATGGCAATGGGTACCCATGACCCGTGTACCCGGCGGGTAAAAACCCTATTAGGGTAAGGGTATGGGAAAAAATAATACCCATGGGTATATAATTGGGGAAATCTTATACCCATCGGGTAGAGCGGGTAAGGGTATGGGTTCGCATAACCCATCCCCGTAAACCCATGTACCCATGTTAACTTATGACAAGTGGGGTCTCCTATATGATAGCCTAACAATACGCAATAATTATTTTGGCCTTAATCACCGTGATGTCTTTCTTTTGGTAGAAAATCAGGGTAACGTCTACACCTACCTAAACCAGACCACCTAGCGTACATAATTACGTATATGTATCAATCCTGTGCGTGATTTCTGTGGCCGTAGTCTCCCAGATCAGATCGATAATAGCCTAGGTTATCACCAGCCGCCAAGCTTCCGTCTCCTATAGAACTCCGACTGCTTGGCCTTGGCGCCGACTTCCGAGCAGCCTGCCGCCCTGCCCTACTGCCTTGGTGTTAAGCACGTCCGCACGGAGACATGGACGTTTCTGATGATCTGGATCACTCAAGCGATGGCATGGAGGAGGAGCTGCAGCTCACTCCGATGGAGGCAGGCGATGGTGACCACCACGTCCAGGAAAACGCCATACCAACCCCGAGCCCAAGCCCGACGCCGTCGCCGGGTGGCGCCTTCCGTCTCCTGCCGCCAGGAAAGGACCATGTCCCCGGCCGACGTGCAGGTCTTTCACGTCCTGCTCCTGGACCAAAGGTGAAGCAGCGTCGCACCAGCTCTACGCCAGGGACGTCCGCCTCAAGACAACGTCGTAGCCCGCGTAGCAATGGTTCAGACCGAGCTGCCGGCAAGCACAAGAACAAGAATAAGGCGGCTCTGACTCGGTGAGTGTGTTCATGTATGATTTATGTATCTGATCATAGATCTTGTAACCATACAGTTTTCATATAGATGATGTGATGTATTCATGTATACATGCAAAGAATTATGCGATATAGAAAATATAATCTTATGAAAATAGATGATGTGATATATTCATAATTCATGTGTACGTAGGAGCATTGATTTTTTTTATAGAGATGATGTGATAAATAACTATATATATGTTTTCATCAGAAGTATAATTTCATTCTATTTTTTTGTTTACCTTCCTTTTGCAGTGATATGGTTGATAATACATCTCTACCAATAGATGAAGATGGAGATCATGTAGTCATATCAGATGATGAAGATGGAGAAGAGGAGGAGGTCGAAGTGGTAAATGTAGCTGGCAAACGCAAGCTGACTTCTAAGGTTTGGAAGGAAATGAAGAAGGTGAAGGTCCACGGGCAATGGAAGGCAAGGTGTAACTACTGTCACAAGGATCTTACTACAGGACCACAAGCAGGCACGAAGCACCTTGCTGATCATCTAAAGATTTGTACTCTCAAGATGTTGAAAACCAAGGGAGGCAAGACAATGAGTCAGCCATCACTCATGATGAATGCCAAGGAAGATGGTAATGTTTCTGTGGAGAACTATACTTTTAATCAAGAGGTTGCTAGAAGAGAGCTTGGTAACATGTTGGTGTTGCATGAGTATCCACTTTCTATAGTGGACCATGCTGGGTTTAGGAAGTTTGTTCATGCACTTCAACCACTATTCAAGTTGCACACAAGAAATACTTACAGGTATAACTTGCTATGGTTTATTATTTATTTTATGCTTACTTTCTTCTATGAAATGATTAATTAATGCATGTTATCCTCTTGTTTTGTTCTGTAGGAATGATATTGTGGATAATTTCAATAGTGAAAGAAAGAAGGCAATTGATTACCTCACCATGAACCAATCAAGGGTTGCTCTCACCACAGATATGTGGACTGCTGGTAGTCAAAAGAAGGGCTATATGGCTGTCACGGCACATTTCATCGATGATTCTTGGAAGCTTAGGAGCATTATCATGGGGTACTACAATGTGCTATTATTTAGTATGTGCTATTTATTTTTATGTGTTGTTTCTCATAACTATATGTTCAATACTACAGGTTTATATATGTTCCAGCTCCACATACTGCTGATGTGATATGCGAAGAGCTCTATGACACACTGCTTCAATGGAATATTGATGAAAAATTGATGACAGTGACCGTGGACAATTGCACCACCAATGATAAGGCAATTGAGTTGATCGTGGGGAAGATAGGCAAGAAAAAGCTCCCTATGGAAGGTACTTTGCTGCATATGCGTTGTTGTGCACACATCTTAAATCTTATAGTAAAGGATGGTTTGGATGTGATCAAGTCAGCTATAGAAAACATAAGGGAAAGTGTGGCATATTGGACTGCCACAGGAAAAAGGTGGGAGAAGTTTGAGGAGATGGCAAAGTTTAAGAAAGTTATAATAACAAAAAAGCTGATTCTTGATTGCAAAACTAGGTGGAACTCCACTTTCATGATGTTAGATGTAGCGTTACCATATAGAGCAGTTTTTCAACGTGCAAAGCAACTTGATAAGCAATATGAGCATTTACCTAGTGATGACGAATGGGAGTTTGCTGCAAATGTGGTAGAGAGACTTAGATTATTTTATGAGATAACTCTGTTGTTCTCAGGAACCAATTATGTGACTGCCAATGTCTATTTTCTCAAAATATGTGAGATTAAAATGAAAATGAGGCAGTGGGCCACTTCTAAAAACCCAATTATCAGAGAAATGTCAGAGGAAATGACTATTAAGTTTGATAAGTATTGGAAGGACATTCAAGGTCTAATGGGGATGGCTACACTTCTTGATCCTCGTTATAAGAGGCAGATGGTGACAGCTTGCTTTGCCATGCTCCATAACATTGAGCCATCTTCTTATGAGTGTACTGAGTTGGTTGATGGATTAGTTGCTAAACTGCATGCATTGCTAAAAGAGTATGAAGTGGAAAAAAACGAATATCAACAATGTGAAGAACTGATTTCGTCAGCGAAAGCTCCTGCCATCATGAATGTATTCAATGACATTGTTTCCAAGCAAAGTCCTGCAGCAGCTAGGCTACAAGGTGAAATAGAGATGTACTTGACAGATGCCTTAGTGCCCTACACAGAAGATTTCAGTGTGTTAGATTGGTGGAAAGTAGCTGGAACTAGATATCCGACACTGAGGAAGGTCGCACGAGATATTTTTGCTATTCCTGTGACAACAGTTGCTTCAGAGTCGGCCTTCAGCACAAGTGGCAGAATTCTCAGTGAGCATAGAAGTCGCCTAACACCTCGTACTTTAGAGGCTTTGATGTGCTCTCAAGATTGGCTTAGAAACAAATTAAAAGGTAAATATAATATCTTGTTCATATTTTCTATTTATTTTGTTGGAGCTGACCTGAATCCTATCGTCTGTCTAATTCTCTCAATTTTGTTTTCACTTGTATGTTACAAATAACAAGAATACACAAACACACACAGCTGCCTTCAATCCTCTCTCCATGCATGCACTCTCGGCTAGTCTAGTGTACTCATGCATGCAGTACTGCACTAGCAGCACGTTACAGCTAGAAGCACTTTTCACACGGCAAAGACGGCTGGCTTCACGCCACTATGGCCATGCATGCGCACTCACAGCTGAAACCATCAGCTCATACGCGACCATGTGCATATGCGTACCTAAACGAACTGAATCGCTACATGTAGGAAGAAATAAGTGTGCTAATATAAAATTATCAAGAGTAGTGGTTTTATATTGAATTATTGCTAATCATTGTTTCATCATGTTTGTTAATTGTTTTTTGTAGATGCTATAAAAGGAGATGCTAGCTTTTGGACTTGCCTTCAAGACATACAAGAGGGGATGCAGGTTAGCAAGTAGCAACTAACAAATTGATTATTTGAGTACTTCTTCTATAATGTAAATTCTAATGAGTAAATTTATTCATGTTTCCTATCAGGACTAGGCCCTTCGAGATGTGGTGACAAGGTATCGCCGAGTCACGTCAAGAATAAATAAATGATATGTCACGGTCTTTGTGTTGGTATCGTTGGACTAATCGAGTTTATTACCGTTGAATTACTATGTACTTCAGTACTTTGTCGTGAGTTTGTGAACTTAAAGTGTGTGATTATTTGTGGTTGCCTCGTGACTATGTGTCGTTTATGCGCAAGTGTTTCTGTTTTAAATGTGCCGATGGTTAAAGTTATGAATATATCTGACAATTTATAACTCTTTTCTACTCAACATGACATGCCACAAACGTGGGTATTTTTTACCCGCGGGTACCCTTATACCCTGTCGGGTGACGGGTATGGGAAAAATTTATACCCGTCAAGGGTATGGGTACGGGTGACGGGTAAGATCGGAGGAGATGGGTAAGGGTATGGGGTGGCTCCACCCTTCCCCATACCCTGCGGGTGCCATCTCTACACGAAAGGGACACACTCAAAGCACCTAAGGTTTCCTTTTCCTTTTTGGAGAAAAAAGTTAAGCACCTAAACGTTTATTGTGGCCTTGTTTCTTCACTTCAAGGGCTACCTGGGCCTCCGTATAATGCTGAGGGTCCACAAATCACACCACGAAGTGTCGCGAATAATTTTGGGCCTAAAAGAAGGGATTTCTTGCTTGCATGGACAAAATTAATCTGGGCTGGGCCCATATGAATTCGGTGCTACTGATTTTTTTTTTCTATCACTACTCCCACATTCTCCGCTCTGTCGCTGCAGCCGCCATCTCGTCAAGGTCGCGGCTGCGCTCTCCCCGCCTCCTACCAACTTCGCGTCACCTCCTTAGGCCATGTTTGTTTCTAGTGTTTTCTAGGGGATTAGTAAAGATAATCCCCACAGGGAGTGGGTGAAACTCCCACCTTCACCCAATCCCATCAAATCCTCATTTACCTCCAACCCACTAGGTAGGGGTAGTGTAATGGGCATTAAGAAAAATACACTAGAGTTTAGGGAATTCTAGGGGATATGGGAAGGAAATGTGGGGATAATACCTATCAAATACTCTACAACAAATGTCATTTTGACAATATGTGGGGATCTGAGATTAGACAGGATTATCCCTACAATTCCCGGAAAAAACTCTAGAAACAAACAGGGACTTACTGTTCCACTTTCCACGCAGAACTAGGTCTCAAGCAAAAAAATAGAGGGGGGGGGGGGGGGGGGGGGGACGGGAATGTCCCTCGGGCGATCACCGCGCTTGGTCGATCCACGGAGGCTGCAGAGCACATCGAATGAACATGCACTTCAAGCGACCGGACCCGAGGGACCTTACCGTTAGTGACTCCAACAAGGACGAGAGTGACCTGACCGCTCGAGCCAGCCAACGACACGGTATTCTTTGTACCGCTAGATATCCATTCTACTTGTTTGCTGAATTGCTGGCATGCGGTTCTTGAATTATAGCTCAAGGATTTTCCCCAGGAATGGTTTCAAGTGTTAATTTCCAATCAGCTGGTGACACCGTGATACTAGCTAGGAAATAGTGTAAGTGCTCTTGGATAAGAAGACCGTAGAAATTTGAACATTGCACCTTCTCTGAATTGTTTTATCTCACAGCCTTAACTTCGAATGCTCTATGACCCTTTTATGTAAGCATCCCAGTAGCAGTGTTGCTTATAGCTATATCTCCATGGTTTAGTGCAACGGTCCATCCACAACTTTCCCTTTTCCCTTTTAGCTCAATTTGTAGCTATATCTCAATGGTGTAATCATTCCGTTCAAAGATGTCATATCCTATATCAGTTGATGCAATTAGGCCATGGTAATTTCTTCCTTGGGACTATAAAATTTGTTATGTGGATCGCTGGGAGTTCGTGCGGTTGATAACCGATGCAATGATACTTTCAGAGGGAGTGATGTTGTGAAATATTTAGCCTAGAGATAGCACCACAAAGCTTAGTTCAAGGAAAATTCTAGCCACAATGTTCGGCAATAGCACCAGAAAACAACTGTTCATCCAACGTTTTACTGAACCAAACTTCAGAGGCTAATTGCAGTGAAGGTGTTCTTATTAGGTTTCCCAAGGGAACATCTTCACGTCTACCAGAACGGGCAGCGATTGAGAGGACCGCTCCAAAAGAACCGTCCCCTCCCGTGTCGCTCCCGCGAGCGACCGGGGGGAACCCTAGCGCCGCCGGGCTCGGCCCCCTCCTCCCCCTCCCCTCTCCTCGCCGCCGCCATGGGGCGCCGACGGGCGAAGCCCGGTCTGCGTCGGCGGCGGCGGGGCCTCCTCTCCCCTGGCTCGACGGTAGCGGCGCGGGCCGAAAGGCGTCGGGCGGAGGCGGCGCGCTGGCGTGGGGCGCGACGCCGCGGTGGCGGGCGCAGGCGGACGCCGCCGGCCCTGGCCGCCGTGTGGGGGGCTGCGCAGTGGAGGCGCGGACAGGAACGCGGCGGGAGGCGCGCATCGTGAGGCGGCGGCGGCGTGGATCGAGGTCCGGCCGGCGGCGGGGTGATCTCCAGGGGTTCGGTGCCCTCCCGCGCAGGTTGCAGGCGCGCGACGCAGTGGAGGCGCGGCGGAGGCGCCCGTCGTGACGGCGGGGCGGATTCGCGGCGTGGATCCTGGGCCAGAGCCCGATCTGGGCCAGAGCGCGGGCCGCGGTCGTGGAAGCCCCCTACTGCGACCAGGAGGGTCTGTGGCAGCTGAGCGTGGCGGTGGAGCCTAGCGGCGCCGGTGGCTATCGCCGTGGCAGCGCCGGCGGCCGGCCTGGCGGCGGTTGGCTGGATCCCCACCATCCAGCCCCCTTCCTTCAGTGTGTGGGCTTGGTGGGACGATCGCCGGCACTTCCTGCTCGGCCTGAGGACGATTATTCTGGTCTGCTTCTCGTCGGCGGTGGCCAAGGCTACTCCTTTTCTACACATTCGATGCTCGGGGTCGATGACAGGGCCGGGAGAAACCCCGCGTGAAGCTGATGACGGCGACGCCCGAGGGCGCCGTCACCTCCTTGGAGGCGTCGCCATGGCGCTGTTCGTCCTTCCACGCCTCGATCACCGGGGGAAACCCTAGATCCGGCTACCGGATCGGGCCGTTCCCCTCCTTGGAGGCGTCGCCTAGGTGATTGACGGAGGTCTCAATGTGCTAGTTGGAGTCGGCCGCCGCTTAGAGCGTGGGTCTTTGGGGCGTTATGTACACCGTCGTCGGCACTTCTTGGACATCAACTCCTCCGATCTGGTTCGGTCCCGCCGCTCTCTCGCCGATTCTTAGGCGCTTATGGGCGGGCGGTGCGTTGGCTTGTGCCGCCCCGGAGCTCGAGTCGGTCTCCTGAAGTTCCCTTCTATGGTGGTGACGCGGCCTAGAGGCTCGGTGCATCGCCTCCTCGCCATTCTTGGTTGAAGACGGTGCAAGGCAAATCTGTGTCGTTGTTGTGGTCAATGTGGGTTGTGTTGAAAATCGTGTGGCGTTGTGTTTGTATCGTGTAGCCTTTTTGGCGTTGTACCGGCCGTCTTGGACTCTTCTTCTATGAAACCGATACACCTGCTAGGGTTGTATCCTTTAAAAAAAAAAAAAAAAAAGGTTTCCCAAGGCAGATCTGTTTGTGTTTGTAAGCTCTTGTCAATTTTATGTATACACGAAGCTTGATGAATAAATTATAATTTCTATTTGATTAATTATTTTAGGACCAGTTAAATGAGCTAAACAGAACATGAAGGTATTCACTTCAGTACAATTTCGTTTTTTTTTTTCTGTAATCCACCTAGAATTTATTTTGGTTGTGACCTTGGTTGTCGATATCTGTTTTACAAAGTAGACAGTCGCCACCAAAAGAATAAGTTAGCTTGAGTACATAATTATTTGGATGTTGCAGGTTGAATATTTTAGTTATCATTCACAAATTCATGGAGCCATCATATTATCATTGTAAAAGTTGCTGCAGATGGTTTTCTATAATATTAGCTCTGCTTTCTTACAAGATAAAATGATGTTGCTTTTGTTATTCTGTGAGCACTGCTCGGTACTTTTTGTAAATTTCCTTTTTTACGCAAGAGTACTGCAGCCTATCGTTACATATGTCATATCTTGCATGTCATAAGATAGAGATAGTGTTAATTAAAACAGATACATAAATTTGGTCCAATTTTATAGAATTTGATTTGGACTAAATCCAGAACGCAATGTAGTTGTGAATGGACGGAGTACTCGGTATATATTCGTAGTTCTAACACATTGCAATGTCCGCAAGAAAATACTTTTTTTTTCTGAATAAGATCGAGCAGCATACATGAGATAAAATTTTGCTTGGTAATGTTCTCTTTAAATTAATCATGTTGTTGCCCGTGATTCCATATATAGTTGAAAGGACCACGAGTCGCAACAGTAATCCAGCTACGCGGAATCAAGGAAGCTGCTGATGGAAGCACACGTAGGGAGTGTTCCTACTGCATTATGTGCAACACAGAAACTACTTGCATTGCATGTAATTGGGTGCATGCGCAGCTAGCTGGTGTGTGGGCAACCTGCCAATATTCTTGGGCTTTTGTGCGATAGATTAGACTTGTCAACCGGCGGTGACGTGCGATGTACTCCTCCGTTCTATATTAGATAACTTGGAAATGGATGTATCTAGCATTAAAATATGTTTAGATACAACAATTTCAAAGTCATCTAATATGGGACGGAGGGAGTACTACATTGGTAGCTAGCCACGTCCCAGCGGCAGACGGTGTGTTTCCTTCAGCCTGCAGATGGAAGTTTCGCAGCAGTACTAGCTGAATGCGGCAGTTGATTTGGCTTTGCTCTGCAGCCGTTCATTTATGGGCTGGTTTGGTCTGCAGAGAATCTTGTGAGAATGCATGTTCTGCTAGCCTAGTTTGGTGGCCTCGTGGCATCAAAATTTCATAATTAATGAATTCATGTATTTAGAACTGTACTCTTGGCATTCTGTTAGGTTCATGCTGTACCACTGGTTGTGGTTGAGTTTCCTGATTCGTGGTACGGCTCTTCATCGATCGTCAGGATTTGGCTTTTCTCGATTACTTAAGTAGCTCAACGACCTGTGCTGTGATTTTTTTTTTTTTGATAAAGGGCTTTATTACTCAAAAAGTTCAAGCATTACACCCGGACTCTGCATCGTAAGATGCACACAGGCGAAATCCGAAACTGAAAAATAAGCAGAGCGACAATGCTACAAAACATCCGCTGTAGACTGTCGATTTTATGGAGGCGCTATCCGTAGATCAAGCGGCCATCCATGTGGGATAAAAATATCCCTCGCCACCTGCTCCAGTCGTGCACATGCCTCCGTAAAAAGGCCTCGTAACTCCCCTCGCTGTAATGTGGACCACGAACGGAGGATACCTGTGCTCCTGAATAGAATCTGCATACGAGAAAAGTTTTTATCATTGAAAATCTTGTCATTTCTACATAGCCAGAGCGACCAAATAACGGCAAGCGCTCCTACCCTAATAATACTCTTAAATCGTTTATCAACCCCATTTAACCAATTGCCGAATATATTCGCAACGGAAGTAGGTTGATATAGATTCGAAGCCATTTGGATAGCGGACCATATAGAACGCGCAAATGTGCAATCAAAGAATAAGTGTTTAATTGTCTCATCATGAGAACAAGAAACACATTTAGAGCTCCCATGCCAATTACGTTTGACAAGATTATCCTTGGTGAGTATGACCCCCTTACGAAGGTACCACGCGAAGATCTTAATCTTCAGCGGCACTTTCATACGCCATACATTTTTGAAGATATCGACTGGCATATCTGATTGGATCAGAGCCCTGTACATAGAATCCACCGAGAACATACCATTCTTAGTGATCTTCCAACGAAATTCATCAGCGCCTGGTGTAAGAGTAACCCTCCTTAATCTATCAACCAGGTTTTGCCAAGACACAAGTCGAGGCCCGAGTAAATCTCGTCGGAACGTAACATTAGGAGGTGATGTTTGCATGACCGAAGCCAGCGTATCATCCTTATGTCGCGCTATCATGTACAAGGCCGGATACTGTTCTCTGAGTGTGGTATTACCTAACCACTTATTCTCCCAGAACCGTATCTGTGATCCATCCTTAATCGTAAATACCCCATAGCGAAAAAACTTATTTTTATTCACCATGAGTTCAGCCCAAAAGTGTGAATCACCTTGTTTCCACATAACCCGTGACATTGCTTTTGAACCTAGGTATTTACGTTTCAGGAGGGACTGCCATACGCCATCTTCGGTTAGTAGTTTAAAAATCCATTTACCAAGTAGGGCTGAATTCTTGACTTGCAGGTCATGAATACCAAGCCCTCCCTGATCTCGTGGACGACAAACTACATCCCATCTGGCCAATCGATATTTCTTTTTCTCGTTGTCACCCTGCCAAAAGAATCTTGATCGGAAGTAATCCAATTTTTCCAAGACTCCTTTAGGTAACTGGAAGAATGATATCATATACAGTACCATATTAGTAAGGACTGAATTAATGAGTACCAGTCGTCCACCCAGTGACAACAATTTCCCTTTCCAACTAGCTAGCCTCTTCTGCAAACGTTCTTCGACTTGAGCCCATTCTGCATTAGTCAATCTCCTGTAATGTATTGGTATTCCCAAATACTTAATAGGAAACTGACCTTACTCGCAACCAAATAGCTCGGTATACTGTGCAACTGCATCTTGTGCCTCGCCAAAGCAGAACAATTCACTTTTATGGAAATTGATTTTTAATCCGGGTAATCGCTCGAACGCTGAAAGAATTAATTTCAGATTCACCGCTTTCTCCAAATCGTGTTCCATAAGAGCATGTGCTGTGATGGCTAGCTGCTCCATAGTTTCCGGCACCATTAATTTTCCGCGGGGTTACGAACAACGTCTTATGAAATTAAGAGCCTGTGCTAGTAGCAGCACGCATGGCTACGGGTTGTCAAGCGAGGACAAACCCTAGATCGATATCAGAGTGCATGGGGCTCATGAGCGAGGCCTAGAGGGAGCGTATAGCCTCACCCGCCATGCAGGAAGGGCGGGGGCAGAGCAGGGCACCCCCTGTAGCACTCGTGCCCGACGGCGACGACCGCTCGACTATGGACGCGAAATCCCGAAAATGTCCTGCCAGGTGACGGAATTACAGCCCCTGCCACCTTAGTCGCGTGGTCGCTTTCGTGCATATACACGAAGGCTCATTGCCACACCGACTCAAAGTTGCGCCCGGGTTAAATGCGTCCCCACTAACCAGTGACTTACACACGCATCAAGCTGGTGAAAAAACAGCCTAGGCCAACGAAACCAGAGCAAATCGGGCAAGAACCGTTGACGTAGTTGATCGAGCGGCCTAGAACGGTTTCGGCGGGGAGGTGCCCTAAAATGACTCAGTTTCCCACCCCATTTGAACAATGGGATGGCTTGTAGTAATTACATATATATAAATATGGGTTTTAGTGTTGGAGATGCATCGTTTTGAGAGTTGTCCGGAACCTGTTCGAGGACACGTCCGGTGAAGTGGCCGTGCTAGGCATCTTCGTGTCTTCTCGGTTTTTTTAGGGGAACTTCGTGTCTTCTCTTGACCAGCGGGTTCCCCTAGTCATCGCTTCTAGCGAGCAGGAGCCGAGGATCGCTCGTGTTCGATCCTACATGGGCCTGGCCCAACGAGAGCATAGATATCACGAACGGAAGGAGGGACCTCTCCTTCAATTTTCTAAATGTGAGCGACTAGCCCATTTATGTGTACTGTACATTACGTTTTGGCCTTATTTTTCTAAATCCAAAACTATTTTCTAAATGTGAAGCATTGTCTAAAATGAACAATTTTGAATCTGAATGATTCTAAAAAGTGAACAATTTTCAAATATGAACGATTTTCAAATCTGAATTTCTTTCAGAAAATAAACAAATTTAAAAAATAAACAATTTTCAAATTTGAATGATTTTCAAATCTGAACAATTTTCAAATATAATATATAGAAATGAACAATTTTGAATCTGAATGATTCTTAATAGCGAACATTTTTTAAATATGAAAGATTTTCAAATAATTTTTTTAACTGAACAGATTTCAAAACTGAACGTTTTTTCATTTGGACAAAATTTAAATTTTTTGAAAAATTTTATTGGAACATTTTTTTAAGTAGAACAGATGGCAAAATGAGTATTTTTTAATAGAAGGAAAATAAAACAAAAAAAATAAAACAGAAAAAAACCAGAAAAGAAAGTACAAACAGAAATAAAAAAAGAATATGGAAAACACGAGACAATAAAAACCTAAAAAGGTCAAGCTAGAAACGAATGGTCTTATAGCCCAGTGGTTGCCTCCTCTAACCTCGCGATGATCCATCGATGTCGGTGGGTGTAGTCTTTTCTCCTACCCCCTTCCCCACCCCCGTTGAGAGTTGCATGTGGCTTCCGTGGCCCGGCCCGACTCCGGACATGCTCCGGCGGCGCTGCTGCTCGGAGTAGAGATGGAGGAGGAGCGCGGTGCGCCTCTGTTCATAGTAGTAGTAGGTTTTGCTTTTCTTTGTTGATTTCCTGCGTGGAGGCTGACGTTATGCCATTCTGCCTTCTTCTGTATCAGCGAGCGGTACTGGAAGCGCGTCGATCTTTCTTCCCGGTTGCTGTCCATGGCGGACGGTGGTGGTGGAGGTGGGATGTGTCGGAGGCAGTGCAAATAAGCTCGTTTTTTTCCTCTGGGCTACTGGATCTTGAGTTCCTCTTCCGTGTTCTTGCTTCCATGGAGGTGGGGAGGACAGGGGATGTTGGTTTTGTTGATCTGCAGGACTTGGAGGAGGGCGGGGAGGACTTCTTCGCAGCTGAGTCACTTGTTGATGAAGCTGCTGCTGGGAGATCACCATCGACGGCTTCTTTGCCGCCGATTCTTCAAGCCGAAGGGCGGCTTCTCCCTCCCTCTTTGCTGGTGATGGAAGACCAACTCAAGGGCTAAATCAACCTCCGGTTCAGGAGGCTTTGCCACCCCGTTGTGGCTGGCTCCCGCTGTAGTGACCCAAGTGGTGCAGTCCCCGGTGTTACTACGGTTGGCCATGGCGTGGTTTCAGCGCGACGAGGCGAAGAAGGAGTTGAACCTGATTGCGTTTTTCAGTTTTCTTTTATGGTCCATTGGGCTAAAAACAAGGACCCTGGTGTAATTTCTTCATTCTGTTGGGTCCTCTTTTGTAAAGTCTCGTCTGGATATTAATGAAGTTCTCGGCCCTTCGGGCCGTTTCCCGTTAAAAAAAAACTCGCGATGACAGGTCCGAGGATCGAATCCCCTTCCCACCTCTTTCCCACTTATTTTATGTGTCTAATTTACGTTAAATGGGCCGGCCCATTTGCTAACTCGTACACGGATGAGGCGGTACTCCGACTAGCAATAAGCGATATATAGGGCTGGCGTGACCAGCTGCAACCAAGTGTTTACTCAAGTTATTTTGTAGATGGGCTTCTGTAGCAATGTTTGATCCTACGGCCTTTTTGTGCCATGCCACAATCGTGCCCGTCAGACATAGGGCCGTGCTATGCTTTTCTGTTCTCCCCCGTGCTAGGCTAAAACAGCCAGCCCAAGTCCCAACCCTGCACGTTAATCCATGTTGTCCACTCCGAGCTTTGTATTGTCTCAAAAAAATCCAAGCTTTGTCCGGGGGAGTACAGAAATAGTAAATGAAACAAGTAAATACCATAAAATCATTTGTCAAAAAAAAAACCAAACTGTGAAATCAGTCTGCAAGCCCCCAATATCCTATTGGGCAGCAAGGACACTTGAGATTTGGATGCCTCGGGCGGAGGCTCGGTTGAAGAGCAATAGGGTGTGCAACTCCGAGACGAAGGAGAAGAGCGATAAGAATCCAATAGGCAGGTAAAGGATGAAACCCATAATGTTGTCGTATGCCCTCCCGAGCTCCACAATGGAGTCCCACATCATAGGCGCGTTAACCAATGGGGCGCCTGCTTGCACAATCTGCGAATGTCAATCATATGGCAATCAGATATTAAGTTTGCTAGGAGATATATACATCTTGGCAATGTACATATGAACAAACAAGCAGCAGAGTTGGTGCTAATCTTAGATTTTCAATCAACATTTTTAGAACTAACAGATCCTCAACAATCTTGTTTTTTTTGTACCATTCAGGATTAGCTCGTGAGCAGGAGAATGTTGGACATGCTCTCTGCTTTTAAAATATTATGAACAAATTAAGCTATAATAGCAGGCTGATAAGTAAGGGTTCCACTTACCAAAAGAATACACCAACCGGCGGGGATGAACCCAAGTATACTCGCCAGGAGGCCCGGAATTGTGAGCTTAAGTACCACAATTACGAAGAACACCACAAAGACCGAGCCAAGAATGACAAATCCATAGACGATGCGGAACATAAGGTACAAGTTTGTCCCAAATTTTTCTTGTCCTATTGAAACCATCTAAAAGAGATGGAACAAGTTAGTCACTCGTATACATGGGGGTGATTAATTAAACATTGGAGGTGCGTGAATGGACCAAATGAGATACGAACAAAGTCTTACCTTCAGAACGAATAGAAGCACAAACATAAGTAGCCATGACAATGCATATACCTACAAAAGGCAAGTTGAAAATAAAAAGGGAATTACATTATAACTTCCAGAAACTACAACAGAAGCAAACTAAAAAATCTCATATATATGGAGAAAAACTAGTACTTGAATGCTTCTTCCACCATGTGCTTTGTTTGAATAGCACACAATAGCATATTGATAGATCAAGAAACGAAGCGAAATGATGATTTCCAAGACAAGGGAACGAATGCTAGTCTCCCAAAGGTGTTTTTGCTCACTTATCCACCAAGTCTCCCAGCTTCGTTCCACAGACATGCCAATAACCTCTTTTTTCCCTATCCACTCCCTCCAATCCATCCAGTCATCAAGCACCTTCTGCCGCTCAAAACATGACGGGTTGAAGATAAATGGTGCAAAGAGCCAAGAATAAACCATGAACCATATGGAGAAGATGACAAATTCGTGCAACTTGGAGACGTGGTAGGAACTTTCGTAGGCTTGGTATACGACCAAAAGTAGCAACAGTTCAAATCCTTTAACGAAGTGACTACGGGAGTACATGCGATAATTCTCTGTGAACTTTGCATGGTACACATCAAAGCGACGGACTACAGGTCTGTATTTACTGTCACCATGGATTAGTGTTCTCCCATAGTAGTGTGTTCTTGTTCCAAGCTGGAATGTGAGGAACACAGAGCCCAACTGAAGCTGCATCATGACAAAATCTATTAATGCTGAGCGGAATCCCTGCTCTACGCATATTTCTATGATCATAGGGAGGACAATCATCAAACCAAGCTGGAAGACAGCCTGTGAAGCTAATGCATTGTCGAGAGGCTTGATAATCTCTTGAATATGTGGATCTAGCAACATAGACATTTCCGAGCCACTCACAACAATATATAACCTCCCATACAAGAATACATAAACTGTAAGTACAGTAATCTGAAAAAATTGAACAATTCATCTTAGTACCATAAAACATGGAGAATGAACACGTCACATGTTAAATACCAAAATATATTAATGATAAATGACCTCATTTCACAAAACACCAAACTACATATGTTAATATGCATAAAAATTGTATTTTTGGAAGAAGGATGCATTTGTAATTTTGAATACACATTGACCACACCGGTGCATGAGGAAATAATAGGTTTTAGTTAGAACATCAGAACACTAGTGCATGAAGAAATAAATGTCTTGAGTTAGAACATGTTCACTTATATCCTCTTCATATTTTGCATGGTTTAAAAAATCGTCCTATTCGGTCAAAAAAATTACGCAAATGACTTATTATCTTTTTAGCGGGCTTCTTTTTTCGTACCATAAGTCATCAAAAAGTAAAAAATATCTTAATGCATCTTTAGGGAAAAAACTTCACATAGAATCTTACCATGCTACTGAAATAAACCCCAACCGTAGAAAAGTAGAAAGATAACATTCTATAGAAGGAAAATCCACGTCCAAGACGATAGACTTCACGACTTAATGTTTGTTCACCATTTCCATTGGCCACTTTAGCTTCAAAGCTTGAAATTTGATTCATTCTTACATCAAGCCCCTTACCAACTTCCATGTACTCATGATGTGTTGCATATCCTTCTCTCAATGTTGAATTGAAACCTAAGAACAATGAATTCAGTAACTATATTTTACGCAAGCGGTGACTGCGTGGTGTTTTATAAGGTGCAGGTTTACCTGAAAAGATTTCTCCACTTAGATTTATAGTCCTAGAAGCTTTACTTATGCCACCCCTGGTAATATGGAAGAGTCTGTCGAATATATCGGAATGTCCATAATGGAACCGTACCCTATACCACATTACAACAGTTAAAGATACAAGTAGCCTCATGATCAAAGGAAAATAAATATCTCGCATGCAAACTAAAAAATACGACCCTTGACCTCATTTAGCGATTCTCCTAATTACCCTTGTAGCAAAGGCCGTGCTTAGATATATTTCTTCTGCAAATTTTCGAAGGAGAATTGCTCCTTTTCCCCACTCTTTAGACTTCCTCACACCCACCTTAGCTTTCCAAATTGTCTTAATCAAAATGAAACAAGAAGGATCTAATTTTCCTTTAAAAACTAATAGGAGGTACAAACTACACACTATGTTTCACTGTATTTACCCTCAGCACAACATGCGCAGAAACAAAGGAATCATCAAATCTATTGAAAAAATCATAGCCATATTAAATGTCATATCAACCAACTCACAACACCAAAAGAATTAATTAAATTAAAAAGAGTTATTATTAAGTGAAAATATGGCGGTAACTATGAACACCCTGATTCTCTTAGTGGATATATTGAAACAAAGCTTTCCTAATATTGTAGACTTAGATAGTGAAGCCGTGAAAGTTCTATTTTACTGCTGTGTTTCAGTTTTCTCATACTATAAATTATCATGACAGTGCGAACCATCTGACAAATGGTGGTTACATCCTAAGCCTAATTTTAAACATGTTTTACCATTAGTTTTTAGCTAAGCTAGAATCAATAATTAGGAGAAAAGTCCAACCTACCTGGCTAGGAACTTTAGCGAACTAGAATAATTACGACCTTAATTACGAGGATAGTAAAGTGCCCGCATTACCCAGCCTCTGCTGGATTATTCCGCAATATAGTGAGTTAGTGAGTAGTGACAAACAACTCAAGTGTTGTTTTGTGAACTGCTGCAATTTTTTATGATAGTTTGTATGTAAAGGTTGTGAGGAGCCAAAGATCCATTAAGCAACAACCCATAGGACTAAGCAATGGGAGTTTGGAACCTTAAAAACATAGATGTAACGTTTTCATAATTTTGGATGCATAATTTTCTTTCAGATTGGAGGGATTTTTGCGCTTAATAGATATTTTTTCTAGCCTTTGCCCTTTAGGTGCATATGGTATAATCCTACATTCTGATCCAGTAAATGTCTGACACAACAAGTGATGTCGGAAAATATTGACCATCAAATACCATACCATCTAGCGACGCGACCTGTTTTTGCAGTGTATTATAAGACTAGATTTAACTAAACCAACATGTATAGTGGATTTACTAGTTCAACCTAGGGATTGGCTACACATGCAAGCACTCATTTTCCTTCCTCCTCTCTCCTTCTACCTATGTGTCATCCACATCTCTTTGGATCATCTCTCTCTGCAGGAGTCTCACCAGCTGGAGGGGATGGGTGAGGGGAGGACAGGTCCCTTCTGTAGATAGTTTAGGTGTAGATTGTGGCTTTACTCTATGGAGTGTTGCCGATGGGAAGTTGGGACGTCGATGCATCCGAGCTGCATCTGGCCAGTGATGGGTGTTCAACTATGTTGCAGAACCAGGGATGAGGGAGAGGGACTTGCTGACACCGAGTGAATATTCTTAAGATCAACCTCTTCCTCTTGTTCTACAACTTCGTCTCTATCATTATTCTTCTGATCGGTCTTTGTGGCGAGGGCGAGGATAAAAGCAGTGCAGTGTCTTGCCAAACTCGACGAAGACATTTGGGCTTGCTCCTGCGGGTGCTATGGCATGGTATTTACTGGAAGTACTCAATTGCGGGTTCCTGATGTGACAGGTTGCTGGAGGAGGTGCAGAGGCCGGAATCCCATTGAATAATTGCACCTTTGACTATCTTCTTGTTTTTCAGCATGGTGCGACAATGCTTTTTCCAGCCACTAGTAGGGAAAACATTATATGAGGCAAGTTATTAGTGGTGTTTCACGTTGTATGAGTGGCCTGCCACTTTGTGGAATGCTGCCAGTATATCGCTATTAGTGGTTTGCCTTTTGAGTGGACACGCCCCTGGTAGGTGGGTCTGGACACCCAAAATATTAGTGGTGTGTCTATTAGTGGCACAACACTATAGTATCTTGTTACAAGTGGGGTGTTACTATTAGACACGCCCCTAATATGTTGGCCCATGATACCAAATAACCCAATGTGGCCTATGCCACCCCACTGTACTCTGTTCCAACGGTGTCCCCTTGTCCCCAATCAACACCGCCTCCCACCCCATCCCCCACCCCGTCTGCCGCTCCGTCTTCTGCCTGTCTGTGCCGTCCTGTATGCTGCGCCACCCCGTCCCCCGCTATGTACACCTTCCCATACACATTGTCTCATCCTCGTTGCCCCGTCTGTGACGCCCCGTCTGCCGTTCTGTACCCTCCCCATATGCATACCTCATCCTCGATGCCCTATCTATGCCGCCCGTCCGTGGCCGCTCGACCATGCGGACGTTGACACTTCGCTGAGTGCCCCTTCCGACCTAGTAATTTTTTGAATTATTTTTAGTTAGATTTCGTGTAGGATATAATTTTAGTTAAATAAAATATTTAGGATTTAGTTATAGATTTAAATTTAGTTGATAAAATGTTTAGTTTTAGTTGATTTTAATTATTTGATTTGATAAAATGTGTTACGTAGATTAGATTCATGGAAGTTGATGAAATGTGGTAATATTCACTCAATAAGCTGTTAATCTCCGTTTGATAATTCAATGTTGGTTGTCCGTCGACGGTGTTATTATATGGTACTATTTTGAAAATCACTAATAGCAACTACTATTTTTTCTAATTTCTGAAATTATGTTAGTGTGTCGTACTACCTTACTTACATGCTCCTTTTAGATGTTGTACTAATCGCGTGTACCTTCCATTCCACCAGTATGTATGTCATTGGAGGCTTGTTATGCGCACACAACCAGTAAATATTACCACGGACGTGCCCAATACACGCCACTAGAGGTAAGTTTGGCATCACACTATTAGGTTATTTCCTACTAGTGGGCAACCTTGGAGGCAACTGGAAGAAGAATAATGACTCTATGTTCTACATGCCTGGAGTTTGGAATTGAAGTGGCTTTGTTACAGGTCTATGAGTGATCTCTCGACACTAAGTATGATATCGACTTTCAGGGAAGAAGGGGAGCTTCACGCACCCTTGATGCTAGTGTCTAATTGTCGACGGAAGGTCCAACACCTCCTGGCAGTTGTACCATGTCGGAAGCCCTTAAGACCTAGCACCGTTTTCTCATGACCTTGCAACCCAAGTGGCTTGTTCCCGGAAGAGCCACAATTGACTTTACACTGTTGAACCTCCATTGAGCTGGAGCTCGACTCGATTGGATTGTGCAAATTTGATCCAAGGTCCTCTATCCAATTTTTTAGGACTTGTTTGCAACTTCAGTCCTTCGGGATTGTTTCTCATAAAAATAGGGTTGACACATGTGTGCTATTATGCTACTTCATCAAGCTCCTTAGCACTTCTCTTGACTTCATACTAAAAGACTATTTAGCAAACAAGAAAATTCCACATAAGTTAGAATCATCTCATTAAGAAGTGATCTAACATATGACACTGTCTAGTAGATGTCGAACACTCGATCTGAGAAGTGGGAAATCGATGGCGGTGGGCCATCATATTTCTTGGAGAGGTCCAAAGCTCAATTATTCCTGGAAGGGTATAGCAATATCCGGTACTTTTATAATGTCGCCATTGCCAGAAATAGGAAGAAACTTGGTCATAGTCTCCAAGAAGATGAAGGTATGATCCAAGGTCATGACCAACTTAAAGTGTGAACTACAAAATAATATAAAGGACTATTTGGGGCTCCCGAGGAATAAAACTTTGCTCTTCATGAGTCCCAAACAAAAAATATTTTTCCGGATCTCTAATGAGGATAATGATGTACTTAGTGCACCCTTCACTAAATAGGACACACAAACGATCTTCCAAATGGAACACAACCTGGACATGAGACCGGATGGCTTTGAGTTGAGCTATCTCAAAATTTCTAGAAAGCTATCAAGTCAGACTTTCTAGACATTTTCAATTTTCTTCATGCTAGAAAACTAGACATGCATAGGATATATTTCAATGATATAATTTTGTTCCCCATGGTTAATGAAAAAGAACCGATCCAACAATATTGGACTATATGCCTGCATCATGCTAGCTTCAGAATTTTAACAAAGACCCAAACCATTAGGCTTAATTTGGTGGAAGAGAATCTGGTTTGGCCGACCCAGAGTACAAAAGAGAGAAACATCCATGATGGGGTGGTCATACTACATGAGACGTCCATCAATGTAGCCACAAAACTGAAATGGTGCGGTCTTAAAATTTACTTTGAAAAATAATATGACAAGGTCGAATTGTCATTTCTCTAGTAAACTTAGACAATGAAATGTTTTTCTTCCCTTTGTGCACTTGGGTCTCTGATTTTGTTTTGGGGGAAGGGGGTAGTGCAGCAATGAAATTTAATGATGATGTTGGCAATTAAACCAAAAGTGGCTTTGGAACCACTACTAGGAATAAGCTAATGCGTGGCGCACCAAAAATGCATAGCCGTGGCGCAGGTGCCGCGCCTATTAAAATAGCCGTGGCGCACCACATTTTGGTGCGTCACGGCTATCTCGTTTACCCGTGGCGCACTGTCTGTTTGGTGCGTCACGGCTATATTTTGTTACCTGTGGCGCACCACATGTTTGGTGCGTCACGGCTATTGATTTTGAAATTTCAAAAAAAAAAGGCGGGACAGATCCAGATCTGGATCTGGCCGCTCAAAAATTTGAAATTTCAAAAACGAAAACAGAGAGGAGGCCGGAGTGGAGGTTGGCCGCGGGAGTGGAGGGTCGCCGGAGTGGAGGTGGTCGCCGGAGTGGACACGAGCGGTTGTCGCCGGAGACGTGAGGTGGTGGTGGAGGAGGAGGAAGGGAGATGAGAGAGGGAGAGAAGGAGAAGGAAAAGGAGAAAGAAGGAGATGATAGAGGGAAAAGGAGGACGAAGAAGGAAGAGAAATATTGGAGAAGAGTGGAGGAAGGAGGAGGGCGTGGCGCACCAAACGTGTGGTGCGTCACACCTTTTTTTTATTTTGTAGGAAAAAAACATCTGTTTGAAATAACTTTTTTCCCTTTCCGAATTTGGAGAATCTAAAAAAACCTCACAAGCTGAACTTTTTCTCAGAAAGTCGAAATTCATATTTCAAAATTTGATAAAAAAAATTATACCTTAAACTCTCCGTGCATCTATAATGAATTTATTCTTTTGATGATTTTTAGACCTGTAACTCTTCTGTGACAAAACTAGAAAGATGGTCCGGCGGGGCGCGGGGGGGGGGGGGGGGGGGGGGTGTGTGGAGGGAAATTTCGTTGGAAGCCATAGCCGTGGCGCACCACATGTTTGTTGCGTCACGCCTATCTGCAATACCCGTGGCACACCAAACATGTGGTGCGCCACGCCTATCTTTGCCCACTCAGCCCCCTGACCGCCCAGCCCCCACCTATAGCCGTGGCGTACCGTGTGGATGGTGCATCACGGCTATGCCCTTAGGCGTGGCGCACCGAGGCCCACTAGTGTGTGGTGCGCCATGGCTACTTAGGCGTGACACACCGAGCATGTGGTGCGCCACGGGTATGATTTCTCCTATAGCTGTTTTCCTACTAGTGAACCGTGACACACTATCACCTTATTCATTGTGGCAGATATGGTGTATGTCGTGATAGAGTGTGCTAAGATGGGTTACTAGAGGGTACATTGCCACAACTTGTGGAGGCTGGTCTTTCTATCCTTCATACAACGATGAGACAATTATATTTTATGGAATATGTCCTCGAAAAGACTAAGAATCTAAAGTTATAATTTTTAGCATTTGAGCATATTTTTTGTCTTAAGATCAGTTCTATAAAATCTAAAATATTCAATTTCTAGGAAGCTCAAAAGATTGCTGATCAATATGCCAAATTATTCGGATGTTAGTGTGATAAATTTCATATTAGGTACTTGGGTATTTCGATTCATTATTGGATGATCACAAATGCCAAATAGAAACATGTGGAGGACCGATTCAAGAAGTTGCCAAGCAGCCGGAAAGAGAAGTTACTATTTGTCGATGGAAGTTACAATCTGTCAATTGAAGATTGGTACTATAACTTCAATACTTAGTAATATGTTACTTTATACATTCTATTAATTCCACCTATCGAACGGGATCCTCCGTAGGTTGGATTAATTCTAATTGAGGTTATTTTTTCAAGGAGATTGCGATAAAAAGAATTTATGACTAGCTAAAAAGCTTTACATAAACCTCTTTTGAAAAAGACAAATTTCTGCCGATTCAGCTGAAATCGGGCCAAATTTGAAATACAGTTGCCTCGTAGTTTGCTCGTGATTTTTTGCAAAAATCATTTTTAGGTACCCAAGTACATGTTTCTTCAGAGATATGCCAAGAGTTACTCAAGATTTAACACCTAGGTACGAACGGTCATGTCCCCCGTTTTGACCGTATTTCGAAATCGGCATAAAAGGTTTGAAAAAATTCAAAAAAAGGGATAACCTTAACAATATGTCATAATAAGTGACCTAGTATCCATAAAAAATAATAAACTTGGAATACGGAAGTTATCTCAAAAAGTATTAATAGAAATGAGCTATCATCTACGAAGATTCATGGCTTTCTGGCCAAATGACGGATGCTAGGGCCACATTCATGGCATAGTTTTTAAATGTGCCCATATTACACACAAACATTCATATTGGAACAACGAAAAATGTTCACGAAGAAAGTTTTATTTTTTGTTGAATAAAAATATCATTTACGATTTTCGGAGTGTCAAAAACGGTGTTTTTTGTGAAGCTTCTACCAAAAGTATGTTGCAAAATTGTACCACATAAAATTCTTAAGTTATTAGACCATATTTTATCTACAAATAACCAAATTACTTACAGTAAAAAACTTTACGTAAATCTCTTTTGAAAAAGACAAATTTCTGCCGATTCAGTTGAAACCGGGCCAAATTTGAACTACAGTTGCCTCGTAGTTTGCTCGTGATTTTTTGCAAAAATCATTTTTAGGTACCCAAGTACATGTTTCTTCAGAGATATGCCAAGAGTTACTCAAGATTCAACACCAAGGTACGAACCATCATGTCCCCCGTTTTGACTGTATTTCGAAATCGACATAAAAGGTTCGAAAGTTTTTCAAAAAAATGGATAACCTTTGCAATATGTCATAATAAGTGACCTAGTATCCATAAAAAATAATAAACTTGGAATACGGATGTTATTTCCAAAAAGTATTCACAGAAATGAGCTATCATCTACGAAGATTCATGACTTTCGAGCCAAATGACGGATGTTATGGCCACATCCATGGCATAGTTCTTTAAATGTGATGATATTCCACACAAAAATGCATATTGGAACAACGAACAATGTTCACGAAGAAAGTTTTATTTTTCATTGAATAAAAATATCGTTTTCCATTTTCAGAGTCTCAAGCATGGGGTTTTTTGTGAGGCATCTATCAAAAATATGTTGAAACATTGTACCACATAAAATTCTAAAGTTGTTAGACCATATTTTATCTACAAAAACTTAAATTAATTTCTCTTAAAATCTTTACATAAACTCCTTTTGAAAAAAACAAATTTCTGCCGATTCAGCTGAAACCGGGCCAAATTTGAACTACTGGAGCCTCGTAGTTTGCTCGTTATTTTTTGTAAAAACCATTTTTGGGTACCCAAGTACATGTTTCATCAGAGATACACTAATTGTTTCGCGAGATTCAACCCCTAGCTTCGAGCGGTCATGCCCCCTGTTTTGACCGTATTTCGAAATCGGCATAAAAGGTTAAAAATTCAAAAAATGTATTTTTGTATTTTATTGGATAAAAACATTTTCTTATACTATATAATGACATAGGACATGTTTGCAAAAAAAAATTTAAATTCATTTGGTTAAAATTATAGTTTAAAATAAAAAACTATAAAAGAAAACAAACAAAGGAATAAAAAGAAGGGGAAAAAAGCTGACCGAATCGGCCCAGGCTTTAAGCAGGCCGACCGGGGGTGCAGCCTCTCTGTTCCCTGGGCCAGGCCAATGCCCATGACTGGAGCCTGCCCTCATTCCCTGGGGAGGCCAAGGCCCATGACCGGAATGTAAGGTAAAAATAGTGTCGTTTCTGTATGTTACCCCGAGTTAGGTTGTGTCCTGTTGGACAAGGCGAAGTGGAGCGCTCCTGATTTGACGGAGGTCTCGGGTTCGAAGACGAACCCTGCCTCCGCTTTTTAAGCGAATTAAGCATGCAGAACCCCGCCTCCAGGTTAGCACTTCCAGGTGGACCCCGTTAGCACTTCCAGGTGGACCCCGCCTACATGGCATCTAAGCAAAAAAGCAAAATTGCTGAGTTGGCCTAGTACCCTTGTCAGCTCCATGGTAGACCCGTTTCTACCATGACATGTATGCGATTGCTGAGTTGGCCAGTTAGCATGTCGGATATGTGGTGGGTCCATCTATGACAAATAGACGGTGATTTGACACGTAGGCACAAATGAGGCACCATGACCATTTAAATTGGTCTCAGTCAGAGCAAAATAGGGAAACAAACCCATTTTGTTTGTATTGTGACCAACTCGGGTATAGGTATAGCCTCTCTCAAACAATTGACTCGAGATAATGTGACCAATTTTTTTACGGTCACCGGTAGAAGGTCAGTATTTGATATATTTCTTGTAGTGTTAATGCAATATGGTGCGTCATCTAGAATAACGGGGAGGGGGGCTATTTATATACATGACCTTGAGATTATGAACAATGCCCTACATGAGAAATAATATTTCAAGCTTCTTACCGAGGATCACAGACGACAAAATTTTCTTAAAATAACTTATGTTGGCTCAAAAGCGTTATCCCTAGACCTATACAAGTAAGTGGACTCGCATATCTAGGCTAGCGTAATGGCTGATGAAGAAATACATCCTCCGGTTTGGGACTTTTGAGATCAAGGGCGGCTCGGAGGATAGGTGTTGGGATGAGAAAAGGCTAGGGAATTCGGCCTTCCAAGGCCAATACCCGACTCCGTAAATATTGCACGTCATAAGAGTGACACAATCGCTACCATAATGGATGCTTTGCTGCCAAATGTGATGTTCCGGCACGATTTAATCGCCCGTCACCATGCAGCATAGCATGATCACGTTGAGTGGTTTGTTATGATCCAATTGAAACAACGAAATGATGAGCTCTCCCAGAATATACATGAGAAGGGTAAATTCTCTAGAGATCCAATGTACAAAGAACTACTTCATTCTGATGTTTTGGTGGACAATAACAACAAAATTTTGAAAATGAAGGTATCACTTAAAATGAAAACATGGTACATTCATAGATGTGTAATAATTACCAAGTATAACCTTGGAAAGCGTAACTTTCATGGAAACTTACAATGTTTCTTTTGTCATCGCGATGAGGCCATTTAGAACTTATTTTTTACAATGCAAGTTCACCCAATCAGTATGGTTAATCATGAAGGTGGATTCTAAATTATACCACCATGTAGTATTGCAAACAATTTTCGTAGTTAGCTACGTGGAATATAAAACAAGTATAGAATACCCATTAGCTTGTGAGTAATTGCAGTAATACACTCGCTTTGGCTATGTAGAAACAATTTCATTTCAATGGTAAGAATTCTTATCCTTCGTGGGTTGTTAATTGGTGTATCTATTTTTTTTCTTCCGTGGTCTTATGATGTTTGTGATATATATATATACATATATATATATATATATATATATATACATATATATGTATATACATATATATATATATATTGTGTGTGTGTCCAGAAAGTTTGATGCAGTTGCGAGGGATATTTTTCTCAGCATGGATGGCGGCTTAGTCTTTGTATCGACCCACCAACACAACATAGACGTTCAACATATAGCTAAGCCTTATTTGACATTATTGGTTATGCGGTTGTGTGCATTCTAATTATGCAGTGGCTGAGTGTGTTCTCCTCTAGCATGTATCTTCTTGATGCAAACTTTTGATTTTAATACAGCACCATTTATTAAAAAAGGTACTTGCTAAAATGAGTTCAAACTAATTTTCCTTGTACTTGTTCAGACTAGAAGAGAAAAACTTGAAGGCTTACATAAATACTATATTTTCGATGCAATAAACAACACAACTTTTGGGTTTCCCGAAAAATGAAAGACATAATTAGTATAGCTGGATAGCCAGTATAGATAGACTCATATGAATCTGAAAGACGTTAGGTAAATAAAGTTTCTATATCAAACGAAAATAAAATGTACATACCTGAGAGGACTAGCAAGAACTCGTTGCCCAATTGTAACATAGCATGTCTCTTGATTCGACAAAAACCAAGCAAGTGATGAAAAACTACAATAAAAAATAAATGTAAGAGAGCATATGTTAATTATAAATATTTAACATGAATGATAGGAGGAGGATACAAAGTAAAGGTCCATCTAAAATTCTGCACTTATATGGGGAGGGGGCATCCAGATTAGACGCTAAATGTTTAATCCATGTATTTTGCACCCTAAACATTAGAATCACGACCCACTTCATGCTTGGAATTGTTTGACACAACTTGAAAGAGTGAATTCCATCCATGCCCCCAGCCTCACTTGCATAATTTCATCCCCCTCTGAGGCATTCTCATCCTAAATCCATACTTGAAAGAAAAAATAATTCAACACAAAAGAACGAAAAGGACACGTAACATATTTTCTCATTGTTTTTTCTCATCGTCCTTTTCCTTGTATTTTCCACATGATTTTATTATGGAAGCTTTATCTTCCTCCAAAGATATCTACACAAGCTATAAAAATCATCTCTAAACACACAAGAAACAAAAAACTACAATCAAGAGGCCACCCGCGAGATGTATGGACTGATTGCGTCATGGCCAAAATAGAGCAACTAAGCGCCACCCGTATAGACCTATTCTTCCGGTCGCATGTATGTCATATCATTCTATAGCCAATAAGTTGGTCAACAAGAAGAAACTTCCTTATTGACCCACTCACCACAAGTGCTTGTCGTGATTTAAGAGTGATATACCCCGAGTTTGACATGCTAGGCATCAACAATGTAAGGCTTGTGCCTACAACAACCATTTTTTCTGATAAAGGGCGCTTTATTAAACTCCTAAGTCAGCATCACGCTGATACAGTTCATAAGATTTTACTCATGTCCTGCCATAGTCATGGTGGCTGTTTCAGAATGTTAACCCGGGGAAGCGAAACTCTTGGTTCAGGTTCACTACTCCCCTTCTTTGTCGAACAAGCCCAAGTTGATTGTTTGGAATTTTGATGTTCCATGTGCAAATGTCAAATATTGGGTACAATTTTGATTTAGAATATGTATATAATGAATAAATTTGGATAGATGGACATACCTTCCAGTAAAAATATTATCGCGAAGACCTAATATAGTGGGTTTAACCTTTCCATACTTTTCACTCCTAAACTCCTCTAGGATGTTCCTTATTTTAAATGCCTCTTGGAGGGAATTATCCTACAAGAGAACAAATGGTTACCAGCAGAGCCGAAGATACATGCGAAATAATTAATTTATTTTGGCAATACGCAGTAATCATATAAGAAGTAATTAAAAATTCCATACAAAAACGGTTATTTGGATTTAAATGACTACAAAAGGTTGTAATAAGGGCATCTCCACTGATTATTAGGACTTGATATCATTGTATGATATTGTTCATATATATTATCTAGTAGAAGATTTGATTACTTTGGAACTATTAGTTTCCTCGGGAAACCCTTAATCTTATTCTCCCTGATGGGACGACAACGACACTATCGGTGTCGTTCACCCTATTGGGTTATCCTTTTGGAGAAATTTCTGGCTTGAGGGGTCTGGTTTTGGAGCGGTGTCACACCTTCGGCACAGATGATGAGGATTCTCAAAGGTGAGCCATTGTGGGGTCTCAGGGAAGGATGCATGTCGATAGACGCGCACATGGTGGTGTCATTATCTACCGTCATTGTGGCGTTATTGGCAGGTTAGTGAGGGTCTTCACTTCATTTAACGCGCTGGAGAGATGGGATAGAGGAATATGGAGGAGGCGACGGCGGAAGCATGCACACTATGTGCTTTTGGCCGCTGAGCTGGTGATGGGCATGGCCAAGGAATATGGCCATGTTTCATCTATCACTTGTTCTAGTTGTGGTGCTTTTTCACTATTTGGTTGCTTCATATTGTATGATCATTTGCTGTAAGAATCTTTTCCGGTTTATGTCAAATAAATGAAATAAATCAAGAATGTATGCATCTCTTTGATGTAGAGGCTAGAGCATCTCCCGGTTCTAAATATACAAACTATGTATATGGCGCATACATGTATGTTCCAACATTTTTATGATGGAGACTACCCACATTTCTCGCTATATTTAACAATATATTAAAACCAAATGTGTTGTGCTCAGAAGTCACAACCTAGCTGGCACAATTTTAAGATTTATCACTATCAACTGGCTAATGAAATTGTACTTATAGTAGATTACATCTCGGCAAACAGAAATGCCATCCAGTAGTTGAATACCTTTGGAATCTCGTTGAAAAAATGGCAAGATATGGCAAAGTCTACTATCTAATTCCGCCACAAGAAAAACGAGACAATGGTAGGGCCAGGATCGCATAGCGATGGAGTCTAAGCACACATCAATTCAAATTGTAAGTCCGGTTGAATACATGGGCTTTATTACATGTTACTAGGTCACATACAAACAACTTAATCTTAAAGTGGTTGATGTATGGAAGTCAACATGTATAATGTGCAGATGAAAATTGTACCTGATTTATATCAATGGCCTGGAGTGCTTCTCCCCTCGTGAAAATTATGGCATGGTTTTGATTTTCAGGTCTTCCCTCTCCAATCATAGGGTTGCCAGGAAGCTTGATTCGGTAAATTTCCTGAATCATGTTTGAAACAAAAACCTTGAAAATGTCATGTATAGGCACCTAGGGTGATGCTAATTATTCTACATTGCCCCATATTTCTTCAATACAATATCTTTGTGTCACTTAAATCTTTTGGTACGCCGCAGTGAAAGAAAATATAAACATCACATAATCTTTTGTTCACGTGACATAAATATGAGAAAAAAATACATACTTTATGTAATTTTTTGTGCTTTATATTTTTTCTTACTCGTTTCATGTGTTTCTTATCGATTCTTGCATTGTGGGTCAATATGAACGCGCGTGTGTGTGTGTATTGGTAAAACCACTTGTAGATTAACTATTCTACAACCCTTTCTGAAGTTTTTCGGTCACAGAAGTGAACTTCGACTTAATTTGCACAAATGAAATTCATGTCGTACCGTCTGTTTTCCGAATTTCTAGCTATACGTAATTGAACTTCCTGGCGGACCATTTTTTTTGTTTTGAAATGCTCGCCATACCTAAGTGAAGTTCATAATGATTTTTTTCAGTGAACTTCTTAGGGGACCATCTTTTTATTAACTTTTCACGATATGTAAGTGATCTTCTTGGTGTACCATTTTTTATGAACTTCTCTCCATACATAAGTGAACTTCCTGTTAATATCTTGTGAACTTCGTGGGCTGAACTTTCATGAGGTGAACTCCCATTTAATACGAAGTGAACTTCGTGTGGGTGAACTTTCACGGAGTGAACTTCCGTTTAATACAAAGTGAAATTCACATTGTGAACTTTCCTTTTTATAAGAAGTGAACTTCGCGGGCTGAACTTTTTGTTTAGTATAAAGTGAACTTCTGACTATTACAAAGTGAACTTCCGCCGGGCCGGGGTGGTCTTCGGAGCGTCAGGGTGTCGGTCATTGGGGCTGCGCGGGGTAGCGCATCGGCAATCAGGACAATCAGTTTTGGCCGGAGGTGTACCACGCGCAGAAAACGCATACGAATAGAGCAGAGGATAGGATTATCACCGACGGGTTGTTGCAGGCCGTATGGAGAGCCCGTGCAACTGAGGATCGCCGCCGGGTAGGCGCGCGGGGCGGCATCCTCACCGGGAATTACATGGAAAGGCTTCCTTACTAGAGAGGATCACGTGCCGACGTCCTTGCTGGGAGCCATGAGGGGGCGGCTTCCTCGCCGGGGGCACGCGAGGATGTAAGTCGCTAAGTCACGCGAGGCTGAGGTTGGGGGCGAGTTGGGTGGTCCACATGGTGCTCCGTCGGAGTTGAGTTGGAGTAACGTGCGCCGGCGGGAGGTGGAAGGCGGCATGGAGAAGGTTGGTGGAGGGCGGTGCGCCGGAGATGGGGTTGAAGAAAGCACGGGTGCGGGCTCGGTTCAGAAGGTATTTTGTTTAGGGTAGCTATTCTACAAGCTCTTAAGGGGGTTGTAGAATAGCTCCACCCTTAAGAAATATTCTAGAACCTCCTTAAGAGTTCTAGAATAGCTATTCTAGAACCCATGTATCTTACCATGTGCAACACGCCTTGAGCCGACTGAAAGGAGGAAAGCCGGAAAACTAACCCGCGCCCCGACCCAGCCCCACCGACCTACGACCCACACAAGCGAACTTCCCCTCTTCTCCTACCTCAAGTCGTATGACACACGTTCCTACCCGATATAGTGTGTACCCGCCTCCCTCCGATGGTACCGGCTACCTTCTTCCTGTACTAGGAGCGTGACCCTGCCGCTTGCTTCCTCACCTATGCGCTCGACCCCGCCGCTGAACGCATCCCCTATAAGCGACACCCCGGTGTCGGCCTACGTGTGCGCCATGATCGTCGGAAAGTTCCCCGACGCGCCTTCACCGACCATGGACTGGCGACCGCAGGGACTAATCGCTGGCACTGGCCAACCCCCCGTCATGCCCTAGCTCTGGCTCCGGGTCCCTTTCAACAGCCGTCGCCGAATCGAGCTCCCCCATGTGGATCCTACGGAGACCGCCCCTCCCATCGGCATGTCCACGACAGCGTCGCCGTCCCCTGCATCGGTGCATCCCATGGCGCTCCGACGTCTCCGGTAAGTCTAGCATGTGGCCACGCCTCCCCCGGCAGTCCATAGCATGCGGCACAAAAGTCTATTGTCGTCTCCTCGGAAGTCCAGAGCTTGCGGCTGGGGAGTTCACTATCGGCTCCCCTCAAGGTCTAGTGCACACAACTAGTGTTCGTGCCACCGGTCCTCTCCTAAATGCCTCCAACACACCGTTCTTCGTGATGTGCCATTCTGAGTAGTTCACAACTCTGATTCGGGAAGTTTGTATATTTTATTTCAGGCAGTAAAATTTATATTTTGGGTATTTTGTTTTTAATCTACTACTAATTCAAAAATCAGAAGTTCAGTTACGTGTCGGGCAGGAGTTCATTGTCTTGACTAGGGAAGTTGAGAAGTGGTTCGAGTATAAAAATTTAGTAAAAATCATGACATAATACATGGGTTCCGTGACGAAGTTTACTTGTGTGCTGTACAGAAGTTCACAAATGTGATTAGGGAAGTTCAAAAGTGTTTCGAGTATGAGAATAAAAAAAGACATACAACATGTGTCTCATCCTCCGCGATGAAGTTCACTTGTGTGTCACGCAGAAGTTCACTGTTCTGACGAGAGAAATTCAGAAAGGGTTCTAAAAAACCGTGGATGCTGAATAGCATGTCTGTATATTAACATATGGTTCTTAAAAATATGTGCTCATAATTTGATGATATAGTTAATGGTCAATGCCCATGCAATCCATCAAACGGGTCATGCCCATTCTGTGATTGCCAACATATCTTGGTTCCTTAATACTCCCTCCGTCTAGGTTTTTAGGGCTCCTAAAACTTTGCGGCGAGACCTAGGTGCAATTTTATTGGACACGGTTGCCCACCTCATGGAATAACCTTCTCCAATCAGGATTTTGCTTGGACTTTTTTTTAATCATCGCATTAATTAGTGGAGGCAAGGAAGGTAGTGCATGGTGATGCCATCATGCATGCATGCGGAAACCATCTCATGTTCACACCACGTGAGACAAAAATGAGAGAGAATACATGCGGCTGGGAGTAATTCTAGGAGATGCAGTTAATGTAATTAATATCTTTGGGGCCTTATTTAGTTGGTGTTTCGGGACAAATAGTTTTTGGTTAGGAGCCCTAAAAACCCGGAGAATGCACACATCTGTGACCCATATTGTGCGGTATTGGAGATAGGGGTGCACATTAGACGACCGATACCTGGTCAAATGATATTGCACTTCTCTAGGAATCATTAAGTCTAGTTGCTGGAAATAAATTATGCTTAAAGTCTTGGATGTATGGTTCCATTAAATTCTTTACCTAGTTACAAACCATGGCATTATTTACCTGAACCACTAAAGGCTAACAGACCTGTCAATATGTATATGTATTGTATGATTATCCAACGAATGGTATGTTGCTTTAACTGATTATGCAAGACCTGGAAGAGAATTTCAACACGAGTCTGTATATATTGATCACTTCCTAAAATACCATATTGTATCCCTCCCCACAGAGGCCCCCAAAACCCTAAAAGTAACCACCATCACGATCCTCCTTGCCTTCGTGGGTGTTCCTTTGGAGAATTTGCAGCTTATTCTAGTACTACAAACATTGGAGGAGCTTTGGTGGCTTCTAGATCATCTTGCGACAGCTTGGCCAGGGCCCAAGGGTTGGCTGTATAATTTAAAGATTTGACCCGGATCAAGTATTTCCTCCATGATGACTAACATCTTCACACCCCCTTCTCTAGATAGGTCTCCTCGCACTATGGGGTTGATTTGTGAATCCATGTATACCCCATTTGATTGGCTCACGGATATAGTTCGGCGTACAAATATATGATATGTTTGGTGGGCTTGCTTGTGTGGTGGCATCTCCAATACTGTTGGAATGTGCATACCATTCTAGACCTTTGCTAGAGTTGCAATCTATATAACCTTTATCACTTTTATACCACACTAGATTGTTTATACTGGAGTCATTGATGGTGGCTTGGTTGATAACGTGTGCCAGTTTCTATATTTGTGTCTCAGAGTAGTCTATCAAGGCTAGGAAGTACTACGGTGGCACCGTCTCATAAAGTTGGGGGTAGCACCATCTAGTGTTACATTCTAGTAGTGGTTCATTTACTTCGTAACAAAATCCTAGGGTATGGCCTTTGATGGTTGTACCTATTAATGGTGGCAGTTGTGTCACTTTCTCGCTTAAAACCTCGCCTCGAGGCTTTATTGGCTGCAACAAGACGATTGTGGAGTACATGTGACTTTATATCATTAAAGTCCTTGCTGTTGGAGGACTTTTTGAAGGGAATATGCCCGAGAGGCATTAATAAAATGGTTATTATCTTATTCCTTGTTTATGATGAATATCTATTTCTCATGCTAGAATTGTATTAATCGGAAACGTTGATACATGTGTGTTTAATAAACAAACAACGGTTCCTAGTAAAGCCTCTCTTTTAACTAGTTGGTTGATTAATAGATGATCAAGGTTTCCTGATCATGAACATTGGATGTTGTTAATAACGAGGTCATGTCATTATAAGAATGATGTGATGGACACATACCCAATATCAAGATAATAATACGATCAAGTCATTTAGTTTATATTGTTATATCTTGTGTACAAAGTAAATTATTCCTTAGACCATGAGATCATGTCAATCACTGATACCGGAAGGGTGCTTTGATGTCATCAAACGTCACACCGTAACATGGAGACTATAAAGGTGCCGTTGGGTATTCGGAAAGTATTAGTTGAGGGTCATGGATCAAGAGTGGGATTTGTCCATCCAAAATGACGGAGAGATATACTCTGGGCCCTCTCGGTGATATCACATGGAAACCGCTTGCAAGCACGTGATATGATCACAAGGATGTTATATCACGGGAACGAGAAAAGAGTACTTATCGGTAACGAGATTGAACAAGGTATGGTTGATACCAATGATCGAATCTCGGACAAGTAAAATATCGTGAGACAAAGGGAATAGTTCACGACATTGTTGGTTCACACGATCACGAGAGTCATCATTGAATAAATAGGAGTCATCACGGATTTCCAGATCCCGCTGTTGATTATTGATCGGAGAGGAGTCTCGATCATTTCTATCTTATTCGCGAACCGTAGGGTGACACACTTAAGGTTCGATGACGCGTTTGAGAGGATACGGAATATCGAAGAATATTTTGGGCAGCACCAAAATTGTCTCGGGGAAAATTGAAATAGTTCAAGGAGTTTTTCGTCGAATGGTTGTTAATAGAATTAACAAATGATTTGAATTGCTATATGCAAATGTTTGTTAATGGAATTAACAAATATAAATAAAGAAATAAAAATGTTTTATTTATTTATTAAAAGAAAACCTTTGGATTTTCCAAGTGGAAAATAATGGGAGCATGAGTGGGTGTGAGTGGAGCTTCCACTCACATGAAGAGGGAAGGGGTGGGGGCACCACCATGGCTGGCTGCACCCCACCCTTGGGCTGCCTCCCTCTCCCTATAAAAGGAGGGTGAGGGCTCCTCTTCATTCACACACTTGCCCACTAGCTTTTCCCTCCACCCGCTGCTCCATTCCATGGTCTCTGGCTTGGCGAAGCCCTGACCGTGGGATTCTTCTTCACCACCATGTCGTCGTGCTGATGGAGTTCCGAGGGATCCTCTACTTCCTCGCCCCGCTGGATCGAGGGAACGGGGGTCGTCATCAACCGTACGTGTGACCAATCACGGAGGCACCGCCGGATGCGGTGCACTTCTTCTCGCTATCGGGATCGGTGTGAGTACGACTACGCCAACAACGAGATTTGATCTCATAACGCTTTGTGTCTTCGAGGGTATGTGTTCTCCTTAACCCTCTCTTTTCCCGTTGCACTTCGTCTCCTAGCTTAGATCTTGGCTTTTCGGGTGTCTCTCGAGTAGGATTTTTTTAATTTTCTATGCAACGCCCCCTTCACTTTTATCTAGGTTTGAGTGTTAACCATGGTGGTGAATGAAGAAGAAACACTCCATTGTTGTTGCTCCTATGGCATGATATTTATTATCATGGCATATTTTTTGAAAATAATTTTAGGTCGTTTCCATCTTAACTATAGATAGGTTGAAAATGTTATTGGAATGATTGTATCATCGTGATGTAACTCTATGAGATCAACAAAGCTCCCTTTACATAAATCACATCATACTATTGACTTGTGGAGCATTTATCACTCCACTATAGTCAATATCAAGTTTGCACGGATGAAATGCATATCAATTTGGATGTGATACGTCTGTGAATGATGCACTAGATTGGCACTGATACAGACATCAAAGTAATTGTCGTAACAACATGATAGACGGCTTCACTAGCACATGGCTTTTATGATTTGGATGACAGGACAAAATAGGTTTTCGATACGAAGGTCAACGACGTCCATTTTTACGTGCCTAGATAATATGGTCCTGTAATTATCTATGGCGGCATAAATATATCTTGCGCCGAGATCTTATAACCATGCTTTGCATTGCGTGTGTCTCTATACGTATGTTTCACAATGTTATAATATTTTAAGCTATGAATGCAATGACACGTAAGTATCTTGCTTATTCTCGAGAAAATACCAACTTCAAATATAAATGATAATTTAAGAAAGAGAGTTTATCTAGGAAATCATACTTCAAGATGTAGTTCCATACTTCCATAGTCAACTAAAATTCAATAAAGAATCTTGTCCGAAATGTAGTTAAGTAATATATATATATATATCTTTATGTTCAGAAAATACCTCATCATTCTTCTCACCTACTCCTTTGACGAGAACAGAATAATATGTCGTAGCTATCGTTCCATTCATAGTCGAAGATTCTACCTTATCGATATAAGCAACACGTAATGATGGGTACCTGCACATATTAAATGTCACTTAGACTGGAGTAACCTTAACATGTCATAGATAACTTTTCAATATTGAAAGGACTAAGTATCTTACATTATCATAAGATTAAGGATGTTCAGGTAGCTATTTTTGTCTCTATGATCCTTGGATAGCTTTTGCATGCCATATACATGACATGAGACAACATAGGAGAATTTGACATCGGCAATGGCTAGTGCCATGTCTACCATTGGCCATCTCTCTTCTGAGGATGGTGTTGTTCTATACTTTTCTGCAAAATGGTAAAGTAAGTCAAATTATATGCAGATTAATTAAAAATACGCAAAAAAATTATGGATTGACAATTAATCTAACCAAGATTAGTTTTATCTCTAATACATTGAATCTCCAGTGCTCTCCTATAGTACATCATTCCTCTAACTGCGAAGTAAGAAACAAATATTTAGATAAAAAGTTAGATTGTCTGTAGACAAATATATACCAAGTTAATATGTAGTTGATGTACTAAAACAATTATTGAATTTACCTGCTCTGGCAAGCGTTGGTCCCCTAAAAGACGCCCATGGGCAGATTTCATCCATTCTTGATTCCACTGAATCTTCATCCATAAAATTTATTCGCTCGAGAAAATTGTGCCATTCATCTATTACCATGGAAGGTCATGGTAAATCATCGACAAGATGCAGTAAGATGATTAAAATGCCTAGTATTGAGATAACCAAATGTACAAAGTACCTGGATACATTTTTTGTAGATAGAACAACATTGATATTCCATCCTCATTCATCATCAAAAGATCGGATTTCGAAAATAGCACATCTTCTCTATAGTATGGAGTCAAAACACTGATGTATAAAGTCAAAATGTTGTTAACTGATTGCTTTGTTTGCCATAATATAACTATAAAGATATTATTTCATAGAAAAATTAATAAAGATATTATTAGTTGTTGTAGAATTAGTGGAGAAATTAGTAGGTTAACATGAAGTTCAACTAGGTGCATGGTGGATGGGTGAGTTGAGTTTCTTACGTGAAGGACATCATGTTGTTGACGTCGGGAGCCCTTGGAATTTTCATAAATAGTGAGTTTGCAAAGTAAATAATCCTACGCCGAGCTTCAGAGTTTGTTGGTACATATACTGTAGATTCTCTCATTGATAGTAAGAGCTCAAGCCTAACACACTGCTAAGATAGGATTCCAATAAGTACTTGCAAACTTGTAGAACATAAATTTACTAATGAGTATGTTCTTTCACAAGAACCAAGACCTTTTGTCTAAAAGCTTCATCATTTATTGAGTCCAGATTTGGATCCGTAAACAGCTCGCATATATTTTCACTTTTCACAATACTGCATTTTTTGAAATAAAGATGAATGTCAGAAATTATTACCCAAGTGAAAATATTAGCATAAATCTTACCTTTCTCTATTCTTCATAATATCATTCAAGATTATTTCCATTATAACTTGTAATATATTGGTGACCTGTATCTGTATTGTGTCAGTGTCGCCATACTTTGCCGCCTATGAATAGGTCAATCAATTTTCGGTAGTGTTAGAATGCAAAATTGGGAGTGACACAAAAGTGTATTTGGTTAAAAAACATAGGTACATAGGTCATTAGTACCGATAATAGACTTAGTAGCTTTTCAAATTTAGGAATTAGCCGCGGAAGTTCCTCCAAACGGAAGTCTCTCACAACTGACTGCCTTTGCATGCCAATCTCAATGATGTCACGGATTTGGTCAACAATCCTATACACATGAAGAGATGACATGTTTATTAATTTAGTTAGCTAGGCTCATAACAACGGAAAACTCATGGTAGCTCCTGTGCTCCAACGAGCTTATTTAATTGTTTTGAGAACTTCATTATTAGTTATACATTTTTCTTCAAATTATGTATAGAGATACTTATACACATCTAGCATGCACGAAACAAGTTTTGTTGAAATGAATTATGATTTGTGATCTACGAAAATAGGAAACATGTAGGATAATAAAATATATTTTCCTTTTTCATAGCTACACATTAATCATTTTTAGCCTAAAATACGAGCATATTGAGTGAAACACTCCAGATTTATAGAGAATATATCTATGTTTGCATGCAAAAATAATCACCAATTTTAAACTTCAAACTATAATTTTCTATTTTTTAAATGATCGAGCTCACTGGAGTTTGGGAGCGCTATTCAATGTTTCATAGAAAGTGCTACATTAGTCATCTTAGTATAAGTAAAGGCGGTTTCAAACATAAAGATACATGGAAGAAATAAAAAGATAACTTACATGTTATCACTTTCTGCTGCAAGGCTATACAAGAGGTTTAGCAATGTCTCATAGCATTCCAGTACAGCATAATAGGTATATGGATCTTTTTTTAACATCTTTCTGAGCTCCTCATCCGTTATATTGACTCGCTTTGCCATATCAAGTGCAATTGGAATCTATATTATCATACCCATGAGCACCATATATTACTGCCTCAGGGTGAAACCTGAGTAGATCCATTATTGGATGTTTGAAAGAGCTTACCTTACAAGCAAGAAGGAAAGGAGGCCATTGAAAAACGCTAATCTCACCCATAGATGATGGAACAGTAAGTAAATTCCTCTCTCTGTAAACAATCACAAACACAATCATAGAATTAGCGTGCCATGAAAAAGAGAAAAAAAGACTAATACAAAATACAAACCTATTGCTTATTAGGTCTTCCTCTCGCAATGAGCTAATCGTTGCATTCCATATTTCAGAGAACTCATCAATATGCAATCTATACTCAGGGTCCTGCTAAGAGTTCACACACAAAGTATAAAGAAAATACAACAACAAATCAACTATCCAGTCAACAAACACAATTTTTTTAAAGGATGATTTCTTGAATTCATAGGAAACTCGGACCTGTAGCTGGCGACTCTTTCGTTGGCCGCCATATCTAGGGACAAGATTTTTTCCAAAAGCTCTCGGGATTGCCTCAAATTTTGATCTTAATGTCTCGAGGGTTCCGATCTGCATGAGGAAAACATCCAGAAACATGTACTAGTATGAAGTAGAATGTCTACACTCCAAGGACACAAATAGACACATGTCACTAACCTCACCCAGGTGGCTAAAGACACCATTCACTCCACCGTGAACCGTGGAAAAAAAGGCAAACCATATTTGGGTGTCCATGAAGTATACCTGCATGAAAAAATTAAATAAACATATCTAAAATGGAAAATGTAATAAAAGTCCTACACGACATGAACTGGTATGTACCATGATTACCGGTGCCCATACGGTGATGATAATGCCAAAAATTTGACGTACTACAAAAATTAACATCCTATCAGTGCTTGAAACATATTGCAAAATGAATTGGTATAATATTACCTTAATGTATACTGTAAACTTACAATATTGAAAACGCTCATGTTGCGTGTGATTCTCTCGTTGCGATAACAAAATATTCTTGGTAGGTTGGACCATAGGGCATATCTGCCAAAAAGTGATAGCTCAGGGAATGTTGAATTATGTTACACTAGAGAGAACATAATTTGGTTACAAGAAACATATCTAACTAAGAGGCTATACTTAGGTCCTAACCCCATCAAATTGCGATTATCCCAACAACTATCTTTGATTACCCTTAAAAATGGTTACAAGAAAAATTAATTACATTTTAGGTACAAAAACGTGCCATGGGTGCATTTTGGTACATCTAGTGGAAAACCATATGCTTAATTAGATAGTCCAAAAAATTGGGATGGAGTTCAATTTCGTCCAAAATATTTCTTGGACAAACACATGGACTTTAGTTTTGATAAAAACTACCCCGTTTATCTTGCTCTCATATTTGTGACATATACTTCTTTTTTCCAATCTATTTTCCTTATTGGTCAAGCCCAACTCGAACCTCGGTTCCCTAAGCAGCGCGGACAGAGTAAGGCGCTACTCCATCCTCTCACGCCTCATTCCACTGCTCCCCGTATGCAACCATGGGAGAACCCTCATTCTTGTCGCCGCTAGTGGGGCCCATCTGGCCGCACTAGTTTGGTGACGTGTCATGCGAGGCCATTCTCTCCGCCAATGCAGTTGGGTTCAGTAGACTTCAGGCTAGTCCGACGTGTCGGAGGCGGTGTACACGTGGTATCTACACAGCTCAGAGAGCCACTACGTGCATGCATTAGCGGGCGAGTGGTGCATCATGTGGAGCTGGAGTTCCTATGGTCCAACGAGGTATGCACGAAGAAGCACAAAACGATGGCTATCAACACGGCAAGACAGGTCAAGTGCTCATAAAAAAACACCTGGTTAGCTCCATTTATGGCAGCCACACTATTGCCATTGCAAAATCTAACATGATGCACAATTTGGTATTTGAGTAATATATTGAAGGAGCTATGCAAAGCTTCTATTATTAAATATCAGTGCCATGGGTCCGATGCCGAATAAAACAATACAGAAAAAGGGATTTCTCGGTCTCTTCCCACCTCAAAAAATAGTTAAAATCTGAATGAAGAGGTACAATATTTTATTAGGAGGAAGGAATTAGGCTGGTTTGAGGTTAAAAATACTTCCTAATTTTGCTGTTTTTGAAATTACTCTCACGGTGTCTGGAAGTAGTTCTAAGAATCAAAATGCAAATTTGAAACTATTTTTGCCAGAACAGTGTGGCTGCTATTAAAGAATGTACTTCAAATGCATTGGTTGTTCTTCTTCTGCGAACCAATGCATTGGACGTCATGCTTTGAGACTAGAGTTAAATATTGTGTTGAGTAATCACAAACTTCATTGTCGTGCAACCAACAGTTCTGGACACTTACATTTTTATTCTTCAAGAGCATAAAACCAAGACCATGATGACGTCCATTTATCTACATCCCTTCCCCCGACAAGGGTGCCCTGGAAAGACCCACACAGTAGGCCAAAGGTGCTCCACCCGTTGGACCACAATATAAAGCTACAAAAACTTCAGTTGTGCATAGTGTAACACTGGCATGCCCATCATGGCTGGGTCATCGACCCATGGCCGGGCATGCCGGCATGGTGGCTCAAAATTCCATAGTGATGGAGGCCTCATAGTGAATTTGTGAAAATAAGTTGCAGGTCATGGATGCGTGATTAAAATATATTAGAGGTTTCCGCAAAAAAAATAATAAACACATCTGTGTTAATCTCAGAACATTTTTTGACGAATTTGAACTACCTAACCACGATTACAATAAGATGTACCAAAATAAAAATGTTGGGATATCGTTTATCAGGAACTTATCGGTAGACCCAACATGAGGGGTAAATCGTATGATTTACCGCATATCGTCCAATTTATTGGCATGATGACCTATTTATCGGACGATTTGTTGGCATAAAGGCCTAGTTATCGGCTGATTTATCTTATCGGTTAGATAAAAGTAAGCGATAACTCGGTTGGTTTATCGGAATATCGGATGATATCTTGAACAATGCAAAATATAACAGGTTCTTGTACCTCCGTTGTAATTAGTTGGCATGTGTTCCGCTTGGAATGCAGCAATTTCATATAGATGGTTCTATAGAAAATGAGAAAACAATTGACATTCTAAAAAGGGGCTTAAGAGCATGTCCAAGGGTCCCACATATCCTTCCCGTTGTCCACTAGGGGTTTGGACACGAATAAGCACCCCCCCCGCCCAATGACGAGAACATCGGCTGAAAATGTACGTGATGACCCTTTGTCCTCCCAAACCTTGACAGCGCCGGACACAACTAGACATGAACACCACGGATAGCCGCCTAATGGTGAGGTATACCATAACCTCCCTAATTCTACCTTTCCCTTCAACATTATTGCTCCTGATCTACCTAACACCCCTGCAAATAGTAGCTCTCTTATGATGCCAACTATTCCCATCCTACTGTTCCTCCACATGTCTTGTTCTACGCCGCTGCCACAAGTTGCCATTCAAAGGACGAATGAGGAGCATTGTAATTTGGAGGCGTCAAAGAAGGCCCAAATGAAGATATATACTTATTTTTGAAATGCTTGACGCAACCGCCAGGGTGACAAGCAGAGGCCACTAGTTTTAGCGCCAGCTCTACATATGATTTCAGCCAAGGGAGTAACAATTGTGCCCATTCAAGGAGGTTTTCACCGTCTTCGTTGGCCTTATTCCTCAATGATAGTGCTGCCAACTATCCAACATGTTTCTTCTCCCCCAAGATCCATGAGAACAAGCTCGTTAACCCCAATGCCATCTTCTCCCCAATTGGTATTGACCATTCCCAACATGGTAGCCAATGTATTGACCTCAAGGAAGAAGCCTACACCGATTCAATGACCCTCTTATGAGCGATAGTCAAGCTCTAAGATCACACCGCTAAGGGTGTTCGACAACTATTAAATGATGCCCCGATGCCTCATCATGGTTCCATCATCGATGGAAATATCAAACTATTTGACACGATACCTCTTACCATCGCCAACTATGCCAAGGTTTGTATTCCTGAATTTTTTCATAATCTGGAGATATGATGATAGGAATTATCACAAAAAATGTATCGACGCATAGAGTGATGCTACCACAACCATTATATAGATTATGCATGATGGTTCCTGTTCGCCATGGCTAGACAAGTTAAGAAAATGGAAGAATATGAGAGTGATTTCTTTGATATTGACATCTAAAAGAATGTCAACATGAGATCCCCGAGAGGCCCTTCATGGAAGCAACGGGAGGATGAGGCTGTATGTTTATCTTGGATACAAATGAGTCTCGAACACATTACTGTTGGACAAAAAACGCGTGGAATGTTTCGGGAGAGGATGATAGCTTGATACGATGAATGGAAGCACTTAGCTCCATTCAACGAAAAATACATTGAGAAAGCTTTGTCACATAGGTGGAGGCACATCAAAGACATATGTAATAAATATCATGGGCAGCCCCAAATTTTCTTACTAGGCTGTATATAGGATGGTACTTGGCAACCCAACTTTTCCTCCAGAAATGAAAAACTTGGTAGCCCATTAATGGCTTCTTGGAGAGTTTAAGTCTGTCCAGTCTTCGTAGGTGTCTAAAAAGGACACATCATCATAGAAAACACGAAATGTTTGGATAGGATCGACTGGGCAAAGCAACCCAACCCCTGGTCTCTCGCCCAATACGGATCTCGTTGGGGATGGGACTCGTGAGAATATGAGATTTGAGACTCAAGAGCCATGCTATCACTAGCAATTATTTTTTGGTCTTCCTGTCAATGTGGTATGATCGGCCCTTCCCATTCCAATCGAAAATTTAGTACTTGTCGTAATTAGCAGCACCGCAATATTTCAAGTAGAACACGATGTGAATCCAGTGGTTCGCTTGATTACCTAGCTGAATCATAAATTTAGAAATTCATCAATAAATTTTTCATTTCTATACCTTCAATTTTTTCGTTATTCATCTTCCATATCTTATTTTCAATATCTCACTCATCATGATCAAGTGATCAATCATGTCTTTTAGAAAGTGTGATTCTGGTGCCGAAAAGCACTTGAGAAAAGGAAAATGACATGCTTTTGACTCAATCTCAAAAGGGGGCCATGGATAAGTTTATTATGCCCCTATTCTTAATACATAAAATTGCATTGCAATACACCATTGTCATATACGTTTTCATTAGTTGAATTTATTTTGTGGGCTCCATTTTATAGTTTCATACAGGGCCCGAATTTTCCTAGCTTGGTACTAACTATCACTTCTATGAAAAATTGTTGAAATGAGTGAGAGGAGAAGTCTTTACAACATCCATGTGAGTTGATCTATAGTATATTAAACTTGGCATACTTAGATTCACATAGATTGACGTGTTCCTTTTAATGCTTAGGTAGATGAAGTTCTAAGGATGTACCAAAGTTGGAACAAGAATGAAGTTTTGAAAAATTGCATGAATTTTTTGACAAGGTTTCAAGATTGCTAATTTTGGACAATCCATCGAAACTCTATAAAGCATTAAGAAGCAAAGTTGAAGGTCAAATTTTTTGACACTATTGATATAGAAGGGATAGGTATCCTTGGAACTCCAAAATGGGGCAAAAAACCACAATCCTTGAAGGGTGCCGGAATCATCTTGGTCGGTGTAAGAACCAATCCCGGCTCAACGAAGTAGGTAACATTGAAATAGGCCCACAATGAGTTGAGTGAGCGAAATGTTTATGAAAGGTGAATGACCTATTTTGTACTGCAACGAGAATTTTATGCTTGAAGCAACATTGATTACAACTGAAAAGATCAAAGCGGAAGCATCGAGTGATTCTGTGAACCGGCTCATAGAAGAATAGATATGTTGACCAAACCAAGTAGGGGTGATATTGGAAGTGGAGAAAGTGTGGGTTCCAGAAAATGCCTAGGAGGCGGTGATTTTGACCACTCATAGGATAAACATGGATGTGACAATGAAGTATTGGCTTGATTAAACTTGTAGGTGCACCTTAGAGATTGAAGATTGATTTGTTTGCATATGTTATTTGTTGTGATATCTGGACATGGTGAGATTTTGGTAGCTGTACTTGGTGATCAACTATTATTTTAGGGACCGATATTTTGAATTCATGAACTACGACATGCCAGAATAAGACGCCGAGTAACATGGTCATGCCACGACCAAAACCCCATCACACATCGTCATTGTCATGTCGTGCAAGCCACCACACATAATCTCTAATCTCCAACTAAACTCCTTCCAATAACGTGTAGAGCATGTTTAGCTACAGGAAAGCATGGAGGGGATCGATGTTCTTCAAGGTAGCGCCCTAGAGATTAAAATTATGTGGAAGACAATGTTGTCGCCCAAATCTGCGTAGGGTATAGGATTTTGGCCAGAAAATAAAGAATCGAGTCATGGATTTCGACTAAGTCCATGATGGTGCCTCCAAGGGGTGATGCGATATCAACAAGTGCCACTTCCGGTCGAAGTGTCCAGTAGACCATCCCCTAGAGTCAATTGAGAACCAACACCCATGCTTACGACCAAGCCATTGCTCCTCAAACCCGCTGTCTCCTATACCTCTAGTGCAGCAACATCGCCATTCTCGCGCTAAAGCTACAACAAACATCACCTTCCATAAAAACTAGAGAGTCAGATCTAGCTGAGCTTACCTATATTGGAAGTCCACCAAGGCAGTACCGCCACTTCAAGTGCAGGAGGATGGCACACATTGGATCCTAAAGAACTATAATGAGAGAGAAGTTGTTTACCTATCCGTCTCACTATAAGCTAGAGGTCGTTCGATGTTGTGTGAAATCCCACTGTTGCTTCCACTAATGCTAGGTGTCGAAGCATGGCCACCAGAACCACATCGCACCAAAGCACCAACATGCCACTAGGACTCCCGATGCCCGGTGAAACGCTGCTGAGGACCTTTTTGTATGGGAGTTTTGATCTGCCGTAGGGATGATCACCTCAGAAGATGGAAGATGGATCCAGTACTTCCCCTGTTCACTAGCCATCTTATCACGGTAGTCTTCTTTAGCAGCGCCCAAGGAGGGTCCATAGAAGAAAGGGGGCTTGCAGCGGGCGATTTAGGGAAGCACCATAGCCACCTGGGGGAGGCAACTCGAGGAGTCATGGATTGCTGTGAACTTATTTTGTTTTTTGAACACTATTTTACTACTTTAGATTGCACACAAATCAAATGAGGACATTCCCTAAAATATCTTACCTTGACCTAGTATTTGTAAACTACTAAACCCTTTGCGATGTGTGCTTCGTCGGCAAGCAGCATCGAGCTTGGTTCCTACGGGTGGCAAAATTTCGAGTAATAAAAAATATTGATTTATTACATGCCGATATGTCCAACATCATCTCCCATATGGCAAGCGCTACGTTCTTCTCCTAGTTGATGATCAGAAATTCTTCATGTGCCTTGTGATCGTCTCAAACTTCAAAGGATGAACTCGATGTGGTGATGATACGCATTAAGCCAGCTGTTGATTTCAACACGAAGATTCCACAACTAGTAGGACGCCCCCGCGCCATCTGGGGCATTCATCTCAGATCCGACCGCTTTTGCGATTTATTTTCATGAAAGACCTTTCATTTGATAAAAAATAGGAATCAGCCCCCAATATATTACCACATGTAAATTTTAACTTCAACCATATTCATCCCGCCCAAACGCAACCGCCTCCTCCCACCTCCACCCCCACCCCTGTTCTTGAGTCAGATTTTTGGCGTGGAGGGTCGACCTGCGGCGTGGACGGAGGTTGCATCTCCTTCTGCCTTGGAGAAGAAGATATCTGACTAGCGCCAATTCTACTTCAAGATCTACACCAGTGCGTGAGTAGGGACGCGACACGTGTGATAACCATCGTATTGTAGAGGAGGGAAGGCACGCCTGGCTACCTATTGCGGGGAGGGATGCAGCTGCCTTCTCCGTCCATGGGAGCATTCGAATCAATTTTTTTGTTAGTGCATCCATGTTGCAGTCTCTTCGTAGATCCGTTTTGCTGCACCATATTTTCGTTTTCTTTTCATGCACGAAACATGTGACACATATCCAAAAACTGTGGATTTATTTTTTATTTTTTGCATTGGATTGGTGCAGATCAACTTCTCTTGAAGAAATCAGTTTTTTATTGATTGTTAACATGTTGGTATTCTTGCATGACCCGTGGAGCACGAGTTTGCTTCTGGTTTGTATTGATTTAATTTTCAGATTGTTCTGTGAGTGTATTTTTGTGATGGGAATACAAATTCCAATTATCTGATTGGTTGAACAAAATTTTGTGAGATAAGTGTATATTCATTTCCTAATGTAATGGTTGCACAAAAATTTCTTATAAATTCATATATTCCCTGTTACACAAAGAGACTGCAAAATTTCCATTAAAAAGAGGACGTCATAATGGTGGATGGTCAAAACTAAGGGTTTCCAATGCAAAATGCATGCACATATCTAGTAAAGTAATAGCCGCTCACCCCGTTTTCGTAATAATTTACTATACATGTTATTATTATAGCGCAAAACAATCAATAAATAAATGTGGATTCAATTGGAAACAGTTGTAAATTCAATCTTATGTTTAAAAAAGTGAATAATATAATGCATAGATTATACCAACCTCGACATAAAAACTGAAGGAAAGCTTGCATATGAGCAATATAATCCAAAATAATGTGTACCTATTTTACAGATAAAAGAAAATGAGTTTTGGATAGGATAATACTGAAAATTTAAGTATGAAAAGGATGTTAGACGCACTTGATAAGTGAACATGTGTCCTCATATATTCTCCAGGGAAGATAAAAATTTGGCTGATGAATAAAAACATGTGTGAAAACTGACATGTACAATCAATTCTACTAAGAAATCATGCAAATGTACATACTCGGACATACCTGAGTCCACCACAGAATAAATCTGACAATACGATTTTTTGAATGTTCCAACACCCTTGGAAGGGGTGTAATTATGAAACACAGGGCACTGAATATGTTGGGTAGCATGTAAAGAGAAGCTGCCAAACTGTAAACGGGTCCACCCTGGAACTTCCCAAAGTGATTGCCAAAGAAATTGACTAGGTGTGTGCGATTTTGAATAGAAATTAAGTATGTTGTTGCAAGGATAATTAACCAGGCAACAGCCACAAACAATTTTAGAATATATCGTATCTTGTGCGAACACACCAGACTTCTCCAAGCCTTCCAGTTAAGAAATATGTCAAATGTGGCTGAAATTTTGGAGAACCAATTTCAGAAACTATGCGGGATAAATGGATGATAATGAATTCTATTATTTTAACAAAACATGGTTAAATGATTCTTAAAGTTATAAAGTAAAAAATTTCATTCATACCTTGAAGAAAGTTTAAGAATGCAGCGGTTATGAATATTGTCAAAACATTTCTGAAAACACCTGGTTCAAAAATTGCATAAAGTGAACTAGAAGGGTTCCATGCAATAATTACCATGGCCTGCATGAAAACAATAACATGAAAATGGGAACAAGGGAAATTATATAAATGTTTCATTATGCCAATAGATATACCTGGAAGCTTAATATAAAAAAAACCCACATTCGATCAAAACTTCTGAAGAGGTGCAAAAATGTACGAACTTCAACAAAATTGGTTTTGGACACATTATGGACGTCAATAGGATCATCATGTCCCTGCATATAGTTAATACATTTGAAGTCAATTATCTTATGTATTATAAAGTATACTTAATAAACATGAATATGACCTTAGATGGAAGCACAGAAACATGCCAAGTTGAAGTCTGTATTACATGTATGTTTCTATCATTAGGAAACAGGAAACATAACATGTTTCCATTTTGTTATTTTTCTTTGGATGCTTTTCAGTTCTATTTTACCAGTGTGAAAATAATGTTGCACATCCTCCAAAGCTATATCACATATCTGTATTACATCACCACAATAAATGGAAATAAGTGACAAGCAGAATGAAGCATTGGTAGTAGCAGCACACAACCATTAACAAGAAGCAACATATTGATGCACACAGGTATGTGAATAAGCTAGATAGGAAACTTAAAATGTAGAGAAAAAATAGGAATGAATATGCTAGGTGTTCTCTTTTAAGTTTTTATAATAGATAATTCTCTCCGCGAGGACAATTTTGAATTTTTTGTACCAAGAATTGTTCTAGGAAAATAAATATTTCTATGTAGTTCATAATCTTATGACAAACCCGAATATATATATATATATATATATAAGATCACTACTTTTTTTTAATCAAAACAGAAGCAGAGGTCAATGAAACACCCTCTAAAAATTTATTGGACATTCAAATTTAAACATGTGGTATTTAAAATAAGTAAAATCTTGATATAATTAACCACACTGCCATTGTGATATTTCGCACTTACCATCCATTATAATTAGATACATTTCAGCAGGTATGTAGCGTCACTATCTACCTTGATGGATTTGTTGGCAAAACTAAGAAAGTTGATATGAATTACGCACGACAATATGTTCTAGTGAGATCTTTGATTAAGGCCATGCATGCTCGTCTTGATTCTATGCCATAAGGATATTGTGTATAAGATAATGGATATAGATTAACTCACGAGGTAGAACAAAAGTATATTTTAGTAGATACTAATGATGATATGGCAGATGATCGAATCGTCTGTCCACTAGCCCTGATAGGCGACTATGAGTCATTTTAATCTTCATAACCATGTGAATGTTGGGTCATCCAACCATTTCTAACATGGACTTACAGGATGTGTGTTGCCGCTAGAGGCGATGTAGGAAACAAATGAAACACCATGAGCTAACTAGCGATGTCAGTCTATGATAAGAAAGATACGACTTGAGTCATGCGAGGATACGACATTCCCGATTTCCTTGCGAACGAGGCAATACTCCCAATTCCTTCCCTTCGAACAGAGTTACTGACATGACGCAAGCAAGCCTGCAACACAAGGACGCTAGGCACCGTCTTCTCGCCTCTTAGTGTAGTATTTGATTTTGACTTCACTACATCACATGATCTTCCACTAGAAATATGATTCATCCGGACATTAACTGGCAACAACTGGAATAGGTGGTTAGACTTAGTTCAAAGGATGATGATTATTAGAAAATTTTGGTTCTATTATTTGGACATTGATAATATTGGGTTCATATACGATTAATTCTATTTTTGCGCATATGTTGAATGATCATATCAGATTTCTTTGTACATATCTTTGAAAACATAAGTTAACTTTGAATATTAAGATCTTTATGTGGTTGTAGGTTCCTAAAGTTAGCATCTGTATTTGGATTTATCTAGATTCAATCCAAGATTATTTGGCGTTATTCTTTTAGTGATAGGTCATGTTCCTGTCAACAATAATGCCCATGTGGCGACTTTGTCAAGTTTCAAATGTGTAGGGCATGTCTCTCGGAAGTGGTCATAGGGGAATGGTACGCGTGCGTTCATAGGCCAAAGTGTACATGTGTGTTGGTGAGCGTCTACATTTGTACTGTGTTCCTCAAATAAAAGTATGTCATTCCTATAAAGAAATGTTTTGCTAACAAGAAACAATCTCGCCAAGAGCCATTGGATCGATTGAAAGAAATATAGTTAATATGATACAAAGAGATCAATTCAACATGTATTTGTTACTTATACCTTTACTCCTATTATTTGGACGATATTTTATCTTGAACACGTTCGGTATTTGGTTGAGTGATAATGATAAAAAGAGCACACATACTCGTGGGAGTTTGTAAACCTGTTTAGTCTAAATGGAATTGTTTTAAACAAGGTTAGAGAGTTTACTTTCTACGGATTAATTATAAACTTTCATACTGTATCACATGTGGCTCTTTCTCATCCCGGAGGTGCAGCAGAAACCTATGGATAATTCTACGATGCATTATCTTGCCATCGACCTTATGGGGTCAATGATTCTAAATTTAGAATCTCTAAACGCCACAATAAAATGGATGTGTGCATCCATTGTTTCAGCTATATATTATTCATTTCAGTTCCATATATTAATACCACTCCTAATATATTTGAACTATTATTATAAGGACATCTACGGGTGGGGTTATCTTTCTCTTAGATATAACACTTATGATTTTTGGTAATTTAAAATATAGACAAGATTCACGCCAAAGTGGTTTCAAAATAATCTTACAATTCAACATAAATCAAAATAATATTTGAACAAGTTTTAAACTAGAAACAAAATTTGACCATGCAGGTAATTTGTCTACAGGATCTCAGTAAACCAATATTAGAAATTAAATATTAAAAACATGCTTCATGAAAAAAGTGCAAATAATACATTGAACATTAAAGGTAAATCACATATATATTTAGTTTTTTAACCGTTAAAGTGAGTAGAGTAATTGAACAATTTGTTAGACCAAGACCAGCAAAAAGGTTGCCGGATTTATGATTTATGTTGTTGTAGTATGATGCAGCTTAAAATAAAATAACATCTTATTGCAGCATATAGTATTTGTTGCACATATTAGTAGAGGATTAATGAGTAACCTCTGTTTCATTTATAGTTTTGAAATTTATTGGCCATCCAAGCTGTTTGAAGCAATCCTTCGACCTGAAAGTGTGTAGATTTATGAGAAAAGGTGTCTATTGGGGAATTAATTTTTTATATAAATTTTATAGCTCCGACCGTCATGAAGCACAAAATGATCTAATAAGAAAACTTACCAGAAGTATTCATTAAGATCATCATAGTTTCTCCACTTTGAGTGGCTTAGGGCACCATCTTTACTAGCTATAGCGTCCTTTTACAACGAATAAATATAATATGAACTTTCATTCCAAAAATATAAAAGTATAATTGAGCATATTTGCGAAATAGTTACACAAAATATTCATATGAGAACATACCTTTTGAATAATATCATACATTGGTTGAATGACAACCTTTAGAAATGCATCGTCGCTCCCCTCTTTCTGAATTGGTGGGTCAAAGGAAGGTTCTCTTCTATTTGATAATATGTTATATAAATCCTTGGCCATCTGGCTCATGAATATATGGTGAAAGAATGGATCAATAATTCAATTAGGACATATTAATGATGTTACACTTGTGATGGAATTATCAAAAATTAAAGTTGCATTCACATATATTTTTCAAATCTACTTTTTCATACGGGGATGTAACAAAAGATATAATCAAGCCTCTAAATCAACACAATTTCAAGATATTAATGACACAGACAACCAAATTATTTGGGAAAATTGACCACCGAAACTACACTATCCCCACATTCCGATAGAAATGCCGCAACACTAGAAGCTTAGAGCGGTACAACCATGTGAGGGTGAAAGGTCCTATGAGGATTAGAAAAAATATCCAGTTTTACTTATCTAGAAACAACGCCAAAGAGCCTTATCCAACCAAGAACCGCCAAGGCCCGAGGGAACAAGTTCTAGGGATTTTCAAACCCCGTAGTTGATCCCGTGAGATATGAGTCGCTTAGGCATATTCCCATCAAATATAGCGATGCACGTGTCGACCAAAAGAAGGCATCAATCACATAAGAGTGAAGTATCTTTTTCATCCCTCAACATTGATAACTTTTGGTCCCTCGACTAGGAAACCATACAACTTAAACCTCCACCAACGCCACTAACCTCCATCACCAGCGAGCACCACTCCACCATCTGGGCAGTATGTCACCCATTAAGCCCCGTCCAACTTCATGACACGCATGAAAATGCCCCCATGTGTTTGGCACCAAACTCCACGTGCTGGAATCCAAGATGAAAATTCTGGTGTGTATCTTGGTACCATACACCATGTTATTTAGCTACCCGGATGTATTGACGCCCCGCGCCGAGGTTACACCCATATTATGTTTGAAATTTTCACTGTTCTATGTGCTTACTTAGTTTGATTATAGAATTCACCTGACCTAATTCGGTAAGGCGGAACTACCTACTTCGATGAGATTGTGCCCATACGCCGCCATATACTCCACATGTCAGCCGCTGAGTGGATATAATGGGAGGCGTGCATTCTATTGCGAAGTGGTTATACCATCATAAGTTGATTAACTTTTACCCGCCTATGTTCAATGTTGGAACTAAAGAGCATATCGCCAAATCCACGCAATTCCTCAAGTAGGACTGGACCAACTTCTATCGCTCACCTTAGATCCTTAGCCGAATGGTAATTCTGGTGTATTTGAAGTGTACTTATGAGATTGTACGGGATTATGACGCATCTCGAAAATAGAAAATAGATAATTTATCAAGCCGTTCTGATTACATAATTCTTTGAAGTTGCCTACAAACCCCTCATCTTTGTGTAAATTAAATAACACTCCACTGTACTAGTGGATTGGAATGAAAGACTATTCGAATGGATTCGATGAAAGGAATGGTTTCGCCTAATCGCATCCAATCATCGACCCCGCTAAGGAATTGTACACTTCCAAGGCTAGAGAGACGATTTGATGTTCATAGTGGTAGCGACACACCATGCTATTATACGACGATGCAACCCGCATATACCAATTTTATAGCTTGTTTTTATACCTTCTCTATCTCAAATTAATTGTCATGAAGTTTGACAAAATTGGACATATATGACATTAAATTTTGTCTAGATACATCCACTTTTGTCAAACTTTGCGACAATTAATTTAAGACCGAGAGAGTAGTAAAACATGGATATCTGTTGTACAATACTGGTTTTAGATCTAAAAATATAAAACTTTTGGTCAAATAATTTGTACATTGAATTTTACTAATAATAATTACTCGCAAGGAGTAACTAAAAAATATCAAATCTTTCCCACAATTCTATATGCTCTAACATCGACATCCCCGGTACCCTTGACTAATATTCGTTTATCGTTGCACATGACCGAGTGCCGGCCAACGCATGGGTGTGGCCCTACCCATGAGAACACAAGAACTTTTCCCTTCAATGCTATATGGGCAGAAATTATAAATGTGGAGGTTGAACACCGCAAATGTTAAACACGAATCTCAAGCACATTGTAGATGGTGGTGATAAAACCCAGAGACCAACATATGGGTCTATTTTCCGCGTTGTTGTTGTGGTACCACCAACTTAATCTTGTGCATGACACATCTCCAACGGAGGAGCTTATGAAAGCAGCACACTCACAATTTTGGGTACGTACCAGTTCTTTTGTGAAGCTGCTAAAGAAGAGATGACACTACAGTGCCACGGCAACACACTTATGTGTATCTAAATATACATACAGGTGTTGTGGTGGAAAATACCAGCGGTTCTATTTGCGTTGCGTTATTTTTTTGGGGTAACCAACAAGCAACTTACATGCAAAAAAAATATATTAATAAATGTACCATCAGTACCAATATAATATCAAATGGAAGAGGAAAATTTCTACTTACATGATGAAAGATATAACAAAGATATTCAGGCATAAAACGGACATTTGAAGCTTCACCCCATATCAACAGATACAACCCTATGTAAAGTAGCTCTGTTTGTTGTGTAGTGGCATCGGCTGGAATTCTGGAACGAAAAAAAAATCCGTTCTATTGATGAGACTGTGGACTTTGAGAATGAGATGTGGGAAACAAAATGTTGTATTTCTTACTTGATGTTTGACTCCAAATCCAGACATCGACACCAACAATTATAATTATCAAAAAGTTTCTTATTCAAATGCATCACTATATTATTATGAATCTGCAAGTCATATTAAATTTCATGAATAAGCTAACCATGCTAATTGGAACACACGTGGAAGTGCTTCGAGAAGTTGACTTTATTCAACATTAAATAAATAGAAAGCTTTACCATGCAATGGTATGTTCCACCTTGGTGAACATTAGAACCTTCTCTCATTTGAAGGTTGGCAAGAAGCAAGACCAAGTGCTCCTTTTGATTCTCCACATTGGATTTCTGTCAAGGTACACAAAACTAGTTAGTTTGATAGAGATTACAATAAAAAAGAATCAACTAGGATTAATAAGGGGACCACTTTTTTATTAAAATAAAATAAAATAAGGGGACTACATGGCTGTATAAAAAACTACAAGGGACACATAGACATGTAGAGTTGTAGACGCACTCCACAACACATGGAAGAAAAAAAGGAATACAAAGTCCTCATGCAATAGGAAAAGCTAATAAACATCCCTAAGCCGCCACAAAGAGGGTAAAGCTAGCACTATGCCACGGATGATTTTTTGAGGCATTTTGGTAGAGGCGAATTATTTTTAGAGGCAATTTTTAACTAATGCCTTAGAAAACCATTTTTCGGAGCGTACCTGCAAAAATAAGATTTTTTTCCGGGCACTTGCATGCAGAAAAACGATTTTTTTAAGTGCCTACAATTATCCTTTCAAGAGAGCCGTCCGATTGGTACCCGACGCTCCACCTCCGTCACCCAACTCGTTCCAAGCCGTTTGGTCGACCAACAAACTGCGAACTGGAGCGACCTGCTGCTCAAGTCGGCATCTCTCGCAAACCAACCTCTAGTTGTATGGTTAGGAGGGTGGTTGTACCCCCAGCCCACCAGAGTTTAAACCCCGGGTTTTACACCTGTGTGTTGCATTTAGGCGGAATATTCTTTCAGTGGGAGTCGACGTTCCTGTCGACAGCGAGGCGCCTGTGGTGACTTCGTCAATCTCAACACCCGTCAGTTCTGTCTCTCGGAGGTGCTCATAGTGGTAGCATGTGCGTGTGTGCGTTCATATAGGTGAGTATATGGGCGTGTATACGAGGTATATCTGGCCTAACGGGCCGGGCTTTTTTGGCCTGCCCGAAGCACGACTTTTTTGGCCCGACATGGGAACGACACGTCACAATTTAAATGGGCCGTGGCACGAGCACGATAGTGCCCGGGCCGATCCTCGATTTGAAGCACGCGGGCCGGCATGGCACATCACGACATAAACGGGGGCATGGCCCGGCACGAGCACGATTAAATTAGAGGGGTGGACATCCTTTTTTATAGGGAAAAATGCAATTTTTCGGACTAAATTAGGCCTTCAATGATTAAATATAGCAAAACAGATCTAAATTGACACAAATCACACTTAAAAGGTGAGAGTATCTTGTGAATCCACTACGTTGCCGCATCCCTGCATCCGAAGAGGTTCAACCATCCGATCTAAATCGTGAGTCCTCGCTCAATCTCAGACGATTTTGCACTAAACCGCCCGCGTACAGACTATTTACTATGCAAATTAATCCCTAAACAGGCCCAACCTTCCGTCTTTATCCCTAAGCAACACACGTCTGGTTATCCTAACGGCGGTGGCGAGCTCCGCAATCCCCAATCAGGATCCATCGGTGCGACCCGTTGCCGGAAGCGAGAAGCGATTCGACGGCCTCGACGTGATCTGATGTACTCTATAACGGACATATGAGGACCCTCGCGCGCCAGCTCTCTCGCTGATTTCTGATGCCGAGGCGCCAACGTCCTCAGCCTCTGAACCGTGGGCTTGCACTACACGCTCGTCCAGTAGGAGGTGACCTACTCCTCAGGAAAGCGTCCGGGAGGCCGTCGAGCCTGTATCGAGTTCCTAAGCGCCTCGTCCGGCAACAGTTCACCGTCGACGACGGAGACCATCTTTGATTCCCTGGCGCAGGCGGGGGTTCTTGAGGATCATGTCCACCACGACGCATGCCTTGGAGTCGCGCGCAGAGGAACCCGAGGAGGACGATGTCTGTGGTCTCTTTTTCTGGTCATGAGCAGGGTAAAACAGGCCATGAGGCTTCGATTTGGTGTAAGGGCACGGAAGATTAGAGAGTTAGGGGTTCTTTTGCAAAGAAAGATGTGCCTAAAACCGGAAGCGGGCATGTAAATGCTGAAGTTCTTTCAACTCGACGTGAGGCACATGATTTCTATCGCTCGGCCAAGAATGTACAGATGCAGGGATACACGACATGGGCCGGATTCACAACATACGTCGCCCACTTAAAATAGCCTAATTATGTCCCTAACTACTCCCTAATGAAGCAAATCCTGCCTACCCGCTGCCTTCCCACCTCGTGGCCCCATAAATTTTAAAATTTTCCTCCCCTCGCATTTTCCCGCCCCACCAAATATTCAAAACATGAATTTTCCCACGCTTAAACGGGCCAACCGTGCCAAGCCATAATTGGGCCGGTCGTGCCAAATTTTAGCCCATCGGGCCATATACGGGCTAGCGTGCCGTGCTCAGCTTCGAAATCCAGCCCACGGGCCAGCCCGGCCCAGCACGAATAAGCCGGGCCGTGCTTTTTCCAGCACGAAACGGGCCGTGCCGTGCATTACGAGGGCTTACCTTTGTAATGTGTTTCTTAAAAAAAAAATCCGCCATCTCTCTCTCGATTCCCATCGCCTTCCCTACCTCTCGCCCCACCGAAACCGTGGCCCCTGTCTATGCCACCGCCTCGACGCCAGCCAGCTACCTTATCCCCTCCTCGCCGTCACCGTCACCGTAGCGTCCTCCCCGTCCGGCTGGAGCTCTCCATCGGTTCGCCCAGATCGCCGACAACGCATCACCACACCTCCATTCGCGAATCCTAGGGTCCACGAGATCCAGATTCAGCGGGCGGTGGTGGCGCAACGCGGAGATCCAGGCTCGCGCACTTCCTGCTAATCGATAAGGTGGACTACCTCCAGTGGATTGGCACTGAACCCCTGATGCCACAACAGGTTAGAGAACGGAGAAGTTGACCTCTCAACCTCTGAGTCCTCAATCTCTTATGCCCAGAAAGATTTTTTGAGGCATTATTGATTAATGCCTCCAACTATAATCTAAGGCATATTACAAAGTGTCTTAAAAATGTATTTTTAGAGGCAAAAAAAAAATCCTCAAAATATCAATTTTTGTGAGGCACTATTCAAAAGTGCCTTAAGCGATCTTTCCTATACTATTTGATACGGCATTTATTTAAATGCCTTCAATGATTATTTGAGGCACTTTAGATATTTTTTAGGGCATTTTTTGTGCCTTTAAAAATCAACCGTGTTGTAGTGTAGGCCGCTCCAACCAAAGAGCACGAGGAAGAATAAAGCGGCTGCAAACACGGTCTCGCAGCACAACTAGAGATATCCGGCACAGCACGGTAAACCCACACCCCTGTCACTGAATAGGGCAGATCCTATACACAATATGGACGAGAATGCGTTGCTGCTGCGTGACGACTACCACGAAAAAAAATAAACAAAGGCTTGCGATTTAGACACCTTTTGTTTTATACTAACAGTTTAGTGATTTATCATTCATAGAAAATGATAAGAACAACTTCAAAAACATTTTACATATAAGTTCATAGGAAATGATAAGAACTTAGGAAACAGTAAAGTATAACTTCATCTAAATAAGAATTTAAGCATCAGTTACTCCCTCCGTTTAACAATAGATGACTTCCATTTTTCTAAATATGGATGTATCTAGACATGTTTTAGTGTCTAGATGCATCCATATATAGACAAATGCAAGTCATCTATTGTTGGACGGAGGGAGTATTTTGCACCTGAAATCCAAATGTTTGCCAAAGCCAATCAAGCAAATCACGAATAATAGGTTTGTCTATTTCTGTAGGCACAGATGCTTGACTGGGCCTTGGCTGTGGAAGGTTCTGTACCCCGCGAAGAAGCTCCACTGCTGCTTTTATCTATTGTTTCCACATCACAATAAGAGAACAATTCAGCGTACATATATTGTATTAAGACAAAGAAGTCCAAATAAGGTTAAACGACCTGACCTCAGGGATGTCCATTACTGGTTGTGTTGGGCGAGAAATATTAAGAGGTAGAATGTTGTAGCGTAAGGAAGCTTTGGCCTTTACAAAATTTTCAGCGTACTTAGCAAGCTGCAAAATAGTTGTTCCAGGTCATCATATATTTTATAACGTGCAAAAGGCGGTATATGGCAAGCATTTGTATCTGTTGGATGTAGAACCTCAGGGGGGACTTTTCCGGGTGAGATGGTTTCGAGCACAGCCAATAGGACAGATGCAGTCTGATAGTATGCAGCAGGATCATCCCTGTGTCATTCCAAAAAGTAATAAGGGAGCAAAGATGATTTTCCAAGAAGAATGGTAATGCAACGTCCCAATGCTTACAGATTACTCTCATCAATTTGCTTTTTAGAATATCGCTCAAAGAATATCTGAACCTCTTTTGCATCAGTTCGTGCAAGCCTGCACCGTGTTTCCATCTCTTCCTGTGAAACAACAAACGTCCATTACAGTGGCAAGCCAGCAAAACTTTTGTGTTATATTGTACCAAGACTAACTGCAATGAACAACATGGCACCAAACCGTTGCAAGCAAGAACAACATGCATATGCATGGCACCATATGGTGATAAGTAACAGTAGGTTGATAATGAGTACCTTATCTAGCCTTTTAACCAGGTATGATTTAAACCGCCCAACTTGAGGTTCACTTGGTGCTGGATCCATTTTGTGAGCCTTCTCAAACGCAAGGAACCGGCCTTACGAAAACCAGGCGAAAGCGTCAGTCAGTTTGGAAAACAGAGGAGCCAAGCGTATGCGTGTGGTACATTACATATACATACAGAGGTACGCGACGCGTGGGTTTTCCTCCTGGATCTCGTCGGCGACGCGGAGGATGGGAATGATGGGCTCCAGGGAGGGGGGCACGTACTGGATGATGCCATCCTCCTCCTCGTCGTCAGTCCGCATGGTTATCCCACGCCGCTTCGACGTCCCGCCGCCGCTCGACATGGGCATGCTAGCTGCCTCTGACCGACCGGCGTTTTCTGCTGCAGTGGTGTGGCGGTTAGGGTGCAAGGCATGCTCCTAAATCAGTTACGCTGAGGGTGTCGTCTTTTCCAAGCTTTCGCCTTTTCTTCTTTCAGTCCTGTCGGGCCTTTAAAAAAGTAGAAATTCCAGCTTGTTTATCTTTTGTTTTTGTATGTCTTTGTTCTTGTGGTACAAACAATGATTCGCTTCCTTAGTGCGGTGGTCATACTGTAAAAAAGTAGACTTCTTAATGACTAGATTTAACTATTCAAGCCCAATCTCTCTAAATTTCATTTCATTGATGCGTCTCCAAAGAGAGGCCGAATGTAAAAATTCTAAATTGCATGTTGTTTTTTGAAATGGAAGTCCTACCCCCCAAGCTCTCCATCAAAATGATTCGCACAGCCCTTTTTTAATTAATAATAAAAGATAAAACACGAAGCCTTACAAAGATCAACCGGAAACCAACTGACTAACGAACATAATTGTCACACGTACCTGCAAATCAATAATTTTGATGAAGGGAGCACTACTAGCAAAAAGCTTACCCGTGACGCACCAATTCGCTTATCCGTGACGCACCAGGGCGCGTCACGGCTATCACGCCGCGCCTATAGGTTTAGCCGTGACGCACCGAGCTGGTGCGTCGCGCCTATTGATACCCGTGACACACGGTCACGGTGCGCCGCGGATATCGCGAGGCACGTCACGCCTAACTAAGGAGGTGCGCCACGGCTAGGAATGTTGGTGCGTCACGGCTAAGTAATGCCTCCACGGAGTGAGTCACGGCTAGTGAGTTGTGTGGAGGGGTTATGCTAGTAGAAGGGTTAATGGAGTTGCTCATAATCTGGCAAAGCTTGGTCGTAGTGAGTTGTGTGGAGGGGTTATGCAAACAAGTGTTCCAGCGTGTGTTGCTGAACTGGTTTTGCAAGATTGTAAGAACAGTTTAATTAATTAATACACAACTATTATTTCAAAAAAAAAAAGTAATGCCTCCACGGCTAAGTTACTGGGTGCGCCACGGGTATGAACTTTTGCGCGTCACGGCTATCCTCCCAGGTGCGCCACGGGTATCCTTTTTGGTGCGTCACGGGTATACTGTGCTGTATTTTTTTGAAATACACAGTACCGTATTTATACATGTATATACACAGCTCAAATACAGAAAAATATCAGTAAACAAAATGTATCAAAACAGTTCTCTGACGAACAAATGATATATCATAGTTGATAATACTGTTTAGAATTCCGAATAGCTACATCAAACAGTTGATTAGGAATACAACAAAGTGTTTATCAGAGTCAAATAGACCTACATCATACGGTTAATCATCGGGACCGATTACATCGATCGATGATGCTTCATCATCGGGACAAGTGACCTATCTAGTCGCCGATAACCTAATCATCTAACTAGGAACCATAGCATGACGAGCGAGGCGACGGCGACAAGAGCGGCTGCGATGGTCTTCATCCACGTGTTGTTCTTCTTCTTCTTATTTTGTTCCTCCTCGAGATGGATGAACCACCTAGCTTCCGCCGCCACTCTTGTGTTGTAGAATTTGTAGGCATTCCCTTTGAATTTGTTCACCTGCTCGAAGCAGTCTTCCCAGTGATCGTAGAGTCCTGGAACCCTGCCTCTAAACACCACGTAGCACCTCGGCATCTGTAATGACAAGAAAGAAAAACAAAAACAATAGTTTTAAACATGTCTGCAATAAGTAGTAAGTGGAGAAATATAAAAGGCCATCTGAGTGTGAACCAACTCTTTTAATCATCGGCATTTATACAAAAGATCGAACGAACATAGGACCGGAATAATATAAAAGCAATATAATCAAGCATTGACATAATTGAGCATCAGTTACGAATGGACGATTCATAACCGTAACGATGTGTGCCTCATATTTAGGATGGACACATACAAGCGGCCGTAGGTGGTGCCGCTGCGCCAAGTGGGATGCACAAGATCCTAACTTTGTGAAAATAACAAGGCGCAACGGACCACCTAGGCCATCTGAGTGTGAACCAACTCTTTTAATCATCGGCATTTACTTATTCAAAAGATCGAACGAACATAGGACTGGAATAATATAAAAGTAAGATAATCAAGCATTGACATAATTGAGCATCAGTTACAAAATGGACGATTCATAACCGTAACGATGTGTGCCTCATATTTAGGGTGGACACATACAAACGGCCGTAGGCGGTGCCGCTGCGCCAAGTGGGATGCACAAGATCTTAACTTTGTGAAAATCACAAGGCGCAACGGACCACCTAGGCCATCTGAGTGTGAACCAACTCTTTTAATCATCGGCATTTATACAAAAGATCGAACGAACATAGGACCGGAATAATATAAAAGCAATATAATCAAGCATTGACATAATTGAGCATCAGTTACGAATGGACGATTCATAACCGTAACGATGTGTGCCTCATATTTAGGGTGGACACATACAAGCGGCCGTAGGTGGTGCCGCTGCGCCAAGTGGGATGCACAAGATCCTAACTTTGTGAAAATCACAAGGCGCAACGGACCACCTAGGCCATCTGAGTGTGAACCAACTCTTTTAATCATCGGCATTTACTTATTCAAAAGATCGAACGAACATAGGACCGGAATAATATAAAAGCAAGATAATCAAGCATTGACATAATTGAGCATCAGTTACAAAATGGACGATCCATAACCGTAACGATGTGTGCCTCATATTTAGGGTGGACACATACAAGCGGCCGTAGGCGGTGCCGCTGCGCCAAGTGGGATGCACAAGATCCTAACTTTGTGAAAATCACAAGGCGCAACGGACCACCTAGGCCATCTGAGTGTGAACCAACTCTTTTAATCATCGGCATTTACTTATTCAAAAGATCGAACGACCATCACAAGTAAGACCGCAATAATGAAAAGAAAGATAATTAAGCATTGACATAATTGAGCATCTGTTACACGATGGATGATTCATAACCCTAACGATTGAGTTCGACTAATTTCGGAAAATGTAGCAAGCCTTACAATAGTTCTCACTCCTTCTGACTCATCCTTCCAGGGATTACAACGGGACAGCCCTCCGGAGTGATGAAGGGCCTGTCGTCACATGCAGTTGCTAGGTAGGTATCTATGTCGCGGTTCGGCATGTTGAACCGGCAGTAAAATGTCCCACTCTTGTTCACCACTTCATGAACGATTTGCGTGGCAAAGCACTTCTGGATATCATATATCTCTTCTCTAACCTTGTCATCGCCGACCATCGACAAGCGGGAGGCCCATTGTTGGATTTGACTAGGCAGGGTAAGGAACTGTTGATCCCGTACATACGCCCGCATATGATGGAGGACATAGTAGGTGTCTCGGTTACTGCCCGCCGGCTGCTTGACGCACGCGAAAGTCGTCGTGTGGGTGAACACCCGAGCGCCCTGAACGACCTTCTCCCTAGTGATTTTGCCCCCCCTTGCGTGGTAGCCGGTGAGAGCATTATCCAAAACTTTCTTCACGTTGGAGTAGTCTTTCTTCACCGCACTCCCTGAGTCGAGATACGTGGCATGCGAATGACTGATACAAATGCAGATGAGTGTGCATTGTGTATATCTGCGCGGAACAATCCAAACAAAGTGTTGGAAAGGAGCGATGAAAATCTAAAGAAAATCACTTTCGATTCGGCTAAGAATATTGACTTACCCGGCAAAGTAAGGCACGAGGATGTAATCCTTGGTCTGGTTCGCCAGCATGAAGTCCCGGAGATATGTCGACGCGACTACCTGGTTCCCAACGCCGCACAACACGTCGTGGCGCATGTAGAAGGGGTCCGCTATCGCGATGCCCGGTGTATTATCCCTGCTGACTTGCACCGCCAGACTGAGCGAGTATAGGCGGATCATGGAGTAGTGCAGCGGATTGCTATGGAACATATCGAAGATGTCCGAAAACTGCAGTACTATCCTATCCGCGCCGGTTGACTCGACGAAGCCCAAGTCCTTTGGCACCATGGCAATGAAAACCGGGTATGATGGATCCTTGGATTCAAGAAGGCGCGATTCAAGATAAAGAATGCTGTCATGCAAACTCCGCATATCCCCACTTGCGGCCTTGAGCTTGCTCTGGCTAAGCATAGGCTGACCAATCACATGCATCTTCGCATGCCTAGATGTAGGTGGGCCGTCCTGAACACGGAGCGGCATCTTAGCAGGCTGGCTCACGGACTTTGCGGCGTTGGATCTAGGTCCTCTTTTCCGCGGCTTCGGCGCTTTCGGAATGATCTCCTTCTCAATCTCCTCATTAGCCGCCTTACGGATTGTGCCAGGGCTGAAAATAACTCCTCCCTTCGCACTTTTCTGAGTCTCGGTGCAGGGGGCGACATCTGGAGGCGTGTCTTCCTGAGAACCGAATAGACGCTTGCAACTGGATTTATCCGCGGGAGGAGCCTCACCATGAGCCTCCGTGCTATGGTAGGGTTCTTCTGGGGGAGGAGCAATGTAATCTCCGCCATCAAAGTCATCAGCGATGAAATCCATGGCATCAAGATCAACGTCATCCTCCGGTTGTTGTGCCATCTCCATGTCAGGGGTAGGCGACGGCGCGGTGACGGTCTTGCCATGGCTCCGCTCCGGCGCTTCTAGAGGGGTTGTCTTCGAGGTGGTGCCTCGCGCCGGTAGTTCTAGAGGTGATGTCTGCGGGGTGGCGCCCCTCTTCCCCAGGCGAATCTGGCTCTTCGGCCATTCCATGTTCCAAGGTAGGCACTGGAGCAGCGTCAGGGTATCGGGGTCATCTTCTTCTTGGTAGGGTTGAATGGGAGGCAACAAGTCATCGTAGCCCGCCAGCACCCGAAGCAATCGAACTCTATATATGTCTTCGCGCATCGGCCTGTTGGGGAACCTGCGGGTTGACGGTTGAACGATCATACCCACACAACATCCTTCAACACGCCGGCCACTGTGTGTAGGAGAGTGCATGGAACGTCGTCGTTCTGCGGAAAACATGCAGGGCGTCAGAGATGCCAGTCTAAGGCAAAGGAAGATCGACGCTCGAACGCTTAACTATTTACCTGGCTGGCGAGGGCGTCGAGCTCCTCTAGTGGCGAGGGGCCAACGACGGTGGGCGTGCTACTGTTGACTGGCGAGGGAGAACCGGCGGCGGGCGTGCAACCGATGGCCAGGCGGCGGTTGTTCGTTGGTGCACGCTCTTCATTCGGCGGAGGACCGCCCACTGTGGGCGTGCAACGGATGGTCAGTCGGGTAGAGGCGGGCGGAGTCACTATCGGCGCCGTGGTGTAGGCGGGCGGAGTCACCAGTGGGTCCGCCATCGTGGCGTTGGCCGGCGAGACTCTGGACAAGTCTCTTGAGTTGCTGCCCTGCACGCTAGGCACCGGGCACGGCCCCACTCGACCTCCTTCATTCCATCGAGTAACCACATCGTAGATGTTGGCAAAATGCTGCCCATTTGTTCTGCCGAAGCCGTTTTGACAATATTAGGAATATCGGCCACTTTGGCCTTGAGGTCTGCAATCTCGCGATCGCGGGCTTCGTCACGTTGGATATCTTCGATGCTCCTCTTTCTATTCCTTCTCGCCTCCTTGGGCTCCTTGAAGTACTCTCTGAGCTTCGTCGTCGTGCCCAGGCCACAAACTCGGCCACCTGACGGCCTTTTGTGCTTTTCCTTCCCCTGCGTCACGTTCACCGCCCTGTTTAAACTGTCGTCCCACGGGCCGTGCAGCCTCGGCATGGATGACGAGGTTCCACCACTTTCGATTTCTAAGTTCTGCACAATAAGCGTGAACCGTTTAGAATTCCACCAGTACACTATAATGCAATCGACTAGATCATCGAGAGCAAACTAACTAGGGTGGTGTATTTACTTACCAAGTTGTCATACAACGTCTTCACCTTCTCATCATCGGTAGTATACTCATTAGCTACCGGGTCATATGTAAACCGGGCCCTGATGAAGTTTTTTGTCCGCGGCGAGTACTTTGCGAGAGGGTCAGGGATGCCCTGTTCTGCACGTTTGGCGTCCTCCTTCTCCCAATTGGGAATCGCCGCTCTGTAACCGCCGCATCCCAGTTTGTGGGTACCAATGTTCAACTTCCGCATCCTCTGCCCCCAATCAGCGTTAGCCTTGGCGACTTCGCTCTGGCAAAGTACCTTGAAGTCCCGGAGTTCAGCTTCGGTGATTCTCGGCTCACTCGCTGAAACATCCTGCAAGCTATTTTTGGGGTCCAAGACCTTAACCTTCACCCGGTGTTTCCAGTTGGCCAAGGCGGTGTTCATCTTACCAATGGCGCAATGGTTGACCTTATTCCCCTCCAGATTGTCGTTATTGTACTTAAACGGCTCGTCTGGCGGATGCGGGTACAAGTATCGTCCGTGCAGCTTTCTAAAGAGAAGAACCTGATAATGGGCATTCTCTTTTTTCCTTAGATCATCGGTTAAGATCCTGACAGTGTCCCGGACAATGCAACCAATCTGGTTGCCGAATCCTCTGACCACTGCCTCGGGCGCGATTGGATACCCAAAGCTATCAATTTCCGTGATCTCTTCACGGTAGGTGCGAAGAGTGTTACATTTCCGTTTTCTCGTTGCCGTCCTCTTCTTGGCTTTGCTACCACCATCTGTCTGACCGCCGGCATCAGTGGTGTCATTTCCGCCGGCGGCGCCACTAGTGGTATCACCGGCGCCACTAGTGGTGGCGTCATCCTCCTCGCCACCGCTAGTGTCTGCGTCAGCCCCGGCATCCGCCGTCGGGTCGTATTGCTCATCTTCTTTGTCGGTGATTTGCGAGAACGGCTTAGAACCGCCGGCCTCGTCGTCGTGTGCCATGTTCTGAAGGGGGAAATTATTGGTTAATCTAAAGGAAACAAAAAATCGACATACTACTCGATCACGGGAAAACGGCTTAGTCCTAAATTCACGGGAAAATTTCGGCATGACCTTTGCTAATTTTCTAACACTAGAGTGCCCGATTCTCGCCGAAACGGAAATTAATCAACATTTCGGCGAAAATGGGCAACTCATTTGAATTCCCTGCAAAGTTTTAAACGGCTCGATGGCCGGACAGATTACCAAATGTGGTACCAACACCAAAAGTGGTACCAGCACCAGCACCAACACAACACAACACCAGCACCAACACAACACAACACCAGCACCAACACAAGAAAACCAGCAGCAGAACACCTTCAAAAATCAGCCACAACTCCCTGTGATAGGCTGCAACAGCAGCTAGGAGCCGCAACAGCTAGTGCAACAGCAGCTAGAGAGTTGCCGTCCCTCACTGCTTTCCCTCCAGCAAGCAGTAAATACTCTAGCAAGCACCAGGCAATTAAATCAAGCAAGATTCATATTTTAAAAAATACTCCAAGTTTCTGAAACAAGTGTGCAATTCATATTTTAAAAAATACTCCAAGTTTGCATTCAGAATCTATAGTACTCTATGATGGTCGATACAGTGATGGAGTACTCTGTGATGGTCAAGATATTGTACTGATACTCATAATCCTTGCAAGATTAAATGTAAAGGAACCAACTCATTAACTGCCAGATTTCAATCACACAAGAAGACTGCATTCTTTACTCATCTAATTTATTAACCAACATTTTGTTCATCTGTTGACTGGAGCAATGGAAAAAGAAACTGAAAAAGTACAAGATGGAAAACCCGCCTTCGCAATTTACAACCAGCTGAAATAATACAGCGCCGAAAGTCCGATGATTAACATGGTAAAAATGCTCTCGGTGAGGAAATATCCAGAACTGGTCGACGAAAGATTATGCAACATTTATTCCTAAAGTGTATTTCCAAGTACAAGCAGTGGCTTGAACAAATTTGAGTCAACACATTTACCAAGAAATATATGTTTGGCAGAGGTAAAGAGAGAGGCATTTTGATTTGACTGTGTGGACCTGCACAACTTCCCCGTTCTCACTCTCTACCCGTGAAACTACTGAATGTCTAAACAGCTACCAACAACTGTTGATTGATTCTGCCATTCAGAACAAAACGATGTAAGACCATGAACAGCAGCCACATCGCAATCCCACATCGGTTCAGATTTCAAGTACAAAGCTGGAAAAATAAGGGGTTCAAATTGCCTGAGCAATTGGCAAAGCTCAGACACCCAGAGGCAGACACTAGTTAACCCTAGTTCGACTGCAAATTGATCCTTCCATCAGAGTTTGATCAAGATTGGGAGAGGGAGAGGAGAGGAGACATACCTCTTGTCAGGGATGCAGAGGCGACAGGCTGCAGCGCTCGTCGGGGATGCAGAGGTCCTGGCGCGGTGCTCCTCCTCCTAGGCCGCGGTAGATGCAGACGTGGACGGCGCGACGCTCTCCTCCCTCGCTCCTCCCTCCTCCCTCGCTCCTCCTCCTCCCTTGCTCCTCCTCCTTCCTCGCTCCTCCTCCTAGCTAGGTCACGCGGGATTGGGCCGAGCGCGACGTTGGGGTGGCGGCGGCGGCGTGTGCGTGAGGCTAGGGCTGGTGGCGTGGGGCTAGGGCTGGTGTGCTGCGGCGTTTACGGTGGCGTGAGGCTAGGGGTGGCGTCTAAGGTGGCGGCGAACGGGGACAAGATTGAAGAAGGGCTCGCCCGCGCTTCAAATCGAGATGTGGAAGACGAAGAAGAGGGGAACGGTCTCCTAATATTAACAAGAATAGCCGTGACGCACCGCGGCGACGTGCGCCGCGCATTAGGCAGCCGTGACGAACCTAGGGGATGCGAGCCACGCATAGCTTACCCGTGACGCACCTCAGAGATGTGCGCCACGCATAGCTTATCCGTGACGCACCGCCGGGAGGTGCGCCGCGCCTATCCGTAGTATCTACATAAAAGAACTGCGCGTGGGTAGGTATCAGCAACTGATACTTACCCCAGTGGCTAGTGCCCTTCCTGCCTAGCCTCCCACCAGGGTTCGACTCCTGTCCACCCCCAAATTTTTTTATTTTTTATTTCTTACAAAATGATTCAAAATAAATCAATGTATAAATAAATATATACATAGCAAATTATAGTAGATCAACATAGATGTAAATATAATGAAATTTGCAAAATCGATATAAATGCAAAAAATCTCAAATAAAGTGTTGATTAATTTAGAAGTCATAAAATCTCAAATATTCTTATTACATCATCTTAATTTTGTCGAATTCATGCACACACACGGCAACATAATGATTCTTGTAGCTCTAGCTAGCGTTTCACAATTTTCTTTCCATTTTTTGTCGCGGTTGAGTAATTCAGTCCCGGAACACCGTGACTTCTTCGGTGGAATGGGCGACCTGTAGGTAGCGTTGTCCTGCTTCTTCTTGTTGTGTATTTCGTTCCATCGTCATTGTCATCTTCCATTTTCGGGTCGCCGTACTGGTCAAAGTCTTGCTCGTTGGCTACTCCATCCATTCCGATGATGTTTCTTTTGCCTCTCCGCACGACAACACGGCTAGGCCTTGTCGGGTCAGTAATGAAGAAGCATTGGTCCACTTTGTTAGCCAAGACCCATGGCTCATTTTTGCGGTGACATTCGTGCCGGATTTGGCTTCAGGTATCACCATGGTGGTGAAATATTGTCCTTCTTTCCTGACGCTCTCTGCCCATGTGACACGGAACATTGGCACCTTCTCTCCGCAGTAGTCGAGTTCCCATATCTCGTCGATCCTACCATAGTATCTTTCCTTGACGTCACCTGTTAATGATTCCATCGTTACCCCCGAGTTCTGGTATTCGCAGTTCCGGTCCTTATTTGTCGTGTAGAATGTGTAACCATTGATATCGTATGCCTGATATGTCATGAGGTTATGTGCGGGGCCTTGTGACAATGTGAGTATGAGTTTTTCTTCTTCAGAATAAGGCGTCTCCGGGTGACACTGGTAGAAAAAAGGCCTTCCATACGCCCCCATCAGTCCCCAAACGTTGCGCACCGTGACTAATGAGTCTTTAGTCCCGGGTTGGGAGGAGACCCGCGACAGAAGGTCATACGTCGCGGGTTGGGAAGCGCGTTGAGGCGCGTGGAGGGCATTAATTCCGGTTGACCTGGCCGCCCGGGACTATTGGTCCTTTAGTCCCGGTTGGCTAAAGATCAAACTGCTCGCCTCCCGCGCGGCGGTTTTTATTTCGCGAGCGAGGCAGAAGGGCGCCATTCCACAGTGCGCGTCGGAGTCTCTCTGTTTCTTCCTCCTCTCTTCTCTGTGTCTTCCATCTCTTCGATCTTCTCCAAGCACACCACCATGGCTGAAGTTTGGGAGACATACAGTGGTCCGACACCATGCGGCAAGCTTCTGAACGTGTGCTACACCAACAGTTGCGATCGGCTGGCCGGTGCTCTTGGTTATTTGACCAATCTCTACTCCTCCTCTCCCGATGAACACCGGTTCTTCGGGCTTGATCTGGAATATAAGGCGGATCAACGGAATCTTGCCGTCATCCAGATTGCGTACAAGGAGTCGGTTTGGATCTTCCAAAGGTCAAGGTAACGCACACGTCCAATCTTGCATGCATCTTCGATTTGTTTGTTGCATGTGAAGAAAACATGTGTTGCAGCATATCTAACACATTGATATTTTTGTTGTTGCAGTAGTTCGAAGCATTCTCCGGCCCTTGTTGATTTTCTTGTCAACAGGGGATATGACTTTTGCAGCGTTGACATTACGCAAGACCGTCCGAAGTTGAGGCGCTTGGGTATTGTGATACCTGAAGATCACTACATTGATCTTCAGGATCTTATCCAATTGAACGGGCCAAAGACCGGGATGGCTCGCATGGAAACTGCCCTCATCCACGAGGGCTACGAATCCATGAAGTCTGGTTTCCCCCGAAGCAATCACTACTATTGGGAGAAGACCCCACTGGACATGACGAACGTCAAGTATGCAGCCATAGATGCATATGTCTCCTACGAGTTGTTCCGCATCTACTCGACGGAGCCATAGATGTAAGCGTTCGATATATATGCATGTAATGGGTATCTTAGTATATATATGTAATGGATATCTTATTAGTATTGACTTATGTTTGTGTGTTATGTGTGATATCGTAAGACTATGTTATGAATGTGTGATTGTGTTGTATTCTATATTAATTCCTAGCAAAAACACATCAAGAAAACAAACAAAAACACATCAAGAAAACAAACAAGCAAAAAACAAAAACACATCAAGAAAACAAACAAAAACACATCAAGAAAACAAACTAGCAAAAAGAAAAACACATCAAGAAAATGAATTAGTATTATTGTTCTTAATTTTTTGATATATTATTTGTATTTTTTAAGATTTAAAAATGAATTAGTTTTATTTTTCTTAATTTTTTGATATATTATTTGTATTTTTAAGATTTTAAAATGAATTAGTATTATTGTTCTTAATTTTTTGATATATTATTTGTATTTTTAATATTTTAAAATGAATTAGTATTATTGTTCTTAATTTTTTGATATATTATTTGTATTTTTAAGATTTTAAAATGAATTAGTATTATTTTTCTTAATTTTTTCATATATTATTTGTATTTTTAAGATTTTAAAATGAATTAGTATTATTGTTCTTAATTTTTTGATATATTATTTGTATTTTCTAAGATTTAAAAATGAATTAGTATTATTTTTCTTAATTTTTTCATATATTATTTGTATTTTTAAGATTTTAAAATGAATTAGTATTATTGTTCTTAATTTTTTGATATATTATTTGTATTTTCTAAGATTTAAAAATGAATTACTTTTATTTTCTGAATATTTTGATATATTATTTGTATTTTTTAAGATTTAAAAATGAATTAGTTTTATTTTTTGAATATTTTGATATATTAATAGTATTTTTAGAAATAATACAAATTAAAAAGTTAATGTTTATTTATTTATTCAAAATTATTAATTACATCATTACTTTTGTTTATTAAAAGATTTATTTGAAATTCAAACAATAAAGAAATGTGGCATCGACCAACATGTTAATAAGATTGATATGATACTAGTATCACATACATTCGTGCAAAACACTTGGATGCGGGACGGTATGGAACTCGGAAGTTAAGCGTGCTAGTGCTAGAGCAGTGGGAGGATGGGTGACCGAGCGGGAAGTTTGACCATGAGTAAGTAATTCGACTAGAGATAATTGTAGTTAGACGGTAAGCAAATAATACAAATTCTGAAAAAAAAAGGGAGTGAAAAAAGGGAGTGAAAAAAAGGGAGAGAAAAATTGGTGTGAAAAATAATTAGAAACCCAAATGAATTATGGAAATAACGAAATAAAGTCTAGTCCCGGTTCAGGTGGCCAACCGGGACTACAGGTCCTCCGCCCCCGGCTCCGCCACCCGCCCACGTGGCCGGGCCTTTAGTCCCGGTTCGTAAGCGGCGCGACTATAGGGGGGGGGGGTCTTTAGTCGCGCATAGCTAGTCCCGGTTGCTCGGTCGGGAGTTTTGGCCCTGGCGAACCGGGACTATATGCCTATTTTCTACCGGTGTGATCGGTCATAATCTTCCCCCTGAACCACTGTGTGAAATGGATGTTGTGCTCTCTGATTATTTCTGCTTCGGTCCTATGTTGTCCCCGGTCACTGTAATACTTCGCGATTAGCAATTTGTGCTTTTCCAACCAAGGATCGACCACTGTTAGATGTTGTAGCGCGACTAGGTTTGCTCTGTCAAAGTCGTTGCGTCGGCCCTGAAAGTCGACATTCATTTCGCGCTGGCCCTCGCGGTGTCCCCATCCACCGAGCCTGCCAAAGTGCCTGTTTACGGGCAGACCAGGGTTCTCATCTTTGTCTAGAAAATTCGTGTAGAAAGAGATGCACTCCTCTGTCAGAAAGCCCTTGGCAATGCTTGCGTCTAGACGGGCCCTGTTGCGGACGTATCCTTTGATGGAACCATTCATCCTTTCGAACGCCATCATGGAGTGTAAAAACGGCGGCCCGAGCTGGATGATATCATCCACGACATGGACAAGGAGATGCACCATAATGTCGAAGAATGCTGGCGGGAAGTATATCTCAAGCTCGCATAGTATCACCACGATCTCTTCCTGTAGCCTTGCGAGTTTCTTCACGCCAATCGACTTTCGAGAGATGACGTCAAAAAAGTTGCAGAGTCCAAACAGCGTTTCGCGGACGTGCTCGTCCATTATCCCTCGAATTGCAACTGGAAGTATCTGCGTCATCATCACGTCACAGTCGTGAGACTTCATCCCGCTGAACTTCTGCTTTGGTACGTCTAGGTATCTGCTTATCTTCCCCGCATAACCGTAAGGAAATTTGACTCCAAGGAGGCACTTGAAGAATTGGTCGATCTCCTTCTCGCATAGCATGAAGCACGAAGGGGAACAATAATATTCCGTCTTCTTGGCCTTTTGCCCTTGCGGCGACCTTCCGTCCCATCTAACACATCGTCATCATCATCGTCATCATCATCCGGTTTTCCTCCGTGGAGCTCGCCCCTGATATTCAAAAATCTCAAGTCGTTCCTTGCTTTCGGCCCATCTTTGGTCCTCTCCGGCATGTTGAGCAGGGTGCCAAGCAGACTCTCGCACACGTTTTTCGTGATATGCATGAGGTCAAGGCAGTGGGGTGTGCGGAGAATCTTCCAGTACCTCAGGTCCCATAGAACAGACCTTGTTTTCCATACACCCTCCAACGGCGCCGGCGCCTTTCGCTTCTTTCCCGGCGCAGGGCACTCTTTCAAGTTCTTCAACAGCTCGTCGATTTCCTCGCCGCTCCTTTGACGTGCGGCTCTTCGCATCTCAACTTCATTGTTGAACAGATCTTTGCGTTTTCTCCACGGGTCATCCTTGCGAAGCCACCTTCGATGCCCCAAGAACACGGTTTTCGAAGACCCAGGGTTTCTCTCTAGCTGGAGATACGTAGTGTCATCAATGCACCTAACGCATGCACAGAATCCGTGCGCCACCTGCCCCCGCGACATATCCGTAACCGAGGTAGTCATGCACCGTCGTGATGAGCGCGGCTCTCATTGGGAAAAACGTTCCTCCATAGGCGTCCCACGTATTGGCTGGCTCGTCCCATAACGTGGCTAGCTCCTCTTCCAACAACTGGACATACAGATTGATGTCGTTACCTGGTTGTTTCGGCCCTTGAAGTTATCGGAAAGTACCACACAACTTTTCGAGGAGAGGCCTTCTTCCCTGTCTTGTATCGAGTTGCGTCGCACACCGGGCATATGGTTCTCTCCGCGTCCGCGCCCCGATAGATGATGCAGTCATTAATGCAAGCATGGTATTTCACGTGAGGTAAATCCAGAGGGCACACGACTTTTTCCGCCTCCTCGATGCTCGTTGGACACTTGTTCCCCGTGGGAAGACGGCCGTGCCAGAATGCCATGTTCTCATCGTAGCTCGCATCGGTCCATCGGTGTTTTGTCTTCATCTCGAGGGTCCTTAACGTTACATTCAGACGGGTATCCTCGCACACGCATCCTTCATACAATGGAGTAACGGCGTCTATCTCCAGTTGCGACAGCTTCGATTTCTCTCTAGCAGCAGCTCTGGTGTTGCTAGTCTCCTTGAGAAGCAGAGCTTCGACATGAGGGTCCCGCACCCAGTCCGACGACGATGTCACGACATCTTCATCATGATGTCCTTCGTCTTGATTATGATCATGTCCGACATCTTCATCACGATGTCCTTCGTCTTGATTATGATCATGTCCTTCATCTTGATCATGATGTCCTTCATCATGTCCGGGCGACTCTTCATCTTCATCACTTGTCGGGTAAAGAGTAGCCATCCATGAAACCACGACGGATAAGGTGCGACTCCAAGTCACCAGAATCGTATCTGATCAAGTGTTTCAGTTTGCATCTTCGACAAGGACATCTTATCTCCGTCATGCTATTTCGAAACATTTCGTCCGTCGCATGTTTCATAAATCTAGCCACGGTGCCTGTGCTTATATGCATGGTTGCCTACATAGTAAAAAAAGATCAAATGAAAAATTAATTATAATCAAATTACGTAATATATGGATGATGCATGCATGGTCGTCGACGGAAAAATTCGGCATGACCTATGCTAAAAATAGGACATTCTCAGAGTGCGTGGTCGCCGAAATGGAAATGAATCAACATTTTGGCAACACATGTCAACTCATTTTTTAAGACATCCACAAATTTTGAGACATCCATTTTGTGACGATGCACGGCGCCGATACCGAGCGAGATCGATCTATGAGAGATCTAGCGAGATCAACACACATACATACAACACATATACATATCCCTCCAACAACTCACCAACTATAGATCTTGCCGACACGAGACCGAGAGCGTACGTTTGTATGTGGCTATAGGAAGTGAAAAGATGGAAGGGAAAGTGGTAATAAAGTGAGAGATGGGGGTGGAGAGAAATGTTTACTAGATTCCCCTCACATATATATCAAATAAAATAGGTTAAATAAGTTTTAAATGGTGGGAAAATGGGGGAAATGGGGTGGTGAGGAGGTGGGGGGCGACCAGATCTAAAATGGGGTGGAGATATGGGGGATGGGAGGTGGGGGTGGTCCCAACCACTTAAATTCGTCCCAGGTATACCCGTGACGCACCTAGGCCGCGGTGCGTCACGGCTATGTTGGATACCCGCGGCGCACCTTGCAGTGGTGCGTCACGGATATAGATGCTACCCGTGGAAAAGATAGCCGTAACGCACCACCGCGTAGGTGCGTCGCGGGTATGCAAAATAGCCGTGACGCACCACTGCGTAGGTGCGTCGCGGGTATGCCTCGGAGGCTGGCCACCCCGGCCCCACACATAGGCGCGACGCGCCTTATATTTGGTGCGCCGCGGGTATGCCTTTAGGCGCGACGTACCAGGCGGTGGTGCGCCACGGGTAATAGGCGTGACGTGCGAAACTTCAAGTGCGTCACGGGTATCATCACTCCTATAGCCATTTTCCTAGTAGTGGAGTGGTCATTATCGGTGACATGTGCCCTGGCATAACTCATCAAGGTGCATCGTCTAAACCGGTTGGCTCCACCTAGCTGCCTGATAGCGAACCTGGAGCACAAATCCGGTCTAGCAAGCCCGCAGTGTACACTGATGTGCACACTCGGAAGCCGCTGTTGTCGACATCCGCCAAACCATCTTCAAGAGAGATCAATACAGAAACTGTGCCATGCCTGCCATTGACGCCGCCATGGTGCCAAAGAACACCACCTTCATGCGCACGTCCATCACACCGGATCCATCTCCGAGACCGCGCAACGCCACGCCGCAAAGACTCGCCGCCTTCATCAACAAGGATGAAACACCACACCACCATTAGACCTCCTCCAGGCAACCCATGATCCCAAAACGATGCCCCTAAGTGGGTAAACGACACAAAAGGTGCCACCATCATCTGGTCTGGAAACCAGATCTAGAGTTCCCCTGGAACACAGTTCATTAGAGAGGTAATTAGTGGCGGATACTCCTTCAACAAGTTGACGACACCCATGCCTGTCGTAGTCGCTAGCCTGAACCCGGATTTCACCGGCCGCCGTCCTCAGTTCCTAGATCCATCAGTACCTAATCTGCGCACCACAGCACAAGGGGCCGAGTTTCGGTGGAGGGAGGTCACCGCCCCTCCGATATGCCTGGCGACGGCCAACCGCCTTCCGTCATGCCGCCGCAGGATCAGCCACGCCATGTTGCTGGCCGCAGCACCATACCCAGGCCAAAGGAACCAACCCGCGCCGACAACCTCGGGCGAGAGAACCAAGAAAGCCCTGTCGCCGCCGGCTGGCCAAGCTTTGCCCTGCCAAGCTCTCTAGCGGCAGCGAGGGAGAAGGGGAAGGATGAGGGAGCTGGCCTTGGCGAGATAGGGTTCCCCCTCGGATGTCGCACGGGGGCGGACGCGAGAGGGAGGAGGGGATCCAGTTGATACTAACAATTTCATAGATACTATTAAAATTGTATGTGCGGTGGAGTATCCATTCCATAATTTGCCTATCATACCATGTCTACTACCTCCATTCCTAAAAAAAAGGCATACCAACGATTTAAAAAAAATAAGCAATGTAACATTTTACCCAACTTGTAGGAAAAGGTATTGCCAACAATAATATTAGGGATATATTAGTCCCACATTCAATTTATGATGCATTGAGTGATATAGATTTGATATTTTATATGTTAACTTTTTTTCTATTAATTTGTTCAAACTTTACATTGTTTGACATTGACCAAAATTTGGACACCTTCTTTTTAGGAATGGAGGGAGTAATTGATAATTTCAGTATTCGTTTCACAATTTTATTAATTAATATGTTGGATGTATGCTCCAAAGGCAATAATATTTGTATATCTATTTTATAATTATGATTCATATTACTATGCTATAACTAACGTGGCGACTGAGTATGAGATTCATAGGAAAACTCACGCGCACGTGTAGTGACATGAATAAAGATTACAGACCCTAGTCTTGCCTTTTCAGACTAATTTTTTGTATGCTTGATGACCATGTTTTCCTGGTCATTTACGTAGTTTATGTCAGCATCAATAGATAGAATATTGTTGGAAGGGAAAAATATGGTTGGGTACTTAGTAACATATGACTTAGCGAACATATCAATTCAAGGTTATATTCCGATATATCCTTTGACCATGAGGGTTATTGGGGTTGTCTATTTTGGAGGTTTTACTTTGATACTATCAAGTGTCACACAATAAACTGGGTGAACAAAACGGTAGCCACTAGTTAATTCTAAAGAAATATATTACCTCGATGTTCTGATATGAGAATTACTCCTCTGTAAAAAGAGAGATAAACCTGGGCCCATTGGCTATGCTGATATCCATATGTTCTACAGACAATGCATGATGATGATACAACATATGATAATATAGTAACGAGTAAAGAAAGCTTACCGATTAATGAGATAGAAAAAGGTATAATGAACCAAATATTGTTTCAGTACATTACAAGAATCTATAATATCGGGTAAGTTTGGTATCGCGAGTAATGAGAATATTGTATAATAACCAACAAATTCAATAAAGTGTCTTCCGCATAGTGGGTCGGAGTTAATATGGGCCTAAAGGTAACAAAGGAAAAAAGGAAGGGGAAAGGAAAAAATCAAAGGAAAAAATCAAAGGAGTTAATATGGGCCTTTCACCTTCCTATTGGTTTCGAAGATAAAAGGAAAAAATCAAAGGAAAAAAGGAAGGGGAAAGGAGAAGAGGGAAATGACTCCACCCAAAAGGAACGGAGTCCTAACTGAACTAGGACTCCAATCCGAGCTGGTGTAGGGCCAATGAGGCCAAATCTTTTGGGTGTGGATTGGGAACGGACTCCTCCTCCCCCACCCCAAGGAAAGTCCCTCCCCTCCTCCACCTATTTAAAGGACCCCAACCCGATGGGATTTAACAGATCAATTGACCTCATGCCTTATCTTTCTCTCTCTCCCTCTCTCTCTCTATTGGTTTAGAGCCTCTAATTAGAACATGTAATTAGAGCCGTCCAATTGAATTGGACATTTTCTAATTGGGGTTTTGAGGTGTCATCTCCCAATTATATCTAGTTTCGGATTACTCTCTCTCTCTCTATCTCATGTGTTGAGAACTCCACCTTCATATACACCTATAATGCCTAGTTCTGGATGGCGAGGCTCTGGAGAACTGGATACGATGTATGTGTGCGATGGGTAACACAAGAGACCCTCACTATTGGATCAAGGTGCTAGATACGGGGAGTCGGCAACATGCTCACCAACATACTTGTGTGTGAAGATTTTCCACATGCTTCATTGACATCTCTTCCGCAACTACGGTGTAGGTAAACAATCTCGAGCTAGATCATGGAATCGTAACTCGCTTGTATCTTCATAGATAGATCTTGGCGGTTGCGTAGCATGTATGGCAAAAATTTGAAATTCCCGTACATGCAACCCGGTATAATATTTTGGTTCTTGTTGCTAATTGTCAACGCGCCTTTCTAGCTCTATACGTCGTCGATGGCACCCGGTCCCTGCACCGATATGTGCCCTTCGGATGCATAGCCATGTCGGGCTGTAGTGTCGCTCTGTGCAATCGTCTTCATCGTTGCTGAGCACCAGCGTCCGTAGCTCCACGCGTGCTTCCTCCAACGGTGCGGGCTTCCAGCATCTGCATGGTCTTCGTCACGCCACCATGTTCTTCCTAGCCTACATAGAGCATCGAAGCTGCACTTCCACATGTGAACCTACATGCCGCTTCATCACGTTGTAGGTTCCTTCGAATAGCCCCTCTATAGGTTTCCACCATGCCCACTGTAGGCCATTGCCACCTCGCACTAGAAGGCCTCCGACGCTGGTCCGACACTCTGATATCCTCGATCGGTCCATCCACCCGGACTATCTCCGGAATCTAGAGTCGTGTCCCCTTCTGGTGGATAAGATGGTCTGCAGGATCCTCCTCACCCAGGTCCTTGTCAAGAGAAGAAGCATCATCAATCTGATCTACATCGAGACCATCGAGGAGATGGGGGTAGATCGCTTCCTCATCAAGGCGGTAGAGTCTAGCTTCCACGACATCGTACCCGGCAAGGTCGCCCAACCGATCGGTTAGATTACGATGGACCTCAGATCTGGTTGAGAGGAATACTTTCTCAACTAGGGGCTGACCTTCGAGGTGGCAACCATCAGAGAAGAGTTCCACACCTTCCTAGATCACTCCTTCTTTTCCAAGTTCATAGAGATTTAAAACTATGTCTTGCTTCAACTCAAGATCTCCAAGCCCGAAGTCGTGTTCACCATATAGGGCAGTTGGATGCACTGCTACAACTACAAATGGGAGTCGGTACAATTAGGGGCCTCCAGTTGGAGGGAAAGCAGGACAGACAGGAGGAAAAGGAAACCCCAGTCGTCAAGGCACTAGTAGAAAATAGCCTATCAGTGGGTGCAGTTTTGGCCCATAGTGGCATGTTCTTGCCACGTCACAAGTTATGCGACGCTAGTGAGGGCTATTGATGGCGTGTCCACCGCACGCCACTTTAGGTGTTCTACTAGTAGAATGTACTAAACACTGAATAAATGGTGGGCGGAATACATTCCACAGGTATGTATTGCCTATTTAAATGGAATTTGATGAAAAATTATCATTTTTTCTAAGATTTTAATTGAAATATCTAGTTTTTCGTGAAGGGAATATGCCCGAGAGGCAATAATAAAGTGGTTATTATCTTATTCCTTGTTTATGATAAATGTTTATTTCTCATGATAGAATTGTATTAACCGGAAACGTTGATACATGTGTGTTTAATAAAACAAACAATGGTTCCTAGTAAAGCCTCTCTTTTAACTAGCTCATTGATTAATAGATGATCAAGGTTTCCTGATCATGAACATTGGATGTTCTTAATAACGAGGTCATGTTATTATAAGAATGATGTGATGAACACATACCCAATATCAAGATAACAATACGATCAAGTCATTTAGTTTATATTGTTATATCTTGCGTAGGAAGTAAATTATTCCTTAGACCATGAGATCATGTCAATCACTGATACCGGAAGGGTACTTTGATGTCATCAAACGTCACACCGTAACAGGGTGACTATAAAGGTTCCGTTAGGTATTCGGAAAGTATTAGTTGAGGCTTATGGATCAAGAGTGGGATTTGTCCATCCAAAATGACGGAGAGATAGACTCTGGGCCCTCTCGGTGATATCACATCGACACCGCTTGCAAGCACGTGATATGATCACAAGGATGTCATATCACGGAAACGAGAAAATAGTATTTGTCGGTAACGAGATCAAAAGAAGGTATGGGTGATACCGATGATCGGAGCTAGGACAAGTAAAATATCGCGAAACAAAGGGAATAGTCAGGACGCTGATGGTTCACACGATCACGAGAGTCATCGTTGAATACATAGGAGTCATCACGGATCTCCATATCCCGCTGTTGATTATTGATCGGAGAGGAGTCTCGATCATGTCTATGTTATTCGCGAACCGTAGGGTGACACACTTCAGGTTCGATGACACATTTGAGAGGATACTGAATATCGGAGAAAAGTTTGGACCACACCGGAATTGTTTCGGGGAATATTGAAATAGTCACCGGAATTGTTTCGGGGAATATTGAAATAGTTCAAGGTGGTATATGTTAATGTTTGATTAACAAATAGTTCAAGGGGGTAAGTTTTAATGTTTTTTAATAGGATTAACAAATATTAAAATAAAGAAATTAAATTGTTTTATTTATTTAATAAAGAAAACCCTTGGAATTTTGAGTGGGAATTGATGAGAGAATGAGTGGGTTGAGTGGAGACTCCACCCACATGATGAGGGGAGAGGTGGAGGCACCAAAATTTCGTGGCTGCCTCCCCTCCTATAAATAGAGGGGATGAGATCCCTCTCGCTCACACACTTGGTGTCATCTCCATCTCCATCCTCCCGCTGATCCACCTCATGTTCATGTGCTTGGAGAAGCTTTGAACGAAGTTTTCTCCGCCACACCACGCCATTGTGCTACTGGTTTCCGATGGATCCTCTACTTGCGCTGCCCCGCTGGATCGAGGGAACAGAGGTCGTCATCAACCGTACGTGTGATCGATCACGGAGGCACCGCCGGATTGCGGTGCACATCTTCTCGCTCTCGGGATTGATGTGAGTATGACTATTCCAACAACGAGATTTGATCTCGTAACGCTTTGTGTCTTCGAGGGTATGTTCTTATTAAGACTCTCTATATGCACGTTGCTTTCTTGTCCTTTCGGGTGTCTATCGTGTAGGAAATTTTTTGTTTTCTATGCAACGACCCCTTCAGTGGTATCAGAACCGGATCTATGCGTATATGTTTTGTACGGGTAGAACACATATGTGTATGTGGATGTTGATGATCATGTTATTTCCTCCTTGAGTATTTTATGATCTTATTGGCATAGTTGGATGAAGCTGCCCTAGACTAAGTTTACGTCTACTATGTACGCAAGAATTGTCTCACTTGTGGCTAAGGGGGTGTCCGTTTCTCCAACTATAGTCAATATCTAATCTACGAAGGGTTGTTAAAAATTTGTTTATCAACTTTGTGGTTGATGTTCCTAGGTATGAACGGTTCTATACTCGAAAGCCCTAAGCCACGTAAAATATGCAAAAATAAATTAGAGGCGTCTAACTAGTTTTTGTTGGGCATGTGATGTGATATGGTCAATGTTACAAATTTGATTATGAGATGATCTCTTATGTAAATTATTGATATACCGGAAGGTATCCATATGACTGTCTTATTATTGATGGACAATCAAGATTGGGGTGCCATGGAACTTGGTACCACGCCGGTGGAATGATGAAGATCATACCATGATGCACATGATGGAGATCAAGTGCAAGAAGGACCATATCATATCACTTTATCCTTACATGTGATGTTAATCCTTTTTATGCATCTTATTTTGCTTACATAGCGACGGTAGCATTATAAGATGATTCCTCTCACTTAATATCAAGATAATAATGTGTTCTTCCTTAAGTATGCACCGTTAAGAAAGTTCATCGTTTCGAGACACCACGTGATGATCGGGTGTGATAGACTTAGTGTTCGCATACAACGGGTGTTTTCAAGCCTATCATGTACACACGCAATACTACGGTTCTACTTGGCGAGCCTAGCATGTACATACATGGCTTCGGAACACGTAACCGAAAGGTAAAGCATGAGTCATATGGATGATATGATGAACATGTCGATGTTCGCCTTTGAAGCTACATCATCTAACGTGATGATCGGTTTTGGTGTAGTGAATTTGGTTCGTGTAATTACTAAATACGACTAAGAGGGATGTTGTTTTTGAGTGGGAGTTCATTGGCATCCACATAACTACCTCTCACTTAATATCAAGATAATAATGTGTTCTTCCTATTGTAGTTTTTTTGTATTACCTACCTAGCTCCATATGGTTAATAATTGATTGATCTAGAGAGCAAATAATTCCTACTTAAAATCCATAGTTATGGTTGCTTCCATATTACTTTATCTTCAAAAGAATGTTTTGTTGATCAAGGTGATTTAGGAACTGAAAATAATTATTTCAGAAACAATCAAGTTAATGATATATTGATATCTAGAAACTTATTTGTGGTAACATGACTGAGTATAATTTAGCGTGACAATGTATGCTTATATGATTTGAATATATGCAATCATTCAAGACACTAGGTGTTTGAATATTCCAAGAAGTTGGGCACTAAAATTATCCTCCAAATTCCTTCCTTCGAGCTATAGTAGCTTAATCATAATTTTTTTATTATGGGATGGATTAAAAGTATGTGTAAAGTCATTTACCGTACTTGGATATTGCTAAGAGTGGAATCTAGAAGAATACTATTAATATGGTGATATTAGTAGAACAATCAAACTCAAAGTATGACTCAATGGCTGATAGTATATGACTAACACGCCAAAGAAAATGAGCTACGACTAGCATTGTTTGATGTTGAATGATTCTTCTGTAAAGGAAAGGGAATATTGAAAATAGAACTACAAAAAGATATATGGAGGAAAAGAAGATAACTAGAGAAGTCCAGCTCAGAAGTATATGCTTGATATACAAGTTATAGATGTATTACTTGTTAAAAAAGTATCTTTGGGTATTTTTATACCACATTGGTTGGTATGAGTTGTCATACAAAGCAACGCAATGCAAGAAATACAAGGGCCTAAAAGAAACTAGTAATATATGTGGAATTGATTATGACAAGAACAAAAATAAAGTGTTATTATGTTCATTGTCGTATCGAACCAAACATTCAAGATTTATTTTTAGAACTTAATAAGTTGTTATTTAGTTCTGGTCTTTTGTGAGAACAAATGAGATTGTTAAAACTATGACCATATTCCATAATTGATGGATAGGTTAATATAAATCATGTTGGTAAAGTAAACATATATAAGACTAAATGCTAAAGGTTGCAAGACGTAAAATAGTTTCACTTAAATTGTGACACCACCATTTTAGTTCATATCGGAAAGGAAAACATGAAGGAACTCCATATTGATGGAATTCCGGAGTCATTTTGTTTTGAATAAATTGACGCTTGTGAGACCTCTTCCAAAAGATGACTAGAATTCCGTTCATCGGCCAAAGTAGAATGGACGACTAATTTAATGGAGATTGTACATTTTGATGTATATACTCCATTATGTATAGTCATGTGTGGTGGATTAATTTTTCCTTCATAAAATTGGGTCGATGATTTGAGTAGATATATGAGCATATCTATTTAAAGAGAATGGAGTTTGACATTTATTGAATTGGTTCAAATTATTTTTAGTATGAAGTAAAAATCATTGTAACAATATAATCAAGTATTTATGATTGGATCATAAAGGATAAAGTTTGAGTTACAAGTTTAGCAAAACATCTGAGGAGTTGCAGAATTATTCTACATCTTATACTTCTCGAATACCTCACATTAGGTTGGAGTATTCAAGAAACAAAATCAAACCTTGTTGGACATGGTAAGATTAATAAAATTGCCATTATAATTTTGTAGTTTATACATTAAGGACAACCGCTTTTTACACTGAAAAGAGCACCATCATGATCCGTTGAAAATTACAACATATAAAATATGGTTTGGGTAGTGACCCAAATTGTCATTTTCTTAAGTTTTGGTATGCATAGCATGTGTAAAATGTTTACAACCAAAATGGGATAAATATATGTTTATATGGTTATCCTAAGAATACATTGGGTATTTCTCCTATCATTGACCAAAGACAAATGTTGTTTGTCAGAAAGGGTTGATTTATCGAGAAAGTAGTTCTTGCGAAACAAGTGAGTGGGAGGACAGTACAACTCAACAAGATTAGAGAATCTTCGTTACCATGTCAAGAGTAGCGCAGCACTGTAAGTTGTTCCAGGGTTTCCTATTTTAACTAAGTAGACACTACATATGTTGTAGATACTTCGAATGAGTTTGCGAACCGAACCACAAAAGTCCTAAAACTTTGTTCTTAGACCAACTTATGGTTTATGAGTAAAGTGTTGTTTTGACAACAAAAGGACCTGGACCTTATAAAGGAAGCAAATGATGGGCCCTGACTTCGTAAAATTGACTATGAGTCATTTTATCCGCCATAGTATCCTTGTATGAATATCAAGTATGAATATCCGCCATAGTATCCTTGTATGAATAGCAAAAGAGTTTATATAACAAAAAAAAGACATGGATTTTTACATCCTTTGAAAGTTGTACTTATCGAAAAGTTGTTTTCGACGAAGTTCAAAGAGTTGACTACTACAAGATTTTGATCTTCCGTAGTGATGCTTTAGTATTTGCGGATAGTTCTAGCAAAAGTTACATATTATGATATGGAAGATGAATAACAAAACCAACTCTCCTCTCCAGGAAGTTTGATCTAGAATGTGTACTTGACACAATCTAAGAGTTTTGTAAAATTCAAAAGGTTGCTATAAAGGTATGCACACTTCAATGGTTGAAGTGAGCATAACAAAGCTTAAATCTTTACCTTAATGAAGTTATCAAAAGAGTTTGACTCCATCATGAGCGATAAATATGCTTGTAGAGTTACAAGAAATTAAGTGGGAGCGCTAAGATATACTTCCAATACTTTATGTAGATGACATATGGTTGATTGGAAAATATGTATTTTAAATTAACACGGTTGAGATTTTCATATTGATGAAAGGCTTAGAAGATATTGGGCATCCATATCTATAAGAGATGGATTGAAGCGCCTGATATGATTGAATCCAAATTACATAGATGAAATATTGAAGTAAGTCAATATCGAAATTGAGCAAGATTCAAGTGTTTTGACACATGATGAGCATCATTGAAATTGAGATTTCTAAGTCATGTTTCCATGCTATGTACACAACAAGATGAGTCCTATTCTATAAAATGTTATAGCAGGATAATTCATATGATGATTAGACAACAGTGGGAGAGATCCTTGTGTCATTTTAGAAATGATAAGGATATGTTTGCCTATGTAGTAATGACAAAATGTTAGTTGTAATATGTTACACTAATAGTCTTGTCATATATTCAAATAATTTTATCTCAATAAAAATATGTGATGACGGGTAGCACAATAGGCTGGAAGAAAGTTCCATGCTGGATTTGAAAGTGTTTCAAAATTAAAGTATTGTGACGGATACTAAAACAAAGGCTGAGTATATCGTTCTGTTGACAACAAAATAATAAGAGTATTTTCTGTCAAGAAGTTCTTTATTGAACTTGGTGAATTTTCAAGAATGCTGACACTATGAAGCTACATTTTCACAATGTTAAGCCGTATCATTAGAGACTGAGTGATGCGTATAGACGCAAAGAACATGCAAATACAATAGGACCTGAACAGTTCAGATCTTTTTGATGAGGTTTACCACATGCGAAGCATGGTAATAACACTGGAATGACATATGTGTTAAGTGCTTACATACTAGATTATTGACTCTAGTGCAAGTGGGAGACTGAAGGGAATATGCCCGAGAGGCAATAATAAAGTTGTTATTATCTTATTCCTTGTTTATGATAAATGTTTATTTCTCATTCTAGAATTGTATTAACCGGAAACGTTGATACATGTGTGTTCAATAAAACAAACAATGGTTCCTAGTAAATCCTCTCTTTTAACTAGCTCGTTGATTAATAGATGATCAAGGTTTCCTTATCATGAACATTGGATGTTGTTAATAACAAGGTCATGTCATTAGAAGAATGATGTGATGAACACATACCCAATATCAAGATAACAATACGATCAAGTCATTTAGTTTATATTGTTATATCTTGCGTACGAAGTAACTTATTCCTTAGACCATGAGATCATGTCAATCACTGATACCGGAAGGGTGCTTTGATATCATCAAACGTCAACCGTAATAGGGTGACTATAATAGTGTTGTTAGTTATTTGGAAAGTGTTAGTTGAGGCTCATGGATCAAGAGTGGGATTTGTCCATCCAAAATGATGGAGAGATATACTCTGGGCCCTCTCGGTGATATCATATCGACACCGCTTGCAAGCACGTGATATGATCACAAGGATGTCATATCACGGAAACGAGAAAAGAGTACTTGTCGGTAACGAGATCAAAACAAGGTATGGGTGATACCGATGATCGGATCTTGGACAAGTAAAATATCGCGAGACAAAGGGAATAGTCACGACGTTGATGGTTCACACGATCACGAGTCATCGTTGAATACATAGGACTCATCACGGATTTCCAGATCCCGCTGTTGATTATTGATTGGAGAGGAGTCTCGATCATGTCTATGTTATTCACGAATCGTAGGGTGACACACTTAAGGTTCGATGATGCATTTGAGAGGATACGGAATATCGGAGATAAGTTTGGACAACACTGGAAATATTTCGGGGAATATTGAAATAGTCACCAGAATTGTTCCGGGGAATATTGAAATAGTTCAGGGTGGTATATGTTAATGTTTGATTAACAAATAGTTCAAGGGGGTAAGTGTTAATGTTTTCTAATAGGATAAACAAATATTAAACTAAAGGGGGCACCAAAATTTCGTGTCTGCCTCCCCTCCTATAAATAGAGGGCATGAGATCCCTCTCCCTCACACACTTGGTGTCATCTCCATCTCCATCCTCCCGCTGATCCATCTCATGTTCATGCGCTTGGTGAAGCTCTGAATGAAGTTTTCTCTGCCACACCATGCCGTTGTGCAGCTGGTTTCCGATGGATCATCTACTTTCGCTGCCCCGCTGGATCGAGGGAACAGAGGTCGTCATCAACCGTACGTGTGACCGATCACGGAGGCACCGCCGGATTGCGATGCACATCTTCTCGCTCTCGGGATCGATGTGAGTACGACTACGCCAACAACGAGATTTGATCTCGTAACGCTTTGTGTCTTCGAGGGTATGTTCTTCTTAATACTCTCTATATGCCCGTTGCTTTCATCTCCTAGATTAGATCTTGGCCTTTCGGATGTCTATCGCGTAGGAAATTTTTTGTTTTCTATGCAACGACCCCTTCATTTCGAACTCTAAGTTCAATTATATATTTCATTAAATCTGGAAAATTTGCATATTTTTCTTCAGAAGAGATTAAAGTAGTTAATCAACATACAAACTATGTAACCCTAGATATAACTAGGGTGGCTGCCCCTGGAGCCTACTTGTCGCAGTTGAGGTTGTTATAGACAGACCCGGTACATGGTGGTGGGATGTTACATATACGTCCAAATTTTCATCAATATTTTATATCATAATTTATTCTTATTCATTGATATATTTTGTATTAGAGTGTATTACTAATCTTATTTTATCTTATTTTGTATTTTCCAGGAATTTGTCAAAGTAAGGAAATGATACGTCAAAAACGTATCTCCTTTTCCAAACACTTGAATTAAACTAACACGGACTAATGTTGTTTTCAGCAGAATTACCTTGGTGTCTCATTTTTTTAAAGAAATATCAACTTTCGGGAAATTGCCTAGAAAAGACCCCGTTGCTCCTAAACACCAGAAGACCCCGGGAGCAAGATGAAGGCCAGGAGAAGAGCCACAGGGGGGCCACAACACCCCTTGGCGCCCCCCTTGCCGCGCCACCACATGGTGTGGGCCAGCTAGAGCCCTGAAGGGTACGTTGCATAGAAAACAAAAAAAATTCCTACGCGCGATAAACCCGAATGGCCATGATCTAATCTATGAGATGAAAGGCAACGGGGAGATCAAGAGTCTTGAGATAACATACCCTCAAAGACTCAAAGTGGTACGAGATAAGATCTCGTTGTTGGCGTAGTCGTTCTCACGCAATCCGGCGGTGCCTCCGTAATCGGTCACACGTTCAGCTCGATGAAGACTTCCGTTCCCTCGATCCAGCGGGTTGCGGAAGTAGAGGATCCCCCAGAATTCCAGCAACATGACGGCGTGGTGGTGGTGAAGAATCCCACGGTCAGGGCTTCGCCAAGCCGGAGACCATGGAATGGAGCAGCGGGTGGAGGGATAAGGAAGTGGGCAAGTGTGTGAAGAAGAGGGAGCTCTCACCCTCCTTTTATAGGGGAGTGGGAGGCAGCCCAAAGAGGGGGTGCGGCCAGCCATGAATGCCCCCACCCCTTCCTCTCTTCATGTGAGTGGTAGCCCCACTCACACCCACTCATATTTCCTTAATTTCCTACTTAGAAAATCCAAAGGTTTTTCTTTAATAAATAAATAAAACATTTTTATTTCTTTATTTATATTTGTTAAGTACATAAACAAACATTTGCATGCAGCACCTCGAATCATTTGTTAATTCTATTAACAACCATTGGACGAAAAACCCCTTGAACTATTTCAATTTTGCCCGAAACAATTTCGGGGCTGCCCAAAATATTCTTCGGTGTTCCGTATCCTCTCTAACGCTTCATCGCACCTTAAGTGTGAAACCCTACGGTTCGCGAATATTACAGACATGATCGAGACTCCTCTCTGATCAATAAGCAACAACGCGATCTGGAGATCCGTGATGACTCCTATATATTCAACGATGACTCTCGTGATCGTCTAAACCTTTCAACGTCGTAACGATTTCCCTTTGTCTCGCGATATATTAATTGTCCGAGATCCGATCATCGGTATCCACCATACCTTGTTCGATCTCGTTATCCGACAAGTTCTCTTTTCTTGTTCCCGTGATATAACATCCTTGTGATCATATCACGTGCTTGCAAGAGGTGTCGATGTGATATCACCGAGAGGGCCCTGAGTATATCTATCCGTCAGAATTGGATGGACAAATCCCATTCTTGATCCATGAGCTTCAACTAACACTTTCTGAATATGTAATGCCACCTTTATAGTAAGCCTGTTATGGTGTGACGTTTGATGTCATCAAAGTATTCTTTCGGTATTAGTGATTAACATGATCTCATGGTCTAAGGAACAATGTTACTCCGAATGTAAGACATTACAATAAAACTAAATGACTTGATCGTATTGTTATACTTAGTTAGGGTCCAAGTTCATCACGTCATTCTCCTAATGACATGACCCCGTTATTAACAACATCCAATGTCTATGATCAGGAAACCTTGATCATCTGTTAATCAACGAGCTAGTTAAAAGAGAGGCTTCACTAGGAATGTTGGTTTGTTTATTAATCACACATGTATTAATATTTCCGGTTAATACAATTCTAGCATGAGACATAAACATCTATCATAATCAAGGAATAACATAATTAACACTTTATTATTGCCTCTTGGGCATATTCCCTTCAGTCTCCCACTTGCACTAGGGGCAATAATCTATATTTCATAGTGATGAATCTAACACCCATTGAGTTCTGGTGTTGATCATGTTTTGCCCTTGAGAGAGGTTTAGTCAACGGATCTGCCACATTCAGATCCGTCTATACTTTGCAAATCTTCACATCCCCGTCTGCGACATGTTCACGGATGGAGTGAAAACGGCGCTTGATATGCTTGGAATTCTTGTGAGACCTTGGATCCTTAGCATTGGCTATGGCACAATTGTTGTCACAATAGATAACCATTGGATCCAACGCACTCGGAACCACGCCTAGTTCGGATATGCACTCCTTCATCCAAACTGCTTCCCGTGTTGCCTCCGAGGCAGCAACATATTCGGCTTCTGTTGATGATCTCGCCACCACGGATTGCTTGGAACTCCTCCAGCTTACTCTTCCTCCATTCATAACAAATACGTACCCGGAGAGAGACTTAGAGTCATCCGGATCAGTGTCAAAGCTAGCATCGATGTAACTTCTTGCGACGAGCTCTTCTTCACCGCCATATATGAGAAACATATCCTTAGTTCTTTGCAAGTACTGAAAGATATTCTTGACCGTCGTCCAGTGTTCCAAACCTGGATCGGATTGGTACCTACTAGTAAAACTAATAGAGTGTGCCTCATCCGGTCTTGTACATAGCATAGCATACATGATAGAACCTATGGCTGAAGCATAGGGAGTCTTATTCATCCTTTCTCTATCTTCTGCTGTAGCTGGACATTGAGTCTTACTCAACGTTTTGCCTTGCAACATAGGTAAGAACCCATTCCTACTATTTTCCATTCTGAACTTCTTCAGAATCTTGTCAAGGTATGTACTTTGCGTAAGTCCAATTAAGTGTCTTGCTCTATCCCTGTAGATTTTGATGCCTAATATATAAGCTGCTTCACTGAGGTCTTTCATCGAAAAACTACTGTTGAAATAACCTTTTATGCTTTTTTAAAGTTCTATATCATTTCCAATCAACAATATATCATCCACATATAGTACTAGAATTGCTATAGAGCCCCCACTCACTTTCTTGTAAATACAAGCTTCTCCGTATGTTTGGACAAATCCAAACCCTTTGATCACCTTATCAAAATGGAGGTTCCAACTCCGGGATGCTTGCTTCAGTTCATAAAGGGAACGTTGAAGCTTACACACCTTGTCAGCATCCTTAGTATCAACAGAACCACTGGGTTGCATCATATACAACTCTTCCTCAATGTCACCATTAAGGAACGCCGTTTTGACATCCATCTGCCAGATTTCATAATCAAAAAATGCAGCAACTGCTAACATAATCCTAACTGACTTAAGCATCGCTACTGGTGAGAAAGTCTCATCATAGTCAACTCCTTGAATTTGTCGGAAACCTTTTGCGACAAGTCAAGATTTATAGACGGTCACATTACCATCAGCGTCAGTTTTCTTTTTCAAGATCCATTTGTTCTCAACGGCCTTGCGGTCATTGGGTAAGTCTACGAAAGTCCAAACTTGGTTTTCGTACATGGATCCTATTTCGGATTTCATGGCTTCAAGCCATTTGTTGGAATCTGGGCTCATCATCGCTTCATCATACATCGCAGGGTCATCACCTCCATCTACCATGAAGTTTAATACGAGATCTCCGTACAGTTCAGGAGCTGTACGTTCCCTAGTTGAGTTCCAAGGTGCGGTAGTTTCCTCTTCTGGAGTTTCACGATCTTGATCATTAGCTCTCTCTTCAACTGACGGGGTCGGCACCGGAACAACTTCTGGCGCTGCGCTACTCGCCATTCCAAGAAGAGAAGGTTCAATAACCTCGTCGAGTTCTACCTTCCTATTATTCACACCTTTTGAGAGAAACTCCTTCTCCAAAAAGGATCCATTCTTGGCAACGAAAATATTTCCTTCGGATCTGTGATAGAAGGTGTACCCTATTGTTTCTTTAGGGTATCCTATGAAGACGCATTTTTCCGCTTTGGGTTCGAGTTTATCAGGTTGAAGCTTCTTCACATAAACATCGCATCCCCAAACTTTTAGAAATGACAGCTTAGGTTTGTTTCCAAACCATAATTCATTCGGTGTCGTTTCAACGGATTTAGATGGTGCCCAATTTAAAGTGAATGCAACGGTCTCTAGTGCATAACCCCAAAACGATAGTGGCAAATCTGTAAGAGACATCATAGATCGAACCATATGCAATAAAGTACGATTACGATGTTCGGAAACACAATTACGCTGTGGTGTTCCCGCGGGTGTGAGTTGTGAAACTATTCCACATTGTTTCATATGCATGCCAAACTCGTAACTTATATATTCACCTCCACGATCAGACCGTAGAAATTTAATCTTTCCGTTACGATGATTTTCAACTTCACACTGAAATTCTTTGAACTTTTCAAACGTCTCAGGTTTGTGTTTCATTAAGTAAATATACCCATTATCTACTCAAATCATCTATGAAAGTTACAAAATAACGATATCCACCGCGCGCCGAAACACTCATTGGTCCACACAAATCAGTATGTATGATTTTCAGTAAGTCTATCGCCCGTTCCATGGTTCCAAAAAACGGGGTTCTAGTCATCTTGCCCATAAGGCATGGTTCATATGTTTCAAATGATTCATAATCAAGTGATTCTAAGAGTCCATCAGAGTGGAGCTTCTTCATGCCTTTAACACCAATATGACCTAAGCGGCAATGCCACATGTAAGTAGCAATATCATCATTTAACTTAATTCTTTTGGCATTCACATTATGAATATGTGTATCAATACTATCAAGATTCAAAAGAAATAAACCATTCTTCTCAGGTGCATGACCATAAAAGATATTATTCATATAAATCGAACAACCATTGTTCTCAGACTTAAAGGAATAGCCATTCCACATTAAGCAAGATCCGGAAACGATATTCATGCCTAATCCAGGCACCAAATAACAATTATTGAGGTTTATAACTAATACCGATGGTAGACGCAGAGGCAGCGTCCCGACGGCGATCACATCAACTCTTGATCCATTGCCGACGCGCATCGTCACCTCATCCTTTGTCAGTGGTCGCTTATTCTGCAGCTCCTGTTTCGAGTTACATATGTGAGCAACCGAACCGGTATCAAATACCCAGGTGCTACTGCGAGTACTAGTAAGGTATACATCAATAACAAGTATATCATATATACCTTTGTTCACTTTTCCGGCCTTCTTATCTCCCCGATATTTGGGGCAATTGCGCTTCCAGTGGCCAGTACCCTTGCCATAAAAGCACTCAGTCTCAGGCTTAGGGCCATGCTTGGTTTTCTTCTCAGGAGCAGCAACAGATTTGCCACCCTTCTTGAAGTTTACCCTTGGCTTGCCTTTCTTGCCTTTCTTGAAACTAGTGGTGTTATTGATCATCAACACTTGATGTTCTTTCTTGATCTCTAATTCAGCAGTTTTAAGCATCGAGAGAAGCTCAGGAAGAGACTTCTTCATGCTTTGCATATTATAGTTCATCACGAAGTTCTTGTAACTAGGTGGCAGAGATTGGAGAGCACGATGTATCCCTAGCTCAATGGGAATCGATATTCCCAAGGCTATGAGCTTATCGGCATACGCAGACATTTTGAGTACGTGCTCACTAACGGAGATGTTCTCTTCCATCATGCAGCTAAAGAACTTTTCTGAAGCGTCATAACTTTCAACTGCGGCATGGGTATCAAAAATCATTTTCAATTCTCCCATTGTGGAATATGCAGTGTTGTTCTCGAAATATTTTCGCATCTCTGGCTCTAATCCATAGAGGATGCCACAGTGAACTATAATGTGGTCTTCTTGTTGAGTCAGATAAACATTTTTATCTTCATCAGAAGCATCATCAGCGGGCTGGTCACCTAGAGGTGCATCAAGCACATAGAGCTTCTTGCAAGCGGTGAGGAGAATCCTCAGGTGAAGTGCCCAGTTGGTAAAGTTGCTCCCATTGTTCGCTAATTTCTCTCTCTCCATGAACATGTTGAAATTGAAAGTAGGTGGTGCCATGATCTACAACATATTTGCAAAGACTATTTAGAATATGTTTATGATAAATTAAGTTCAAGTTAATTCTAAAATTATCCCATGAACTCCCACTCAAAAACAACATCCTCTTACTCGTCTTTAGTGATTACACGAACCAAATTCACTACACCAAAACCGATCATCACGTGAGACGGTGTAGTTGCAAAGGCGAACATCAACATGTTCATCATATCATCCATATGACTCATGCTTTACCTTTGGGTTACGTGTCGCACCCGGACTTCTAGGGGATACTCACAGTCCGTTAAACAGCAGATAAATGGCTTACGGGGCATACCGGCACCCGCATCTCAATATGAGCAGGCCAACACGTAAACGTGTGACAACCATTATCTTACTATTCATCGTCTGCGCAAACCATCCCATAGAAATCCAGATACTTCCATTGACGTACTTCAAAACATACACACATGGTACGTCAACGGCATTGGAACAAGTGATATCACAACAGATCTCTACGACACAAAAGATTGAAATAAGTTGCAAATAGCTCTCACTAGAGCAGAGATAGCAAATACAATCATCCAGGGGACACATGTCCCAACAATACATCATTACATCACAGCGGAAGCATTCAACATGTCTGAGTACAGACAAGAACCAAATAGGCCTAAGAGGCCGGAAACGAAAAGACGGAGCCCATCCACGAAGTCTCGGATCCTGCCCGGGTCCGCTATCTACTCGTCAGCAGCCTCGTCAAACTCCACGTAGTAGCCGTCACTAGGATCCTCGTAAGCGTAGTCTGCGGAAACCACAGCCCCAAAGGGGTCAGTACATAAACGTACTGGCAAGCAAGACTCACAGTTCACCAAAGTGTAGCCCGTCAACACCAAGCACAGATGCCTTGGGTGCAACGGAAGAAAGGGGATATAAAAGATACTGCGACTGGCTGCTCTAACCAACTACAGAACATACTACAACTTCTGGCTAACAGAAAGGAGATAAGATCGCGTATCGTAACCAACTATAGCTAACCACCAAACAAACCCATCCTGGACCTCGCCCCTTATCCAAAGAAGCAATCCGAGGATAACTCACACAGTTGAATTAATGATGGTTCAGATTATTGTGTCAATAAGCCTATTACTAGTCAAGTTGTTAATCATTGGGTGTAAGGTTGTTAATCATTAGGTTCAAGTTGTCCTGAGTACTTGTTAGCCAGTACTTTCACCAAGTAGTCCATAACCGCGGAAAACACGGCTTCTCGAGAAGATTTATCCCTGCAGGGGTGCACCAATTTGGCCGTACACGTAAGAATAACCCGCTAGACGGGGGATCAACCCACCAAGCGAGGTACTCACACAACCCAACTCTTCTCCGCATCAAGCCCAAAGCACCTTGGGCGCACGGCTAATCGAGCCCCGAAGAAAGGGGACCCTCATAGCACTCTAAGAACGTGTCCCCCTATATGCCGACTACAAAAGTTCCACCCTGCGCTGGGCTCGCAAAAACATGCATGCGGCAAATGGAAAACACGAACTAAATGAGGCGATTTGGATGAGATGCGAATCGAATCAAATTGAGGGGGGCGCCCATACTCGCTTCCCACATGCGGTTAGTGCGCTCATCATGGATCAGTAGACAAGACCCTTTTCCTATTAGGGTCGACACTAGGAGGCCTCAAAACCACGCAGGGCCTCCTGCCGGTGCCTTATCATCAAATTATTATTTAACAATAACATTAGCATGATTCATTGTTTAACATCGAGCCCCCAGAACATAATAGAAATAGTAACGGAAAGTAACGGGTAACAGACTCGAGCAAAACAACCCTAAGCATGCTAGTAAGACACGGGCAACAAGCAATGGTTATAGGTGTGGAGGTGAGGCAATATCAGGGTTCAGGGTATCATGTGATAGGTTCGTAACAGAAGCAACTATTCATAGGGCTAGCAGAATAGACAACGGAAAGTATCGGTATCCAATGTTGAAAGGAACACAATGGTTCATGTGAGTGAATACTTGCCTGCAAACCCAGTAGCCTGGTACTGAGCTAAATCCTTAGAAGGGGGTGTCGTAAGTATCGTCGGTCTCAACGTCGTCGTTTATCCGAGAAGAAGCAAACAAACAACGCAGAGAACAAACATGGGATGATGCATGACCATTTAATTGATGCAACAAAATAAACTAGTTGACAAGATAACATAACATGATTAAATGGACCCACATGCAATTTTGGATTGCATATGGAAAGCCCATGAATTATGGTTGAAACAATTGTTTTACAACTAATCATCATGTGAAAGTTGATTAGCATGATGCATGGATGAGGAAAACAGAAAAATAACAACAATAGAACCAATTTAAAAATAGGGTTTACCAAGTTTAGAAATTTATTGATTAAGTTAAGAAATTTTTGTTTACTTAAAGGTGTCACACAAGCATTTGTTGTTTTCATCAAGTTGAATTGTTCAAAATAGTTAACAAAGTTCATATTTGAAAAGAGCACAAAATTTTAGGTGGAATACATGTTTCACTTGTTGAAAAAGGATTTCAAATAAATTATTTATGAATTAAACAAGTTTAAGCAAGAATTAAATGAATTAAATTCAAACATGAACTTATTTGAATTTTTATTTGTGCAAAACATTAAGTGAGATTCATATTTGAAAAGCTTATACTTTTAGGGCTGGAAAACATATTTTATAGTTTCAAAAAGAATTTAATTTGAGCAAGTTATGAGTTAGCAAATTTAAATGATTTAAATAAGGTTTAAATTATTTAACCAATTTTAATTATTCAAAACATGAAACAAATTTTATATTTGAAAAGGTGGTTTAATTTTGCATGGGAAAAATATTTCATTTGTTGAAATTGGATTTAAAATGAGCAAGTTATTATTTTGGCAATTTTAAATGCAATAATTAAGAAACAGTTGTTTTCAGCAATTTAAATTATTCAAAACAGCAAACAAAATTTATATTTGGAAAGTACATGAAAAATGGGATGGAAAACATATTTAGTTGGTTGAATTTGGAATTTCTATGCCCAAGTTATGATTTTTGCAAAATTAAGTGAATTAAACAAGATTTCAAATATTGCACCAATTTAAAATATTCAAAACAGTAAAGAAATTTTATATTTGGATAGAGAATTCAATTTGGGACAGAAAACATATTTAAAAAGTTGAATTTGGAGTTGGGATGATTTAGTTATGCATTTTACAAGATTTGGTGTAATTCTGCCATTTTTATTAACTAGGGACTTGGAAAAATTATTACAGGGGCTAGAAAATAATTTACAAGGACCTGACTGTGATTTCTTGGAAGGTGTTGTGCCAAAACAATTAGAAATAAAAAGTTTGGGTAATTGGTGGGAGGGGGACTCGAACCCCTGCCCTCCTGGGCGCGCAAAGGGTGCTGCTACCAGTGGGCTGATGATTTGTTTGGTGACAGAGAAGGGGGACTCGGGGGGTTATGGTTTAGGCTGCGCTGTAAATCAATTCGAAAAAATAACAGAAAAGGTGGGGGGCTGGGGATTCGACCCGGGGAGCTGCTGGGCGCGCGCAAGGGACCTAAACCAGTGCGGTGCGCTGGACTGTTGTTAACAGAAAGGGGCTGCGGGGGGGGGGGGGGTTAAGCTGCAGTTAGGCGCGGGATTTTCTGAACTGCAAACAGTTCAGTTCGCTGAACTTTTTCAGATCGAACGCGAGGGCGCCGGCGGACAGCAACCGCTGCTGCGCCTCGACGGTGGCGCTGGGGTGGCCGTGCTGCGGACGGAAGGAGAGGGGAGAGAGATGAGGGAGCGAGAGGGAGAGGGATCGAGGGGGGAAAGGCTCACCGAGGGAGGGACAAACAGAGGAGGCGCATGTCGGTGAGCTGGGAGGCGATGGCGACGAACCTTGGACGGCGGCGGCGGCTCATGCCGTCCCGGCCCAAGCCGAGGGGGTGGAGAGGTAGATGGGGGACCGGCGTTTCCATTCCCGGCCTCGCATGGCCGGAGGAGGGCCTCCAACGCCGGCGATCACTGGAGAGAAGGGGTGGCTCGGGTGGGGTGTTGGTACAGAGAAATACAGAGAGCAGAGAGGGAAGGGAGGAAGAAGGAAGAAGATGGCGGCGGGGAAGAGAGGAAGGAGGGAGAAGGAGAGTAGGGTTAGGGTTAGGGGGGCTAGGCAAAGCTTATAGGGGGGAGGGGGATGCTCCAGCCGTTGTTTCCCTGCTCTACATACGTGGAGGTGATTGATGAAGACCGTACAGGGAAGAAGACGACAGGGGGAAGAGGTATGGGCCAAGGGGGCTGCCAGTTGGGCTGGGCCTGCTGGTGCTCTCTCTCTCTCTCTCTTGCTTCCTTTTATTATTTCTTCTCTGTTTTTTTTTTCTGACTAGAATTAGGAAGGAAAAGGTATGTTTTGGGGTTTAGGAAAATTAGGGAAATTTTGGGTGAGTTTATTAAGTCAAAAGCAATCAATTGTCAACTTTGGTTTTTCACAAGTTCAAATTTATTTTGCTGTTTGGTCATTGAGTGAATTTGGATGAATTTTGGGATTAAATTGATTATTGCAAACAAAATTTTAAGTAGGGTTATCAGGTACTTTTAATTGGAAGCATATGATTATAATTGTGTGTAATTTTCATAATTTCAAAAGTGGGTACTGTTTGCAATTGAATTTGAAATAACACTTGAACTAAGTTTGGATTAATTGAATTATTAAAAGCCATAATTTTAATGGTTTGAACCTTAGGGTTTAATGGAAACAAATGATTGTTTTGATTTGAAATATCATTTTGGAAATTGTAACATCACAAGTATGAAACAAAGGTTTGAAATTTGAGTTGAGATTCAAATAGAAAACAAAGGAAAACAAAGGAAAACAGTTGGAAAACAAATGAAAACAGAGGAAAACAAATGGAAAACAAACAAAACAAATGCAATGAACATGATGTCATGATGCAAAACATAAAATAACAGAGAGCAAACATTCTAATGGCTATTTTTCATACTTGGGATGTTACAAAACGTCCCCCCTTGAAGGAATCGCGCCTCGAGATTCCTACTGAGAAAAGAAAAGGTCCGGATACTTCTTGCGAAAATCCTCTTGAGCTGTGACACGTGAAACACATCGTGCACCTTGGATAGTTTTTCTGGAAGTTCAAAACGGTAGGAATTCCTGGCAACTCTTCTGGAAAGACGTCAGGGAATTCGCAAACCACCGGAACATTTTTGAGTAAAGGGAGAGGTTTTGTATCGAGGGTGTATAGCTGAATGGAACTTGATTCATTTGGAGAATAGACTATCTGGAATGTGGTGCTTCAGGAATGCTTCATCGAAACAACCCCAGGTGATAGGAATGCCAGCTCTCATAGCCTGGTAGTTTTCCCACCACGAAGCTGCTTGACCCTTCAGTAGGTAGGAGGCATACTAGAATCAACAACAACAACCTTTCTGGCCAGATAGACTTGATATTTGGGAAGTTTTGATTTGACGCCGGTAGAAGAATTGAAGTGGAAAACAACAACAAGGTTTCAACGGACGAAAAGGATGTTGAGAAGAACAGGATATCGAAGCAACATTTGGGAAACACGAGACCAAAACTCCTGAGGTACTACGGAAAACCCATCCTGGCTTCTAAAGGATCAATATCTACTGCTTAAGGAATAGAGGATCTGCTTCCGGGGCTTACACGCCTCCGTTCTCAATCATGAGTAGGCAACATGATAAATCATGTCACAACCACCTCCATTCCTATAGTCTAGTAGATATAACCATCCTAGAGAAACCAGAATTCGTGAAAACCTAACTTGAAAGTTTAGATGAGAAGGGAAAACAACGTTTCACTTCCTTACCAGAAAAGGGAGGGTGGGTGGGGAAATAAGAAAAAGAATAGAATTCCTACTCTCGCGTTTCATTTTTCCTATATAGCTACAAAATAGTTTCTAGACTCAACTGCGACCAGTAAAAAGGGATCCTACAGGCAGACAGGCTCTGATACCATTTGTCGCACCCGGACTTCTAGGGGATACTCACAGTCCGTTAAATAGTATATAAATGGCTTACGGGGCATACCGGCACCCGCATCTCAATATGAGCAGGCCAACACGTAAACGTGTGACAACCATTATCTTACTATTCATCGTCTGCGCAAACCATCCCATAGAAATCCAGATACTTCCATTGACGTACTTCAGAACATACACACATGTTACGTCAACGGCATTGGAACAAGTGATATCACAACAGATCTCTACGACACAAAAGATTGAAATAAGTTGCAAATAGCTCTCACTAGAGCAGAGATAGCAAATACAATCATCCAGGGGACACATGTCCCAACAATACATCATTACATCACAGCGGAAGCATTCAACATGTATGAGTACAGACAAGAACCAAATAGGCCTAAGAGGCCGGAAACGAAAAGACGGAGCCCATCCACGAAGTCTCGGATCCTGCCCGGGTCCGCTATCTACTCGTCAGCAGCCTCGTCAAACTCCACGTAGTAGCCGTCACTGGGATCCTCGTAAGCGTAGTCTGCGGAAACCATAGCCCCAAAGGGGTCAGTACATAAACGTACTGGCAAGCAAGACTCACAGTTCACCAAAGTGTAGCCCGTCAACACCAAGCACAGATGCCTTGGGTGCAACGGAAGAAAGGGGATATAAAAGATGATGCGACTGGCTGCTCTAACCAACTACAGAACATACTACAACTTCCGGCTAACAGAAAGGAGATAAGATCGCGTATCGTAACCAACTATAGCTAACCACCAAACAAACCCATCCTGGACCTCGCCCCTTATCCAAAGAAGCAATCCGAGGATAACTCACACAGTTGAATTAATGATGGTTCAGATTATTGTGTCAATAAGCCTATTACTAGTCAAGTTGTTAATCATTGGGTGTAAGGTTGTTAATCATTAGGTTTAAGTTGTCCTGAGTACTTGTTAGCCATTACTTTCACCAAGTAGTCCATAACCGCGGAAAACACGGCTTCTCGAGAAGATTTATCCCTGCAGGGGTGCACCAATTTGGCCGTACACGTAAGAATAACCCGCCAGACGGGGGATCAACCCACCAAGCGAGGTACTCACACAACCCAACTCTTCTCCGCATCAAGCCCAAAGCACCTTGGGCGCACGGCTAATCGAGCCCCGAAGAAAGGGGACCCTCATAGCACTCTAAGAACGTGTCCCCCTATATGCCGACTACAAAAGTTCCACCCTGCGCTGGGCTCGCAAAAACATGAATGCGGCAAATGGAAAACACGAACTAAATGAGGCGATCTGGACGAGATGCGAATCGAATCACATTGAGGGGGGCGCCCATACTCGCTTCCCACATGCGGTTAGTGCGCTCATCATGGATCAGTAGACAAGACCCTTTCCTATTAGGGTCGACACTAGCAGGCCTCAAAACTACGCAGGGCCTCCTGCCGGTGCCTTATCATCAAATTATTATTTAACAATAACATTAGAATGATTCATTGTTTAACATCGAGCCCCAGAACATAATAGAAATAGTAACGGAAAGTAACGGGTAACAGACTCGAGCAAAACAACCCTAAGCATGCTAGTAAGACACGGGCAACAAGCAATGGTTATAGGTGTGGAGGTGAGGCAATATCAGGGTTCAGGGTATCATGTGATAGGTTCGTAACAGAAGCAACTATTCATAGGGCTAGCAGAATAGACAACGGAAAGTATCGGTATCCAATGTTGAAAGGAACACAATGGTTCATGTGAGTGAATACTTGCCTGCAAACCCAGTAGCCTGGTACTGAGCTAAATCCTTAGAAGGGGGTGTCGTAAGTATCGTCGGTCTCAACGTCGTCGTTTATCCGAGAAGAAGCAAACAAACCACGCAGAGAACAAACAATCAATAACATGGCATAGTGCACAAACATGGGATGATGCATGACCATTTAATTGATGCAACAAAATAAACTAGTTGACAAGATAACATAACATGATTAAATGGACCCACATGCAATTTTGGATTGCATATGGAAAGCCCATGAATTATGGTTGAAACAATTGTTTTACAACTAATCATCATGTGAAAGTTGATTAGCATGATGCATGGATGAGGAAAACAGAAAAATAACATCAATAGAACCAATTTAAAAATAGGGTTTACCAAGTTTAGAAATTTATTGATTAAGTTAAGAAATTTTTGGTTACTTAAAGGTGTCACACAAGCATTTGTTGTTTTCATCAAGTTGAATTATTCAAAATAGTTATCAAAGTTCATATTTGAAAAGAGCACAAAATTTTAGGTGGAATACATGTTTCACTTGTTGAAAAAGGATTTCAAATAAATTATTTATGAATTAAACAAGTTTAAGCAAGAATTAAATGAATTTAATTCAAACATGAACTTATTTGAATTTTTATTTGTGCAAAACATTAAGTGAGATTCATATTTGAAAAGCTTATACTTTTAGGGCTGGAAAACATATTTTATAGTTTCAAAAAGAATTTAATTTGAGCAAGTTATGAGTTAGCAAATTTAAATGATTTAAATAAGGTTTAAATTATTTAACCAATTTTAATTATTCAAAACATGAAACAAATTTTATATTTGAAAAGGTGGTTTAATTTTGCATGGGAAACATATTTCATTTGTTGAAATTGGATTTAAAATGAGCAAGTTATTATTTTGGCAATTTTAAATGCAATAATTAAGAAACAGTTGTTTTCAGCAATTTAAATTATTCAAAGCAGCAAACAAAATTTATATTTGGAAAGTACATGAAAAATGGGATGGAAAACATATTTAGTTGGTTGAATTTGGAATTTTTATGCCCAAGTTATGATTTTTGCAAAATTAAGTGAATTAAACAAGATTTCAAATATTGCACCAATTTAAAATATTCAAAACAGTAAAGAAATTTTATATTTGGATAGAGAATTCAATTTGGGACAGAAAACATATTTAAAAAGTTGAATTTGGAGTTGGGATGATTTAGTTATGCATTTTACAAGATTTGGTGTAATTCTGCCATTTTTATTAACTAGGGACTTGCAAAAATTATTACAGGGGCTAGAAAATAATTTACAAGGACCTGACTGTGATTTCTTGGAAGGTGCTGTGCAAAACAATTAGAAATAAAAAGGTTGGGTAATTGGTGGGAGGGGGACTCGAACCCCTGCCCTCTTGGGCGCGCAAAGGGTGCTGCTACCAGTGGGCTGATGATTTGTTTGGTGACAGAGAAGGGGGACTCGGGGGGTTATGGTTCAGGCTGCACTGTAAATCAATTCGGAAAAATAACAGAAAAAGGTGGGGGGCTGGGGATTCGACCCGGGGAGCTGTTGGGCGCGCGCAAGGGACCTGAACCAGTGCGGTGCGCTGGACTGTTGTTAACAGAAAGGGGCTGCGGGGGGGGGGGGGTAAGCTGCAGTTAGGCGCGGGATTTTCTGAACTGCGAACAGTTCAGTTCGCTGAACTTATTCAGATCGAACGCGAGGGCGCCGGCGGACAGCAACCGCTGCTGCGCCTCGACGGTGGCGCTGGGGTGGCCGTGCTGCGGACGGAAGGAGAGGGGAGAGAGATGAGGGAGCGAGAGGGAGAGGGATCGAGGGGGGAAAGGCTCACCGAGGGAGGGACGAACAGAGGAGGCGCAGGTCGGTGAGCTGGGAGGCGACAGCGACGAACCTTGGACGGCGGCGGCGGCTCGTGCCGTCCCGGCCCAAGCCGAGGGGGTAGAGAGGTAGAGGGGGGACCGGCGTTTCCATTCCCGGCCTCGCATGGCCGAAGGAGGGCCTCCAACGCCGGCGATCACCGGAGAGTAGGGGTGGCTCCGGTGGGGTGTTGGTACAGAGAAATACAGAGAGCAGAGAGGGAAGGGAGGAAGAAGGAAGAAGATGGCGGCGGGGAAGAGAGGAAGGAGGGAGAAGGAGAGTTGGGTTAGGGTTAGGGGGGCTAGGCATAGCTTATAGGGGGAGGGGGAAGCTCCAGCCGTTGTTTCCCTCCTCTGCATACGTGGAGGTGATAGATGAAGACCGTACAGGGAAGAAGACGACAGGGGGAAGAGGTATGGGCCAAGGGGGCTGCGAGTTGGGCTGGGCCTGCTGGTGCTCTCTCTCTCTCTTGCTTCCTTTTATTATTTCTTCTCTGTTTTTTTTTTTGCTAACTAGAATTAGGAAGGAAAAGGTATGTTTTGGAGTTTAGGAAAATTAGGGAAATTTTGGGTGAGTTTATTAATTCAAAAGCAATCAATTGTCAACTTTGGTTTTTCAAAAGTTCAAATTTATTTTGCTGTTTGGTCATTGAGTGAATTCGGATGAATTTTGGGATTAAATTGATTATTGCAAACAAAATTTTAAGTAGGTTTATCAGGTACTTTTAATTGGAAGCATATGATTATAATTGTGTGTAATTTTCATAATTTCAAAAGTGGGTACTGTTTGCAATTGAATTTGAAATAACACTTGAACTAAGTTTGGATTGATTGAATTATTAAAAGCCATAATTTTAATGGTTTGAACCTTAGGGTTTAATGGAAACAAATGATTGTTTTGATTTGAAATATCATTTTGGAAATTGTAACATCACAAGTATGAAACAAAGGTTTGAAATTTGAGTTGAGATTCAAATAGAAAACAAAGGAAAACAGTTGGAAAACAAATGAAAACAGAGGAAAACAAATGGAAAACAAACAAAACAAATGCAATGAACATGATGTCATGATGCAAAACATAAAATAACAGAGAGCAAACATTCTAATGGCTATTTTTAATACTTGGGATGTTACATTACGTGTTCCGAGGCCATGTCTGTACATGCTAGGATCGCCAAGTAGAACCGTAGTATTGCGTGTGTTTCAAGGCCATGTCTGTACATGCTAGGCTTGAAAACACCCGTTGTATGCGAACGTTGAGTCTATCACAACCGATCATCACGTGGTGTTTCGAAACAACGAACTTTCTTAATGGTGCACACTTAAGTAAAAACACATTATTATCTTGATATTAAGTGAGAGGGATCATCTTATAATGCTATCGTCGAGATCTAAGAAAAATAAGATGCATAAAAGGATAAACATCACATGCATGGATAATGTGATATGATATGGTCCTTCTTGCACTTGATTTCCATCTTGTGCATTATGGCATGATCTCCATCATTCCAACGGCGTGGCACCAAGGTTCGTGGCACCTCCATCTTGATTGTCCATTACAACATATCACATGGATATGATATACATCACGCAGGCCATAAAAATAAGACAACCATATGGCTCCAGCCGGTATGTCAATAATTTACAAAAGATATCATATCATACATAATGTTTGCAATATTGACCATATCACATCACATTCCCTGCAAAAACAAGTTAGACGCCTCTAATTTATTTTTGCATATTTTACGTGGCTTGGGCTTACGAGGATAGAACCGTTCATACCTATGTACAAGAAACACAATGTTGATAAAACATATTTTTAACAACCCTTTGTAGATTAGATCTTAACTATAGTAGGAGAAACGGTCACCCCCTTAGTCACAAGTGAGACAATTCTCACATACATAGTACACGTAAACTTAGTCTAGGGCAGCTTCATCCTACTATGCCACTAAGATCATAAAATACTCAAAGAGGCACAAACATGATCATCAACGCCCACATACTCCTATGTGTTCTAACCGTACAATTCATCTACGCATAGATCCGGCTCTGATACCACTGAAGGGTACGTTGCATAGAAAACAAAAAAATTTCCTACGCGCTATAAACCCGAATGGCCAAGATCTAATCTATGAGATGAAAGGCAACAGGGAGATAGAGAGTCTTGAGATAATATACCCTCGAAGACTCAAACTGGTAAGAGATAAGATCTCTTTGTTGGCATAGTCGTTCTCACGCCGATCCCGAGCGAGAAGAAGTGCACCGCAATCCGGTGGTGCCTCCGTAATCGGTCACACGTTCAGCTCGATGAATACTTCCGTTCCCTCGATCCAGCGGGTTGCAGAAGTAGAGGATCCCCCGGAATTCCAGCAGCACGACGGCGTGGTGGTGGTGAAGAATCCCACGGTCAGGGCTTCGCCAAGCCGGAGGCCATGGAATGGAGCAGCGAGTGGAGGGAGAAGGAAGTCGGCAAGTGTGTGAAGAAGAGGGAGCTCTCACCCTCCTTTTATACGGGAGGGGGAGGCAGCCCAAAGGGGGGGTGCGGCCAGCCATGGGTGCCCCCACCCCTTCCTCTCTTCATGTCAGTGGAAGCCCCACTCACACCCACTCATATTTCCTTAATTTCCCAGTTAGAAAATCCAAAGGTTTTTCTTTAATAAATAAATAAAAAAACATTTCTTTATTTATATTTGTGAATTCCATTAACAAACATTTGCATGCAGCACCTCGAATCATTTGTTAATTCTATTAACAACCATTCGACGAAAAACCCCTTGAACTATTTCAATTTTCCCCGAAACAATTTCGGAGCTGCCCAAAATATTCTTCGGTATTTCGTATCCTCTCTAACGCTTCATCAAACCTTAAGTGTGTCACCATACGGTTGGTGAATATTACAGACATGATCGAGACTCCTCTCCGATCAATAATCAATAGCGAGATCTGGAGATCCGTGATGACTCCTATATATTCAACGATGACTCTCGTGATCATGTGAAGCTTTCAACGTCGTAACGATTTCCCTTTGTCTCGCGATATATTACTTGTCCGAGATCCGATCATCAGTATCCACCATACCTTGTTCGATCTCCTTATCCGACAAGTACTCTTTTCTCGTTCCCTGATATAACATCCTTGTGATCATATCACGTGCTTGCAAGCAGTGTCGATGTGATATCACCGAGAGGGCCCTGAGTATATCAATCCGTCATATTGCATGGAAAAATCCCATTCTTGATCCATGAGATTCAACTAAAACTTTCCGAATATCTAATGCCACCTTTATAATCACCCTGTTACGGTGTGACGTTTGATGTCATCAAAGTATTCTTTCGGTATTAGTGATTAACATGATCTCATGGTCTAAGGAACAATGTTACTCGGAATGTAAGACATAACAACAACACTAAATGACTTGATCATATTGTTATACTTAGTTAGTGTCTAAGTTCATCACGTCATTCTCCTAATGACATGACCCCGTTATTAACAACATCCAATGTCTATGATCAGGAAACCTTGATCATCTGTTAATCAACGAGCTAGTTAAAAGAGAGGCTTCACTAGGAACGTTGGTTTGTTTATTAATCACACATGTATTAATGTTTCCGGTTAATACAATTCTAGCATGAGAAATAAACACCTATCATAAACAAGGAATAACATAATAAATAATTTATTATTGCCTCTCGGGCATATTCCCTTCAAGCCCCCCTCGGTCTCCCCTTTCGACTACAAATAGCCTTCAACCCTAAAACACGAGGTGGTTCGATAGTTCTCAAGAACGAAGTATGTAGCTCCGCCGCCATGGCGAATGCTTTTTCGGGGTTCAGAAACACCGTTCTGGCACCCTACCGGGACGGGGAATTGCAGGAGATCATCGCCACCATCATCACCAACGCCTCTCCATCGACCATCCATGTTTCCCCCATCCATGTGTGAGTGATTCCCCCGTTGTAAGTTGAAGGGGATGGTAGGGATTGGATGAGTTCGTTCATGTAATAATGTCGTCATTGTTAGGGCATAGTGCGTAGTATCCTCTATTAGTGCTATTGACATTGTTGCAACTTGTTATGCTTAATGCTTGCCACTCTGGGTTCGAGTGCCATGATCTCAGATCTGAACATGTTATTGAATCATGATGATAATTATTGTTTCTTGATCATACCTGCAAGTTTTTTTCCACATATCGTTGTCCAGAACCCGAGGCCCCGAAGTGACAGAAATTGGGACAACCGGAGGGGATGGCTGTGATGTGAGGATCACATGTTTTGACGGAGTGTTAATGCTTTGCTCCGGTGTTCTATTAAAATGAACACCTTAATTACCAGTAGTTCCCTTGAGGCCCCGCTGAAAACCGACTGGTAGGACAAAAGATGGTGTACGACTATTTACGGAACACGTCCCTATGGTTACTCAGTGCTTGGATGATTTATCTTATTTATCTGCAATGCCCATGACTTGATCATTATATGAACTATCTTATCCATGCAAATCATGATCATCTATCCCCATGCCTATAGTATTTAATCCCGCTGTTTACTTCAAACACCACTGCTGCTGTTTTCATACTACTTCTGTCGTGGGATAATCACGGCAGACGTTACCGGGGGTAACTTGTCTTGGGGTAAATCGACTCTGGTGTTTGGGAGAGGGTTTAGCTCAAGGGAAACCATGGTGATATGCGATCTGGTAGCCGGCAATCAAGTCGCCAAGTCTCCGATCTGAATATGTTCTCTCAACTCTTATGTTACAAGGGATACTCGATATCTCGCAACCTCTATCTCGTAAACTTGTGTATCCTAACCCTAGGGACCGGCTTATATAGCACCCGGATCCCCTGGCTTACTATCCAAGGCGTGTTCGGAGTCCTACCCGGACACTACGTACAAACCCTAAACTTCCTTATCGGAACCCACAATCCGGGTTACGAGGCCTACACTCCTGGGCCTTCTAGAAGCTCCTTTTCCCTAAGCTGGGTCTGGTGCAGCGTCCTTTGGGCCAAATCACACCCTGGTGTTAGCACACCGGGTTATCATCCCTCCATCAGTAGTCCCCAGAATGGCTTGGGCTTCACGGGATCCTCCTTGAAGCGCACGCTATTCCCTGCAAAAATTACAAACATACAAATTCATAGAGGCCGGGTTAGGTTTGCTTTAATAAACAGCGAGGCCAAACTCCATTGGTGGTCCATATAATAACCCGGTTTTCTCTGAGTCTATCTTTACCTTTCCGGGTCAATGTTCCGAGGAAAATGCAGAAGACCCGGCTTATTTCACTCGTTAATTGATCCGGATATCACGGAAGAGATTTGCTTCCTATCCATTCCGGATATCTCGTCCCAGCACTTAACGTGTATCCCAAAATATCAGGACGGGTATCCCTTATCCCGAAATTTTTGGTTCCCGCTCGCCGGCCTAGGTTTCCCCACCCGTACCTATAAATAGGTGCCTAGGGGGTGACCTAAACCTAACGGCTCATTTCTTCCACCTTCTTCTTCCTCACTGGCGCTCTCTCCCCCGAGCTCGCGCAGCACCGCCACGGAGACCTCGGGCACTCCGCCGAAGCAAAGTCGCCGTCAGCTACGCTCATCCATAGTTTGCTCCGCGTCACCGCCAGTTTCCGCCGCCGCGCCCTCGAACTGCCCGCCAGGAGTCGCAAGGGGACACCACGACTGCGCCATCTGCCGCCGTCGCGCCCTTCTCCAATCCACACCGGTAACCTCCTATTTTCATTGATTTAGCTTCTAATTTCTCCATTTGACCTAGATTGGATCTAGATCCGCCGGCGGGCCGCTTCCTGTCCCACGCCGAATTAGATCGCTCATCTTCACTCTAGTTCGTTCAATTGCTCAATTGTTGACCCCACAGTACTTTCCTATCGCTTGCAATCGTCAATTTCTCCGCGAAATCATCCGCCAATTTTCCAATCTAGATGTAGTCTGTCAAAATTCCCGCAGTTGTTCTTCGATACCCGGAGAATCCTCCGTTTCCGGCTCTTTTATTCATACTCTAGATAAACAGGCAATCTACCTCCTTTCATAACTGCTCAGTGATATCTGGATATCCCATAATTTCTGTACTGCCCGTCAACACCCGAATAGTTTGTATTTTTTGTACTGTCTAGTGATACCCGGACAACTCATAGCTTTCATATTGCTTCTTACTGATACTGCTTGTGGATACTCGGATAACTCATAATTCCCGAGTCTTAATGCCTCGTACTCTTTGCCTTGTATTTTGCAGACCGAGCAAATGTCTCCAAAGCACAAGGGCAAACGGCCGGCAAAAACAAGGTCAACCCAATCCATCTCTGCCAACTGGGCGCGGTCTTCCGTGACCCAGGCCAAGTTAGAAGAACTTGCCGAGTCTGGCGTTCTCCCTCCTCAGAAGGAGATCCATTGGAGAGTACCGGGTGACGAGACCCGGCCTACCCCCAACCCCAACGAGGTAATCTGCTTCGTTGAGCATGTGATCCGGGGGTTTCGCCCCCCGGGTCACTCTTTTTTTCGTGAGGTCCTCAGCCACTACGGCCTCCGGGTATTCGACATAGGGCCTAACTCTATGTTGAATATAACCCACTTTATAGTCCTCTGCGAGTCTTACTTGTGCATCCCGCCAAATCTCGCCTTATTTATTGAACTTTTCCAATGCAAACCGTGCCGCGAAAGCGGTGACGGGGCCCTCTTGGCCTGCGGCGGGGTCTCTATCCAGCGCCGCAAAAATTCTCCCATGCCGACTCTAAGTCTTAACTCACATGTTAAGCATTGGCAACTTTCCTTCTTTTATTGCCGGGATACCTCCCCACCCGGCGAGAGGAAATTGCCGGGTTATTCGGAGGGTCTCTTAGATCTTTCCGATACTTTTAATGCTTTCCCCCCTGATTCGGACAGGGAAGCCATCCAACCCCTTCTAGCCAAAATAGTCGTTCTTTCTGCCCAAGGTCTCCTTGGGCTTAATTTGGTTAAGACTTGGGTGGACTTCCGGATCCAACCCAACTCCATTCGTGCAAAGCTGATGTGCGACTACTCGGGGCACGTCACGGACGCGCTCCGTTATTCCTCAAAAAATTACCCGGCCGGCGACACTAACAAGACCATCAAAGGTTTCTTGACGGAGAAGTTGGACGTGATCCGGAACATAGCCGGATTAGATCCATATACACGCGAGAATCCGGCTCCCGCGGTAAGATCCGGCACTTATACTTTCACTTTTATTCTTGCAGTTACACCTGATACAGTCACTAACTCTTGCCTTTGCGCCTTCATCTCAGGCTGATAATGCTTTCTGGAATATCGAGACCTCCCCTTCCTCCGGAGACCCGGAAGAAGATGAAGAGGCGGCTGACTCGGAGGAAGGTACATTCCGGGTTTTATCCAACCCAATTTCAGCTAACTTGTTTCTCCACACTTCTTGCTTTTCCGACTATATTCACTGGTGACTCTCAGGGCTGGAGGATAAGGAAGAAAAGGAAGATCCGGAAGACGGGGTGGAAACACAGAGTGATGAGAGTGAAGCTGAGCCGGTCGTCGAGGCCGGAGCTAAGAGAAAACTCCGAGGAGTTATCTTTAAGGTCCCATATCGCTCCCTTGCCTCCAAACCATACTCCTTCACTAATATGTGCGAGCTAAACCGTAAACTATCCGACTGGTCATACTTGAAGGAACCACCCATGATCAAGCGCAGGGTGACCCGGAACACTCCGGGTGACGCCACGCCCAACCCGGGTATCCCACCATCTCCGGCTCAGCGCGCCGGTACTTCTCAACCTCATCCCGAGTATCAGAGATTTCCTTCTCCCAATAACCCCTTAGCGGGACGACTCCGCGTCTCACTCTCTCAATCTTTGTCAGCTTCTTCCGGATCTAGCAGCGAATTCCCCTCAGACTTCATGGTGAACTCCGGGTAAGGTTCTTCTCTTGTTGTTCTAATACTCATCCATTATTTTCTCTAGTTTCATACTAACTGCTTACTCGTACCATTATTAGTGCCAAGGTCACTACCAGTGACCAGGATGACATGGAAACTGATGACCTGGGTAAAGAGAATCCGGTTGATGACACGATGGCTGCAGCTGGCGGCGAAGAAGAGCAGCAAGTGCCACCGAAGAACCCGTCTGATCGAGAAGCCGAGTATCCGATAGCCTCGCACGCGCATGAGGACGAAGAGGTCACAATCCTGGGCACAGGGGGAGGCGAGCTGAACTCCAACACTCGAGCGAATCGGGTGCCTTCCCCTGCCAAGGCGAGAACTCGGTCTCCGAGTAACCAGGATCCCGAGTCTTCCGACCTGGGTAATCATTCCTTCGACCAGATGATGAGCGCCCTCCTCGCCCTGAAGGCCACAGAGAACAATATGTTGGAGCGCATGGCTGCTGAACATCATGTAATGCTGACTGGTATTTCATAGTATCCATCTAGTCCCCAAGTTCCGAGTATAACTTGTCGAAGTTGTACTTGGTACTACCTCTTTAGTACTTGGGTTATTATGATATCCGACTAAACTTTTTCTTTCCGTCCCTTATAGGCACAAATGGCCCGGACAGGAAATTTTGGCCAAGACCAATCAACTCCTGGAGACTAAGGTAAAGCTGCGAGAGGCGCTTGAGGCTGAGGTGGAAACGCTTAACAAGGATGTCGCGAAGTACAAGAAGAAGTACACCACTGTTCAGGCTGCGCTGAAGAAATTATCGGCCCAAGTTGCCGACACTTATCGTGTCCTTCTTGGTGAGATATTGTTACTTGCTGGTTCGTGACTCGGTTTTTTCTTGATCCGTGATACCCGGGATGTTTTTGATGTAACCTTTGTTGTTTACATTGCAGGCGCTAACCTTGCGCCCCCAGAAGAAGATGATATCCAGAAGGTGAAAAAGTTAAGGACTGTGCTCCGGAGATTCTGCGCCGGCACTAAATGGATCCTAGACACCATACAGTGGCCGACTGAGGGATATCCGGGCATGGAAACCCTGATCCATGCGTGCTCTACTGTCCCCGCATGGATTGAGCTCTGGAAACGCTCGGCATGCCGGGTTGGGATGACCCGGGGTCTTATGCTGGCTAAAGCTTACTTTCCAAAGCTTGAGCCGGCAAAACTGGTGGCCGGGTTTCCAGAGTTCAAGGCCGATGGCTCCAGGTTTGCCGCCAAGGACTTCAAAGCTGTACAGACTGAGGTGCGTCACTCGGCGACTACTCTTGCCGATTCTCTGGACTTGAATAGATATGTAACTCCATACGACGCCGCGGATAAACCTGTGAAGGAAGATATGCCTTTACCCTTCGATATCTTGGAGAAGTGGAATGCTGACTCGGCCAGGAGGAAGGAGGAAGCCACGAAGAGGGAAGCCGAGTTGGAGTTAGCGCCCTCCTCCTATACGCCGGCTGGCCGCCCGCCTGTTCGCCCTGATACTGCCAATCCGGGTGATAATACTAGGAAGGCCTCCGAGGAGCAAACCCAAGACCAAGACCCGGAAGACAAGGGCAAGGCTGTAGACCCAACCCAGGAGGCCGAGTAAACTCTTGACCGATGCCGTCTCAATACCTCATTCGGCCAATGATCCTGTAAAATAATTATTCTTTTGATAGCGCGCTTGTGCGCTTTGTGATACTGCTATCGTGGCTTGTAATACACTTTGATACCTTAATATATCTCGTGGCCCTTCAGGCCTTTTGCTCGAATTTGATATTCCTTGACTTTGAGCTTTTTCATCCTTGGTTTTCTGACTCTCTGCTATGGTGCCTATTGTGAGACTCGGTTTCCGGGTCTCGTGGCTTTTGACTAGTGGACTTCTTCCTAAGTCCCCAAGTCCCCAAGACTCGGATTTTTGGGTTTTTGAGCTAAATAGCTGGATAATTTGTTTCTATTTTCAAATTCCCGAGTCCCCAAGGCCCGAAATTCCGAGTCTGGGGTGTTGGGTCTTTCAAAAGGAAACAAATTGCTACATGCTAAGCCCAAAACCTAGAGCTGTTTCACATAGGTTTTGAAGTTATGCTTAATAAACTTTGAGTTTCCGGTTATTAACCTTGTACTCTGCATAACTTGTGGTTTAGATGACCATTTTGACTCTCTTGTACTGTAAGCCGGCTTTCGCGTGGATAATCATGTTGCCACAGCTGTATGAAGACAGGGTCAGCCAAGTCCCATTGGGCATCATGACTGATTGTAATCATACGCTAGCGAAGCATGCCACTTTAGTGCGAGTCACATCGAGCTTAAGTAAGGTAAGTCAAAAAAGTTTTGCTCCTTTGTCCGGTTATAAGGTTGCAGCCGTACTTGTTTGCAAGTAATCGGCCCTTATAACTCATAGGCATCGTGGCCGGGTCTTTGAGTTTGTAACTGTGCTATTCAAGCAATCAGCCCCCAAGACCTAAATATGTGCAATTTACTAAAGAAATTAATGTACTAAGAACAATAAATAATACTTACCTGGAAGAAAAAATAAAAAAGACGACAGAAAATAAAAAACTTGATAAAAAACACATGAAAAGGAAACAATATATTGTTTAACCATCTCTTTATTGATATGAGAAAAGTTAGGTTAGCAAGCCGCCTCATTAAAAACCCTCCAGTCCCCTTAGGTACCCTGGATAGGAAAAGAGTGCGTCTGAAACCTGCTGCCTGTTACATCGTGTAATTCCACTTGTAAATCTAGTCTAAACTAGGTATAGTAGGGACGTAGCTGAGCCACGTTCCATGGTCTTTCTCTTTCCTGCATAGATGAAGTGGTATGAGCGGTGTCATTGACAGTAGCCGACTCTTCCCTTGCATCTATCAAGTAATATGATCCATTGTGCAGATTCCGGCTTATGATGAACGGTCCCTCCCATGGTGGCGATAACTTGGGTTTTCCTTTCTTTGACTGTACTAGGCGCAGAACCAGGTCTCCTTCCTGGAAGACCCGGGTTTTGACTCTCCGGCTATGATATCTCCTCAGATCCTGCTGGTATATGGCTGATCTCTCCAAAGCTTGTTCCGTGTTCTTCTAACATATCCACGGCGTCCTGCCGGGTCTTCTTGTTCTCCACCTCGACGTAAGCCGATACTCGAGGCGATTCATGGATGATATCACTCGGCAGCACCGCTTCTGCACCATAAACCATGAAAAACGGTGTCATCTTAGTAGATCTGTTAGGTGTGGTGTTGATACCCCAAACCACTGAAGGTAACTCCTCAACCCATGCTCCAGCAGCTCTGATACATGGGACGCGCAATCGTGGCTTTAATCCACGAAGTAACTCCTGGTTTGCCCTCTCCACTTGTCCATTGGCTTGTGGATGAGCTATGGAAGCTATATCAAGCCGGATTCTGTTATTACCACAGAATTTCTCCATCTCGCCAAGGGACATGTTGGTTCCATTGTCGGTAATTATACTGTGAGGATACCCGAACCGGTAGATAATCCTTTTCAGGAACTTAACTGCCGTAATCGCTTCACAATTGGTAACTGGCATAACTTCAACCCACTTGGTAAATTTATCAATAGCCACCAGGAGATGTGTCTTTTTGCAAGGTGACATGTGAAAGGGACCAACCATGTCCATACCCCAAACGGCAAAAGGCCAGGTCAAAGGAATTGTTTGCAACTCCATAGCCGGCACATGGATTTGGCGGGCGTACCTTTGGCATCCGTCGCACCTTGCCACCAAGCGTTCCGCATCTGCTAAAGCTGTGAGCCAGAAGAATCCGTGCCTATATGCTTTGGCCACAAGGGACCTTGTGGATGCGTGATGCCCACAGTCGCCTTCGTGGATCTCTTTCAGGATTTGCCGGCCTTCTTCTGGTGCTACACAGCGCAAAAATACTCTTGCGGCACTCCTTTTATATAACTCCCCATTGATGATGGAATAACCTTTTGCTCGCCTCAGAATTTGCCTTGCTAGCACCTCTTGCTGTGGTAACTCGCCCCGTGATAGGTAAGCCAGAAACGGCTCTGTCCACTCAGGAACAGTGCGTATTTGTGGCCACGAGCTCCAAATCCGGGTCTTTGTTAGCCAGTTCTTCCTCAGACTCGGTTTTAACTGACGGACGCCATAGCTCGTCCAGGAACACATTCGGTGGAACCGGCTCTCTGCGCGAGCCGAGTCTGGCGAGTGCATCTGCTGCCTCGTTTTTTCTTCTATCTACATGTTCCACCTCATACCCGGAAAAACACCCGGCAACCCGGTCCACCTCTCTGCGGTATGCTGCCATAGTTGCATATTTTCTATCCCAAGTTCCCGAGACCTGCTGTACCACAAGATCCGAGTCCCCATAGCATCGTATCCTCTTAATGTTCATCTCCTTGGCTATCTTCAATCCGTGCAACAATGCCTCATATTCGGCCACGTTGTTGGAACAATCAAAGTGAATCTGTAATACGTAGCTCAATTTGTCTCCTTTAGGTGATGTGAGCACCACTCAAGCTCCTGATCCCTCGTATTGCTTGGAACCATCAAAGTGCATTATCCAAGACTCGGAACTTGGAGCCATTGTGGGCATGCTTGTGTGAGTCCAATCGTTAATGAAATCAACTAGGGCTTGAGATTTGATTGCTGACCTGGGCTCGTAGTTGATGTGATAATCTCCCATCTCGATTGCCCACTTAGCTATTCTACCTGTTGCATCCCAGTTTCTGATGATATCCGACATTGGTATAGAGCTAACCACTGTTATGGGATGTTCCTGAAAATACGGCTTCAATTTTCGGCTGGCCATGAAGACCCCGAAAACCAGCTTCTGCCAATGTGGGTAGCGCTGCTTTGTTTCTGATAACACCTCGCTGACATAATAAACCGGCCTCTGGACCGGGTGATCCTTTCCATCCTCCTTGCGCTCAATGACAACCACTGCGCTAACCGCCCGGGGCCCCGCTGCAACGTATAGTAACATGGGCTCTTTAGGACCCGGGGCTGCTAGGACTGGTGCCTCAGATAGCTGCTTCTTTAGTGCCTCAAACGCCTCATCCGCCTCTTGGTCCCAAACGAATTTATCAGATTTCCTCAAGAGATGGTACAAGGGTATTGCCTTCTCCCCGAGTCTTGATATAAACCGGCTCAGCGCTGCTACGCACCCCGTAAGCTTCTGTACATGCTTCAGGTTTTCCGGCTTTTTCAGACTCTGGATGGCTTTGATTTTATCCGGGTTTGCTTCAATCCCTCTCTCTGAAACAGTGAAACCGAGTCACTTCCCTGCTGGGACTCCAAATACACACTTCGTCGGGTTAAGTTTCATCTGGTATCTTCTCAGGTTCTTGAATGTTTCCTTCAGATCATCAATAAATGTCTCCGCTTTTCTGGTCTTGACCACCACGTCATCCACGTAAGCATGAACGTTGCGTCCAATTTGGTCCTCAAAGCACTTCTGAATGCACCGCTGATAGGTTGCGCCAGCGTTCTTCAATCCAAAAGTCATGGTTTTGTAACAAAAGGCCCCAAAAGGGGTTATGAACGATGTTTTCTCCCAGTCTTCCTTCTTGAGCTTGATCTGATGATACCCGGAATATGCATCCAGGAAGCATAGTAGGTCACTTCCGGCCACTGCGTCTATGATCTGATCTATCCTTGGAAGTGCAAACGGATCCTTTGGGCAATGCTTGTTGAGACTCGTATAATCAATGCACATCCTCCACTCATTGGTCTTTTTCATCACGGGAACCGGATTTGCTAACCACTCCGGGTGAAATACTTCCATGATAAAGCCGGCTGTCAACAGCCGAGCAATTTCTTCGCCGATAGCCCTTCTTCTTTCCTCATTCATATTTCTCAGTCCCTGCTTCACGGGCCTGGACTTGGGATTGACGTGCAAACTGTGCTCTGCCAGCTCTGTAGGGATACTCGGCATATCGCTAGGCGTCCAAGCGAACACATCCTGATTTGAACGAATAAACTCCACAAGTGCTTTTTCCTGCTCATCATCCAAGTTAGATCCTATGGCAAATTGCTTGGAGGGATCACCTTCGACGAAGTCCACCATCTTGGTATCTTGCGCTGCTTTGAATTTTGCTCTCTCATCCTCGGTGTTTGGCCTCTTTAGCGCTGTCCTGTCATCCGGGTCTACTTGAGACCGGTAGTATTTAAGCTCCCCCTTTCTACAGGCTTGTTCTGCCATTGCCGCATCTCCTTCATCACACTCAGCCGCTATATCCCGGCTCCCATGTATGGTGATGGTCTGCTTAGGACCCGGGATTTTTAGCTGTAGGTACACGTAACACGGCCTGGCCATGAACTTGGCGTAAGCCGGCCTCCCAAATAGCGCGTGATAAGGACTGCGCAACTTCACCACTTCGAACGTGAGCCACTCCACCCGGAAATTATCCTTTGATTCTCCAAAAGCAACCTCCAAGGTAATCTTTTCTTCAGGGCACGCTGAGTGACCCGGCACTATTCCGTGAAAAACTGTTGAACTTTTCTGTAGCTGAGACTCCTTGAGACCCATGCGTAAGAAAGTTTCCCAATATAGGATGTTGATGCTGCTTCCGCCGTCCATTAAGACTTTTTTCAGCTCATAACCATTAACCTGTGGCGCAACCACCAATGCTAGGACTCCCGGGTGTTCTATTCTTTCCGGGTGATCTATTCTGCTCCACGTTACATCCTGCTTCGACCACCTCAGGTATCTTGGGACAGCCGAGGACACCGAGTTTACTGCCTTCTTTAGTATCTTTCTATCCTTGTTAGAAATTCTTGTGGTATGAACGTGGTATTGGCCCAATTGCTTGGGGTTGGCTTTGAAACCTCCATCTCCTCCCTGGTTATTACCCGGATTCCCAACTCTCGGGTTGCCTGCTGGGGGTGGGCCGTTGCCCGGGTTTACACCCGGACCCGGTCCTCCTCCCCGGCCTGCACCTCGCATAGCCTTGTTCACTTCCTCGTTCTTCCATCTCTGCAAATCCGCACATTTCTCCAATGAGTGGTTGGCTGGCCTTCCGTTCCTACTGTGTTTCGGGCACGCCATTCTGAAGATATCCCAGTTGTTACCCGGCCTTGGTGGCCCTTGATAATTTCCTCCGTTATGATTTCCTGCGTTGAAATTTCCTTCTGCCCTGGGCCTTGAAGACCCGGCTTCTGTGCTGGCGACAAACTCGGAATTCCCCTCGAACGGGCGCTTGTTCTGGTTGTTCCCATTGTTACCTCCATGGTTACCCGACATAGATCCATTGCCGGTTCTTCCATTATTGCATGTGTTTGTTTTTGCTTTCTTGTCATCGACATCCTCTTCCGTGGTATCTGTTGCAGCATGTTTGTTGCACGCATCCATTAGTTCTCCCATTGTAACCTCTGAAGCATTCCGACTGGATTTCATGCGAGTTAATTTCTGCACTAAAGGCGTATACTTGCATGTCTTGGCCATAGCTTGCAACGCGTCCTTCGGCTGAATATCTGTAGATGAATGCAATATCTCCATAACCCGGCGCACCCAGCTGCGCGCCGACTCTCCCTTATTTTGCACACACCGTTCTAGATCGTCGATAGTAAACAACTTCCTGCATGTTCCGTGAAAGTGCTTGATAAACGCGGTTTTCAACTCACCCCACGACTTGATAGATCCTTCCGGTAAATTGTTGAACCACAACTTTGCTGCTCCTTCTGACATTATTAAATACATGAACTTGGCTTGAAGGTTTTCAGACGCGTTGCGAATCGACATAGCCATCTCATAACTGCTCAACCATATTTCTGGATCCATATTCGGCGGGTAAGGCTCAGCCCGGATTTTATCCGTCAGACACTTGGGCCCAGCGAGATTAGTCGGTACTGGCCTCACCCGTGAAACATGCGATCCTGCGGGGGGTACGGCTGGACGTGGCGCTGACGCTGGCCCATGCACCGCAGACGCGGCCGCGGCTCTCCTAGCTCTGGAACTATCCACAATAGCTTGCGCTGCTAATACTGCTGGTGCTGCTTGCGCGCGGGGAGGAGGCGGCACTTGCTGCTGCTCTGCCCTCCGTCGCGCTGAACTTGTTTGCATATTGCCGGCGTTGCCGTGTTGCTGGCTGATATAAGGTGTTCCATGCATTCCACTCCTATTATCCGGGTAATTAACCTGCTGAGCCGCTGCCGTATGCAGCAAATCGATCGCCCGTCGGGTCTGCTCCGCATGGGGTGACTCTCTTACGGGGATCTAATTTAATGCCAACGTTGCGGCATATACGTTATCCATGGGTTTATTGAAGTGACCTGGCGGCGTTCGAAGTCGTGATGGTGGTGGTGGCGCTGTGTTGCCGACAGGGGCCCCAGTCTGCAGTGAGGGTAACCCGGCCTGCACGTTTGCCGGCCGTCCTGCTCCAGTTGCCGGTTGATGCACAGTTTCTTGATTCACAGCCGGAATCGGCTGATCCTGGGGTGTGATGAATAGTACGTTAGGGTTTATGACTCCACCCATCGCCGGTAATCTTGTCTGGTATCTCTGATGCACCCTTCTTGTCTCAGCTCGGAGCCGGTTCTCCAGCGCGTCCAGTTCATGTTGGCGCGTGTCTACCCCTTGCTTTTCTGCTTCTACATCTCTTCTTTTCTGCTTCTACATCTCTTCTTCATGTTGGCACGTGCCGCGGCGTTTTCCGGAGTTATCACAATAGCTAACACTGTTGGGTCCAAGACAATATTGTTACTGAACAGGGCTGGGTGCTGCGGATTCGAAGGACCTGCCCCTGGCGTCCTGTTAGCCAAGAACCCGAACATATTCGCCTGCAGCTCGCTGTCCGCCGCTCGACTGGTGACTGAAGCCGACTCTCCGTCAACCCGGGTCAGGACCGGATTTACGTCAGCCGGATTTTGCTGCTGGGCCAATGCTTGCGCTGCTCCGACCGCGGCCGTAGTCACGTTCCCCTGATTGAGATTGGTCGCAGGGGCCGTGTAGACCGCGACCTGGCGCGCAATGCTTGGCGAAGACTCATACTCCTCCTCATCGCAGCTATCTTCCTCGTACTAGTCCTCCAGCCGGTGCAAGATAGACTCGGTATCATCCTCTCTTATGACCCGGCCACGCGGGGTCCATGCCGGCTCCTCCGGCTGTTCCCTCTTCGTGGTGGGCTCCTCTGTCGGATCCACCGTCCCGACCGATTCTTCTCCGTCCGACTGAACGTGGGTGGCCTCTCCTGACACAGAATCAAATCCAAAATCGTCAGGGATTGAACCGAACGCACGTACCATGCCGACGAAGACGTTGACCCGGCCGATTGTGACGACGGATCCGGATTCGAGCAGATCCGACTCTGGCCCCCAGCCAAAATCGTCCACCATCTTCTCTCCATCGGGGTTGGTGTAGATCTCGCCGATGACGAGGTTCTTCATGTTCTCCCGAGCTTCTCCCGTGATGTAAACACCCTTGGACGTAGGCCCCACAGTGGGCGCCAACTGTCGTGGGATAATCACGGCAGACGTTACCGGGGGTAACTTGTCTTGGGGCAAATCGACTCTGGTGTTTGGGAGAGGGTTTAGCTCAAGGGAAACCATGGTGATATGCGATCTGGTAGCCGGCAATCAAGTCGCTGAGTCTCCGATCTGAATATGTTATCTCAACTCTTATGTTACAAGGGATACTCAATATCTCGCAACCTCTATCTCGTAAACTTGTGTATCCTAACCCTAGGGACCGGCTTATATAGCACCCGGATCCCCTGGCTTACTATCCAAGGCGTGTTCGCAGTCCTACCCGGACACTACGTACAAACCCTAAACTTCCTTATCGGAACCCACAATCCGGGTTACGAGGCCTACACTCCTGGGCCTTCTAGAAGCTCCTTTTCCCTAAGCTGGGTCTGGTGTAGCGTCCTTTGGGCCGAATCACACCCTGGTGTTAGCATACCGGGTTATCATCCCTCCATCAACTTCTGTTATTATTTCACTACTGCTGCTACTATAAAACTGTTACTACTGATAAATGACTGCGAACAAGTCTACTTTCAGGTGCAGGTGAATTGACAACTCACTTGTTAAGGCTCACAAATATTCTTTGGCTCCCCTTGTCCCTCTAAGACTGTTGCGATCTCCTATACTTGTGGGTCATCAAGACTATTTTCTGGCACCGTTGCCGGGGAGCATAGCTTTGTTTGCGAGCTTACCGGAGAGTGTACTATTATCTACTGCCAATCATTCATCATGGGTAAGACTCGTGATGGAAAAGTTCCTATATTACCATCCACTACAAGAAGAGGTACAACTCTGAACACCTTTGTTGCTCTTGATTCACCGTCTGTTATGAGTAAGCTCCTTGCACCACCACATACACATGCTACACATGCTAGTTCTGCTGAATCTGAAAATACTTCTCATACTTTTGATGATGCTTCTACTATTCTTGATGAGAGTGGTTCTCTCGGTCCTTTCTTAGACGCTACTATTGCTAAACCCAAAAATATTGCAAACATTGAAACTCTAGGATGAAGATGTTGTTATACGTCTTACTGAAACTCCTGCTGTTAAATATAAATTATCTCCTGATGCTAAGTTTGCCACTTCTCCTATTAATATTAGGGATCAGGATTATGATTTCTCTCTGGATTTATCTTATATATCTATTGTTGAGAAAGGACCTTTTTGTGGTACTGAAAATGAAAGTGCTATGAAACATATGAATAAGCTCTCCTCTTTGAGTAGTTTATTCTCTGATGATCTTAAGAAACGTAGCTACTTTGTTACTAAACTATTCCCTTTCTCATGAAAATATGAAGCTAAAATTGGTTTAATAATTTGTCTCCTGGATCTATTGATAGTCCTATTGGTTTGGTTAATGCTTTCTTTCAGAAATATTTTCCTGCTAGTGCTCAACCTGCTGCTTTACAAAATATATTTAATTTTAAGCAATTGGAAGAAGAGAAATTGGATGTATCTTGGGCAAGGTTCTGTTCTTTAGTAAGGTCTACACCTGGGCATAAGCTAAAAGATAATAAACTTCTTGATATATTCTGTAATGGACGAACTGTTGAATCAAGGACATACCTGGATAGTTGTGCTACTTGTGTTTTCAGGCAAAGAACTCCAGATGAAGCTGAGGAATTTATGGCTAATATAAGCCAAAATCATGATGATTGGACTATGGTTGAGCCTGAACTGACCCCTACTCCAGTATCAACACCAACACAAACAACCAAGAAGAGGGGAATGATTGAATTAAATGATGAAGTGATGAGAGAAGCCAAGAAATCTCCTAAAGAGAGGGGTATTAAATCTGAAGATGTGAAGAATCTTCCAACTATAGAAGAATTATGTAAGCTAATCCCTTGCTCATCCCCCATTGATAGTAGAGATATTACCTATAGAAAACCTCCTGATCAATGCTTAAATGAATTTGATAATTATGTTATTAAGCAAGATAATTTTAATACGAGAGTGCAAAATCACCTAACGGAAAACTCTAGAGCTATTGATAATTTGCATGGTATAATGGAAATAACTTCTAGTGATGTTAAAATTCTTTTTAAATATTTTCAAATGGTTCAAACTCAAATTGATCAACTTTCTAAAGTGCAAAAAAATTTGCTAGTTAATGCTTCTAAATAAAAACATGCTTATGAAATAAGAACTAGAACTCTATATCTACACAAGATCTTTTATATCCTGAGGGACATCCTAAAAGAATTGAACAAGATTCTCAGCAAACTAATAATGATGTTATTCATACTAAGAAGAAAACGAAGAAGAAACATAAAACTGATGTAGAATCCTTTGAACCTGCTAAAGATCCTAATAGTATATCTATCTCTGATGCTAAAACTGAAAGTGGTAATGAAAATAATGATGCTTATCATAAAGAAGAAATTGAGAAGGAACCTGAAAAGCAATATAAAAATATAAAGTACACTAAGGAATATTTTATTGCTAATAAACGTGGTAATGAAAGAGAACCTTGGGTGCAAAAACCAATGCCTTATCCTAATAAGAAACACAAATCAAAAGAAGAAGAACACTATAACAAGTTTTGTGAATGGATGAAACCTTTGTTCTTGCAAATTCCTTTAACTAATGCTATTAAATTGCCTTCTTATGCAAAATATATGAAAGATATTGTCTCTAACAAAAGGAAGATTCCTAATGAGGATATTGCCACTATTCTTGCTAATTATTCTTTTAATGGCAAGATTCCTAAGAAACTTGGAGATCCTGGTATACCAACTATTCCCTATTCTATTTAAAATAATTATGTTAGAACTGCTTTGTGTGACCTGGGAGCTGGAGTTAGTGTCATGCCTTTTACTCTCTATAAAAGACTCCTCCTAGAAAAATCCGGTAGCTATGTGTCTCATCTCTCTCTCCCTTGGTGTGAGCTTTATGTGATCATGAGCTTTGTAATCTAGTTGAATAAGTAGATGTTACTATTCATCTGTTATGCTACTCAAGTGGTTTTGTTAAGAGAGCTCCGTAGAAACTTTGATGAAGGTGTAAAGGTGACAGTGTGTGCAACTGTGGTTTAACTTAATATTTATATTTTGTGTTGGAGGACCCTATGAAATTGTGGAGTTTTTATAGTACTAATTTTGGGCGCTCATAGTGATAACGTGGGGTGCCCTAGAGAATAGAATTGAGGAGTGTTGTTACAGCCCTATGATGGAGTGTAGATACACGCTCATTGGGAGACTCCAAGCGCAAGGTGTCAAGAGTGCAGCAGCAAGTTTTCTCCCAGAAAAGAAACCACGGTTGAATCGACCAGTAGGAGGAAGAAGCACTTCTGAAGGTTGATGTAACTGAGATGGCAAGGCGCACTACCAGTTCAACAACAATGTGGAACCTACACAGCACAATCAAATCACTTTGCCCCAACGAAGCAGTGAGGTTGTCAATCTCACCGGTTTTGATGAACACAAAGAGGTTAAACGTACGAAAATAGTAGTAACAGTATGAGAGCATTATGAAAGCAGTATGAAAGGAGTAAGTGTTTTATCAGTATGAGGAAAATGGACCGGGGTCCATAGTTCACTAGTGGTGTCTCTCCGTGAAAGATAAATAACATGTGTGGTGAACAAATGAAGGCTGTGCAATTGACAGAAATGAAGGCTGCACCATAGTGCATATGCAAGACATAAAGATTACTATGTGATTCATGCGGCATTACAAGAAAATACATAGACCGTCATCCAACTGCATCTATGTCTAATAATCCACCCTCCGAATATCATCCGAACAAATGTTGGGTATTAGGTTGCAAGAAACAGATTATCGCTGTAAGCAAAGTGTGTAATGTAAACAATGTAAACTAGGTAAACACCATTTTTTTCTCCCTAATGGTAACAACACATCCTCCATCTGTCACATTTCCATCACTCGGGCACAGATGAAAAGAAGGCATGAACTCACTATCGTGCATAAATACTCCCTCTTGGAGTTACTAGCATCTACTTGGCCAGAGCATCTACTAATAATAGAGAGCATGCAAGATCATAAATAACATAAGCATGAAGATAACATGATAGATTGATAATCAGAAGACATAGCATTCAACATTCATCAGGTCCCAGCAAACACAACATGTAGCATTACATAAAGATGATCTTGATCATGATAGGCAACTCACAATATGTAAACATGAGGTACAAAGTGGAGAGAACGACCATATAGCTACTTCTATGGACCCATAGTCCAGGGATATACTAATCCGGGTCTTTTCGAGACTCCGTGGAACCTTCGAGAATTCTAAGACTTCCGGGCTTCAAATTTTCCAATTCCGACCATATTTCCAGAACAACTTTTCTGAAACTAAAAACAGCAGAAAAAAGGAACTCGCTCTATGGCATCTTGTCAATAGGTTATCCGGAAAATCGATAAAGAAGGCATAAAGTGTATAGGAAACATGTGGGATACAATAACAAAACAACATGGAACATCATAAATTAAGGATAAGTTTATGACGTTATCAACATCCCAAGCTTAGTTTCTACTCGTCCTCGAGTAGATAAATGATAAAAACACAGTAATTTCTTAGGTGACATTCTACCAACATAAACTTGATCATCAATAATATAAAAACATAAGTAAGTTGAGATCATAGAACTTTAACACAAGCATGATAAATAGAACTTTAATAATAAATTAAAGCATATCAATCACCTTGCATAATGAGAAGTAACTCAAATAAAAGATCATGAATAACAATGCAACGAAAGATATACGTTTGTTTCAAGTATAGAGAGAACATGTCAAAGTGATATTTCTCTAGCCCTTAAGACTGGGGCAAAACATAAATGCCATGACACCTTCAAAGTTCATGAGAAAGACTAGAACAAATAATTAGAGAGAAAGCAATAACACATCATGAATCAATGAATAATGTTTCTCGAAAAAATTCACATAAAACTCAGAATGGCAAAAATGCTCTCCCAACTGTGATTAAAGTCAGAAGATGGAGACTCAACATAAAAGTAAAAGAAAGGCCCTTTGCAGAGGGAAGCATGGATCACTCATGTGCTAGAGCTTTTATTTTATTAAACAGAGGTATTGAAAACTTGACACTCCTCCCAACAATTTTTCACAAACCATGGCTAACCGAATCCTCGGGTGCCTGCCAACAATCACATACTGTGGAGGAGTGTCTATATTTTAAGAGAGGTGTATGCTTATGTCAACAAATGGTAAACAGAAAATACAGTACGTCACAAGAAAACTAGACTTCACAAGATAGTGTCCCATAGAAGGACGCATCTGGGTAGAAGTTCATCCATGTTTCTCCTTTGTTTACACAATTATGCTTTGACTGATAAATCACGGGAAAAAATAGTGAAGAGAATTTGTTATTTTTAATTTGGGACTGGGCACTCCGATGCCAGGTATTCTATCATTATAAAAGAGGATGAATCCACTAGTCTAGGGTGTGAAAGTCCAATCAACAAGTGAGATAATGATTCTCTATTTACATCCTCATGAGCTAAAACTGGAGCACAAAGCAGGAGTAATTTTGAAAGTTTTAAAGGTAACATATGAGAAATTTACTTTGGACTGGCGGTTAATTACCACATGTAGGTAGGTATAGTTGACACAATGGGAAAACTTTGGTTTTTGGGAGTTGGATGCACGAGTAGAGCTCATACTCAGTGCAGGTGGAGGCTAGCAAAAGACTGGGAGTGACAAATCAAGAGAGCATAAGAGCCATAATCATGCATAGCGACATAAACATCATTAATCAAAGAATAATTGGTACCACAAGTTCAAAAACTAAATGATCATGGAGGCTATTCATGACTGGTTCATAGTCATAAACATCGTGTGAGCATGCGCCAACTCAACCAAATAAAACATTCAAAGGAGAATACCACAAATTTATGCTTCAATATGACAAGAACAACTCATGATTCTTTCAATGGCACATTAAACACTCTTATATATTTGAGGCTAAACATGCTACTCAATAAACACAAGGATTTAGAACTAAAAAAACATCTAGCATGATATGAAAAATTCTAGCCACGGTGTATACAAGCTTCTACTTGCACCGTTAAAAATTCTACCTCAAGCAGCAGTTTCTTTTCCCAACAAGCACCAAAGGAAACATGCTTTAACAAAAACTCTAAAAGCTACAGCAAGCAAAAAAAGAGAGGAATCACATAACACTACTAAAACTCACAGCTCTGAATAAGAGATGCAATGAAAACGAGAGCTAAATAGGAATGTTTGCAGCAGCTAGAAGAAAAACTAAGAATACTAGCATAGAAAGTATTCAAACGAAAAAGCGGAGCGTGTCTCTCTCCCAAACAAAGAATGCTAGGATTCAACTATATTATTGAAGCAATTAAAACAAAAGAAAACAATGGATAACAAAATAAAAACAAATAGACCCTCCAAGTAAACTTCATATGATGTGACCGAGTAAAAATATAGTTTCACGAGAAGTGGCCTGATAGATAGTTGATGAAGAAGGGGATGCCTTGGGCATCCCCAAGATTATATTCTTGAGTATTCTAAAAATAATCTTGGATTAAACACGGGGTCATCCCCAAGCTTTGACATGGCACTCTTCTTGATCACATATATCACCTCTTCTCTTGACCCTTGAAAACTTCATTCACACCAAACACATACAGTGGTTCTCATTAGAGGGTTAGTGCAACAACTAAAAATCCATGGGTTCTGTATGGAACAAGTTATATTTATAATTTTAAACATTAGCTAGAGCCAGTGATTTTTTGTGAAGCAAAGAAATCCACTTGACATCGCAAAAGAGCAAATGCAAGAAAAATGGCAGAATCTGTCAAAACCAGAACAGTCTGTAAAGACGAATATTTTCAAGGCACTTCTGTTGCTCAGATAGAAAAACTTAAAGAACCAACAAGTTGAGGAATTAGCCGAGGAATAAGTATAAAAAATATCATATCATTCTGATCTTCCTAGATTTTATTTGGTTTTTTACGGTGGACTGCAGAAATTCGAAAACCAACTCCAACTCTCCTCAGAAAATTTACTTGTCACAACTAAAACATGAAAAGAAAGATACAAAGGAGTTACTACAGAAGTATACAACCCCTTGATTCAAAGAAAACAGAGAAAAACAAAGCAAAAATAAACCATGGGTTATCTCCCAAGAAGTGATTTTCTTTAACGCCTTTTAGCTAGGCCCAAAAAGCAAGAAGATGCTCACATAAAAAAATATGAATTAAGCAACATAGATCATCAAGAGGCAAGTATAAAAAAAATTTAAGTCTAACCAACTTCCTATGCATAGGAATCTTCTAAAGAAATAAATTAAAGAAGCTCAAACTAAAAATCATGGGAAGATAGAACAAGAGCAACTTCAAAACTTTCAACAAAAAGGGAGGTGTTTAGTGGCATCATGAACAAAATCAAAAATATAATTATCACATAAAGCATGTTTGGAATGGCCTAAAAGCACACAATTCATTTCAATCTCAAAAACAGTGGGATCAAAATTGAAAATCAGCTCCTCTTTTGTCCCACTGTTAGCAATATAAAAATGAGGTGATTGATCACTCATAAAAGGTATAGGACGCATTATAGCAATCCTATTTTCAGTAACATTATAATTTATAACATCAAGTAGCATAGGACCATCATAAGTTGCATTATCATAAGATTTATCAAAGTAGCATGGATTATCATAAATAACAGTAGCAATATCATTCTCACAAGTTTCATTCATAGTAGTATCAAGGTCACAAGTATAGCAAGTTACAACTTCATCAAAAAGGGATCATCACAATTATGAGTTAAAGAATTACTCTCATTTGTAGGTAGACATGGGTAGCTCCATTCTTCCTCCTCTTGATCATCACTCTCCTCCTCTTTTTCATCCAATGAGCTTCCAATCTCAGCATTTTCTTCTTCCATAGGTCCCTGCAAGGCATTAGTGTCTTCCTTAGGTTGAGAGCATTTATTAAGATATTCCATTATGTAGTAATTACAATCCTTGTAATTATCAAAGCAATCTTCAAGTATATCATAAATCTCATATTTATAAGGTGAATCATCAATACTTTCAAGCAAATAGGCAATTTTGAATGCACCCTTCCAAGAAATAAATTATTCAATTTGTTCCACGTCATATAATTCATAATTTCCCTTAACATAAGCAGATATGGTAAAAACATCATTATACCTCCTACAGCAGCAAGGTTTATCAAAGCAATAAGTAACATCATAAGTAGAGCATAAGTTTTTAGCATAGTCATGCAATTTATTAATTTTCTCCCATAAGTGTATTCCTTTTTGTGACAAGCGGTGTTCCTTATTATATTTTTATTGTTCATCTATGAACCCACCCTGCCTATAAGATCTAGTTTCAAAGACATCAAACATTGATAGCAAGCATAATAGAGCAAAAATAACAACTAGAATAAGAACTAATTTTTTTTCTGTTTTTGTTAAAGAGAACCAAATAAGACAAAATAAAATAAACTAAGCAAAACAAAAACAAACAAAAGAGATTAGACGTGAGAGACTCCACTTGCAGAAATTCTCGTCATCCCTGGCAACGGCGCCAAAAAAGCTTGATGGAGTGTAGACACACGCTCGTTGGGAGACCCCAAGTGCATGGTGTGAAGAGTGCAGCAGCAAGTTTTTCCTCAGAAAAGAAATGAAGGTTGAATCAACCAGTAGAAGGAAAAAGAACTTCTGAAGGTTGATGCAGCTGAGATGGCAGGGCGCACTACCAGTTTAGCAGCCACGTGGATCCTACACAACACAATCAAATCACTTTGCCCCCAAAGAAGCCGTGAGGTTGTCAATCTCACCAGTTTTGCTGAACACAAAGAGGTTAAACGTATGGTGTAAAAAATAGTAGGAAAATAGTAAGAACAATATGAGAGCAGTATGAAAGCAAGAGGTGTTTTATCAGTATGAGGAAAACGGACCGTGGTCCACAGTTCACTAGTGGTGTCTCTCCGTCAAAGATAAATAACATGTGTGGTGAACAAATTACAGCTGGGCAATTGACAGAAATGAAGGCTGCACCATAGTGCATATGCAAGACATAAAGATTACTATGTGATTCATGCGGGCATTACAAGAAAATACATAGACCGTCATCCAACTGCATCTATGTCTAATAATCCACCCTTCGAATATCATCCGAACAAATGTTGGGTATTAGGTTGCAAGAAACAGATTATCGCTGTAAGCAAAGTGTGTAATGTAAACAATGTAAACTAGGTAAACACCATTTTTTCTCCCTAATGGTAACAACACATCCTCCATCTGTCACATTTCCATCACTCGGGCACAGATGAAAAGAAGGCATGAACTCACTATCGTGCATAAATACTCCCTCTTGGAGTTACTAGCATCTACTTGGCCAGAGCATCTACTAATAATAGAGAGCATGCAAGATCATAAATAACATAAGCATGAAGATAACATGATAGATTGATAATCAGAAGACATAGCATTCAACATTCATCAGGTCCCAGCAAACACAACATGTAGCATTACATAAAGATGATCTTGATCATGATAGGCAACTCACAATATGTAAACATGAGGTACAAAGTGGAGAGAACGACCATATAGCTACTTCTATGGACCCATAGTCCAGGGATATACTAATCCGGGTCTTTTCGAGACTCCGTGGAACCTTCGAGAATTCTAAGACTTCCGGGCTTAAGCAACAGATTATCCCCATAAGCAAAGTGTGTAATGTGTACAATGTAAACTAGGTAAACACCGGTGTTTTCTACCTAATGGAAACAACACATCATCCATCCCACTATCGAGCATAGATGAAAAGGATGCATGAATCCACTATCGAGCATAAATACTCCCTCATGGAGTTACTAGCATCTAGTTGGCCAGATCATCTACTAATAACGGAGAGTATGCAAGATCAGATCCTAGCAAACCGAACATGTGTAGCATTACATAAAGATGATCTTGATCATGATAGGCAGCTCACAAGATCTAAACATGAGGTACAAAGTGGAGAGAACGACCATCTAGCTACTGCTATGGACCTGTAGTCCAGGGATGAACAATTCACGCATCACTTCGGAGGAGGGCATGGTGGTGTAGACCCCTCCAGTGATGATTTCCCCCTTCGGCACCCTCCCTAACTTCAGAGATAGCTCTAGAACCCTCCCGATCTCGGGATGACGGTGACAACGTCCTCGGGTGTTTCTCGGAAAAAGTGGTATATTCCTAGGGTTTATGTCTCGGGGGGATTAAATAGGCGAAATGGCAGAGGCGGTGGAGGCCTGGGGGGCCCACGCCACCCCCTGGCGCTGCCAAGGGGGGCGCCACCCTATGGTGTGGCCCCCCTGAGGGCCCCCCTCCGGGTCTCTCTAAAACTCCGTGGAACCTTCAGGAATTCTAAAACTTCCGGGATTCGAATTTTCCAATTCCTAGAATATTTCAAGAACAACAATTCTAAAACTAAAAACAGCTGAAAACATGGAACTGGCTCTGTGGCATCTTGTCAATAGGTTAGTCCGGAAAATCAATAAAAAGGCTTAAAGTGTATAGCAAACTTGTGGGAAACAATAAGAAAACAACATGGAACATCAAAAATTAAGGATACGTTTATGACGTACCACCCTACGCAATGATTGGTTCGGAGTAGCATAGTGAAGAGATGATATTTATGCATTCAATTATGCTATTAAGGTTGAGAGTGTTCACGAGTGAAAGTATGATCCCTAGGCCTTGTTTCTAAGCATTGAAACACCATTTACATTCAGTTCTGCTACATGTTTGCTTGATGCCATTTTCATTTCAGATTGCTATTATAACTTATAATCATCCATATTACTTGTATTTCACTATCTCTTCTCTGAACTAGTGCACCTATACAACTGGAAATTGTATTAGGTGTGTTGGGGACCCCCGAGACCCCCAATTCCGCAAAACAAACATGAAGACCATTGACACGTGTGGTCAGCGCTGGAATTAATGACGGCGAGAGCACCCCCCGAGACCCCCTTATTGGAGGGGGGCGACAAGATCGAGGCAAAAATGGGTTGGAACGGACATACCCATGCTCTTATAATCTGATGAACTCCAATCTCTAGACCATGTATTGATCTTCGTCGACCATCATCGTAGACAGAGGTGGGGAACTACTTGCCTCTGGTGTAGCATGTGAAGTGTTTGCTCCCTCGAAATTCACACCAGATGGCGAGCTCCAGTGACTCTATCGTCCAACACTACCAGCACATTTGATCCTCCAAAACTACATGCCTCACTGCCATCGCCCTTAAAATCTCTCTACAACTACCGCGAAGTTGTAGCAGGTGCCATCCTATGAATCCACAAGTCACCGTGACTTCTGCCATAGGTCTCTGTGTTGTCGTCGTTATATCCCGGAAGTGCGCTCCCGATGCCGCCAGATACTCGCCGGGAATCACCTCCGCCAGCGAGATCAAGGCTTGAGTGCCCTCCAACTCTGAAGCACTTAGATCCTGGGTCTCGCGATTTGGATCTGATTCAGACATCACCCACCAAACCTTGTACCACTAGTGCAGAGTCGAAGTAGAGCCTTGAGCTGAGGCCTGAGCCAAGGTGGTATGGGATGTTGTAGGGAGACAACTGGCTGGACGGAGGCGACAAAGTTTGAAGGGGTAGGTGGCGTGGTGTGGGTGCTGGGGAAGCATGTGACAAGGCGTTAGAGAGCGTCCTCATAAAACCCATCAATCATCTCGGCGCCGAAGCGAAAAAGGTGTAGAGAGGGAGAAGGTACATTAAAATAAATGATTTCTAAGGCACAATTAATCTCTAGGCTCTTCATGTCATTTATATAAAAACATGCGTGGATAAATAAGATTTTGTCGTCGTGTAAAAGATAAGTCAGGAAAATAATTAATATATTTCAGAGCTAATTAATCTCTATAATTCTTGTAGTAGGAAGGCAGCATGTCTAGCTCTATTGGATATTAATCACAAGTAGGCATGTCGGCGGACGCACACTCAACCAGATTATCCGTCTGCCTCGTTTCGGGTTAACCGATTCGCTTAACAATTTCTCGTAACTGGTCGCTGGTTTTTAACTAACACACGAGTTTGGTGGATGTCCGCCATTTCCGTTGGACGGTCCACTTGCATGCCTAATCACAAGTACTCATGGGTGGGGCAAACGATCCAGCATTTGCACCCCCAATTTGCGCATGTGGGGCTGTTGGAGCGTAATTTTTTGATCTAAGATTAGGAGGGTGCATGGTAATTAATTGTGTTGCGAAAAGGAACATAAATTGGTGCTTAGGAGGGTGAGAGAAAAAACAAATGGGCTGTGAAGACAAATTGTACAATTAATAGGCCCATACTCCGGTTGGGCCATTGGGCGAGCGAAAGGGCTACGTTTGTCCGCCCGGTCTCCTCCAAACTGCCCTGCCCCCGCACGACAACGCCGCTCTATCCGTTCTCAGGCGACTTCGCCGCCGTATCGGCCCTGCGCGACCGATCAATCCGCCACTATTACCTCGCCGCCATCCGAACTCGATTAGCGTAAACTATTGAACTGCCGCCAACGCTGCCCCACCGACTTGTACTCAACCGCTGCTTCCGCCGCTCGTCAGACGCAATTACAAGGTTTGTACCAATACTGATGAAATCCTTGGTTTCCATCCTGCCGGTTCGATGAAGTTAATGGCGATTACAATTGCTGTCAGATAGACTAGCTGCTTGTGTTCACATATGCGTGTCTGTTTTATCAGTTTCAGTTGTAAGTGTTAGTTTAATATTCATATTAATGTCAGGAATTCAGGTACGAACTAGGTTTTATATTTTCATAGCCATGTCAGTTTCAGGTGTAAGTGTTAGTTTCAATCTAACGCTGTGTTGTGAAGTAATGTCTAATGTAATCCCCTGCAATTCTTACTTACTTGAAAGACCAGTATGCCTGTCTCTCTGATGTATTTGTTGTTTCGAAATACTTTTGTGTGAACTAATGCTGCTCCTTCTTTTTGACAAGACCGGCTAAACGGAGATAACGCAAAATATCACAAGACAAGAGCTGGATGGAGAAGGATAGAGATTATGTGGAGTGGCAAAGTGGCATCGAGAGTTTCTTGGAACTTAGTTTTGATGGTGCTGAACCAGACGCAAGAAACTTTTGCCCGTGTACGAAATGTCTGAATAATGCTCAGAAAACTAAAAAGGAGATCCATATGCACTTGCTTAAGAATGGGATGGATCCGTCCTACAAAAAATGGGTATTCCATGGTGAACCCGAGGAGGACAACATGTCTGAAGATTCTGATGATGAAGACGATGCAGGTGGTGGTGAAGGGATATGTGACATGCTCGATACTCTGATAAGGGCCACAAAAGTGGGAAGTAATGCAGGAGACACGAGCGGTGATGGAATGAAACAGGAGCCAAATGCATCTGCAAAGGCGTTCTACAAACTATTGGAAGAGGGAAAAACATCGTTGTACCCAGGTTGTGAGGAGGTCACAAAGATATCTTTCATTGTGAAGCTTTACCAAATCAAGTGCGTGTCTGGGATGACCAACAGAGCATGTGACTTAATGCTGCGGATGTTCACGGAGGTGCTGCCAAAGGGTCACTGCATTCCTACTAATCTCGCACAAGTAAGGAAGGTCATTCGAAAGTTTGGACTGGATTACAAGAAGATACACGCGTGCTATAATGATTGTGTGCTATTCCGTAATGAGCATGCTGATGCCCAAGAATGCCCTGTCTGTCATACGTCTCGATGGAAATCAAGTCCAACCGTAGACAAAGCTGATTCATCGATCCGTAAATCAAAGAAGCAAGTGCCACAGAAAGTTCTATGGTATTTCCCACTCATTCAAAGACTGCAAAGGCTGTACATGACAGAAGATATGTCAACTGATATGAAATGGCATAAGGAGAAACGTAAAGATGATGGCATAATGAGGCATCCTGCAGATTCGAAGGCCTGGAAAAGCCTTGATGAAAGATATAGTCAGAAAGAATTCGCAAAAGATGCTCGCAGTGTTCGGCTTGGCCTTGCTTCAGATGGATTCAACTCCTTTGGTCTCATGAGTATATCACACACTACATGGCCTTTCATTCTGATCCCATATAACTTGCCACCATGGATGTGTATGAAACAAGAGAACTGGATAATGTCAATGATTATTCCAGGACCAAAGTCAGCAGGAAATAACATTGATGTGTACTTACAGCCTTTGATTGATGAACTGTTAGTTCTATGGGAGGATGGTGTTGAAGCATATGATGCTGCAACTAAACAAAATTTCAAGTTGTATGCTTGCGTGTTGTGGACCATCAATGACTACCCGGCTTACGCAATGCTGAGTGGTTGGAGCACAAAAGGCAAGCTAGCATGCCCTTACTGCCACAAGCATACAGACTTTTTATGGCTCCGGTATGGTAGAAAGCATTGCTACATGGGACACCGACGTTTTCTACGGAAACAACACAAATGGCGTCGAAACAAGGTTATGTTCAACAACAAGCCAGACCATAGAGACGCCCCGGTGCCACTTACAGGCAATGAAGTTCTAAAGGAGCTTGATAGCATTCATCATGAACCATTTGGGCGGTCAAATAAGAGAAAGCGACCGGAAACTAATCCCTGGCACAATTGGCGGAAGAAAAGTGTGTTCTTCCAGCTCCCGTATTGGCAGCACTTGCTCGTGAGGCACAATTTGGATGTTATGCACATCGAGAAGAACATTTGTGACAGCATTCTGGGTACTTTGCTTGAGATGGATGGGAAAACAAAGGATGGTACGAAGGCTCGCCTAGATTTGGAGTTTTTGAAAATTAGGGAGGATCAGCACGCAAAGCCCGCCGGTAAGGATAAGTACAAACTTAAGAAAGGCGTGTATGCTTTAAAAAAGGAAGATAAGATAATGCTGCTCAGGTTTCTGCAGAGCATACGGATGCCTGATGGCTATGCTTCACACATTAAGCGATGTGTGGTCCTCGAGCAGTGCAAGTTTAGTGGACTCAAAACTCACGACTGCCATGTTATATTACAGAAACTTCTTCCTATTGCGTTGCGCAAGCTTCTGCCAGAGAATGTCCTTACCCCATTGCTTCAGCTCAGTAAATTCTTTTCCGATTTATGCTCCAAGGAGTTAAGGGATGACGATCTGTTGAATTTGGACGAAAAAATTGCAGTAATTCTATGTCAGCTAGAGATGATATATCCACCAGCTTTCTTTGATATTATGATGCATCTCCCAATTCATCTAGCTCGAGAAGCATGGTTTGCAGGGCCTGTAGAGTATAGATGGATGTATCCGGTTGAGAGATACCTGCGTACGTTGAAGGGATATGTACGTAACAAGGCTCATCCAGAAGGTTCAATTGCAGAGGGGTACATACTTGAAGAGTGCATGACGTTCTGCAGTCGATTCGTTAAAGGCTCGCCTACAAAAATAAGTCAGTCCGAACGCCATGCAGATGGAGCTACAGATGAGGCACCAACAGGGATTAGCATAATGAGTGCAGTTGATTACTCCAAGAAAGGTTTTGCCCGTGAATCACTGTCTTTGGAAGCTCTTAATCAAATGAGGCACTACATAATAACAAACTGCGAGGAAACCGAGCCATGGATTCAGTAAGGAAACTTATGTATTTGTTTCATATCATGATATGCATTAACACTTTGGTTATGAAGTAACCATCTATCATTTCTTTTTGAAGGGAACATATTGACGAGCTCAAAAAGAACAATTGTCCTAATCCTAAAAAGAAACACAAGGAAGATTTTGTTGGCTGGTTCGAAAGACGGGTAAGTTACTTTAGCATTTTCATAAATGTTTCTCGTAATAAAAAAACAATGGTGTATAGTACACTCACACATATTCTATTCCATGAAACAGATCACAAAACTCCATAAAGATGGGAAGGTCAACAGTCTGTTGTATACACTAGCTAAAGGGCCTGATCAAATTGCTCGTGTGTTCAACCGTACAGTACTGAATGGATATTACTTTCGTAATACCGAAATAGAGCTTGACTTGAGTACCCAAAATAGTGGCGTCGTAGTCAACGCGCAAGGAAGCACCAGCAGTACTGATTATTATGGGGTGATAAAGAAAATCATATTTCTTGACTTTCCTCCTGATAAGGAGGTTGTTCTATTGCAGTGCGACTGGTTCGACGTGCCTCCTGCCAATAGAAATCATAGTAAGGGGTATAGGAGGGACAAGTATGGAATTATTGACCTCGACACTAGTGTACACCGATTCACGGAAGACCCTTACATTCTAGGCATCCAAGCTGCACAGGTTTTCTATGTGAGAGATGTGAAGAGCCCTAATTGGGCAAGTGCTATAAAAATGAATCCACGCAATTTGTTTGCTCCTTCGGTTTTAAATGGTGCAGACCTAGATGATCTTGCAGAAGGAGATGAACGTGGTGATGCAGATGTACAGGATGTCGTCGATGCAGGAATTACAGTTCCAGAATTTACTTTACCTGACGATATTACTAGTTGGTGCAGAAATGATGATGAAGGAACCAGCGTTGATGTTTCAGTCATAAATAATTTAAGACCTGCTGATTTTGACGAAGACCAAGTCAAATATGATGCTGATACTGATGATGATGAGGCTTACATAAATGATGGTCATGTTGCTCCTTTGGTAGAAGATGAATTGGATGATGACCATGGATTCTTTGTGTAGGCTGTCTCTGCACTGTTTGCCTTAAAGGTTTTGCCATGAACATGCATGGATGAAAGATCGTGTAATAACATAATTTTTGTTTAAAGATTCCAAAGTTCCAGTGTTTAGAAATTTTGAATTTCCATGATAAATGTACTAGTGAAATTGCGTCTTACATGAGTTCTTGATTGATTATTAAGTACTGTCACTAGTTGCAACATTAGTAAAATGCTAAGTGCTGCAGAAATTCAGTTGCAAACAATATTAAAAAAAATAATGTGCTCACCAAACTGAGATACTGGACCAAAAATGAAGTGTAGTCCTAAGAAAATTGCAATAGTGATCAAGGGCACGGCCCATGAGGCCCGTTAAGCTAGTCTATGAATGGTCGTTGCAAAATAACTTGTTCATTTTCGCAACAGTACGGTGATTGTTGCTTTACCGTTAACCTATTACCATACGACCCAAATTGTCGCAGTAAGCAATAGGTATTGCCGCAGGGTAAATTTGAGGCGAAAAACATATGGTATTGCCACACGAAAAATTTGGTTGCAATAGTTAGCTTTTTTTTGCAACAATATTTGTAACTACCGCAACACAAATAAAGATGTTGCAATAAAAGACTAAATATCACCACGAATGCTTATTTCGTTGGAATACCATGTCTCTAAGGCAACAAAAGGAGTGCCTCGCGCAACGAAAATACTCTGTCGCAAAAACGCGGCTGTATTCCAACAGCAGTACAAATCGTGGCAATAGGAGGCCTCTACCGCAACAAAACGACAATTTATCGCCACCAAAATGAGTCGTGGAAATACGAGTGCCCTATCACCACAACCTGAGAGGTCGTGGTAATTTGTGATTATATCGCAACGAAAAAAAAACGTAGCTACAGATTTCGTTGCAAGAGACCGATTCTCTTGTAGTGAGCGGAAAACGGGGCTTTTGCTCACTGGCGAGCACCCCTTTCGCCCCGTCTCGGCCATCACCCGGTGCAAACGACTGCAGAGGTGGGGCCGGGCGAGCAGGGAGCGTGGTGGGTGGGTCATTTTCCCCGGTTGGAGCAACAAATCGGGGCTAAAGGGCCCAACGAGCAGGGCGCATGCAGATGAGCCCCACCTAGATGAAAAGTTGTTTCTTTATTTCTATATTTCCGTTTAGTTAATAATTTCAATTTCATTAAGAAAACCTAACCAAATAGATGGAAAATGAAAATTAATAGAATTCTTTTTTTCTTCAAATCGAATTTTTTTCTCCTTTTTTTTATAAACACTATATGCTAGCGTTCTCCACTCCTCATGCCACTCACTTTTTAGTGTGGTGTGCTCACTTGTTTTTCCCTCACATGCATAAGAGGTGTTCGATGAAATGTCCGAGAGCATAATGTCATATGTGCTCGCAGAAAACAAACATGTAATATTGATAGACTGTTGTGTAATAATGTATCAAACCTGCATGGTTCATGTATTTGGATTAGTCCACCTCTGTTTTCCACATGTCGGACGTGTGAACTGAAGGATTTGTAGATATATAGAACAAAACAAACGGTGTCGCCATCATGCATCCCGACCGTGGCTCATGAGTGCATATATGCATATCGAAAGCACGTTCGGACGTATGATGGCGAATCCGGATGATTTGTAGTCAGTCGATGAACTGAATGATGTATCAGACCTTTTGTAAAACCTTGAATGGGGGATGTAGAATAAAAAAATCGACATCGCCAGCATACAGCCCCACCGTGGCTCCTGGATTGCATATATGCATACCAAATGCACGGTAGGACGTGAGCTGGCGAATCCGAATGATTTGTATTCGGTGGATGAACTGAATGATGTCTGAAGGAACTCCGAGAGGTGGGCTATATATAGGGTCATCTGGCTCACAAAGTGTTGTGCTAGGGTTTCGATCCAATGGTTAAGAAGCGCTCGAAAGAACCACCCCTGATCCAACGGCTAACAATCGCTCGAAACAAACACACCGTACCCCTGATCGAACGGCTGACAATAGCTCGAAAGAAACACACCTCTGATCCAACCAATCACAAGATCTTGAAAGAAGCACACGATCCGTGTGATTCTTTGTGATTGGTCGCAACGAAACCGTAACCCTTTAGCCCCGGTTGGTTAAACGGGCCGGGACTAAAGGGCTATGTTTCTTCTCACTATATATATGTATGCATGCATTGCCACCATTGGCATAAACACATATAAACTCACCACTCTCCCATGGCCTCTACCGTACCCACTCTATCCTTCCTGCAGACGGAGGAATTTCAGCCTCGAACTACCCCTGCCCGCCCGGCTAAAGCGTCCGAGCCGGTTGGATGCTGAGCGCCGGAGGAGTGCCGGCCCCTCCTGTTCCTCAAGGTGTGGCGCGTCGGACGGCCATCACGAACCACTACTACCACGAGCTCACGCCGGAGCAGTGGAGGAATCCCAGTTGGAATCCCGACTACCGCCCTACTAGGAACGCCTTCTTCATTAATCGGCTTGAGAGTGTGATACGTGCATTTTATATCATCATTTATACCCTCCATATAGGCATTATTGGGATGTTTTATCAATGTTATGTCATTGTTTTGCATCTTTTAGATGAGTTTATGGGACTTTCCTACAAAGTCCCTATTTTTGGTATTTAATTTCTGGGTGTCAGAAAACACCTGTTTTCATGTTTTTGATGTTTCAGGAGCTACAGGTATCCAAATTGCGAAAGGAAAGAAACCCTGTCAGTTTTTCTTCGGGAGAAAGGCCGTGGGCACAAGATACAAAGGAGGAGGGCCAGGAGGCCCAAAAGGGGGTAGCCCACGCGTCCAGATTCCCTGGCCGCGTGTGGGGTCCCCAAATGGGCCCACAGCACCTCCTCCCCGAGGTCTTTTGGCTCACGACCCCGTCTTCCACGAAAACGAACACCCTAATTTTCCCGAGACGAGACGGAGCCACCAGGGCGGCGAAACTCTCGAAACTCTCCGCGGGGGAGACAGATCCTGCTGCTCCGGAGCTCCGGAGAAGGGGGAAATCATCCCCATCTTCATCCCCATCTCCTCCTTGGCGTGGGAGGAGGCATCTCCATCACCTGCATCTCCACCATCACCATCACCGTGATCCACTCTGTTCCCCTCATAGTTTGATCATTGCTACACCCTAGATACGTGTTATTGTACTCCGTTGCATGTTTGGGATTGAGTACTTGTCATTATTTGGTGGTGGATCCATTGTTTCAGATTGTGTTGTACCACATATGTCACCATACATGATCATGTTTGCACGTTGTGAGTAGTTCGTTCCTGAGGGCATAGGATGAATTGGCAATGATTTGTTACATGAGATGAGTTGTTATTTGGACTAGTATTTATCTTTTATGTGATTCTATGATGGTGTTGTACGAACGTCGACTGTACAACACTTCACCTACATGGGCTCATAGGAGAACACCGTAGTGTAGTGACGTGATGATGTCTTTAGGTGACAGGAACTTGATGCAGAGTCGTTGAATTGCATTATGAGGGTACTTGTATCGGGGACCATAGAGCATAAGGCTATGGTGGGACATCATGTCTTAATAATTCTCGTGTTGTCATTTAATTGCCCACGTGATCCATCATAAGGGGTGATAGTTTATTTATTTAGCTATTCCTATTTGTGGCTCCGTCCGAAGAAGATTAAAACTAGACAAGATATACAAACATGCTATGCAATGAATCACTATGCCAGCTAAATCCGTGCAGCCCTCGGGAACGTTTTCCACATATAAGACACAAATACACACTTGAGCTTGTCCTCTTGCGCATTAGAGGATTGGGCTTTGTCTTTCATTGAGACCTACTACTTGCTGCAATTTACTTTCCGCATTTTACTTTACTTGCACTACACAATTAAAACACAAAAACACCTGTTGCTTTTATTATTCCTTTGCTATTCTACTTACCAGTTCCTTCTGCTCCTCGTGGGTTCGACAACCTTTCTAATTCGAAAAGTACTACAATTGATCTCCTGCACTTGGGAGCCATCATAGTGCGCTCGCCAGGTACGAGGAGAATGGCCTGCCTCCTTCGAATTTCAACGAGGCCGGTCGTCAGCTGTGGTGGGGCGGCGGACGGACTCTTCAGGGCGTCATAAACTACATCAGGGCCGGCGGTAACCCCCTCCTGCGCTACCCTCACGACCAGTACTGGGGTCGTGATCCTCCGAGGGAGTCCACAGCACCGCGACGATAGTGACCGCGACTATGAGTCGGAGTACTATAGGCCTAGGCAGTAGTATGACTAGCAGATCAGATTCACTCTTGCCATTATATACTGCCTTGTTTATCTAGATCTATGCTCTCCATTTAGATTTAGATCCACTCTTTCCATTATGTATTGTGTCTTGTTTATCTATCCAAATGTATCCCCCCTCCCTAGTGTGAGTAGTCGGATGAGTGGTGTGTTTATTTCTGGCGTCTGAATCCCACCAATAAGGAAGAATCACACGGAAAACAGAAAACAGAAAACAGACGCGCTAGTGCGCCGCAGTTTTTCGGAATACAAATTATTTTATTAAAAACAGAAAACAGACGAACACTACTCCTCGTCGTCGTCGGGGAACTCGTCGGTCACCTCCTCCTGGTCGTCGTCGTCGAAGAACTCGTCGGTGAGCTCCTCGTCGTCGTCGGAGGTGCATGATGGTTCCGGCGTGGTCGGCCCGGCGGAGCTCTTGCAGCGCCTTCGTCCACAACTCCCGAGCGGCATCTAACTTGAATTGGCATTCGAGGGGGCGCTCCGCCCGCTCAGCCCGCGGGTCTGCCAGAGCTCCTTGTCGGCATTCTCCTCCCCCGAATTGTTCCGGTAAAACCCGCGGACCACGCGGTCGTCCCTGACGTCGACTAGGCACTGAAACGCACGGTGGCGGAGGTGGCGGTGGTCAGCGGCAGTGACGATCTTCAGCGTCGGCGCCCTGGCCTCCGCTTCCTAGAGGGTGTGGCAGTCGTTGAAGTTTATCAGCGACCGCCGGCGGTTGAGGCGCCAGGCCGCCGCATCCCAGGCGCGGTCGGCCTCCGCCGCCGTTGCAAAGGAGCCGAGGTGGATGCGGTCATCCTTGCAACGTATATGCGCGGTGAACATTTCGTTCTGCCGTGCTCGGAAGCCGGTGGTGTTGTTTCTCCTCGGATGCATTGTGGCGCCGCGACGGTGCGTCGAGAGGAGTGCGTGCGTGGAGAGGAGACGACGCTCGAGGCGTGGCAGTTTATACCGCGCGCTCGTGGCTACACGGCACAACTCCGGCACCATGCGTCACAACTCCCGCGCCACGCGTGCACACGGCAGGAGTCCCGCGCCACGCGGCACAACTCCCGCGCTTCACTTTTCATAATTATTTTCTAAAACATAAAATGTATTTGGAATGTTTACGCAATTTTAAACACTTTTCACATTGAAAGTCTCATCAAATTCGAAACCATTCATAAAGTAGTATTTTTAAAAATGTTTGAAAATTCAAAAATTGTTACTAGTCTAAATAGTTAGAATATTTTTTTTTAAACAGAAAATGTATTTGAAATCTTTGTCCAATTTTAAACACATTTCATATTGAAAGTTTCTTCTAATTCGAAATCATTTGAAATGTATTTAAAAAAACATTTTGAAAATGTATTTAAACGGGGCAGTGAAAAAAAATGGCAGTAGGACACCAAAAGACGAAAGTTTGAGCCTTTTGCCCCGGTTCGTGTTACCGACCGGGGCAAAAGGGGGGAGGCGGGAAAGCGAGGGCCCACAGACCCCCCTTTTGCCCCGGTTGGTAACACGAACCCCGGGCGGAGGCAAAAGGCCAACCATTATATAACCACGGGCGGAGCAACCGCCCGGGGCAAACCCTCAGATGACGCAAATAGGCTAAGTCCCGACGACGCAGAGATCCCCACGACGCCGTCAGCCTGCCCGGAGAGCGCTCCACCGCGCCGCGCCGTTCGAATTCTCCGCCGTGCGCGCCACCGCGCCCTCCCCCGAGCCCACTCCCGCGCCCCCGAGCCCGCGCCCGCGCCTAGAACTCGCCGCCGTGATGCTCGTCGTCGTGCTCCTCGACTCGTGCTCGCGCCCTCAAGGTGAGCGGCCGGCCCGGCCACTCTCCCTCACCGGCGCCGTTGTTACTCTAATTTTTTTTAGTTAATTTTAGTATTAGTTTTACTCTTAATATTTTTTAAGTTTTTAGTTATAGTGTTTAGTTATAGTATTTAGTTTTAGCATTTTTAGTTTTAGTATTAGTTTTAGTGTTAGCATTTTTAGTTTTGTATTAGTTTTACTGTTAGTGTGTTTTAGTATTAGTTTTAGTATTAGTTTTAGTGTTAGCATTTTTAATTTTAGTATTAGTTTTAGTGTTAGTATTTTTTAGTATTAGTTTTAGTGTTAGCATTTTGAGTTTTAGTATTAGTTTTAGGGTTAGCATTTTTTAGTTTTAGTATTAGTTTTAGCATTTTTAATTTTAGTATTAGTTTTAGTGTTAGCATTTTTTAGTGTCGCCGTAATGGTAACATTCCTCATAAATCCCGTCCGGGGATCTGCAATGTTTTCACACATGATATGGATAATCTGGGATGCTACATCTGTTATGTCTCGTTCGAGTCGCAACTTTATTCGGCAAGACTCGATCTGATCTGCTAGTTATACTCCTTACTAAAGTGTACTGTCGTGATGATTTTTTAGTGGAATATTATTTTTCAAGAGAATTTATAACTTACTAAAGTATTTTATCTTCCATTTGTATTAGCTGAGCTATGAACGGCAGAGAGGTTGAAGAACGGGTGTTCGCAATGAAGAAAGTACACTCCTCGGTGGACCCAATGACGGTGGAGGTATCAAGACGACGGCTCACAGTACCTGAATGAATCAGGGAATGGAGGAAGAAGAGCAATTGCAAGGAAAAGATGCGGAACCGGAGAAAAGCAATGATGAACAAGCCTTAGTGAAGGTTGCATCGACATCATCTAGCAATAGGTCGAACCGAGGCCCGGCTCAAGAGATGAGCTCAAAAGTGCACCTGCTAATCAAGGAAGTCTATCGAACCGGCGAACCTGCTTGGCCCATCAAGACATCAACTAAGTTTACAAGCCAATGTGGAGTTATCGTTAGGGACATGATCCCAATAAGTATTGAAGAATGGAATGAGCCAGCAAAGGACGAAGACGATCCTGACCGTCTGGCAGTTTCTTTTGTCTCAGACCGGGCCAAACAACTCATGTTCGACAAGCTGATGAACCATTTCAGTCTTCCAAAATGTGATACTGGGAAGGCACAGAAGAAAATGTGCGACGCAGTGATGCACTGGGCTGTGAAGAAGATGGCCGAGGCTTTCAATGCTTACAAGAAAAGATTATGGAAGGAATATCAGAAGAAAAAAGAAGTCCCAAAATTCAGGGGCCGCTTGAGAAGCAGAAGGCACACTGGCCAGCATTTAAGGAGTACAAGGAATCAGAAAAGGTGAGGAAGAGGTCAGCCAAGAATGCGGCAAATGCGGCGAGGAAGGTATATCACCATAAGATGGGTTCTGGTGGCTACAGAGTTGCAGTGCCTAAGTTTGACAAACTCGAGGCAGAGCTACGAGAGAAGGGGATCATTCCAGGTACTCAGGATTTTCTGCGAAGGTCAAGGAATTGGTTGCTTGGGCATGGGCGACGTTTGACGAAGAAGGGCACCTTATTATGACTGAAAAAATGAAGGTCCCTTTGCGGCACTTGAGAAAGTGTTCAAAGATGTTAAAGAGGGAGAGTTCAAGCCTGATTGAGAAAATGACGAGCTTACAAAGGCCCTCGGGAATCCAGAACATGACGGTTGGACACAAGGCAAAGGACGATATCCGTGGTGCTTTGGCTTCAGGCCGGAAGATTGTCTCTTTCCATATAGAAGCCGAGAGAGGAAAGATAAAGAAGGAGGTAGCGGTCGTACAACGGGTTGGTGTCTTGGAAGCCGCAATGATGAAGCAGCAACAACAGATTAATGAGCTTACTGGCCGACGCTCCCATACGCAAGACACTACATTCGACGAAACAGACCCATCTCAACGCCGGAGCAGCATGGCTCTAACGGTGGTACCGGATTCTGCTCCATTTATGCTTGTTGATGCCCTCCACAGACGGAGGCCATGGATGCAATCAAGGAGAAGAAAAGTTGTGCTATACGTGTCGGTCTCAAACATATCCATCAAGGTGGCGGACGACTACCCTTTACCTTGTCTAGAGGGAGTGACCTCGCATGAACGTCCGTTTACACCTGGCTATGCTCGTGTCGGTGTTGATGATGTTCGGCTTGACATCCCCGGAGGTGACGGGGTAGAGACACTTTGAGAGGCCGTCAATTCCATCATTCAATGAAAAAAAGTGGCATAGTGTTTCCCCCTAGCAGTCTGACGCCACCACCGCCAGCTACTTCTTCGAGACGCAGTCCGTCGCCAGCACAAGCAACTACTTCTCCGAGACGCAGTCCACCGCCGTCACCTTCTCTGAGACGTAGTCCGGCTTCTCCGAGATTCTGTCCACCGCCGCCACCTTCTCCGAGACGCAGCCCGGCTCGATCATCGCCAGCACACGTTGACGCCATGGACGACGTCAGCAACCCGAGTCCGGCTCGATCTCCATTGCCTGAGCCGACTCCGCCGCCCACTAAGTCCTCTAAGCGGAAGGCTGCTGCCTCTAAGTCTTCCCCGAAGAAGCATAAACGCCCTACGAAGAAGAAAGCCAAGAAGCTGCCAAAAAAGTTGTCTTACCATATGAATGACAAAGAGACCGACGACTGGGTGACTACGGACACAAAAAGTCAGATGTCTTCGTGGGGAAAGAGAACCCCGGAGCCGCCAAAGGAACCAATAGATCCGGCTGTAAAGAAGCACTTCAAGAATATGCTGGAGATGCCATCCCAAGTTAAGATGAATCTGCCATGTGACTATGGTCGCGGATTAACGATGACTTATAACAAAGTCAAGAAGGCGGGGAAAACAATTCCCCAGCTTGGGAAGCAGCCAAAACAATCGGTCCCCCCGCTCAAGGTGTCGGACACTGTACAGGGTCAAGTTGATCGGGAAGTTGCTGAGAGGTTTGCCAGAGATTGTGGTATAACAGTTGACCAACTCCTAGGCCAATCCGACAACTTCGAAAAGGCTGAATTGGCATGGAAATATGAGTGTGGGAAGTCTCTCGCCAAACCTGATCAGCTCAACTCTTTGACAACATTGAAGCGCCAACAGCATTCGTGGTATATCCAAACCGCAAAAGAAGGACTAGACCAACTCATGCTGAAAATTAGAGAACATGATTACTTCCGCGATGACTCGCTGTGTATTGATTTGAAGATATTTTTTTCTTCTATAATCTAGACGCCCTCGACAAATCGATCATCAGAACCTATTGTCTGTAAGTATCTACCTCGGCTAGTTCGATCATTGCTTCTTATATATATTATCCTCACTGCACGATACATATTATGCAGGATGAAGATTCTGGAATGTAATGGAAACGGTGGCATGTGGTTTATTGACCAATATATCATAAATGATATCGTTTCACTGCAATTCTATGAAGAGACGGAGGATAACATAGTTATGTTTTTGAAGAAACAATTTCACTGTAGTGAAATACTATTTCCTTACAGACAAGAGTGAGTGTTACCGTCTTATGCATATTCCTTCCCATTTCTATTTTGCTAAGTCGGTGTTAAGTGTAATTGACAAGTTATGCATGACTATGTATATAATCGCGTGTGCAGTTTTCACTGGATCATTTTCAACATCCACGTTGACAACAGAATAGTTGATCCCATTATTTCAATGCTCACAAAGTAAGTTCAATCATTGTCACACTACACCGTCCCCTTTTGTTCAATCATTATCGTACGATGACCCATATATTCTTTTTATTTATTTGCCGGACAGGGCTTGGAAGCGGTTCAGGAAGCAACAACCCGGTTTAACGGAGTTGAATATGAGAGTTGACACAGTCATCGTAAGTAGTACTTGCTACATTCACTCATCTCTCATTAATTCCTTGAGCATTATTTGACTCAATTATATTTCTCGTAAAGTGTCCTCGGCAGCCAAAGGCAACAAATTTATGTGGCTTCTATGTAATGGAGAACATAAGGACAATCGTGCATGAGCAGTTAAGAAGAAAGATAAATATAAGGCTCCACGATCTCCAGAGGGAGCTCCTACCGACAGACCGCTTATAAGCACTTCAAGAGGAATTTGCGGGTCTTCTGCTGAAGGAGGTCATAACTAAAAATGGAAAATTGCATTGTTAAGTATAAACAATGATCTTCATGTAATGATCTCAATGTGTATAACTCTATTCGGATGTAATGATCTAATGAGATCAATGTAATTATCTTTTGATTATATCAATGCATGCAATTATTTTTATGATGATTACTATCGAAGTGCAAAAAATATGTCATTTACAGCCTCACCGGAAAAAAATAGGACAGAAAAAACACCCCAAAAACAAACATGCCAAAGCTCTGCCGCGCTAGAGAAACACCCAAAACTTTGCCTCGACAGGGAACCTTTTGCCCCGGTTGGTGTTACCAACCGGGGTAAAAGGGGGGTGCCTACACGCTACGCAGAGCACATGTGGGTGCCCCTTTTACCCCGGTTGGTATCAACCACCGGGTCATTAGGGGGGCTTTAGCCCGGGTTTGCGGAACCTGGTTGGGCAGCCGGTGCGTAAGCCCTGTCGTGGGATAATCACGGCAGACGTTACCAGGGGTAACTTATCTTGGGGCAATTCGACTCTGGTGTTTGGGAGAGGGTTTAGCTCAGGGGAAATCATGCTATCAATTGATCTGGTAGCTCTGCAAATAATATCGCCGAGTCTCTGATCTAGGGTTACAACTATCAACTCTCGTATTACAAGGATACTCGAATATCTGGTGAAGCTCTCTTTTCCTAACCCTAGGAGCCGGCTTATATCTTACCCGGCTCCCTGACTTCCTATACAAGGCACACTCGGAATCCTACCCGGAAACCGCACACAACCCTAAGTTTCCTAATAGTAACCCCAAAGGCCAGGTTACAAGGCCTACGTCCTTCTTAAGCTTTCCAGAAACTCCTCTTCCTTGAGCCGGGTCTTGCGCGATTCCCTTTGGGCCGGGTTTTACCTTGGTGTTAGCCTACCGGGTTATCATCCCTCCATCAGTAGTCCCCAGAATAGCTTGGGTTTCTCGGGATCAACCATGAAGCGCACGCTATTCCCTGCAAAACAATGAACATTCAAATTCACAAGATACCGGGTTAGCATGCTTTGATAATAGCTAGGCCTTGCTCTATAGGCGGTCCATATTATAACCCGGTTTTTCCCGAGTCAAACATCATTTTCCCGGGCCAACACTCCGAGGAAATGTGACAAAACCCGGATTTTCCCCGTTGCCAATCAGTCCGGATATCACGCTCGCAATCCATTTCAATCCCTTTCCGGATATCCCGCAACGGGCGTTTTAATGCTTATCCCAAAATATCCGGCCGAACAATATTTTTCCGAATATTTGGCTCTTGCCGCCTAAACCTAGGGCATATCCCCCCCGTACCTATAAATAGGCGTCCAAGGGGTAACCCTAGATCCATCATCCATTTCTCATCTCCCTCCTCTCTCCACTTCATTCCTGCGTGCGCGAGCCCGAGCTCAAGCCCGCACCAGCAGCGCCGCTACACCGCCCTCGAGTGCGCCACCGGAACCACGCCGCCGCCGCCCGGTCGCTACTGCCTACGCCCGTAACGCCGCCGTCGATCTCCGCCGCCGCGCCCACGAGCAATCCACCGGAGATCTCAAGGCACCACTGCCGTCAAGCTCTCCGCCGCCGCCGCGCATCCCATCTCGATTTGTCCGGTAAGCTCCTTCAATTTCTTGGATCTAATTCTTGATTTCGCGCGGGTAGATTGGACCTAATTTCACCTCCAAATCTTCCACCATTTCTCTCTAGTTAAATACGCCATAATCTTGCTTTTTTCACGGCTGGTACTTAGTTAGATCCAAGCGTGCACCTCTCAGCATATCTTCACCATTTGCAATCGTGAATTTTCCCTCTATATGTTTTTGACTAGATCCAATCTGCCAACTTTTCTGCAAGTAATTTCCGTTAAGTCGGATATCTGTAATTTCCGGGTCTCTTCGTTATTCATACTCTGTATTTGCCTCTTTTTTAGATCTTCACCTATGGCTCCTAAGGCCAGTGCTAAGCTGAAGGGAAAACACCCAGCCAACAAGCAGAACCCGGACAAAGGCTAAGCTTGACGAGCATTCTGAGTCGGGTGTTTTGCCCACCAGGGAGGAGATCCACTGGAGGGTACCTGGAGAGGAGACTCGGCCTGCTTCGTGTCTTGACGAGGTGGTGGTTTTTGTCGAACACGTGATACGGGGTTTTCGCCCCCCGGGTCACCCTTTCTTCCGTGAGCTCCTGGACCACTACAAGCTCCGGGTATTCGACATTGGCCCGAACTCCATGCTTAATATCACTCACTTCATAGTTTTGTGTGAATCGTAACTGTGCGTCCTCCGAATTTAGCCTTGTTTCTCGAGCTCTTTCAATGTAAACCATGCCGAGAGAGCAGCGACGGGGCCCTCCTAGTCTGTGGGGGAGTCTCGATCCAGAGGTGGAAAAACTCCCTTATGCTGACTCTGAGCCTCTCTTCGCACGTCAAACACTGACAGAAAACTTACTTTTACTGTCAAGATACCTCCTTAGCCGGCGAAAAGCCATTGCCGAGTTTCACCGATGATCTCCTCAATCTTTCCGATAATCTCAGCTCTTTAGCTTCTGAGACCGTGAGGCAATCTATCCAGCCTCTCCTCAATAAACTTGATGTACTCTTGGCCCAAGGTCTCCTAGGGCTCAATCTAATTAAAACCTGGGTGAGTTGCCGGATTCAGCCTAACAACACCTGGACAAAACTTATGTGCCAGTACTCCGGACATCTTACCGACTCTCTCCGATACTCGGAGAAAAATTACCCGGCTGGTGACATAAACAAGCTCATGAAGACCTTCTTAGCCGAGAAACTCGACGCTATCAAGAATATAGCCGGGCTTAACCCCTTCACGCAAGATAACCTGGCTCCTCCAGTAAGACCCGGATATTATCCCTTTATTCGACTAATATTCCTTATGTACATTTACTAACCCTTGTCATGGTGTTTCCCTCTCAGGAAGATGACGCATTCTGGAAGATAGTTACTCCTCCCCCTTCCGAAAACTCGGAAGAAGACGAGGAGCCGGTTGACTCCGATGAAGGTAAAATCCCAATCTTTTTCATGTACTTTCTTCGTTAACTTGCTTAGACCAACTTTTCCCCCTTTCCAACAATGCATCTTGTTTGCCAGACCTAGAGGATAAGGAGGACACACAGTCGGACGAAAGCGAGGCTGAGCCGGAGGTGGAGGTTGGAGCAAAGAGGAGGACCCGGGGAGTTGTCTTCAAGGTGCCTTATTCCTCTATTGCCTCCAAACCATACTCGTATGCTAACATGCGCGAACTTAACCAACACTTACTCGATTCATCAAACTTGAAGGAACCTATCCCAGTCAAACGTAGGGTAACCCAGAACTCTCCGGGTGACGATCCTCTTCACCCGGGCATCCCTTCATCCCCCGTTCTCCGAGCCGGTATTCCCCAAACTTATTCATCTTATATCCCTTGGAAATTTCCATCTCCAAACCATCCGTTAGCCGGCCAACTTAGGGTCTCACTTTCCAACTCCTTATCAGCTTCTTCCGGGTCTAGCAACGATCTCCCGGCAGATTTCTTCGTGAACACCGGGTAACTTACCTTTCTTGCTATTTGATACACTAGTTTTTTCCATATCTTTCATTCACCCTATACTGACTATTTCTTTCTCTTTCTCATGGCCAAGGTCACAATCAGTGAGCCTGAGGACATGGATGTGGATAACCCGGCTATGGAAGAGCTGGAGGTTGTTGTGCAGCCCGCGGCTGGCGGTGCAGAAGAAGAACAGGAAGGTTTGCTGAGGGACCCGGTGGAGCAGGAAGCCGAGTTTCCGCTGCAGGGTGACGGGGACATCGAGTTCCTGGGATCACGGATGGTTGACCCCACTCCTAACACCCAGGCAACCCGGGTCCACTCCCCTAAGCAAGAAAGGACCCCGCCTCTGGTAATAACCCCAGCTCCTCCAGGCCAAAACTCGGCGATCTGAACTTTGAAGGAATGCTAGATGCGCTTTTCTCCCTGAAGACCAATGAAAGGGATATTCTGGAAGCCATGGCAGCTGAGCACCAGGTAACTTAATCCACGTTGCTTGTATATTCATCTAGTCCCCAAGTTCCGAGTGAACTATGCAAAGTTTGCTCGGTACTTTCATAGCTACATAATTTACCATACCCGGTTATATCATGTATCAGACTGACTTTTCCTTTTTTTTCACAGGCACACGTGGCCCGGTCTGAGGAGATATTGGCAAAAACCAACAAGCTCCTTGAGGTCGAGACAAAGTTACGTGAAGAGCCAGAAGTTGAGGTGAAAAACCTTGACAAAGGCGTGAGAAAGTACAAGAGAAGGTCCCAAACTGCTGAGGGTACGCTGAAGAAAATTTCAGCCCAGATTGCCGATACTTACCGTACTCTACTTGGTAAAAATTAACTTACTGATTATAACCCGGATTTCTCATTCCGTAAGGTTTATAACCCGGATCTCAGTGCTTTAACTTTTCTTTTACTTTGCAGGTCCGGGTGAGGAGGCCCCAGATGAAGATGATGTTGAAAAGTTGAAGACACTGAAGGCCGTAATCCGGCAATTCACTATCGACACCAAGTGGACTTTGGAGGCTGTGAAGTGGCCGGGTGAGGGTTATTGTGGTTTGAACGATATGCTTGAAGCATGTTCTACCATTCCCGCCTAGATCGACCACTGGAAGCGTTCAGCGTGCCGGATTGGGGTAACCCGCGGGCTCGCTCTGGCCAAGGCCTATTTTCCTAGGCTTGAGCCAGCAAAGCTCGTGGGCGGGTTTCCCGAGTTCAACAAGGACGGCTCCAAGTTCACTGGTAAGGATTACAAGACCATTCACGCTCAAGTGCGTCACTCGGCAAGCTTGATAGCCGACAAACTGGATGTAAGCAAGATCACTCCACCCTATGACGCTAATGACAAGCCGGTTCCATCGGACCTCCCTAAGCCCTTTGACATGCTGGAACGGTGGAAGGAAGAAGCTGCTAAGAAGAAAGTTGAGGCCGATATTGTGCCTTCCTCCTCTACTCCGGTTGTCCCTCCTCCAGCCCGCGCCGATACTGCGGCTAACGCGGACGTGAGAGCGGAGAAGACCACCGATGAGCATTCCACAGACCCGGCCGCCAAGGATAACGTTGATGACTCGACTATGAATGCCGAGTAAAGTTTCACTATTTATCGCCTCAAACACTTATTCGGCCAATAGGCATTATGTAATATGCCTGATACAATTATTCTTTTAATAGTGCGCTTGTGCACTTTTCGATACAATTTCCTCGGTTTGTAATACGTTTAAACCTTAATAGCTTTTGGTGGCCCTTCTGGCCCCTCGCTTTGATATGATATTTTGCAGTTTTGAACCTCTTTTTCTATTTTGCCGATCTTTTCTCTTTTTCCTTCTGTGAGACTCGGTTTCCAGGTCTCGGGATTTTTGACCAAGTGGACTTTTATTTCTTAAGTCCCCAAGACTCAGATTTTTGGGTTTTTAAGCTTAATAGCTAAACAATTTGTTGCTTTTCTCAAATTCCGAAGTCCCCAAGACCCGAATTTCCGAGTCTAGGGATTTGTAGTTTTCAAAAAAGCAAATTGTTTTTACTAAGGCCCAAAACATAGAGTTGCTCACGTAGGTTTGAAGTTATGCCTAATATGTTGTCAGCTTCTGGCTATTAACCTTGTACTCTGCATAACTTGTGGTTTAGATGACCCTTTTGATCCTCTTTGTTGTAATCCGGCTTTCGCGTGGATTTTCAATGTTGCTATAACTTTATTAAAACAGGGTCAGGCAAGTCCCATTGGGCATCATGACTGATTGTCATTACACGTTAGCAAAGCATGCCACATTTTTGCGAGTCACATCAATCGTAAACAAGAGAAATCAAGAAAATTTGGCTCTATTGTCCGGTTATAAGATTGTAACCGTACTTATTACAAGTAATCGGTCCTTATAACTTAATGGCATCGTGGCCGGGTCTTTGAGTTTGTAACTGTGCTATTCAAGCAATCAGCCCCCAAGACCTATATATACAATTTTAGGAAAAATACAAAACTAATGTACTATAAGCAAACACATAATACTTACCTGGTAAAGTTAAAAACAGAAGGTAAAAAACAAAAAGACAAAAACTTAACAGAAATAAATAAGAAAGAAGCAACATCATAGTTTAACCATCTCTTTATTGATATGAGAAAAGTTAGGCCAGCAAGCCGCCTCATTAAAAACCCTCCAGTCCCCTTAGGTACCCTGGATAGGAAAAGAGTGCGTCTGAAACCTGCTGCCTGTTACATCGTGTAATTCACTTGTAAACCTGGCCTATGCTAGGTGTAGTAGGGACGTAGCTGAGCCACGTTCCACGGTCTTTCCCTCTCTTGCATAGATGAAGTGGTGTGGGCGGTGTCATTGACAGTATCCGACTCTTCCCGTGCATCTACTAGGTAATATGATCCATTGTGCAGGTTCCGGCTTATGATGAATGGTCCTTCCCATGGTGGAGATAGCTTGTGCTTTCCTTCCTTTGATTGTACCAAGCGCAATACCAGGTCCCCTTCCTAGAAGACCCGGGTTTTGACTCGCCGACTATGGTATCTCCTCAAATCTTGCTGATATATGGCTGATCTCTCCAAGGCTTGCTCCCTGTGTTCTTCTAGCATATCCATGGCATCCTGCCGGGTCTTCTCATTCTCCACCTCAACGTAAGCCAACACTCGGGGCGAGTCATGAATAATGTCACTCGGCAACACTGCCTCTACACCATAAACCATGAAAAACGGGGTCATCTGAGTAGATCTGTTAGGTGTAGTGTTAATTCCCCAAACTACTGATGGTAGCTCTTCAACCCATGCTCCAGCAGCTCTGATGCACGGGACTCGCAGCCGTGTTTTTAACCCACGAAGTAACTCCTAATTTTCCCTCTCCACCTATCCATTAGCTTGTGGATGGGCTACCGAGGCTATGTCAAGCCGGATACCATTGTTCCCGCAAAATTTATCCATCTCACCTAAGGACATGTTGGTTCCATTGTCTGTTATTATGCTGTGAGGGCATCCAAACCGGTAGATAATCCTTTTTAGGAACTTGACTGTTGTGATTGCTTCGCAATTGGCAACTGGCATAACTTCAACCCATTTAGTAAACTTATCAATAGCTACCAAAAGATGAGTCTTTTTGCAAGGTGACATGTGGAAGGGGCCTACCATATCCATACCCCAAACAGCAAACGGCCAGGTCAGCGGGATTGTTTGCAACTCCATAGCCGGCACATGGATTTGGCGAGTGTACCTTTGACATCCATCACGCCTTGCCACCAAGCACTCCGCGTCCGCTAAGGCCGTGAGCCAAAAGAAACCGTGTCGATATGCTTTGGCCACCAGGGATCTTGTGGAGGCATGATGCCCACAATCACCTTCATGGATCTCCTTCAAAATCTGTCGGCCTTCTTCTAGTGCCACACAGCGCAAAAAGACTCCCGCTGCACTTCTTTTATACAACTCCCCATTGATAATAGAATAGCCTTTTGCTCGTCTCAGAATTTGCCTTGCTAAAACCTCCTGTGGTGGTAACTCGCCCCGTGATAGGTAGGCCAAAAAAGGCTCTCTCCACTCGGGAACAACACGTACTGTGGCCACCAGCTCCAAATCCGGGTCTTGGTTAGCCACCTCCTCCTCAGACTCGGTTTTAACAGATGGTCGCCATAACTCGTCCAGGAAAACATTGGGTGGAACCGGCTCTCTGCGAGAGCCGAGTCTTGCGAGCGCATCTGCTGCCTCATTCCTACGCCTGTCAATATGTTCCACCTCATAACCGGAAAAGGACCCGGCAACCCTGTCCACCTCTCTGCGATATGCTGCCATTGTTGCATCTTTTCTATCCCACGTTCCTGAGACCTGCTGTACCACAAGATCCGAGTCTCCATAGCACCGTATTCGCCTAATGTTCAACTCCTTTGCTATTCTCAATCCATGTAATAATGCCTCATACTCGGCCACATTGTTGGAGCAATCGAAGTGAATCTGCAACACATAGCTCAATTTGTCTCCTTTGGGTGATGTGAGTACCACCCCAGCTCCTGACCCCTCATACTGCTTAGAACCATCAAAGTGCATCACCCATGACTCGGAACTTGGCATCATTGTGGGCATGCTTGTGTGAGTCCAGTCATTGATAAAATCAGCTAAAGCTTGAGATTTCATTGCAGACCTAGGCTCGTAATTGATGTGATAATCTCCCATCTCAATGGCCCACTTGGCTATTCTACCCGTCGCGTCTGAATTTCTGATAATATCTGCCATTGGTATAGAGCTAACCACTATTATGGGGTGTTCCTGAAAATATGGTTTCAATTTCCGGCTGGCCATGAAGACCCCGAAAACTAGTTTTTGCCAATGTGGGTAACGCTGCTTTTCTTCCGATAGTACTTCGCTCAAATAATAAACCGGCCTTTGTACCGGGTGATCCTTTTCATCCTCTCTGCGCTCGACAACAACCACGGCGCTAACAGCCCAGGGCCCGGCCGCAACGTATAACAACATGGGCTCTTTAGGACCCGGTGCCGCCAGAATCGGTGCCTCAGATAATTGCTTTTTCAGAGCTTCGAACGCCTTGTCAGCCTCTTGGTCCCAAACAAATTTGTCGGTTTTCCTCAAGAGCCGGTATAAAGGTATTGCCTTCTCTCCAAGCCTGGATATAAACCGGCTTAATGCTGCTACACATCCTGTATGTTTTTGAACATGCTTCAGGCCTTCCGGCTTTTTCAGATTCTGAATAGCTTTAATCTTGTCCGGGTTTGCCTCAATTCCTCTCTCGGAAACAATGAACCCGAGTAACTTTCCTGCTGGAACTCCGAACACGCACTTTGTGGGGTTAAGCTTCATCTGATATCTTCTCAAATTTCTGAACGTTTCCTTTAGGTCATCAATGAATGTTTCTGCCTTCCTGATTTTAATCACCACGTCATCAACATAAGCATGGACGTTGCGTCCAATCTGATCCTCAAAACACTTCTGAATGCACCGTTGGTATGTTGCGTCGGCGTTCTTTAGCGCAAAAGTCTTGGTTTTGTAACAGAAAGCTCCAAAGGGGGTTATGAACGATGTTTTATCCCAATCTTCCTTTTTGAGCTTGATCTGGTGATACCCGGAATAGGCATCCAAGAAACACAATAGGTCACTTCCAGCCACTGCGTCTATAATCTGAGCTATCCTTGGAAGGGCAAACGGATCCTTTGGGCAATGTTTGTTGAGACTCGTGTAATCTATGCACATCCTCCACTCGTTGCTCTTTTTCATTACGAGAACTGGATTTGCCAGCCAATCCGGGTGAAAGACCTCCATGATAAAGCCGACTGCAAGGAGCCGAGCTATCTCCGCTCCTATAGCCTTTCTTCTTTCCTCGTTCATTTTTCTCAGGCCCTGCTTCACAGGCCGGGACTTGGGATCAACATGCAAACTGTGCTCAGCTAACTCGGTCGGGATACCCGGCATATCGCTAGGCGTCCAAGCGAAAACATCTTGATTACCACGAATAAACTCAATAAGTGCTTCTTCCTGCTTACTGTCTAGGTTAGATCCTATAGCAAATTGCTTGGAGGGATCGCCTTCGACAAAAGCCACCATCTTTGTGTCCTGTGCTGCTTTGAATTTTGCTCTCTTGTCTTCCGTATTCGGTCTTTTCGATGTTGTTCTATCTTCCGGGTCTACCTGAGACCGGTAATACTTGAGCTCTTCCTTCCTGCATGCCTGCTCTGCCATTGCCGCGTCTCCTTCGTCACACTCAGCTGCTATAACCCGGTTGCCGTGTATAGTAATGGTTCACTTGGGACCCGGGATCTTTAGCTGTAGGTACACGTAACACGGCCTGGCCATGAACTTGGCGTAAGCCGGCCTTCCGAACAGCGCGTGATAAGGACTGCGCAATTTTACCACCTCGAACGTGAGCCACTCCACTCGGAAATTGTCCTTCGATTCTCCAAAAGCAACCTCTAGTGTGATCTTTCCTTCTGGGCACGCTGAGTGACCCGACACGATCCCATGAAAAACTGTAGAACTTTTCTGCAACTGAGACTCCTTGAGCCCCATGCGTAGGAAAGTTTCCCAATATAAGATATTGATGCTACTCCCACCATCCATCAGAACCTTTTTCAGCTCGTAACCATTGACCTGTGGTGCAAATACCAAAGCCAGCACACCCGGATGTTCTATTGTTTCCGGGTGATCCCTCCTGCTCCATGTGAACTCTTGGTATGACCATCTCAAGTACCTCGGAACAGCTGAAGAAACCGAGTTTACTGCCCTTTTGAGTATCTTTCTATCTTTATTGGAAGTCCCCGTAGTATGGACGTGGTACTGCCCTAGCTGCTTTGGGTTGGCTTGGAACGGGCCCCACGGTTGGCGCCAACTGTCGTGGGATAATCACGGCAGACGTTACCTGGGGTAACTGATCTTGGGGCAAGACGACACAGGCGCTTGTTCTGGTTATTTCCGTTATTACCTGATGCTGATCCATTGCCGGTTCTTCCGTTATTGCTTATGTTTGCTTTTGCCTTCTTGTCATCAGCTTCTTCTTCTGTAGTATCTGTCGCAGCGTGTTTGTTGCACGCATCCATCAATTCTCCCATTGTAACCTCCGACGCGTTTCGACTGGACTTCATGCGAGTTAACTTTTGCACTAACGGTATGTACTTGCATGTTTTTGCCATGGCCTGTAGTGCATCCTTGGGCTGGATATCCGTGGATGAGTGAAGTATCTCCATAACCCGGCGCACCCAACTACGCGCCGACTCTCCCTTCTTCTGGACGCATCGTTCTAGATCATCAATAGTGAATAATTTCCTGCAGGTCCCGTGAAAGTGCTTGACAAACGCGGTTTTCAATTCCTCCCAAGATTTGATCGATCCTTCCGGCAAATTGGTGAACCACAATTTTGCTGCTCCTTCTGACATCATCAGGTACATAAACTTGGCTTGGAGGTTCTCGGACGCGTTGCGAATTGACATTGCCATCTCGTAACTGCTTAGCCATGTTTCGGGATCCATAGTTGGCTCATAATTCGCTACTTTCCCCGGCTCTTTGAACTTTTCCGGGTAAGGTTCAGCTCTGATACTGTCCGAGAGACACTTAGGCCCCGCAAGAACGGTTGAGGCCGGCCTGGCTCTGGAAACGTGTGATACCGCAGGGGGCGCGGCTGGGCGCGATGCTGCGGGAAGTCCATGCGCCGCAGACCCGGCCCTCCGAGCCCTAGAACTGTCCACGACGGCTTGTGCTGCTGATGCTTCCTGAGCGCGGGGAGGAGGCGGCATTTGCTGCTGCTCTTCCCTCCGTCGCGCTGAATTTGTTTGGATATTCCCTTGTTGTTGGCTGACGTATGGTGTCCGTGCATACCGCTTCTGTGATCCGGATAATTGGCTTGCTGTGCCACCGCAGTGTGCAACAGATCGATGGCTTGCCGAGTCTTTTCTGCATGGGGCGACTCTCCCACAGGGATTTGATTCAACGCAAGTGTCGCTACATATACATTGTCCATGGGGTTATTGTAGTGGCCGGCTGGTGTGCGGAACCGTGATGGTGGCGGTGGTGGTGGATCGTTGCCGGTCGTGATTCTAGTTTGTGGTGGGGGTAACCCGGTCCGCTCATTTGCCAGATGTGTCGCTGCTGTCACTTGTTGGGGTGCGGTTCCCTGGTTCACCACTGGTATCGGCTGGTCCTGAGGTGTAACAAATAAATTAGCCGGATTGATAACCCCGCCCATTGCTGGTAACCTGGTGTGGTGCCTTTGATGTAGTCTAGACGTTTCCTCTCGGAGCCGGGTTTCCAATGCATCTAGCTCACGCCGCCGCGTGGCCATCCCTTGCCTTTCTGCCTCTACCTGCCTTCTTTGCTGTTCCAGCGCACGGCGAGCCACATCCAGATCCCTGACGCGTTCCGCTGCGTTTTCCGGAGTGATAACCGTTGCGAGAACCGTGGGGTCTAGAATCAGATTGTTATCGAATAAGTCCGGGTGGCGCGGGTTTGAAGGACCTGCCCCTGGTGTCCGGTTTTCTAAGAATCCGAACGTGTTTGCATGCAACTCCTCATCCGCTGCTCTGCTGGTTACTGACGCCGACTCTCCATCAACCCGGGTCAAGACCGGGTCTCCGTTAGCCGCGCCCTGTTGCTGGGACACTGCCTGAGCCGCCCCGACTGATGCCGCGGTTGCGTTTCCTTGGTTGGCCGCGGGGGCCGCATAGACTGCAACTCGGCGTACGATATCCGGTATGAGTTCATGCTGTTCTTCCTCACCGTTCTCCTCATACCGGTTTTCCAGTAGATCCAGGATAGACCCGGTATCATCTTCTCTCTCGGCCCGGCCGCGTGGGGTCCATGCCGGCTCCTCCGGCGGTTCCCACTCCGCGATGGGTTCTTCTGCCGGATATGTCGTTCCAGTCGATTCTTCATCATCTGATCGGATAGACGTGGCTTTCCCTGGCATAGAATCAGATCCAACGTTGTCAGGGATCGAATTGGAAGCACATACCATACCGATGAAGACGCTAATCCGGCCGATTGTCACGACGGATCCGGTTTCGAGGTGATCCGACTCCGGCCCCCAGCCGGAATCGTCCACCATCTTTTCTCCTTCGTGATCGATGTAGATTTCGCCGATGACAAGATTCTCCATGCCCTTCCGAGCTTCTCCCGTGATGTAAACACCTTTGGACGCAGGCCCCACGGTGGGCGCCAACTGTCGTGGGATAATCACGGCAGACGTTACCTGGGGTAACTGATCTTGGGGCAAGACGACACAGGCGCTTGGGAGAGGGTTTAGCTCAGAGGAAAACATGGTGCAATTCGATCTGGTAGCCGGCAATCAAAGTCGCCGAGTCTCCGATCTTGATATAATAACTCAACTCTGGGATTACACTTGATGCTCGATATCACACGATGTTGCTAGGGTTCTTCGATCTCTGCCTAGACTAGACCTGGTGGTCAGTTTATAAAGCACCCGCACCCCCTGGCTTATTCTCCAAGGCGCATCCTGAATCCAACCCGGACCCGGCGCACAAACCCTAACTTTCTCCTACCGTAACCCACAATCCGGGTTACTGGGCCTACAAGTTTGGGCCTTCACAGATTTCCTTATCCTTAACCGGGCCCTATGCACCGTCCTTTGGGCCGGGTTACTCCTTGGAGTTTGGCATACCGGGTTATCGTCCCCCCATCAAGCGCCTCCTTGATTGTTACCCGGATTACCACCTCCTGCGTTGCCAGCCGGGGGTGGGCCATTGTACGGGTTTCCGCCCGGACCCGGTCCTTCTCCCTGGCCTGCGCCTCGCATGGCCTTCTGTATTTCCTCGTTCTTCCATCTCTGTAAATCTACGCACTGCTCCAATGAATGATTAGCCGGCCTGCCATTCCTGCTATGACGCGGACAGGGCATCCTGAAGGCCTCTATATGATTAGCCGGCCTTGGTGGTCCTTGATAATTTCCTCCATTGAAGTTTCCTCCGTTGAAATTTCCCTCAGCTCTGGGTCTCGCAAACCCGGCTTCTGTATTGGCGACAAACTCGGAGTTTCCTTCATATGGGCGCTTCTGCTGGTTGTTTCCGTTATTTCCTCCATTATTACCCGGTGCAGCTCCATTGCCGGTTCTTCCACTATTACCCGCGTTGGCTTTTGCTTTCTTATCATCGACATCCTCCTCTGTGGTATCTGTGGCGGCGTGCTTGTTGCATGCGTCCATCAACTCTCCCATTGTAACCTCTGAAGCGTGCCGGCTAGACTTCATGCGTGTCAGTTTTTGCACTAAGGGTATGTACTTGCATGTTTTTGCCATAGCTTGTAACGCATCCTTTGGCTGGATATCAGTGGACGAGTGGAGAATTTGCATAACCCGACGCACCCAACTGCGTGCCGACTCTCCCTTCTTCTGGACACATCGCTCTAAATCATCAATCGTAAACAACTTCCTGCATGTTCCATGAAAGTGCTTGATAAAGGCAGTTTTCAGCTCACCCCATGAATTGACGGATTTCTCGGGTAGGTTATTGAACCATAACTTTGCTGCTCCCTGTGACATCATTAGGTACATGAATTTGGCTTGAAGATTCTCAGATGCGTTGCGGATTGACATGGCCATCTCATAACTGCTCAACCAGGTTTCTGGATCCATGGTCGGCTCATAATTAACCACCTTACCCGGTTCCTTGAACTTATCCGGGTAAGGCTCGGCCCCGATGGTGTCCGACAAACACTTAGGCCCGGCAAGATTTGTCGGCACTGGCCTCACTCGGAAAACGTGTGATTTCGCAGCGGGTACGACGGGAGGTGCAACCGCTACCGGTCCCCGTACAACAGACCCGGCTGCTGCTCGTCTGGCTCGAGAACTGTCCACAATAGCTTGCGCCGCTGATGCCGCAGGCGTTGCCGGCCTATGGGGAGGAGGCGGCATATGCTGCTGCTCTGCCCCCCGTCGCGCCGAACTCAATTGGATATTGCCGGTATTTCCGTTATGCCGGCTTACATATGGTGTTCCGTGCATTCCACTCCTATTATCCGGGTAATTGGCCTACTGAACTATTGCCGTGCGCAGCAAATCTTTTGCCCGCCGGGTCTCCGCTGCATGGGGTGACTCTCCTACGGGGATGCGATCAAATGCCAATGTTGCTGCATACACGTTATCCATGGGGTTGTTGAAGTGACCTGGTCGAGTATGAAATTGTGGCGGTGGTGGTGGTGGTGCTGCATTGCCAGTGGTGATTCCCGTTTGCAACGTGGGTAACCCGGCTTGCACGTTTGCCGGCTGTCCTCCGAGGGTTGCAGCTTGATGTCCGGTATCCTGATTTACAGCCGGAATTGGTTGATCCTGAGGGGTAATAAACAGTGCGGCTGGTTGCAGGTTCCCACCTGTAGCCGGTAATCTCGTCTGGTGCCTCTGATTGTAAATCCTAGTCGACTGGACCTGCAGCCGGTTCTCCAATTCTTCCAGCTCGCGCTGGCGCAGCTATCCCTTATTTTTCATCTTCAACATCTCTCCTTTGCTGATCCAATGTACGGCGGGCTACATCCAGATCTCGGGCGCGCTCCGCCGCGTTTTCTGGGGTTATCACCGTTGCTAGCACCGTGGGATCTAAGATCAGGTTGTTGTTGAACAGAGCCGGGTTTCGCGGATTCGAAGGTCCCGCCCCTGGTGTTCTGTTCGCCATAAACCCAAACATGTTTCTCTGCCCCTCGCTTTCCCCGGTACGGCTCGTGACTAAAACCGACTCTCCGTCAACCCGGGCTATAACCGGGTTTCCATCAGCCGGAACTTGCTGCTGGGCCAGCGCTCGCGCCGCTCCGACCGCGGCCGTCGTCACATCTCCCTGATTAAGATTGGTTGCAGGGGTTGTGTAGACCGCGACCTGGCGCGCGATGCCTGGCGAGGACTCGTATTCTTCTTCATCACAGCTATCCTCCTCGTATCGATCTTCCAGCAGGTGCAGGATAGACTCCGTATCATCTTCTCTCATGACCCGGCCACACGGGGTCCATACCGGCTCCTCCGGCTGTTCCCTCTTCGTGGTGGGCTCTTCTACCGGATCTGCCGTCCCGACCGATTCTTCTCCGTCCGATTGAACGCAGGTCGCTTACCCTGACACAGAATCATACTCAATATCATCAGGAATTGAATTGGACGTACGCACCATGCCGACGAAGACGTTGACCCGGCCGATCGTGACTATAGATCCGGTTTCTAGCAGATCCGACTCTGGTCCCCAACCAAAGTCGTCTACCATCTTCTCTCCTTCGGGGTTGGTTTAGATCTCGCCGACGACGAGGTTCTTCATGCTTTCCCGAGCTTCTCCTGTGATGTAAACACCCTTGGACGTAGGCCCCACGGTGGGCGCCAACTGTCGTGGGATAATCACGGCACACGTTACCAAGGGTAACTTATCTTGGGGCAATTCGACTCTGGTGTTTGGGAGAGGGTTTAGCTCAGGGGAAATCATGCTATCAATTGATCTGGTAGCTCTGACAATAATATCGCCGAGTCTCTGATCTAGGGTTACAACTATCAACTCTCGTATTACAAGGATACTCCAATATCTGGTGAAGCTCTCTTTTCCTAACCCTAGGAGCCGGCTTATATCTTACCCGGCTCCCTGACTTCCTATACAAGGCACACTCGGAATCCTACCTGGACACCGCACACAACCCTAAGTTTCCTAATATTAACCCCAAAGACCGGGTTACAAGGCCTACGTCCTTCTTGGGCCTTCCAGAAACTCCTCTTCCTCGAGCCGGGTCTTGCGCGATTCCCTTTGGGCCGGGTTTTACCTTGGTGTTAGCCTACCAGTTATCATCCCTCCATCAAGCCCCCCCCCCCCCCCAACCGGGGCAAAAGAGATGCCCTCCAAGTGTGTAGATTCAATTTTTCCACGAAGTTCTTGCTATTATAAGTAGTGGAGATAGAGAGGAAGATAAAAGTAATACACAAAGTAAAAGGGTTCAAAAATATTTAAAGGAAAGAGTAAATTGTCCACGTGAAAGCCTCGCTTGGAGTGTATGACACAAAACTTGGCGAATAAATCACTTTTCATTTTGTGTGTTTTAAGTTTGCTTAGAATTTTATTTTTGGAAAACAAAGTCATATTAGCAACTCCAATTGTATAAAGGGGACAAGGAATCATATGCAAAGAGTTGGTCCCACACATGAAGTGCAATTTAACACGGTTAGAGGTGCGCGTAAAGGCACTTTCTAATTATTCGCAATCTAAAGGAAATATATTAAGGAATAGAACAAGGAAAAATATATGCATTGGAAAAAAATTGGGAAGCACCAACGTGTGAACATCAGAGGATCAAACATATACAAAAACTAGAAGGAAACCACTTGTTGCAGCAGTCATGTCTTTAATAAATCTAATAAAATTCTTAAAAGTTGAAGTTGTCTCTAAGTTCAAATCAACGGGTTGATCATAGAAATGAACTGTATGCGCACTTTACAATTTAGAGATCGTTATGGTTTAGGGGTATACCTTATTGATGTAAATAAGTTGAAATCGATGGGTTGAAAAAACATATGATGTGTATAGCTTGCCGTAAGATGCAATGCATGCGGTCGCATAATATTTTTACCTACTTTTTTAGGGATAATATATACTCCCTCCGTTCATTTTTAATCTACATTATGGGTCATGATTTCGTTCGGAAATAATCTACATACTAGATGTTCCCCACTCTGGTAATTAAGAGGACAGAGAGGCCACACACCATACATTGGTAGAGATTGGCCAAATTATATGAAATTTGCATGCATTGCATTAATTAAGATTGGTATAACCAATAGCGTGATTTGTATCTTGTGAGACCTATGATTATGATGCATAGGAGCTTGTGCAAAGTGGTACTAATAAATGATATCCTAATTTGTACGAATTTTTCCAAGATGTAGATTAAATTCAAACGGAGGGAGCAGAAGGCTACGTGATTTCAAATAATAGTTAGACAATTTTTATAATTTCAAATAGTTGGAAACTTTCCATTTGGTGGGCAAAATAATTTTCATGTTTGACTTACACTTGTTTTAACCGTGTAAATACATAACATGATTGTGTGATATTTTCAATGGAACGATAAAAAGGATGACATAGATAATATAAATGCTTTCGCGTGGTGATACCTAATAAGTACTCCTGTCGGATATATACTGAATAGGGGTATAGAAGATGGTAGACAAAGAGCCGGACTACCAGGGTGGCCTACGTGGTAATGGGCTTAGGTCCATTGGGCGGCCCAGTAGTTCGACGCGTAGAAGCGGGATTCTAGAAGAACCCGGATCACGGCCCGCGTGATCTGGCTTGGAGGAGAAGACGGATTCCTTACTTTCCAAGTTACAAGCTGAACGTAGTCTTCTAGGTTTCCTGTTCTGTAAGCCCTAATCCGGCTATTATATAAAGCCGGACGGGAGATAGATTAAACAAGCACAAGTTAGACACAAGTTCAAGCTCTACGCAACTCGCCGAGAAGTTCATCCTCGCCGAGTAGCTAGATCTATTCCCTCACATTGTAACCCGGTTATACGGGTTTTAGTCCCAATTAGTGAGAAGTGCAGGAGTAGGTACGCCGTACTGTCGCGACGTACCGAACCTGGGTAAAATCCCGTGTTCTGTGTTACTACGCTATCCCGTTACCCCACGTCTCTACCGTAGTCTCATGGCACCCCCGTCTATGAAAACTACTACGATGTCTTGACAGTTGGCGCCCACCGTGGGGCAAACGACGTCAGGCGTGAAATTCCGATCTGGGATACTCGGCGGAATCGGAAGATCGATCACTGTCGGAAGCTTGGAATTCGACGACGACGTCGGGCGCTTCCTCGACAACGGATCCTACATACCGGCGCAAAACCACCTGGTAAGTGCCTGCGTGTTACCGATTGGATCTGCTAACATCTTGATCGGACTAACTGCAGAAGCAATGGGGTTTTTGCGGTGGAAGTAAATTTATCCCACCCGCCCTATACCCAGTCGAAAACGACTATGATCTCGGATTCTGCTCAGATCGCCGACAAAAAAGTGATACACACTTTATCGGCATGGTGCAATCCGAAATCGTTGAAAACACGGATGACGGAAATCCCGTGCAAGAGGCAGATAACAACCTACCCGTCATAGAGACGGAAGAACAAATACCCGTCACAGAGATGGAAGATCCGACATCCGTCAACCAGACGATGAACTCGGAAGCAGAGTCCGTGCTTGCCGCCATTGAGGCGAGATTGGAGTCGGAAACCGGATCGGATAACTTCGACTCCGAAGACGAAGACGAGGATGCCTTCGTAAGAAAGGTTACGTCCTTTCAAGAGGGATTCCATGAAGTGCTAATGGCAAAACCAGCTGATACAACGGGTGCCGACAGCCAGGAAAGCCCTAAAACCCCTCCGCCAGTGGAAGAGAGAGAAGACGGAGAAACTTCTCCGATATTCCCCAATGTTAAGGAGATGACAGAAGATGAGCCTGTCAAGAAACCTCCCTCTTCCAAGAAAAAGCACCGTGCTTCTAAAAAACTCCAATACAAACTCCGGAAGAAAAAATCAGCCGATCTCGCTGATGAAAACCTGGAAGCTGGAGATATTAGCGGCACAAAGCCCGCGGAAAAGAAACCTAAGGAAATCACTGCTCCGCCAATGACAGAACTGGAAGAGCAAGAGCTATTACAAACGACAGTGGGACCAGATGAACCCCCTGAGATGCTGGAAGCCAGGAGACAAGCTTTCCAACGGCAACAGCAACATCTGCTTAGATCTCGGCAACATCTCCAACAAACCCATAATGACATCAAAGTCATGAAGGAAGAAATAGAGGAGTACGAGAGAAAGCATAGATCTGCCTTAAAACCTGCAAGGTTACCCGGAATCGCAAGACCGGAAGAACTGCCGCCAAAAGAAAGGTTCTATAACCCATCTTGGCAAAAGCAGTTAAACGGCAAAGATGTCAAGGGCGAACCAATATACAAAACCGCAGCGGAAAACGCGGAAGCAGCGTTCGCCATCCTAAACAACGATCTGTACTCCAACGGGGAAAAACTCCAAGGGGTGTATGCTTTCCTAGGAAAAGCATTACAGCAGCAACAGCGAGGCCAAGAGCGATCAGGGAGGCTGCATGATAATTCCGCCCTCTGCAAAACAGTTACTTGCGCTGCTGGAGCACCTGGACCGGAAGAACCCGGAGATTCGGATAAAAAAGAGGATCCGAGAAAAGACAAGAAAAACCCCGACAACCGGGACGCAGCATCTAGAACCGGACCTCATCTCCCGAAAGATGGATATAAACCACACGATCGGGAAGACAAACACCGGAATGACGGCAAAATAATGCCACCTCCGAGAAACCCAGCTGAAAAAGCTGGAAGATACGATATACCTCACAGACGTGAAAGATCTCGGACACCGCCTAAGGATAAGGAAAGGTACAGGAGCATGACTCCACCTAATCCCAGGGGGCGTGACAATGGAAGAGATAGAGATAACCTCGGAAAAGCGCGTCCGCGCAACAATGGAAAAGAAAGGAGCAGATCCCCTTCTGTCCATTCAGCCGGGAGATATTCTGCACATATTGATAGAGCAGAAAAGGATGATCTATACTTTGGTCCTAAGTGTTTTACTGACAGGATCCGAAGGATAACCCTGCATTCTGGCTTCGCCAAAGTTGGTCCAACCTACCAAAAGTATACCGGCAGTACAAACCCGGATACCTGGCTCTCAGATTATTACACAGCCGTCCAAATCAACAATGGGACAGACCTGGAAGCTGTCAAGTTTCTTCCCCTAATGTTGCTAGACGGAGCCAGAGATTGGATCAATGGTTTACCATCAAGAACTGTCGACAGTTGGGATGATATGGCGAGAGTATTTACTCAGCATTTTCGGGGAACATACAAACGCCCAAATAGCATCAACCAGCTGAACCGTTGCACCCAATTTGAAGACGAACCATACGTGGATTTCATCTCCAGATGGACTGCAATGAAGAATAGTTGCTCTGGAGTAACTGACGTACAAGCAATGCATGCTTTCGTCAATGGCCTAAAACCCGGACTTGTACCGTTCATGGTTGGTTCTAAAAAGCACAAAGATCTCGGATCTATGCTTACAACCGCTAATGAGCATGCTGCAGCCGAAGATGATATCAGAGCAAGAGGAGGCAATATTGAGTCACTGATACTGGCCAAAAAAACCCCTCGTTCTTATAAAAAAGGAACTCCGGAGTCAACAACAAAGCCCAAGGAGGTCAACATAGCCTTTGGAGGAGAAAAGGTGAACAAGTGGAAAGGTCGCAGTCCAGATCCAATCAATTACACTCCCGAAGAATGGGAGAGAATTAAGTCGGAACCCTGCGTCCACCACTCTCAGTTTGGGAAACCAACCCACACAAACGCGCAATGCCGGCTAAACAAGCATATGAAAGGCAATGCAGGATCCGGAAATAAAGGGAAGGGTTCCAAGAGGAAACCTGCCAAACAAAAGCCAGAAGCTGAAAAAGAAGACAGTGAATCGGACACTGATGACAAAATCCAGGAACAGCAGCGAAAAGGCGAACCCAAATTTCCGAGAGTTGACGGAGAAGCAATGTTAACTTTCCTAGCAACCCCGTCAGCAAAGGTGGCCAAAAGAACACTTCGAGAAATAAACGCGGTTGTTCCGGCAACCCCGAAATTCTTGAAGTACTCCAACACACCGATAATCTGGGATCAGTCTGATCATCCCGGAAATATCCCTGAACCCGGCACACAAGCTCTTGTTGTAAGCCCTATTGTTCAAAACACTAGGCTAAGAAGAGTGCTGATGGATGGAGGATCCAGCATCAATATAATGTATCTGGATACACTGAAGCACTTGAAGATCTCCGAGTCCCAGCTCAACTACAGCAATATACGCTTCCATGGCATTATTCCTGGCAGGCAAGCACGATCCCTAGGAGAAATTTCCCTAGATGTCACCTTCGGAGATAAAAATCACTTCCGGCAGGAAAAAGTATCCTTCGAAGTAGTGCCGTTCGAGAGCGTGTATCACGCAATACTCGGACGTCCGGCTTTCGCCAAATTTATGGCAAGATCTTGCTATATCTACAACAAGCTGAAGATGCCAGGACCCAAAGGAGGAGTAATCACCGTTGCCGGTGATTTCAAGCTGGCAAACGAGTTGGAGAAAGAAAACGCCCTTTGCGCTCAGAGAGTTATAGCGAAGGAGGAACTGGAGGAATTAGCCAAGGAGGTATCGCCGAAAGAAATGCCGGCAGGAAAAGAAACTCGGAAGCCAACAGATAGCTTCAAGGCGTCCGAGAATACAAGACAGGTAATCCTAGATCCCAAAGATCCGACAAAATTCGTCGTCGTAGGGACTGGGATGACTGACAAATAGGAAGGCGAGCTCATCAAGTTCCTCCGTGAGAACTGCGATATTTTTGCCTGGTGTCCAGCTGACATGCCAGGCGTACCCAGGGAACTTGCTGAGCACCAACTCAAGGTTATTCCCGGATCAAAACCCGTCAAACAAGGTCTCCGTCGATTTGACGGAAGAAGACGGAAGGCTATTGGCAAGGAAATTATCCGGCTTTTAGCAGCGGATTTCATCAAGGAAGTAATCCATACTGATTGGTCCGCAAATCCGGTATTAGTGCCGAAGAAAGACACCACTGCTCTTAGAATGTGTATAGATTACACAGGATTGAACAAGTTGTGTCCGAAAGATAGGTTCGCGTTACCGCGAATCGATCAAATAATAGATGCCACTGCAGGCTCCGAGCTTTTATGCTTTTTGGATGCATACTCCGGGTACCACCAAATACGCATGAAAAAGGAAGATCAAATCAAGACTTCTTTTATAACCCCGTATGGGACGTACTATTACATAACCATGCCTTTTGGCTTGAAAAACGCAGGTGCAACCTACCAGCGTTGCATGCAACGCTGTTTGCATAGTCAAATTGGCAGAAACGTCCATGTTTACGTGGACGATATCGCTGTTGTAACCAAGGAAAAAGATACACTCCTTGAGGATCTGCGAGAAACTTTCGAAAACTTGCGCACTTACAAGATGAAGTTGAATCCATCTAAGTGCGTATTCGGGGTTCCCTCAGGAAAACTTCTGGGTTTCATTGTTTCCCACAGAGGAATAGAAGTTAACCCGGAAAAGATCAAGGCAATCTTGAACATCTCAAAACCTACATGTGTAAAAGATGTCCAAAGATTGACGGGTTCCGCTGCAGCCGTCAGCAGATTTATCAGTTGGCTGGGGGCTAAAACCTTACCACTCTACAAGTTGCTGAAAAAATTCGACAAAGTCAAGTGGATTGCGGAAACCTGGGAACGTCTAGAAAGTTATGTACCTTTCCGTACTAAGTTCAATTCTATGTAAACATCTTTTGAGATCATGAAATAAAGTTGTCGGAATGCTGTCATCCATATTCTTTATAAGTGTAAAGTGTTTCCGCCTCATCTATTTCCCAATGATCTTACAAATTGCTCAACGTTAACCCGAATTATGCTTGCGTACTCGGCGTTACAAAACTGAATGATTTTTCAGCCTATTAACGGCTAAGGGAAGCTTGAATTGCCTGTGTGCCCAAGTTTCACTTAAAACTTTCCTTGAATTCTCTAAAGTCTTATCTGATTGTGTGTGTGTTGGGTTACTGGAACTAGTTAGTAAAAATGCCTTTAGCATGATCCATGTTTCCGAGTTTCAAAACTGCTTGGTTCGTCCCCAGTTACTCGGCATGAAGATTCATATTGCTATTTGAGCCATTTCAAACACTAAGGACAGTTAAAACATACACACCAGAGAACTTAGAAGATAAAGGAATGATCAAAACCCAAAAAACTTGCAAAGAATTTCATAATTTAAAAACTGCAACAGACGGAAGTTTCATTCATACAAAAGAAGCATTACATTTTGGATTACATTAAAAGAACAGTAATGCTCCTATTGTCTATTTTTTCTATCCAGGTTCCAGGTAACCCTTCAAGCATCTGACTCCTCCTCGCTGCTTTCGTCTTCGGGGATTGGAGGAATCTCCGCTTCTGGATAGTTGACGGAGATATTTACCATGGAGGCAATCTGGGTGGCGTGGCCTTTGACTTCACCAAAGATGGTGTTTCACTGCGTATCCGTGTATCCTTGAGGGACACCGGAAGCCACGCGCCAGGATTTAGCACTAGGGTAGTGCATGCGCATGAGTCCAAGAGCCATGCGCGCACCACCCCGTGCAGCGGAGCGAAGGAGAGATTCCTTAGACTCCGCCACCTCCATGATGGCACCCGGAAGTTTTTCAACCTCCGAGCACTCCCCAGATTTTTCGGGAAGAAACTTGTCCACCAGCTGCGTTGCAGCAGCCTTGATCAAATTCCATGTCTCCCCGAAAGCTCGGATGCCTGCAATCCGAGTGCCATCTGGGGTATCGCCTGTTTTTTCCAGTAAAATACCTAAAAAAGTTAGGTGGCAAAACAGAGCAAGTAAAACTTGGAAAGATGACAAATGAAAAAGAGATTTACCGATGAGCTTGTCGATCTCGGAAACTTCCTCCAGGCGAAGGTTCAGAGCGTCGGTCAAATCCCGAATGGTGGATTTGTCCTTCTCCGCCTGCTCGGAAGCCTTGGAATTAGAAACTCCAAGGGCCAGATTACTGGCTTCCAAGTCTTGTTGTGCTTTCACAAGGTTCTTGTGAAGCCCAACATTCTCCTTGCGGAGAATTTCGGCATTGCCAGAATCTTCTGCTGCTTGTTTAGCCTCAGCTAATGCAGCTGAAAAGCAAGGGAAAAATCCGAGTTAGCCAGCTCCTCGGAAAAAACTTAGGCAAATAATTGAATCGGAAATTTCAGGAGGAAATTTTTTTTACCTTGTGTTTCCGACAATGCGAGCTTAGCTGATTCCAGCTCTGCTTCCCTTTCTTCAAGAATAGAGAGAAGACTTCTAACTTCTTTATTCTTGATGGTAAGCTTCCTGAAAACTTCCCTGTTGATGGCTTCGGAGGTTTGCTGAAACATAGCAAGGAGAAGAATGAGTACAAAAAGCATCAAAGCAAAAAGCACGCATTTTAATTAATGCTTGGGGGCTAGAGTTATATACCTGGCTCATGTGCTGCAAACCTGCCAAGTTTTCTTTGAACTCTTTCGCGTATTCCGCGAAGAGAGTCCCGGCTGCGTCCAAGCCGTCATTGATAGCTTTGAAATCCTTGTCAAAGGTAGGAATTTCCTCGTCGAAATTCCGAGTTAATTTTTCCACCTCTGGGGCCGCCCTTTCCCTCGTGTCCGGGTCGGACACAATGGGCTGGCTGGGCTCTGGGGGCTTGGTGGTGGGGGCTGCAGTAGGCTCTTCCGCCATCGTGCTTGGCGTGTCCGGGGCGACGGCGGGAGATGGTTGGCTGCCTCGGCTGGAAGAAACCTTGTGTTTCTTCAGCTTCTTCGGCCTCAGGGTGGAAGGTGGCAGGCTAAAAACATAAAAACCCGGAAAAGGTCAAAACACCGAAGATGGATGGAAAAAGTTCCCATAAAAGAAAATTCCAGAAGAAAGAACCTGGAGGTGGCGACGGGGATCCCGTCAAGATCGATAATTTCGTCCGAGGAAGTTATCTTCTTGCGCTTGCGTCCACCTGTAGCGGCGGTGCGCAGCGCGTCCAGCTCAGCCTCAGACACCAAGTCCGAGTCTGAAAGATCCTCGAACTGTCGAACAAATAAGATCAAAATCAGGAGCTAGGAAATCCGAGATAAAATAGAACTGTACCCAAATGACTGAAAAATTACCGTGGGAACCGGATTTTCGGCCGTGTACATTGGCCGACTCTCTGTGTATTGGTCGCGCGATGCGACCAACTGGTTGATGCGCCGCCTAAGTTCCTTTGCGGGCCATTCCTTGGCGGATGTCCGCATCGGATCGTTGACTCCCGTGTATTCACACAGGAAACGGCCGCTGTGGTTGGCTAGTGGCTGGATCCGCCTAATCAGCCAGCATAGAACCGTGTCCATGCCGGTTAGAGGCGGATCCATGGAGGTGAGCTTGGCGATGCGCCGCTTGATCTTTAGCAGATCTGGCGGCAGAACTTGGACGGCTTCTGTTCCCCAGTTATCCTGGGGAACGGCGGCGGAGTTCACAAAAGGTGGAACCCCGACGGCCTTTTTAGGAAAAGGCACGTCGGGATGATAGAAGAAAGAACCCGTCCAAAATTTGACGGATTCTGAAGTTTTGATCTTGGGGAACCAATCCTCTCGGAATCTCCGAAGAGTGAAGGATATAGTTCCGCAAGTTGGGAGTGCGCCCTCCGAAGAGTTTCGCTTAACTCCAAAACAGTACATCCAGAAATCTAACCTAGGTTCTAGCCCTAAGTAGCCTTCGAACAAGGCCTGAAAGCCGGCCATGTACAGAATGGAATTGGGGGGAAGATTATGGGGCTGGATGTTGTAGTGAGAGAGAACCTGGAGGAAGAAAGAAGATGGTGGAAGTCCCATACCTCGCGAAAGGTGGGAAGAAAGGAGTACCCTTTCGCCATCTCGTGGCGCGGGTTCGGTTTCTTCTTCTGGCAGCCGCCATTTCTTCTTGAGAACCAAGCCCTCCTTTTCCAAGTTTGGAAGGAGAGCCGGGGGAATACTGCAGGCACTCCAGTTGCCTGCAGATTCCGCTTCCTCGTCCGCTCCGGCGGCGGCGGCGGCGGCGGCCTCCGCGGCGGCGAGTTCGTCGCCGAGGAGCTCGATCTTTTCCTCCGCCGTTTCAGGTGCAAACGGCGGGGTTGTCGCGGCGCTCGATCCCGCAATGTCCGCGGCGGTGGAAGTGTTTCCTCCACCCGCCGCGGAAGCAGCAGTCTTCTCCGGCTTGCCGCCGGCGTGCTTAGGCGATCCTGGTTGCGGATCCAGGTCGCTGACGAGCTCGTCGATGGCGGCGCGGGTCGGTGACGGCGGCGAAGAGGCCATCTTTTGGTGGTGCTTTGCGTTTCGGTGCGTTTGATGCTAAGCGCGCCTGGGACAAGGACTTGCTCTCGAGCTCGCGTGCGTGGCAATGGCGTAGGCAGTGAGGGAGTGAGGAAAGTTTCGGAGGAGGACGATGACGGCTATTTATAGCCAGGAATCCGTTTAGATACGTGCCAACGGCTCTTTCGACCGTTGGATGTTCGACGCGTGTCGCTCGCCGGAAACTACGGGAAATATAACGACAGGGAAATGATGGCTATCTCCTCGTTTCCCGTGAGAATCTGTCAGAGATACGTTGCAGGGTTTCCCGCGTGAAACCAAGCGTCGCCTACGTCAGCATGATTAAAGCGCTGACGTTAGAAGTTCCTTTTCCGCGAAGGATCGCGAGAAGAAAAGCCGGACTTTCATAGTTCCGAGTTTTATGTTACCATCTCCTTCAAATGGAAAGTAGAAATAATCAAGACTGCTGAATCAAGATTTCCCGGATAAAATGTATTTCACGAAAGACGGAGAATCAGAGTTTTGATCCTTCCTGGGGGCTACTGTCGGATATATACTGAATAGGGGTATAGAAGATGGTAGACAAAGAGCCGGACTACATGGGTGGCCTACGTGGTAATGGGCTTAGGTCCATTGGGCGGCCCAGTAGTCCGACGCGTAGAAGCGGGATTCTAGAAGAACCCGGATCACGGCCCGCATGATCTGGCTTGGAGGAGAAGACGGATTCCTTACTTTCCAAGTTACAAGCTGAACGTAGTCTTCTAGGTTTCCTGTTCTGTAAGCCCTAATCCGGCTATTATATAAAGCCGGACGGGAGATAGATTAAACAAGCACAAGTTAGACACAAGTTCAAGCTCTACGCAACTCGCCGAGAAGTTCATCCTCGCCGAGTAGCTAGATCTATTCCCTCACATTGTAACCCGGTTATACGGGCTTTAGTCCCAATTAGTGAGAAGTGCAGGAGTAGGTACGCCGTACTGTCGCGACGTACCGAACCTGGGTAAAATCCCGTGTTCTGTGTTACTACGCTATCCCGTTACCCCACGTCTCTACCGTAGTCTCATGGCACCCCCGTCTATGAAAACTACTACGATGTCTCGACAACTCCCTCCGTTCCAAAATATAAGACGCCCTTTAATTTCGCTGGTCAACGATGTGTAACTTTGACCGTGATTTTTACATATAATATGTTCACTAAATTAGTACAATGATATATTAAATAAAAGAATTTTGTAAGACGACTCTAACGGTATAATTTATACAATCTGACTCCATATAAGTTGGTATATGTTAGTTGTCAAAGTAGAGCGTCAAAGACCAGCACGAAAATAGCGTGCGTTATATTCTGGGACGGACAGAGTAATAAATTCTAGTGGAATGATGTGGACAATATATTAGCTAAGAAACTAAGTGATGTAGATAGTTTGCATGTTGAGATAGAAACATTAATTATAGTTAGTGGGGTTTTGCTTTATAAGAAGTATAGCCATATATGATTGTTGGAACAGCTGTTCCAGGCTTCCAGCTGTCCGATGTCCGTAACTAAAAGGCATCCCTATGCTCAACTTAGAAGTTAGCTGGCTAGTACATCTTATACTCTCTCTGTTCCACAATATAAGATGGTTTAGACCGTTTTTACATTCACATATATACATATTTGATTGTATATGTCCGCTTATTTTAGTTCGAATCTAGATAACATATGAAAGACATAGAACATCTTATATTATGCAACGGAGGGAGTAATATAAGACGGTACCGTGGAGTCAAGATTTGGTTCTCCCAAGCACTACTGCTTCCGCCGTTTAAAAAACTTGAAATATATATTTATGAATTTTTAAAAATTCTGAAAAACAATATGGGTGTAGCCAAGGATGTAGTCTACAAACATGGAAATTTTGAATTTCAAATACTTTGTATTCTGACTACACAAAAATGACACAAGTTTGGACCAAAGTATGACTATTTCAAATATGTAAATTTAATCATATTTTGTCTTCTTTGTGTATCCCATTCTACATTGTATTTGAAATTAAGAATTTGCACGTTTATGCGATATACCATTAGCTACATCCGAAATTATTTTCGGAATTTTTGAAACATCTAATTTTTTTTTTCAATCTATTAAAACGGCAGGAGAACAAAACACTTTCCGGGCATGGTGGGCGTATTTGTCATAAAAATTCTTAATACTCCATGATACATCAGAGCAGAAGTAGACGCACAATATGGGAGGGACATCCCGCTAGTTTATACTCCATCGGTCCGAAAATATAATACGCCCTTTAATGTTGCTAGTCAATGACGTACAAAATTGATCATATTTTATACTTATAATAAGTTTAATGGTACCATAAAATTAGTACAAAGATGTATAAAATGAAAAAAATTCGAAAGCGGAATTCAACAGTACCAATTATACATTTGTAATCCATATAATTTTGTATATACTATATCAGCGATCAAAGTCAAGCAATAAATGCTAGTATAATAAAACCGTGTCTTATATTTTGGAAAAATACCTGCAGAATAATAGCGCGCCTTATATTTGGAACATGGAGTACGATTTTAATAAAAATGTGAGGCCTGTAGGCTGGTTCCTGAGATGGAAGGCATCGGACGTTGAGTGTATGAACAGTATAAGATAAAGACAAAAGCAGATCGCAAAAAAGAGCTAAAGGAAACTATTTCCGCGCGATCGAAGTGTGTGACACAAGAGTTGGCCCTTTATTCTGCGTTTGCCCGTTACATTTACGCCTTCACGGTGGCGAGGACTTTAAAAAAACATCTCTGTGGTAGTGACTTTGACGATATAAAGTTGAGGAAGGAATTGGGGTGCAATGATTTGGTGCCACGGGCGGGAAAGAATTTCTCATAATTAGCTAATTAGATACAACAACGAAGAGGCCAGTCATTCATAGTACCAACGTACGTTTCCTAAGACATTTTTTTTTAGAAATGGGAGTCTGAGCCCCGGCCTCTGCATCAAAGCGATGCACACAGCCAGATTTTATTAAATAATAGAAAGAAACATCCCGAGTTCAAATGTGATATAGTCATGGGTCGGATAAAGTGGCCACGAAAATAAGCCACACGAACATCGACGAATTACACATCAATTCGCCTATAATTAAGCCACCCAACCTAGCTGTAAATAGCCCGAACGACCGCCATCAGTCGAGCACAGCCTGAATCCATAAGTCCGCGCTGATCCAGAGGGAGAAGGAAAGCCCACATCTGGATAAAATAGACCGCCTTGTTTACAACCTGCAAAAAATGAGTGTTTGTTTGTTTGTTAAAAACCACATCATTGCGGCAGTTCCAAATCGCCCAAAGGAAAGCAGCTGCACCAATTCGTATTCGTGCTTTTGTTTTCTTATCTATGCCATTCAACCAGTTACCAAACATATTCGCAATGCTAGTAGGTGGATAAATGCTATAGGTAAAGTGTATCAGACGCCAAATATCACGGGCAAAAGGGCATGTTATAAATAAGTGTTCTACAGACTCATCTGCATCGCAAAAAACACATTTTTTACAACCATGCCAATTTCTCTTAATCAAATTGTCTTTAGTTAGAATAACTTTTCTATTAAGAAACCATAAAAAGATCTTAATCTTCAATGGTACCTTTAATTTCCACAGGTATTTTCGGAAAAATCTTGTGGATCCATGCATCAAATCAGCATAGCACGATTTAACAGAAAACGCCCCATCCATTGTAAGTTTCCAACGAAACACATATCTATCATTTGTTAGAGAAACTCCCATTAGCCTTTCCACCAAATGCAACCAACGATCCCTTCTGTGTCCAACTATACTCCTTCGAAACCGAACGTCTAGAGGATTATGAGCTAACATATCCGCGACCGTAACATGTTTATGGGAGACGATATTATACAGCGATGGATAGGATCGTGATAACGGTTCATCACCTAGCCATGTATCTTCCCAAAACCGCACCTGCTGACCGTTACCTAAAGAGAACTTGCCACGTGAAAAGAATTCATTCTTAACTCTCATTAATCCTTTCCAGAAGGGTGAGTCCGAAGGTTTACTCTCTACCTGAGATAACGTTTTATCCCCTAAATATTTATTAGAGAGCAAATCTTGCCACACCCCTTCTTCAGTTAAAATCTTGTAAAACCATTTACTTAACAAGCTCATATTTTTAATCTGTAAAACTTCAATCCCTAAGCCTCCTTGATCCTTTGGACGGCAGACAATATTCCATTTTGTTAGTCTGTATTTCCTCTTCTTCACATCACTTTGCCAAAAGAACCTCGATCGATAAAAATCCAAACGTTTCCTAACTCCAACGGGGATTTCAAAGAATGACAACAGAAACATAGGTAAACTAGATAGGACTGAGTTAATCAAAACGAGGCGGTCCCCATAAGATAACAATTTACCTATCCAAGAACTAAGTTTCCTGTCAAACCTGTCCTCAATCGGTTTCCACTCTTTGTTAAGAAGCTTTCTATGGTGAATTGGTATGCCTAGGTATTTAAAGGGTAAACTTCCTACCTCACAGCCAAAGATATTACGGTAATGATCTTGGGCATCCTTGGCTTTCCCAAAACAAAATATCTCACTTTTGTGGAAATTAATTTAAGACCCGACATGAGCTCAAACATCGCAAGTATAAGCTTCATATTCAGGGCCTTTTGCACATCATGTTCCATGAAGATAATCGTATCGTCCGCATATTGAAGAATGGATACCCCTCCTTCGACAAGTTGTGGTATCAACCCTCCTACTTGGCCATCTTCCTTAGCTCGATCTATGAGAATGGCCAACATATCCGCTACAAGGTTAAAAACAATAAGTGATAGCGGGTCACCTTGTCTAAGTCCTTTTAACGTTTGAAAATAATGCCCGATATCATTATTAACTTTAATACCGACACTCCCCCCTTGAACAAAACGAGCGGTCCATTTGCACCAAATTGGTGAAAAACCCTTCATTCTTAACACTTGTTGCAAGAAAGACCAATTCACTTTATCGTAAGATTTTTCGAACTCGATTTTAAACAAAACGCCGTCTAATTTTTTTTCTTTTCAATTCATGTATAGTTTCATGTAGGAATACCACCCCTTCCAGAATGTTTCTACCGGGTAGAAATGCTGATTTAGTTGGTCGGATAACTCTACTCGCAATAGAGGTGATCCTATTAGTTCCTACTTTTGTGAACACTTTGAAACTAACATTTAGTAAACAAATGGGTCTATATTGCTCGATACGGCTCGCATCCTCTTTCTTAGGCAGCAACGTAATGACCCCAAAGTTTAGCTTCTATAATGGTAAGTCTCCATCGTATAGCTGCGCAAACATAGCCATCAAGTCTATCTTAATCACCTCCCAAAACTTCTGATAGAATTCTGCGGGAAACCCATCCGGTCCTGGAGCTTTGTTATGCTCCATCTGAGATATAGCTTCGAACACCTCCTTTTCCGTCAAAGGCGATGTAAGAATAAGATTTTCCTCGGGTGAAATCTGAGGCATGTCAGCCGTCATATCCTCTACTAAAGAAACGTAATTCGGCGCCGGTGCCCCAAATAGTTTCTTATAGTACCCCGAGACGAAAACCCGCAAGTTTAAATCTCCAATAATGGTGCCCGCGTCTTGCTCTAACTGAAATATTCTTTTTTTCCTATGTTTGCCATTCGCAATCAGGTGGAAGTATTTCGTATTACTTCCCCCTTCTTGTATGTGTTTTACTTTAGCCCTTTGTGCCCATTTAGATTCCTCATCACGTTTCAATTTTCTTAGATAATCATCAGCTTCCTTTTTTGCAGCCCGTTCGGCCGCGTTTAAAGGAGTCGATTCCGCCTTAATATCTAGCATATCAATGAGAGTTGTTAATTTATCTTTCAGCTTCCCATATTCACCGCTGAGGTTTTTAGCCCAACCACGAAGAAATTGTCTCAGATGCCTAATTTTGTTTTGCCACCTTTCAACCGGATTGTTTCCAGAATTAATAGACACCCATTCTCTACGTACTAACTCATAAAAATCTTGCTGGCGTATCCAGGATAGTTCAAAAGAGAAGTGACTCTTATTTCCGACATGCGCCTGAAACCCAGAATCCAAAAGCAATGGTGTATGATCAGACCCCGTGCGGGTCAAAGCATGCACTGAAACAAGAGGATATTTCTGCTCCCATTCAATGCTATTAAGAAAACGATCTAATTTTTCATATGTAGGATTATTTCCCCAACTCGCCCAAGTGAATTGCCTACCAGATAAAGTAATCTCTTTCAAATCTAGACTCTCAATAATGGCATTGAAAATAAAAGGCCACCTAGCATTAAAACATGGCGGCGGCAGGTTCCAGCAATACCGTGTCACGGTCACGGCCGGAGCAAGCGTTGAAGATGAAGGAGCCCCTCATGGTCACCGCGGATTCTAATGTGGAGTCACCGAAGCAAGCGCTGAAGAAGATAGAGCCCCTTGGAGGAAGGCAGTTGGCCCTGCTTCGCGGGCGCGTCTTTCGAGACCACGTCTGGTTCCGCCTGGCCTTCCGAGTGCACAAGCTGAGCGGCATCGTGGCGGAGCTGCAGCGCCAGTTGGAGAAGTTGGCCTCTACGACGATCCCTCCAGTACGGATTGCCCTCAACATCATCAGGGTCATCTCGCCTGATCTTATACCGCAATGTACCGCATATCGGGCATGCATTTAAATTCTCGTACTTCTCACCGCGGTAGAGGATGCATTTATTGATGCAAGAATGTATCTTCTTCACCTCTAATCCTAGAGGGAAGACAACCTTCTTTGCTTCGTATGTACTAGAGGGAAATACGTTCTCCCCTGGAAGCATCATCTTTATTATTTTCAGCAAATTTTTAAATTCTTGTCATCTAGACCACTCTCTGCATTCCATTGCAGCAATTCCAGTGTGGTACCCAGCTTTTTCTGGCCATCTTCGCAATTTGGGTACAACAATTTATGTGATCCTTTAACATTCTCTCGAACTTCAACTTATCATTTTTATTCCCGAAGTTTATCTTTGCATCAAGAATGGCCCGACCTAAATCGTTATCGGGCTCATCAAAAAATATATCTTCGGCATCTTTGTCTTCCCCATTGTCTTATCAACGTGTTCATTAAACATAGGATAGTTTTCATTATCCTCTTATTCTTCGGTGTCTTCCATTATAACCGCTCTTTCTCCGTGCTTCGTCTAACAATTATATCCAGGCATGAAACCGTTCTTAAGAAGGTGGACGTGAAGTGTTTTTTAGTTAGAGTAACCCATCATATTCTTAGAGGCACTACACGGAAAACAAATGAAACCGTTCGACCGCCCGGTTATCTCAGCCACGTGCAGAAAATTATGCATGCCAGTAATGAACTCAGGAAGGCGTCTGTTACCGTACATCCATTGTCGGTTCATCTTCATTATATAAGTATATCAATAACCGTTAATTACACTACTTCATGAATAGATGAGTGACCAAATTAATTAATATTCAAGTTCTCTAACTAAAAAACATTAAATGAAAATTAGAGTACTGAAAAAATGTAATACATATATTCCTCATAAAACATACACTGAAACTAGCATACAACTCTCTTAAAAAAATTGGTCTAACATCTTGGTAGCACTAAAAAAATGAAATGAGTTAAGCTAGGAAGGAAATGAGCTAAATTAGGAACGCCGAAAGAAAGGATCATGTTGCTAACCCTTGTATAGATGGTTGCCTCCAATCTTAACAAAATGGTGGAGAAAGAGGAGATTTGTTGGAGTGTGAGAGGAGAGAAATTATTTTGGACATGTGTTGGAGATTAAAAATAGGCGAGCTAGTTGTGCTCTCGGATGTGCTCGTGTTGAGAAATAGGCTAGAAACCCTTTAGAACCGGTTAGTGATACGAACCGGTACTACAAGTGAGCGCTAGCCCCACATATGGAGCAAATTTGGCGCAAAAACCTTTAGTATCGGTTCGTGTCACGAACCGGTACTAAAGACCGGAACGAATTGGTGCTGAAGGTTTCCGGCGCCCTATGCTCTGGAACAAGTACTAATTCTACCTTTAGTACCGGTTCGTAATTGACCAGGTACTAAAGCTAAAATCCTATGGCCCTGTTTCTACTAGTGATGCCCGTGTAGAAGATAAGTTAGTCAACAAACTAATATATTTCTGAGCATGGGATAGGAATTAGGAGGGCAGCATGTGTACCTCTATTGGATATTAATCACAAGCACTCGTGGGAGAGGAAAACAGTCCAAATATTGCGCCCCGAATTTGCGCACGTGGGCCTATTGGTAGGGTAATTTTTGGATCTAAGTCCTGCCACGTGAGGAACGGTCTTGTCGTGTCTTGCGCCTTTCCACACCATCCCATAGTATTAAGATAAGATAACATTTTCAGCATAAGGTGTCCATCTTTTTATGGCATTTATTTCTTTTGCTTTTTCCCCATCAATAGCTAACACACTAAGTGGTCAAACCATCACTAAGGGAAACTGCCTAGACGCCGACGGCACCCCACTACGCCGACAGCTAAAGGTCGGCCCCCTCGGCGTAGGGTGTTCGGCAGGATCGGCGGACAACGCGCCCGTCAGTGTCTATTCCCCCCTCGGCGTATTTTACTTTCCCCGAGGGCCACCGTCGGCGTCTATTCCCCCCTCAGCGTAGGGTGCTTCCCCGTTACGCGATTAAAATGCGTCCTGTTACGCGATAGGCTACCCCGAGGGAGTGCCGTCGGCGTACGTGCTGCATATTTTCCAAATTTGTCTAAATTTAATATAGCTTTATTTGTTTTCCTATATGATTTTAATATATTAATAAATCTCAGTTAATAGGAGTGGTTGTATACCTCCGAATGTGAGTATACCGCCACCCGCGCCCATGAAATAACACGGTGAAATTTCCCGGAGCCGACCCTATACAACACATTAATATAAAATAAATAAATAACATAATTATTATATGATATACCTAAACATTAATATTAAAAACATAAGTGAATTTGTACGTATCCCGAGACCCCGCAGGCGCCCCTTATTTGGGAAACCGTGGAACTTGCGACTGCGTCTTCTACCCCCATAGACGGGCATCGAAGGGAGGTAGAATAGTAGAACATTCGGTGTTTATGAATGGTTAGGTTATAGAAACATGTAAGACAAGTGTGGCCCCAGAATTCAAGAAGATTCATTGGGGTAGATCCGTAGCGGGAGTTTCGCGGTTTCTTGTTCTCACAACACGCCTAGAAATTCCCGTAGCGGTCAAATGGGTGGGAATCTTCCGAAGAGTTGGTCCATGCTATTGTTTATATGCTTTCTAGGGACCACCAAAACACAACCAAGCAACTAGTTCCACTTTGCTACCCCATTTTGACATCGGTGACGGTCGTAGTCTTATAAGGTTTTTTTAGTCTCTAGCGGGCATAGGGTTTCACCGGAGAGGGGGTCCGTAGCGTCGGGATCCTACCACAATCTAGGGTTTTGGATGGCAACTAGTTACACATTGCTACCCCCATTCGACGCCGTTACCGCGTGTATGCGTATAAGTCTGGTATTTCTCCAGCGGGTCTAGGGTTTCATCGGAGGGGTGCTCCGGAGCGTCCGGATCCTATCACAAGCTAGGGTGGGCCATACCATGTTAGTATATGTGCGTTGTGTGTTTTGGGTGGCAAGGATTGCACTCCGGGGTGTGACCCGCTTCACCGGCATCCGCTTCTCTCTACGGAGTTTACATGCGCTTATAGGCTGAAACTCCCTTATCGGACGAAACATCGGGAATCTTCCGAATAGTTGGGTTCTACCTTTGTGTTCTGTGTTCCTATGGCCTACCCAAACACATCCAAGCAACTAGTTCCACATTGCTACCCCCATTCGACGCCGTTACCACGTGTATGCGTATAAGTCCGGTATTTCTCCAGCGGGTCTAGGGTTTCACCGGAGGGGGGCTCCGGAGCGTCCGGATCCTGTCACAAGCTAGGGTGTGCCATACCATTTTTGATGGGGGGATAATAACCCGGTAGGCCAACTCCAAGGTATAACCCGGCCCAAAGGACGCTGCGCAGCATCCGGCTAAGGATAAAGAAACTTCTAGAAGGCCCAAGGTTTATAGGCCTCGTAACCCGGATTGTGGGTTGCAGTAAGGAAAGCTAAGGTTTGTAAGCGGTGTTCGGGTAGGACTCAAGCTGCGCCTTGGAGGGCAAGCCAAGTAGGGGGACGGGTGCTTTATAAACCGGCCCTATGCTTAGCTTTGCAGAGATCCAAGTAGTAATCATATCGCCGAATATCGAGTATCCATTGTACACGAAGAGATCGAGTTAATAAAGCGAGATCGGAGACTCGGCGACTTCATCGCCGGCTACCAGATTAAATTCCATCATGTTTTCCTCTGAGCTAAATCCTCTCCCAAACGCCTGCGTCGACTTGCCCCAAGATCAGTTACCCCTGGTAACATCTGCCGTGATCATCCCACGGCAGTTGGCGCCCACCGTGGGGCCTGCGTCCAAAGGTGTTTACATCACGGGAGAAGCTCGGAAAAGCATGAGGAACCTCGTCGTCGGAGAGATCTACGACGACCACAAAGGAGAGAAGGTGGTGGACGACTCCGGCTGGGGGCCAGAATCGGATCGCCTCGAATCCGGATCTGTCGTGACAATCGGCCGGATCAGCGTCTTCATCGGTATGGTATGTACCTCTGGCTCGGCTCCTGACGATGTTGGATCTGATTCTGTGTCAGGTGAGGCTACTTGCGCCCAATCAGATAGAGAAGAATCAGTTGGAGCAACAGACCAGATAGAAGAATCCATCGCGCAGTGGGAACAGCCGGAGGAGCCGGCATGGGCCCCGCGTGACCCGGACGGTGGAAAGGATGATACTGAATCTATCCGGGACCTGCTGGAAGACCGGTACGGAGAAGATAACAGCGGAGAAGAACAGCATGAACTCACAACAAGCGTAATACGCCGAGCGGCGGTCTACACGGCCCCCGCAGCCAACCTTAATCAAGGAAACGTGACCACGGCTCCGGTCGGGGCGGCTCAGGCATTGGCGTAGCGGCAGGACGCAGCTAACGGAAACTCGATCCCGGCCCGGGTCGACGGAGAGTCGGCATCAGTGACTAGCCGTGCGGCGGATGAGGAGTTGCACGCGAATACGTTCGGATTCCTGGGAAACCGGACACCGGGGGCGGGTCCTTCAAACCCGCGCCACCCGGCCTTGTTCGACAATAATCTGATCCTAGACCCCACGGTCCTTGCTACGGTTATCACTCCAGAAAACGCAGCTGAACGTGTCAGGGACCTGGATGTGGCCCGCCGCGCGTTGGAACAGCAAAGAAGGCAAGTGGAAGCGGAGAAACAAGGGATGGCTACGCGTCAACGCGAGCTGGATGCATTGGAAACCCGGCTCCGAGAGGAAACATCTAGAGTACACCAGAGACATCAAACTAGACTACCGGCCACGGGTGGGGTCATTAACCCGGCAGCTTTGTTTATTACGCCTCAGGACCAACCGATCCCAGCGGTAAACCAGGGAACTGCGCCTCAGCCGGCAACAGCGGAAGCCCACGCGGCAAACGTGCAGGCCGGGTTACCCCCACCACGAACCAGAGTCACAACCGGCATCGAGTTGCCACCACAGCCGCCGTCACGGTTTCGCACACCAGCAGGCCACTACAACAATCCCATGGACAACGTGTATGCAGCAACGCTTGCATTGAACAAGATCCCGGTAGGAGAATCGCCCCATGCAGAAAGGACCCGGCAAGCGATCGATCTACTGCACACTGCAGTGGCGCAGCAGGCCAATTACCCGGACCACAGAAGCGGGATGCATGGGACGCCATACGCCAGTCAACAACAAGGGAATATTCAAGAAAACTCGGCGCGGCGGAGGGAAGAGTAGCAGCAAATGCCGCCTCCTCCCCGTGTTCCGGCAGCATCGGTGGCGCAGGCCATTGTGGATAGCTCCAGGGCTCGGAGAGCCGGGGCCGGGTCTGCTGCACATGGCTTGCCTGCAGCACCGCGCCCCGCTGCGCCCAGTCTCAACCGTCCTCGCAGGGCCCAAGTGTCTCTCGGATGACATCAGAGCTGAACCTTACCCGGAAAAATTCAAAGAGCCGGGAAAAGTAGTGAATTATGAACCGACCATGGATCCGGAAACATGGTTGAGTAGTTATGAGATGGCAATGTCAATCCGCAATGCATCCGAGAATCTTCAAGCCAAGTTCATGTACTTGATGATGTCAGAAGGAGCAGCAAAGTTATGGTTCACCAACCTGCCAGAAAGATCGATCAAGTCCTGGGAAGAACTGAAGACCGCGTTCGTCAAGCACTTTCATGGAACGTGCAGAAAGCTATTCACTATTGATGATTTAGAGCGATGCGTTCAGAAGAAGGGAGAATCAGCACGCAGTTGGGTACGCCGGGTTATGGAGATACTTCACTCATCCACAGATATTCAGCCCAAAGATGCGCTACAAGCTATGGCAAAAACATGCAAGTATATTCCTTTAGTACAAAAGTTAACTCGCATGAAGTCCAGTAGGAATGCATCGGAGGTTACGATGGGAGAATTAATAGATGCGTGCAACAAACACGCCGCAACAGACACTACAGAGGAGGAAGTTGATGACAAGAAAGCGAAGGTGAATACCAGTAATAGTGGAAGAACCGGCAATGGATCGGCACCGAGTAATAACGGAAATAGTCAGAACAAGCGCCCATTTGAAGGAGGTTCCGAGTTTGTAGCTAATACTGAAGCCGGGTCTTCGAGACCCAGATCTGAAGGGAATTTTAATACCGGAAATCATAATGGAGGACACTATCAGGGACCTCCGAGGCCAGGCAACAGTTGGGATATATTCAGGATGGCGTGCCCGAAGCACAGCAGGAACGGCAAGCCGGCTAATCACTCCTTGGAGCAATGCGCCGACTTACAGAGATGGAAGAACAAGGAAGTAAACAGAGCCATGCGAGGTGCGGGTCGGGGAGGAGGCCCAGGTCCAGGTGGAAATTTGGGCAACGGTCCACCCCCAGCCGGTAACCCGGCAGCAGGAAATCCGGGCAACAATCAAGGGGGAGCGGGAGGTTTCCAGGCTAACCCCAAACAGTTGGGTCAGTATCATGTGCATACTACGAGAGGCTCTAACAAGGACAAAAAGATGCTAAAGCAGGCGGTTAACTCAGTTTCTTCTGCTGTTCCGAGGTATTTGAGATGGTCAGAACAGGAGGTAACATGGAGCAGGAGGGATCACCCGGATAGAATGGATCACCCGGGAGTAGCATTCGTAGTGGCACCACAGGTCAATGGGTATGAGCTGAAAAAAGTCTTGATGGACGGAGGGAGCAGCATCAATATCCTGTACTGGGAAACTTTCCTGCGCATGGGTCTAAAGGAATCTCAGCTACAAAAAAGTACAACAGTTTTTCACGGGATAGTGCCGGGTCATTCAGCGTGCCCTGAAGGAAAAATTGCGTTGGAGGTAGCTTTTGGGGAATCAAAGGACAATTATCGAGTTGAGTGGCTTACTTTTGAGGTGGTTAAGTTGCGCAGTCCTTATCACGCATTGTTTGGAAGACCGGCTTATGCCAAATTCATGGCAAGGCCGTGCTATGTGTATCTACAGCTGAAAATTCCGGGTCCTAAGAAGACCATTACCATACATGGAAATCGAGATATAGCGGCTGAGTGCGATGAAGGAGATGCAGCAATGGCTGAGCAAGCCTGTAGGAAAGAGGAACTCAGGCATTACCGATCTCAAGCGGACCTGGAGGAAAGGGCAACTTCAAAAAGGCCGAGCTCTGAGGAAGAAAAAGCAAAACCCAGGGCAGAGCAAGATGCTAAGATGGTGGCTTTCATCAGGAACGATCCCTCCAAATTGTCTGGCATAGAAGGGGAAATCACATCGTCGTCTACGGCTAGCAGCGCTGCGATAACGACACACCCGGATTGGCTAGCAAACTCGGCACTCGTCATGAAAGGGTCTAACAAGTGGAGAATGTGCGTCGGTCGCGCCAGCCCGGGACCGATTGTCGAAAAGAACTAGACAGTGTAACGGGCAGCAGGTTTCAGACGCGCTCTTTTCCTACCCAGGGTACCTAAGGGGACTGGAAGGTTTTTAATGAGGCGGCTTGCTGACCCAAACTTTGTCGTATCAATAAAAAGAGATGGTTTTCAAGTATTGTCATGGTCTTTGCTTCGATTACAGGTAAGTGGTACTTGTTATTATCAATACATCAGTATCATCAAAATACATTGCACATACATAGGTCTTTGGGGGCTGAGCTGCTTAAATAGCAGTCACGAACCCAAATACCCGGCCTTGATGCCTATGAGTTATGAGGGCCGATTACTCGCAAGGCGAGTACGGTTGCAATCTTATAACCGGACGAAGGAGCCAAATTTCTTGGTTATTCTTACTTAAGCTCGATGTGACTCGCACTAAAGTGGCATGATCTGTTCGCTTACGATTACAATCAACCACGCAGCCCAATGGGATTTGCTTGACCCTGTTTTTCGTATAGATGTAACAGCATGGTATCCACGCGAAAGCCGGCTTACAGTACAAGATAATCAAAAGGGTCATCTAAACCACAAGTCTATGCAGAGTACAAGGCTAATAGCCGAAAACTCAACGAGTATTAAGCATGACTTCAGTATTTACGCAAACGGCTATTGGTTTCCGGCTTGGTAAAGAGCAATTTGTCCTCTGAGAAAGGCCGCACCCCCCTGGCTCGTACTTTGGGTCATGGGGACTGGGGACTTCGAAACAGAAACAAACTGTTTAGCTATTGAAGCTCGAGAGACCCTAGCTTCCGAGTCTTGGGGACTTAAAGAAAAGTCCACTTATCAAAACCCGTGATGCTCGGAAAACCGAGTCTCGCAAAGGGAATCAACAAATAGTTGGGTATCGAGAATAAGTTTAAAGAATAAGACAAGTGTCAAGACTATCAAAAGCCGGGAGAGGCACAAATATATTCCGAACCAAAAGTACGTTACAAGTGATGGTACCAATATCAAGGGTGCACAGACGCACCATCAAAATCATATTAGTTTTAAAACACAAAAGTACCAGGTAACGCTCTACTCGGTATCCTGAGAGCGGTCTTCCGGGTCTTGGTCCTGGATCTGCTCCTTAGCCTTTCCAGCAGCATTACCCGGACTTTCCGCGTCAGGACGGATAGGTGGAGGGACAGCTGGCGTAGAGGTAGACGGCCGTAATCCTAGCTCGGCCTCTCTCTTAGCAGCTTCTTCTTTTCTCCTGGCCAGATCAGTCGCCCATTTTTCCAACATATCAAAGGGAGGGGGTGCCTCTGCCAATATGATTTTTCCTTCAGCATCGTATGAGCTCATGATTGTGTCCAGGTCCATCTTATCGGCCAAAGCGGTGGCCGAGGGGCGTACTGCGGATTGTATGGCCTTGAAGTCCTTGGGTGTAAACTTGGAGCCATCAGCCTTTAATTCTGGAAACCCGGATACTACCTTTGCCGGGTCAAGCTTAGGAAAGTAAGCCTTCGCCAGCGTCAAGGCCCGGGTCATACCGATCCGGCAGGACGAGCGCTTCCATATCTCAATCCATCCAGGCACCGTCGAGCAGGCTTGCATAAGATTCTCTTCACCCGGGTATCCTCGGAAGGCCACTTCACAGCGTCCAATATAAGCTTTGTGCCGGCAAAAAAGGTCCGGAGCACAGTCTTCAATGTTTTTACCTTGGCAATGGCATCGTCCTCTGGAGCAGCGAGGTTCGCACCTGCAGTTGAAACAAAAGGAAAGTATATCAGTTATCCCGATTGTCATAACGATAAAGTAGAGGAAATTAAGTTAGTCGAAGGCAAAAAGCTCACTTAGCAAGATGCGATAAGTATCCGCAATCTGGTTCGATAAGTTCTTCAGCGCGGATTGAGCAGTGTTGTACTTCTTTTTGTATTTGGAAACGTCTTTTTTCAAAGTTTTCATGTTGGCCTCAAGGGCTTCTCTTCGTTTTACCTCAGCAAGTAGGAGCTGTTCGGTCTTGAGTAACACCTCATCGGACCGTGTCACTTCCGCCTGTAAGGAACGAAAGTGTCAGTCGGATATCATGGAAAACCGGGTATTGCGTGAAGTACCGAGCACAACTTCGGTAAGTTATGCCCGGAACTTGGGGACTAGGTATGTACCAAGAGATATCCGGTGTCAATTACCTGATGTGCTGCAGACATACGCTCTAGGAGGTTGTTCTCTGAAGCTTTCATGGTGAGGAGAGCGCTCATCAGCTGGTCAAAATTATCGTTACCCGAGTTAGAAGTCTCGGGGTCGCGGAAACTTGGAGAAAAAGTTTTCCTCTTAGCAGGAGATGGCACCCGGGTCATTCGAATGTCGGGGTCTGCTCCTCCTCTCGCGCCCAAAGTGGCAGTATCTTCTTTCTCGCTTGCGTGCGAGGCTATCGGATACCCGGCTTCTCGCCCAGCCGGGTCTGTCGGTGACGCTTGTCCATCACCAGCTGCGGCGAACACGTCATTAGTTGGCTTCTCTTTGCCCGAGTCCTCGGTTTCCATGTCTTCTTGGTCACTAATAACGACCGTGGCCCTGTGAAAAATATGAAGGCACAGTTAGCACATAGCCGTGAAAAAGACAGCGAGAGTATGGTATAACATTAGGAAAAGAACTTTACCCGGGATTCACCATAAGGTCTGCAGGGAATTCGCTGCTAGAACCGGATGAAACTGAAAAATACCAAACGAGGCGTGAGGTTACCTTGCGAGGGAGTATTTTAGAAGGATCTTTATGTTTAAATAAGGGTATGGTTAGTACCAGTATGCCGAGTTGGAGGTGATGAAATACCCGGGTTAAGGGCATCATCGCCCGGGTGGTTCCGAGTTACCCTGCGCTTGGTCATAGGCGATTCCTTCAGGTATGGCAAAAGGGGGTAATGCCATGGTCAGCTCAGGAATATTATCACAGGAACGCGAATTAGATGTGAGAAATTGATGCAAAACCTTGAAGACGACCCCTTGCGGTTTTCTTTTAGATCCGGCCTTAATTGCCGGCTCTGGTTCATCTTCATTGCTGGCGGACTCCACTTTGCCGTCAGCTTCTTCTTCCTCGTCTTGGTCTTCTTGTTCTGAAAATTACCATGGTTACAATAGGAAAATGAAAAGTGGGATGCGACGAACTCAAAGGAACTGAGCATGTACCTTCGTCCGAGTTAACGGCATCCTCCTTTTCCTCCGGGTTTCCGGAGTTAGGAGAAGCGTCCATCTTCCAGAAATCATCATCGGCCTGAAGTAAAAGCATAAGAGCAAGGGTTAATGGTTGTATCAAGTAAAGAAGATAAGGGTGGAATCGAGAAAACCAGGTCCTTACCGCGGGGGCCGGGTTCTCGAGAGTGAAGGGCTCTAATCCGGCTATGTTCCGGATCACCTCGAGCTTCTCTGTCAGAAAGCCCTTGATTGTCTTGTTGGTGTCACTAGGAGCGAAGCTGCTGGTGGAGTATCGAATTGGGTCCGTGGTTTGCCCCGAGTATTCGCACATCAATTTTGCGCGAATGGAGTTGGGTTGGATGCGGAAATCGACCCAAGTCTTCACCAGGTTAAGACCGATGAGGCCTTGGGCAGAAAGGATGGAGATTTTAGCCAATAGAGGCAGAATTTCTTCCCTTTCCGAGTCAGGGGCAAACCCATTGAAGGTTTCAGAAATGTCAAGCTGACCCTCCGAGTAACCCGGCAATTTCTTTTCGCCGGGTGGGGAGGTGTCCCGGCAGTAAAAGTACGAGAGCTGCCAGTGCTTGACGTGGGAGTTGAGGGTGAGAGGAGGCATTAAAGAGTTCTTGCGGCGTTGGATAGAAACCCCGCCGCAAGTAAGAAGTGCACCGTCGCCGCTTTCGCGGCACGGTTTGCACTGGAAAAGTTCGACAAAGAGAGCCAAACTTGGCGGAGTGCACAAGTAAGACTCGGAGAGAACGATAAAATGGGAGATTTTTAGTACAGAGTTGGGTCCTATGTCGAAAATGCGAAGGCCATAATGGCTTAAAACGTCGCGGAAGAAAGGGTGACCCGGAGGCCGGAAGCCCCGGGTCACGTGTTCAACAAAACAAATTACCTCATTTTCTGCTGGGGTGGGCCGGGTTTCGTTACCCGGTACCCTCCAGTGGATAGTTTCTGGAGAGGGAAGAACCCCTAGCTCGACCAGTTCCTCCAGTTTGGCCTTGGTGACGGAGGACCGCGCCCAGTTGGCGGATATGGAGTTTGTGGTTTTGGCTTTAACCGGCAGCTTTCCCTGCTTCTTGGGTGCCATGGGGTTAACCTGAAAAAGCGTCAGAAGAAAAGATGTGAGAAACGAAACTCGGACATTATCAGTTGACCGAGTATTGACGAGTGGTGTCAAGTTAGCCTGGAATTTAAATATGATCCGGGTATATTATTTTGCTAAGCAAGGTATGAATTGTCCGGGTATCGTGCATTATTACAAAAGTTGTAGAATTTTATGCATGGATGAGCGTTTGGGGATGATAAGTGGGTGTCCGTACATCTGTTATGAGCAAATGAGCCGGAGAAGGAGGGTTTTCCGGGTGATAGGAACAGGGGCGGAAGATTTGGGCGGCTCAAGCCCAGATTGGGAATTCCATTTCTAGGTTATTGGTGAAATTAATGATTACAGTTGGTAGGAGAATGAGTTGAAGGGTATATCCTACCTATTGGGTGGGCTAGAGTGAATACTAGTGACCTAATTCGGCGTGACCCAAGAAATCGTGGGCGGCCCAATCCAGATCCAATCTGAGGGAGAGTCAAGAAGTTGTGAGGGAAAATTAGAGAATGTGAGAGACTTACCGGAGGAGATTGAAGTGAAGCTTTGCGGAGGCAAATGGCGCAAGCTTGATGCCCCTTCGCGATTCCTGGCGGACAGGTTGGGGGTCTGGCGGCGGATCTGGGCGGCGGGGCGGAGCGCGCTGTGGCGGAGCGCAACCGGCAACGGATGGGCTCCGGTGATGCGCGCGAGGCTTCCGTGGTGATGCTCTGTGAGCTCGAGCTTGAAAGAAGGAAGGAGGAGAAATGGGGGAAAGTGAGCCGTTGGGGTTAGGGTTACCTCTAAGGACTTATTTATTACGGCCGGGGTGGAAAAACTCATCCCAACGGGTGGGACCCGGAAATTACGGGGTAACAGCTATTTGTGTGAAATCTGCGAGATACGCCTTAAGTGTAGATCGAGGTCTCCGAACGAAAAAGAGAAGCAGATCCTCTCCACGGTACCAAGACAAATTATCGAGAGAAGTATAAAGTTTTTCTATTCTTATCAAGGCTTAGACCGGGAAGTTGAGCAAGGCATCTGGAAGGAAAGCCGGGTTACTATGTGGCCACCAGGGAGTTGGGCCTAGTCATTTCATGAAGTAATTCAACTCGGTCTCCACACGTTCGTGTGATTGATATTTTTTTGCAGGGAATAGCCAGCGCTTCAAGGAGGGATCTTTGAAGCCCAAGCTATTCTGGGGACTACTGATGGGGGGATAATAACCCGGTAGGCCAACTCCAAGGTATAACCCGGCCCAAAGGACGCTGCGCAGCATCCGGCTAAGGATAAAGAAACTTATAGAAGGCCCAAGGTTTATAGGCCTCGTAACCCGGATTGTGGTTTGCAGTAAGGAAAGCTAGGGTTTGTAAGCGGTGTTCGGGTAGGACTCAAGCTGCGCCTTGGAGGGCAAGCCAAGTAGGGGGACGGGTGCTTTATAAACCGGCCCTATGCTTAGCTTTGCAGAGATCCAAGTAGTAATCATATCGCCGAATATCGAGTATCCATTGTACACGAACAGATCGAGTTAATAAAGCGAGATCGGAGACTCGGCGACTTCATCGCCGGCTACCAGATTAAATTCCATCATGTTTTCCTCTGAGCTAAATCCTCTCCCAAACGCCTGCGTCGACTTGCCCCAAGATCAGTTACCCCTGGTAACATCTGCCGTGATCATCCCACGACAATTTTAGTATATGTGTGTTGTGTGTTTTGGGTGGCAAGTAATGCACTCCGGGGTGTGACCCGCTTCACCGACATCCACTTCTCTCTACGGAGTTTACATGCGCTTATAGGCTGAAACTCCCTTATCGGACGAAACATCGGGAATCTTCCGAATAGTTGGGTTCTACCTTTGTGTTTTGTGTTCCTATGGACTACCCAAACACATCAAAGCAACTAGTTCCAGATTGCTACCCCCATTCAACGCAGTTACCGCGTGTATGCGTATAAGTCCGGTAGTTCTCCAGCGGGTCTAGGGTTTCACCGGAGGGGGCTCCGTAGCGTCCGGATCCTGTCACAAGCTAGGGTGTGCCATACCATGTTAGTATATGTGTGTTGTGCGTTTTGGGTGGCAAGGATTGCACTCCGGGGTGTGACCCGCTTCACCGGCATCCACTTCTCTCTACGGAGTCTACATTCGCTTATAGGCTGAAACTCCCTTATCGGACGAAACGTCGGGAATCTTCTGAACAGTTGGGTTCTACCTTTGTGTTTTGTGTTCCTATGGCCTACCCAAACATATCCAAGCAACTAGTTCCACATTTCTACCCCATTCGACGTCGTTACCGTGTGTATTTGTATAAGTCCGGTATTTCTCCAGCGGGTATAGGGTTTCACCGGAAAGGGGCATGACCGTTCGTAGCTAGGGTTTGAATATTGAGAAAATCTTGGTGTATCTATGATGAAATAGGTAGTTGTGTAGCTAAAAATTATTTTTGCCAAAAATCATGAGCAAACTATGAGGTACCTTAGTTCAAATTTGACCAGTTTCCATCGGAATCGGCAGAAACTTGTGTTTTTGAAAAGAGGTGGATGGAAACCTTTTCATATGAAAAAAATTGTTATTTTTGCATATAATATGGTCTAGTATTTTAAAAAAATTATAGCTCTCAAGTTTTGCAACATATTTGTGGTAGGTTCTTCACAAAAAACCCTATTTTTTACACTCGGGAAATGGAAAATGGTTTTTTTCTTCAATGAAAAGGAAAACTTCCTCCGTCAACATTGTCCATGATTCCAATATGCATGTTTGTGTGGAATATGGGAAAATTTGAAGAAACCATGCCATGGATATGACCATAACACCCGTCATTTGGCCCGAAACCCAGGAATGTTTGGAGGAGATAGCTTATTTTTGTGAACACATTTTTAACATAACTGTCGTATTCCAAGTTTATTATTTTTGGTGTATACTAGTACCTATATAATGACACCACGCGAAGGCCTTGCATAATTTTGGGTTGTTTTGAATTTTTTGGAATTTTCTAAGCCGGTTTAAGGAAAAAGTCAAGGCGGGGGGCATGACCGTTCGTACCTAGGGGTTGAATATTGAGAAAATCTTGGTGTATATATGATGAAATAGGTAGTTGTGTAGCTAAACATGATTTTTTGCCAAAAATCATGAGCAAACTATGAGGTACCTGTAGTTCAAATTTGACCAGTTTCCGCCGGAATCGGCAGAAACTTGTGTTTTTCAAAAGAGGTGGATGGAAACCTTTTCATATGAAACAAATTGGTTATTTGTGCATATAACATGGTATAGTATTTTCATAAATTATAGCTCTCAAGTTTTGCAACATATTTGTGGTAGGTCCTTCACAAAAAACCCTATTTTTTTACACTCGGGAAATGGAAAATGGTTTTTTTCTTCAATGAAAAGGAAAACTTCCTCCGTCAACATTGTCTGTGCTTCCAATATGCATGTTTGTGTGGAATATGGGAACATTTGAACAAACTATGCCATGGATATGACCATAACACCTGTCATTTGGCCCGAAACCCAGGAATGTTCGCAGGAAATGGCTCATTTTTGTGAACACATTTTCAACACAACTGTCGTATTCCAAGTTTATTATTTTTGGTGTATACTAGTACCTATATAATGACACCACGCGAAGGCCTTGCATCATTTTGGGTTGTTTTGAATTTTTTGGAATTTTCAAAGCCGGTTTAAGGAAAAAGTCAAGGCGGGGGCATGACCGTTCGTATCTAGGGGTTGCATATTGAGAAACTCTTGGTGTATCTATGATGAAATAGGTAGTTTTCTAGCTAAAAATGGTTTTTTCCAAAAATCAGGAGTAAACTATGAGGTACATGTAGTTCAAATTTGACCAGTTTCCATCGGAATCGGCAGAAACTTGTGTTTTTCAAAAGAGGTGGATGGAAACCTTTTCATATGAAACAAATTGGTTATTTGTGCATATAACATGGTCTAGTATTTTCAAAAATTATAGCTCTCAAGTTTTCCAACATATTTGTGGTAGGTCCTTCACAAAAAACCCTATTTTTTACACTCGGAAAATGGAAAATGGTTTTTTTCTTCAATGAAAAGGAAAACTTCCTCCATCAACATTGTCCGTGCTTCCAATATGCATGTTTGTGTGGAATATGGGAACATTTGAACAAACTAAGGAATGTTAGGAGGAGATAGCTCATTTTTGTGAACACATTTTCAGCACACCTGTCGTATTCCAAGTTTATTAATTTTGGTGTATACTAGTACCTATATAATGACACCACGCGAAGGCCTTGCATCATTTTGGGTTGTTTTGAATTTTTTGGAATTTTCTAAGCCGGTTTAAGGAAAAAGTCAAGGCGGGGGGCATGACTCTTCGTATCTAGGGGTTGCATATTGCGAAACTATTGGTGTATCTATGATGAAATAGGTAGTTGTGTAGCTAAAAATGATTTTTGCCAAAAAAACATGAGCAAATTATGAGGTACCTGTAGTTCAAATTTGACCAGTTTACATCGGAATCGGCAGAAACTCGTGTTTTTCAAAAGAGGTGGATGGAAAACTTTTCATATGAAACAAATTGGTTATTTGTGCATATAACATGGTCTAGTATTTTCAAAAATTATAGATCTCAAGTTTTCCAACATATTTGCGGTAGGTCCTTCACAAAAAACCCTATTTTTTACACTCGGAAAATGGAAAATGGTTTTTTTCTTCAATGAAAAGGAAAACTTCCTTCGTCAACATTGTCCGTGCTTCCAATATGCATGTTTGTGTGGAATATGGGAACATTTGAACAAACTATGCCATGGATATGACCATAACACCCGTCATTTGGCCCGAAACCTAGGAATGTTCGGAGGAGATAGCTCATTTTTGTGAACACATTTTCAACACAACTGTCGTATTCCAAGTTTATTATTTTTGGTGTATACTAGTACCTATATAATGACACCACGCGAAGGCCTTGCATCATTTTGGGTTGTTTTGAATTTATTGGAACTTTCTAAGCCGGTTTAAGGAAAAAGTCAAGACGGGGGGCATGACCGTTTGTATCTAGGGGTTGAATATTGGGAAACTCTTGTTGTATATATGATGAAATAGGTAGTTGTGTAGCTAAAAATGATTTTTTTCCAAAAATCATGAGCAAACTATGAGGTACCTGTAGTTCAAATTTGACCTGTTTCCAGCGGAATCGGCAGAAACTCGTGTTTTTCAAAAGAGGTGGATGGAAACCTTTTCATATGAAAAAATTGGTTATTTGTGCATATAACATGGTCTAGTATTTTCAAAAATTATAGCTCTCAAGTTTTCCAACATATTTGGGGTAGGTCCTTCACAAAAAACCATATTTTTTACACTCGGGAAATGGAAAACGGTTTTTTTCTTCAATCAAAAGGAAAACTTCCTTCGTCAACAATGTCCGTGCTTCTATTATGCATGTTTGTGTGGAATATGGGAACATTTGAACAAACTATGCCATGGATATGACCATAACACCCGTCATTATGACCACTATAGTTTCTAATTTCGGATAGATTATTCCTAGTTTCTAAATACTAGAAGAGCAGGTTATGCATTTATAATAAGTTTCAGAGCCAGCAACAGAATCTTGTTCACCTTGAGCAATATTTTTATAGATGTAATGTATACAAAAAAATGATTTATTTTTTGTTTGTTACTGTTAGTGCAAAAACAAATATTAGAAAAAAAACTAGAAAAACAGAATATTGGAAATACAAGGATAATGCATTGGTTTAAACAAAATATTAGGAAAAAAATTACCTAGGCCGACGGGATGCCGTCGGCGTAGGGAAAGGTTTTTTTTTAAAACACACACACGCATGCACACGGCCTACACGGCGCAATCGAGCGCAAAATTTTTCTTTTACCTAAGCCGACGGGATGCCGTCGGCGTAGGGTTAGGCTTTTTTTAAACACAGACGCAAGCACACGGCCTAAACACAACGATCGAAAGTAGAGAAAAAAAATTATAACCCTCGCGCGTCCTCCTCCCCACGCGCGCCGCCGCCGCCGCCCCGTCGTCGCAGCCGCCGCCTCCCCAGCCCCTCCCGCGCCCGCCCCGTCCTTCCGGCTCCCGCCCCGGCCCCTCCCGCGCCCGCCCCGGCCCCTACCGCGCCCGCCCCGGCCCATCTGGCCGCGCCGCCGCCGGACCCGCCCCGGAGGAGCTCCGGGCTCGCCACCCCGCCCCTCCCAGCGAGCTCCCGGCCGCCCCGGCCCTCACAGCGAGCTCCCGGCCGGATCGGAGATGGTAAATTTTGTTTTCTTGATTTTTTTTCTTCTGTTAGTAAATTAGAAATTAGTTTAGTTAGTTAGTAGGTTAGCAAATTAGCTTTGGTTAGAAAATTAGTTAAAAAGCGCGTCGGTGACGCCCCCCGCTCGCGTCGGCGATGCCAGCCCACGTCGGCGACGCCCGCTTCAGCGACTCCCCCCGCGCACGTAGGTGACGCCCGCGCTCGTCGCATATTATCTGCATATTATAGATATCTGTTTTTCTAATTCGCATATTATGTGCTACAGGATATCGGGTAGGAGCCGCCCACGACACGCCATCGATCTTCGACCCCGCCGCCGCTGTCTGGAGCCGCCACCCCACACTGTCGATCCCCGACCCCGCCACACCGTCGATCCTCGATTCCTTCACGCAGTTGTTCGACTACGTCCTCTACCGCCGAGGGTGAGCTAGAACTCCGTATCCCCCTCGCATTTTTTTTGTGTCGCGTCACCTAGGTGTCATTTCCTGACCGCAAGCGTTACGCAGATCAATGGCGGGAGGCGATGTGGAAAACCCTTTGGAGCACGAGACCGATGTGAGAGCGTTGGTTGTTGCGGGAGGTGGCAGGGAGCATGAGCGTTACTTCCTGGCTGATACGGTGACCCCGCACATGCTTGAGTAGAGCTTGACGCGTGTCAAGTCTACCCTCACCGCCGATGACCCATCTGTCACGCGTCATCGCCGGCCTTGCCGACCTCACTATGATGTAAGTTGTCTCAATTTCATCCTATTTTCGACATTCGTTCCTGAGGTGACTAAGTTCACGAGATTCAACTTTCTTGGAATTGTAGCCTCCTTTCGAGGCGGCCTACGAAGCCGCTTTTGCGGAATATGAGATGGAGTATGACGAGTGGGTGCAGGTCTCACAGGCCCATCGACAGTGGGAACGGATCTTCAATGTTGTAAGTTACAACCTATTGTTTCTACAAAATATTACAAGTCTCATTTCCCGTGGTTTCAACCTTCATTTCTACAACGCCTAACATCTACCCTATCTTGCAGGCGACCCGCATGCTTCTTACTACTGGTGAGCGGCCGACAACGCCGATACCAGAGGAACCAGCGGACCCGGGGCCGGCGCCACGGGCCCCGTCGAGGGAAATATTCGCTCGTGGATACTACTCATCGACTCCGGTAAGTAATTTGGCAAACTAGTTGTTCTCGATATCATGTGCATTCTAACTTGCTAACTTTTGCTCACACATGCATGTAGGGCTCGGGATGCTCCACGCATCGACCCTTTGGTCGTCCTGATGCCTCGCCCACGGGTTCCCGAGAGATCACAGCCTCGCTGACTTCGTCTCGTCCGACCACACCGGTTCATGCCGGTGGTGCTGCCTCGCCAAGTTCCGGGGTTGGTTCGACGGCGGCTACCCAGCGCCTTGCGTCGCCGATCCCGATGAGGTCGGAGATGGGTACCTCGAGTGACCGGGCCGTGTAGCTAGGAGATGGTTGTGCTTGTAAGTACGGTTGAATCATGTCGTTGGATCATGTATGCACGGTGGTTGGATGATTATGTATGCACGGTTGGATGATACAAGGATCATGCTTTTGTGATGTTATATGATGTTTGGATTGATATGGTACGGTTGTGTGAAGTATATGATATTTGTGTGTTGTTATTTCATAATTTAGAATTTTTATTTCTATTTAAAACCTGCAAAATTGCCCGGTAGAAATAACAGGAAAAAATAGCAATTAAATCAAAAAAAAATATTACACGACCTACCCCGAGGGGAACCCCGTCGGCTTAGGTCCTCTGCCCAGCCCAGCATCGGGATGTACGCCGAGGGGGGCCGTCGGCCCAGACGTTGTCCCCAACCCAGCACAGGGGCCTACACCGAGGGGGGCCATCGGCGTATGGTACCACGCGAGCGACCAGGAGACCGCCACGTGGAAGTCTACCCCGAGGGGGGTGGCCGTCGGCGTATGTCCGGTACGTAACGGATCCGTTCTGACACGCGGTGGGGCCCACTAATCTGTACGCCGAGGGTGATAACATACGCCGACGGCCAAAACGGAATCGCCGACGGACGTGTACGCCGAGGGGGTCTGTCGGCGTAGGTGTACGCCGAGGGGGATGTGCTCTACCCCGAGGGGGTCTTGCCGTCGGCGTAGGAGGGCGATCCTGTAGTGCATGTCATTTCTTCTGGTTTCTCTATCAACAGCCGTAGTCTAAATAGGAGCCTGCTCTTCACTCCTTCATTCAGTAGGCCTCCACATAAACAAAATCCCGACGTGTCAATTTAAGAGACGGTGCATGCTGAAGCATCACGGACCATGGCCTAATTAATTAAGCATAGGAGGGTACATGGTAATTAATTGAGCGACAAAAGGAACATAAATTTGGGGGTGGGAGGAAAAGCAAAGATTGTGAACAGTATGATGTTCCCGGATGTACGGTATAGATTGAATTTTCCCACATAGGTCTTGCTTTTATAAGTAGCGGAGATGGGGACGGAGATGCAGATGAAGATAAAACTAAGATAAAAAATAGTGGGGTTCAAAAAGAGCTAAAGGAAAGAGTAAATCTTCCACGTGAAAGCCTCGCTTGGAGTGTGTGACACAAAAAATGGCAAAGAAATCACTTTTCATTTCGTGTGTTTTAAGCTGGCTTGGAATTTTCTTTTTGGAAAACTACGTGATAGTAGGGACTCCAACGGTATAAAGAGGACAAGGAATCAGATGCAAAGATTTGGTCCTACACATGCAGTGCAATAATAACATACTCCTCCGTTCTCTAATAAGTGTACCTCTAAAATTAGTCTTGGTCAAACTTTACCAACTTTATACAAAATAATATTATTATATATGATATAAAATTCATGTATTATGAAAGTATATTTCAAAACGGCTTCCAACTGTCCGTAATTAAAAGGTAGACCATGCTCAACTTAGAAATTAGCTCCTTAGAACATCTTATAATATGATACGGCACAATGGGAGTATTTGTCATATGATATAATAGAACGACATCCCGCTCGTTTGTACTCCACCTGTCTGGAAAGACGCCCTCTGATGTTTGTGGTCAACAAGGTACAATATTGATCATGATTTATACTTACAATATGTTGAACGGTACCATAAAATTAGAGTTATAAAGATGTATGCAATGAAATAATTTGGAAAGACGAATTCAACGGTACCAACTATACATTTGTAATCCATATAATTATACTAGTATATATTAGCTGTCAAAGTCAAGCATTAAATAGCAGCATAATAATAGGGCCGCCTCCTTATATTTTGGAACAGCCGGAGTAGCCTGTAGGCTGGTTCCCGAGATGGAACGCATCGGAGTTTGAGTGTATGAACAGTAAGATACAAACAAAAGCAGATGGCAAAAAAGAGCTAAAGGAAACTCTTTCCACACGATGGAAGAGTGTGTGACACAAGAGTTGGCAAAGAAATCTCCTTTACTAATTCGTTGTTTGTCCGTGACATTTACGCCTTCCAGGTGGTGAGAACTTTAAAAAAAGAAAAAGAAAAAAACTGTGCTAGTGACTTGGACGGTACTATAAAGTTGAGGACGGGATTGGGGTGCAATGATTTGGTGCCACGGGCGGGAAAGAATTTGTCATAACTAACCACATAATACACCAAGGAAGAGGCGAGTCACTCATACCGACGTACGTTCCCTAAGACATGGCGGCGGCAGGTTCCAGCAATGCCGTGTCACGGTCACGGCCGGAGCAAGCGGCGGTCCTCACCGTCACCGGTGATTCTAATGTGGAGTCACTGAAGCAAGCGCTGAAGAAGATGGAGCCCCTTGGAGGAAGGCTGTCGGCTCTGCTTCGCGGCCGCGTCGTCTCTCGAGACCACGTCTGGTTCCGCCTGGCGTTCCTGGCGCACAAGCTGAGCGGCATCGTGGCGGAGCTGCAGCGCCAATTGGAGAAGCTGCCCATCTACGACGATCCCTCCAAGCCGGAGACGGCGCTCCGGCTGCAGGAGCTGGCGCAGCTGGCCGACATGGACGTGGGGCGCCTCCTGGACAGGTGGGAGCAAGCCCCGCGCTGCGCCCTGCCGTGGCGCAATGTCCGCGGCGAGACCATCGAGAGAAGCCTCTCCTGGCTCGTCTCCAAAGGCCTGCTCGTCACCCACGTTCTCACCTGCGACACCAACGACGACGCTTCTGACCCGGAGCTGCTGCCGCAGGAGGATGGACTCCTCGGCGTCGACGGCGCGACCAAGAAGCTGCGCGCGTGGCTCACCAACGATGACGACGGTGGCCTCAAAGTTGTCTCCATCGTTGGACGAGCCGGGGTGGGCAAGACGGCGCTAGCCATGGAGTTGTACGGGCAAATCAGCGACCAGTTTGACTTCCGCGTCACTGCCAAGATGTCCCGGAGACCTCACAAGCAGCGCTTTCTCAAGCACATCATTGATCAGATAAGCACCCAGATCCGAGAACAAGACCAAACGGGCCCGGTCAGGCGCATTCACCAAAACACTAGGAGGTAATATATACCTCTCCCATGCACAAATCTTGTAAACCAGAACGGCCTCGCCCTATATATTGCCCACTCAAACCTCTTTTGCACAAATCTAACAAAAAAAACCCTAATATATCCAAGCAATAATATTAGAAAATAATCACTACCACATAGACTTTTCTTTTTTGAAACGGAAATCCCAGCCTCTGCATCAAGTGGATGCACACAGGTTATTTATTAATAATAGAAATCCATCATCCCAGATTAATCCATCGACCAGCAAACGTCGGAGTCTACACATAATGTATCCCCCTAGTGTGTAGCCACCCACCCTGGCTGAAGATAGCCCGCACGACCGCCATCAATCGTGCACATCCTGTATCCAAGCGTCCACGCAGCTCTTCCGGTGATAGAAGCGGCCACATGTGGATCCATCTGGTGGCTCTGTGTGTTACCTGCAAAAAATGACCAGCTTTCATATAGCTTTACCAAGTGTCACATTTTTCACCGGGCTTTGCCGAGTTCCTTATTTTTCTTGGGTGATTTTCCCAAACACTAGATATAGGGAGGCCCTTGTCGAGTGCCCGAAGAAAAGCACACGACAAAGAGCTCAACACTCGGCAGTCATCTCGATTGAGGTGATGCTTGCTGGCCACCTCACGCCATCAAGAAACTATCTCATCATTAATTTTGTGAATGTGAATTAAAACTCAATTGTCGAAAATAGTTGTGTATATATCCAAGCCATTAAGAAACTAATTCATCATCATTTTTTATGGACATGAATTAAGATGAACAGTGGAAACAATTTTGTATACAACCAAGTTAATTAGCATTGCGCACGACATGAAGATGTGGCCATTGCCTAATTTCAAGCCGTTTCGCAGGGACATGCCGACTGAGGAGATGGTTAGCAGCATCAAGAATAGTCTGAAAAATAAGAGGTACTGTTATGTTTATTTAGTTTCCCCGTAAAGCATGTCGTATTATATTACTTTCACAAGGGCATCTTAAGTTTTTTTTCCTCAGATTGAAACTCTTAGAAATATTCACCTCAAATTAATTTTATCCAAACACTGTTCACTATCTGTGTGTTTTAGAATTGCCAAGCTGCACCAGGCAGAGGGTATGACGACTAGTTAAGCAATAGAGAATTATATATCAGAAGACCGAACTCCTAAAAGAATATACTCCATGATTTCACTATGCTTGTTCTAGCATTGGGGATATCTGTTTCAATATAGTTATGCATTATGTAGTTATTACAACTAGCACAATGTCCGCGCTTCCCTACGGTTAAACATTTGTTATTATTAACCAGCCACAATGCATTCAAATGAATCGAGCCGAAAAAGACACGCACGCACGCGTCGCTCCCGGGGGGCGGCCCGGGCGAAACCCTAGCCGCCGCCGCCCCACACCCCCTCCTTCCCTTCCACCCGCCGCCGCCGGAGGAAGCCACCGGGGGCACAACCCTCCGCGTGGTGGACGGCGGCCGGCGGGTCCTCGCCTCCTCAGCACAAGCGCGGCGGGAGGCCTCCGGCCAGATGCGTGGGTCGGGCCCTGGACGGCTGGCGCGGACGGCGGATCACGGACGCCGAGGCGGCCCTGGTTCTTCTAGCGGTGGCTAGTGGCTGGGTCTGCGTGGGCAGCCGGCGCTGGCCGGGGTGGCTCTGGGTGGCGTCGGCGATGTGATCTGTGGTGACTCGGCCATGGTGCGGCGGCCGCGGAGACCTCGACGGCCGGTGTCTCTCTCGCCTCTTCGTCACGCAAGCCTGCAGCGCCCCTCGAGCGGCTCCGTCGACGGCCTTGAGCGGGACGGTCACACGGGATGGTGGGCGCGGGTCTGGTGGCGGTTGGCGGCGGTGTGTCCCCGTGCTAGGCTCCGGTGGCGGCACGACCTGCTGCTAGGCGGCGGGGTTCGTCACTTGAGCTCGACGGCGGACTGCACAGACGGCTCGGCGTTTTGGTGGCGGCGGCGCCATCGGCTTGGCTCCCGGGCGGCGCGGCCTCCTCTGTCTTTGGCGGCGGGAGGCGGTGGTGCTAGGGACCGTCGGCGGCAAGGCTCCCGGTGGCGGCGGATGCGGAATCCAGGTGATCTTTCCCCTCCCGCAAACGTCCCTGCTGGGATTCGTTTCGCAGCGTCGGCGCTGCGAGACATCAGAATAAAGGAGGTGGTCCTTGGGTTTCCCATCGCGCGAAGATGAAGATCCTGATGTAGTTTCTCTTTGATCAAGCCGGGGTGTCGACCCGAAAGGCTTCGCCGGCGAACTCCCATGGGCGTCGCCTGGATATTGCTGGATCGGTGGAATTCGGTCACAATGCTCAGTCATCAAAGGTGAGATTGGAGGACTAGCAACGGTGTTCGGAGTCTTTGCATCGATGGGGAACTGACTTGGAGTTACAAGATTCGTGGCAGCCGTATGTAAGAGGGGGCGACAACATGCGTGAAGTCCAAAGTCCTACCTTTCAGGGTGAAATCCCAAGGTCTGGCCTTAATTGGTTGTGTCTGGCACTGGTCTTCTTGGAACCGTTGTTTTGAGAGCGAGGATTATCTTCAGGGTGAAAACCCAAGGTCTGACCTTAATTGGTTGTGCCTGACACCGTTCTTCTTGGAGACGTTGTTTTTGAAGAGATGGACATCAGCTATTGTTTAGGTGGTGGTTGTGCGGATACCGCGAGGACTGTAACTTTTCTTTTTATTGTCTTTCGGCTATGTGCATCCGTGATGACTATGGTTATTGCGTTGTTGCAGAGACCGGGTGTAATTTGTATCTCCGCGATATTAATATACTTCCCTTTATAATAAAAAATGCATTCAAATGAATCAAATATATGATTAAGGGATCGTGCTAATAAGTGAACGTGCCCCAAATTAGCATTATGTGGATATGGTAACTGAGCCATGTATGCATGCAGCCACATAGATTTTTTTTGGTTTTCAAACCTTAAAATGTTTTATCTCTTGAACCGTAAGTCGAAATTAAGATCCATTTTCACGGTTGGATTTGACACGAAGAGACCTTCGAAACCAAATCATATGTTGATATGTTTAAAAAATTCTTATCTTTCGATCCTACATAACAGATTATAGTCACTTCGTCACCAGGTATACTCAAATTTGTCACAAAATCAAATGGTTGATATGTTTTTTGAACTTCGCTTCTTACCAATGTGAGGTTTTCCTAATGGTAAAGCCATATCTTACGTGTTTAGAGTAGATAAAATACTCACTCTCTCTACAATGCAGATCATTGGCATGAAAAAAATAGATTTGAAAACTATCTGATAACTCTGTATTATTGCGGATATAACCTTTAAACATTCATACTGGTTGGTACAGTACTATAACCTGGTAACCGGTGATGGAAAATTGTACGTCAAAACGTATTAAGATGAGATCTTATTTTGAAGTTCTCGGAAAAAACATATAAAAACTAGGTATTATTTGGGTGGTAATCATTAAGTAATAGTATGGTACCTACTGTATAATAACCTGGCAACTAACGATAAAAAAAGTTCATCAAACCAAATTAAGATGTGATCTTGTTTTTAAGTAATCGTCGAGACGGACCAATAGTGAAGACGACTCGTCATTTGGAGTAATTCAGTTTGAGGTTTTGGATTGTGGGAAGATTCCTTGCATTCATACATGTCATTGATCCCGCCACCCATCCGTCGGAGGAAACTTCTTCATGGGACACATTCCTTTAATATATTAACCGATGATTAAATTGTATGTATAAGTCAACACAACATTTAAGAATGATAACAATGATGTCGACACACCAAGGCTATGCGATTGACTATGCGAGTGAGACGGGTTCTTGATGGTGGACGAACCTAAAATGGATAAACCGAACAGGAATCCAACATGGATTAGCTCGTACCACCATGTAAAATCAGACATGGACCCTAATATATAACCGTCTCCACATCGTGTCCTATCATGTCGCCCAACTGTTTCGCATCAACCCTTGATCAACATCGTGTCCTATCATGTCCATAACACTATTCCCCCATGCCCTAGTTCATATGCATCTAAGCTCAGCTTGATCGGCCCGTGTTCGTTAAAGGAATCTCGTGGCCGATTCACGCCTTTAGACTCCTTCCTTCAAGCTGGACCACAAGGCACGATCCTAATTTTATTTAGGTATTATGTGGATCCCAATTCACATCATCGGCTGACTTAGCTTTGGCTTTTTCTGCAACCATGTCATATAAGTTAATCATCCAACACCTTGTGTTTTTTACTCTATGGTTACTTGCAGTAAATCGTCCCTCCGTTTGAAAAATGATGTCTCGATTGGTTCAGTTCTTAATAAGCTGAGACATGCTTTTTCAAATAGAGGGAGTTTTTTTTTGAACAAGGGAATGGCCCCGAAGGACCTAGAACTGCATTAATCAGGCGGCTACTTTACACAGAGGACCTGGTGACACATGCAAATAACACCAAGGTCCTTAAAAATTACACCCAGAACCTTGAAAAGAAAGTAGAAAAAGCAATCGGGCCCCTGGATGCTTTGACCGTCGCAAGTCGACCTGCAGACGCCGGCAGAAGCCACGCCGCTGGGGACGAAACCACTTGGGGCGCCGCTTCCGATGAGGCCGTCGTCTTGGCCATTGAAGATCTTCTAGCAAAGGAAGAAGGAGCTCGGTGGAGTGAAGAAACCGAGCATGGCGCGGCCTCTTTGGTCAGGAATAGCTCTGGCGTGACGCCGCCCGTGCTTGGGCTCTCCGCTTTACGCAGCTCGCAAGGGCAGCACCACCGCACCACCCTCACCTTCCCAAGACCACATGGCACTCCAAATCCGGGCTCGACCGCTGAGCCACGAACCGCAACACTTGCAGTCAACATCGAGCTTATTGGGGGAGGAGGGAGCAGAAACCACAGCACTGCACATCGTCTCCATCCTCTGGAGCACTCCGAGGAGCAGCAGCAGCTTCACCCATCGCTGGAGGGAGCTCGCAAGCCACATCGATGAACTCCCTCGCATAAAGCCAAACAAAACAGAGGCTACACAACTCAAACTGAAAGAAAAACTGAAACAAACCTAGATCTACTCTGTATAGACCGCGCTACGCATCCTTGTCGCCGCCGGCCGGCCGAGCCGTCGGAGAGGAGTAAGGAGCGCGCCGGTGAACCCTCAGCGACTCTCAACGGGGACGGGACTCAGAGCAGAGAGGAGAGGTGGGGATTTGGAGGCCAAATAGAGGGAGTATAAAACTTATTTTCAGAAAAAAACGCATCAACCTTTGTTAAGACCGGGTTAATTGCACCTTATGTCACAACAACCATGGGGATGAAAACAAAAATACAACACGTTAAATACTATCTTTTGTGATTATTAGAGAGAGTGTGGTAGAAAGTACGATATACATGTGTAGCATCAGATCACATAGGATTTGGCTTTGGATCGACTTGATTGTCTTTTTTTGCCATGCTTTTTTTTTACGAGTAGCAGCATCGTGTTTGATTTGGTTTCGGATCGATTTGATTGCCTTTTGTTTTGTGCAATCCTTTATTTTTTATTTAGCAACAGGGTCATGATTCCTAGAGGAGTGAGGGATTTAATTGGTTCCTTCGCCAAACCTGATATGTACTTATGGAATGCGGTTTGATACAGTTATATTGAGGGGGCAAAACGAAAATTCAAGGACATATCATTGGCAATCTTCACCACCTCAAACACTTCTATATAGTAGATATTAACTTCTGCTTCTTGCAACCTTTTGCATGTTGGACCAAAAATACGGAAGTGCCTCAAAAATCCGAAAGGAAGAAGTAGAAAGAGAGAAAGAGTATATGTACGGTTGACTTTTATTAATTTCTTAGTGCTCCGTTATTTTGACCAATACTAGAATCAAATAAAACTCGGCGAAAGATAAATAGAACTTTGCGGTCTCTTTACTAAGCATAGAGCTCGGACAAGAAACTTGGCAAAAACCATGTCGATCAAATATCGGGATGCTGGCAAGCAGTCAAGTGGTGGATGTTCGTCGGATGAAAATGTATGTTTTGTATTTAGCAAGTGTCTGCATCACATAATCATCAAAGCTAATACCATAACAAATATCAAATGAGTCCCACGAAAATGGATGTTATAATTTGGTTGTCTACAAGAAATACATGCTTAAGCTCCAGGAAGAAAGATCGACTTCGACGATGACGAGTAGCTTGCCGCTGCTAAGTCCCTTGATCGACGAGCCAAGGTGCTGGTCCTCGGTACCATAAAATGAGTTTGAACTATGATACTCCTTGTTAGTTTTAATAAAATGTAGTTTCTCTCAAGTTTAGCACTATATTAAAGTCGTTCGAGTAGTTGTGTGTGAGAGATTTTTTGTTTGTGAACTATGTTTAGTTGTCCATTTTTTTTAAATTGAGTCACAAATGTATCGAAAAACAACAAAAAAAACCTCTAGGAAATAGTTGACTCACAAACAATAAACAAGTGAAAAAAACATATTCACGAAGAAAAAACAGCTAGAAAATAACATACCCAAAGGCAACAAACATTTGGAAAAAAAACATACTCACAAACAAGAAAATTAACATTTAGCATGAAACAACATAATTCAAAATTAACAACAAACATCTAGGAAACAACAAGCATCGATTTTTCCAGCTATCTTCTCCTCCAGCAGACCCCTTGCCAGCCGACCCTCCGAAGAAGTGCCCGCTGATGTTGGGTCGATGTCCAATTCTGTCAACTCACGCACCTCCACAAGGGAAATATTGTGTGTGTTTCGTGTCAGCGTCATCGTCTTGGTACGATAGCGGAATGTCGGCGACGACCCGACCACGTTCGACGAACTTTTCCACATGGATTAGGATTGTATGAACCATAACCCTCTTCTTCATGGTGATTAGAGGTTGTCGAACACGGATGATGGCCAATCCATCACTGGCACCTTTACATCATAGACTTTTGGAACTTCATATGGGTTCTTCAATCTTCATCCACTCCATTATTATTAGTTACCATCTATACTCAGGTTTGAGTGGCTCCACGCGGTTCCAACCTACCTTGTTTGATGAACTAGCTCACGACCTAGGGCTCCCACGCCTACCATAGGAACATCTTGACGCTCAACTTCGTCAGGTACAATAGTTCTGATGGCTAACCTCCATGCTCGTGATGCCAACATCTCATTGTGAGCCTCTCGCCTTGGCGATGAGCATGACGATGCCTGGAGGAACCGACTGCAGTCCTCACTCGGACACAAGCACACAAAGAAGTCGAATGGCAGTGGAAACCTCCACATTCACGACGCGCCGGTTCACTTTGCATTGTACAACCACCAGTGCAACTATGTTATCTACCGACACCAGTGGTTACCTTCCATCGTGGACACCAGTGCGCGCTCGTACTACTTCTCATCCATCTTGTCCATGCCTAGAGTGCAACCCAACACGCAATGGATGTGCTCGAGATGGATTTCAGGCTAGCCGCACCATGAAAATCTTATATAGAAGAGATGACATCAAACAAAGACTCATTGTAATCTTATATTGTGTTACCAAAGTGAGAGAAGGTGGCGGGAAAGAGAGAGTGCGGGAATTGTCGAAAATAAAGATCGAGGGACGAGATATGGTAGGGAAACCCCTGTTTGTTTGCTAAGTATCTGAATCAAAAAAGTGACTCCGCAAATATGTTCCCGGTGTGGGAGGAAAACGAGGGAGCCAAAAAAAAAACTTCCTGCTCCGAGTTTGATGAATATTCCAGCATAAAACACACAGGAAAGTTTTTTTGTATGCGGAAAAACCTGGTGGAAGAAAAAAATTAGCACGTAAAATTTGTAGAGTATCTGCCATTAGAAACTCGGAAAACACCCAACCACCGCCACATAGCCATGCACCCCACTAACATGGGATACATAGCCATTGGCTTTGCCGAGTGGATGTTTGCTGAGTTTATTTCTTGTTTATTGTCGAGTGTTTCTTCTTTGCTGAGTAAAATTTTGGCATACTCAGTATTCGTTGTTTGTTGCCTAGTATTATTTCGTTTGCTGGGTGCTAATGCAGAACACTAGGTATACCACCTCATTTACCGGGTATCCGTGTTTTGATACATGGCAAACATCCAAGATGTCGGCAGCAACTCGTTTTCGAGTAGGGGTTGTCTTGTGCTGAAGTAATAGCATGACCTAGCATAAAATTAAAAATTCATGGTGGTGCGATGAAACCAATATATTATTATATGTACAACGTTGGTTGTCTTGTTCGGAAGATCTTGTCATGATGGATAATATGGATCCCATGATGAAACCACAAAAGTAGACCTTTTGATGTGGAAATGATATTAATTACGTTGGTGATAAAAAAATATTATGTGATCATACTGCAACAATTTCATGACCCTTATTTTCATCTCCGTGGTTTTATTTGCATGCCACTACATGCTAATATAATGTTCTAATAGAGTAACATGACTTGCATATATTAAGTTACATGAGTTCCAACACCTATATTAGCTTGGCCCTTTTTTGTATTTTTTCTATCAATTCTATATAATTCCACGATTGCAACCGAGATATTTATCCTTTTTTCCCTATTTATTCCCTCCATACTAGGTACCTTGTTGTAATAGATGATATCTGGGACACATCAGAGTTGGGATTGAAATCGTCTCCTCTACAAGAAAACAAAATAATGAAAGCATGGGATCCCGAGGACGGAATCAATAGAGATGAGAAGGGAAAGAGAAGCAAAGAGCATTTGAGGGAGAAAGAAATCCGTAGAGATCGAGAAGAACATGAAGCGAATAGAGATAACAAAGACAAATTGCTGAGTTTCCTCGATGATGGAGAATTTAAATCATGGACTAGCTCAGATAATAGAAACAAAGATTGGGAAATCATCAAGCATGCTTTCCCTGATGACAGATGTGGCAGCCGAATAATGGTGACAACGAGAATTTCAAGCATAGGTCGATTATGTTGCTCTAGTACTTGGTCTGATGGGCTCGTGCATGATGTTAAGCCACTGAATGATGTGGATTCAGAAAGGTTGTTCCTCAGAAATGCTTTTGACCCTGAGGATGATTGCCCGCCCCTAGACGAGTCGAGGCAAGCTTGTGATGAAATTTTAAGGATATGTGAAGGTATACCCATGTTCCTAGCCGGAATGGGTAATATTGTGAGGATGAAGCTGTGGGAGCAGAGGTATAGTGTTTTTGATGTGGAACAAGTTCCCCAAGTAATGGAAGAATTCTTGAAGGAATTGTCCTACAGTTACAATGATCTCTTCTACGGGTTGGAGTTGTTGCCGCTGTGCATGAGTATGGCACTTGTACAACAGAAAGGGTGCATGGTTGACAAGGAGCGTCTCATCAGAGCATGGGTACGTGAGGGGCTCGTCTACTCTGACCATTGGGGAGAGTGCGAGGAGAAAGCGGAGCACTGCTTCTCTGAGCTCGTCGACAGGAACATCATCCGGCTGGCGACATTCCCTGGCATGACAGAGACCTGCCACTGCCAGGTGGACCCCTTCGTGCTCCAGTTCCTCGTCTCCAAATCAGGCAAGGTGAACTTTGTTACCACCAGCAACATGCTCAGCCAGCAGGCAGGAAAGAAGAAGAGCCGGATAGTAGTTCAGCTTCAGCAGCAGACATCTCGTCACCCAGAGACGATGCTGCAGGAAGAACAATTAGAAGTAGTAGAAGAAGAAGAGATGGATTTATCTTGCACACTGTCGTTGACCATCTCCGGTGCAGCCAAACGGGTTTGTCTCCACAAGGTCAAGTTGGGCAGTCTGGTGGTGCTGGATCTTGAAGGTTGGAACAAGCTCACGGATGACGACCTGATGCGGGTGTGCGAGAACATCGGTAAGCTCAAGTATCTGAGCGTGAGGAACACGAGCATCACCAAGCTTCCGAGGCAGATCCAGCTGTTGCTCCATCTGCGGGAACTGGACATTGGCGGCTGCACGCGGATACGTGAGCTCCCTTTGCAGATATCCATGTTAACTAAGCTGGAGGCGCTGGACCTGAGGAACACACGAGTGAGGCAGCTCCCTGAGCAGATCACGGGACTACAAGGCCTGAGGCGGCTGCTCCTTCACCACCAGCTCGACGGGACGGAGATGCAGCAGCTACCGGAGCGGATCCGGCTTATCACGGAGCTGCGCACACTCGCAACCGTCGACTTAAGCCGTTGCTCTGCGCGCTTCCTGGAAGAGGCTCTCGGTGGTCTCAGCTCGCTCAGGGTGCTCTCCATCACGTGGTCTCTTCACCAGTGCGCCGACGGAGCCTACGCAGCCGCGCTTTGGAGATCTATCGGGAGTTGGAAGCGGCTCAGGTCTCTGACGATCCACTGTCGGCTGGGATGCTCCATGGACTTCCTGGCCACCCAGCCTCGGGAGCACACCCCCCTTCCCCGGGAGCTGGAGATGTTTAAGGTGACGGTCGGCAGATTTCCCGCCGCCCCTCAGTGGATCAAGGGGCTGAGCCGCCTCGCGTTCCTGCAGATCACGGTCTGCAGCCTAGCGCCTCAGGGCGGTAATGGTGGTATGGAGATCCTCGGGAGCCTGCCATTGTTGGAGTGTCTCGTGCTTGTCCTGGACTACCTCCCATCAGAAGCGGCAGTGATCCACGCCGGCGGTTTCCGTCGGCTTCTCAGGCTCTCCATCGACTGCCGTCAACCATGGCTGGATTTCAAGAATGGGGCTATGCCGAGGATGACGCACCTTGAAATAAGACTCTCCCGGGTGCCGGCGCCGGCCAGTCGGGAGAGCGTGCCGTCCGGCATCGGGAATCTCATCAGCCTGGAGCATGTCACTGTTCGGTACCACGCGTGGTACCTCAACAGCTGCTGTGTCAAGGCCACCGTTAATGCCATGCGGGAACAGGTCGCCAACCATCGTTACTTGGTGAAGCTTGTGATTAATGGCATCGAGGACGATGTGCACGCTCCAGCGCAAAGAAAAAAACAAGGTGTACAAGCAATCCCTGAGAGGAAGGCGAGAACCCATTACCAAAACTTAAGAAAATATAGGGGCTGGAGCTCAGAATAAATGACAAATAGGAGTAAAGAGACGAGCCATAATTGATTCGTCTAAATCATACTAGTATACTAGCAAATATGCCCGTGCGTTGCTACGGGCGAAATCTAGGTGCAAGAGTTTGATAACTTTGTGAATCCTAAGGTTTGCTAGCATGCCGCCGTCTGTGTGCCAAAGCATGCACTGCTCGACTGTCTAGCCGTGCTAAAAATTTGACAGCGCCGAAGGGTCAACTTTCTAGCATGTGCGTTCTTGGATGAAGTTGCTGCCGCTTGCTCACAGAGGAGTTGTGACGATGACATCTATGGGCCGCCTCAACGACAACCCTCCTTTCGGGTGTGTGTGTGCCTTGTCTTGCTAGACAGATTAGATAGGTGTGCCCTCACGAGAGTCCGTGTTCCGACGACGAGGATGTTTGTGACGGTTTTCATCCGTTTTTTTATGAATAACAACAATATTCTTCTTAATTATTTGATGAGGCAAATGTATCGAAATAATAGAGTACCGTGTATTGCAATGATTAAAACAAACCCAAACATTTTAAGTAGGAGCATTCACTGGTTTTGGTTGTATCGTTGCAGTATGTTGGGTTTTGCCCAAACTTTAATACTCCATGCGATCCCAATTCAGTGTCAGTAGGTTGAAAAAAAATTATGCACACTTAGTTCATTTCTCAAGCCACTTATAATGGATCGGAGGGAGTATATTATCAAGATTAATTGTGAACCGAACATGTACATAGACTTAGATCAGTAGACATAATATTTATACTATTACATGGCATCCAGAACAAGAGTATATATGATATTAGTCAATCAAAATAAGGATTATGAACATCTATGCTGTGCAGATTTGGGGGGTCGAGAACTTAATTAACTGGCTCCATTTATCCAGTATTTAGCCACATGAAGGTGAAGTAAATTTTAAAATCTAAGAAGGAAGCTTCAGTGGAATCAAATGCATGAGTTGAGCTAACTCACAGTTGTTACGATTGGTACAGTGATGTTGTGGTATCAAAGGTCGGTGTAAGAAGGGTAAAAAAAAAAGATTGAGGTTCAGTGTGCACAATCTATCACCGGACCAGCCACTACGCTCGGATGCGAAAAGAACTGGCTGCTCGATAGCGGGCTTAGCAACAGGGCGGCGGCGCCATGATCCGAGGAGGCGCTCTTTGAACGACGGGCTATGGGTGACACACCCGCTGCTGCTGCGGCTAGAGGTCCCACTGCAGCAGTCGTAAGCAGTGGACACGACAGACTCGGACTGGGGAAGCAGGACGACGCCCGGGGGCATCAGTGCCGGTGGTTGACAGAAGACTGTTGTGATTCACCGTGCACTTCTATTGACCGATAGACAGAGTACATATATAGAGAGAGCGAGCGCACGTAGCGCATCTCAGCCTAGAGAACCAGACTACCCTAAGACTAGGTAAAACAGTTATCAACAATACGTTAAACACACCGGTGGCGGATCTACAGGGTATGCCCGGTATGCCGTGGCATACCCTGCAGCCCAGCCATGTACGTACGTATGTGTAGTTGTGGTAGCGACAGATTAGTTGACTGAAACCCAGCCCATCTACGTATATCCTATTGGATCAAAGCGAGCGGTTTCAGCGCCACGCGACGCCTGCCTCTTCTCGTCCGTCTCACAATCGAATCGATCGATTGATCTGAAGCCTCCCTACATAGTCTCTGCCTAGGGATCTCGTCTCCTGTTGCGCTGCCGATTTGGCCCCTGGCGGGACTACCTATACTGTACTACGCTGGTACTCGGCTAATTGGTGTCTACGGTGCCGATTTGCCCCTGCCAGTTCGTGGCCTTGTACTCTGGTATACCGCGGCTGGCGATCTTGGCCACGGAGGGAGTGACCTGATGTCCAGCTACTTGCTAGGTATTCTTTATCTGAGTCTCTGTCTTTGTCTGTGTAGGTATTCCGCCGTTGCATATTTTGTCCATGAACTGAAGCAAAATCTACTGACTGCTAGGTATTCCGTCATTACATATTTGTGTCCATGTTTTTCTGTACTTATCTAAGTTCCAATGTACGACTTCTCTAGCTGGAAAGAGTCGGGTTAAATTGTCTGTCTGTAATTATACATGCCATCTCGCCGACAGCTGCAAACCGTCGTTCAATAAGAGTCTTTCGTCAACGTCGGGATCCCACGTCAATAAGGCCATTGCACGGTATTTTATGCAATTTTCACACTTAGTCAGTTATTTACATAGTATTTCTTTCTTTTCTACCGTATTACACTTACAAATTATAATTATTTATTGATTTGTTTAATCAATACTATTGATATAGCCAATAATTTTTTGATGCGGCATACCCAACGGAGAATTCCTAGATCCGCCACTTACACACGTTACACATTAGGTATTCCGATAGGCCCCAGCAGTCGGAGCGGTGCCGCCGGCGACGTTTACACAGGATCTGAAATCCTCAAAGACACAAGTGGGTTGTCCTTCCGTGAATATGTCAGCGTACTTCGAGCTGGTTGGCACATGTAAGACATGAGCCTCGCCAAGAGCGACGCGATAGGCCTGGGAGGTACTCGAGGGAAAATGACCGTTTCAACTTAGGGAGGCGATCGCGGAGGCGATCGCGGGACGGACGGCCCCTCGGTCTCGCTGGCCGATAGCGGCCCGCCGCCGGTGTTGGGAGGTCGATTCTGGGCTCTCGTCTGCGAAGATGAGGACAGCGACTGTGAGCGCGATTCTCTGGAGGGTGACGGACTTTCGTCAATGTACACGACGCCGGTTCCTGCTGAAGATCGAGATCTTCCGGCGACATCGGGCGGGAGGGCAGCGAAGCGGATGGCCAAGATCAGGGCGCAACGCGAGGCAGCGCGGCAGGTAATGTCACTGACGCCTACTCGTGTTCCTTCGCAGGTGAGGGGATCCAGGAGGGTGCCGATCAAGTTGCCGGTAATGTCACCGTCGACGAGGACATTGGACCAGCATGATGTCGAGGGATGGGTCACTGTAAGCCATTCGCGTCGCCGTTCTAAGCGGAGCTTGTCTCGCTCGCCGTCAAAATCAGTTGCCACCCTGGATTGCCTTCCATCGCAGAGAAGGAATATTGGTTCCCGATCTCCGATTTGGAATGAGCGCTTTTTGCGGGTGAGTCAAAAAGGAGACGTTGGTCTCTGTCGTGATCTACGGGATTGTCGTGATTACCGGCCATTGGGCTGTGATTCTTCTGTTAATACGCAGGATCCTTTCCGAAAATTGGGCCTAGGTATCAAGGCCCGGGCTGCTTCGGGATCGGAGTCTTATCATTGCGGACGTAGCGTCCGAGCAGTTCTAGGGTACGTCTGGAGGTGCGTCGCCGCCGACTCGCCCATCGTCTGCATCCGCCGTGGAGCAAACATGGCCGGTCGTGGTGGAGGTAGGCACTTCGGTGGCAACTATCATGGTTTTGGCGGGGAGTTTGAGGAAGGAGGTCCGAGCAATTATGCCGATCGTGCAATTATCCTCAGATGCAGGGCTGCGTTGCACCAGTGCAGCAGCTAGGTGGTGCTAGGGTTCTTGGGGGGGATGTTGTGGCTCCTATAGCTCCGGCCGTGGCGCCGTTTGCGTTTAATGCAGGAGCTGTGGGCAATTTTAACCAAGTTCAGCGGGCTCCCATGCAGAATCAAGGTGGTTTCTTTGGAGGCCGTGGCAGACAGAGATACGATAATCAAGGCCGTGGTTTTTCGCGTGGTCGGGGAGGAGCGGCACGAGGTGGTGGGTATGCGTATGCTAGGCGTGATGCCGCTCCTGCTAGAATTATTGTGGGTCCTAATAGGGTGATTGCACATGGTCCTTCTGCTGCTCCCGTGGTTAATCCTTCTGTTCCCAATAATGTTCCTAGTGCTGCTGCTAATGATCATCTCGGTGGTATTTCTTTGGGGAATGATCAGAGGGGTTTTCAATCTTCTAATCATGCTATTGGCAATCAGTTGGTCTCGGGTGATCAAGCAAGAGTTGGTGGTCCTGGTGTTTCACCTATCCAGCTTTCGGATGCATTGGCAAAAACAAAAAATCTGGATATAAATAGGTGTTTCCGTTGTGGTTTAAGGGGTCATGAACTAGGTGATTGCGATACGGAGATGTGCCTCATTTGTGAGAATAGAAAGCATACCAATGGCACGTGCAAATTACTTTCTGTGCCCAAACCACCTCTTGTTCAATACGGATTCGCACATGAGGAGCTCATGTTCTTTGGGGTTCAATGTTCTGATACTTACAGACCTCGGCTTCTTAATCATAGATTGGCTTCGTTGGTAGTCACTGGTGGGGAGTTGAGTATACCTCAAATTATTTTGCAACTTCAGAGGTTGGTTCCTAGGGATGGTTTTCATTGGGAGGTCATTAGAAAGGGACATAATATCTTTCAGGTTCAATTTCCTTCAAAGCAAGAATTACAGAGGTTACATATTTTCGGCACTTTCTGTGTACCAAACAGTCCCTGTAAGTTGACCGTTGAGGCTTGGTCTAAAAAAATTGAGCCCGAAGACACTCTCCCTAATTTTTGGGTTAGGATTTCAGGTATTCCAGAGGATCATCTTGGGGATTATTTAGCTATGTGGTCAGTTGGTTTTCTTTTGGGGAAGCCAGTGAATATTGATATGGAATTCACTCGTGAGAAGAAAATACTGAGGATTCTCGTGGGTTGTCTGAATTTCACTAAAATCCCATCTTCTTTTCCTTTATTTATCAATGATGGGTTATATAGGCTGGTTTTTGAAGTGGAGGGAGAGGATCATTCAACTCCTGACACGGTTATGGCTGAGAATGATGATAGAACGGATGATGATGATGGCCTGGGTGATGATTTTCAAGATGCTCTTGCCAAAGAGGCTAGTCAAAAGAAAGCTAAGGGGGTGGGGTCTAATGTTGATAAGGGTGTTGACCCGATGCTTGATCAAGGTGGAGGTTCGGTGGGGAAACAGAATCAGCTTGGGGTGTGGCTTTCTCTCCTCTAGTAAAAGAATATTTTGCGAAGGCTAGAGGTGAGATTGATCTTCTCTTCTTTTCAAAAGATGATGTTGAGGTGGATGATGGTCATGGGTCTAAGGAGGGGGCCAAGTGTGCTGCGACATGCTCCTCTTCTTCTGTTTCGGAGATTGATACTAATGTGGCAGCCAATGTGTTTGTGCCACCGATGTCTCAACAAGGGGTGATGGAGGCTGTACCGAACCTGGCTTCGGTGGCACAGAACAGCAGCGGCATCGAAGGGCAATTCTCGCCCGCTGCCGTGGGCTCAGCTGCCGTGGTTGTGCAGCGCGCTGCCGTGATGGCAAGCCAGACTGCCGCAGCACCAGGGCACGTTGCCGCGGAGTCTTTCTCTGCCACGGTGGATTCGAACGGGGGACATGAGCAGGGACTGATGGAATTGCCTCCAGTGGTTTTTGGTTGCTTCAAATACCAGAGGGAGGTACCTAGCTGCGTTGGCTTGCTGGGAGAGGACATAGTGGCGGTGGGTATGGAGGAATCTGGTGCTCAGAAGGGAGACGTTGGTCAACATGTTGATGATGTTAACTCCTCCTTTATTGATATTGCAGTGGATATTGATTCTGTTACTGCTACCAGAGGGATTTCTTCGGGTGTTTCTTGTGATCAGAGGTAGTCTAACATAGCTAGGCGTTTGTTCTCCGAGGAGGAGGAAAGGGCTATTTCTCCGACTATTGAGTCACCACGGAGGAATTCTCGCGAGGAGGTTATTGCATTTGGCGGGATTTCTGACCCGTCATTGGGGGGGGCTATGCTCGAGTGCGCGGATTAGGGCCCAGCCTAACGCGGATGTCTCTATCCAGGAGAGGGCCTCTCGTCGTGCGGCACATCGAGATGATTTGAATTCAGGTACTACTGCTAATAAATTTCCGTTCACTTCCATTCCGAATGATGTTATTATTTCTCGTGCGGAAAAGTTGGGGGTTTCTATGGGAAATTCAATAGAGGAAGTAAACATAGCGGTAGATTCTCTTAAACAATCCGAAATTTCAAGAAATTGTGTTTTTCTTAACAATAATTTGGAGGCAGTGTTGCCCTCTTCTTCTTCTAGTTTAGTTATAAAAAAGGCTGTTAACTTGTGTGGAGATTTGGATCTCGAGAATGATATTGATGAGGGAGTTTCTTTGGATCTCCTTATTATCTCTCTGAAGCATACTAAGAAATCTAGGACTGTTGTGTCCACTGGTAGATTACCTAGGCGTAGTGCATGATTAAATACTACTACTACTAAAAAAAGAAAGTGAATGAGATGAGAGGTTTTATTTGGAACTCAAATGGGTTAGGTGACACGGCTAAGCACATTGCTATTAGTGAGACTGTTCGAGAGAATTGTATTGATTTCTTTGCCTTATTGGAGACAGGGAGATCAAACTTTTCATCTCACTTTTTAAGACATCTAGTGGGGGGAGTAGATTTCATGTGGTATTGTTTACCACCTCATGGTAGGTCAGGTGGTATTTTAGCAGGTTTTAACCCCTCCACAATTTCGGTTTTGAATGTTTTTTCGGGCGATTTTTGTGTTAAGTTCCATCTAAAGTCCAAGGAAGATGGATTTCAGTGGTCTTTTGTGGTGGTTTATGGGGCAGCACAAGATGATAAGAAACCTGCTTTTCTCGCAGATCTTGTGCGTATTTGTGAGGGGGAATCTCTTCCAATGTTGATTGGAGGTGATTTCAACATTATTAGACGCAGAGAAGAAAAGAACAATGATAACTTTAATACTCGTTGGCATGTGATTTTTAATGCAATTATAGAGAGCCTGGATCTGAAAGATTTAGAGATGTCGGCGCGTCAGTATACTTGGGTGAGTAGACACCCTATTCCCACTTTAGAAAATCTAGATAGATTTTTGGCTTCTGTGGAGTGGGAACAAAAATATCCTCTCGTTACGGTTAGGGCTCTCACTAGGACTGAGTCTGACCATGTTCCTCTACTGATTGACTTTGGGTTACCGGCTCATATTGGGAATACATCGGCATTTTCATTTGAGTTGGCTTGGTTTGCACGAGAGGGTTTTTTAGACATGATTAAAGAGAAATGGAATGAGGTGGCCATTGGGTCCAATCCTATTGAAATTTGGCAATCAAAAATTAGACATCTTAGGAGTTTTCTGAGAGGATGGGCTAAACATATTAGTGGTGAGTATAAAATGCAGCGAGATCGTTTGTTGCTACTTATTAACGAATTAGATATCAATGCTGAGACATCACCTCTTAGTGAGGAGGAATGTGAGGCTAAGAGACATGCTGATGAGTTCTTGACTAGAATACGAAGAGAGGAGGAGTCTAAGTGGGCTCAGCGTGCGAAGGTCAGGCATATGCAGTAGGGGGGAGTAACACTAGATATTTTCATTTAATTGCTAATGGTAAACATAGAAAGAAAAAAATTTATCAACTAGAACAAGATGAAAGCACTATTGTGGGTCAAGAGAATTTGAAATGTTTTATTTCTCAATATTATAAGGGGCTTTTTGGGGCGTCGGACCCATCATCATTCTCCTTGGTGGAATCTTTTACCGAGGATCTACCTCGGGTATCACCGGAAGAGAATCTTTATTTAACTTCGGTGTTTTCTGAGAGAGAAGTGTTTGATGCTATCTCTCAGATGGAACACAACAAGGCACCAGGTCCAGACGGGTTTCCGGCTGAATTTTATCAGCATTGCTGGGAGTTTATCAAGGTTGACTTGATGGATATGTTTGCTCAATTGCATGCGGGTGATCTTCCGTTATTTAAACTAAATTATGGAGTTATAACTCTACTGCGTAAGAAAGAAGATGCATGTAGGATTGAGCAATACAGACCAATTTGCCTTTTGAATGTTAGTTTCAAGATCTTCACTAAAGTGGGTACTAATAGGGTCACCTCCATTGCTCAAAAAGTTATTAATCCATCTCAGTCAGCTTTTCTTCCTGGTAGAAATATTCTAGAGGGAGTAGTAGTGTTACATGAAACCATACATGAGCTTCATAGGAAGAAAATGGATGGGGTAATTTTCAAAATTGACTTTGAAAAAGCTTATGACAAAGTGAACTGGGCCTTTTTACAACAAACTTTGCGAATGAAGGGTTTTAGTCCTCAGTGGTGTGATTGGGTGGCTCGCTTTGTGCAAGGGGGGGTGTCGGTATTAGAGTGAATGATGATATTGGTCATTTCTTTCAAACTCTAAAAGGACTAAGACAGGGAGATCCTCTGTCTCCGATTCTATTAAATTTAGTAGCAGATATGTTGGCGGTACTTATTAATAGAGCTAAAGAGGACAATCAGGTGGGTGGTTTAGTGCCACATTTAGTGGAGGGAGGAATATCGATTCTTCAATACGCTCATGGTACTGTCCTTTTCTTGGAAAATGATCTTGATAAAGCTGTCAACATGAAACTCATTCTTTGTTTATTTGAACAATTAACGGGTTTGAAAATAAACTTTCATAAGAGTGAAATATTTTGTTTTGGTAAAGCTTGTGAGCATTTGGAGGATTATCGTCGCATTTTTGGTTGTGAGGTGGGTAATCTACCTTTTACTTATCTTGGTATACCGATTCATTATAGGAGATTGCTCCTTAAGGAATGGAAGGTAGTTGAGGACCGTTTCGAGCAGAAATTGAGCTCGTGGGCAGGAAAGCTGTTATCCTATGGGGATCGTCTAGTACTAATTAATTCGGTGTTATCTAGTCTACCTATGTTTCTTTTTTCATTCTTTGAGGTTCCTGTTGGGGTTCGTAAGAGAATTGATTTTTATAGATCACGCTTCTTCTGGCAGAGTGTTCATGCCAAGAAGAAATATCGATTGACAAAGTGGAATATTGTTTGTCGACCAAAAGATCAAGGTGGACTAGGCATAGAGGTTTTGGATGTCAAGAACCGTTGTCTTTTAAATAAATCGTTGTTTAAAATATTAACGGAACAAGGAGTATGGCATGAATTACTAACAAATAAATATATGGGTGACAAGACGTTAGCTGAATTGGAAGCTAAACCTACTGATTCACCCTTTTGGAGGAGTATTTTACGGGGTAAAGAGGACTTTTTCAAGCATATTAAGTTTTCAATTGGTAATGGTGAGAAGACTAGATTCTGGGAAGATTGCTGGTTAGGGGATTCACCTTTGGCAATCCAATATCCTTCTTTATACTCAATTGTGAGTAATAAGAACATCTTGGTGTCAACTGTGCTTGGCCAATCACCTCCTGCTTTGCACTTTAGACGTTCTCTTGTTGGAGACAAATGGAATGGATGGTTGCATCTAATGGAGAGGCTAATGGATGTTAATATCTCTGTAAATGAGGATAGTTATCGCTGGTCTCTCACCAATACTGGAAAAGAATTGGTGACTAAAGATAACTTAGCTAGGAGAAATTGGGTTGGGTGTAAGAAATGCGTGTTCTGTGGGGAATCCGAAACAAATACTCACCTTTTTATCTCTTGTGATTTTGCTAAGAAAATTTGGCGGTTGGTTCATTTTACTTATAGCATTTCACCTCCATCTAGTATTCCAAATATGTTTGGAAATTGGTTGTGTGGAGTGGATAAATTATCGAAAGCGCTTATACGCATAGGAGTATGTGCTCTTCTTTGGGCTATATGGAAACATCGGAATGATATAGTTTTTAACGGTGAGAAAGTTGGGAATTTTTTGCAGGTAATTCATCAGGCCATTTACTGGATGCATCAATGGTCTCTTCTCCTTCCAGAGGACCAGCGTGCTCGTTTGGATGGTGGATGCACTCGACTGATGGCGGTCGTTCAGGCTATCTACAGCAAGGGTGGCTGGTTGCATAGTAAACGTCTGGGACATGCATAGTCTCATGAGGATGGAGCTGCTTTGCGCGAGTCTGCAGAGTTTGATGGATGTATTCCTTTTTTTTTCTCTATAGGTTACTATTATGTGCCTATGAGAGTGCGTTGGTTGTAAGATATATTTGAATGATTTATTTTTAATAAAAGCCGTATGCATCAGCCAGATGCAGAGGCCGGGTATCCCTTTTCAAAAAAAAAGAGCGACGCGATCCCGAACAAAATGAAGATCAATCTCCACATGCTTAATCCTTTGGTGTTGAACGGGATTGGTGGCGAGGTAGGTAGCTGAGACATTGTCACAACAGACAATGGCGGCACGGGACGCCGGTCGATGGAGCTCCTTTAGTAGCTGATGTAACCAACAAGATTCGGCCGCATAGTTTGCCACGGCTCGGTATTCCTCCTCTGCACTGGATCAAGACACGGTCTACCGGTGTTTAGAGGACCAGGAAACAAGGTTACTTCCAAGAAAGCACAGCCGGAGGTGGATTTGCGGGTGTCGAGGCAACCGGCCCAATCGGCGTCGGAGTAGGAGATGATCTCACGTGACGAATCAGAATGGATACAGAGGCCGAAGTGTGAAGTACCCTTAACATAAAGCAGAATGTGGCTCTCGGGGATCGTGCATGAACATGCAAACCTATTGAACTGCGTAGGAGAGGTCAGGACGAGTGAGGGTGAGGTATTGCAATGCACCAGCAATGTTGCGATAGAGGGTGGGTTCGGAGAAAGGCTGTCCAGACTGCCCCGATAACTTGGATTTCGTGTCAATGGGTATGGTGATGGGGCTGCAGTTGAGCCTGGGTGCGCGATCCAAAATCTCAAGAGCATATGATGTTGAGAGAGGAATAGACCGGTAGGTGTGCGGTGTAGATTGAGACCAAGGAAGTGGTGGACCTCTCCAACATCACTCATACGAAAATCGGTGTTAAGAGAAGAGATAATGTGGTGGAGGAGTGAGGTGGTGCTAGCGGTGAGGAGGATATCATCTACATATAGGAGGAGATAAGCAGTGGTGGAGCCGCGATGAAGGATGAATATGAAGGAGTCGCACCGAGATGCAACAAATCCGAGGGACTTGAGGAAAGTGGTGAAACGAATCCGAAGGAAAACCCTAGGAGGAGACAACTATCTAGCTACTGCTATGGACCCGTAGTCCAAGGATGAACTACTCATGCTTCACTCCGGAGGCATGCATGGTGATGAAGAAGACTCCGGTGATGATCTCCACTCCGGCAGGGTGCCGGGAGACAGCTTCAGAACCCCTCTGATCTAGGGTTGAGGACGACGACGGCTGAGGAACATTTCGGGGATTTTTAATCAGGTACCTAGGGTTTTCCTTCGGAGGGGAATAAACAGGCGAAAGGGCGATGTCGGTGGGCCACCAGGGTGGCCTCACCACCCCCAGGTGCGGCCAAGGGGGGGCCCACGCCTGGCTACGGTGAGGGCCCCCTCGTGCCCGTCTTCGACTCATCTTCGGCCTTCTGGATGCTTCCGGGGAAAATAGGAACTTCGGGATTCGTGGGGTCCAATTCCGAGAATATTTCGAGAACAACTTTTCTAAAATAGAAAACAGCAGAAAACAGGAAACTGGCACTTGGCATCTTGTTAATTTGTTAGTCCCGGAAAACGTGTAAAAATGCTATAAAGAAGGGAGAAAACATGTAGCAATTGGCATAATATCAACATGGAACATCAGAAATTATAGATACGTTGGAGACGTATCAAGCATCCCTAAGCTTAGTTCCTACTCTTCATCGAGTAGGTAAACGATAAAACAAAATAATTTTGAGGTGACATTCTACCACACTATTTTGATCATAATATGTAAAATAGAGCATGTAAACTAGGATCAAATGAACTAAAGTTGTGATCTATATTTGATAACAATAAGTAATGCATAAGCAAAGAAGAAAGAAGTAAATTTTTTAATGAATCAATAATAAAGACTATCAACCGTGCAAAGTTTATAGTAGATGATATAAGATTTCAAGAACAAAAATATCATGCAAGTCAAATTATCTTCACAACCCGTGTTAGGATCAAGTTAAACTTTCCACACGATGCGATGCTTGAATCTCAAACTATTTGCGCACTAAAAACAAGCAAGTGTTCTGCGTTGGTCCCTGACACCGGGATGTTATGGCAAAGAGAACATTATACGGGGTTTGGAAGGTCAATGGAAGAAAGGCTCACAAAGCTGAAAGTGGTCATTAGACAAGAGAAAGTCTTACAACCGAAGCTATGCAAGGAGTATGGATTGCCACACAACGGATGCACATAGATCTATAAGTGTATGAAAGCTCTCCAATGGAACTAAGCGGGGTGCATCCAACCTTCATGCTCACGAAGATCTAGAGCTCATTTGAGGAGGCTTATCATTGGAATATACAAGCCAAGTTCTATAATGTAAAATTCTCCACATAGTTATGAATGAATGATAATATGAAAACTTTCTTCAAACTGAAGTATTGGTGCTAAACATGAAGCACAAGTGTGGTATAAAGGATAGTGATGCGCCCCCTCTCTCTTTATTCTCTCTTTGGCCCTTTCTTTTATTTTCTTTTTGGGCTTTTTCATTTTTTTTTATATATCCTCACCGGTAGGGGTAACATCCTATATTACAATGAATCATCACAATTTTAGTACTCATAACTTATAATGGAATATCTCTGATGTATCCAAATGCATGCTCCTGCTAGTGTAGCAGTATGCATAAATAACCATGAAGCTCATCATCAAGTAACATAATGGAGGTGGATGTTGTGCAACAATATATCTTGGAATGGCTATGGAAATGCCATGATAGGTAGGTATGGTGGTTGTTTTGAGGAAGAATATATGGGCTTATGTGTAGGAGATCAAAGTGCTCCCACGGGATTTGGATGCACTGGCGAAGTTTGCACCAGCTCTCAATGTGAGAAAGGCAATGCACAGCACCGAAGAGGCTAGCAAATATGGATGGTGGAAGTGCCAGGAACCGCAACAGACTCACGAGTTAAAAGGTTGCAGCAAGCAAATCATCTTTACAAGGCACAATACAAATCACTCCAAGAGGGTCCGTGGCAGTGACAAGTCACCGTTAGCTACCCCGACCGTAGCGCGTAACAAAAGGCCGATCAGAAATGTATCACTCGTAGCAATCATATACCATTATTTCTATCAGATGGTACTTTATGTGCGGCACAGTTTCAAGTTTCTTAGACCAACCATGAAAAGTTTATACTTACTAGTCCTTCCCGTTTATCCATTAAGCAAATTAATATCTCAAAACAACATCAGTGATTCAAGTGAAACAGTTTAGTGATCTGGCAACCAACTGCACGTCGGGAGCGCCCTAGCAGCACGCCCGGTGCTTGCCGCGGCCATGCCGTGGGCACCCACGCGCTCACGACCACGGCGTCGTGGCTATAAAGTCACGGGCACGCAACCACTCCGCCACCCCACTGCCCTCACACCCCTCCACCACCCTGACACGAGCCACGAGCTCCACGAGCTCTCTGTGAGCCCCGAGGACCATTTTCTTGCCGCCGTCCACCGCGGAGATCGCACGAAGGTGGAGCACGCCCCGTGCAACCCCACCTCTGTTTTTTCACCTCAGTCGAGATCGCCGTACGTCGTAGCCCCACCCTGACCTTTACCTGTGCCCTCTCGTTTGCAGATTGCACGTCGCCGGAGCCGGAGCCGCCGCGGCTGCACCGCTTCACTGCCGTTTGGAGCTCCCGTGACCGCCCGCGACTGCGCCCCTAAACTGCCTCGAGCCCACGCGACGTCTTCGACACCTAGCGATCACCCCGCGAGCTCCCACGGTGAGAAATCACGAGCCCCCTCCGTCGGTGCGTTTTCCTTTGAGAGAGAGGAGGGAGACGACCACGGAGCGTCGATCTTTAGATCGACGGCTCTGTTTGAACGCGGGACGTTGCCGCGCGGAGCGCGCATGTTTAAGCTGGGCTGCTTGCGTGCTTAGATGGGCCGCCCGGTTAGAAAAGCCAGCCCGCGCTGTTAAGTTTATTCTTTTTAGAAAATAACAGAAACTAGATGTTTGACTTTTAGCCTGTGAAGATAGAAATAATGGGAAATAAAATCAACCAAAATTCATGACACTAGCTAGACCTTTTCTCAACCACGTGCAACTTGTAGATCCGGATTTGGTGAAATATTTTTGCTGTGGTATTTAAAATGTCAGTGATTGTCTGTTAGATTATTTTGTGCATAACTTTATGAATATGTGTCCAAATTGATCAAACCTAATTGTAATGAGTATCCCTTGGGTAGATATATCAGTATCACTTGAACTTGTGTCAAGGAGAGTTGTCTTTGGAAAATTCCATCCATTTTGGTATTTGTCCAGTAGACTTTTCTAGCATTTTTAGAGAGTGTTTAAAAATAATTTTTGACGTGGATCCAATTGGATGAGATTGTGTGTGATTAGATCTATGTAATCCTAGCTTGGTGTAATTTTTAGAGCTCTAGACTATTTATGGTATGCATCTCTAGATGTAGTACTTTTCTGTTGATATTAATTCTTGTGTATTTAGTTTTGAATAAATGTTTGCTTGTTTAAAACTTGTTTTCTGGCATGTGTAGTTGTTTTGCTCTCTGTTAAAATGATGTTTTCTTGCAGTATTAGTATGTTATAAAGTTTGTACATGTTTAGAAAACAAATAGAAATAGGATTAGACTAGTATTGTTTTCTAGTAGTTTCTTTTTAAATAGAAATGTAGGCATTGTATTTTTATGTTTAGTACCTATATTTTTTATGTGGATGTGAGGAGTCCAGTACCATTTTGGTACTGTTTTGGGGTTGTATCATCTCTGTTAGTTTGTACCTTATTTTATAGAAAAGCATGAATAGCATTGTTTGTTTATTATTCAAGAGTGTTGTTTTTCACTAGTATGTGAAGTGTTGTGATGTTTGTTTGGTGGCATATTATTTTCCACAAGTATAACCAGAGGCATTTTCACCTCTTAAAAGTCTTGGAAAACTAGTGGAACACCCACTGGTTCCATTTCATTTTGGTAAGAAATAACATTTCTTCACCATAGTAGTGTTAGCTTCTAGTACAGTTATTTGTGTGTGTGCTTGAGGAGTGTTACTTTTTCAAACTTGATTGATGCTTTGTTTTGTGAATTTCTTGTTGTATGTATTACTTAGTACCATTGTTTGTATTAGATTGGTTCTGATTGTGTGTCCTTTGTTGTATTATACGGTGATGGAAAACGAAGAAGAAGTGATTGGTGTCGGGGGATATTATTATCATTCTTGTTGTTATCAAGAGCAAGACCCAAACCTCAACCAACGCACGCCATCCTAAAGGTTGTTGTTACTACACTTATCATTATCTATCATGCATGTTTTACTTCTGAAGTTGTTTAAGACTTGGTCATGTGACCAATTGCTGTAAGACTCTATTATTCGTGTAATGGATAATGTTATCTGTGTACCAACTTCGTATGTTTTTCAGGACTGAATTCCTGAGATCGTGAATGGATGCATATTAGGGGTTCTGGACCACTGGTTTGGGGCCTCTACAACTCCTGGTTGTCAAAGGCGTATTAGTCTTCATCGCTGCAGTCGACACCACCTATAAATGAAAGAAGTGGGTTTCTGAAACCCGCAACCTCCAAGTTTTGAAAACATAATTTGCACTCAAGAAATTGAGTTACCAGACTTACATCGATTTTAACAGGACGGAAGTTTTCTAGATCACATCGACCTTGTAGATCCATGCGCTTCACCACACAGCTCTGGCTAGGGGATTTCTTGATCATGGGAGCCCGAAGAATGAAACCACCAAATTCTGCAAAAGAAACCTGAAGACCATTGACACGTGTGGTCAGCGCTGGAATTAATGCCGACGAGAGCACCCCCGAGACCCCCTTATTGGAGGGGGGCGAAAAGATCGAGGCGGAAACGGGTTGGAACGGAGATCCCCATGCTCTTATTCTCTGATGAATTCTAATATCTAGACTTGGTGTTCATCCTCGTCCACCTTCATCGTAGACAGAGGTGGGGAACTACTTGCCTCTGGTGCAGCATGTGAAGTGTTTGCTCCCTCGGAATTCCCACCAGATGGCGAGCTTGAGTGACTCTATCGTCCAACACTGCCAGCACGTGGATCGCGACGGGTCAATCTCTAATCCTCCAAAACTACAGGCCTCACCGCCATCGCCCTTCTCTCTACAACTACCGCGAAGGAGTAGCAGGTGCCATCCTACGAATCTGCAACTCACCATGACTTCTGCCATGGGTCTCTGTGTTGTCGTCGTTATATCCCGGAAGTGCGCTCCCGATGCCGCCAGATACTCGCCGGGAATCACCTCCGCCAGCGAGATCAAGGCTTGAGTGCCCTCCAACCCTGAAGCACTTGGATCTAGGGTCTCGCGATTTGGATCTGATTCCGACATCACCCACGAAACCTTGTACCGCTAGTGCAGAGTCGAAACAGAGCCTTGAGCTGAGGCCTGAGCCGAGGTGGGATGGGATGTTGTAGGGAGACAACTGGCTGGATGGCAGCGACAAAGTCTGCAGGCGTAGGTGGTGTGGTGTGGGTGCAGGGGAAGCATGTGACAAGGCGTTAGAGAGCGTCATCATAAAACCCATCAATCATCTGGGCGGCGAGGAGGAAAAAAGGTGCAGAGAGGGACAAGGTACATTAAAATAAACAATTTCTAAGGCACAATTAATCTCTAGGCTCTTCATGTCGTTTATATAAAAACATGCGTGGATTATTAAGATTTTGTCGTCGTGTAAAAGATAAGTCAGGCAAAAAATTAATATATTTCGGAGCTAATTAATCTCTGTTGGCATGTCTATTGGACACAAGTAGGCATGTCGGCGGACGCCCACTGCAACCAGATCATCCGTCCACCTCATTTCGGGTTAAGCGATTCGCTTAACAATTTCTCGCAACAGGTCGCTGGTTTTTAACTAACACACGAGTTTGGCAGACTTCCGCCATTTCCGCTGGACGGTCCACTTGCATGCCTAATCACAAGCACTCATGGGAGGGGCAAACGGTCCAACATTTGCACCCCCAATTGGCTCATGTGGGGCTGTTCGAGCGTAATTTTTTGATCTAGGCTTAGGAGGGTGCATGGTAATTAATTGTGTAATGAAAAGGAGCATAAATTTGGGGTTAGAGAAAAAACAAATATTGTGGACTGTATGATGTTCACAGATGTACGGTGTAGATTGAATTTTTCCACAAAGTTCTTGCTATTATAAGTAGTGGAGAAGGAGAAGAAGATAAAGGTAAGACACAAAGTAAAAGGGTTCAAAAAGATTTAAAGGAAAGAGTAAATCGTCCACGTGAAAGCCTCGCCTGGAGTGTATGACACAAAAATTGGCGAATACAGCACTTTTCATTTTGTGTGTTTTAAGTTTGCTTAGAATTATCTTTTTGGAAAACAAAGTCATATTAGCAAATCCAACGGTATAAAGGGGACAAGGAATCATATGTAAAGAGTTGGTCCCACACATGAAGTGCAATAATAATATAGTTAGAGGTGCACGGAAAGGCACTGTCTAATTTTTCGCAATCTAAAGAAAATATATTAAGGAATAGAACAAGGAAAAATATATGCATTGGAAAAAAATTGGGAAGCACCAACGTGTGAACAACAGAGGATCAAACATATACAAAAACTAGAAGGAAACCCCTAGTTGCAGCGGGCATCTCTTTAATAAATCTAATAAAATTCTTAAAAGTTGAAGTTGTCTCTAAGTTGAAATCAACGGGTTGATCATAGAAATGAAATGTATGTGTACTTTACAATTTAGAGATTGTTATGGTTTAGGGGTGTGCCTTATTGATATAAATAAGTTGAAATCAATGGGTTGAAGAAACATATGATGTGTATAGCTTGAAATAAGATGCGATGCATGCGGTCGCTTAATATTTTTACCAACTTTTTTAGGAATAACATATACTCCCTCCGTTCGTTTTTAATCCACATTTTGGGTCATGATTTTGTTCGTAAATAATCTACATACTGGATGGTCCCCACTCTAGTAATTAAGAGGGGAGAAAGGCCATACACCATGCATGGGTAGAGATTGGCCAAATTATATGAAATTTGCATGCATTGCATTAATTAAGATTGGTATAACCAATAGGGTGGTTTGTTTCTTGTGAGACATATAATTATGATGCATAGGAGTTTATCTAAAGTGGTACTAATAAATAAATAATATCCTAATTTACCCGAATTTTTCCAAGATGTAGATTAAATCCGAACGGAGGGAGTAGAAGGCTACATGATTTCAAATAATAGTTAGACAATTTTTATCATTTCAAATAGTTGTAAAATTTCCATTTGGTTGGCAAAATAATTCTCATGTTTCACTTACACTTGTTTTAACCGTGTAATTACATAACATGATGGTGTGATATTTTCAATGGAACGATAAAAAGGATGACATAGATAATGCAATGGCTAAAATAAAAGATAACATAAATGCTTTCGCGTGGAGATACCTAATAAGTACTCCCTCCGTTCCAAAATATAAGACGCCCTTTAATTTCGCTGGTCAACGACGTGTAACTTTGACCATGATTTTTACATATAATATTTTCACTAAATTAGTACAATGATATACGACATAAAATAATTTTGTAAGACGACTCTAACGGTATAATTTATACAATCTGACTCCATATAAGTTGATATATATTAGGAGATCAGTGGCAGTATGAACGGCTTCGACCCAAAACGGAGGTGGGATGGCGAATTGGAAGAGTAGGATGCGAGGTGTAAGGGTATGACAGACAGAGTGAGATGCCATGGTGGGAGAGGTAGGATCGAAGGCGTCTGGTGAGGAACTGATCTCCGTTGTCACAATGAAGTCATCGGAGAGTTTTATGAAACTACGTGGTGATATATGTAAAGAAGTCCAAAAGCGTGTCGCACGTGTCCGATTTTTGGCGTATAGGAGAAGTCCAGAAAAAATGAGAATAATCATCAAGGACAACCAAATAATATCTATAGGCGGAGAAACTAACAACATGGGAGGTCCATAAATCAAAGTGAATTAAATCAAATGGAACGAGGGCACAAGAGTGAGAGGTAGAAAATGGTAGATGAGCCTGTTTTCCTTGCTGGCATGCATCACCGAAAGAGTGTCAAAGTGGTCATTTAATACATTCAGAGAGAAAGTGTAAAGGTAAATAAGCTAAGGCATTAGAGCAGGTTGGCCGAATCGCCAATGCCAGAGGTCGCCGGTGACGGAGAGGTCCGATGAGGTCGTGGTGTTCAGATTTTCAAAGAAGGGGTAGGGCTCCCCCGGGCTATTGGATCTCATGAGCAGTGTCCTGGTGGTAGATCCTTCACAGAGAAGGCAAAAGGATCAAACTCAACGGAACAAGAATTATCACGGGTGAATTGTCTAGTAATAATAAGATTGGTGACAATTTTTTGAGACAAGAACATTATTCAGATGAAAGGGAAGAGAAGTGAGGTGTGCGATGCCTATAGCAACTACAGGAAGACAATAATATGACGAGAATTATGCTCTAATGGAGAATGAGACGAGGAGAGGATACATGGGTCGCTGGTGATGTTGGACGAAGTGCAGGAGTCCATAAGCAAGGGTCCATTGGGAGGGAGCATAGAGTCATAGGTGGAGGTGTGCTGGATCATGGCATTGTTGTCCCACGATGGTGCAGAGTATACGGGTGGCTGGTACCCTGGCGGTAGCGGTGGCTGGTAGCCAGGCTGCGGCATGGATGGGGTGGGATGCATGACGGGATATGCATGGTGCGGTTGTCCAGGCCCTGCACCGAAGAGGGTAGATTGTCAGTTGCCAGTGGGGCCCTGAAACCCGCAAACCAGACAGTTACCCGCCTTAAATGGTGGAGGGTTTGGCAAAATCTTAGACCCGCCAGGTCTAATAGGGCAGGTTTGGGGGTGGCAAACCCGTAGCCGTGGACCCTCAGACCTGCTCTAATCCCTAATCCTATCTATAATAATTCTATGCCTAACCACACGTGCACGAGCTATGGAACACACAATCCACATATCACATGCACGCGTTGGAATCTGGAGTCCCGGAGACAATACACACACACGTATTTATACCCACCAACCCCATCCCAATATTTCATAATTTTATTCCCCACATATGTCAGTGTCGCTCCTGATATGGGTACCCGACGGGGCCTCAACCCGTCCGGTCGCAGGTATGGTAAAAAATGAGACTCGACAAATTAAATGGGGCGGGGATAGGGGACTGATACGTCAGAAGCGTACCCTTAATTTCTGATGTTCCATATTGTTTTCATGTTATTTCCCACATGTTTGCTATACACTTTATGTCATTTTTATCGATTTTTTGGACTAACCTATTGACAAGATTCCACAGAGTTAGTTCCATGTTTTCTGCTGGTTTTAGTTTCAGAAAAGTTGTCCTGGAAATATCTCGGAATCAGAAAATTCGAAGCCCGGAAGTCTTAGAATTCCTGAAGGTTCCACGGAGTCTCGAAGAGACCCGGAGGGGGGCCACAACGGGCCCACACCATAGGGAGGCGCGCCCCCTGGCCGCGCCATGTGGTGGTGTGGTCCCCCGGCCTCCACCGCCTTTGCCCTTTGGCCTATTTATACCCCCCGAGACTGTAACATCCCAATTTTTGTTACATTAGGGTGTGTGGTGTTGTGTTCATCTCATACATGCATGAAAACAAAAATTTAAACCATGTTGAAACAATTTAAATTATGAATTTAAATGGTTTGAGAAAATCTCACAAATAGTACTTATTTTGGTTTCCAAAATCTTGTGTTGGAAAATATTTCGAATACACCAAAGAAACACATGGTTTTGTTGGAATTTTTACAAGATTTCCAAAAGTTATTTTTGCCAAATTTTTACTTTGCAAAAAGGCCCTCAAAATGTTGTTTTCGGTCCTGTTTTAATCAGAGAAGGACCTCTAAAGAATTTCCTCGTTTTCCAGGGGGTTATCGTAATTTCCTTTTCTTTTCTCTTTCTTCTACCTCTAGCCAGAAGGCAGCACCTGCCTGTCCGGCCCTCCATCTTTGACGCCACCTCCTCTGTGCCTGCCTCCTTGCGGGGATAAGGGCGAAAGAAAGCTTGCTGCCTCTCCTTCCTCTCGCTCGCTATCCTCTCCCTCCCTCTCTTTATCTTTGTTCCGCGGGAGACCTACCCGAACCCTACCCTTGCCGGCCGTCGCCGACTGCCAGCAACTCCGGCCACCCCCGAGGAAGCTGAGACCACCAACAGGACCACCTCGACTCCCTCTCCCACCTCGTGCAACGAATTGAACACGGAGGCTCGGAAATCGCCGCCCCGACCCCATCTTCTCCAAGTCCGGCGCCGGTCTCCGCCGCCGATTTGGCGCCGTCCGAGCTCTCCTTGCTCCCTCGATTACCTCTCCGTGCTCTTGGCACTCCGGTGAGCATCCTGGTGCACTCACCTTGTCCTCTCCCTCTCTGTATCGTCGTGCCGCCGAGAGCCACCGAGAGCGGTCGTCGTTCGTGCGCTCCGGCGAGCTTCGGCGACCATAAGGCAGCGGCTCCGCGTCCCCTAGTGTGGCGCCCCGAGATCGGGCACTATGCAGATTTCAGCATTCCCGCCAAATCCGCATAATAACCGATTCCAGGTTGCCATTTATGATAACATTACAATAGTTCACGAATAATCCACAATTACAACAGACACAGATAGATACAAGATGACTCAAACGAGCCAGGGTACAACTGATACATTACAAAGATCCAAATAACAGCGGAAGAAACAAACGTCCGTCTACGGACAAGATCCAAATTGGACTAAGAGTCCTGAAGATAACCGAAGGCGTCCAATCCCTGCCCAGGCCAAGCCGGAGGGATTCCCAAGCTAACGTCGTCAGACTTCAAACCTGTTGACTGCAAGTTGGAATTTGCAGCCACGAAAGAGATTCGTGGGTCAGTACGGTTAAGTACTGGCAAGGGGGATAAAACCCATACTCACAAGAATACCGGCGTAGCCAATCATCACAAGATACAACTACTTTAGGATCAACGGAAAGGAAGGGGTTATTGCAAATAAGCGACAACAGGCTGCACTAACCAACTACAGAGATTCTATTACTTCCAACTATCAGAAAGGGGATAAGATCGAGTAGTTGTAACCAACTGAAAGTAAATCCAAACAAACCCATCCTGGACCTCGCCCCTTTAGCCAAAGAAGCAATCCGAGGATAACTCACACAGTTGTATTAAAGGTGAATCAAGTTATTGTGTGAATAAACCTGTTACTAGTCAAGTTGTTAATCAGTGGGTATATCATGGTTGATCATTATGTTTAAGTTGTCCTGAGTACTTGTTAGCCAGTACTTTCACCAAGTAATCCATAACCGCGGAAAACACGGCTTCTCGAGAAGATTTACCCTGCAGGGGTGCACCATAGTAACCACACTCATGAATATCCCGCCAGATGGAATGCCTCCCACCAAGCGGGGCACTCAACACAATCCAACCCTTCTTCGCATCAAGCCCAAAGCACATTGGGCGCACGGCTACTCGGGCCCAGAAGAAAATGGACCCTCATAGCACTCTAAGACCGTGTCCCCCTATATGCCGACTACGAAAGTTCCACCCGGGATCCAAGGGCTCGCAAAATCATGCATGCAGCAAATGGAAAGCCCGAACTAGTACGGCGATTTGGACGAGATGCGAATCGAGTCAAACTGAGGGGGAGCCCATACTCCCCAAATGCGGGTAGTGCGCTCATCATGGATCAGTAGACAAGACCCTTTTCCTAATTAGGGGGTCGACACTAGCGGGCCTCAAAACCACCCTGGGCCTCCCGCCGGTGCCTTATCATCAAATTATTATTATTATTACCATTAGCAATTAACAGGTTTGATTGATTAACATCGAGCCCCCATAACATAATGAAGTAATAACAGAAAGTAACGGGTAACAGACTCGGGCAAACAACCCTAAGCAAGATAGTAAGTCACAGGCTCAAGCAAAGGTTATAGGAGGGGAGGTGAGGCAATATCAGGGTTGAGGATTCATGTGATAGGTTCGTAACAGAAACAACTACTACTAAGGCTAGCAGAAAAGAATCAACGGAAAGAATCGGTAACAAGTGATGAAAGGCAGCCATATGGCATGCAAGTGAGTATACTTGCCTGAGATCCCGCAAGGTAGCAGAACTTGTCGTTGCTCACATCATCTCAACGTCCTATCCGGGAAGAAGCAACGAACCTCGAACAAACACCGGATGCAACAATTACTACTACGGCAAAAGATCCAGCATGATCAAGACATGGATGCATGACAATTTAATTGATGCATAGAAATAAACTAGTTGACAAGATAAACAGATTTTAAAGGGACCCATATGCAATTTGAGTTGCATATGAAAAGCCCAGGGATTTTGGTTAGGTTATTTGTTTTCCAACTAATCAACAGGTGCTGGTGGTTTAGTATGATGCATGCAAAAGGGAAACAGCAAAATAACAACAGTAGAAACAATTTAAGATAGGGTGTAGCATTTTAGAATTTTATTTGTTAACTTAGGAAATTTTGGGTGCCTTAAAGGGGACACACAAGTACTTGTTGTTTTCACCCATTTAAAATGTTCAAAACAATTAACAAAGTTGATATTGGAAAAGGTTATCAAATTTTAGTTGGATTACATGTTTCACATTTTGAAATTGGACTTAGGATTATTTAATTATGAATTAAACAATATTAAACAATTTTTAATTGAATTAAACAAGATTCAAATTGTTTAAGCAATTTTAATTACTCAAAACAGAGAACAAAAATTATATTTGAAAAGGTGAGATGAAATGGTATTGAAAACATATTTTATTTGCATTTATTGGATTAAGGATGAAATAGTTATTGAATTTAGCAAAATACAATTGAATGATTTAAATTTGAATTTGAATTGCAATTTGAAAGTTCAAAACAGAACACAAGTTGGATATTTGGAAAGATTAGAAGATTTGGATCAGAAAACATATAAAGTTTGCATTTATTGGAATTACAGAGCAAAAGATATTGAATTTTGAAGTTTGGTTTGAATTCTGCTATTTAATTGAATTATGAAATAACAGAAAAATGGGTTAAACGATTTAGTTACCGCGCAGCACCCTAGCCGCGGCCACTGACGCGCGGGCCCGAGGGCCACGCGGCGCTGACGCTGCGCGGGTGGGCTGCTGACGTGGCCTCCGCGGTCTCCGACCCGTGGACCCGGCGCCACGCGGGGAGAAAAATGCGAAAAAGGGGTGGCGTCCTCAGGGATCGAACCCTGGCTGCCTCGCCGCGCGGAAGGAACGCCACCACTACGCTGTCGCTGCTGTTGCGATTCAGAAAGGGAGGTGTACAACTTGAGCGATCTGCCGAGGAGTAGTTCCTCTCTGACGAAACTGACGGACTAACACCTGCAGTTACCGATCGAGGTTCTCCAATCGGACATGAACGACGGCGACCAGACCCAGCGATGGCGACGCGATGGTTGGGCCACACACATTACAGAGCAAGGAGGGAGGGGTGGCCTAGGCCGGAAAGGAGCGCTCACCCCGGGCTGCGTCGTGGAAGGAGGAGCAGCGATGACGACCTGTTCTGCTGGAAGCTGGCAGCGGCAGGGGTCTCGCCGGAAGTCGTGGAAGCTCAGCCCTTCCCTGGCGCGGCTCCGGCTCCGAGCTCCCGCGAAGTCGACAGTGGGAGCGCCGGCGTTCCATTCCCGCCAACGGCGTGGCTTCGAGGCGGCTGTGGCGACGGGGCGGTGGAGATTCTCTGACGACGAGGGAGTGGGTGCAGTACAGAGACGAAATTCAGAGGCAGAAGGAGGAATTCAGAGGCGAATGGCAGAGAGGTGAGGGAGATGGAAGAGGGAGAGAAGGCGGCGGCGCGAGGGTAGAGGGGAGTAGGGCCTAGACCTAGGGTTTGAGGGGGATTGGGGTAGATATATTCGCTCGGGGAGCAGGTGGAGCTCGGGTGATGTCGTGCGATGACATCACCTGTACGGAGCTAGGAGAAATAGATGGCAGGCCGAGTGGGGTGTTGGGGTTGTGGGCTGGGCTGAGAGGGAAAAGGGCTGCTCCCTCTCTCCTTGCTATTTTTTTTTTTTTTTTGATTTTTTTTTTTTTTTTTGCAAAGGAAATGAAAGGGAGAGATAGAAAAGGATTTGGGGGGGTTTTGGGGTGGTTATTTCATTGAATAATTTTATTACTTTCAAAACAACAAGATGGAAGCAATGTTAGCATTATGCTCAAAATTGGAATTATTAGGTGAAATTTTAAAGTGGTTGGGTGAATTTTCAAATAAGGTTGCTTTTGGGAATTTTTGGAAATAAATAGATTCCATTTAATAAGTTTCAAAACCATTATGCAAACATGCTTTTAAATAGGGTTACCCCTAGTTTTAAAGTGATTTTGAGAATACAAAAGTGTGGTGAATTTTATGGATTCAAAAAGGTACTGATTTTGATAATAGATTTGAAATTGAAAATAAAGGTGGTTTAATTAATTAAGGGAAAATAGTTGTTTGATTAAACCCAACAAGTTAATGAATGACTTGATTTGAATTTTGGAAGTAGCCATTAGGGTTTTTAACAAGAGGGGGGGGGAAGTTATTAACAAGCATTTGGATTAAACAAATTTCAAACTATTGAAGAACAAGGAGTGGTTTAGTTTGCAAGTTTGAAATTGCAAAATTTTTGAGCAAGGGTGAAAGTTTAAATTGTTTTGAAAATTGCATTTTGATGCAAACATGGTGCAATGCAATGTGATGCTTATGATGCAAGCAAACAAACAGGTAACACCCCAGGTGTTACAGACGACACCACTAACAAGGGATTGCGCCCTCGCAATCCACCTGCTAACCCGGGAGGGGAAAGAAGTTCGACTATCGATTCTTCGTGCTTCCAGTTGATCTCCTCGACACCACTAACAAGAGATTCTTGCTCGGGCTGACGACGATGTTCTTCCACCAGGAATCTTCCGATGATCGAACCTATTAGGTTAAAGTCTCAGGAAACGTCCACCCACGTAGGATCCTAACACTTTGAAAGATAGACAAGAGGGGAGACTCCAAAACAAATAAGATGGGAGGGGAAATAGAATAGGGGTAAGGAGAAAACAAGAATCCTATTGAGATGTTTTTCCAAAATAGTTTAGCAGAAATAGCTTTTGACACTCTAGAAACAACGACCGTTAGCGAGGTTAACCTACAGGCTTTGCGGACCCGTTGCTTCGATAACCATTCGTATCGAAACAATCTCGGGAATCGGAACCAAGGCTCTGATACCATTTGTGGCGCCCCGAGATCGGGCACTATGCAGATTTCAGCATTCCCGCCAAATCCGCATAATAACCGATTCCAGGTTGCCATTTATGATAACATTACAATAGTTCACGAATAATCCACAATTACAACAGACACAGATAGATACAAGATGACTCAAACGAGCCAGGGTACAACTGATACATTACAAAGATCCAAATAACAGCGGAAGAAACAAACGTCCGTCTACGGACAAGATCCAAATTGGACTAAGAGTCCTGAAGATAACCGAAGGCGTCCAATCCCTGCCCAGGCCAAGCCGGAGGGATTCCCAAGCTAACGTCGTCAGACTTCAAACCTGTTGACTGCAAGTTGGAATTTGCAGCCACGAAAGAGATTCGTGGGTCAGTACGGTTAAGTACTGGCAAGGGGGATAAAACCCATACTCACAAGAATACCGGCGTAGCCAATCATCACAAGATACAACTACTTTAGGATCAACGGAAAGGAAGGGGTTATTGCAAATAAGCGACAACAGGCTGCACTAACCAACTACAGAGATTCTATTACTTCCAACTATCAGAAAGGGGATAAGATCGAGTAGTTGTAACCAACTGAAAGTAAATCCAAACAAACCCATCCTGGACCTCGCCCCTTTAGCCAAAGAAGCAATCCGAGGATAACTCACACAGTTGTATTAAAGGTGAATCAAGTTATTGTGTGAATAAACCTGTTACTAGTCAAGTTGTTAATCAGTGGGTATATCATGGTTGATCATTATGTTTAAGTTGTCCTGAGTACTTGTTAGCCAGTACTTTCACCAAGTAATCCATAACCGCGGAAAACACGGCTTCTCGAGAAGATTTACCCTGCAGGGCTGCACCATAGTAACCACACTCATGAATATCCCGCCAGATGGAATGCCTCCCACCAAGCGGGGCACTCAACACAATCCAACCCTTCTTCGCATCAAGCCCAAAGCACATTGGGCGCACGGCTACTCGGGCCCAGAAGAAAATGGACCCTCATAGCACTCTAAGACCGTGTCCCCCTATATGCCGACTACGAAAGTTCCACCCGGGATCCAAGGGCTCGCAAAATCATGCATGCAGCAAATGGAAAGCCCGAACTAGTACGGCGATTTGGACGAGATGCGAATCGAGTCAAACTGAGGGGGAGCCCATACTCCCCAAATGCGGGTAGTGCGCTCATCATGGATCAGTAGACAAGACCCTTTTCCTAATTAGGGGGTCGACACTAGCGGGCCTCAAAACCACCCTGGGCCTCCCGCCGGTGCCTTATCATCAAATTATTATTATTATTACCATTAGCAATTAACAGGTTTGATTGATTAACATCGAGCCCCCAGAACATAATGAAGTAATAACAGAAAGTAACGGGTAACAGACTCGGGCAAACAACCCTAAGCAAGATAGTAAGTCACAGGCTCAAGCAAAGGTTATAGGAGGGGAGGTGAGGCAATATCAGGGTTGAGGATTCATGTGATAGGTTCGTAACAGAAACAACTACTACTAAGGCTAGCAGAAAAGAATCAACGGAAAGAATCGGTAACAAGTGATGAAAGGCAGCCATATGGCATGCAAGTGAGTATACTTGCCTGAGATCCCGCAAGGTAGCAGAACTTGTCGTTGCTCACATCATCTCAACGTCCTATCCGGGAAGAAGCAACGAACCTCGAACAAACACCGGATGCAACAATTACTACTACGGCAAAAGATCCAGCATGATCAAGACATGGATGCATGACAATTTAATTGATGCATAGAAATAAACTAGTTGACAAGATAAACAGATTTTAAAGGGACCCATATGCAATTTGAGTTGCATATGAAAAGCCCAGGGATTTTGGTTAGGTTATTTGTTTTCCAACTAATCAACAGGTGCTGGTGGTTTAGTATGATGCATGCAAAAGGGAAACAGCAAAATAACAACAGTAGAAACAATTTAAGATAGGGTGTAGCATTTTAGAATTTTATTTGTTAACTTAGGAAATTTTGGGTGCCTTAAAGGGGACACACAAGTACTTGTTGTTTTCACCCATTTAAAATGTTCAAAACAATTAACAAAGTTGATATTGGAAAAGGTTATCAAATTTTAGTTGGATTACATGTTTCACATTTTGAAATTGGACTTAGGATTATTTAATTATGAATTAAACAATATTAAACAATTTTTAATTGAATTAAACAAGATTCAAATTGTTTAAGCAATTTTAATTACTCAAAACAGAGAACAAAAATTATATTTGAAAAGGTGAGATGAAATGGTATTGAAAACATATTTTATTTGCATTTATTGGATTAAGGATGAAATAGTTATTGAATTTAGCAAAATACAATTGAATGATTTAAATTTGAATTTGAATTGCAATTTGAAAGTTCAAAACAGAACACAAGTTGGATATTTGGAAAGATTAGAAGATTTGGATCAGAAAACATATAAAGTTTGCATTTATTGGAATTACAGAGCAAAAGATATTGAATTTTGAAGTTTGGTTTGAATTCTGCTATTTAATTGAATTATGAAATAACAGAAAAATGGGTTAAACGATTTAGTTACCGCGCAGCACCCTAGCCGCGGCCACTGACGCGCGGGCCCGAGGGCCACGCGGCGCTGACGCTGCGCGGGTGGGCTGCTGACGTGGCCTCCGCGGTCTCCGACCCGTGGACCCGGCGCCACGCGGGGAGAAAAATGCGAAAAAGGGGTGGCGTCCTCAGGGATCGAACCCTGGCTGCCTCGCCGCGCGGAAGGAACGCCACCACTACGCTGTCGCTGCTGTTGCGATTCAGAAAGGGAGGTGTACAACTTGAGCGATCTGCCGAGGAGTAGTTCCTCTCTGACGAAACTGACGGACTAACACCTGTAGTTACCGATCGAGGTTCTCCAATCGGACATGAACGACGGCGACCAGACCCAGCGATGGCGACGCGATGGTTGGGCCACACACATTACAGAGCAAGGAGGGAGGGGTGGCCTAGGCCGGAAAGGAGCGCTCACCCCGGGCTGCGTCGTGGAAGGAGGAGCAGCGATGACGACCTGTTCTGCTGGAAGCTGGCAGCGGCAGGGGTCTCGCCGGAAGTCGTGGAAGCTCAGCCCTTCCCTGGCGCGGCTCCGGCTCCGAGCTCCCGCGAAGTCGACAGTGGGAGCGCCGGCGTTCCATTCCCGCCAACGGCGCGGCTTCGAGGCGGCTGTGGCGACGGGGCGGTGGAGATTCTCTGACGACGAGGGAGTGGGTGCAGTACAGAGACGAAATTCAGAGGCAGAAGGAGGAATTCAGAGGCGAATGGCAGAGAGGTGAGGGAGATGGAAGAGGGAGAGAAGGCGGCGGCGCGAGGGTAGAGGGGAGTAGGGCCTAGACCTAGGGTTTGAGGGGGATTGGGGTAGATATATTCGCTCGGGGAGCAGGTGGAGCTCGGGTGATGTCGTGCGATGACATCACCTGTACGGAGCTAGGAGAAATAGATGGCAGGCCGAGTGGGGTGCTGGGGTTGTGGGCTGGGCTGAGAGGGAAAAGGGCTGCTCCCTCTCTCCTTGCTATTTTTTTTTTTTTTTGATTTTTTTTTTTTTTTTTTTGCAAAGGAAATGAAAGGGAGAGATAGAAAAGGATTTGGGGGGGTTTTGGGGTGGTTATTTCATTGAATAATTTTATTACTTTCAAAACAACAAGATGGAAGCAATGTTAGCATTATGCTCAAAATTGGAATTATTAGGTGAAATTTTAAAGTGGTTGGGTGAATTTTCAAATAAGGTTGCTTTTGGGAATTTTTGGAAATAAATAGATTCCATTTAATAAGTTTCAAAACCATTATGCAAACATGCTTTTAAATAGGGTTACCCCTAGTTTTAAAGTGATTTTGAGAATACAAAAGTGTGGTGAATTTTATGGATTCAAAAAGGTACTGATTTTGATAATAGATTTGAAATTGAAAATAAAGGTGGTTTAATTAATTAAGGGAAAATAGTTGTTTGATTAAACCCAACAAGTTAATGAATGACTTGATTTGAATTTTGGAAGTAGCCATTAGGGTTTTTAACAAGAGGGGGGGGAAGTTATTAACAAGCATTTGGATTAAACAAATTTCAAACTATTGAAGAACAAGGAGTGGTTTAGTTTGCAAGTTTGAAATTGCAAAATTTTTGAGCAAGGGTGAAAGTTTAAATTGTTTTGAAAATTGCATTTTGATGCAAACATGGTGCAATGCAATGTGATGCTTATGATGCAAGCAAACAAACAGGTAACACCCCAGGTGTTACACCTAGGTTCCCCACGACCCACTCCACGTGATGCCCCAACCAATTCCACAAATAATCCATCGAGGTACTCGAATTGGAGCGAAACAGATCAATTCATCCCTGGGTGATTTAAGGATGATGTCATCCTGACATCATATTTCCTTTTTTTTAGATATTCCAGGAAATTCCAGAAAATGAATAAAATTTGATAATTTAATATCTTCCAAAATGTTACTCAGAAAAATAAAATAAAAGTATGGTTTTGATCATAAACATATTCTCTATCCAAATATGTAATTTTCACACATGTTTGAGAAGTCCAAAAATGAGCATTATTTAATGTTGTTTAAATCATTTAAAATAGAAAATTAAGTTTTTATTCACTAAAATTAGAAAATTAAAAGTTATATATTAAATTGCTCAAAATGACAAATGCAACCTGTTTATGATGTTTACAAACCCATTTGAGGACTAAAATTGTACTCACCTTCATAATTGCCTGAATTGTCCTCCGGGGTCTATTTCGGGCAAATTTCAGAAAAACTACATAACTGACATATGAACCCTAGCAACCCAACGATCATGTTTAGGGCTTTAATTTATTGCATTAAGTTGCTCATGCATACATATTGCGCATTGCATCGATGCCATGTGTTGATTGTTGTTCCTATTTTCGGTGTTGTTTCCCCCTCGGTAGAATCCAACTCCGAAGTGAAGGCCAACAACTCCAATGGCGAATACTTGATCTTAACCGACAAGTCAAGCACTTATTACAGAAGACATTTCAATTGGTTTTCTTATAACGAAGGCAAGCATAACCTCTTATCTGCTCATATATGGTTTTCAAAGTGATTTGAATCTCGTACTTTGCATTCGGTTCCAAACTATTTGATGTCAGTAGATAGAGTTCTCCTATATACTGCATAACCTATATATCCTGATCCACTGCTCCTAGCAGCTATAGATTTGTTTGTGCGCGCTCCGCTAAACCCTGTAAGTCTTGCTTAGCCGTGCCTAGTTGTGATCTGATCCATCCGGTTGATGAATCTGGTCAACGCGTGAATCTATTATGTCATGTTGTTATGATTTGAATTACCTTTGATAACTTGACTAAGTACTGGCATGTATGTGAGGCCACAATGGGTTGTGTTGTTTTGTCCTGTTCATGCCCCTAGGAGCGAGTTCTCGCCTTCGAAGCCAAGACTGAGCGTGCAACCACACGCGGGGCCTAATAGACCGTGCTCGACCAACTAACTTGTTTGGCCACGTCCATGAGTCACGTAGTTTGATATTTCCATCTGCGTGTGAGTCAGAAAACTTAGGGCGTGACCGGGACAAGTGATGGACGTACTCGGATCTTGATCCCGACTCACAGAACAGGTGCCATCAGGAGGTGGCCAACTCCCGGTTGACGGGGTGGCCCTGTTTGGGTTGACTCATGGATAGGGTCGAGCAAGGTAAAGGTCGTGGCCAGCCACCCTCTGCCGCGCTCCATGGACGAGCGTACATGTGGCATTAAGAGTCAGATGGTATGTGTGGGTAAAGTGTACCCCCTGCAGGGATAAATCTCCTCGAGAAGCCGTGTCCATGGTTACGGACGTCTTGGCAACGGATTCTGTGATCATAGATAACTCCAACGGAATGACTAAAACTTGTTAAACATGATTGAAGGGTGCCTCCTCGGAGATGCCGAGAGGGGTGATCCTTGTAGAATGAGATAGTGTGGTAATGAGAAGGACTTGATGGAATACAAGAAGATGATGATTACAGTAGCTGACTAGTTTCCTCATCTGTTTTGAAAATACTCTACGAGACGTGCTATTCCTCCTCGATTTGGAAAACAAAGTTTGCTTTACGAAAATTAGCCTTCATAAAACCCTTTCTGAAGACAGCAGATATATAATAGGTTAACTAAGTCTTGTTGAGTACCTCCCGTACTCATGTTTGCTTAATTCTGGTTCAGGTGAAGATCGCACATCGGTGGTGATTCAACGCGGACATCGACTAGTAGTTCGGGGTTCCCAGGTAGCAGCCTGGAATCTATGGGCTGGGACGTCGCCTTATGTTGCGGCCTCTTAGGCCTTTCTGGTTCTTGTTGATTAGCAACATAATTTGCCTTCCGTTGTCTGATGTAATGTTGCGTCGTGTGACCTCTGTTTGTAAGCTATACTCTAGTAACACCTATTTAATACAACTTCAATGTCTAGAGTACTGCTTTGATCGGTTGTTGGTTTCGAGCTCATTGTTATACAGTTTTGTCTATGCCTGCATAGTTGTCGCATTCGAGGGGTTGTGGAGCCGATGATCGATGTCCAAGCCCGCCTGCCGATGTGATTCGGCCTGGGGTGAGGTAACCCCAGTAACCCTCGATTGTTGTTGCACTTTCTGGACACATAGCAGCTCTGTATAGCTTTGGTCCCGTTTCCTTCAGTTTCATATGATTCATGGACGCTTTGATATGCATAGTTGGTTATGACTAGCAAGGATACAAGGAGTAGTACACAGGGGATCCGGACTACGTGCCGATGAATCTAGTCTGCCTGCCGTTGTTTGTTGTGGCCGGGGCTGTTAACCCTGAAGCCCTTGTGAGTCCATGGGCTAGGAGCACATAACAGTATGTATATCTCTGGGTCCGGGGTCGTGACAAGTCTTGGTATCAGAGCAGGACTGCCTGTAGGAAAACCTTACCGCTTGGTCGATGTTGAGTCTAGTGTTTGTGAAAACTACTTTGAAACTTCAAATGGATTGTGAAAAACCTTCTTAGGATTCTTTTTACTCCTTATCTGGTATCGCTCTAACTCTTGGTCTCCTTACCTGTTTTGATTTGAAAAGGTTCTAGTTATTCAAAACTAGGTGCCTTCTTTGGCAAGATGTTTTTACCCAAGTTGACCTAGTGTTAAAGTTTCTAGAGTCGTGTGTGTTCCATCCTCCGTTATCTCTTAAACTGGGAGATCTCCTTTCCATCCTAATCTCTCAGAGCTGTGTGGATTCCACATTCTTACATGTTCTAAGTTTCAAAATCCTGAACCTCGAGATTTCCTTTTCATCTCGAATGTGTCTGTAATCCTCTGCCCAAATTCTTCCGGAGTTATGTTTTCTTTTGAAAAATACTTCGTGATTGCTATTCATAGTGTCCTTTAAGACACTAAGAGAATAGTTACTTCTTTCTCTTGGTTTCCATCCTTGGACTTGAACCGAAGGTCCCGGAATGTGCTGAGTTGTGGTGGGTTGAATCATGTGGTTTCTTAACCATGTGATGCTCATGCCATCAGTACAGGATGCTGACCTTTAACCCAAGTCTCGTTCTGTTAACCCCGTGGAACATCTTCTACCTCAGGATGGCTAGGTAATCTCAACTTCAATAGCTATAGGCTATCTTCTGGAACCGAAAGGGATCACAACAAGAGTGATCATCATAAATTCCACATCTTTGTTCCTGGTTCAGCTATACCAACCTTTTGGCATGGGTTCTACATATGAGTATTATCCCGTACATCCAACGTGATCTCAGGATCTTCCACAGCACGTTCCCACTCTTTAGTTGCTTTTCGAACTTCATTCGTTGTTTGGAAACCAAGTTGCTTAGTTGTGTTGGATTTTTTCCAATACATTTAATCTTGTGATCCGTCAGAACGTTCCACCTTGGAATGTCAGGAGAAACAAACTCCAGTACCTCGTTCATCTCCAGGACCAGATCAAAGTTTTGTAATCCGCAGATTGAAGAAGTTTTATCAGCTTCCGTTATGTTCTACCTTCGAGTATCAGACTCTTTTATATCACGAGGTTGTGTCAAGTTTCATGGCCGTAATGATGAAGTGAGTCTCTCACACATCTTCACCCCCTTCCTCCAAGCTTGAATGCTTGAGATTGATGGGTCTGTTCATCGACATATGTATCAGCTATTCCTAGCAATTCACATTGCTTTAAAACATCTAAGAAATGTCTATATCCTTCTTAGCACTATTGGTCACCCGACCTCCACTTAAAGTTGACGGTGTTACCAAATCTATTCATTCCAGTGTACCTTCTTGGTCAAAGAGTTAGGTTCATGCCGAAGCTCTCAAGACCACATCGTTTTGCCTTAAAAATCAAGACTCCTTTCAAACTCTAAGACATACCGGAGGGTTGTGATATTATGGTTGTCTTTCTATAAGTATCACCAGGTTTGTCACCTGACCGTGATGTCTAAGTAAGGGGTATTTTGAACTACTCTTTTCTCCAAGAAACTTTGCTGGATACCCTGAACGAGTTGGTTGAGCTTAAAAACAACAACTTCGAGAGTTGAAAGACAAAAGTTCATCCTAACTAGATCCTTCATTATGGGATGTCCAGTTTCCTCTGTGTTGAAGCTTGATAGTATCTCTTAAGTGGACATACTATCATTCCAACCTTGATTTGATTTGATTTGGGATGTCGTCAGATCAAGTCTAGATTCAAGGACTATCTTGATGGTGTTTTACTCTTGGTGTTTTGCTCGAGTACACCTTCATGTCCTCTAGTCTGACCAATATCTTGCCTTGTTCGTATATCATATGAATCCCTCTCCTTGGAGTTTTATGATAAGAGTGTTGTTGAGCTCATCGGTGACATTCCTATTTTCTCCAAGTTGCAAGAGCTTCATGTTGAACAATTGGCACTAATGTTGGAAACTTTCGAGAAACATTTTTGTGTCATCACGATGTTGTGTTCTAGAGGTTCGAAGTGGCTTACTCCAGTCCATGTGCTTATGGTGAAAGTTGTCGTCGTGGATTCGAGTAAAGTTTTCTTGTTCCTTCGGGAATAATCCCAAGTCGGTTATGCATGTGTGGACTATTCTTGAGATGGTTGGTTGTTACCTCCATTTCTTGAACCAGTTTTGTATCCACACTCAACCACTGACTGGTTGTTCGTGAAAGATAAGAAGTCGAAGAACTTTGTTATCTTTGTAATCATCTTCCAAACAAGGACTCCGATGTGTTCTTTTAAAAGTAAACCATGTAGATGCAACCGTCTTTCGCAAGTTGCTAATACATGAGTCTTGCAATCCTGCTCATCTTCTTGAGCTTGGCATCATAGTCCATATCTTGAAAATCCAGCATATGCATCTTGTTAGTAAACGGTGCAAATCTCTTCGCTCAAACATATCGAGCCTGAGCTATAAATCCATTAACCAGAGCTGAATCTCAAGAGTATTGAATCAAGTCTTTTCAGAATCCGGCATGGTTGATGTTGTGGTTGACACAATTAGCCGAGAGGCCTAATGTCATATCTCTCTTTGAACAGGAAAGAACAACCACTCTCCGTGAGAATTTATGGTGTGGCTCATTCTAACAAGTTTCCCCCTTTCCATTCTTCCAAACCGGAGTTCATCTTTCACTTGATGACCTATAAAAGGTTTTTCGTGAGCCTGCTATCGGCATCTAGAACGTCCAAGATAACTTGGAAGTTGATCTTTCCAATATCCCTCTATCAATCCTACAAACCTTTGTTGTAGTGGAACCAAGTTCAGCATGAGAAGTTGAGAACCATCTCGTGGTGTTTTGTAACCACCATTGATCAACTCCCTTTTTCAAGTTGTTTGTACCTGAAGTTCTGTTCATCCCACACATTGTGTGAATTTTTCAGTTACTTCGGCCATGGGATCTTAACCATGTGATAGATTTATTGCTACGTCTAACCCACAATAGGAAAAAGATTCCCTATTTTCTTTCGGTGTTTCAATCCCTTGTTGGTTAACCATCCTTATGGTCTGACCAAGAATCCCTCCTTAATTACGGTGTTACAACGTCCGTTGGTTACTCATCCTCCATTGTGAAATAACATTCCGATCTTTGACAAAGATTTCGACAAAGTTTTGACGGAGTGAAGTTCCATTATCTTCCGTGTCCACTCCGAAGAGTGAACATGATCCTGTATCAAATTTTCTCTGACGCACAAATTATAGTGTTTCTCGTGTTCTCCCTCGTCTGTGGATATTATGTTTTGGTATCCAAGAGAATCCTTCCCATATTGGTATTCTGTTTGAATAAACCTCTATGTCACAAGTTTTCCAACCTTTGTTTTCCAAAAAGGATTTAAATTATTGTGCAAAGCTCATATTCTAAATCCTTCTAAGAACCATCATCCATATACTTGAAACCATCTTCTACTCACTCCGTTATCTTGATGTGTTTCATGCCTGTTAACTCAAAAGTTCTTTATGAACATTCCTGTCATGAGTTACCCATGAGATACTCGATCTTCGTGAAGATCAGTTCCTAAGATTTTTCCCTCTTACCTAGGTGTATCCGTTCAACACGTCACGATGCTACGGATCAACCTCTTCGAGAAAAGAACCGTAAGGTTGAAGAAGATCGTTCGAAATCGGTGTTCCTTCTTTCTTCTCCTTCGGGAATCTCGGGACTAGATTCTTGTAAGGGGGTTAGATTTGTAACATCCCAATTTTTGCTACATTAGGGTGTGTGGTGTTGTGTGTTCATGTCATACATGCATGAAAAAAAAAATGTAAACCATGTTGAAACAATTTAAATTATGAATTTAAATGGTTTGAGAAAATCTCACAAATAGTACTAATTTTGGTTTCCAAAATCCTGTGTTGGAAAATATTTCAAATACACCAAAGAAACACATGTATTTGTTGGAATTTTTACAAGATTTCCAAAAGTTATTTTTGCCAAATTTTTACTTTGCAAAAAGGCCCTCAAAATGTTGTTTTCTGTCCTGTTTTAATCAGAGAAGGACCTCTAAAGAATTTCATCGTTTTCCAGGGGGTTATCGTAATTTCCTTTTCTTTTCTCTTTCTTCTGCCTCTAGCGAGAAGGCAGCACCTGCGTGTCCGGCCCTCCATCTTCGATGCCACCTCCTCTATGTCTGCCTCCTTGCGGGGATAAGGGCAAAAGAAAGCTTGCTGCCTCTCCTTCCTCTCGCTCGCTATCCTCTCCCTCCCTCTCTGTATCTCTGTTCCGCGGGAGACCAACCCGAACCCTACCCTTGTCGCCCGCCGCCGACTGCCAGCAACTCCGGCCACCCCTGAGGAAGCTGAGACCACCAAGAGGACCACCTCGACTCCCTCTCCCACCTCGTGCAAGGAATTGAACACGGAGGCTCGGAAATCGCCGCCCCGAACCCATCTTCTCCAAGTCCTGCGCCGGTCTCCGCCGCCGATTTGCCGCCGTCCGAGCTCTCCTTGCTGCCTCGACTACCTCTCCGTGCTCCTAGCACTCCAGTGAGCATCCTGGTGCACTCACCTTGTCCTCTCCCTCTATGTATCGTCGTGCCGCCGAGAGCCACCGAGAGCGGCCGTCGTTCATGCGCTCTGGCGAGCTTCCGACGACCATAAGGCATCGGCTCCGCGTCCCCTAGATTCCCCACGACCCACTCCACGGGATCCCCCAACCAATTCCACAAATAATCCATCGAGGTACTCGAATTGGAGAGAAACAGAGAAATTCATCCCTGGGTGATGCAAGGATGATGTCATCCTGACATCATATTTCCTTTTTTTTTAGATATTCCATGAAATTCCAGAAAAATGAATAAAATTTGATAATTTAATATCTTCCAAAATGTTACTCAGAAAAATAAAATAAAAGTATGGTTTTGATCATAAAGATATTCTCTATCCAAATATGTAATTTTCACACATATTTGAGAAAGTCCAAAAATGAGCATTATTTAATGTTGTTTAAATCATTTAAAATAGAAAAATAATTTTTTATTCACTAAAATTAGAAAATTAAAAGTTATATATCAAATTGCTCAAAATGACAAATGCAACCTGTTTATGATGTTTACAAACCCATTTGAGGACTAAAATTGTACTCACCTTCATAATTGGCTGAATTGTCCTCCGGGGTCTATTTCGGGCAAATTTCAGAAAAACTACATAACTGACATATGAACCCTAGCAACCCAATGATCATGTTTAGGGCTTTAATTTATGGCATTAACTTGCTCATGCATACATATTGCGCATTGCATCGATGCCATGTGTTGATTGTTGTTCCTCTTTTCGGTGTTGTTTCCCCCTCGGTAGAATCCAACTCTGAAGTGAAGGCCAACAACTCCAATGGCGAATACTTGATCTTAACCGACAAGTCAAGCACTTATTCCAGAAGACATTTCAATTGGTTTTCTTATAACCAAGGCAAGCATGACCTCTTATCTGCTCATATATGGTTTTCAAAGTGATTTGAATCTCGTACTTTGCATTCGGTTCCAAACTATTTGATGTTAGTAGATAGAGTTCTCCTATATACTGCATAACCTATATATCCTGATCCACTGCTCCTAGCAGCTATAGGTTTGTTTGTGCACGCTCCGCTAAACCCTGTGAGTCTTTCTTAGCCGTGCCTAGTTGTGATCTGATCCATCCGGTTGATGAAACTGGTCAACGCGTGAATCTATTATGTCATGTTGTTATGATTTGAATTACCTTTGATAACTTGACTAAGTACTGGCATGGATGTGAGGCCACAATGGGTTGTGGTGTTTTGTCCTGTTCATGCCCCTAGGAGCGAGTTCTCGCCTTCGAAGCCAAGACTGAGCGTGCAACCACACGCGGTGCCTAACAGACCGCGCTCGACCAACTAACCTGTTTGGCCACGTCCATGAGTCACGTAGTTTGATCTTTCCATCTGCGTGTGAGTCGGAAAACTTAGGGCGTGGCCGGGACAAGTGATGGACGTACTCGGATCTTGATCCCGACTCACAGAACAGGTGCCATCAGGAGGTGGCCAACTCCCGGTTGACGGGGTGGCCCTGTTTGGGTTGACTCATGGATAGGGTCGAGCAAGGTAAAGGTCGTGGCCAGCCACCCTTTGCCGCGCTCCATGGACGAGCGTACATGTGGCATTAAGAGTCGGATGGTACGTGTGGGTAAAGTGTACCCCCTGCAGCGATAAATCTCCTCGAGAAGCCGTGTCCACTGTTACGGACGACTTGGCAACGGATTCTGTGATCATAGATAACTCCAACGGAATGACTAAAACTTGTTAACCATGATTGAAGGGTGCCTCCTCGGAGATGCCGAGAGGGGTGATCCTTGTAGCATGAGATAGTGTGGGAATGAGAAGGACTTGATGGAATACAAGAAGATGATGATTACAGTAGCTGACTAGTTTCCTCATCTGTTTTGAAAATACTCTACGAGACGTGCTATTCCTCCTCGATTTGGAAAACAAAGATTGCTTTACGCAAATTAGCCTTCATAAAACCCTTTCTGAAGATAGCAGATATATAATAGGTTAACTAAATCTTGTTGAGTACCTCCTGTACTCATGTTTGCTTAATTCTTGTTCAGGTGAAGATCGCACATCGGTGGTGATTCAACGTGGACATCGACGAGTAGTTCGGGGTTCCCAGGTAGCAGCCTGGAATCTATGGGCTGGGACGTCGCCTTATGTTGTGGCCTCTTAGTCCTTTATGGTTCTTGTTGATTAGCAACATAATTTGCCTTCCGTTGTCTGATGTAATGTTGGATTGTGTGACCTCTGTTTGTAAGCTATACTCTAGTAACACCTGTTTAATACAACTTCAATGTCTAGAGTACTGCTTTGAGCGGTTGTTGGTTTCGAGCTCATTGTTATACAGTTTTGGCTATTCCTGCATAGTTGTCGCAGTCGAGGGGTTGTGGAGCTAATGATCCATGTCCGAGCCCGCATGCCGATGTGATTCGGCCTGGGGCGAGGTAACCCCAGTAACCCTCGATTGTTGTTGCACTTTCTGGACACATAGCAGCTCTGTATAGCTTTGGTCCCGTTTCCTTCAGTTTCATATGATTCATGGACGCTTTGATATGTATAGTTGGTTATGACTAGCATGGATACAAGGAGTAGTAGACTGGGGATCCGGACTACGTGCCGATGAATCCAGTCTGCCTGCCGTTGTTTGTTGCGGTCGGGGCTGTTAACCCTGAAGCCCTTGTGAGTCCATGGGCTAGGAGCACATAATAGTATGTATATCTCTGGGTCCGGGTTCATGACAGAGACGTAAACCTTAAAGATATACCACTTCGTTCCGAAATACACCCGAGGCCGCCGTCATTGTGATCCCGAGACCGGGAGGGTTCTGGAGCTCTTCCCGGCACCCTGCCGGGATGGGAATTCATCACCGGAGGGTCTACAGCACCATGCCCTCCTCCGAAGTGATGCGTGATTAGTTCATCCCTGGACTACGGGTCCATAGCAGTAGTTGGATGGTTGTTCTCTCCACTTTGTACCTCATGTTTAGATCTCGTGAACTGCCTCACTTGATTGAGATCATCTTTATGTAATGCTACTTGTTGTGTCTGTTGGGATCTTATGAATGTTTAATGCTATGTCTTCTAATTATCAATCTATCATGTTATCATCATGCTTATGTTATTTAGGATCTTGCATGTTCTTCGTTATTAGTACATGCTCTGGCCAAGTAGATGCTAGTAACTCCAAGAGGGAGTATTTATGCTCGATGGTGGGTTCATGCCTCCTTTGCATCTGTGCTCGAGTGACAGAAACGTGACGGATGGAGGATGTGTTGTTGCCATTAGGGAGAAAAAACAACGGTGTTTACATAGTTTACATTGTTTACATTACACACTTTTCTTACTGCGATAATTTGTTGCTAGCGACTTAATACCCAATGTTTGTTTGGATGATATTCGGAGGGTGGATTATTAGACATAGATGCAGTTGGATGACGGTCTATGTATTTTGTTGTAATGCCCGCATGAATCACATAATAATCTTTATGTATTGCATATGCACTATGGTGCAGCCTTCATTTCTGTCAACTGCCGAACTGTAATTTGTTCACCACTCATGTTATTTATCTTTCACGGAGAGACACGACTAGTGAACTGTGGACCCCGGCACCTACTGCTTTCATACTATTCCTACTGTTTTCCACTTAACCTCTTTGTGTTCAGAAAAATCGGTGAGATTGACAACCTCACTTCGACGTTGGGGCAAAGTGATTTGATTGTGTTGTGTAGGATCCACGTTGCCGCTGAACCGGTAGTGCGCCCTGCCATCGCAGCTGCATCAACCTTCAGAGATTGTTTGTCCTCCTACTAGTCAATTGAACCTTGGTTTCTTTTCTGAGGGAAAACTTGCCGCTGCACTGTTCACAACCTTTCTCTTGGGGTTTACCAACGTCAGCAACCAACAAGTTTTCTGGCGCCATTGCCGGGAAACGAAGTTTTCCAGAGCAAGCAGCCTCCCGTCAAGGCACCCATCAAGTTTTCCGGCGCCGTTGCCGGGGAGGAAGAGAATCTCTGCAAGGGGAGTCTCTCACCTCCAATCATTTTTTTTACTTTGTTATTGTTTTGCTTGTTACTTTCTTTATTATGCTTGCTATCAATGTTTGATGCCTTTGAAACTAGATCTTATTGGCAAGGTGGGTTCACAGATGAACAACAAAAATATTATAAGGAACACCGTTTGTCACAAAAAGGGATACACTTGTAATGTTACTTATTGTTTGATAAATCTTATTGTTGTAGGAGGTATAAACACCTCTCTTTTCAATGTGAGTATAATGATCATGTTACCATATCTTCTTATGTTAAGGGAAATTATGACTTTGACGATGTGGAACAAATTGAGGAATTTATTGCTTGGAAGGGTGCATTTGAAATTTCCTATTTGCTTGAAAGTATTGATGATTCACCTTATAGATATGAGATTTATGATATACTTGAATATTGCTTTGATAATTACAAGTATTGTAATTACATAATTCAATATCTTAATAAATTCTCTCCCCCAAAGGGAGAGACTAATGCCTTACAGGAACTTATGGAAGAAGAAACTACTCAATCTGGAAGCTCATTGGATGAAAAAGAGGAGGATAGTGATGATCAAGAGGGGGGAAAATGGAACCCATCTCTACCTCCCAATGATAGTAACTCTTTAACTCATACCTTGTTTGATGATAATACATGCTACTTTGATAAATCTTATGATAATCCTCTGTTTATTCCAACTTTTGATATGCATGATAATGAGGAGGTTGTTTAGAAAATTTATATGATAGTGCTCTAGATGATGGTCCTATGTTACTTGATGTCATAAATTATAATGCTACTGAAAATGGGATTGCTATTAGTTGTCCCATACCTTTTATGAGTGATCAATCATCTCGTTTTGATATTTCTAAAAGTGGGGAAAAAGAGGAGCTGATTTTAAATTATGATCCTACTATTTTGGAGCTTGATATGAATTGTGTGCCTTTAGACCATGAAAAACATGCTTTATGTGATAATTATGTTGTTGAGTTTGTTGATGATGATACTGAAAATTATTATAAGAGAGGAAAATATGGTTGTAGGAATTTTCATGTTACTAAAACACCTCTCTTTCTGTTGAAAGTTTTGAAGTTAGTTTTGTTCTACCTGCCCATGATCTCAAGTTTGAGCTTCTTTGATTTATTTCTTTACAATATTCCTATGCATAGGAAGTAGGTTAGACTTAAATTTGTTTTATACTTGCTTCTTGATGCTCTTTTTCTTAATTCATATTTCTTATGTGAGCATCATCTTCACTTGAAAACACGTGAATCCACTTTTCTGGGCCTAGCTAAAAGGCTTTAAAGAAAAGCACTTCTTGGGAGATAACACATGGTTTTATTTTTGCTTTGTTTTTCTCCGTTTTCATTGAGTAAATGGGTTGTATACTTATGTAGCAAATACATTGTATCTTTCTTTTCATGTTTTAGTAGTGTCAAGTAAGGTTTCTGACGAGAGTTGGAGTTGGTTTTCGAATTTCTATGCAGGAAACAGATTTCTGCTGTCCACCCTTAAAAATCGTATAAATCATAGAAAAATCAGAATGACCTGCTAATTCCGCAACTTTTTCGTTCTTTAATTTTTTCGATCTGAGCAACGTAAGTGCCTCGCAAAAGTTCGTCTTTACAGACTATTCTGGTTTTGACAGATTTTGCCATTTTTCTTGCATTTGCTCTTTTGCGATGTCAAGTGGATTTCTTTGCTTCACGAAACATCAGTGGATGTAGCTAATGTTTAAAAGTATCAATAGCACTTGTGTCATACAGAACCAATAGATTTTTTAATTGTTGCACTAACCCTCTAATGCGAATTACTGTTTAAGTGTGGTGTGCAGGAAGTTTTCAATGGTCAAGAGAAGACGGTGATATATGTGATCAAGAAGAGTGCAAGGTCAATGCTTAGGGATGCCCCCGTGGTTCATCCAAGTATATTTTAAGAATACTCAAGAATCTAAGGTTGGGGATGCCCAAGGCATCCCCTTCTTCATCAACTATCTATCAGGTCACTTCTAGTGAAACTATATTTTTATTCGGTCACATCATATGAAGTTTCCATGGAGCGTCTGTTTCTTTTTCTTTTGTTTTCCTTTGTTTTATTTTGTTCTCCTTTCTGCAGTAATATAGTTGGACCCTATAATTCCTTGTTTGGGAGAGAGACACGCTCCGCTTTTTCGTTTGAATACTTGCTATGGTAGTATTCTTCGTTTTTCTTCTAGTTGCTGCAAAAAATCTTGTTTAGCTCTTGTTTATGTTGCATCTCTTGTTCAGAGCTGTTAGTTTTAGTTGTGTTACGTGAGTACTCTCTTGTTTTCTTTCTGTAGCATTTAGAGAGTTTTTGTTAAAGCATGTTTTGTATGGTGCTTGTTGGGAAAAGAAATTGCTGCTTGAGGTAGAATTTTTTACGGTGCAAGTAGAAGCTTGTATGGATTGTGGCTAGACTTTTTTCTTATCATGCTAGATGTTATTTTAGTTCTAAAGCCTTTTGGTTATTTAGTAGCATGATTAGCCTCAAATAGCTGAGAGTGTTTAATGTTCCATTGAAAGAATCATGAGTTTTCATGTCAGATTGAAGCATAAATTTGTGGTGTTCTCCTTTGAATGTTTTATTTGGTTGACTTGGCGCATGCTCACACCATGTTTATGACTATGAACCAGTCACTAATAGACTCTATGATCATTTAGTTTTTGAACTTGTGGTACCACTTATGCTTTGATTAATGATGTTTATGTCTCTATGCATGATTATGGCTGTTATGATCTCTTGATTTGTCGCTCCCAGTCTTTTGCTAGACTCCACATGTACTGAGCATGAGCTCTACTCATGCATCCAACTCCCCAAAACCAAAGTTTTCCCATTGTGTCCACCATACCTACCTATATGTGGTATTTAACCGCCACTCCAAAGTAAATTGTTGATGTGTTACCTTTAAAACTATCAAAATTACTCCTGTTTTGTGCTCCTGTTTTAGCTCACGAGGACGTAAATAGAGAATCTTTATCTCACTTGTTGATTGGACTTTCACACCCTGGACTAGTTGCTTCATCTGCTTATCCAATGATAGAAGAGCTGGCAGCGGGGTGCCCAGCCCCAAATGAATAACACCAATTCTCTTCACTATTTTGCCCCTGATTTATCAGTCAAAGCATAATTTTGTAAACAAAAGAGAAAGAGGGATGACCTTCTATCCAGATGCGTCCTACTATGGGAACCGCTCTTGTGAAGTCTAGTTGGCTTCTGACGTACTGTATTTTTTGTTTACCATTCGTTGACATAAGCATACACCTCTCTTAAAATATAGACAGTCCTCCATGGTATGTGATTGTTGGCAGGCACCCGAGGATTCAGTTACCCATGGTTTGTGTAAGATGGTTGGAAGGAGTGTCAAGTTTTATACCTCTGTTTAATAAAATAAAATCTCTAGCACATGAGTGATCCATGCTTCCCTCTGCGAAGGGCCTTTCGTTTACATTTATGTTGAGTCACCATCTTCTAACTTTATGCATGGCTGAGAGAGCATAGTTGTCATTCTGAGTTTTATGTGCATTTGTCCCAGAAACATTATTAATTGATTCATGATGTGTTATTGCTTGTTCTCTATTTATTTGTTCTAGTCTTCCTTCTGAACTTTGAAGGTGTCCTGCCATTCATGTTTTGTCTCACTCTTAAGGACTAGCGAAATATCACTTTAACATGTTTTCCCTATACTTGAAACAAACATATATCTTTCGTTGCATTGTTATTCACGATCTTTTATTTGTGTTACTTCTCATGATGCAAGGTGATTGCAATGCTTTATTATTAAAATTCTATTTATCATGCTTGTGTTTAAGTTCTATGATCTCAGCTTACTTATGCTTTTACATTATTGATGATCAAGTTTATGTTGGTAGCATGTCACCTCAGAAATTTGTGTTTTTATCAGCTTACTTATGCTTTTTTGCGTTTTTATCGTTTACCTACTCGAGGACGAGTAAGAACTAAGCTTGTGGATGTTGATACGTCATAAACGTATCATTAGTTTCTGATGTTCCATGTTGTTTTCATGTTGTTTCCCACATGTTTTCTATACACTTTATGTCAATTTTATTGATTTTCCGGACTAACCTATTGACAAGATGCCTTAGAGCCGGTTCCCTGTTTTCTGCTATTTTTAGTTTCAGAAAAGTTTTTCTAGAAATATTCTCGGAATTGGAAAATTGGAAGCCCAGAAGTATTAGAATTCCTGAAGATTCCACGGAGTCCCGAAGAGACCCGGAGGTGGGCAACAGGGGGGCCACACCATAGGGTGACGCGCCCCCCGGCCACGCCATGGGGTGGTGTGGGGCCCTTCGGCCTCCACCTTCTTTTCCCTTTCGCCTATTTATACCCCCCGATACGTAAACCCTAAAGATATACCACTTAGTCCCGAAAAGCACCTAAGGCCGCCGTCATCGGCATCCCGAGATCGGGAAGGTTCTAGAGCTATGCCCGGCACCCTGGCGGGAGGGGAATTCATCACCGGAGGGGTCTACACCACCATGCCTCCAAACTGATGCGTGAGTAGTTCATGCGTGAGTATCTAGTTGGTTGTTCTCTCCACTTTGTACCTAATGTTTAGATCTCGTGAGCTACCTCACATGATCGAGATCATTTTTATGTAATGCTAAATGTTGTGTTTGCTAGGATCTGATGAATATAAAACTCTATGTCTTCTGATTATCAATCTATCATGTTATCTTCATGCTTATGTTTTTTATGATCTTGCATGCTCTCCGTTATTAGTAGATGCTCTGGCCAAGTAGATGCTAGTAACTTCAAGAGGGAGTATTTATGCTCGATAGTGGGTACATGCCTTCTTTGCATCTGTGCTCGAGTGACAGAAACGTGACGGATGGAGGATGTGTTGTTGCCATTAGGGAGAAACAACGGTGTTTACCTAGTTTACATTGTTTACATTACACAGTTTGCTTACTGTGATAAGCTGTTGCTAGCAACTTAATAACCAACGTTTGTTTGGATGATATTCGGAGGGTGGATTATTAGACATAGATGTAGTTGGATGACGGTCTATGTATTTTGTTTTAATGCCCGCATGAATCACATAGTAATCTTTATGTCTTGCATATGCACTACGGTGTAGCATTCATTTCTGTCAATTGCCCAGCTGTAATTTGTTAACCACACATGTAATTTATCTTTCTCGGAGAGACACCACTAGTGAACTGTGGACCCCGATCCATTTTCCTCATACTGATAAAACACCTACTTCTTTCATACTGTTCATATTGTTTTCCACACCATACATTTAACCTCTTTGTGTTCAGCAAAACCGGAGAGATTGACAACCTCACTGCTACGTTGGGGCAAAGTGATTTGATTGTGTTGTGTAGGTTCCACGTTGCTGCTGCACCGGTAATGCGCCCTGCTATCTCAGCTGCATCAACGTTCAGAGATTAATTGTCCTCCTACTGGTCAATTCAACCTTGGTTTCTTTTCTGAGGGAAAACTTGCCGCTTCACTCTTCACAGCCTTTCTCTCGGGGTTTACCAACATCAGCCACCAACAAGTTTTCTGGCGCCGTTGCCGGGGAATGAAGTTTTCGAGAGCAAGCAGCCTCCCGTCAAGGCGCCCATCAGGGGCGCGGACCCGGCCCCAAACCCGACGGGTGCCATCCGGAGTTGCCGCAGTGGGTTGAAGGGAAGGATGTCCCCATGGGGGCGAAATACCCAATCCATGGTTGTTGGTGGGCACCACTGCGCTCCCCGTACTTGTAACCTCGACTGCGTCTGCCACTGCGGCCTCGGCCGCCACCGCGTCCTCCGCCCGGGTACCTATGGTGTTGGTAGCTGCCGCCATTTCCTTGGTAGCCACGTCCACCTTGATAGCCATTTGGGGGCACCATGGGGCGCGCCATTGTTGGCATGGGATGTAGCAGTGCCGCAGACACCTCCTCAGTCACCGCCTGGAGTGGGGCAGTCACTACCCGACCGTGGCCGCGATCACCGCCATCAGAACGCCCGCTGTCCGGATCGCCATTATGCACAGCAAGGGCCCGAGTACCATCAACCTCCTCTTTGGCGGCAGCGTCCATCTTAATCTCGGAGAGTCAGAGACGCGAGTGGGTGGCGGTGAAGGAGGAGAACGGCTTGTTCTCTTTGATGAACTCCGCCTCGATAGAGAATTTCTTCCCGAGATCATCCACCATCTGCATGGTGAGTTCGCGATCCGAGATGGGTGCCTTAACGTCAGCCAGCGAGTCGGAGATCTTCTTGAGGCGGCGGCAGTACTCGTCGATCAAAAGATCGTTGCGCCTCAACTGGCGAAATTCCAGTGAGAGCATCGTGGCGTGAGACTCCTGATTGTCGGGCATGATAACCTCCTGATGGGGCCCGAAGATGCTGGTGAGGATCCAGAGGGTAATGTCGACGCCTGCCTGATGCTACTCCTCATCTTCATGGCGGTGAGTGGGGCCTGCCTCGATGTAGTCGCGAGCGTGGTGGCGGACTAGCGATCGACTAGAAACTGGATGAAGTGACGCCACTTGGTGAGATTGGTGGCGGAGGCGTCGAGCGTAAATTTGATGTAATAGTGGATGTTGTCGTCGTGGAGGAGAGGGGCCAGAAGGAGGAGCCGGCGCCGGTGAGAGCGACTGTGGAGGTAGAAGTATTTGCAAGAACATAGGTCATGGGCACAGCGGGAGGCTCAGGGAGGGGTGGGAATTCATGTCCTAGAGGGCTTAGAGCACTAGTGGAAAACGGGGCTTGTGCTCACTGGCGAGCACCCCTTTCGCCCCGGCTCGGCCACCACCCGGTGCAAAAAACTGCAGAGGTGGGGCTGGGGCGAGCAGGGCGCGTGGTGCGGGGGTCATTTGCCCCGGTTGGAGCCACAAACCGGGGTGAAAGGCCCTCAACGAGCAGGGCGCGTGCGGGCGCGTCGTGGGGGGAGGGGGGTCTTTTGCCCCGGTTTGTGGCTCCAACCGGGGCAAATGAGCGCCACCTAGATGAAAAGTTGTTTCTTTATTTCTATATTGCTCTTTAGTTAATAATTTCAATTTCATTAAGAAAAACTAACCAAATAGATGGAAAAGGAAAATTAATAGAATTCTTTTTTTTAAATCCAATTTTTTTCTCTTTTTTATAAACACTATCATGCCAGTGTTCTACACTCCTCATGTCACTCACTTTTTGGTGTGGTGTCCTCACTTGTTTTTCCCTCATATGCACAAGAGGTGTTCAATGAAATGCCCGAGAGCATAATGCCATCTGAGCTCGCAGAAAACAAACATGTAATATTTCTAGACGATTGTGTAATAATGTATCAAACCTGTATGGTTCATGTATTTGGATTTAGTCCACCTCTGTTTCCCACATGTTTTGTATCAACATCACTGTCGGGCGTGTGAACTGTAGGATATGTAGATATATAGAACAAAACAAATGGTGTCGCCATCATACAGCCCGACCGTGGCTCATAAGTGCATATATGCATATCAAAAGCACGGTCGGACGTATGATGGCGAATTCGGATGATTTGTAGTCGGTCGATGAACTGAATGATGTATCAAACCTTGTGCCAAACCTTAAATGGGGGATGTAGAACAAAACAATCGATATCGCCAGCATACAACCCCACCGTGGCTCCTGAGTGCATATATGTATATCAAATGCACGGTAGGACGTATGCTGGCGAATCGGAATGATTTGTATTCGGTGGATGAACTGAATGATGTATGAAGGGCCTCCGAGAGGTGGGCTATATATAGGTACCTCTGGATCACAAAGTGTTGGCAAATGGTTAAGAAACGCTCGAAAGAAGCACCCCTGATCCAACGGCTAACAAGCGCTCGAAACAAACACACCGTACCCCTGATCGAATGGCTCACAAGAGCTCGAAAAAAACACACCCCTGATCCAACGACTCCCAAGCGCTTGAAAGAAACACACGATCCGTGTGATTATTTGTGATTGGTCCCAACGAAACTGTAACCCTTTAGTCCCGGTTGGTAAAATGGGCCGGGACTAAAGGGTATGTTTCTTTACACTATATATTTGTATGCATTGCCACCATTGGCATAAAAACATATAAACTCACCACTCTCCCATGGCTTCTACCGTACCCACTCTAACCTTCCTGCAGGTAGAGGCACTTTCCGCCTCGAACTACCCCTGCCCGCCCGGCTACAGCGTCCCCACCGGTTGGATGCTGAGCACCGGAGGAGTGCCGGTCCCTCTTGTTCCTCAAGGTGTGGCGCGTCGGACGGCCATCACGAACCACTACTACCACGAGCTCACGGCGGAGCAGCAGAGGATTCCCAGTTAGAATCCCGACTACCGCCCTACTTGGGACACCCTCTTTATTAATCGGCATGAGAGTGCGCTCGCCAGGTACGAGGAGAACGACCCGCCTCCTTCGAACTTCAACGAGGCCGGTCGTCAACTGTGGTGGGGCGGCGGACAGATTCTTCAGAGCATCATGAACTACATAAGGGCCAGCGATAACCCCCGCCCGCGCTACCCTCACGCCAGTTCTGGGGTCATGATCCTCCGAGGGAGTCCAGAGCACCGTCCGACGATAGTGATGACGACGGCGGCGACTACGACGACTACGAGTCAGAGTACTATAGGCCTAGGCAGGAGTATGGCTAGCAGATCAGATGCACTCTTTCCATTATGTACTGCCTTGTTTATCTAGATCTATGCTCTCCGTTTAGGTTTAGATCCACTCTTGCCATTATGTATTGCCTTGTTTTATCTATCCAAATGTACCGGACTCCTCCCTAATGTTAGCTCTTGTGAGTCGTTGGATCAGGGGTGTGTTTCTTCCTAGCGTCTGAATCCCACCAATCAGGAAGAATCACACGGAAAACAGAAAACAGAAAACAAACGCGCTAGCGCGCCGCAGTTCGCCGGAATACAAATTCTATTATTAAAAACAGAAAACAGACGAACACTACTCCTCGTCATCGCCGGGGAACTCGTGGGTGACCTCCTCTTGGTCGTCATCGTCGGTGACCTCCTCGTCGTCGTCGGAGGTGCATGATGGTATGTCCGAGATAGGCCCCCACCTCGGATCATCGGAGGCCCAGACTTCGCCGGCGTGGTCGGCCCAGTGGAGCTCTTGCAGCGCCTTCGTCCTCGCCTCACGAGCGGCATCTAACGCGAGGTGGCGTTCGAGACGGCGCTCCGGCCGCTCAGCTGCGCGGGTCTGCCAGAGCTCCTCGACGGCGCTCTCCTCCCCCGGATTGTTCCGGTAATACTCGCGGACCACGCGGTCCTACCTGGTGTCGACTAGGCCCTGAAACGCGCGGTGGCGGAGGTGGCGGTGGTCGGCGGCAGTGACGATCTGCGGCTTCGGCGCCTTGGCCTCCGCTTCTCAGAGGGTGTGGCAGTCGTTATAATTCATCAGTGACCGCGGGCCGTTGAGGCGCCAGGCCGCCGCATCCCAGGCGCGGGCGGCCTCCGCCGCCGTCGCAAAGTAGCCGAGGGGATGCGGTCGTCCTCGTAGTGGATATGCGCGGTGAACATTCCATTCTGCCGTGCTCGGACGGCGCGGAAGCCAGTGGTGCTGTTCCTCCTCGGAGGATGGTGGCAGCGCGAAGTTGCGTGGAGAGGAGAAAACGCTCGAGGCGCGGCAGTTTATACCGCGCGCTCGTGGCCACGCGGCATAACTCCCGCGCCACGCGTCACAACTCCTGCGCCAGGCGTCAACGCGACAGGACTCCCGCGCCACGTGGCACAACTCCCGTGCCTCACTTTTCGTAGTTATAATAATTATTTTTTAAAACAGAAAATGTATTTGAAATTTTTGTTCAATTTTAAACACATATCATATTGAAAGTTTCTCCTAATTCAAAACCATTCATAAACTAGGTTTTTAAAAATGTTTGAAATTTCAAAAATTGTTACTAGTTTAAATAGTTAGATTAATTATTTTTTAAAACAGAAAATGTAATTGAAATCTTTGTGCAATTTTAAACACATTTCATATTGAAAGTTTCTCCTAATTCGAAATCATTTCAAATGTATTTGAAAAACATTTTGAAAAAGTATTTAAACGTGGCATGGAAAAAAATTGCGGCACGAAACAAAAAAAACGAAAAAAAATTTCCTTTTGGCCCGGTTCGTGTTACCAACCGGGGCAAAAGGGGGGAGGTGGGCGGCAAGCGAGTGCCCACCTCCCCCCCTTTTGCCCCGGTTGGTAACATGAACCGGGGCAAAAGACGCCATTTTGCACCGGTTGGTGTTACTAACCGGGGCAAAAGACACCCACCTATATAACCCCGGGCGGAGCAACCGCCCCGAGCAAACTCTCAGAACCGCTAAGTCCAGACGACGCAGAAATCCGCCGCCGGAGGGCGCTCCACCGCACCGCGCCGCGCCGTTCAAAGTCGCCGCCGTGCGCGCCACCGCGCCCTCCCCCTCGGCCCCGAGCCCGAGCCCGCGCCTGCGCCTACTGCTCGCCACCGTTCTGCTCGTTGTCGTACTGCTCGCCGTGGTGCTCCTCGGCCCCGTACTACTCGCCGCGGTTGGACTCGCGCCCACGCCCTCGAGGTGAGCGGCCGGCGCCGGCCACTGGCCCTCACCGCCTTACACTCTATTTTTTTAGTTACTTTTAGTATTAGTTTTACTCTTAATATTGTTTTAGTTTTAGTGTTAATTAACAGAACCATTAGCTATTAGTATTTAGTATTTAGTTTTAGTATTTAGTTTTAGCATTTTTAGTTTTAGTATTAGTTTTAGTTTTAGTATTAGTTTTAGTGTTAGTATTTTTTTAGTATTAGTTTTAGTGTTAGCATTTTTTAGTTTTAGTATTAGTTTTAGTGTTAGTATTTTTTAGAATTAGTGTTAGTGTTAGTGTAAGCATTTTTTAGTGTTAGCATTTTTTAGTGTTAGCTAAATATACCATTATTTATAAGTATACCATCCTTAATCCCGTCCTAAATATGGTGAGATCAGAAAGAAGTTGGACCCTTTGGTGCACATCCGTAATGGTAACATTCCTCATAAATCCCTGTCCGGGGTTATGAAGAATGTCTCCGTTATGGATGTGCACAAAAGGAACTGAGAGGGAAACGATAGTGACTAGCAGATCACATCCACTCTTGCCTAGTAAACTTGTGACTCGAACGGGGCATAACAGATGTAGCATTCCAGATTATCCATGTCATGTGTGAAAACATTGCAGATCTGCAATGATTTCACAGATGATATGGATAATCTGGGATGCTACATCTGTTATGTCTGGTTCGAGTCGCAACTTTACTCGGCAAGACTCGATCTGATCTGTTAGTCATACTCCTTACTAAAGTGTACTGTTGTGATGATTGTTTAGTGGAATATTATTTTTTCAAGAGAATTTATAACTTACTAAATTATTTTATCTTCCATTTTTATTAGTTGAGCTATGGACGGCAGAGAGGGTGAAGAACATGTGTTTGCGATAATAGAAGAAAGTATACTCCCTGGTGGACCCAATGGCGGTGGAGGTGAAGACGACGGCTCGCAGTACCCGAATGAATCAGGTCAGGGAATGGAGGAAGAAGAGCAATTGCAAGGAACAGATACGGAACTGGAGAAAACCAGTGATGAACAAGCCTCAGTGAAGGCTGCATCGACATCGTCTAGCAAGAGGTCGAAACGAGGCCCGGGTCAAGAGATGAGCTCGAAACTGCATATGCGAATCGAGCAAGTCTATCGATCCGGTGAACCTGCTTGGCCCATCAAGACAACAACTAAGTTTACAAGCCAATGTGGAGTTATTTTTAGGGACATGATCCCAATAATTAGTGAAGAATGGAATGCGCGAGCGAAGGACGAAGACGATCCTGACCGTCCGGCAGTTTCTTTTGTCTCAAACCGGTCCAAACAACTCATGTTCGACAAGCTGATGAACCATTCCAGTCTTCTAGAATGTGATACCGAGAAGACACAGAACCAAATGCGCGACGTAGTGATTCACTGGGCTCTGAAGAAGATGGCCGAGGTGTCGAGACAGTGTAGTAGAGTTCATAGACTGGGTACCATGAGCCTACGGGTAGAAACGTGGGGGGAAGTGGTAGCACAACAACCAGGAACACCAAATTTACCCAGGTTCGGTACGTCGCAACTTAGTCGGCGGTCCTACTCCTGCAATCGCACTAAATCAGGGTTGAAGCCTGAAGTATACAAAGTACAGTGTGAGTAGGTTTCGCTAACTCGGCGAGGATCAACTTCTCGGCAGGTTAACTTCTAGCTAATTGTTCTCTCTGTTCTGCTCTCCCTTCCGGCTTTATATAATAGCCAGTTTAGGGCTTACAGAAAGGAAACCTAGAAGACTACGGAAAGTATCCTAACTTGGAAAGCAGGAATCCGTCTTCTACCAAGCCGCACCACTTTGGGCCGAAGTCCGGGTTCTTCTAGAATCCGGCTTCTGTACATCAGCTTACTGGGCCGCCTAATCGACTATGATCCATTACCAATCAGGCCACCCTGGTAATCCGGCTCTTTAGGACCATGCCAGATATACCCTACTCAGTATATATCCGACAGTAGCCCCCAACAAGGATTGAGACTTGATCCTGACACCTTTCGTCAACTCGCATTCTGCTCCGAGAAATGTTGGCTCTTTGTCTCGATTCTTCTTTTTCTTAAGATGCCATAATGCATAACTCGAATTTCATAAAAATCTGTCTTTCCCTTTCACGAACGTGGAGAAGTTTCTTGACATGTAACCAAAAACTCGGATTTTCTAGAATCGGACTTTTCTTCCACGAGCCTTCGTGGAGAAGGAACCTCTTGACGTCAGCGATAAAAGTGTGCTGACAGCACAGACGTTTGGATTCAGTTAAATCCTGAAACGTATCTCTGACAGATTCTCGCGTGAAACGAGGAGATAGCAGTTATCATTCCGCCTGATCATTTTCCGGATTTTCTGGCGTGAAACGCGTCGCAGATCTAACGATCAAAAGAGCTGTTAGCATGTATCGTAACTCATTTCCGGCTATAAATAGCCATCCACGGGCACTCTGGTTGCTCTTCTGCTCTCTCTTCCATCTTCCAAGCCCTCAAGTGCCCACCGCTCCCGAGCCAAAGACTTAGAGCAAGCAGAGCCCGTGCACACCGCGCCGTCCCCAGAATCTACCATCGGAGGCTCGCAATCCTCACTACGCCACTCACAAATGGCATCTGGCGATTCACCGCGCGCTGCAGAGGAGAACGTCGTTGCCCGTGACATAGACGGCATCATCAACGACATCGACCTATAGCTTGACTCCCCGTGCCGCGCCGCCGCGAACACGCCGGAGAATCCTTCCGGCGACCAGGCCCGCAAGGATCCCCTTCTCAGGGCTGAGAACCTGGCAGCCTCCTCATCCGCGCCGCCTCCGTCATTCGTCCCTGAAACGTGGAAGAAAAAATCCTCCTCGTCGGAGAAGAGCTCGCCGCTGCAGCGGCCGCCGCCGGAGCCGAAGACGAATGCGAGTTATCCGGGAATTGGAGCCGGTGTAACTTAGCCCCTTCCCTTCTTCCGACGATGGAGAAGGAGGGGCTGATCGTGAAGGGGAAGTGGCAGCACGAGGAGGACAAGTCCGAGCCCTTGCCCAAAGCTGGGGAAAGGGTTCTCCTAACCTCGCATCTTTGTCGAGGTATGGGAATTCCACCTTCCGCCTTCTTTCTCCAAGTTCTTAATCACTACAACATACAACCCCACACCCTGCCACCAAACTCCATTCTCTATCTAGCCGGGTTCCGGTCCCTCTTTGAAGGGTATCTAGGATTAGATCCTAGGTTAGACTTTTGGCAGTATTGCTTCGGGGTTAAGCGAAACCCCTCTCAGGGGGCACTCCTGACTTGCGGGACCATATCCTTTACCCTACGTAGATTTAGGGAGGATTGGTTCCCCAAGATCAAAACATCGGAATCCGTCAAATTTGGACGGGTTCCTTTTTCTACCACAAAGACATCCCGTTTCCTGGAAAGGAAACGGGGATTCCACCTTTCGCCAACTGCGCTGCCACTCCCGAGGACAACTGGGCTGTGGAAGCAGTTCAGACTCTGGCGGATGATTTGATGAAAATCAAACGGCGCATTGCCAAACTTGTCTCTTCCATACCTCCTCTTACTTGAACCGACACTTTTTTGTGTTGGTTCGGAAGATGCATCCAGCCTCTGGCGCATCGAACTCGGCTTTTGTGTGAATACAAGGGCCCGGAAGATACCATGAGGGGAACAGACAATGCGTTCTCGAAGAGGGACTTCAAGAAGCGGGTTAATTATTTGGTCGCCACACGCGACCAATATGAAGAAAGCCGAGAGATGTACCACGGAGGAAACCCGGTTCCAAAGGTAATATTCTTTACTCTTTGGGAAATTTCTCGGATTTTTGACTTTCTTAGTTTTCCTGATATAGTCGGATATTATTCTTTTCCCATAGTTCGCCGACCTCACCGAAAAGATCTTGCATCCGATGCCGAACTGGACGCAATGCGTGCCAAGTATTCTGGTGGCCGGAAACGCAAGAAGACATCAAATGTTTAAGAGGTGGTGTAACTTGACGGAACTCCCGTCGCTACTTCCAGGTAATCATCTGGGTTTTCATTTTTCTCTGCTTTTGGTCGCAGGAGTCATTTTACTTTCTCGGAAAACTGATTTCTCGGAATTTCTTTCACTTCCTTTCTTTTTCAGGCTTGCTCCTACTTCTCTGAAGCCGAAGAAACTGAAGAGACATAAGGCAACTACTGGCAAGGGGGTGCACCCATCCCCTGCTGCAGCTCCTGCTACCCCAGCTGCCCCAGGAGGCGAAAACCATTCTGCAAGGGAGGAAGAGTATCCCCTACCGACCAGCCAGCCCATTGCGTCCGAGACGGATGCGAGGGAAAGGGCAGTGCCGGAAATGGGTGGCCCTTCTCGTACAACTGAGGAGGAACCCATTCCAACTTTTGACAAAGACTTTAAGGTAAAGGAAGAACCGTTTGAGGAACACGGATACATTCATATGTGGGCTACCAAATTGTTCGCTCCAGCACCTCTAATCCGTCCTTGGCCGCAAGGCGGGCTTGTTGTAAGGAATAACTTCGTGTTTTCACCTCGGCAGGTCATCCAGAACGTTCTTTGCCGTGTTGGGAGTCTTTTTGTCGACTATGCAAAAGAATTCAATGAAAACTTGGCAAACCTGACCAAGATGAGCCAGGTAAATATATCTAGCCCCCAAGCAATAAGTCAAATGCATACTTTTGTCTTAATGCTTTTTTTCATTGTTATGCTTGTTTTTAACTTAAGCATTATTTGTCTATTTTCCGTGTTTCAGCAAACTGCTGGGAACATAAACTCGGAAGTTTTTAATAAACTTACCATCAAGAACTCGGAGGTGAAAGCCCTTCTTTCCATTCTTGAGGATAAGGAGGCAGAACTGGCATCCATTCAGCAACAACTGAGTGAATCAGCAGGTAAAATATTTATCTGCTTTCAGTTGTGATTTTTTCTAAGTAGTTTTCCGAGTTTTTAACTCTTCCTTTACTTGCTTTTCAGCTTCTTTGGCGAAAGCCAAACAAATTGATGAAGATGCCAGCAACGCTGAGAACCTCCGCCGCGAGAACCTGGATCTTCACAAGTTGACTGTGAAGATCCAGAAGGACCTGGAGGCCAACCAACTAGCTGTTGGCATTGCCGAGTCTAAGGCCTCCAGCTAGGCCGATAAAGACAAGTCTACAATAAGGGACCTGGAGAATGCCCTGAACCAACGCCTGGAAGAAGCCACCGAGATGGATCGGATTCTCGGTAAGTAATTTGTCTTTTACCGGATTTTCCATGTTTCCCTTCTTCTGTTTTTCCTAACATTTTTCTTGTTGATTGAAACAGAAGGTAGCCTCCAGCTTACCCGTATTGAGAGAATCTAGGCTTTCGGGAAAGTCTTCACCGCGCTCAAGGCCACGGGAATGCTACTTATCAACAAGTACATTCCCGAGAAATCTGGGGAGCTCCCGGAAGTCAGCAATCTTCCTGAGGCTTTTGTGGAGGTGGCGAACCGCAACGAGTCATGGCTCCGCTCTGGGGCTCGTGGTGGTGCACGCATGGCCCTTGGGCTCATGCATATGCACTACCCCACCGCCAAATCTTGGCACGTGGCGTCCGACATCCCGCAAGGATACATGGACACCCAGCGTACCAGCATCTTTGATGAAATCAAAGGTCACGCCACCAAGATCGCCAACATGGTGAACATCCCCACCTTCTACCCCAAGGAGGCAATCCCGCCAACTCCTGAGGAATCCAGCAGCGAAGAAGAAGAATCAGATGCCTGAGAAGCTGCTTGGTCCTGGGTAGGATACATGAAAATAGAAGCATTACTGATCTTACAATGTAACACTTATTGTAATTATATCTAATCTTTTGTATAAACAAGTACTCCGCTTTTGGAGTTAATTTATTAAGTCTTTGCAAGTTTTCCGAGTTTTAATTCCTTTATCTTCTAAGTTCTCTAGTTTGTATGTCTTAATTGTCCTTAGTGTTTGAAATGGCTTGATAGTACGTAATCTTCATGCCAAGTGACTGGGTACAACCAATCAGTCAAAACTTGGAAACATGGATCGTATTAAAGGCATTTTTACTGACTAGTTCCAGTGACCCAACATAAAAACAATCAGATGATACTTAGAGAAAAAGTAAGGAATTATCAAAAAGTATGAAACTCAGGCACGCAGGCATAATCTGGGTTTCCTTAAGCCTCCTTAGGTTAGTAGCATTCAGTTTTTATAACTCCGAGCAGAGGCACAATTCGGGTTAACATTGAGCATTTTGAAAGATCATTGGGAAATAGATAAAACGGACTTATGCTTTGTATGAAAACAGATAAACAGTAATGCATGAATTCCGACAACTTTATTTCATGATCTCAAAGATGTTTACATAGAAATTGAACTAAGTGTAAAAGGCACGTAACTGCTGGATGCTCCAGGGCCTTTTCGTCTCTCCTAGCTCGACATCTATCTTTCTCTTTCTTTTGCCATTCGGACGCTTGGGATCATCTTCCGTGTCTCGAATATCTACAAGATAATAAGATCCATTTTTCATAGTTTTGCTAATGACAAATGGTCCCTCCCAGACTGGGGCTAACTTGTGCTTCCTTTCTTGCACCAATCTTAGCACTAGGTCACCTTATTTGAAAGATCGATGCCTGATTTTCCGGTTATGGTAGCGTCTCAATCTGTGCTGATAAATGGCGGATCTTTGAAGCACAAGGTCTCGTTCTTCTTCTAAAAGACCGACGGCATCCTGTCGAGCACATTCGGCATCCGAGTCATCATAAGCCTGCACTCTTGGGCTATCATGGAGCATGTCCGTTGGAAGCATTGCTTCTGCGCCATAAACCAAGAAAAACGGGGTTTGCCCTGTAGATCTATTTGGAGTCGTTCGAATACTCCAAAGCACGGAAGGTGATTCTTCTACCCATGCTCCAGCTGCTCTATGAAGAGGAGATTCGACCCTTGGGCGTTTTTCTTGCAGGATTGAGCTATTCATTCTTTCAACCTGCCCATTGGATTGTGGGTGAGCCACAGATGCAAGGTCTAGGCGTATTCCCGTTTGTCGACAATATTTTGCCAACTCTCCAATAGAGAAATTTGTCCCGTTGTTGGTGATTATACTGTGCGGAATCCCATATCTCATGACTACGTCAATGATGAAGTTTCTGGTGGTCACGTCGTCAAGTTTTTTTTATCGGTTTTTTCTCCACCCACTTGGTGTACTTATCCACTGCAACGAGTAGATGTGTAAGTCCGCCTCTTGCAGTTTTGAATGGTCCCATCATATCTAGCCCCCAGACCGCGAACGGCCATGTTATCGGGATAGTTTTGAGTGCTTGAGCTGGCATATTCGTCTGCTTGGCGTAATAATGGCATCCGGCACATGTGTTTACTATGTGTTCGGCATCTGTCTTGGCTGTGAGCCAGAAAAACCCTGCGCGGAATGCTTTTTTGACTATGCTTTTTGATTGAGCATGATGTCCGCAATCTCTTGCATGGATTTCTTGCAAGATTTCTCGTCCTTCTTCTGGCGAAATACATCGCTGAAAAATTCCGATAGTGCTGCGCTTATACAGTCAACCATTAATTACCGTGTATCCTTTGCCTCGACGTTGTATCTGTCTTTGCAGGACCTCGTCAACTCCATCCGGGAATTTCTGATCAACTAAGAATTTAAGTATGAAATTTTCCAATCCGGGTTAACGAGCAGGACTTCAATTGACTCGAAAACAAGAGGGTAATCCACATCTCCACCTTTGATTGATATTTCGTGCAAATGCTGAACAAACACGCCAGGTGGCAAGGTTCTCACTCTTTCCGATCCCATGCGGGCTAATGCATCCGCATTCCAATTTTCTTCCCTATTGATGTGAAGTACTTCAAAACCAAGGAAACAAATCGCAAACTCATCCACCGTTCTCCGAAATTAGGCCATGATGGGGCTTTTGGCATCCCAAGTTTGGTTTAGCCGATGTTGTACCAGATCTGAGTCACCATAGCATAATATGCGTTTGACGCCTATTTCTTTTGCAATGTGCAAGCCCTGGAGAAAAGCTTCGTAATCTGTCACGTTGTTACTGCCGTTGAAGTTTATCTGTAATACATACTCCATAATGTCACCTTTTGGGGATTTTAGCACTACACTAGCTCCAGCGCCTTCTTTCATCTTGGATCCATCAAAGTGCATGATCCAGTATTCCGACTCCGGCATTGGTGTGTTCTCCATTGCTTCTGTCCAATCGGCGACAAAGTCTGCCAACACCTGGGATTTAATAGCCGTCCGGGGTTGGTACTTAATGTCAAATGCGGCTAGCTCGATGCCCCATTTAGCTACTCGGCCTGTTGCGTCCTCATTGTGAATGATATTCCCTGGTGGTGCTTTGCTTACCACTGTTATGGAATGTATTTGGAAATAATGGCGGAGTTTTCTAGATGCGAAAAACACGCCATATGCCAGCTTTTGATAGTGTGGATACCTTTGCTTTGACTCGGAGAAAACTTCACTAACATAGTATACAAGATGCTGGTCCGGTATACTTTGTTCTTCTTTCCACCTTTCCATAATTATCACAGCGCTAATAACCCTGTTTGTTGCCGTAAGATACAGCAACATAGGTTTTTCGTCTTTTGGTGATGCCAAAATCGGTGCTTTCATCAAGGTCTATTTTAGTTGGGTTAATGCTTTATCCGCCTCTTCTGTCCACTCAAATTTGTCGGATCTCTTCAACAATCTGTATAATGGCTGAGCTTTGTCTCCTAGCCGGCTTATAAACCTGCTGACTACGGCTGCAGAACCCGTTAATATTTGTACATCTTTTAAGCACGTAGGCTTTGTGATGTTTAGGATTGCCTTGATCTTTTGTGGGTTTACTTCTATTCCTCTGTGAGAAACGATAAAACCCAGAAGTTTTCCCGAAGGAACCCCGAATACGCACCTTAATGGATTGAACTTCATTTTGTAAGTGCGTAAATTTTCGAAAGTTTCTCGTAGATCTTCAAGGAGTGTAACTTTTTCCTTGGAAACGACGGCAATGTCGTCCAAGTAAACGTGAACATTTTTGCCAATCTGACTATGTAAACAACGTTGCATGCAACGCTGGTAAGTTGCACCTGCGTTCTTCAGGCCAAAGGGCATGGTTATATAATAGTATGTTCCATACGGGGTTCTGAAGGAAGTTTTGATTTGATCTTCTTCCCTCATACGTATTTGATGGTACCCGGAATAAGCATCCCATAAGCATAAAAGCTCAGAGCCAGCAGTGGCATCTATTATTTGATCGATTCGCGGTAATGCGAACCTATCTTTTGGACACAATATGTTCAGGCCAGTGTAATCTATACACATCCTAAGAACAGTACTAATCTTTCTTCGGGACTAATACTGGGTTCGCAGACCAGTCCGTATGTATAACTTCCCGAATAAAATCAGCTGCTAAAAGCCGCATAATTTCCTTGCCTATAGCCTTCCGTCTTCTTCCATCAAAACGACGGAGACCTTGTTTGACGGGTTTTGAACCTGGAATTACCTTCAATTTGTGCTTACCCAGTTCCCTGGGTACTCCCGGCATGTCCGCGGGACACCAGGCAAAAATATCCCAGTTCTCACGGAGCAACTCGATGAGCGCGCTTTCCTATTTGTCGGTCATCCCTGTCCCTACTACGACAAATTTTGTCGGATCTTTGGGATCGAGGATACCCTGTCTTGTATTCTCCGAAGCTTTGAAGCTATCTGCCGGCTTCCGACTATCTTTTCCTGCCGGCATTTCCATCGGCGATACTTCCTTTGCCAGCTCTTTTAGTTCTTCCTTTGCTATTACTTTTTTAGCACAAAGGGCGTTTCCTTTTTCCAGCTCATTAGCCAATTTGAAGTCTCCCGATATGGTGATTACTCCTCCTTTTGGCCCTGGCATCTTCAGCTTGTTATAAATATAACATGATCTTGCCATGAATTTGGCGAAAGCTGGACGTCCGAGTATTGCACCATATACACTTTTGAACGACACGACTTCGAATGAGATTTTTTCCTGTCGGAAATGTTCTCTTTCTCCGAAGGTTACATCTAGGGAAATTTCTCCTAGGGAATGTGCTTGCCTGCCAGGAACAATGCCGTGGAAACGTATGTTGCTATGTTTGAGTTGGGTCTCGAAGATTCGAAGATGCTTCAGTGTATCCAAGTACATTATATTGATACTGGATCCTCCATCCATCACCACTCTTTTTAGCCTAGTGTTTTGAACAATAGGGCTTACGATTAGAGCTTGTCTGCTGGGTTCTGGGATATTTCCGAGATGATCTGACTGATCCCAGGTAATTGGCATATTGGAATACTTCAAGAATTTGGGCGTTGGTGGGAACGCCACGTTTATTTCTCGAAGTGTCCGCTTTGCCTGTTTTGCTGAAGGAGTTTCCAGGAAAGTTAAATTGCATTATCCATCGACTCTCGGAAATTTTGGTTCACCTTTTCGATGTTGTTCCTGGATTTTTTCATCACTGTCCGATTCACTGTCCTCTTTTCAACTTCTGGCTTTTGCTTGGAGAATTTCCTCTTGGAATTCTTTCCTTGTTCCCGGATCCTGCAGCGCCCTTCATGTGCTTACTGAGGCGACACTGCGCATTGGTGTGGGTAGGCTTCCCAAATTGCGAATGGTGGACATAGTTTTTTTACTTAATCTTTTCCCACTCTTCCTTAGGATAGGAGATAGGTTCTGTGCTTCTTTCTTTCCATTTGCCACCAGTATCCTTTCCAAAGGTTAAATTTACTTCTTTGGGTTTTGTCTGTGCTTCTAGAGTAGTCTTCTTTTTAGAGCGAGGCGTCTTTTTTGGCCTGAACCAAAGCATCAATATTTCCACCTATCGTTCCGATGTCATCTTCGGCCGCTGTGTGCTCATTGGCTGTAGTAATCATAGATCCGAGATCTTTGTGCTCCTTTGAACCAACCATGAACGGTACGAGGTCGGGTTTTAGTCCATTGATGAAATCATGCATTGCTTGTACATCACTTGCTCCAGAGCAGCTGTTTTTCATTGCTGTCCATCTTGATATAAAGTCGACATACGACTCGTCTTCAAATTGGACACAACGATTTAGATGGTTGATTTCTCTTAGGGTGTTTTTACGTACCCCAGAAGTGCTGAGCGAACACTTTAGCTATATCATCCCTGCTATCCACTGTTCTTGACGGAAGCCCGTTAATCCAATCTCTGGCTCCATCCATCAACATTAGGGGGAGGAATTTTACTGCATTCAAGTCTGTTCCCTTGTTGATCTGGACGGCAGTATATCCGGGTTTGTACTTCCGGTATACTTTTGATAAGTTGGACCAACTTTGGCAAAGCCAGAATGTAGAGTTATTCTTCGGATCCTGTCAGTGAAACACTTAGGTCCAAAGTATAGATCATCTCTTTCCGCCTTATCGGTGTGTGCGGAATATCTATCGGCTGAATGGACAGAAGGGGATCTGCTCCTTTCTAGCCCATTGTTGCGCGAATGCGCTCTTCCGGGATTATCCCTGTTTCGTCCGTTATCGTGTCCTTTGGAATGAGGCGGAGTTCTAGTCCTTGGCCTTTCCTTATTCCTAGGAGGAGTACGGGACCTTTCACGTCTGTGAGGATTTTCATGTCTTCCGACTTTTTCAGCAGGGCGTCTCGGAGGCGGCAACATTTTTCCGTCTTTCCGGTTTTGTTCCTCCCGGTCTTTATGATCGCGGGGTATATTTCCGCCTTTCCCCGTATGAGATCCCATTCTGGACGCTTCATCCCTATTTTCCAGGATTTTCTTGTCCTTCTTGGAATCTCCTTTCTTCTCTTTGGAATTGCCCGAGTCTCCAGGTTCGCCAGGTCCAGGTGCTCCAGCGGCGCATGCGGCGGTTTTGCATAGGGCCGAGTCGTCATGCAACTTCCCTGATCTTGCCTGCCCTTGTTGTTTTGCAATGCCTTTCTTTAAAAAGCATACACTGATGCATGTAAAATGCATAGATGAATTTTGCATATTTTCACATGGTTTTCTATTACATATTGCATCATATAAGGGTATAATTCAGTGTTTTATAGTATTTTGGGGTTAAATTACAAAGTCCCCCAACTTTTAGGGAATTAACCCTGCCTGTCAGAAACCCCGTTTTCTATATTTTTGACGTTTCAGGGGGCAAACTTCCGCGAAATCACCTGAAAAATCTGCGGGGGTCATTTTCTTGGAAGGAGAAGACTTGCGGGCGAAGGATCCACGAGAATTGGGCAAGGAGGCCCAAAAGAGGACCCTCCACGCGGCCAGATTCCTTGGCCGCGTGAGAGGCCCCCTTTTGTCCCATGTGGCCCCAATTCCTTCCATCTTCGACTTACCGACTCCGTCTTGACCTAAAACCGACTATAAAAAGGCTCCTCTCCGTACCCTTACGGAGAGGAGCGCCGCCGAAACACCGAAACAGAGACCAGAAGTTCCAGATTGGAGGGGGGAAACTCCGGCGGGGCGCCGCCGGTGTGATCTCCTACCCCTCCAACGTCATCTCCATCGACATCTCCATGAAGAGGGAGTAGTCCACCCCAGGGCTATGGGTTTGTGGAAGTAGCACTTGTATCTCTCTCTCTCTCTATGTGCTTCACTAATTAGATCCATATGAGCTGCCTCACATGATTACGGGCACCGTTGTAATTCCTATGTGGTGGATCTTTTCTATGAGTTATTGAATCTGAAATAAAAAGGAGTACCTTGTTACGGTCACATGATTACGGTCACATGATTACGGGCACCGTTGCAATTGTATCTCTTTTGTTAAACCTTTCTTAGTTACCTCACTTGGGATAAAAAGGAGTACCTTGTTACCGGGGATTTGAAGTGACACTAATCAATCTCCATGACTAGATCTAGCAAGTCCTTACTTCAACTTCATGTCACATTGCTTAAAGCTATACTCTGGTTTTCCTTAATTATCGAGGTGTTATGATTTATTTCGCATATTGGTGGAGTATAAGAGGGATCAATATGACCGTAGAGATCTCTATGCTAGGACGTGATGCCCATATGAAAGTACTCAATGTTAAACATGTTATTGTAATCTCACATGTAATTCTTTATGTCCACCGTCTACCACTTTATTTGAGAGAATGCAAGTGTGAAACCATGAACCCCGGTCCTATTTTAAGTATAAGAAAACACTCTAGTTATTTTGCTGCAATTTACTTTACTTGCACTTTACTTTACTTGCATCTCCAATTCGAATTTACATTATCTCCATCACCACTTGCATCACAAAAATACAAAAACAATCCAATGCATATTTATTTTCTCATTTGCATTTAGTAGTAGATTTAATTATTGCACATTTACTTTCAGTTTTGCATTGCAATTTAGAAGTCTCACACCGTGTGCTTGACAACCACTTGGTGAGGTTGAGGGCACAAAATTCTCTACTTGTTTGCAGGATCCTGGAGGAAGCTTCGAAGACAACTGCTGAAATACTGGCTCCCCAAGAGTTCGATATAAACCCTCGAGTCACCCTCGTGGGGAAGAAGGCTTGCCACTAGCTACACACTCTGCACTTGGAGTCTCAACCTAGCCATCATACACCCCTGCAGCTTTTCATTGTTGGAGTACAGATCATCATTGAGGATGGAGAATGCAGCTTCCGCGTTTTCAGCTGCGGTCTTATAGATGCGTTCACCCTTGGCGTTTACGCTGTCAACCTGTCGTTGCCAGGAAGGGTTTTGGAACCGTTCCTTTGCTGGCAGTACATCCGGCCTTGCGATTCCGGGTAGTCTTGTGGATTTTATCCCGTACATATTCCGTCTTTCGAATTCTTCCATTTCCTCTTGCTTTGCTTTCACAGCGGCTTGGGCTTTGAGGATATTTTCTTGTGATCGGAATAGTTGTTTCTGTTGACGCATAATGGCTTTCCTTTTGGCTTCCAGCACTTCCGGTGGCTCGTATGGTCCGACCGGGGTATGGATCAGATTGATCTTGTCCTGCTCCGACAGTTCAGGGACAGGGATATCCTTCTTTTTCTTCTCCACATGTGTGACCCCGCTTGCTCCTCCTGCTTCTAGGTTTTGGCTAATATTATCTGCTAACTTTTTCTTCTGGAGTTTGTACTGGAGTTTCTTGGTAGTCTTCTTTTTCTTCTTGGAAGAGGGAGGTTTTTTACGAGGTTCTTCTTCTGTCAATTACTTGACATCGGGGTAAATAGGGCTGGTTTCACCCTCCTCTCTTTCCTCGTCTGGTGGAGGTGTTTTGGGGTCTTCATCGCTTTCAGCATCCGAGTTATCAGTCGGTTTTGCCATAAGAACTTCATGGAAGCCCCCTTGCATATATTTGACCTTTCTTTCGAAAGCGTCTTCATCTTCGTCTTCTGAATCTATGTCTTCAGATCCAGGTTCCGACTCCAAACTTGCCTCTATTGCGGCTAGTACAGAATCGGCTTCCGAGTTTGTCGTCGTGTCGATGGGTGTCGGATCTTCCACCTTTGTTGTGGGATTATTTTCTTCTGCCTCTTCCACGGGATTGCTTTCATCCATGTTTCCGGCGATCTCGGATTGCACCATACCAATAAAGTGAGATCTGATTGCGGGCATCTCCGAAGAGGCAGCATATTCAGCGGGATACTGGCGATGTGAGCAAAATCCGGCATCATAGTTTTCTTCAACTGGGTATAGGGCGGGTGGGATAAATCTACTTCCACCATAGAATCCCATTGCCTCTGCAGATAATTTGATAAAGATGTTGGTAGATCCAATCGGTAAAACGCGGGCACTTACCATATAATTCCGTGCTGGCATGTACGATCCGTTGTCGAGGAAGCGCCCGACGTCGTTGTCGAATTCCAAGCTTTCGACAGTTATGGTACAGCCGATTCCGCCGAGTATCCCCGATCGAAACATAACACCTAACGTCGCTGGCCCCACGGTGGGAGCCAACTGTCGAGACATCGTAGTAGAGTTCATAGACTGATGTACCATGAGCCTTCGGGTGGAAACGTGGGGGGACGTGGTAGCACAACAACCAGGAATACCAAATTTACCCAGGTTCGGTACGTCCCTACTTAGGCGGCGTTCCTACTCCTGCAATCTCACTAAATCAGGGTTGAAGACTAAAGTGTACAGAGTACAGTGTGAGTAGGTTTCTCTAACTCGGCGAGGATCAACTTCTCGGCAGGTTGGCTTCTAGCTAATTGTTCTCTCTGATTTTTTCTCCCGCCCGGCTTTATATAATAGCCGGGTTAGGGCTTACAGAAAGAAAACCTAGAAGACTACGGAAAGTATCCTAACTTGGAAAGCAGGAATCCGTCTTCTACTCCAAGGCGCACCACTTTGGGTCGTCGTTCGGGTTCTTCTAGAATCCGGCTTCTGTGCGTCAGCTTACTGGGCCGCCTAATGGACTGTGATCCATTACCAATCAGGACACCCTGTCAATCCGGCTCTTTAGGACCATGCCAGATATACCCCTACTCAGTATATATCCGACACGAGGCTTTCAATGCTTACAACAAAATATTATGGAAGGAATATGAGAAGAAAAAAGAAGTCCCAAAATTCGAGGGGTCGCTTGAGAAGCAGAAGGCACACTGGTCAGCATTTATGGCGTACAAGGAATTAGAAAAGGGGAAGAAAAGGTCAGCCAAGAATGCGGCAAATGCGGCGAGGAATGTATATCACCATAAGATGGGTTTAGGTGGCTACATAGTTTTAGTGGCTAAGTTTAATAAACTCGAGGCAGATCTGCGAGATAAGGGCATCATTCCAGGTACTCAGGATTTTCCGCGGAGGTCAAGGAATTGGTTGCTTGGGCATTGGGCGACGTTTGACAAAGAAGGGCACCTTATTATGACTGAAAAAATAAAGGTCCCCTTTGCGGCACTTGAAAAAGTGTTCAAAGAGGTTAAAGAGGGAGAGTTCAAGCCAGATCGAGAGAATGATGAGTTTACAAAGGCCCTCGGGAATGCAGAACATGGTGGTTGGACACGAGGCAAAGGACCATATCCGTGGTGCTTTGGCTTCAAGCCTTAAGATTGTCTCCTTCCACTACTGCCATATTTATTTTAGATTTCTATTATTTCTTATAACCATCCATATTACTCGCATTTAACTATCTCTTCGCCGAACTAGTGCACCTATATACCTGACAAGTATATTGGGTGTGTTGGGGACACAAGAGACTTCTTGCATCTTAATTGCAGGGTTGCTTGAGAGGGATATGTTTGACCTCTACCTCCCTGAGTTCGATAAACCTTGGGTGATCCACTTAAGGGAAACTTGCTGCAGTTATACAAACCTCTGCACTTGGAGGCCCAACACTGTCTACAAGAATAGAAGCATGTGTAGAGATCAAGCTCTTTTCTGGCGCGGTTGCTGGGGAGGTAAGGGAAAAGGTACTCACATCCTCGGGTGTGAGTGCTCGAAGTTATTTCATTTAGATTCTGCAATTATATCTTTTTGTTTCTTATTTTTATTTTCACTAGTTAGGCTTAGTTTTATTTTTACTTGTTTTTATCTTTATGCTTAAATGGAAAACAACAAAAAAATGAGAGAGTTTTATAATATTTATCTTGAGTTGGGACATGAAGTGTTTGAAGAGAAAATTTAAAAACCTATGGAACTTTATTTTCATGCTAGTGGCAATGTTATTAGTATAAACTCTTTAAACACCATTATTTCTAATGCTATGGAAAAGTCGAAGCTTGGGGAAGCTAGTTTTGATGTATATGATATTTTTAGTCCCCCAAGTTTTGAGGAGGAAATTTTCTTTGATGGTACTTTGCCTCCAATATATGATGATTATAATGATTGTGGCATTCTAGTTCCACCTACTATGAATGATAAATTTTATTGTGATCATGATATGCCTTCTATATATGATGTTTACAATGATGAACATGCTATTTTCAGTCCACCTTCTATTGAGGAGAAAATTAATTATGATTACAATATGCCTCCTAAATCTGATGTTTACGGTGATGAGAATAATAATGATAGCTATTTTGTTGAATTTTCTCCCACTACTGTTAATAAGAATGACTATGCTTATGTGGATAGTATTAATTCTTGTATGCATGTGGATCGTGATAAGAATGTTTTATGTGATATCTATATTGTTAATTTTATTAATGATGCTATTGAAAGTTATTATGAGAGAGGGAAATATGGTTTTATACATCTCAACAATATGAAGTTTCCCTCTTTATGTTGAAATTTTTGAAGTTGCACTTATTTTGTCTTCCTATGCTAGTCACTTTCTGCTTCGTTGACTTGTTTTTTTACAAGATTATTTTCCATAGGAAGTGGGTTAGACTTAAATGTGTTTTATATTTCCTTCTTGATGCTCTCTTATTGTGCTTCAACTCTTATTCTTATGTGAGCATCTCTTAAAAATCCTTGTGCCTAGCTGAAAGGCTTTAAAGAAAAGCACTTCTTGGGAGATAACCCATGTTTTAATTTTTGCATTGTTTTTCTATGTTTTCTTTGAGTCCAAGGGTTGTATACTTCTGTAGAAACTCCTTTGTATCTTTATTTTCATGTATTAGTTGAGCCAAGTAAAGCCTCTAGTGGAAAGTTGAGAATATATTTCGGATTTCTGCGCAGAAAACAGATTTCTGCTGTCCACTGTTAAAATCGTATAAAATCACAGAAAATTCAAAATGATCTAAGTTTTTTTTTCCGAACTCCTGGGTTATATACGCAACTTTTCTTAGTTGGCCACTATTTTATTTGAGCAATAGAGAATTTTCGAAAAAAATCATCTTTACCTGATGCTCTGTTTTGACAGATTTCTGCTAATAATTGCATTTGCCTCTTAATCTCTTTCTTTTGTTGTTCTTTTGAGAAAAAGAGTTTTAAAAGAAGTTGTGAAATTAGCTAATGTGTTTATGAGTGTTAGATTTGTGTTGAAACTGAACCATGTGAATATATTATTTCGATTTGCACTAACGTTGCTAATGAAGATTGTGAGAAGTTTGGTGTGAAGTAAGTTTTCAAGGGTCAAGAGAAGAGGATGATATGACGTGGTCAAGAAGAGTGAAGAGCCTAAGCTTGGGGATGCCCCGGTGGTACATCCCAGCAAATTCCAAGGAGACTCAAGCGTCTAAGCTTGGGGATTCCCAAGGCATCCCATTCTTCATCGATAGATTATCAGGTCACTTCTAGTGAAACTATATTTTTATTCGGTCACATCTTATGTGCTTTACTTGGATCGTATTTTATTTTTGTTTGGTTTTCTTTGCAGTAATAAATAGTTGGATCATAGAATATTTGTTTGGGAGAGAGACACGCTCTGCTTTTTCGTTAGAATACTCTTGTGCTTCACTTATATTTGTTGAGTATTCATGCTTAGATATTTTAGTGCTTCCAGCTCTTGTTTTGCATGCATCCTTTGTTCAGAGATGTTAGCTTTTGTAGTTAGGTGGTTCTCATATGTGTGTTTTCTTGGAAATAGGAATGCTATTGTGATAGTTGGTATAGTGGAAAAGATTGCATGGTCTTGTAGATCACTAAACTGCTTCACTTGAATCATTGCTGTTGTTTTGAGATATTAATTTTGTTAATGGATAAACGGGAAGGACTAGTAAGTAGAAACTTTTAATGGTTTGTCTAAGAAACTTGAAGCTGTGCCACACTTAAATTACCAGCGGATAGAAACAATGGTATATGATTTCTACGAGTGATACATTTCTGATCGGCCTTTTGTTACGCGCTACGGTCGGGGTAGCCAACAGTGACTTGTCAGTGCCACGGACCCTCTTGGAGTGATTTGCATTGTTCCTTGTAAGATGATTTGCTTGATGTAATCTTTTAACTTGTGAGTCTATGTTTCGGTTCCTGCCACTTCCACCATCCATATTTACTAGCCTCTTCGGTACTGTGCATTGCCCTTTCTCACATTGAGAGTTGGTGCAAACTTAGCCAGTGCATCCAAATCCCGTGGGAGGACTTTGTTATCTTACACATAATCCCATATATTCTTCCTCAAAACAGCCACCATACCTACCTATCATAGCATTTCCATAGCCATTCCGAGATATATTGTTGCACAACATCCACCTCCATTATGTTACTTGATGATGAGCTTCATGGTTATTTATGCATACTGCTACACTGGCAGGAGCATGCAGTTAGAGACATCAGAAATATTTCTTTACAAGTTACGAGTACTAAAAGTGTGATGATTCATTGTAATATAGGATGTTGCCCCTACCGGTGAGAATAAAAAAAATAAAATGAAAATGAAAAAGCCCAAAAAGAACAGAAAGGGCCAAAGAGAGAATAAAGAGAGAGGGGGCGCATCACTATCCTTTATACCACACTTGTGCTTCATGTTTACCACAAATGCTTCAGTTTGGAGAAATTTTTTATATTATCATTCATTCATAACTATGTGGGGAACTTTACATTATAGAACGTGGCTTGTATATTCCAATGATGAGCCTCCTCAAATGAGCTATAGGTCTTCGAGAGCAAGAAAGTTGGATGAACCCCTACTAGTTCCATTGGAGAGTTTTCATACACTTATAGCTCTATGTGCATCCGTTGTGTCGCAATCCCTACTCCTTGCATAGCTTCGGTTGTAAGACTTCCTCTTGTCTAATGACCACTTTCAGCTTTGTGAGCCTTTCTTCCATTGACCATCCAAACCTCCCATAATATTCTCTTCGCCATAACATCCTGGTGCCAGATACCAAAACACTTGCTTGTTTTTAGTGCGCAAATAGTTTAAGATTCAAGCATTGCATCGTGTGGAAAGCTTGACTTGATCCTAAAAGGGGTTGTGAAGATCGTTTGACGTGCATGATATTGTTGTTCTTGAAAGCTTAAATCATCTCTAATAAACTTTGCACGGTTGATAGTCTTTTAGTATTGATTCATTAAAAAATTTGCTTATTTCTTCTTATTTGTTTATGCATTACTTGTTTATATCAAATATAGATCACTGCTTTAGTTCATTTGAGCCTAGTTTACATGCTCTACTTTACATATTACGATCAAGATTCTGTGGTAGCATGTCACCTCAGAAATTATTTTGTTTTATCGTTTACCTACTCGAGGACGAGTAGGAACTAAGCTTGGGGATACTTGATACATGTCCAACGTATCTATAATTTCTGATGTTCCATGTTGATATTATGCCAATTGCTACATGTTTTCCTTATGTTTTCCTACGTTTTCCGGGACTAACCTATTAACAAGATGCCAAGTGCCAGTTCTCTGTTTTCTGCTGTTTTTGGTTTAACCAAAGTTGTTCTAGAAATATTCTCGGAATTGGACCCCACGAACCCGAAGTTCCTATTTTCCCCGGAAGCATCCAAAGTCCTGAAGATCCCCAGAGTGGGGACACAGGGTGGCCACACTATAGGGTGGTGTGGGTCCCCCTGGCGACATCACCTGGTGGTATGGGCCCCCTGTCATCGCCCTTTCGCCTATATATACTCCCCCGAGGGAAAACCCTAAAAGAATCGAGCTTTTCCAAAAAAATACATCCATAGCTCCGCCGCCGCCGCCGACAAGTTTCGGGGACATATCTCTATTCTGGCACCCTGCCGGGACGGGGAAGTGCCCCCGAAACCGTCTCCATCGACTCCACGGCCATCTCCATCGTCGTTGCTGTCTCCTATGATGAGGAGGGAGTAGTTATCCCCCGAGGCTGAGGGCTCTACCGGTAGCTATGTGGTTCATCTCTCTCTCCCATGGTGTGATCTATATGTGATTGTGAGCTTTGTAATCTAGTTGAATAAGTAGATGTTACTCTTCATCTTGTGCTACTCAAGTGTTTTATTAATATGAACTTTGGAGTCACCTTGTCCCGTGGTGTGATGGTGACAGTGTGCACATCGTGTGTGTCTCCTCATGAATTGTGGTGTTTGTCTAGTACCTTCCAGGGCGCTCATAGTGACAGCGTGGGGTTAACTAGACATGGGAATGCTTACTTTAAGGAATGCTTTTGCAGCCCTACGCAATGATTAGTGTTCGTTATCCAACCGGAGAGGGTTAAGAGTAGCATAGTGAAGAGAAGATATTTAGTTATTCAATTATGTGATCATTGTTGAGAGTGTCCACTAGTGAAAGTAGGATCCCTAGGCCTTGTTTCCAAGCATTGAAAGACCGTTTTCCACCTGTTCTGCTACATGTTTTCTTGCTGCCATATTTATTTCAGATTTCTTTTATTTCTTATAACCATCCATATTACTCGCATTTCACTATCTCTTCGCCGAACTAGTGCACCTATATACCTGACAAGTATATTGGGTGTGTTGGGGACACAAGAGACTTCTTGTATCTTAATTGCAGGGTTGCTTGAGAGGGATATCTTTGACCTCTACCTCCCTGAGTTAGATAAACCTTGGGTGATCCACTTAAGGGAAACTTGCTGCTGTTCTACAAACCTCTTCACTTGAAGGCCCAACACTGTCTATAAGAATAGAAGCGTGTGTAGACATCATGCTCCCCGGCAATGGCGCCAGAAAATAGTCTTGATGACCCAGAAGTATAGGGGATCGCTACAGTCTTCGAGGGAAGTAAAACCCAAATTTATTTATTCGACTTAAGGGGAGCCAGAGAATATTTATAAGCCTTAACAATTGAGTTGTTAATTTAGCTACACCTGAAAGAATACTTGCTCGCAAAAATTTATTAGTGGTAACAGTTTTATAGCCGCATTAGTAGTAAAAAATCAGCAGGAATAAAATAGTTACAGTAGTAGCAATCACGGAAAACATCAGGATGGGAGTAGCGTAGGCATGGAGGGAATGGATGAACGGGCGTTCTATGGATAACATATGTAATGTAATAATCTAAACATGGGCATTGCAGATAATAATAATAATAATAATAATAAAGCATCCAACTTATAGGCAAACCATAGGCATGTGTTCCAATATAGTCATACGTGCTCGCAATGAGAAACTTGCACAAGATATTTTGTCCTACCATCCTGTGGCAGTGGGGCCTCTAGGGAAACTACTAGTAATTAAGGTTCTCCTTTTAACAAAGCACTGGAGCAAAGCATTAACACTCTGTGAACACATGTGATCCTCACATCACAACCATCCCCTCCGGTTTTCCCAATCTCTGTCACTTTGGGGCATCGTGTTCTAGACAATGACATGTGTAGACAACTTGAAGATATGACCAATAAACATAATTATACTCATGAAACAATAATATGTTCAGATCTGAGATCATGGCACTCGGGCCCTAGTGACAAGCATTAAGCATAACAAGTTGCAACAACGGTAGAAAACACTAACAATAGATACTAGGCACTACGCCCTAACAATCTGGCATTATTACATGGTCAATCTCATCCAATCCCTTCCATCCCTGTTAGCCTACAGCGGTGTTTACTCACACATGGACGGGGGAATCATGGATGGTTGATGGAGAAGAGGTGGCGGTGTCGATGGCGATGATCTCCTTCGAATCCTCGTCCCAGCAGGGCGCCAGAACAGGAACTTATGATCCCCGAGTTGAGTTTAGAGGTGGCGGCGGCGCTCTGTTGTGTTTCTGTCGAATATGACAAACCTCCTCGCGTTTTATGTCTACATGGAATATGTAGTCGAAAGGGGAGCCCGAGGGGTGCATGGGGGCCCCACACCACCAGGCGGCGCGGCCAAGGGGGGCGCCCAGAGGTGGTGTGGCCCCCTCATGGCCCATATCCGGGACTCCTTCTGGCTCCGGGGGTCTTCGGGTGTTTTAAGGTCTTCGGGGTCTTTTCTGGGCATTTTCCCGAAAGTTGATTTTTCTGCACAAAAATGACACACCAAGGTAATTCTGCTGAAAACAGCATTAGTCCGTGTTAGTGGTATCCAAAACTCACAAGTTTAGAGGGAAACAATAAGAGAAGTGTTCGGAAAAGGAGATACATTCTGGACGTATCAGGATCGCATGTGTTCACGGGGTGTTAATGCTTTGCTACGGTGCTTTATTAAAAGGAGCACCTTAATTACCAGTAGTTTCCTTTGGGAGGCCCCGCTGCAATTAGGCTGGTAGGATAGAAGATGTTGAGTAAGTTTCTCATTGCGAGCACGTACGACTAAATTGGAACATATGTCCATGGTTTGCCTAGAACTTGGATGCTTTATTATTATCAATCTGCAATGCCCATGTTTTGATTATTATATGAACTATTTTATGCATGCAAGGCCCGTTCATCCATCCCTATGCCATTTCCTACAATTGCTACTGATGTTACTTTTTTACTCCTACTGTTATTTGACTACTTCTACTGCTATAAAACGGTTACCACTGATAAACTGTTGCGAGCAAGTCTACTTTTTGGTGCAGCTGAACTGACAACTCATCTATTCAGGATTATAAATATTTGTTGTCTACCCTTGTGTCGAATCAATAAATTTGGATTTTAATTCCCTCGAGGACTGTTGCGATCCCCTATACTTGTGGTTCATCAAGACTATTTTCTGGCGCCGTTTCAGGGGAGCATAGCTTTATTTATTTGCTCACTTGAACGTGATATTGTTCGCTGCAAGCCTTTCATCATGGGTAAGCCTCGAGATGGAAAAGATCCTATATTGCCATCCACTACAAGGAGAGGTACAACTCTGAACACCCGTGTTGCTCTTGATTCCCCATTTGTAATGAGTAAGCTCCTTACACCACCACATGCTACACACACTGCTACTTCTGCTAAGTCTGAAAATGCTTATGATACTTTTGATGATGCTTCTACTGTGCTTGATGATATTGGTTCACTAGGTCCTTTCCTAGATGCTACAATTGCTAGTGCTAAACAAATTGAAAAAACTGAAGTTCCTGTTGAAAATGCTAGTACACCTGTTAATTCACCTGAGTTTTAGAGAAATTCCTAGTGATGATCTTGAGGAAACTTACATTGAACTTAATGATGAATTTATTGAATAAATTCAAGCTACTACTAGTGCAAGCGCTATTAAGAGTATTCTCGCAAGACGTGCTATTAAATATAAACCTTCTCTTGATGCTAAGTTTGCTACATCTCTCATACACATTAAGGATAAGGATTATGATTTCTCTCTAGATTAATCTTATATATATTGTTGAGAAAGAACCTTTTTTTGTACTGAATGTAAAAGTTCTATGGAACATATGAATGAGATTTCATCTTTGAGTAATTTATTTTCTGATGATATTAAGAAACGCACTTACTTTGTTACCAAGGTCTTCCCTTTCTCTTTGAAAGATGAAGCTACAACTTGGTTTAAGAATTTGTCACCTGGATCTATTGATAGTCCTATTGGTTTGGTTAATGCTATCTTTCAAAAATATTTTCCTGCTAGTGCTCAACATGCTGCTTTGCAGAATGTCTTTAACTTTAAGCAAATTGAAGGAGAGAAAATGCCTGAATCTTGGTCAAGGTTTTGCTCTTTAATTAGAGCTAGCCCTGGAAACCCATTACCTAAACTGATCTCCTAGATATATTTTATAATGGACTAACTGTGGAATCTAGGACATACCTGGATAGTTGTGTTGGTTGTGTTTTCAGGAAAAGAACTCCGGAAGAAGCTGATGAATTATTGGCTAAAATAGCCAAAAATCATGATGATTGGACTATATCTGAGCCAACACCAACACCAACGCTAATACCAACACCCAACAAGAGGGGATGATTGAATTAAATGATGAAGTGATGAGGGAAGCCAAGAAATCTCTTAAAGAGAGGGGTATTAAATCTGAGGATGTGAAGAATCTACCACCTACAGAAGAATTTATGTAAGCCAATTCCTCATCCACCGACAGTTGAGGTACACTCTCTCCAATATTTTGATAATACAGATATTCCCTATTCTAAACCACCTGATGAATGCCTAGATTAATTTGATAATTATGTTGTTAAGCAAGACAACTTTAATATGAGAATGCAGAATCATCTAATGGAAAACTCTAGAGCTATTGATAATTTGCATGGTATTATTGAGATAACCTCTAATGATGTTAAAATGATTGTTAAACATTTCCATATGGTTCAAACTCAAATTGATCAACTCACTAAATTGCAAAAAGATTTGTTAGCTAATGCTTCTATAAAAAAACATGTTTTTGAAATAATAACTAGAAGTGGTGTTTCTACTTAGGATCCCTTGTATCCTGAAGGATATCCTAAAAGAATTGAACAAGATTCACAACGACCTAAAAAACAATAGTTCTCCTTCTAAGAAAAAGAATAAGAGACATAAAATTGTTGTAGAATCTCCTGAACCTGCTAAAGATTCTAATAGTATATCTATCTCGGATGCTGAAACTGAAAGTGGTAATGATAAAAGTGATGCTTCTGATAAACAAGAAACTGAAGTTGAACCTGAAAAGCAAACTAAAACTGCAAAGTATACTAAGGAGGATTTCATTGCTAGTAAACATGGTAATAAAAGAGAACCTTGGGTACAAAAAGCAATGCACTTTCCTAATAAGAAACACAAATCAAAGGAGGAAGAACATTATAACAAGTTTTGTGAATGGATGAAACCTTTGTTTTTGCAAATTCCTTTGACTCGCGCTATTAAACTGCCTCCTTATTCTAAATATATGAAAGATATTGTCTCTAACAAAAGAAAAATTCTTAATGAGGAAATTTCCACTATGTTTGCTAATTACTATTTCAATGGCAAGGTTCCAAAGAAGCTTGGATATCCTGGTATTCCAACTATTCCTTGTTCTATTAAAAGTAATTATGTTAGAACTGCTTTATGTGATCTAGGAGCTAGAGTTAGTGTTATTCCTTTTTCTCTCTATAAAAGGCTCTCTCTGGAAAAATTGATACCAACTGATATATCTTTGCAAATGGTTGATAAATCTACTTCTATTCATGTTGGTATATGTGAGAATGTTCATGTTCAAGTGGCTAATAACTGTTTGATATTAACTGACTTTGTTGTGTTGGAAATTCCTGAAGATGATAATATGTGTATTATTTTTTGGAGACCTTTTCTTAACACTACAGGGGATGTTATTGATTCTAATCAAGGAAACATAACTTTTAATGTTAATGAAAAAGAGCGCACAATTTATTTTCCCACGAAGATTGATAAGAGATATGGTCTAAATTCAATTGAAAATATTGAGACCATCAGGATTGGAGAATTCTATTATCCCATTCTAATGCCACCAAAATAATATGAAATTATTATGCTTGGGACTATGTCTATCAAAGTTGAGGTAACATAATTATTTAGTGATAAGCAAAGTTTTGCTTCATATAAAATTGTTTTGGTAACAAGACTTGATCAACCTTGTTAACAAACTAATTTTGAATGAAGAGAACAATGTTTTGACTGTGTTTTCATTTTTAAATTTATGTTTTCACCATGTTCTCACCATGCTACTTTAGTATAATTATGCCACCATCCATAGTCATGTTTTCATCTTGATTAATGTAGTTGCTCATGTTTTCACCACCCCCATTTTTGTTTTCACCTTGCTTTCCCTTGTTTCCAATGGTTATTTGCCTTTTGGAGTATCTTAGAACCTATGTATTTCTGGTTTTGGTTTTGTTTTTTGCCATTCTATATTTGTTTTTCTGGTTTTAATCATTTATTAAAATCTGGAAATTGCTCGAAAATGAAGTTTCTCCAAAAATTCCAGGAAAATTATATTAAATTTCTACATCAAAAATGACGCAGAGAGGCACCTGGGAGACCCAAGGCGGACCCACCATGCTGGCACACCACCAGGTGGCGTGGGCTGGCCCCTGGTGGCACCAGCACATGGTGTGGGGCCCCCTGGCCCTCCACTTGCTCTCCTCCCTGCCAAACACACCACTCTCTCTCCCAATATCGAAATCATTCCTAGAACCCGAGCTCTTGCTGCTCTTCTTCGTGAATTTCTTGATCTCTTTGCTCAGCCCATCTTTGTTGCTGAAATTTGGTGCATTTCCTCTCCGGTATGTGACTCCTCCGATTATCCAAGTAGAATTTTGTTTAGTGGAGTTTTTATTGAGTATTTTGATACTGTAGGTGACACGTTGTATGAGCTAGCATGCTTGATTTGTGTGAGATAATTTATTTTTGATGCATGTTTAGCCTTCCTACAAGTCTCTATAGTAGTTTCTATCATATAGTTGCTTGAAATCAATTTTTGTGATGCTAGCTCAAAATTTCAGAAATGGACAACCACAACTTTGGAGAAATCTTTAAGAGTGATGCACCTAGGAGGAAAAGGCCTTCACGCTCAGCTACTCTGCTGAGACCATCGTATAATGACAATCTCATTGCACCGAGTATCGACGATGCAGGAGATGCAAATCCATCTACCTTCACTTGTTATACTTTTCTTAATGATGCAGGCATACTTGAGGATTTCTTCCTGCTGGTTGGTAGGGCAGGTTTAACCGATTACATGAATATTGACATCTCTCAATATGCTTTATTAACAAAAACTTTTTTTGAGAGCTTCGTTTTTCATAACTCCTAGTATGACCCATCTGTTGCATTCAAAATCTATGATAGACTTTTTCCATGTGTTTGGAAAAAAATTGCAGCATCATAGGTATTAGCACGATAGGGACGACAAGGAAAATTAAAGAACGGCCCGCTGATTTGATGGAGCTCTACCGTGGAATTACCAGTGGTGATGACTGATGACCGACAAGTATAGGGGGTCGCAGCAGTCTTCGAGGGAAGTAAAACCCAAATTAATTGATTCGACACAAGGGGAGCCAAAGAATAATTGTGAGCCTTAACAAGTGAGTTGTCAATTCACCTTCACCTGAAAGTACTTTTGTTCGTACTGGTTTATCAGTAGTAACAGTTTTATAGTAGCAGCAGTAGTTAAATAATAGCAGCAATGAGATGAAAACAGCAGCAGTAGTGTTTGAAGTAAACAGTGGAATTAAATACTGTAGGCATAGGGATGGATGAACGGGCATTGTATGGATAAGATAGATCAAATAATGATCAAGTCATGGGCATTGCATATAAATATGATAAAGCATCGAAGTACTAAGTAACCATAGGCATGTGTTCCGTAAATAGTCGTACGTGCTCGCAATGAGAACTTGCACAACATCTTTTGTCCTACCAGCCCGTTTTCAGCGGGGCCTCAAGGGAACTACTGGTAATTAAGGTGTTCCTTTTAATAGAACACCAGAGAAAAGCATTAACACTCCGTGAACACATGTGATCCTCACATTGCAGCCATCCCCTCTGGTTGTCACAATTTATGTCACTTCGGGGCCTCGGGTTCCGCACAACGATATGTGTAAACAACTTGCAGGTATGATCAAGAAACAATAATTATCATCGTGATTCATTAACATGTTCAGAACTGAGATCATGGCAGTCGGGCCCAAAGTGGCAAGCATTAAGCATAACAAGTTCAACAATGTCAATAGCACTAATAGAAGTTACTAGGCACTATGCCCTAATAATCATGGCATTATTACATGAACGATCTCATCCAATCCCTACCATCCCCTTCAGCCTACAGCGGGGAATTACTCACACATTGATGGTCGATGGAGAGGTGTTGGTGATGACGATGGCGATGATCTCCTCTATTTCTCTGTCCCGGCGGGGTGCCAGAACAGGAACTTCTGATCCCCGAATCGAGGTTCGGGATGGCGGCGGCGCTCTATTGTGTTTCTGTGGAATATGACGAACCCCCTCGGGTTTTAGGGTTGGAGGCTACCTGTAGTCGAAAGGGGAGTACGAGGGGGCCCACACCCTATGATGGCGCGGCCAGGGGGCCCGTGCCAGGGGGTGTGGCCACCCTGTGGCTCCTGTCCTGGCCCCCTTCTGGCTCCCGGGGTCTTCCGGGGTAAAAAACACCAATGGGGTTTTTCTGGGAAATTTCGCGAAATTTGATTTTTCTCCATAAAAACAAGACACCAAGGTAATTCTGCTGAAAACAGCGTTAGTCCGTGTCAGTTGTATTCAAAACAGACAAGTTTAGAGGAAAACAATAAGAAAAGTTTTCGGAAAAGGAGATACGTTTTCGACGTATCAACTCCCCCCAAGATTAGCTTATTGCTTGTCCTCAAGCAATTCAGTGACAACTGAGTGCGATAAAAGACTTTTATGAACACATTTCTTTAATATGATGTAAATATACTCACTACATGATCACATACTTAATTATGCTCATGAAAAGATACATGCAAGATACTGTCACTTAATAGCTATGCAAACTATGAGAAGATAACAACATACTAATAATAAACAACATGAAGCATAACTATTTGCAAGATTGAAGTATTCAAAATAAGCATCTGATAAAGTGGTATCTCGCTTGCCCTTAGGTGTGTGGCAAAACATAAATGCCAGGGCACCTCTGAAGTTCAAGGGAAGACTAGAAGTAAAGATATCAAAGATACAAGTATCAAAGATATACCACAATCAACCGTACTTTGGGACAAACACATCACACTAAGAATGACCATTGTGCTCTCGAGAAATTTCTCAAAGAATATGGTAGAGACTCAACATAAAAGTAAAAGAAGGGCCCTTCCCAGAGGGAAGCATGGATCACTCATGTGCTAGGGCTTTTTAGTTTATTAAACAAAGGTATTGAAAACATTTTGAGAGAGGTGTATGCTTATGTCGACGAATGGTAAACAGACAATACAGTACGTCACAAGCTAACTGGATTCACAAGAGCGGCTCCCATGTGAAGGACGTATCTGGGTAGAAGGTCATCCCTCTATATCTTTTATTTACACAATTATGCTTTGACTGATAAATCAAGGGCAAAAAGAGTGAAGAGAATTTGTGTGTATTAATTTGGGGCTAGGCACCCCGCTGCCAGCTCTTCTATCATTTGGATAAGCGGATGAAGCCACTAGTCCAGGGTGTGAAATCCAATCAACGTGTGAGATAAAGATTCTCTATTTACGTCCTCATGAGCTAAAACAGGGGCACAAAACAGGAATAATTTTTAGCAGGTTTTAAAGGTAGCACATGATTAATTTACTTGGAGTGGCGGTTAAATACCACATATAGGTAGGTATGGTGGACACATTTGGCAAACTTTGGTTTTGGGGAGTTGGATGCACGAGTAGAACTCATACTCAGTACAGGTGAGGACTAGCAAATAGGCAGGGATCGACAATCAAGAGAGCAACAACTATCATAATTATGTTTGCGACAAAGTAAAATTAACCTAGACATAAAATTGATATTAGAACTCTGAGGCAAAATAAATCATCGAGCCTTATTGACTTTAGTTTTTCAGTCTTAGCATGCGTGAGCATGTGCCAAGTCGATTCAAATGAAACAGTCAGAGGAGGCTACCACAATATCATGCCCTTCTATGAATAGAACAATGCAAACAAATATTTATATGACATGTCATTTACTATTAATAAATTGGAACAAAACATGAGAGAGCATGAATTATTAAGCAACCATTAAGTCACATATATCTTATACGAACAAACTAATCATGCTCACATAGATGGATATACGTACAAAAATTAAAGCAAATAGAGTTCATACCATCCTCTCGCCACAACTTGAATTGTCGTATACCGTCATTATTGCTCTTCACTTGTGGCTCGAATAGTATATAATGAAAACCAAGCTCCAATGGAGTCACAGACGATTGTTGAACTCTGCAACAAACTTTATAAAACCAAAGAAGAACAACCAATATTTTTGGGGTTTTCAATTAAAGCACTAACAGAAAGAGAACAAGCAAACAAAGCAAAAAAATTTGGGTTTTCGAAATGAAACAAGAACAAAATAAAGCAAACAAACAAAACAAAATATTTTTGGGTTTTTGAATATTAAACTACAACTAAAAGAAAGCAAACCAAATAAAGAAACTAAAGAAGCAAACAAACAGAAATAAGATAAATATTTTTGAAAAACAAGAACAATACAATAAAAACAAAGACAAATAAGAGAAATGAAAACAAACGAAAGAAACAAAGAGAAACTAAAACAAACGAAAGAAAAGAAAGCATGGATATACAAAGAACCGACCGAACATGATATATAAATGAGTGTGATGTCGGTATACCTCCCCCCAAGCTTAGGATTTTGGCCTTAGTGGAGATCAGTCACCAAAGGGCCCAAGAGGTGCCACCCCCGTAATACGCTGAGGAGGAAGCCTCCTCCTGATATGTGCTCGAGGTTGCGCTGGTGTACTGCGTGTTGTGGTCCTTGGGAGGCGCGTCTCGCCTCTCCTACTGCCGGTAAAACTCCATGGTGCTCAGATGCTCGTCTACCTGCTCCTTGGAGAGCGACCATGGTGACATGTCAATCTTAAACAAAACAGGCTGCGGCAAAGTAACTTTTCTCTCCTCTCCATCCATATATAAAACTCTATATACTAAATGATCAGGAGTAGAGTTAGAAGTGACAAACTGATGGGATTTCATGGAAGCAAGGTTAAGCCTACGTGGAGCAATTATTTCATCATTAGGATCAATGGAAACATGCAAATCAGCTGCTACACGTGTAGAAATAATGCCACAAAAAATAGGCCCAGAAGCAGCAAGGCGGCGTGCAACAAGTTCACCAAGGTTATACTTCATTCTATGGTTCAGTGCAGCATCAATAAAAGCAAGGTGGTAACTAGAAATGTTGCTAGTGTTCTCCCTACCAAGGATACTAGTAGTAAGATAATAAGTAAAGTATCTAAGAGCAGGGAGTTGAATGTTCCTTATCTTGCAACGTTGGGATGAGCGACCGTCATCGTTGGTGATCTCTCGGTAGATCCCGTGGAGGTCTGCTGGTCCACCTTGAATCCTGCTCGCCGTCCTGGTGGCGTCGATACCTATAATAGTACAAAAATCCACCAAGGACAAAGACATAGGACTACTAGATCACTTGAATGCAACAGTTGGACCATATTGAGTGTTGTGAAATTTAAAGCTCTTAACAAAAGCTTTTGTGCGCATGGCATACTGTGGGCTTTCAGCTTCCATACAGTTGGTGATACCAACTCTCTCAATAAGCATATGAAAGTCATCTAATAAACCTACATTTTTTTAATATGTATTGCAAGGAAATCTAGATGGGTGAACGATACCATCATCTCCTTCATCGTCAATAGTTGATGCAATAACATCTTAATTATACGATGGCTTCGTTGAAGTGGATGAGCGTGAGGGCCTCGTCCTTCTAGGAGCATCACTCCTAAATATCTCTCCAAAATTGTAACTATCGATCTCTGAAATTTTTCAACAATCATCATAAAAATTAATTTCAAGCAACTATAAGGTGGAAACTACCATAGGGACTTATATGAGAGCTAAACATACATCAAAACTATATTATTTCTACTCAAATCAAGCATGCAAACTCACATAAGTTGTCACCTATTGTGGCAAAATACTCAAGAAATACTTCACTAAACAAAATTGTACTTGGATCATGTTTCAAAAAAAAAATTGTACTTGGATCATCGAAGGAGTCACATACCGGAGATCAAACACACCAAAAATCAGCACAAATGATGGGTTGAAGAAGGAGATCGAAAAACAGAGGAAGAACACCAAGAACACGGGATCCAGGAAATGTTTTCAGTTTGGTAGGTGAGAGAAGAGACTTGGGCAGTGGAGAAAGTAAGTGGAGGGCCAGGGGGCACCACACCACCAGGGGTTGGCCCCGCCACCCTGAGGTGTGCCTGACTGGTGGGTCCCCCTGGGACCTCCGAGATGGCTTTCTGCCTAATTTTTGACGTAAAAATTTACTATAATCTTTTTGGAATTTTTCGAGAAACTTTATTTTTGAGGTATTTCTAGAATTTTAATAATTAATAAAAACCGGGAAAATGAAAGTGAAAACGTGGAAAACAAAACCAAAACCAGCACTATAGAGGTTCTATGACACTTTAATGGAAGAATATCCAAAGAAAACAAAGGTGGTAGTGGTGAAAACAAAAGTATGGGTCACTACTAGAGAAAAGCTTACCACAGGAGAACAAAAAAGGCCTACCACAGTTCGCCTGGGACCATTTTGCCAGTGGTAATGCATTACCCCAGGCGAACCCGAATATGCGCTTGTGGTAAGTCAGGCTACCGCAGGCGAATCAACCTTGTGCGCCTGGGGTAAGTGTTTTACCTGTGGCGAACAAGCCTTATGCGCCTGGGGTACATATGCGCCTGGGGTAATAGTTTTATTCACCTGGGGGTATGTTTTACCTGTGTCAAAGAATAAAAGAAACCAAAATAGACTCAATTGGCACAAATTATAACAAAATGACAGAAATAACAGAAAAATGACAGAAATAACTTTCAATTGGCACTAAGTTAGAGATGCAGAAAATAACATCGATCATCACAACTAGTAGTCATTACATAACATCGATCATAAACACATAATACACAAGTTTTTATTACATAGTCTCGATTCGAGATAGTTCAACAGATAGTTTAGCTACACAAGCACTAGAGTAAGTAGCATCAACACAAGGAGTATCAGTACGGCGATGGCGAAGGTGGTCATCCAGGCCCTCGTCGTCTCCGTCTTCTCTCTCGCTAGGTAAGTGGCGTATCGAGCTTCCGCCTCCACCATGGTCTTGTACCCCTTGTAGTTGTTGCCGCTGAAACCGTGCACCTGTCTCTGGCATTGTTCACAATCGTCGTAGACTCCGGGAACCCTACCGATATACACAACATACCATGTCATCTGTGCATAGGACAAAAATACGTGTTTAGCATGGAAAGTGATAATAGACTGCAAATAACTATCAAAGAAATAGAAGCATCAAGGTTTATGAATAAAACACGACAAATAAAGGACTAAAAGTTATATGATGCAAGTGTATACTAACATTTTGTCAATCCTATGGTGTCGGCGGGAACGGACGAACGCCTTCTAGCGTGTTGAATGTCCGGCTGTCATGTTGCTCTCGTAGGTGTGCTTCTATGCCATGGTTGCTCGGTGGTGCGTGGCCGTGGAAGAACAAGCCACCCCGAGTAATGACATCCGACTTGAGTATCGTGCAGATCATCCGCTGGATGCGACGGAACTCAGCTCACACATATTCATCGGGTGTGTTGGCCATCTTTGTGGTCATGTCTCGGAGATGACTTGGTAACAATACCTCTTGGGCATCCTTTAAGAACTCCCTCATCTAAAAGATGGCATACCAAGCTTCCAACCCAGTTTCTTGTTCCGATTGCATGAGGCGGGGGAAGTTTGTTACGTGGTTGCACACGTAGGCGCCTCGGACTATTTTCTCCTTTTTTAGGGGCTTGCCTAAATCAGAGGCGAAGCTGTTGAGGGCATTATTAAGAATAGCTTTTATCTCGCTGTAGTCCTTCTGCACCGCCCTACCCGCATCGAGATAAGTGCATTGCGACCAATGCGGTTCCATGACGATGAGTGTGCATCCTCCTCTTCTGTGCAGAACATTTCGAACAAGCCATCAATATCATCGGAATACTAAGGAGATTCTAGAAAGAATGTAATGATGGGAAGCGGAGAGGACTACTTCCAGGGGAAAGTATGGCATGATAATGGCGTTATTATCCTTGTTATCTATCAAAAAACCGTTATATAGTTCGTGATAACAACCCGGTCCGCAGGTGACAGCAAGTAGTCCTCAACCATGTAGTAGGGGTCCATAATCGCGATGTGCGGGGTATTCTCGATGACCACATCGTGCGCCATGCTGAGCGATACCAGGCGGACAATGCTTCGGTCGAGCTTTCCCAAGTGGAAGACCCTGAATACGTCTTAGTATCTAATGAAGAACACCTCTGCGGGATTTGTATCCACAAAGCCCACGGATCGGGGCATATTGACCACGTATAACGGGTAGGAGGGATGTTTCTCACGGAGAAGTTCCGTCTCTCTCAGCAAAATTCCGTCGTGGATGCTCCTCATGTCACCACCCATGACAGTGATAACCTCTGGCGACAGCATCGGCTTACCTATCTCATGCACCTTCCTCCACGGGACGGCGGGCGGCGAACGATCCAGGACTCGATCGGCCGCTGGCTGGCTACTAGAGGAGGCACCACCTTTCTTCTTGTTGGCTGCCAGCCTCTTCCGATGCTTCTTCGCCCTCAAGCACGGGTGAGTGCCGCTTTGTTTTACCGCCTCCTGGGCCGTAGCACGAAGCGTATTCGGGGTAACCACCATAGGTTGTGTAGCCGTTAAGGCCGTCTCCTCCGTGGGAGTTTCTTGGGAATATGTTTGGTTCTTCTGGATATCCGGTTTTCTGGTGCGTAACTCAGAAGGACCACCCTCTTAGCCATCTACCTTCTTCTGGATATTAAGATTTCTGGTGGGTAACTCCAGAGGAACCTTTTCGCCATCCAACTGATTTATGAAATCGTCAATGGGAGCAAGTTCAATATCCATGTAGTCGTCATGTGTCTCATGCTCGTCATGTTGCTCGTCATGTGACGTCTCGTGCTCGGGAGGAGGAGGATCCACCGGAGTTAGAGAGAGGACTTTGTCATGTTGGGTTGCCCGTGGAGGGACAACCTTGTCATGTTGGCTTGCCGCGGGCGCAACAGGTGTAGTAGTGATGACCATACGTTGGCTTGGCGCCGACCCTGACGTGGTGTTCATCCGAATAAGGGCTTTTGGCCATAGCAAGACTTGATTGTCGAGTTGGCCGAGACTCAGCTCGCTGTCGGCATCGGCGGGTTGATTAGGAGGATACAAGTCCTGGAATCCCGGTAGCACCAGATCGACACGAACCCGAAGCTCGTTGGCCGGTATATCTCTGCAGTGCTACTTGTGGGAGAGTGGCTGCAAGATGCTCCCCTTTGCAACATCCTTCAACTCGCTGCCCACTTTTAGCAGGAAGGTGCATCCCGTCGCGTCAGCCTGCGATAACATGCATCGATAGGTCAGAGAGTGGGGTGATATTGAACTGGCTACAACTTGAGACAGTCAATAATTTACCGTGAGGGCATCGAGCTCGGCTAACGTCGACGGACCATAGGTGATGGGCTCGTCGATCAATGATAACATCGACGGACCATCGGCCACGCCGGACACGATCGACGGTCCATCGGGGGCAGGCGCGTCGGGCACGGCGGGGGCGGGCGCGCCAGGCACGGCCAACGTCGACGGACCACCGGCGGCGGCCGCGCCGGGCACGACCAACGTCGACGTTCCACCTCCGGCGCCTATGTTGATCGTAGGCATCGGCCCCTGTGCGCCCCCGGCAATGTAGCCACAGAGTTTTTCAAATACGGCGGCTATGAGCTCATTCATCTTTTCCCCGACCTTTTGCTCAGTCCGCTTCTCCATGTTTGCTTCCAAGTCTGCCACCTTCTTCTTCAGCAACTCCGCCTCCTCTTTCGACTGGCTCTTCTTCGCCTCCCGCGACTCCTTAGTGCTGGGCTCAGCCAAGCCATAGTTGGTGTGCTTCCTATTTAGTCCGCCGCCGGTGATACGGCCTAAGTGCGGCCTTTTCAGCGGGTCCTGGCTCTTTGCCTTGGTGTACCCCCTGATAAAAGGCTTATCCCACGCGACTTTGACCGTCTACGTCTGCGACGAGGAAGATTCAAGTTGTTGTTCTTCTAGCTGCAGAAGCAACATATGAACGGTTTAGAAATGGTTTGGTACTAGAATGAATTCATGGACTTGATGATGATGAGTAGCATGAAATGGTAAATCTATTACCACTAGTTTCTCAACATTCTTCACGCTATCGTCCGTGACCAAAATAACATTCTCCACCATCTTGGGGTCCGTGACAAGTTCTCCGGTCGGCGTTACTTTTCTATACCTCGACCTCATGAATTTTTGGAACTGCGGGTCATGGGCATACTTGGCGTAAGGGTTCTCAAGGCCTTTATCAATGTAGGTCTGGTCCTCTTTCTCCCAAACTGGCTCCTTCCCGTCGTAGCCACGACAGCCGAGATTGTGGTGACCGATGTTCTTCGACGCTAGGTCCCTCCCCCAGTTCGTTTGATTCTTAGTGAAATCAAGCGACTGGTTATCTAGGAAAATCTTGAAGTCATCGGGCGTAATCCGCGGGAAGTGGCGTTGGATCTCTTCGAATGGTTCCTTGTCCCTAATCATCGCCCTCACCATAGTCTTATAATTCTCAGGGCTTTGGTGAATCTTGTGAGGGCGAGTTTGTTCACCAGGTTGCCCTTCAGATTCTCGTTGTTGTAGGGGGTGGGGGAACTCGTACCGCGCGTGCAGCCTCGAGATGAGTTGGGCGCGCAGAGTTTGCTTCTTCTTGAGAGTCGGCTGTTGATATTGACGACGTCTCGAAGGATCGCGCCAAGTTGGAGGAAGTACCCCTTCACAAGGTCCTTAGGCATCACAGGCGTGCCATTGGAAGGATCCACCTCCGTGAATTTCTCTCGAACGGTGCCGACCTTGTTCGGAGCTCGCTGTCGACGCTTCTTTGTCGTCGTGCTACTCTCGGAGGGACCCCCGTCGCCACTATCAGTGGTTTCCGCCTCGCCACCGGTGATCCCGTTATCATTGTGGGGCTCGCCATCGAGGGTCTGGTCAGTCGTCCGATCATCACCGCCATCATTGGCCCTCTCTTCCTCTTGCGACTCTCGGGCCATAAGCCTGGAGTGGTCCAATAACGCTAGATCCGTAGAAGAAGACGACATGCCTAGCTAGAAGTAGACAAAATATATACTAGGTTAGTCACCGGAAAATTTCGGCATGACTTCTTATATAAATGGTCATGCCGGAGTGCCAGAAATTTGTCGGAACGGAAATGAATCAATGTTCTGGCAAAACATTGGCACTCAATGTACCTGCATAAAACCCCCAAAACATCAAACCCCCAACCCCCACATTCTGCCATGATAACAACAGTACCACAACTCTAGCACCACCACAAAATAATAGCAGCAACTTACAGCACCAATATTTCAGTACCACAAAATAATATTTCACATTCTGGCAGTACCACAAATGCCAGCAGTATTCCCCTGGTACCACAAAATAATATTTCAAAGGCCAGGATCGAGTACCACAAAATGCCAGCAATACTCCCTGCATATCTCAGCAGCACAAAAGAGCAAAAAATACATTGTACACTCACATTTAAACATATTGATATGGCCAGGAAGTAAAAAATCACACCAACTGCTGCTCCCAGGTACCACCTGGTGCAGCAATGCTACTGGTACTCCCAGGTTGTCCTGTAAGTGTTGTCTACTGCTAATCGACTGTACCGATATCTTCGGTCTGCTGACCTATGACCATCCTCAACCCACTGAAGCAATTTCACTGAAACATAACTGATGTTAACCATCCATGTTTAAAGTGCTTGTCAACATTCGATTCATCAAATTATTTTATTTGGCATTGCTTTGGTGGCCGCATATGTGGTGTAGTGTCAACTGGTCATGTCTGAAATGGTTCTATCTAGGCGACGGGTCCTAGAGATCACTGTGTCAGGAGCACGAAAGTGTGATCCACATGTAAATTGAATCTCTATGGTACTCAAACAAGAGGCAGTCATTTTTTTTAATTTACTTGAGGCCTAGTTAAACACAGATTACATAGTAAACTACTATTATATAGTAATAGGTGAGTCCCATAAACATAGATTCTGGAAATCACTAACACATAGGTACCTCTGTTCCTCTCATTGAATAATCTAATCGAAATCTGGATTAAGAGGCATTTCAGATCGCACTTATTGAAAGGAACTGATCTGGCATAGATCTCTTCCCTGTCCTTGCTGACATAATGAGCCAAATTAGTATCATTATAAAAGAGGTGATTCATTGTCACTTAAAAGCAAAGTATTAAAATCAACACAAAGAAACAATACATTGGACAACGACACAATGCATCACCAGTTGGTTCATGTTGTGAACTTATGATGAATCTTGTGCAATCAGTTGGTTGTTTTTCCTCCTTTTTTCAGAGGGCTGTCAGTTGTGCCTATTTAACTCGTGCATTCATCAATTCTTCAGAGTGTCCATGAACCACCAACCAAACTCTCGATGCATATATGCCCTAAATAATCTCAGGACTCGAAACAGAATTGCTGTGACTAGAAAAATGGGCAAATAAAATGGCTGGCATACAGTAATAGTTGTACTACACATAATCATTCTTTAGGGCAGGAAGTCAAATAATACTAGCTCTCAAACTGACCATAAACCAAAATTGAGTACCCACCAACCATCGTAATCACTTATAAAGGTTTATGTTGCTCACATTCAAAAGAGCAAAACAAAAACGGTTGCGGCGTTAGCATCCAGACAGGTACTCTCACACTTATACTGGAAAACTTGTTAGTCGATTCAAATACTCATATATTTCCTGCAGTGCTGCATGTCAAAATGTTGCTTACTGTTATAATATAAAGTATGCTCATTTTTATCATGTCTAGACAATTACTGCTGCAAATCACATAGAAAATTGAAGCTATCTAGATTATTATTTTTCCTGAAGAGGGACAAGAGCACATGACCGTGTATTTACTGTTTTATTATCTTCTTCTTGATTTGACACTAAGGGTGTTCAATTTGCAAGGGAGTTGGAGCTTGTAATGGCAGGGCAGCAGCTCAAATGCATGTTGTTGTATGATTTTGAGTCTGGTAACGTATGTGATGGTGATGACTTAATATTGCAGCTGCACACCCAAGTGCATGCAACAGATTCCTTTGATTTCGAGTTAAGATCTCAAGTGCATGCAGATTCAGTATATGTATGGTGGTGCTTTTTCAGTTGAACACTGCCCTGTTTACATTGTTACCTTATAAAAAAAATAAGGGGCACGCATGTGTTCATTAGTTAAACGACGCAGCCTAATGCATATACTTTACCAATAGTTTGACATCAGCAATATCTCCTAAACCTAACGGCATCTCCAGTCGTTGCGCCCCCCAGGGCCCAAAACGTCGCCGTTTTGGGGCCGCCGCGGCGCTAAACGGCGCTATTCTGGAACCTGGGGGGCAGTCTTCCCAGTCGCTCCCCGAGCCCATGATTCGGCCCAAACAAACGCAATTTGAAAATAGGCGATTTTTATTGAATTTAGGCGAAGTGCGTACATATGCGGCGCGAATTTAAAAAACTAGAACTGAAATTTAAACTAAACTAGACAAGGAATCTAAAGAAGGCCGAGGCTGGCGGCGATGGCCTGGCTGTAGTCGCCATCGTCGCCGTCGTCGTCGTCGTTGTCGGGGGCGTCGCCGGGGCGCTTTCTCGTCCCCTGTCCGCCGTCGCCGCCGCCGTCCCACCTGCTCGCCGCGAGGGCTTGCTGGATCTCGTCGTCCTCGTCAGTGTCGGGGTCGAGGACGATGTAGGGGGCCTCCTTCTGCGGCGGCGGGGGCGGGACGCGGAGGCGGGCCGCGTTGGCGGCGGCCTCTCTGTCGCGCGCCTCCTTGTGCTTCTCGGCCTCCGCCAGCAGGCGCCGCTGGAGCTCCAGCTCCGCCGCGGTGCTCTCCTGCAGGCTCCACGTCGCGGCGGCTTCGGCGTCAACCGGCTGGAGCGTGTCCAATGACAGCTGCTCCGCGATCTTCTGGTCGGGCCACTCGTCCTCGTCGTCGCCGGCGTCCTCCGTCTTCGGGCGAACCACGCGTTCGAAGCGTGGTTCGCCGATGCGGAGCGCGCCGCCGCTGCTCCTGCGGGCAGGCGCTCCAGTGTTCAGAAAGGGGGGAGATGGAGAGGGACTGGGTGCCGGACGAGCTCGACGTCGCCGACGAATAGGAAGCTCCCGTCAGGCGCGCTTCCCACGGGCGGGTCTGCCGGGGCGGCATCGCCAGGCGCGGCTCGTCGCCGGCGTGGATGTGGTCGAGGACCGCCTCGATGGTTCCACCAGAACTCGTCCACGCCCGTCTCCGGGAAGCGGGCGGGCTCCGCCATGGCGTTGCGCGCCTCGCGGATGGCGCGCCGGAACTCGGCGTCCGTGTTGGGGAGGGGAGGCACGGGTACCCCTCCGCTGCTGAGCACCCAGCGGCTCTGCCCAGTGCCGGAGCTCGGGAGGCGCACGTCCGGCGGGCATGGGTAGCCCGCGCGGTACAGCGCCATCGCCTCGCCCCGGCGAAGGTTGCGGCGGGGGAACCCGTTGGCCGCTGCGCCGTCCTTGTAGCTGGCCATTGCGTGGAGAACGGGGGGAGAGAAGAGCGCCGAGAGGAAGAAGAGAAGTGGGAGTGCGCCGGTGGATGAATGACGAGCGCGGCGAGCGGCGGGGGGGTTTTATAGGCGGCCGGGCATTTACTGCGCGCGCGTCCCCTCGCTGCCGCCCGCCATGGCATTACTCCGGCAGCCTTTGAACGGGCGCATGCACTGGGAGGCCGCCACACCATAAACGCCGGCAGCCTTTGATCGACGCGCGAGCCGAGAAGATGATCACGGGGGCGGTTCTGTTCCCGCGCTTTCTCGTCGCGTCGCTGACAGAGCTGGCCCACGCGCGCGGCCGCGCAGTTTCGCCCCCCCCCCCCCCAGGCCGAACCCAGCGGGCTGGGTTTGGCCTGGGTGCCGCGGCGCGAAATAGCGCCGAAACGGCGCTATTTGGGCCTCTGGGGCCGAGTGGTGAAGAAACGGCGCTATTCGCCGCTTCCGCCGCGAAAAAGGCCCCCTGGGGGGCTCTGGGGGGACGGCTGGAGATGCCCTAAAGATCCTTAACTTTGGTTGTAAAGTTGACAACTCTATACTCAGTTGCAGGCATCATGATTCAGAAAAAGAAAACGCTTCGAATATACATACATCTCGTCACTGCATGATGACTGAATCAAGAATCGCGTGCAAATGCTTTATTTCGGGTTCTCAACTAATTAAATTTCGGGAGATGCTTTATTCAAGCATCAATATGTGATTTCAACTGAATTTTACTCATCTGGAACTTCTACGACACTAATTAATAAGGGCAGTGGGCTGTCGGTGACTCGTGGATCATGGGAGGGAGGAGGGCAGGTCCAGCATTCGATCGTGGATCATGGGAGGGAGGGGGGCTGACCTGGACGGCGTGGGCGACGATGGCGTGGACAACACGGGCGTGGGTGACGGCGTGATCGACAGCTCCTCCTCGACGGCGTGGACCTGCTCCTCCTCGACGGCGTGGACGGCGTGCTCGACTGCTCGTCCTCGACGGGGGGTTCTCGATCTATTCTTCCTCCTCGACAGCGTGGGCGACGACGACGTCCTCGAACTGCTCCTCGACGACATGCGTGCTCTGGATCGGGGAGATGGGGCGGGGATGGATTCTGCATGAGAGAGAAAAGAAAAATTAAGTGGGCGACCCTTATCCTAGTCGTCCCTTACCCCAGGCGAATTTTGAACAAAATGCGCCTGCGCTAACAACTAGGGACCACCGGTCAGTGGGTGACCATTACCCCACGCGAATAGCACACAAAATGCGCCTGCGCTATAAGTTTTCCTAGGGCGACCCTTACCCCAGGCGAATAATGGAGATGCGCCTGTGCTAAGGTTTACCACAGGCGCATATTTGTCCAGATACTCCTGTGCTAAGGTTTCCACATATACAAATAACGCATATGCCGTTTACCACTCCCCCCGGCCCGGGGTACATCGAGCATATAGGAATGCTATTAGGGGGCTCCTACATTTTTTTCACTTCAAAATTACATACATATGAAAGGTAACATATGCAAAAATATTTAGGGTCGCATCGAGCGTAAATAGATTGATTTAGCGAGATATCGCGAGTGTTTCTCTCTCAAAACACATTGTACAGATACGTTGTTACCATGTTATATCGCACATATCGCGAGTATTTCCCTCTCTCAGCCTTTCGTCACAATCTTACTTTTGCCTTTCTTGGTAGATGTTGAATACGTGACCGCCATATCGTGACTTCTTCTTGTGAATGGAAGACTTGCCCTAGGTAGTGTGGTCCTGCTTCTTCTTGTGGTGTATGGTGCATCGTCTTTATCGGCTTCTTCCATCATCGGGTCTCCGACTAAGACGTCGAAGTCCTTCTCATCGGCGACTCCATTCATTCCGACGAGGGCCCTTTTTCCTCTCCTTACGACAACACGACTAGGCTTGGTCGGGTCGGTTATGAAGAAGCATTGCTCCACGTGCTTAGCCAATACCCACGGCTCATTTTGCGCGGTGGGGTTCTTGGACTTGGGTTTGTTGGCTTCAGACATCGACATAGTGGTGAAATATTCGTCTTCTTTCGTGACGTTTGTAGCCCATCTGACATGGAACATCGGCAGCTTTACCCCAACATAGTCAAGCTTCCATATTTCCTCGATCTTTCCGTAGTATATATCTTGTAATCTCTTCGCCTGTGGAAGATTCCATCGTTATAGACGAGTTTTGATAGTCGCTACCTTTGTCTCTTTCCTCCGTGTAGAATGTGTACCCATTGATGTCGTATGCTTGATAAGTCATCAGATTGGGCGCGGGGCCATATGACAAGGCCAATACAATTTTATCTTTCTGACATGTCATTGGCGGGGGATCGGCATCAATCTTCTTTTTGAACCATGTCGCGAAAGAGGAGTTGTGTGCTCTAAATATCTCTTCTTCCGTCATCGGCCTACGAGCACTGTTTTTTATCGTGGTTTTATGCTCTTCTATACAAGGGTCGATGTTGGGGGGATTATAACCCGGTAGGCCCATGAAGAGTAAAGCATGACCCGCCAGGCAGGAGGCCGGGCGAGGCCAGCTAACTGTCATCGTGGGCCGGGTTACACTGGTAGGCCGGCGAGCTTGTCGATAACCCGGCCTACACAAGGAAGGATCCAGAAGACCCGGAGGCGGTGCACGTCACGGAGTGCAAGACTTGGAGGACACGAAGAGCTAGAAGACATAGAATAGGACTCTGAGTACGGCTAGAACCCGGATGTCTTTATAAGCCGGCTCCTAGGTCATAGAGAGACAAGTAACAAAGTAACACAAGAAAAATAAGATAGACAAGATAGAGAGAGCTCTCAAGCCGGAGTCATCCAAACCCGGCGATCGCCATTGGCGCATCATGCAACATGTTGTCATATAGTGATTTATAGCAGGATGTAGGGATCCTCCACCGAGGGGACATGAACCTGGGTAAAAAATATCTTCTCCCTCGTAGAGCTAGACCAACTCCTGGACACCAGTTTCGCCTGGCCCTAAACTCAAAGTTACCCCATGGTAGCATATGCCGTGACAACCCCACGTCATTTGGCGCCCACCGTGGGGCCTGCGTCCAAATGTGTCCTCATCAAGGGAGAAGCGCTGCGACGGGTGAAGGGCCGAAAGCAGATTCGCCAGAAGAGCAAAAAAGAAACCCGGCCATGGAGAAACAAGACCGGGAGAGACAGCAATAGCAGATTGGCGTCATCATCATCAAAGTCATGTCAAGCGCGGCCGGCGGATAGATTCCGTATCGTTTGCAAGCTAGGTCTGATTGAATCGCATGCAGCCAGGATTAACTGAATCAGGAATATCAAGAAATTACAGGGTCATATAGGGCCGACCAGATCGGATCCTATCCCGACAGTCCGAAGATTGGAAAGTTACGGCGGGTTCTACTCAAATCCGGACAGCGAGTTCAGTTTTTTCGCAAGCAGCACGAACAAGCATGTCGAGCTGGACGTGGCTGAGAGCCGTCCGGTTTTGCCTTTGCATGTGTACGTAATACGTATGCATGCAGCAAGAAAAAAAGAAAAGAAAGACAGTTCGAGAGAATCAAGTCACGTATGGATGGAAAAGGAAAAAAGCAAATCGAGTAGCACTAGCACTCAACACGGTTAAACAGTCCATGTGAGACACGGTCTCCAAGGCGATAGAAGAAAAGAAAAAAGAAGAAAAGAAGTACGCCGCCAGCCGGGTTATGAGCAGGATGAGATTGGCTTCGTGCTGGCGCACGAGTCCGAGTATATTTCCAGCCCGGTTAGCGTAAAGTTCAAGCCCAACGAAAAATTGGCAGCGGCCAGAGAGTTGCCGTTGAGCGCTACTCCTGTGTATTGCTGTTTGTTTGGGAAAAAGAAGAAAAGAAAGAGAATATGTGTGGTTGGTCTCATGACCGGCTTTAGATGGAATATCACGACCATCGACGACGACCTGTCCGCTTGCCGGGTTAGCCAAAAATCGACGATCCAGCCACAGGCCGGCTTCAGAAAATCTCGCAAGGAGCAAGGTTCAAGGATCAACGACCCGGCTGCGGGTCGGCTTCTCCCACAACACGATCGTCTACAGCAACGGTCCCCACATAGCGTCATCAACGCAGGAAAACAAAATGAGCTAAGTTGCATTTATATTTAAAGTTCATATTTTATTTATTTTTTCAGTCAGTTAAATATGTCTCCTTTTGAGTTAATCCCTAGAGCTAAATGTTCCGCTTATGAGGAAATTACAAAGATCATCCAAAAGATTGCAGGCCAATTTATCAAAGTCGGGTTATTTATCGCTCGCAAATGGATTTATCAAAGTCGGGTTATTTATCGCTCGCAATGGATTTATGAAAGTCGGGTTGTTTATCGCTCGCAATGGATTTATCAAAGTCGAGTTATTTATCGCTCGCAATGGATTTATCAAAGTCGAGTTATTTATTGCTCGCAATGGATTTCTTAAAAGTCGAGCTATCTATCCTTGCAAGTGGATTTATTAAAATCGAGCGATCGCTCGCATTGGATTTCTTAGAAGATCAAGGGCATCAACATCAAGAACGTTCAAACAAAGCTAGTCATATAATTGTTTAAAACTTTTTCATAGTATTATTTGTTGTTGTTGGTTGTTGGGTTGAAGACATGGATCCTACCACTTAATGGACGCACGTGAAGATGTTCGGGTTACAAACACTGAACCACACGTGGAACCTATTGGAGGAAAATCTATGAAACATCTCCTAGTTTCAACGCTTTGCAATAAAAAATTGGATTGGCACAAGAGTGCTACGCAACTGTGATTAGCGTGCCGAAGAGCGCATCGCATCAGTATATGGGTCAATGGGGTAAATGTGCAGAGTTAAGCCATTACTTTCCAGAACATTGACCCGGTCTTGGGGGCTCTTGCTAAAATAGCCTGTAGCTACAATCTCGAGACCGGGCCTCGATGCCACCAGTATAATTCTTGGTTATCTTACTATTGAGCTCGATGTGACTCGCACTTATATGGCCTGATTGCTAACCTGGAAATTCAATCAACCATGAAGCCCAAAGGGACTTGGTTCGACCCTGTTTTTTCAGAGAGGTTGCGACAGGGTATCCATGTGAAAGCCGGCTCATAGTTAAAGAAATCAAAAGGGTCATTTAAACTAAAGGATTTGCAGAACGACGGATCACGTTCATGAAAAAAGCAAATCCTCAGGATGCATGTACACCATCAAGATAGATATTCAGAAGTTATTGATTTATTACAAGTCTATCATACTGTATAATGTTGTTTTATGCGCAAGGGAAATTTCTTGCAGGATTAATCTATAACCCGGCTGTAGAAGCCGGGTCATCAAGCTTGGTATCTAGAAAGTCAGAAAAAGTTTCACGTTAAGAGCAGCAAGACCATGTGTTATTATCTCCAACGAAAGAGAGTAAAAGGAATTTCCTGCCTCGATGTGACGACGCTCGCGACTCAAAACAAAGGATATTATATAAGGTGTTACCAGCATTTCAAGTGGATATGAAGGCATTACTCCAGCAAAGTTCCAGGTCCAGGAAAAAAAGAAAAGGCCGGGTGTTGTTTGTATTTGTGCGAATAAATCGAAGCTGCAATGAAGAAACAAGAAGCCAAATAACCTGATCGATGCAAGCAAGCTAGGGTGCAGATCATGTACAAAAAACAAGAGGTTAAAAAGCTGATCGTCAGTATCGGTGCATGCGAGTTCGTTGAAACTAGTTCAAGGTTCAAAAGGGAGAAACAGTTGCTGCCTGGTCACGTGAATGTGCATGCATGTAATCAAAGCATTGGACGTAAAAAAAACAGAGAGAGGAGAAAGGTAGAAGTAAAAGCCGGATGATAAAAGTACCAATACAAATCACAGGAGGTCATTACGTCTTCAATGAAGAAAAGAAAAGGAGTGGCCTGCTTACGATTCAACCCAGCTGGGCTAGCTTGGCCTCGTGCCCAACACGGCCGGCTTTGTCCAGATTGCCCGGGTCCTCAGCAATTGTGTCCGTGGCCGGTTCGCCAACATTGCGATAATTGTTAGGTCTGTGACTCGCCGTATTTGTTCTATGACTCGCCGTATTTGAAGCTGAAAGACAAGAGTTTTGCAGACTGAGTCCCAGATTGTTGCAGGCGAATGAACGAATACTTGGAGTTACAAGAATTGAAATATTATAAGGTGATACAAATATTGAAGAACAGGCTCCGAGCTGTTGCAGGCGTACACCTCGACGCTTGGGGGTTACAGTACTTTAAATTTTACGAGGTTATAAAAGGAAAAGCTTGAGTCCCAGGTGGCCGCAGGCACGCAACCCGGCACTTGGGGGCTACACAGTTTGAAGCTAAAATTTTTGAAGTGATAAGGAATTCCCAGGTGGCTGTAGGCATGCAACCCGTCACTTGGGGGTTACAGTATTTGAAGTTCAGAATTTATCTTAGAAGTACAAGATGCAGAAGTCCCAGGTTGCTGCAGGCACACAACCTGGCACTTGGGGGCTATATGGTTCAGAGTGTTTATCTATCTATCACAAGCACCAAGTTATCGCGAGGTGATAAACTCGGAGCTTGGGGGGCTACAGGTTATATACACGAGAAAATTCAAAAATTCATATTCTTGAGAGCAAGTAAAACTGGAGGTATCTGCGCCGGGTCTTCAAAAGTCGGGTCTTGAAAGATATGTTCTTGAGATAAATCTGGAGGCATATGAACCCAGGAGGAAAGAAAAAACCGAGTTGTAAAATGGACCTCCAAAATGAGATGGCCTACCAAGTCTAACCCGGGTTATTTTCCCTTTATTCTTTTTATCTTATTTTCAGAGTTTAACCAGGATGATCGTGTTGGCAGCTACACCAAGGCATGAAAAGCAATGACAAAAACATCAAGTGGAGCAAGCCAAAACTCACATCCAAGTTAAACTTGGGGGCTAATGTTGGGGGGATTATAACCCGGTAGGCCCATGAAGAGTAAAGCATGACCCGCCAGGGAGGAGGCCGGGCGAGGCCAGCTAACTGTCATCGTGGGCCGGGTTACACTGGTAGGCCGGCGAGCTTGTCGATAACCCGGCCTACACAAGGAAGGATCCAGAAGACCCGGAGGCGGTGCACGTCACGGAGTGCAAGACTTGGAGGACACGAAGAGCTAGAAGAGATAGAATAGGACTCTGAGTACGGCTAGAACCCGGATGTCTTTATAAGCCGGCTCCTAGGTCATAGAGAGACAAGTAACAAAGTAACACAAGAAAAATAAGATAGACAAGATAGAGAGAGCTCTCAAGCCGGAGTCATCCAAACCCGGCGATCGCCATTGGCGCATCATGTAACATGTTGTCATATAGTGATTTATAGCAGGATGTAGGGATCCTCCACCGAGGGGACCTGAACCTGGGAAAAAATATCTTCTCCCTCGTAGAGCTAGACCAACTCCTGGGCACCAGTTTCGCCTGGCCCTAAACTCAAAGTTACCCCATGGTAGCATATGCCGTGACAACCCCACGTCAGTCGACATCGTCAATATGTTGTAACACTACTAAGTGGGCCCTATCAAAGTCGGCTCTCTGACCACAGGAGTCCGTGTCGATTACCCTTTTGCCAGTGTTGTGGCCTACCCCCATGAACTTGTCAAGGTGCTTGTTTGCGGGCAAACCAACAGCTGGCTTCTCCTCGCCTAGAAAATTATTGCAGAAAGAGATGCATTCTTCGCTGAGAAATCCCTGAACGATGCTTCCATCCGGGTGTGCCCTGTTACGAATGAATGACTTGATGATCCCGTTCATTCTTTCTAACGCCATCATGTTGTGCAAGAATGCCGGCCCAAGATTGGTGATATCGTCCACGATATGGACCAAGAGATGCACCATAATGTCAAAAAAGGCAGGTGGGAAGTACATCTCAAGCTCGCATAGGATGGTGACGATCTCTTCCTGCAGCCTTCCGAGTTTCTTCACACTTATCGACTTCCGAGTGATGATGTCGAAAAAGTTACAGAGGCCAGTGAGCGTTTAACGGACGTGCGGTTCCATTATCCCTCTGATTGCAACCGGAAGTATCTGCGTCATCATCACGTGATAGTCATGAGACTTCATCCCGCTGAAGATTTTTTTGTAGCCGTAGAAACGGCGTACATTCCATGCACCTGACACAACCCTTGTGTCCATGGCACACCTGACACGCAATATATCCGTATCCGAGAAAGTCCTGCACCGTCGTGATCAGGGCGGCTCTCATACGAAAAGGTTCTTCTTTGAAGGCGTCCCATGTTTCCACCCCTTCCTCCCAGAACGTGTCTAGCTCCTCCTTCAATAGCTCGAGGTACAGGTTGATATTGCTCTCTGGCTGGGTTGGCCCTTGAATTAGCATACTCATGTGTATGTACTTCCTCTTCAGACACAACCACGGGGGGAGGTTGTACATCCATACAAACACGGGCCAGGTGCTATGTTTGATGCTCTGGTTGCCAAACGGATTGAGACCGTCGGTGCTCGCACCAAGCCTTATGTTCCTTGGATTGTTCCAGAATTCTTCATCGAATGCGTCTAATGCCTTCCACTGACGTGCATCCGAAGGGTGTGTTAGCACTGGTTTTTCAACACGTTCTGGATCACTCAGCACTGCCTTCTTTCTGTCCTCGTGCCAGCGCATGATCTTTGCTTCCTTGGGGTCCACGAAGTACCGCTGCAGACGAGGAATGAGTGGAAAGTACCACACTACTTTCCTAGGAGCTTTCTTTGTCCCCCTCTTGTAACGATCAGCACCGCACACTGTACATTTGATCTGGTCCACGTGCTCGTTATGATAAATTATGCAGTCACGGACGCAAGAGTGGTATTTTGTGTGCGGTAAATCGAGGGGGCACACAATTTTCTTGGCCTCCTGTAGACTACTAGCACATGTGTTCCCTTCAGGTAAGTGCATCTTCAGGTATCGCAGAAGATCGTCCATGCTTGTGTCGGTCCATCCGTGTTTTGCCTTCATCTCTGGAAGATCGAGAGCTACTCTCAAGCGTGACTCCTCCGTCCCGCGACTTGCGTCATACAACGGAGTTGCAGAGTCTATCTCTAGTTGCGTGATCTTAGATTTACGTCTGGCGTTGGTCGACGTGTTCTTGAGAAGAAGCTCTTGAACATGAGGGTCCCGCACAGCTGAAGTTAGAGGAGTGTTCATGTCCTCGTATTCTACATGTTGTTGATCACCCTGACTCCCTTCTTCTTCATAGTCGTCTCCGTCGGCAGCCTCTTTGTCCTCTCCATTTCCATGTTCAGACTCTTCCTGAGCATCTTCACATGTTGCCGCCCAATTGATCTTGACGTGATCATCGTCTTCATCATCATTCATCCACTTAGTGTGGCCCTCCATGAAACTATACCTAAGCAGGTGCTTCTCCACATTACCAGAATCTGGTTTGAACAAGGACCCTACCTTGCATTTTCGACACGGACACTCTATCTCGGTGCGGTTGTTTCGATGCATCTTGGCCGTCGCGCGTTGCACGTATCTATGCACCACGTTTGTCCTCATCTCAATGACCATTGATAAAAAAGGCAAGAGAGGTTTCATTAACTAGATCCGGTTTTCACGGAAAATTTCGGCATGACCTTGCTACAAAAGGTGTAACGCGGAGCGCTAGAAATTTGTCGAAAAGGAAATGAATCAACATTTCGGCAAAACATTGGCAACTCAACCTCATGGCAACACAATAAAATGAAAAAGAGATCGAGTTCTCCTCCACCAACCAATCTCACGCACCTATTAAGATGACACACAATGCAAAATATATAGACGCGATGACGACGTCAAAGATCACCGGAGAGACGACCGATAAGAGAGTGATAGATCTAGAAGTAGCTAGTGGTGCATTTGTGGTGAGATCTAGCGTCCGGTTAGTAGATCTAGTGGAGAGATTTGGAAGAGGGGAAGTGGGGTAGCGTACTAGCTAAAATATATAAAACATGATTGGTTAAATTAGCTAAAAATGGTGGAGGGGTGTGGGAGATTGAGCTTGGATCACTAATGGGTCGAGTTTGGAGTAGGGAGTGAGTGAGTGTGGTGGATAGGGGTGGTGGTGGGTTGTTGGCCGCACTGATTAAGGCCACCCGTTACCCCAGGCGAATAGCATTACATATGCGCCTGCGCTATGGGGTGCTACCACAGGACACAAGTTACCACAGACGCTTTTGGCCTTATTTGCCTAGGGTAGGGAGTAATAGCGCAGGCGAACATGCCAGAATTCGCCTGCGGTATAGGCATAGTGCCAGGGGTGGTGGTGGGGTGCCCTGCCACCTTTTACCCCATGCGCATTGTGTTCTAGTTCACCTGGGGTAACTTTCTTACCCCAGACGCATATGCTTTCTGTTCGCCTGCGCTAATTAGCCCAGGCACATGCTTTACTTGTTCGCCTGTGGTAATGCATGCTGCTATAAGCATTTCTCTAGTAGTGGGTGGTGAAAACATGCATAACTTCAGTAATCAGAGTGAAAACATTAGGAAAACATGCATAAGGATGGTGGAAAACATGATTGCACTCAAGTAATAATGTGATAACAGAAGTAAACATGGTGAAAACAATAATGGGGAAGGTGAAAACATAGTGAAAACATTGCCCACTTCATTTGAAATAATTTTGTTAACAAGGGTGATCAAGTCTTGCTACCAAAATAATTTTATATAAAACAAAACTTTGTTTCTCACTAAATACTCATGTTACCTCAACCTTGATAGACATAGTCCCAATCATAATGATTTCATATTCTTTGGGTGGCTTTGGAATAGGACAATAAAATTCGCCAATCTTGATGGTCTCAATATTTTCAATGGAATTTAGACCATATTTCCTATCAATCTTCTTGGGAAAATAAACAGTGTGCTCTTTATCATTAACATTAAAAGTAACTTTTCCTTGATTGCAATCAATAACAACCCCTGCAGTATTAAGAAAAGGTCTCCCAAGAATAATAGACATATTATCATCTTTAGGCATTTCCAACACAACAAAGTCAGTTAATATCAGACAATTATTAGCAACTTGAACAGGAACATTCTCACATATACCCATAGGAATAACAGTAGACTTATCAGCCATTTGCAAAGATATATCAGTTGGTATCAATTTTTCTAATAGGAGTGTTTTATAGAGAGTAAAAGGCACGACACTAACTCCAGCACCCAAATCACACAAAGCAGTTCTAACATAATTATTTTTAATAGAACAGGGAATAGTTGGTATACTAGGATCTCCAAGCTTCTTAGGAACCTTGCCATTAAAAGAGTAATTAGCAAGCTTAGTGGAAATTTCCTCATTAGGAATCTTCCTTTTGTTAGAGACAATATCATTCATATACTTCACATAAGGAGGCAATTTAATAGCATAAGTTAAAGGAATTTGCAAGAACAAAGGTTTCATCCATTCACAAAACTTGTTATGATGTTCTTCTTCCTTAGATTTATGTTTCTTATTAGGAAAAGGCATTGGTTTTTGTACACAAGGTTGTCTCTCATTACCATGTTTATTAGCAATGAAATCTTCCTTAGTATACTTTGCAGTTTTAGTTTGCTTTTCAGGTTCAGCTACAGGTTCTTCTTTATTAGAAGCATCATTCTTTTCATTGCCACTTTCAGTTTCAGCATCAGAGATAGATATACTATTAGGATCTTTAGCAAGTTCAGAGGATTCTACAACTGTTTTATGTTTCTTCTTCTTTTTCTTCTTAGTATGAATAACATTATCATTAGTTTTCTGAGAATCTTTTTCAATTCTTTTAGGATGTCCCTCATGATATAAAGGATCTTGTGTAGCAATACCATTTCTAGTTCTTATTTCATAAGCATGTTTTTCTTTAGAAGCATTAACTAGCAAATCTTTTTGCACTTTAGCAAGTTGATCAATTTGAGTTTGAACCATTTAAAAATGTTTGACAAGCATTTTAACATCATTAGAGGTTCTTTCTATAATACCATATCAATAGCTCTAGAGTTTTCCATTAGGTGATTTTGCGCTCTCTTATTAAAATTATCTTGCTTGATAACATAATTATCAAATTCATCTAAGCATTGATCAGGAGGTTTACTATAGGGAATGTCTCTACTATCAAAATATTGGAGAGAGTGTACCTCAATGGTGGGTGAGTGAGGGATTAGCTTACATAATTCTTCTATAGGTGGAAGATTCTTCACATCTTCGGATTTAATACCCCTCTCTTTAAGAGATTTCTTAGCTTCTCTCATCACTTTATCATTTAATTCAATCATTCCCCTCTTCTTGGGTGTTGGTGTTAGTGTTGATACTGGAGTAGGAGTCGGCTCAGGCTCAGCCATAGTCCAATCATCATGATTTTGGATTATTTTAGACAGTAATTCCTTAGCTTCCTCTGGAGTTCTTTGCCTGAAAACACAACCAGCACAACTATCCAGGTATGTCCTAGATTCAACAGTTAGTCCATTGTAGAATATATCAAGAAGTTTATTATCTTCTAACTTATGCCCAGGTGTACCTCTGACTAAAGAACAGAACCTTACCCAAGATACAAGTAATTTCTCTCCTTGCAATAGCTTGAAATTAAATATATTTTGTAAAGGACCATGTGGAGCACTAGCAGGAAAATATTTATGAAAGAAATTATTAACCAAACCAATAGGACTATCAATAGATCTAGGAGACAAATTGTTAAACCAAGTTTTAGATCCATCTTTTAATGAGAAAGGGAATATTTTAGCAACAAAGTAGATATGTTTCTTAAGATCATCAGAGAATAAACTACTCAAAGAGGAGAGCTCATTCATATGTTTCATAGCACTTTCGATTTCAGTACCCCAAAAAGGTTCTTTCTCAACAATAGATATATAAAATAAATCAAGAGAGAAATCATAATCCTTGTCCCTAATATTAATGGGAGAAGTGGCAAACTTAGCATCAGGAGATAATTTATATTTAACAGCACGACTTTCAGTAAGTCTCATAACAGCATCATTATCATTCATAGTGTTTATTTCATCAGTAAGATCATCATTAAGATCAACATAGGGATCATCCAAATCGTCACTAGGATTCTCTATAAGCTCAGGTGAAACAGCAAGAGTAACAGGATTTTTATCAGGAGTTTCAGTGTTGGCAATATTTTTAACTTTAGCAATAGTAGCATCTAAGAAGGGACTGAGAGAACCACTCTCATCAAGAACAGTAGAAGCATCATCAAAAGTATCAGAAGTATTTTCAGATTCAGCAGAAGTAGCATGTGTAGCATGTGGTGGTGTAAGCAGCTTACTCATAACAGATGGTGAATCAAGAGCAACAGAGGTGTTCAACGTTGTACCTCTTCTTGTAGTGGATGGTAATATAGGAAACTTTCCATCACAAGTCTTACCCATGATGAATGATGGCAGTAGATAATAATACTCTCCGGTGAGCTCGCAAATAAAGTTATGCTCCCCGGCAACGGCGCCAGAAAATAGTCTTGATGACCCACACGTATAGGGGATCGCAACAGTCTTCGACGGAAGTAAAACCCAAATTTATTGATTTGACACAAGGGGAGCCAAAGAATATTTGTGAGCCTTAACAAGTGAGTTTTCAATTCACTTGCACCTGAAAGTACTATTGTTCGCAGTGGTTTATCAGTAGTAACGGTTTTATAGTAGCACCAGTAGTGAAACAGCAGAATTCAATACTGTAGGCATAGGAATGGATGAACAAGCGTTGCATGGATAAGATAGTTCAAATAATGATCAATTCATGGGCATTGCAGATAAATATGATAAAGCATCCAAGCACTAAGTAACCATATGCATGTGTTCCGTAAATAGTCGTATGTGCTCGCAATGAGAACTTGCACAACATCTTTTGTCCTACCAGCCCGTTTTCAGCGGGGCCTCAAGGGAACTACTGGTAGTTAAGGTGTTCCTTTTAATAGAACACCGGAGCAAAGCATTAACACTCCGTGAACATATTTGATCCTCACATCACAGCCATCCCCTCCAGTTGTCAAAATTTCTGTCACTTCGGGTGTAACACCTGGGGTGTTACCCTAATAGGAAATTGTTTGTTTTCTTTTTTGCTTGCATCATATGCATCACATAAGCATTGCATCATGTTTTCCAAACCACTCCAAAATTCAAACCAATTAAAACTTTTCAAACATGTCCAAAATTTATAATTAAAAATGGCAACCTAAACAACTCCAATTGTTTTTCAATAGTTTGAATTTGAATTGCTTGTTAATAAAATGTTCCCTCTTGTTGAAAACCCTAATGGTAACTTTCCAATTCAACTTAAATTTCAAATCATTTCAATCATGATGGGCATGATCAAATGGTGGTTTAAAAATCAAATTCTTGCAAACAACTAAAAATTCAATTAATGTTTTCATAATTGATGAGTTAATGGAATAAAATTTGTTTAAACACCAAATCCTTATGAACCCTATTTGAAAGCCAAATAGCAAACAAAAATTAATTTAACACTTCAAATATTTTTGGAATTAATGTTCTCAAATGCTTTGGCTCGCTGTCTGCAAATTGATAAAACTTATTCATCAAATAAAAACCCCAAGCCATTCTTTCTCTCTTTCCTTTTCTTTTCTTACAAGCAAAAAAAAAAAAGAGGAAAACAAATAAAATAAAAATACAAGGAAGGTGAGCTGTGGGGGAGGCAGGCCAGCCCACAAGGGGCAGCCCACCTACAACCCCGAAGGAAGCCCAGCCCCCCCCCCCCCCCAAACGTTGTCTTCCTCATACGGACGAAGCAGAGAGGCTAGGACGTCGATGTCATCCCCACCATGGACCCCCCCCCCTACCTCACCTGCTCCCGAGCCCCTACAAGTACCTAATCCGTGCCCTAGCCTAACCCTAGGCTTCCTCCTCCCCCCAGCCGCCGCCAATTCTCCTCTCTTCCTCCCACCTTCTGAATCTTTCCTCTGTAATGTACCTCCATAAGCGGAATTGGAGCATCGTGGGGCGGACGGTGTGGTTGCTGAGCAAGACCGGCGAGGGTGGGAATGGAATGGCCACGCTAGCCTCTTCGTCATCGCAGGAGTGCCGAGGCTCGAGCCGCCCCGAAGCGACATCAATGTCGCCGTCCCCGTCGTTGTCTGCGTCCGTTCCAGAGGAGCGCAGCACACGCCTACGCGTCCTCGTCACGTACGCGTCGTCCCCAAGTCCCCTCGGTGAGCACCGCCCTCGGGGCCCCTCCTCCCTGCCCTCCTCATGCTCTGGAAGCCCGCCGTCGAGCGGCGCCATCATCTCTGTTTCAGGTCGTCGCCGGTCGTTCCCGTCCGTGATGCTTGAACTGCAATCTGCAGATCTTTTCTTTTCAGTTTCGACAGTTACACCAGGGAGTCGGTTCTTCTATAGCGCCGCACAGAACCCATCACAAGTACCTGCTTAGCCCATTGGTTGCGCATCCGCTCCACACAGAGGAGGTCACGAGTTCGATTCCTGTCCAAAGCATTAAGCTTTGATTTTTGTTTCACCTGCGCAAATCTCTGAACTTTCTTCCATGATTAAATTCAGTTAAACCAACGTGGTTACAATTTCCTCTGTCAGTCTCGGTAACCATCACAACATTCACAGTAGCGCACTGGTTAGGCACCCTTGAGCGCATCAGGAGGTGGGGGGTTCGAATCCCCCCTCCCTCAATTAATCCAACCTTTTTGTTTTCCATCCTTTTGGCCACAGAAACATCTCAGTTTCACATCCATGCCCCTGGTAGTTATTTCTAGCCCTGCAAAATATTTTTCTAGTCCCTAGTTTCTAAAAATGGCAGATTTACACTAAATCTTGTAAATTGCATAAGAAAATCATTTTAACTCCAAATCCAACATTTTTAATATGTTTTCTGTCCCAAATTAAATGTTCTATCCAAATATAAATTTTGTTTACTGTTTTGAATATTTTAAATTGGTGCAAAATTTGAAAACTTGTCAAATTCACTTAAACTTGCAAAATTCATAACTTGTTCATAAAAATTCCAAATTCCACAAACTAAATATGTTTTCCAATCAACTTTTCATGTACTTTCCAAATATAAACTTTGTTTGCTGTTTTGAGTAATTTAAATTGCTGAAAACAACTGTTTCTTAATTATTGCATTTAAAATTGCCAAAATAATAACTTGCTCATTATAAATCCAATTTCCACAAAGAAAATATGTTTTCCAACCAGAAAAATGCAAGGAATATTAGTATGCCATCCATGTTCATGTTTGCACCTTGCATGTTGCATTTGTAGTAGTGTTATGTATGTTCACCTAATAAATAAATATGGAATGTGTTGGGGTATTTAATTCAATTGTTGCCCTATTCCATTTAATATTGCTAACTCACCCATTTACTGTTTTCCATGCTAAATAACAATTAAATTGATGGTTAGCTAAACAACTTGAACCAATTCCTATTTCTCCGGACTCCGGTTCCGATTAAATTGCTTAAGTTGTTTCCCCTGTTGCATCTTGCCATGTCATGCATATAAAATAGGATCATGCTGGATCTTTTGCCGTAGAAGTAATTGTTGCATCCGGTGTTTGTTCGAGGTTCATTGCTTCTTCCCGGATAGGACGTTGAGATGATGTGAGCAACGACAAGTTCTGCTACCTTGCGGGATCTCAGGCAAGTATACTCACTTGCTGCCATATGGCTACCTTTCATCACTTGATACCGATTCTTTCCGTTGTTATTATTCTAGCCTGTTGTTCGATGCTTGAGTCTCGATCCTATTATATGTTTACCTTGCCGCCATGATATAGCCTTTTCCTTCCACTTCCTATCAACTGTTGTTTGTTTACCCTGTTGGCCCTCGTGTCGTAGTTGCATGCTTAGGTTTGTTTGTGCTAGAGTCTTGTTATCCTTTGTCGTATCACCTGTTTAGTTGATAGTTGGGTTTCAATTCAATCAACAAACTGTCGGCGTCAACCGGCTGGAGCGTGTCCAATGACAGCTGCTCCGCGATCTTCTGGTCGGGCCACTCGTCCTCGTCGTCGCCGGCGTCCTCCGTCTTCGGGCGAACCACGCGTTCGAAGCGTGGTTCGCCGATGCGGAGCGCGCCGCCGCTGCTCCTGCGGGCAGGCGCTCCAGTGTTCAGAAAGGGGGGAGATGGAGAGGGACTGGGTGCCGGACGAGCTCGACGTCGCCGACGAAGAGGAAGCTCCCGTCAGGCGCGCTTCCCACGGGCGGGTCTGCCGGGGCGGCATCGCCAGGCGCGGCTCGTCGCCGGCGTGGATGTGGTCGAGGACCGCCTCGATGGTTCCACCAGAACTCGTCCACGCCCGTCTCCGGGAAGCGGGCGGGCTCCGCCATGGCGTCGTGCGCCTCGCGGATGGCGCGCCGGAACTCGGCGTCCGTGTTGGGGAGGGGAGGCACGGGTACCCCTCCGCTGCTGAGCACCCAGCGGCTCTGCCCAGTGCCGGAGCTCGGGAGGCGCACGTCCGGCGGGCATGGGTAGCCCGCGCGGTACAGCGCCATCGCCTCGCCCCGGCGAAGGTTGCGGCGGGGGAACCCGTTGGCCGCTGCGCCGTCCTTGTAGCTGGCCATTGCGTGGAGAACGGGGGGAGAGAAGAGCGCCGAGAGGAAGAAGAGAAGTGGGAGTGCGCCGGTGGATGAATGACGAGCGCGGCGAGCGGCGGGGGGGTTTTATAGGCGGCCGGGCATTTACTGCGCGCGCGTCCCCTCGCTGCCGCCCGCCATGGCATTACTCCGGCAGCCTTTGAACGGGCGCATGCACTGGGAGGCCGCCACACCATAAACGCCGGCAGCCTTTGATCGACGCGCGAGCCGAGAAGATGATCACGGGGGCGGTTCTGTTCCCGCGCTTTCTCGTCGCGTCGCTGACAGAGCTGGCCCACGCGCGCGGCCGCGCAGTTTCGCCCCCCCCAGGCCGAACCCAGCGGGCTGGGTTTGGCCTGGGTGCCGCGGCGCGAAATAGCGCCGAAACGGCGCTATTTGGGCCTCTGGGGCCGAGTGGTGAAGAAACGGCGCTATTCGCCGCTTCCGCCGCGAAAAAGGCCCCCTGGGGGGCTCTGGGGGGACGGCTGGAGATGCCCTAAAGATCCTTAACTTTGGTTGTAAAGTTGACAACTCTATACTCAGTTGCAGGCATCATGATTCAGAAAAAGAAAACGCTTCGAATATACATACATCTCGTCACTGCATGATGACTGAATCAAGAATCACGTGCAAATGCTTTATTTCGGGTTCTCAACTAATTAAATTTCGGGAGATGCTTTATTCAAGCATCAATATGTGATTTCAACTGAATTTTACTCATCTGGAACTTCTACGACACTAATTAATAAGGGCAGTGGGCTGTCGGTGACTCGTGGATCATGGGAGGGAGGAGGGCAGGTCCAGCATTCGATCGTGGATCATGGGAGGGAGGGGGGCTGACCTGGACGGCGTGGGCGACGATGGCGTGGACAACACGGGCGTGGGTGACGGCGTGATCGACAGCTCCTCCTCGACGGCGTGGACCTGCTCCTCCTCGACGGCGTGGACGGCGTGCTCGACTGCTCGTCCTCGACGGGGGGTTCTCGATCTATTCTTCCTCCTCGACAGCGTGGGCGACGACGACGTCCTCGAACTGCTCCTCGACGACCTGCGTGCTCTGGATCGGGGAGATGGGGCGGGGATGGATTCTGCATGAGAGAGAAAAGAAAAATTAAGTGGGCGACCCTTATCCTAGTCGTCCCTTACCCCAGGCGAATTTTGAACAAAATGCGCCTGCGCTAACAACTAGGGACCACCGGTCAGTGGGTGACCATTACCCCACGCGAATAGCACACAAAATGCGCATGCGCTATAAGTTTTCCTAGGGCGACCCTTACCCCAGGCGAATAATGGAGATGCGCCTGTGCTAAGGTTTACCACAGGCGCATATTTGTCCAGATACTCCTGTGCTAAGGTTTCCACATATACAAATAACGCATATGCCGTTTACCACTCCCCCCCGGCCCGGGGTACATCGAGCATATAGGAATGCTATTAGGGGGCTCCTACATTTTTTTCACTTCAAAATTACATACATATGAAAGGTAACATATGCAAAAATATTTAGGGTCGCATCGAGCGTAAATAGATTGATTTAGCGAGATATCGCGAGTGTTTCTCTCTCAAAACACATTGTACAGATACGTTGTTACCATGTTATATCGCACATATCGCGAGTATTTCCCTTCTCAGCCTTTCGTCACAATCTTACTTTTGCCTTTCTTGGTAGATGTTGAATACGTGGACCGCCATATCAGTGACTTCTTCTTGTGAATGGAAGACTTGCCCTAGGTAGGTGTGGTCCTGCTTCTTCTTGTGGTGTATGGTGCATCGTCTTTATCGGCTTCTTCCATCATCGGGTCTCCGACTAAGACGTCGAAGTCCTTCTCATCGGCGACTCCATTCATTCCGACGAGGGCCCTTTTTCCTCTCCTTACGACAACACGACTAGGCTTGGTCGGGTCGGTTATGAAGAAGCATTGCTCCACGTGCTTAGCCAATACCCACGGCTCATTTTGCGCGGTGGGGTTCTTGGACTTGGGTTTGTTGGCTTCAGACATCGACATAGTGGTGAAATATTCGTCTTCTTTCGTGACGTTTGTAGCCCATCTGACATGGAACATCGGCAGCTTTACCCCAACATAGTCAAGCTTCCAGATTTCCTCGATCTTTCCGTAGTATATATCTTGTAATCTCTTCGCCTGTGGAAGATTCCATTGTTATAGACGAGTTTTGATAGTCGCTACCTTTGTCTCTTTCCTCCGTGTAGAATGTGTACCCATTGATGTCGTATGCTTGATAAGTCATCAGATTGGGCGCGGGGCCATATGACAAGGCCAATACAATTTTATCTTTCTGACATGTCATTGGCGGGGGATCGGCATCAATCTTCTTTTTGAACCATGTCGCGAAAGAGGAGTTGTGTGCTCTAAATATCTCTTCTTCCGTCATCGGCCTACGAGCACTGTTTTTTATCGTGGTTTTATGCTCTTCTATACAAGGGTCGATGTTGGGGGGATTATAACCCGGTAGGCCCATGAAGAGTAAAGCATGACCCGCCAGGCAGGAGGCCGGGCGAGGCCAGCTAACTGTCATCGTGGGCCGGGTTACACTGGTAGGCCGGCGAGCTTGTCGATAACCCGGCCTACACAAGGAAGGATCCAGAAGACCCGGAGGCGGTGCACGTCACGGAGTGCAAGACTTGGAGGACACGAAGAGCTAGAAGACATAGAATAGGACTCTGAGTACGGCTAGAACCCGGATGTCTTTATAAGCCGGCTCCTAGGTCATAGAGAGACAAGTAACAAAGTAACACAAGAAAAATAAGATAGACAAGATAGAGAGAGCTCTCAAGCCGGAGTCATCCAAACCCGGCGATCGCCATTGGCGCATCATGCAACATGTTGTCATATAGTGATTTATAGCAGGATGTAGGGATCCTCCACCGAGGGGACATGAACCTGGGTAAAAAATATCTTCTCCCTCGTAGAGCTAGACCAACTCCTGGACACCAGTTTCGCCTGGCCCTAAACTCAAAGTTACCCCATGGTAGCATATGCCGTGACAACCCCACGTCATTTGGCGCCCACCGTGGGGCCTGCGTCCAAATGTGTCCTCATCAAGGGAGAAGCGCTGCGACGGGTGAAGGGCCGAAAGCAGATTCGCCAGAAGAGCAAAAAAGAAACCCGGCCATGGAGAAACAAGACCGGGAGAGACAGCAATAGCAGATTGGCGTCATCATCATCAAAGTCATGTCAAGCGCGGCCGGCGGATAGATTCCGTATCGTTTGCAAGCTAGGTCTGATTGAATCGCATGCAGCCAGGATTAACTGAATCAGGAATATCAAGAAATTACAGGGTCATATAGGGCCGACCAGATCGGATCCTATCCCGACAGTCCGAAGATTGGAAAGTTACGGCGGGTTCTACTCAAATCCGGACAGCGAGTTCAGTTTTTTCGCAAGCAGCACGAACAAGCATGTCGAGCTGGACGTGGCTGAGAGCCGTCCGGTTTTGCCTTTGCATGTGTACGTAATACGTATGCATGCAGCAAGAAAAAAAGAAAAGAAAGACAGTTCGAGAGAATCAAGTCACGTATGGATGGAAAAGGAAAAAAGCAAATCGAGTAGCACTAGCACTCAACACGGTTAAACAGTCCATGTGAGACACGGTCTCCAAGGCGATAGAAGAAAAGAAAAAAGAAGAAAAGAAGTACGCCGCCAGCCGGGTTATGAGCAGGATGAGATTGGCTTCGTGCTGGCGCACGAGTCCGAGTATATTTCCAGCCCGGTTAGCGTAAAGTTCAAGCCCAACGAAAAATTGGCAGCGGCCAGAGAGTTGCCGTTGAGCGCTACTCCTGTGTATTGCTGTTTGTTTGGGAAAAAGAAGAAAAGAAAGAGAATATGTGTGGTTGGTCTCATGACCGGCTTTAGATGGAATATCACGACCATCGACGACGACCTGGCCGCTTGCCGGGTTAGCCAAAAATCGACGATCCAGCCACAGGCCGGCTTCAGAAAATCTCGCAAGGAGCAAGGTTCAAGGATCAACGACCCGGCTGCGGGTCGGCTTCTCCCACAACACGATCGTCTACAGCAACGGTCCCCACATAGCGTCATCAACGCAGGAAAACAAAATGAGCTAAGTTGCATTTATATTTAAAGTTCATATTTTATTTATTTTTTCAGTCAGTTAAATATGTCTCCTTTTGAGTTAATCCCTAGAGCTAAATGTTCCGCTTATGAGGAAATTACAAAGATCATCCAAAAGATTGCAGGCCAATTTATCAAAGTCGGGTTATTTATCGCTCGCAAATGGATTTATCAAAGTCGGGTTATTTATCGCTCGCAATGGATTTATGAAAGTCGGGTTGTTTATCGCTCGCAATGGATTTATCAAAGTCGAGTTATTTATCGCTCGCAATGGATTTATCAAAGTCGAGTTATTTATTGCTCGCAATGGATTTCTTAAAAGTCGAGCTATCTATCCTTGCAAGTGGATTTATTAAAATCGAGCGATCGCTCGCATTGGATTTCTTAGAAGATCAAGGGCATCAACATCAAGAACGTTCAAACAAAGCTAGTCATATAATTGTTTAAAACTTTTTCATAGTATTATTTGTTGTTGTTGGTTGTTGGGTTGAAGACATGGATCCTACCACTTAATGGACGCACGTGAAGATGTTCGGGTTACAAACACTGAACCACACGTGGAACCTATTGGAGGAAAATCTATGAAACATCTCCTAGTTTCAACGCTTTGCAATAAAAAATTGGATTGGCACAAGAGTGCTACGCAACTGTGATTAGCGTGCCGAAGAGCGCATCGCATCAGTATATGGGTCAATGGGGTAAATGTGCAGAGTTAAGCCATTACTTTCCAGAACATTGACCCGGTCTTGGGGGCTCTTGCTAAAATAGCCTGTAGCTACAATCTCGAGACCGGGCCTCGATGCCACCAGTATAATTCTTGGTTATCTTACTATTGAGCTCGATGTGACTCGCACTTATATGGCCTGATTGCTAACCTGGAAATTCAATCAACCATGAAGCCCAAAGGGACTTGGTTCGACCCTGTTTTTTCAGAGAGGTTGCGACAGGGTATCCATGTGAAAGCCGGCTCATAGTTAAAGAAATCAAAAGGGTCATTTAAACCAAAGGATTTGCAGAACGACGGATCACGTTCATGAAAAAAGCAAATCCTCAGGATGCATGTACACCATCAAGATAGATATTCAGAAGTTATTGATTTATTACAAGTCTATCATACTGTATAATGTTGTTTTATGCGCAAGGGAAATTTCTTGCAGGATTAATCTATAACCCGGCCGTAGAAGCCGGGTCATCAAGCTTGGTATCTAGAAAGTCAGAAAAAGTTTCACGTTAAGAGCAGCAAGACCATGTGTTATTATCTCCAACGAAAGAGAGTAAAAGGAATTTCCTGCCTCGATGTGACGACGCTCGCGACTCAAAACAAAGGATATTATATAAGGTGTTACCAGCATTTCAAGTGGATATGAAGGCATTACTCCAGCAAAGTTCCAGGTCCAGGAAAAAAAGAAAAGGCCGGGTGTTGTTTGTATTTGTGCGAATAAATCGAAGCTGCAATGAAGAAACAAGAAGCCAAATAACCTGATCGATGCAAGCAAGCTAGGGTGCAGATCATGTACAAAAAACAAGAGGTTAAAAAGCTGATCGTCAGTATCGGTGCATGCGAGTTCGTTGAAACTAGTTCAAGGTTCAAAAGGGAGAAACAGTTGCTGCCTGGTCACGTGAATGTGCATGCATGTAATCAAAGCATTGGACGTAAAAAAAACAGAGAGAGGAGAAAGGTAGAAGTAAAAGCCGGATGATAAAAGTACCAATACAAATCACAGGAGGTCATTACGTCTTCAATGAAGAAAAGAAAAGGAGTGGCCTGCTTACGATTCAACCCAGCTGGGCTAGCTTGGCCTCGTGCCCAACACGGCCGGCTTTGTCCAGATTGCCCGGGTCCTCAGCAATTGTGTCCGTGGCCGGTTCGCCAACATTGCGATAATTGTTAGGTCTGTGACTCGCCGTATTTGTTCTATGACTCGCCGTATTTGAAGCTGAAAGACAAGAGTTTTGCAGACTGAGTCCCAGATTGTTGCAGGCGAATGAACGAATACTTGGAGTTACAAGAATTGAAATATTATAAGGTGATACAAATATTGAAGAACAGGCTCCGAGCTGTTGCAGGCGTACACCTCGACGCTTGGGGGTTACAGTACTTTAAATTTTACGAGGTTATAAAAGGAAAAGCTTGAGTCCCAGGTGGCCGCAGGCACGCAACCCGGCACTTGGGGGCTACACAGTTTGAAGCTAAAATTTTTGAAGTGATAAGGAATTCCCAGGTGGCTGTAGGCATGCAACCCGTCACTTGGGGGTTACAGTATTTGAAGTTCAGAATTTATCTTAGAAGTACAAGATGCAGAAGTCCCAGGTTGCTGCAGGCACACAACCTGGCACTTGGGGGCTATATGGTTCAGAGTGTTTATCTATCTATCACAAGCACCAAGTTATCGCGAGGTGATAAACTCGGAGCTTGGGGGGCTACAGGTTATATACACGAGAAAATTCAAAAATTCATATTCTTGAGAGCAAGTAAAACTGGAGGTATCTGCGCCGGGTCTTCAAAAGTCGGGTCTTGAAAGATATGTTCTTGAGATAAATCTGGAGGCATATGAACCCAGGAGGAAAGAAAAAACCGAGTTGTAAAATGGACCTCCAAAATGAGATGGCCTACCAAGTCTAACCCGGGTTATTTTCCCTTTATTCTTTTTATCTTATTTTCAGAGTTTAACCAGGATGATCGTGTTGGCAGCTACACCAAGGCATGAAAAGCAATGACAAAAACATCAAGTGGAGCAAGCCAAAACTCACATCCAAGTTAAACTTGGGGGCTAATGTTGGGGGGATTATAACCCGGTAGGCCCATGAAGAGTAAAGCATGACCCGCCAGGGAGGAGGCCGGGCGAGGCCAGCTAACTGTCATCGTGGGCCGGGTTACACTGGTAGGCCGGCGAGCTTGTCGATAACCCGGCCTACACAAGGAAGGATCCAGAAGACCCGGAGGCGGTGCACGTCACGGAGTGCAAGACTTGGAGGACACGAAGAGCTAGAAGAGATAGAATAGGACTCTGAGTACGGCTAGAACCCGGATGTCTTTATAAGCCGGCTCCTAGGTCATAGAGAGACAAGTAACAAAGTAACACAAGAAAAATAAGATAGACAAGATAGAGAGAGCTCTCAAGCCGGAGTCATCCAAACCCGGCGATCGCCATTGGCGCATCATGTAACATGTTGTCATATAGTGATTTATAGCAGGATGTAGGGATCCTCCACCGAGGGGACCTGAACCTGGGAAAAAATATCTTCTCCCTCGTAGAGCTAGACCAACTCCTGGGCACCAGTTTCGCCTGGCCCTAAACTCAAAGTTACCCCATGGTAGCATATGCCGTGACAACCCCACGTCAGTCGACATCGTCAATATGTTGTAACACTACTAAGTGGGCCCTATCAAAGTCGGCTCTCTGACCACAGGAGTCCGTGTCGATTACCCTTTTGCCAGTGTTGTGGCCTACCCCCATGAACTTGTCAAGGTGCTTGTTTGCGGGCAAACCAACAGCTGGCTTCTCCTCGCCTAGAAAATTATTGCAGAAAGAGATGCATTCTTCGCTGAGAAATCCCTGAACGATGCTTCCATCCGGGTGTGCCCTGTTACGAATGAATGACTTGATGATCCCGTTCATTCTTTCTAACGCCATCATGTTGTGCAAGAATGCCGGCCCAAGATTGGTGATATCGTCCACGATATGGACCAAGAGATGCACCATAATGTCAAAAAAGGCAGGTGGGAAGTACATCTCAAGCTCGCATAGGATGGTGACGATCTCTTCCTGCAGCCTTCCGAGTTTCTTCACACTTATCGACTTCCGAGTGATGATGTCGAAAAAGTTACAGAGGCCAGTGAGCGTTTAACGGACGTGCGGTTCCATTATCCCTCTGATTGCAACCGGAAGTATCTGCGTCATCATCACGTGATAGTCATGAGACTTCATCCCGCTGAAGATTTTTTTGTAGCCGTAGAAACGGCGTACATTCCATGCACCTGACACAACCCTTGTGTCCATGGCACACCTGACACGCAATATATCCGTATCCGAGAAAGTCCTGCACCGTCGTGATCAGGGCGGCTCTCATACGAAAAGGTTCTTCTTTGAAGGCGTCCCATGTTTCCACCCCTTCCTCCCAGAACGTGTCTAGCTCCTCCTTCAATAGCTCGAGGTACAGGTTGATATTGCTCTCTGGCTGGGTTGGCCCTTGAATTAGCATACTCATGTGTATGTACTTCCTCTTCAGACACAACCACGGGGGGAGGTTGTACATCCATACAAACACGGGCCAGGTGCTATGTTTGATGCTCTGGTTGCCAAACGGATTGAGACCGTCGGTGCTCGCACCAAGCCTTATGTTCCTTGGATTGTTCCAGAATTCTTCATCGAATGCGTCTAATGCCTTCCACTGACGTGCATCCGAAGGGTGTGTTAGCACTGGTTTTTCAACACGTTCTGGATCACTCAGCACTGCCTTCTTTCTGTCCTCGTGCCAGCGCATGATCTTTGCTTCCTTGGGGTCCACGAAGTACCGCTGCAGACGAGGAATGAGTGGAAAGTACCACACTACTTTCCTAGGAGCTTTCTTTGTCCCCCTCTTGTAACGATCAGCACCGCACACTGTACATTTGATCTGGTCCACGTGCTCGTTATGATAAATTATGCAGTCACGGACGCAAGAGTGGTATTTTGTGTGCGGTAAATCGAGGGGGCACACAATTTTCTTGGCCTCCTGTAGACTACTAGCACATGTGTTCCCTTCAGGTAAGTGCATCTTCAGGTATCGCAGAAGATCGTCCATGCTTGTGTCGGTCCATCCGTGTTTTGCCTTCATCTCTGGAAGATCGAGAGCTACTCTCAAGCGTGACTCCTCCGTCCCGCGACTTGCGTCATACAACGGAGTTGCAGAGTCTATCTCTAGTTGCGTGATCTTAGATTTACGTCTGGCGTTGGTCGACGTGTTCTTGAGAAGAAGCTCTTGAACATGAGGGTCCCGCACAGCTGAAGTTAGAGGAGTGTTCATGTCCTCGTATTCTACATGTTGTTGATCACCCTGACTCCCTTCTTCTTCATAGTCGTCTCCGTCGGCAGCCTCTTTGTCCTCTCCATTTCCATGTTCAGACTCTTCCTGAGCATCTTCACATGTTGCCGCCCAATTGATCTTGACGTGATCATCGTCTTCATCATCATTCATCCACTTAGTGTGGCCCTCCATGAAACTATACCTAAGCAGGTGCTTCTCCACATTACCAGAATCTGGTTTGAACAAGGACCCTACCTTGCATTTTCGACACGGACACTCTATCTCGGTGCGGTTGTTTCGATGCATCTTGGCCGTCGCGCGTTGCACGTATCTATGCACCACGTTTGTCCTCATCTCAATGACCATTGATAAAAAAAGGCAAGAGAGGTTTCATTAACTAGATCCGGTTTTCACGGAAAATTTCGGCATGACCTTGCTACAAAAGGTGTAACGCGGAGCGCTAGAAATTTGTCGAAAAGGAAATGAATCAACATTTCGGCAAAACATTGGCAACTCAACCTCATGGCAACACAATAAAATGAAAAAGAGATCGAGTTCTCCTCCACCAACCAATCTCACGCACCTATTAAGATGACACACAATGCAAAATATATAGACGCGATGACGACGTCAAAGATCACCGGAGAGACGACCGATAAGAGAGTGATAGATCTAGAAGTAGCTAGTGGTGCATTTGTGGTGAGATCTAGCGTCCGGTTAGTAGATCTAGTGGAGAGATTTGGAAGAGGGGAAGTGGGGTAGCGTACTAGCTAAAATATATCAAACATGATTGGTTAAATTAGCTAAAAATGGTGGAGGGGTGTGGGAGATTGAGCTTGGATCACTAATGGGTCGAGTTTGGAGTAGGGAGTGAGTGAGTGTGGTGGATAGGGGTGGTGGTGGGTTGTTGGCCGCACTGATTAAGGCCACCCGTTACCCCAGGCGAATAGCATTACATATGCGCCTGCGCTATGGGGTGCTACCACAGGACACAAGTTACCACAGACGCTTTTGGCCTTATTTGCCTAGGGTAGGGAGTAATAGCGCAGGCGAACATGCCAGAATTCGCCTGCGGTATAGGCATAGTGCCAGGGGTGGTGGTGGGGTGCCCTGCCACCTTTTACCCCATGCGCATTGTGTTCTAGTTCACCTGGGGTAACTTTCTTACCCCAGACGCATATGCTTTCTGTTCGCCTGCGCTAATTAGCCCAGGCACATGCTTTACTTGTTCGCCTGTGGTAATGCATGCTGCTATAAGCATTTCTCTAGTAGTGGGTGGTGAAAACATGCATAACTTCAGTAATCAGAGTGAAAACATTAGGAAAACATGCATAAGGATGGTGGAAAACATGATTGCACTCAAGTAATAATGTGATAACAGAAGTAAACATGGTGAAAACAATAATGGGGAAGGTGAAAACATAGTGAAAACATTGCCCACTTCATTTGAAATAATTTTGTTAACAAGGGTGATCAAGTCTTGCTACCAAAATAATTTTATATAAAACAAAACTTTGTTTCTCACTAAATACTCATGTTACCTCAACCTTGATAGACATAGTCCCAATCATAATGATTTCATATTCTTTGGGTGGCTTTGGAATAGGACAATAAAATTCGCCAATCTTGATGGTCTCAATATTTTCAATGGAATTTAGACCATATTTCCTATCAATCTTCTTGGGAAAATAAACAGTGTGCTCTTTATCATTAACATTAAAAGTAACTTTTCCTTGATTGCAATCAATAACAACCCCTGCAGTATTAAGAAAAGGTCTCCCAAGAATAATAGACATATTATCATCTTTAGGCATTTCCAACACAACAAAGTCAGTTAATATCAGACAATTATTAGCAACTTGAACAGGAACATTCTCACATATACCCATAGGAATAACAGTAGACTTATCAGCCATTTGCAAAGATATATCAGTTGGTATCAATTTTTCTAATAGGAGTGTTTTATAGAGAGTAAAAGGCACGACACTAACTCCAGCACCCAAATCACACAAAGCAGTTCTAACATAATTATTTTTAATAGAACAGGGAATAGTTGGTATACTAGGATCTCCAAGCTTCTTAGGAACCTTGCCATTAAAAGAGTAATTAGCAAGCTTAGTGGAAATTTCCTCATTAGGAATCTTCCTTTTGTTAGAGACAATATCATTCATATACTTCACATAAGGAGGCAATTTAATAGCATAAGTTAAAGGAATTTGCAAGAACAAAGGTTTCATCCATTCACAAAACTTGTTATGATGTTCTTCTTCCTTAGATTTATGTTTCTTATTAGGAAAAGGCATTGGTTTTTGTACACAAGGTTGTCTCTCATTACCATGTTTATTAGCAATGAAATCTTCCTTAGTATACTTTGCAGTTTTAGTTTGCTTTTCAGGTTCAGCTACAGGTTCTTCTTTATTAGAAGCATCATTCTTTTCATTGCCACTTTCAGTTTCAGCATCAGAGATAGATATACTATTAGGATCTTTAGCAAGTTCAGAGGATTCTACAACTGTTTTATGTTTCTTCTTCTTTTTCTTCTTAGTATGAATAACATTATCATTAGTTTTCTGAGAATCTTTTTCAATTCTTTTAGGATGTCCCTCATGATATAAAGGATCTTGTGTAGCAATACCATTTCTAGTTCTTATTTCATAAGCATGTTTTTCTTTAGAAGCATTAACTAGCAAATCTTTTTGCACTTTAGCAAGTTGATCAATTTGAGTTTGAACCATTTAAAAATGTTTGACAAGCATTTTAACATCATTAGAGGTTCTTTCTATAATACCATATCAATAGCTCTAGAGTTTTCCATTAGGTGATTTTGCGCTCTCTTATTAAAATTATCTTGCTTGATAACATAATTATCAAATTCATCTAAGCATTGATCAGGAGGTTTACTATAGGGAATGTCTCTACTATCAAAATATTGGAGAGAGTGTACCTCAATGGTGGGTGAGTGAGGGATTAGCTTACATAATTCTTCTATAGGTGGAAGATTCTTCACATCTTCGGATTTAATACCCCTCTCTTTAAGAGATTTCTTAGCTTCTCTCATCACTTTATCATTTAATTCAATCATTCCCCTCTTCTTGGGTGTTGGTGTTAGTGTTGATACTGGAGTAGGAGTCGGCTCAGGCTCAGCCATAGTCCAATCATCATGATTTTGGATTATTTTAGACAGTAATTCCTTAGCTTCCTCTGGAGTTCTTTGCCTGAAAACACAACCAGCACAACTATCCAGGTATGTCCTAGATTCAACAGTTAGTCCATTGTAGAATATATCAAGAAGTTTATTATCTTCTAACTTATGCCCAGGTGTAGCTCTGACTAAAGAACAGAACCTTACCCAAGATACAAGTAATTTCTCTCCTTGCAATAGCTTGAAATTAAATATATTTTGTAAAGGACCATGTGGAGCACTAGCAGGAAAATATTTATGAAAGAAATTATTAACCAAACCAATAGGACTATCAATAGATCTAGGAGACAAATTGTTAAACCAAGTTTTAGATCCATCTTTTAATGAGAAAGGGAATATTTTAGCAACAAAGTAGATATGTTTCTTAAGATCATCAGAGAATAAACTACTCAAAGAGGAGAGCTCATTCATATGTTTCATAGCACTTTCGATTTCAGTACCCCAAAAAGGTTCTTTCTCAACAATAGATATATAAAATAAATCAAGAGAGAAATCATAATCCTTGTCCCTAATATTAATGGGAGAAGTGGCAAACTTAGCATCAGGAGATAATTTATATTTAACAGCACGACTTTCAGTAAGTCTCATAACAGCATCATTATCCTTCATAGTGTTTATTTCATCAGTAAGATCATCATTAAGATCAACATAGGGATCATCCAAATCGTCACTAGGATTCTCTATAAGCTCAGGTGAAACAGCAAGAGTAACAGGATTTTTATCAGGAGTTTCAGTGTTGGCAATATTTTTAACTTTAGCAATAGTAGCATCTAAGAAGGGACTGAGAGAACCACTCTCATCAAGAACAGTAGAAGCATCATCAAAAGTATCAGAAGTATTTTCAGATTCAGCAGAAGTAGCATGTGTAGCATGTGGTGGTGTAAGCAGCTTACTCATAACAGATGGTGAATCAAGAGCAACAGAGGTGTTCAACGTTGTACCTCTTCTTGTAGTGGATGGTAATATAGGAAACTTTCCATCACAAGTCTTACCCATGATGAATGATGACAGTAGATAATAATACTCTCCGGTGAGCTCGCAAATAAAGTTATGCTCCCCGGCAACGGCGCCAGAAAATAGTCTTGATGACCCACACGTATAGGGGATCGCAACAGTCTTCGACGGAAGTAAAACCCAAATTTATTGATTTGACACAAGGGGAGCCAAAGAATATTTGTGAGCCTTAACAAGTGAGTTTTCAATTCACTTGCACCTGAAAGTACTATTGTTCGCAGTGGTTTATCAGTAGTAACGGTTTTATAGTAGCACCAGTAGTGAAACAGCAGAATTCAATACTGTAGGCATAGGAATGGATGAACAAGCGTTGCATGGATAAGATAGTTCAAATAATGATCAATTCATGGGCATTGCAGATAAATATGATAAAGCATCCAAGCACTAAGTAACCATATGCATGTGTTCCGTAAATAGTCGTATGTGCTCGCAATGAGAACTTGCACAACATCTTTTGTCCTACCAGCCCGTTTTCAGCGGGGCCTCAAGGGAACTACTGGTAGTTAAGGTGTTCCTTTTAATAGAACACCGGAGCAAAGCATTAACACTCCGTGAACATATTTGATCCTCACATCACAGCCATCCCCTCCAGTTGTCAAAATTTCTGTCACTTCGGGTGTAACACCTGGGGTGTTACCCTAATAGGAAATTGTTTGTTTTCTTTTTTGCTTGCATCATATGCATCACATAAGCATTGCATCATGTTTTCCAAACCACTCCAAAATTCAAACCAATTAAAACTTTTCAAACATGTCCAAAATTTATAATTAAAAATGGCAACCTAAACAACTCCAATTGTTTTTCAATAGTTTGAATTTGAATTGCTTGTTAATAAAATGTTCCCTCTTGTTGAAAACCCTAATGGTAACTTTCCAATTCAACTTAAATTTCAAATCATTTCAATCATGATGGGCATGATCAAATGGTGGTTTAAAAATCAAATTCTTGCAAACAACTAAAAATTCAATTAATGTTTTCATAATTGATGAGTTAATGGAATAAAATTTGTTTAAACACCAAATCCTTATGAACCCTATTTGAAAGCCAAATAGCAAACAAAAATTAATTTAACACTTCAAATATTTTTGGAATTAATGTTCTCAAATGCTTTGGCTCGCTGTCTGCAAATTGATAAGACTTATTCATCAAATAAAAACCCCAAGCCATTCTTTCTCTCTTTCCTTTTCTTTTCTTACAAGCAAAAAAAAAAAAGAGGAAAACAAATAAAATAAAAAATACAAGGAAGGTGAGCTGTGGGGGAGGCAGGCCAGCCCACAAGGGGCAGCCCACCTACAACCCCGAAGGAAGCCCAGCCCCCCCCCCCCCCAAACGTTGTCTTCCTCGTACGGACGAAGCAGAGAGGCTGGGACGTCGCTGTCATCCCCACCATGGACCCCCCCCTACCTCACCTGCTCCCGAGCCCCTACAAGTACCTAATCCGTGCCCTAGCCTAACCCTAGGCTTCCTCCTCCCCCCAGCCGCCGCCAATTCTCCTCTCTTCCTCCCACCTTCTGAATCTTTCCTCTGTACTGTACCTCCATAAGAGGAATTGGAGCATCGTGGGGCGGACGGTGTGGTTGCTGAGCAAGACCGGCGAGGGTGGGAATGGAATGGCCACGCTAGCCTCTTCGTCATCGCAGGAGTGCCGAGGCTCGAGCCGCCCCGAAGCGACATCAATGTCGCCGTCCCCGTCGTTGTCTGCGTCCGTTCCAGAGGAGCGCAGCACACGCCTACGCGTCCTCGTCACGTACGCGTCGTCCCCAAGTCCCCTCGGTGAGCACCGCCCTCGGGGCCCCTCCTCCCTGCCCTCCTCATGCTCTGGAAAGCCCGCCGTCGAGCGGCGCCATCATCTCCGTTTCAGGTCGTCGCCGGTCGTTCCCGTCCGTGATGCTTGAACTGCAATCTGCAGATCTTTTCTTTTCAGTTTCGACAGTTACACCAGGGAGTCGGTTCTTCTATAGCGCCGTACAGAACCCATCACAAGTACCTGCTTAGCCCATTGGTTGCGCATCCGCTCCACACAGAGGAGGTCACGAGTTCGATTCCTGTCCAAAGCATTAAGCTTTGCTTTTTGTTTCACCTGCGCAAATCTCTGAACTTTCTTCCATGATTAAATTCAGTTAAACCATCGTGGTTACAATTTCCTCTGTCAGTCTCGGTTACCATCACAACATTCACAGTAGCGCACTGGTTAGGCACCCTTGAGCGCATCAGGAGGTGGGGGGTTCGAATCCCCCCTCCCTCAATTAATCCAACCTTTTTGTTTTTCATCCTTTTGGCCACAGAAACATCTCAGATTCACATCCATGCCCCTGGTAATTATTTCTAGCCCTGCAAAATATTTTTCTAGTCCCTAGTTTCTAAAAATGGCAGATTTACACTAAATCTTGTAAATTGCATAAGAAAATCATTTTAACTCCAAATCCAACATTTTTAATATGTTTTCTGTCCCAAATTAAATGTTCTATCCAAATATAAATTTTGTTTACTGTTTTGAATATTTTAAATTGGTGCAAAATTTGAAAACTTGTCAAATTCACTTAAACTTGCAAAATTCATAACTTGTTCATAAAAATTCCAAATTCCACAAACTAAATATGTTTTCCAATCAACTTTTCATGTACTTTCCAAATATGAACTTTGTTTGCTGTTTTGAATAATTTAAATTGCTGAAAACAACTGTTTCTTAATTATTGCATTTAAAATTGCCAAAATAATAACTTGCTCATTTAAAATCCAATTTCCACAAATAAAATATGTTTTCCAACCAGAAAAATGCAAGGAATATTAGTATGCCATCCATGTTCATGTTTGCACCTTGCATGTTGCATTTGTAGTAGTGTTATGTATGTTCACCTAATAAATAAATATGGAATGTGTTGGGGTATTTAATTCAATTGTTGCCCTATTCCATTTAATATTGCTAACTCACCCATTTACTGTTTTCCATGCTAAATAACAATTAAATTGATGGTTAGCTAAACAACTTGAACCAATTCCTATTTCTCCGGACTCCGGTTCCGATTAAATTGCTTAAGTTGTTTTCCCTGTTGCATCTTGCCATGTCATGCATATAAAATAGGATCATGCTGGATCTTTTGCCGTAGAAGTAACTGTTGCATCCAGGTGTTTGTTCGAGGTTCGTTGCTTCTTCGCGGATAGGACGTTGAGATGATGTGAGCAACGACAAGTTCTGCTACCTTGCGGGATCTCAGGCAAGTATACTCACTTGCTGCCAAATGGCTGCCTTTCATCACTTGTTACCGATGCTTTCCGTTGTTCTTATTCTAGCCTGTTGATACGATGCTTGTGTCCCGATCCTATTATATGTTTACCTTGCAGCCATGATATAGCCTTCCTTCCACTTCCTATTAACTGTTGTTTGTTTACCCGGTTGGCCCTCGTGTCGTAGTTGCATGCTTAGGTTTGTTTGTGCTCGAGTCTCGTTATCCTTTGTCGTATCACCTGTTTACTTGATAATTGGGTTTCAACTCAATCAACAACATGTTAATGTTTTGGGTAATAATAATTTGATGATAAGGCACCGGCAGGAGGCCCGGGTTAGGGTTTTGGAGCCTGCTAGTGTCGAAACTAGGAAAAGAGTCTTGTCTACTGATCCATGATGAGCGTGCTCACCGCATCCGGGTGGTAGTATGGGACCCCCCTCGACTTAGACCTGATATGCAGCTTGTCCGAAGAGCCACACTTAGTTCGGGTGTTCCATTTGCTCCTTTGCATAATGGGTGGCGCCCCCATGGTTACTGGTGATGATGATGATGCATATAGGGCGAGGCCTGTAGTGCCGGGGTGTTGTGTCCTGCGGGAGTTTTGCACACCTGCGCTGAGTATTCGGCTGCGTGGCTGGGACCTTATAGCTCCGTGGCTCCTAGGATGGGTTGTAGAGATGGTTTGGGTCGTGTCAAGCCAACCTGATTTTTAGTTGGTGGCTTGAGTGTGTACGGGTACTGGAGCACACCCTGCAGGGATGAATCTTCTCGAGAAGCCGTGTTTTCCGCGGTTATGGATTACTTGGTGAAAGTACTGGCTAACAAGTACTCAGACAACTTACACCTAATGATAATAACTTGACTAGTAATAGTCTTATTGACACAATAACTTGATACATCATTAATCCAACAGTGTGAGTTATCCTTGGGTTGCTTCCTTAGTAGGGGTGACATTGGATGGGTATTGTTTGGTGAGTAGTTGTAGTTGGTTACGATACGCTATCTTATCCCCCTCTTTTAGCCGGATGTTGTAGCGAGTTTCTGTAGTTGGTTAGTGCAGCCCGTTGTCGCTTATTTGCAATACTCCCTTCCTTTCCGTTGAACCCAAAGTATTTGTATCTTGTGATGATCGGGTTACGCCGGTATCTTGTGAGTATGGTTTATCCACTTGCCAGTACTTAATCGTACTGACCCACGAATCCTTTTTCGTGGCTGCATATTCAACATTGCAGTCAACAGGTTTGAAGTATGACGACGTTAGCTTGGGAATCCCTCCGGCTTGGCCTGGGCAGGGATTGGACGCTCTCGGTTATCTTCAGGACTCTTAGTCCAATTTGGATCTTGTCCGTAGCCGGACGCTATGTTGTTTCTTCCGCTGTTATTTGGATCTTTGTATTGTATCAGTTGTATCCCTGGCTCGTCTGAGTCATCTTGTATCTATCTGTTTCTGTTGTAATTGTGGAATATTCGTGAACTATTGTAATTTTATCATAAATGGCAACCTGGAATCGGTTATTATGCGGATTTGGCGGGAATGCTGAAATCTGCGTAGTGCCCGATCTCGGGGCGTCACAAAATGGTATCAGAGCCTTGGTTCCGATTCCCGATATTGTTTCGATACGAATGGTTATCGAAGCAACGGGTCCGCAAAGCCCGTAGGATAACCTCGCTAACGGTCGTTGTTTCTAGAATGTCCAAAAACTATTTCTGCTAAATTATTTTGGAAAACATCTCAATAGGATTCTGGATTTTTCTCCTTACCCCTATTCTATTTCCCCTCCCATCTTATTTGTTTTGGAGTCTCCCCCTTGTCTATCTTTCAAAGTGTTAGGATCCTACGTGGGTGGACGTTTTCTGAGCCCTTAACCTAATAGGTTCGATCATCGAAAGATTCCTGGTGGAAGAACATCGTCGTCACTCCGAGCAAGAATCTCTTGTTAGTGGTGTCGAGGAGATCAACCGGAAGCACGAAGAATCGATAGTCGAACTTCTTTCCCCTCCCGGGTTAGCAGGTGGATTGCGAGGGCGCAATCCCTTGTTAGTGGTGTCGTCTGTAACACCTGGGGTGTTACCCTAATAGGAAATTGTTTGTTTTCTTTTTTGCTTGCATCATATGCATCACATAAGCATTGCATCCTGTTTTCCAAACCACTCCAAAATTCAAACCAATTAAAACTTTTCAAAAATGTCCAAAATTTATAATTAAAAATGGCAACCTAAACAACTCCAATTGTTTTTCAATAGTTTGAATTTGAATTGCTTGTTAATAAAATGTTCCCTCTTGTTGAAAACCCTAATGGTAACTTTCCAATTCAACTTAAATTTCAAATCATTTCAATCATGATGGGCATGATCAAATGGTGGTTTAAAAATCAAATTCTTGCAAACAACTAAAAATTCAATTAATGTTTTCATAATTGATGAGTTAATGGAATAAAATTTGTTTAAACACCAAATCCTTATGAACCCTATTTGAAAGCCAAATAGCAAACAAAAATTAATTTAACACTTCAAATATTTTTGGAATTAATGTTCTCAAATGCTTTGGCTCGCTGTCTGCAAATTGATAAAACTTATTCATCAAATAAAAACCCCAAGCCATTCTTTCTCTCTTTCCTTTTCTTTTCTTACAAGCAAAAAAAGAGAGGAAAACAAATAAAATAAAAATACAAGGAAGGTGAGCTGTGGGGGAGGCAGGCCAGCCCACAAGGGGAAGCCCACCTACAACCCCGAAGGAAGCCCAGCCCCCCCAAACGTTGTCTTCCTCGTACGGACGAAGCAGAGAGGCTGGGACGTCGATGTCATCCCCACCATGGACCCCCCCTACCTCACCTGCTCCCGAGCCCCTACAAGTACCTAATCCGTGCCCTAGCCTAACCCTAGGCTTCCTCCTCCCCCCAGCCGCCGCCAATTCTCCTCTCTTCCTCCCACCTTCTGAATCTTTCCTCTGTACTGTACCTCCATAAGCGGAATTGGAGCATCGTGGGGCGGACGGTGTGGTTGCTGAGCAAGACCGGCAAGGGTGGGAATGGAATGGCCACGCTAGCCTCTTCGTCATCGCAGGAGTGCCGAGGCTCGAGCCGCCCCGAAGCGACATCAATGTCGTCGTCCCTGTCGTTGTCTGCGTCCGTTCCAGAGGAGCGCAGCACACGCCTACGCGTCCTCGTCACGTACGCGTCGTCCCCAAGTCCCCTCGGTGAGCACCGCCCTCGGGGCCCCTCCTCCCTGCCCTCCTCATGCTCTGGAAGCCCGCCGTCGAGCGGCGCCATCATCTCTGTTTCAGGTCGTCGCCGGTCGTTCCCGTCCGTGATGCTTGAACTGCAATCTGCAGATCTTTTCTTTTCAGTTTCGACAGTTACACCAGGGAGTCGGTTCTTCTATAGCGCCGCACAGAACCCATCACAAGTACCTGCTTAGCCCATTGGTTGCGCATCCGCTCCACACAGAGGAGGTCACGAGTTCGATTCCTGTCCAAAGCATTAAGCTTTGCTTTTTGTTTCACCTGCGCAAATCTCTGAACTTTCTTCCATGATTAAATTCAGTTAAACCAACGTGGTTACAATTTCCTCTGTCAGTCTCGGTAACCATCACAACATTCACAGTAGCGCACTGGTTAGGCACCCTTGAGCGCATCAGGAGGTGGGGGGTTCGAATCCCCCCTCCCTCAATTAATCCAGCCTTTTTGTTTTCCATCCTTTTGGCCACAGAAACATCTCAGTTTCACATCCATGCCCCTGGTAGTTATTTCTAGCCCTGCAAAATATTTTTCTAGTCCCTAGTTTCTAAAAATGGCAGATTTACACTAAATCTTGTAAATTGCATAAGAAAATCATTTTAACTCCAAATCCAACATTTTTAATATGTTTTCTGTCCCAAATTAAATGTTCTATCCAAATATAAATTTTGTTTACTGTTTTGAATATTTTAAATTGGTGCAAAATTTGAAAACTTGTCAAATTCACTTAAACTTGCAAAATTCATAACTTGTTCATAAAAATTCCAAATTCCACAAACTAAATATGTTTTCCAATCAACTTTTCATGTACTTTCCAAATATAAACTTTGTTTGCTGTTTTGAGTAATTTAAATTGCTGAAAACAACTGTTTCTTAATTATTGCATTTAAAATTGCCAAAATAATAACTTGCTCATTTTAAATCCAATTTCCACAAATAAAATATGTTTTCCAACCAGAAAAATGCAAGGAATATTAGTATGCCATCCATGTTCATGTTTGCACCTTGCATGTTGCATTTGTAGTAGTGTTATGTATGTTCACCTAATAAATAAATATGGAATGTGTTGGGGTATTTAATTCAATTGTTGCCCTATTCCATTTAATATTGCTAACTCACCCATTTACTGTTTTCCATGCTAAATAACAATTAAATTGATGGTTAGCTAAACAACTTGAACCAATTCCTATTTCTCCGGACTCCGGTTCCGATTAAATTGCTTAAGTTGTTTCCCCTGTTGCATCTTGCCATGTCATGCATATAAAATAGGATCATGCTGGATCTTTTGCCGTAGAAGTAATTGTTGCATCCGGTGTTTGTTCGAGGTTCATTGCTTCTTCCCGGATAGGACGTTGAGATGATGTGAGCAACGACAAGTTCTGCTACCTTGCGGGATCTCAGGCAAGTATACTCACTTGCTGCCATATGGCTACCTTTCATCACTTGATACCGATTCTTTCCGTTGTTCTTATTCTAGCCTGTTGTTCGATGCTTGAGTCTCGATCCTATTATATGTTTACCTTGCCGCCATGATATAGCCTTTTCCTTCCACTTCCTATCAACTGTTGTTTGTTTACCCTGTTGGCCCTCGTGTCGTAGTTGCATGCTTAGGTTTGTTTGTGCTCGAGTCTTGTTATCCTTTGTCGTATCACCTGTTTAGTTGATAGTTGGGTTTCAATTCAATCAACAAACTGTTAATGTCTGGGGTAATAATAATTTGATGATAAGGCACCGGCAGGAGGCCCGGGTTAGGGTTTTGGAGCCGGCTGGTGTCGAAACTAGGAAAAGAGTCTTGTCTACTGATCCATGATGAGCGTGCTCACCGCATCCGGGTGGTAGTATGGGACCCCCCTCGACTTAGACCTGATCTGCAGCTTGTCCGAAGAGCCACACTTAGTTCGGGTGTTCCATTTGCTCCTTTGCATAATGGGAGGGCCCCCCATGGTTACTGGTGATGATGATGATGCATATAGGGCGAGGCCTGTAGTGCCGGGGTGTTGTGTCCTGCGGGAGTTTTGCACACCTGCGCTGAGTATTTCGGCTGCGTGGCTGGGACCTTATAGCTCTGTGGCTCCGAGGATGGGTTGTAGAGATGGTTTGGGTCGTGTCAAGCCAACCTGAGTTTTAGTTGGTGGCTTGAGTGTGTACGGGTACTGGAGCACACCCTGCAGGGATGAATCTTCTCGAGAAGCCGTGTTGTCCGCGGTTATGTGACGACTTGGTGAAAGTACTGGCTAACAAGTACTCAGAACAACTTACACCTAACTAATGATAACTTGACTAGTAACAGTCTTATTGACACAACAACCTGATCCATTATTCATTAATCCGACTGTGTGAGTTATCCTCGGATTGCTTCTTTGGATAAGGGGCGAGATCCAGGATGGGTTTGTTTGGAGTTACTTTCAGTTGGTTACGATACTCGATCTTATCTCCTTTCTGTTAGCCGGAAGTTGTAGTGTTTCTGTAGTTGGTTAGTGCAGCCCGCTGCCGCTTATTTGCAATAATCCCTTCCTTTCCGTTGATCCCAAAGTATTTGTATCTTGTGATGACTGGCTACGCCGGTATCTTGTGAGTATGGTTTATCCACTTGCCAGTACTTAACCGTACTGACCCACGAATCTCTTTCGTGGCTGCAAATTCCAACTTGCAGTCAACAGGTTTGAAGTCTGACGACGTTAGCTTGGGAATCCCTCCGGCTTGGCCTGGGCAGGGATTGGACGCTCTCGGTTATCTTCAGGACTCTTAGTCCAATTTGGATCTTGTCCGTAGCCGGACGCTATGTTGTTTCTTCCGCTGTTATTTGGATCTTTGTATTGTATCAGTTGTATCCCTGGCTCGTCTGAGTCATCTTGTATCTATCTGTTTCTGTTGTAATTGTGGAATATTCGTGAACTATTGTAATGTTATCATAAATGGCAACCTGGAATCGGTTATTATGCGGATTTGGCGGGAATGCTGAAATCTGCGTAGTGCCCGATCTCGGGGCGTCACATCGGGGCCTCGGGTTCCGGACAACGATATGTGTAAACAACTTGTAGGTATGATCAAGAAACAATAATTATCATCGTGATTCAATAACATGTTCAGATCTGAGATCATGGCACTCGGGCCCAAAGTGGCAAGCATTAAGAATAACAAGTTACAACAATGTCAATAGCACTAATAGAGGATACTAGGCACTATGCCCTAACAATCACGGCATTATTACATGAAAGATCTTATCCAATCCCTACCATCCCCTTCATCCTACAGCGGGGAATTACTCACACATGGATGGGGGAAACATGGATGGTTGATGGAGAGGCGTTGGTGATGACGATAGCGATGATCTCCTCCACTTCCCCGCCCTTGCAGGGTGCCTGAACAGGAACTTATGATCCCCGAATCGTTGTTCGGGATGGTGGCGGCGCTCTATTGTGTTTCTGTGGAATATGACGAACCCCCTCGAGTTTTAGGGTTGGAGGCTACTTGTAGTCGAAAGGGGAGTCCAAGGGGGCCTCTGGGGGCCCACACCCTATGCCGGCGCGGCCAGGGGGACCCGCGCCAGGGGGGTGTGGCCACCCTGTGGCTCCTCTCCTGGCCCCCTTCTGGCTTCGGGGGTCTTCCGGGGTAAAAACACCAATGGGGTCTTTTCTGGGCAATTTCCCGAAAGTTGATTTTTCTGCATAAAAACTAGACACCAAGGTAATTCTGCTGAAAACAGTGTTAGTCCGTGTTAGTTGTATTCAAAACACACAAGTTTAGAGGAAAACAATAAGAAAAGTGTTCGGAAAAACAGATACGTTTTCGACTTATCAATGACCGCACAGCTCAACGCGGCAAGATAATAAACATTCAACTCCCCGCTATTAGATATTTCACTTATTACCTTGCTACTAGTGTTATTGCTAGGGAAAAAACTAGTAGTATTTCAAATCACCATCTTGCTTTTCTTTCTTCTGCACTGAATAGTAGCAATAAGTATAAACTTGGTTCTTTCATTGCTCGCCGCTTAGCTGCCAAAGGACTAATTTATGCGGGTATTATTCCTACGCGAGTTTTGGCTGCTCTAGATCTTTCTGTTGCTCCTCATGATATTTTATTAGCTCCATAGAGATTTGACCTTGCTGCCATGAAGGATCACCACTTTGTTACTGCAAACTCTAGTGTTCGACATGTAGTATATAGAATTTCATTTAATCATGGAGACGAGAAGGAAGTTCTCTTGTCGCAGCCTGTTTTGTTTGATATTAGTAGAACGCCATGGTCGCTTTCGAAGGAGGAGTTGGATGAGCAGCTGCGCTTGCTTGATTTCCATGAGCAGCATGACCCCGAGCATCAGATGGGGTAGAACGCGCCTCTGAGGACTACACCGCGCAGTAAACGGGGGCGTCCTCGAGCTCATATCAGGAGGATGGCTCATCCTTGGCACACTATGGGGGCGCCACTTCAAGGCCCTCTTGCGAGTGATCTCCACTTAGGCCAAAATCCTAAGCTTGGGGGGAGGTATGCTGACATCACGCTCATCTATATATCACGTTTCTGTCGGTTCTTTGTATATCCGTGTTTTTGTTTCTTTCGCTTGTTTTCGTTTCTTTCGTTTCTTTTTGTTTTTATTGTTTTGTTCTTGATTTCCAAAACACAAAAAGTCCAAAAATATTTCTGTCGTTTCTCTTTATTTCCTTCTTTTGTTGGTTTGCTTTACTTTCTCGTTTCAGTTTAATATTAAAAAATCCAAAAACATTTTTCTTTGTTTGTTTGTTTCCTTTTGTTCTTGTTTTTAATTTGAAAACCGAAAAATATTTGTTATTCTTCTTTGGTTTTGTAAAGTTTGCTGCAGAGTTCAGTAGTCCTCCGTGACTCTGTTGGAGCTTGGTTATCATGTTATATTATTCAATCCACACGAGTGGAGGGCAATATTGACGATTTACGACAATCCAAGTTGTGGTGAGAGGCTGGTATGAACTCCATTTGTTTTCATTTTTGTACATATACCCATCCATGTGGACATGCTTAGTTTTTTTGTGTAGGTTGTATGTTATTTTGATGCTTAGTAGTTCGTGCTCTCTCATGAGTAGTTCCAGTTTATTAATATTAGATAGCATGTCGCATAAAGGTTTGCTTACATTGCTTTATTCATAGAAGGGTACGAAATTGTGGTATCTGCCTCTGAATGTTTCGCTTGAATCGATTTGGCACATGCTCACGCATGCATATGACTGAAAACAGAAGGCAATTAAGCCTAGATGATTTATTTTGCCTCAGAGTATTTGTATCACTTTTATGCCCCCGTTAATTTTGTTTTGTCCCAAGCATGATTATGATAGTTGTTGATGTCTTGAATCTCGCTCCTAGTCTATTGCTAGCCTTCACCTGTACTGAGTATAAGCTCTAATCGTGCATCCAACTCCCAAAAAACCAAAATTTGCCAAATGTGGCCACCATACCTACCTATATGTGGTATTTCACAGCCACTCCAAATAAATTTCGCATGTGCTACCTTTAAAACCTTCAAAATTATTCCTGTTTTGTGCCCCTGTTTTAGCTCATGAGGACATAAATAGAGAATCTTTATCTCACTTGTGGATTGGACTTTGCACACCTGGACTAGTGGCACATCCGCTTATCCAAATTGATAGAAGAGCTGGCAGCGGGGTAACCAGCCCCGAAATTGGTTACTATTAAATTCTCTTCACTATTTTTTCCCCTGATTTATTAGTCAAAGCATAATTGTGTAAACAAAAGAAAAGAGGGATGACCTACTACACCAGTAGTGTCCTTCAATGGGAGCCTCTCTTAAATGTTCTAGTTGGCTTGTGACGTACTGTATTGTCTGTTTACCATTCGTTGACATAAGCATACACCTCTCTACAAAATGTTTTCAATACATTTGTTTATAAAATAAAAAAAATCTAGCACATGAGTTAATCCATGCTTCCCTCCACGAAGGGCCCTTCTTTTACTTTTACGTTGAGTCTTCACCTTCTCACTTTATGCACCTTCTTGAGAGAATAGTTGTCGTTCTTAGTATAATGTGCTTGTCCCAGAACACAGTTGATTGTGGTATAACCTTGATGCTTGTATCTTTGATATATTTACTTCTAGTCTTCACATGAACCTCAGAGGTGCGCTGACATATATGTTTTGCTCATTATTAAGGGCAAGCGAGTACACTTTATGATACCCTATTATGAACACTGCAAGTCCTGCGGATTAATATATTTCATGTTGCTTGTTATTATTGGGTTGGTATCTATTCACGGTTTGCATAATTATTATGTGACTTTATTTGCATACTTCTTATTAGGAATTGCCTAAGCACTTGATCATATAGTGAGAATATTTGCATCATATGAAACAAATGTGTTCGTAAAAGTTCTTTTATCGCACTCAATTGTCAACTAAGTTGCTTGAGGACAAGCAATAAGCTAAGTTTGGGGGGAGTTGATACGTCCAAAATGTACCTCCTTTTTCGAACACTTTTAATGTTAGTTGCCTCTAACCTTGTGAGTTTTGGATACAACTAACACGAACTAACGTTGTTTTCAGCAGAATTACCTTGGTGTCTCGTTTTGTGCAGAAAAATCAACTTTCGGGAAATTTCCCGAAAAAGATCTCGAAGTCCTTATTTTACCCAAAGAACCCCAGAGCTAGAAGAAGAGCCGGGGGGCAAGGAGGGGTCCACACCTGCATAGGCTGCCCCCCTTAGGCCGTGCCGCCTGGTGGTGTGGCCACCTCAGCCACCCCCTTGGGATCCCCTTTCGACTACTTAAGCCCCGTAATCTAAAAACTGAGGGTGGTTCGTCATATTCCAGAGAAACACACCAAAGCACCGCCGCCACCTCGAAACTCAATTTGGGGATCAGAAGTTCATGTTCTGGATCCCTGCCGGGATGGGGATTCGGAGGAGATCATCGCCATCGTCATCGCGACCACTTCTGCATCAACCATCCATGATTCCCCCATCCATGTGTGAGTAATCCCCGCTGTAGGATGAGAGGGTGGAAGGGATTGGATGATATAGATCATGTCATAATATCAGATTGTTAAGGCATAGTGCCTAGTATTCGTAGTTAGTGCTTTATATCGTTGTTGCAACTTGTTATGCTTAATGCTTGTCACTAGGGCCCGAGTGCCATGATCTCAGATCTAGACATGTTATTGTTTCATGAGTATAATTATGTTTATTGATCATATATGCAAGTTGTTTACACACATTATTGTCCGGAACCCTAGGCCCCAAAGTGACAGAAATTGGGACAACCGGAGGGGATGGCTGTGATGTGAGGATCACATGTGTTCACGGAGTGTTAATGCTTTGCTCCGGTGCTTTATTGAAAGGAGCACCTTAATTACAAGTAGTTTCCCTTGAGGCCCCGCTGCAAACGGGCTGGTAGGACAGATGATGTTGTTCAAGTTTCTCAATGCGAGCACGTACGACTAAATTGGAACACATGCCTATGGTTTGCCTAGAACTTGGATGCTTTATTATTATCTATCAACAATGCCCATGTTTTGATTATTATATGAACTATTTTATCCATGCAACGCTCGTTCATCTAAACATATGCCTACAGTACTTTAATTCTGTTGTTTTCTACAATTGCTACCGATGTTAATATTTTACTCCTACTATTTTTTACTACTTCTACTGCTATCAAACTGTTATCACTGATAAACTATTGCGAGCAAGTCTACTTTCAGGTGCAGCTGAACTGACAACTCATCTGTTAAGGCTTATAAATATTCTTTGGCTCCCCTTGTGTCGAATCAATAAATTTGGGTTTTACTTCCCTCGAAGACTTTTACGATCCCCTATACTTGTGCGTCATCACCTGGTTTTGGGCTGGAGCTTGAATATGATCCAGTTTTCGGCTCCTGCCACTCTGTGCCCTGGATTGATAATTCTGGGGGCATGCAAAACAGCCTGCCTGGGTGGGATGAGCTGTTGCCGGTTTGCATTACTAGAGCCGGCTGGCACGTGTGAATTTCCATGGTGACTTCTTAGCAACGATTTATTACCGTTGTAAGGAGATGAGTGTATCTTCTCTTGGTTACTATAATTCATCTGCTGGACCACTGCAGTTTGCAACATCTCAATTGCCCTCATGGCTTCTACTCCCATAGGGTTGTTCGGGTTAACCGGGATCTGAGCTAAACTGTTTGTGGCTGCCCAAATATTATCCATTCGATTGTTGAAGTGACCCTGTGGTGTATGAAACCTCTCAGGTTGTGGCTGCTCGTAAACCGGATTATGGACCGGATTGATGTGTTGTTGAACCACAGGTTGGAAGCGCACCAGTTGGACCGGGGCAGGATGAACCAGCTGCACTACTGGATGAACCGGCTGGGCCGGGTTTGGTGCTCTTGGTGTGCTTGTTGGGGATGTAAAAAGGTTCTAAAGGTTTGTCGGTCCTAACCCCTCTCCGAACTCGTTATTCAGTTTGGTCTGGTGACGCCTGTGCTGAATCGAGATGAGTTACCTCTGTCTAAACCTTAAATGAATCCCCTCTGCTTCCAAACGTGATGCCTCCTCCATAACATTTGAACGCACTTTGTTTATACAGGTTACCACAATTTTAATTTTCTGACGAGCGCGAGTCAATTCTTGCCGAAGCCTTTCTATCTCCGCATTGCTCTGGGCCAAATTTTCTGGTGTAATTGGGGCTGCCAGGATCTCGTTCAGTGAGTCCATTGTTGCCATCAGTTCATGCCTTGGATTGTACGGGACTGGAGCAGTCAGATCAACCGCCGGATCTGCTGGCCCAGAACTCGCCGTCCCTGGACCGGTTGGCACAGCTATTCTTGGTCCAATTGGTGTAGAACCTTTAACTCCTGTGTCTCCTAGGACAGGGTTTGAAACTGAAACTGTATTTGATTAAATTTCCACTAGCATCATACCTAGGCTCTATAGGTCGGGTCGTTCCTGCCATGTAAACAATTGCATGTTGAACCGTTTCTGCAAAGCTCTTCAGTTCCATTTCCACGTTTCCTCCTAGTCGATCTTCAAAAAGTTGGTGAATAGAACCCGTTTCATCCTGGTCATCTTTGTTGCCTACTGAAGATTCCCCATCTGAATGCACAATCGTGGCTTCTCCAGAAACTGAGTTGGGTTCCTGATTCGGCTCCCGGCCGGTTCCTCCTACGAACCCGACGAAAACGTGGATTTCACCAAAAGGAACTCGAAAACCAGACTCGACGAAAGTAAATTCTGGTCCCCACGTGTCGTAGTTATAATAATTTCCACGCCGACTCCTCCTGAGCCGGCCGATTGCGAGCCTCTCGATCCCTGGTAGGGCTCCTTCCGAAAAAACGACACTTCTGCGAGCCGGCCCCATGGTGGGCGCCAAGTGTCCTCATGTGAGAACTAGATTGTGAGCCCATTGCTACTGACCGAAGTCTCGAAAGGGTTAAGGTGGAAATTAGAGACGCGAGTTTAACCAGGTTCGGCCCCTCTATTGAAGTTAAAACCAACTCCTGCTTCCTTACTATTGGGAAATCGAGGTCTCGATTACAAGGAGCGATTCTAGCTTCCCATGTCTCAAGAACTATTGCTACCAACTAGAACTTTTCCTCCTACGTCCTTTGGCCTCGCTTTATATAGCAGACGAGGCACCAAGGTTACATGAGAATCCGGGTTATACTCATTGTCGGAGTCTTAGTAAGATCCGTCCTTCAGGTTTCCTGTGAGTTCACACCATGATCCGGATCAGCCAGTCCGGGTCCAGATCGCCTCGCCGGCCTTGGGACGTTGTGCTTCAAGTCTTCCGGTATGGTCGCCTTGCTCCGCCGAGTTACGTTGGGCCTTGCCGGGTTACGCCCGTCCTCGCCGGGTTACCCTTTGACCTTCCGGGTCTTCAAGGATTCCTCTAGGTCTTCCTTCTTCAAACCCTCTAGACATGAACCGGAGTGATGTTTATGAACCGGCTAAGTGGGAATCCGATTCATATGGGAGGATTCTGGGGTACCCCCTTATCCATTCCCCAATAGTTCCCCCAGATGGACATCCCGAACAAGGCTCCTGGCTTTCGCACTTGGTGGCTATATGCCGACACTAACGATCCCAACAACCTCCTCGAGTTTCCTTCTTCGTCGCTCGTATAGCACTCAGGATGGGGCTAGGAGGAGCTTGTTGCCGCCAGTATGAGGCCGCTGGTGCAGCGCGTGAACGCCTTGCACGATCGGGGCCCCACCTTCTCCATGCTCGTGAATGACTTCGTCGAGCAACGCCTCACACCCCTGCGGCTTCGTAGCCGAGTTATGTGGACATACACCGGTATTCACGACCCGATGAGGCTTGACAGTCGGCACCTCCGGCTCCACTCCTTTGAGGTCGCACTGCGGATACTACTAGCCGAGGAGGCTTCGTCGAGATTCCTTCCCGACGTGATCCCCCTGTACGACCTTCCAACAGGAGAGATGGAGACGATCATGGCGATGATGGCACGCTTCGGTCGATGGGCCATCTGGCTGAGGGGACGGAGTCGCATCCAGACAACCCGTACACGCTGGAAAGCCCCGCCTTCGGCCTAGCCGCAGGATCGGTGGCCTCTTTGTCGAGAGAGTGCGGGATGGTGGTGGTTTCTTCAGACGAGGAGGGGGTGAAACCGGGGACATCCCCAGCGTCACCCCCTTGCACCGGCCGAGACCAGGAGGCGATCAGTGCTCTAGCGAGGCGTCGGGCGGAAGCCGCTTGGCAAAGAGGCTAAAGCTCGACGACACCCCGTCAGCCCCAGGCAGCATTTCTTCCGAGGGATCCCTGGCCGCGGGATCTCTCCTTCGTGGGCGCCGGCCCAGAGTGTGGCGCTTTACCTGGAGGTGAGAGTCCGGTCGCAAGTATTCTTCTTCTATAGTTCTTCCGTAATATCTTGACGAATTTTACCTGCTCCATAGTGCCCAAGTACCTGACCCCAGGCCGTGCCCGTGGTGGCGTCATCGGTTGATGTTGTGCCGGTGAGCAACGTTCCAGAAAACGTCGATAGGGGGATGCCCTCATCTCCACGCCCGAAAACGACTAGGGAGAGAGCTGCGGTGGTCCAACCAGCCCCCAGTGCGGGAGGAGACGCCAGGGCCGCACCTGAGGTGCGCGAGGCCGAAGTCGCGGTGGTGGTGGATCCGGAGTCGGGTGAAGCCCTCGCTATGGCACCTTGCAAGGACCGCTGGTGGACGCTAGTGCGCGGCTCCTGCTGCTCTCGGCCATCTTGGACGCCTTCGTCAATGACTTGGCGAAACAGATTAGCGAAGTTTTTCGGCCCCAGGCAAGCTCCCATACGGCTGTCCTCGCCATAGAGTACAAGCGTCTCGAGCTCCTGGGTTGCCAGCTCTGAGAGGTGGTCGTGGCGGACCGCGTGGAAGAGGTTGTCGCGGAGGACGCAAGACAGGCAACACTCGAGATGGCCGAGCGGCAGCGCCGTTACGCCTCCTTGGCGCTGGAGGAGGCCAGGAAAACCTTGGCAACCGTGCATGAAGGCCGGGATGACCTTTGTATTGAGAAAATTCAGCATGCTATAGAGGTGGAGGTGTGGACCCTCGGCTGCCGGGAGTGGAAGGAGGAGATCTCTTCATGGGAGGAGAAGGTCCTTGCGGCTGAGAGAGATTTCGCGAAGCGAGAGGAGGTGGTCTCTCACACGGAGATCGAGTTCATCCTTGAGCGTGAGCGCCTCAAGGCCATGGATGCAGGGGTACGGGCCGTGGAGGACCGCACCCACTGGAACATCGACGCCTGCAATGCCCGACTCTTTATGTTGAAGGCCGAGCGGGAAATGGGCACAAGAAAGAGGTCGATGATGGTCGTGCGGCCATCTGCAAGGAACTCCTACAGGAGTTTGGGTAGAAGAACCAGGACCTAGAGGCCAAGTTCGTCCACCGAAGGAAGGAGCAGGAGGAGAAGGTCATAGGGATCGACAAGGACCTGTGCCGAATCCTCCAGGAGCGCAATGGCGAGAGGAGAGCGAAGGATCTTGCGGCCAAGGGGGGAGCAAGCCATCAGACGACCTTCTGCCCTTGTAGGGGAAGATTGTCCCGCTCATAGATGGGTAGGAGGAGCGTCGGGCCTCCACTCGACAGGCGCGTGAACTGCGGCGCCAGTTCGACGCGTTGTTTCTTTAGGCGGTGCGCAGCGCTCGCGCCATCGCCGACCGTATGCACATCGAGGCGCCGCAAATCCCTCTCGAGTATAGCGGTGCCGGCTGCGTCCATTACTTCTCGCAGTTCGTCTCCACACTTGAGGACGAGGTCCACGAACTGGATAAGTTCATGAACAAGGAGAACCGCCAACTCCTGGCGGTGGCTGTTAGCCACGCCTTCTCTCAGTTTCTACGCACCGACCCCCTCTCCGACTTGGAAACTCTCCGGTACAGGGTGTGTGAGGCAGTGATTTCCTTCACTGCGGCCGGCATTTCAAACCTCTGAAGGGCCCACAAGAGTCGGCTGGAGTGGACGAAGAGGGGGAACCTGGCAGACTCCGAGAGCCACCACTCTTCCGCTTTATCGTTGCCTTTGTGTTCTTGGTGCCCACAATAGAAAGTAGGTGAATAGTTATGAATATCGTATGTAGGTTGCTATGCGACCCTTGTTTTATTATGCCTCTAACTCTTGGTGTTATTTTGTGGCGATACTTAGCTTTTGTGTGATGGTGTCCTTCGAGACACTTTGCTTGCATCTTCTATGGGGGTTCCTGTAGTTCATTGTAGAGACCTCTTCAGGCTCCTTGTGGCGAGCTGCGCACCTACTCCCTCGGTGCGTGGCCACCTGCAATCATTTGTGTTTCCGGAGGGGCGCACGTTTGGCTGTTCCTTCCTGAGCATCTCGCGAGGAGATCTGCGCCAAGGGACTTGGTGAGGTGTTGTGTACGGAAGCGACCCGTGCACATATACCGTTCCAACCCTAACTCGTGGGATGCTCTCGTGAGGAAAAGGGCACTCGCGCGCCTCTCGGAGAGGGAGATATGCATGCTGAGATGAATGATTATGAGTTTGTTGGATGCAGAGATGCAAGCATGCCGACATGCAAAAAGAGTTGTGATTGCTCGGGAAACCAACTGGTTTAACTCCTAGGGTAAGGCATTGTTCTCTTACAAAACTCTTGGGGATGTCGTGACCAGTGGTCCCCCACACCATGGGTAATTAGCCGTGGCGCACACAAATGAGATGCACCACGGGTATGCATCCGAATATAGCTAGTTTCCTAACAGTGCAGAGTTCCAATAAGCCCAAGAGTAACAAGATCTCCAAAGATTAGTGGGGTGATGATGAATCGGTTGGTGCAGATGTAGATCTAGAGGTTCTCTACAAAATCTCAAGAAATCAAGAGGTTTGGGTGGATGTAAGGAGATATCTATTAGTTTAAATCTTGTCAGAGATGGTCCAAAATTGTGGAGAGAGAGATAGCTCAAAAAGACACCTTCCTACGGGCGAAGACAAGCTCTTTTATGTGATATGTTAGGGAAATGACCATCGGATCCGCACCCAGCCCGACCCTCGTCTGGCCAGGCGTAGGAGCAAGAAACCAACACGTAAAACCCGGTTAGGCCAGCCACTGACCCAATCAAGCCGGCCACCCGGTCACAGAGCCAGGACTCGAGGGAAAACCAAAAAAATTCCAAGAGGCCATCCGACCCGCCCGGCCTGGAGGGCCCGAAACCGGCCCTACTACGGTCCAGACCAGCCGCCCGGTCATGCAGCCCGGACAGGTCGGCTTCCCAGACTGGATAGGCAGAGTTGCCTCCAAAACCAGAATTTTAACAAGGAAAGTGTAAAGCATTTTTGTGTGTGTGTGTGTGGGGGGGGGGGGCTATATAGGATATATATTTCACCAGATTCACACACCACCAAGGAAATCCCCTGAGAATACCGCTATAAAAGCAAAAGAGACCCGAGATCTAGCTTAAAACCTACGGTAAATGTATGCTCCAACTTTCTCCTTTTTGTATTTGAGAGGACATCTTCTCCATTTGCTTCTATTTAAATTTGTGTATGATTTAAGAAAACGGTTAAACGTACAAGTGTTGTGACCAAACACCAAAACATGATTAGGGGACAAAATGTCCTTTCATATTTTATTTTATTTTACATTCTCCCATTTATGAAAAAAAAAATTAACAAAACATGCACTCACTTTGAGAAATACTTGCAAGTGGCTTGGCCATAGGCCAAGGGAAGGATAAGCCAATTTCCTGGCATATCTTTGCAAAGATGAGATGAAAAGAGACGAATAAGTCAAGGTTTTTCGTCAACTTAGCTTTTGTTAACTCTCGGAAGCTACCTTTCAACACGGAGATAAAGACGTAACCAAAAAAGCGCATATTTCTTCTTTTATTTATCTATCACAATTGTAAACCTAGAAATAGATACTTTTGTCACAATGTGTGAATACTTGGTATATAAAGTGTGATGTGAATAAAATATAATTGAGCTTTCCTAATGTATGGTGTGTGTTCTAGATATTTGCATGGGTTGCTCCTAGTTACAGACATGGTCCTCGAAATACAAACAGAAGTGTATGATTATTCCTGAAATACATATGAGCACATGTAAAATGGGTGTGATGTTTTCTTGACCACACACGAACCAATTCAAAGGAGACGTGTGTGAATGTCCTCAAACGAGCACGCATCAAAACTTAGAACCATGTGCCGCAGACAATTACATAAGTTCTATCTCATGTGATGTTTGTACTATTGCACACGGTTCATTTTTACATGCGCCATTGACTACCCCATTACCTACCCATGGATAGCGACGGTTGCAATAATCGTGTGCGCTGTGAAAAACCGAACATGTGCGATTTTCCAATTTGTACTAGTCCGCAACTGTGTCATACAATGATAAGTTCAAGGTCCATTTGCAACAAAATGAATCTTATGAAAACAAACTCAATGCTTCTATAATCCACTACCAACAATTTTTTCTTAACAAAGTTCTTGCTGAATTTTGATAAAGAGCACCATAAATGCAGAGTCATGCTACAACTTAATGGGAATAAATAATTCCATAACCTAAGTCAATGTAAATCTTAAACAATACAAATGGTTTTATTCAAGATAAATATAATGTTAAATATACTTTTTCACACATGCCTCCGGGGCATATCATAACCACTAGAAGCAACACTTGACTTTGTAATACTAGTGCAACAAATTTAAAAGCACCATTACACATAATAATTACTCCATCAAAATATGACCAGGCCAGATAACTTATTTCTCCGTTGATGATTCATTGTACTCGTTCACAATCACTGTCGGGGTATTCTTCTCGATCTTGTTAGCCAGTCTCCTGATCTCCTCAGCAGCCTTAGGAGCCTTACTGCTGACTGTTAGAAGCACCTGTCGGAGACTCGCAAGGTTTTCTAGACCATGAACACCATCAATAACCCTGAACTTTAGCTCGAGCCTCTCCAGCACTGGCATTGAACCTTCCGGGAAGCTAATAGGTGGAAGGATTGGTGCCATAAAACGTAGTAGCTTAAGATTTTCAAAGCCTCCAATGGGCACAAATATTTCCCCTCCTGAATCGGATGTATTTTTGTGCAGTATTGTGAGCATGCTTGGATTGTTCAACTTCACTGCATCGAGTGAAAAAGTGAGAGAGAAGAGCTCAGGAAGGTCACTCAGAATCTCCAAAGTACCTGTAGTGAGTGAAGTTATCGAGAGAGTTAGCTTCTCAAGGCTATGAAGGCGCTCAATCCACTTGGGCACTTTAGACAACATTCCAGAAAGCTCCAGGGAGTGCAGGTGCTCCGGTGGTGCTTTTGAAGAATTGAGTGAGTGCTCTAGAAAGCCACTGTAGTCATCGTCAATTGCAAGAGACTTGAGGGAGCAGCTGCTCAAGTGCTCAATAGCAGACAACAATGATTTCCTATCTGATTTTCTCAAATTCCCAAGTATGTAAATGCTGAATTTCTTCAGGTTGGTGAGCTTCTCGAGGTCTTGGAATGATTCCTTAGACCAGGCCCTGCTTGCTGGCTTCAATTGACAGTGATGATTGCAACTGTCTTTGTTCTTTGGGCCAGTAGCTAGTGTCTGCTCTCCGTCTGTGTTCGGCATGGTGGGTTCTACCATTGCTGAGGCAGTTGAGATTCCACGTATCTCCACCCCAGACAGTGTCTGAAGATTTATCATTTTTGTGATCTCTTTGGTTAATTGCAAAGCTACCCGCTTGCTTTTGTTGCCAGCAAGCAAATGGGCCATTTTCTTAAGCCTCTCAATTGATGGAGGCAATAATCTGACTTTTGTCTCCCTTATATCAAGTACCTCTAAATATTCCAAATTGCCTATTTCGGATGGGATCTCGTCAATGTCAGTTTGGCGCATACTCAAGTACTTCAACTGATGCAATTTACATATTTTCTTGAGCTGATGGGATGACAAATCTCTGCAGAATTCAAGATCCAACACCTGTAATATCTGAAACTTGGACAAAGATGAATGCATTGCTTCAAAGCTTTTGAATGCTGTCAAGGATCGAACATGTGACAATTTCATCCTTTCTACTGTCCTTTTTTCTTCCGAAGAACTTCTATGGACAGACAACCTGCGCACCTTATAGCTTGGAAATGGTGTCTGCCAGTGTCCACCCACAACCGTGATAAAATTCTCATCACTTGACTTGGATACAATGTACTCGAGTACCATGTCATGAATTTGATAGTTCTTCACCTTGCCGTTACTACTATTGTTGACTGCCATTATTAGGTTCCTGCTAATGAGTTCATTGAAGCAGTCTTCCGCAACCTCCTCAACATTCTTCCCATGCTTCTCTATGATGAACCCTTCTGCTATCCATCTTCTGATCAAACGCTTCCTGCTGATAAAGCAACCCTTGGGAAACATGCTCAAGTACAACAAGCATGTCTTAAGGCTAGGAGGCAAATCATTGTAGCATCGGGCAAGTATTTTTGTCACTCCTTCCGTGGTGAGATTATTTCCCAAACCTCCACTCAAATCCTTGTCTACCTCATGCAAATATTCATCTAATATCATTGAACTAGTGCCTGATCTCAGTTTACTAGCAACAAGCCCTGCTACCATAATGATGGCCAAAGGCAAACCACCACATTTCTTCAATAGACCTGGTGCATTTTTAGTGTCTGATGTGGAATTTTTTTTATTGTAATAGTTGATTTGACCTGCCGATGCAGTCTTACTGGGATTATCACGTGCACTGGATACCATTTGATTATGTGATGCAACCTTCTTGAGATCATCAGGAGGAATCCGGATAAATTTTCCAGATGACGCCTTATTACTGGGTTTAGAATAAGCTTTGGAGATAACTTGATCATCTGATTCAACTTTAGTTAGATTGCCAGGAGCAATGGAGATAAATTGGCCATCAAATGCAGCTTTGACAATCTGACTATCCAATGCAGCCTGTTTTAGATCGACAGGAGCACTAGAGATGATTTCACCATCAAAGGCAGCTCTAGTTGGATTCTCAAGAGTACCAAAGATAATTTGACTAAACAATTTGCAAGATTCCCCTTCAAGAAGTGGCTTGTGCTCATACATATAACCATGTCGTCCACGGCAAGAGGCTGCAGCTACAGATTTAAACCTTGTCGTCACCACTATGTTACCACCCTTCTTGCTATTGGGTAGAGAATCATTAATGTTCTCCCATGCTGATATGGACCAAATGTCATCTATCAAAATAAGGTACCTATTTGAAACATGGTTAAAAAATGTGAGGACTACAAAAATAGCGTCATTTATGCAAGAAATAAACTTTTCATGCAAGAGAATGTAACATGAAATGCTTTTCAATATCTGTTCATTTGTGTAAAGACAAAAGTAAATGTTATGTCTGAACCAAGTCGAAACAAAAAAAGGTCCAGCATCATGACTCTGCTTATTTTCCAAGGAATAGATACATTTTTCATGCCTCGAGTCTTGTCGGAACATCAGTTTCCACAAATTTGAGTAATAATAAGGTTCACAAAACATATCTAATGATCAAAGGAGACATGTGTATCACTTCCTACTCCTAAGCTGGTGTACAAGGAAGACATGCATAATTCTAACTTGAAATAAAGAACAACCCTTGTTGAAATCATACTCTCTCTGTTGCAGAATAGATAACATCCTAGAATGTGTTTTAGTCAAACTTTAAAACATAATATGAATTAGTCAAACTTTAACATTATTTACGTAGAATATTGTTTACACTCGTAAGTTCAGAAGAGCAATGTATATATATTAGCAAATGAATAAAAACATTGTTTTTCTAAATAACTAGCACACCTAGGGAACTCTTGATATTTGGTTGAAAGTGTTAATGAAAAATATATGGTTAATTTTTATTTCCCATTATATGAAAATAAAGAAAATTATTCTGTAACTATGACAAACATGTCGGTAAGCGAAATATGACGTACGCGAGTAATTTCTTTTGCAATGTAAAATTTGTGGGATAATGAATATCATACAATATGTTGAAACACCCATGCAGGTGATATTGGATCCGTAAAATCCGTGAATTAAAAGAAAATGTTCTATCCTTCTTAATAGGTAGGTCAAATTAAATAGTGTGAATTATGTTGTCCTGATGTTTCTCTCTCATCTACACACTCCATGTGACAATGTGAAACATTTATGAAATATGAACTCGTCAAATTGGCTACTATTTTCTATGAATATACCGCTAAAGGTAGATCATTAAATTCTAGGCATAATTGTTAACATGTCTATACATACATATATATTATAAATGACAAGTGGTACATTTGGGTTCATATACTAGAAAAATGATTCCATACACCTGGGTGTACGTACTCTCACGTTTAATATACCACATACATGAACCCAAATATACCACTTGTAATTTATAATATACTTCATTATTTAATACTAGATAAACCAATGTGATTTTTACAAAAAAAGATTTGAATCCACATACTTTATATTATGTTCACATATACTGTTTTTATGTGCGTTTAAATGGTATATTCAAAAACCTGAACACTCTGTGATATTTTTTCATACAACTTGTATTGAGGTATATTAGAATAATTAATAATATAAAAAATAATATAGAGGTATAATAAACGCATAAGTGAGGTATATTGAATATGAGAGTACGTACACCTAGGAGTATATAACAGGAGTCCTATATTGAATATTGAAGTTAGAGAAGCACACGCTAAGTTTTTCAGACTCTTAACTTATCCTCTCTCCATTCAATGGTTCTACACACCCGGTCTAATGTATTTTCTACGATATGAAACATGACTATGCAGTTTGCATAGCAAATTTTTCGATGTGGTTGGAATGGCATGTGCTCTTATGTTTAATTTGTATCATGAGAAGAAGACACATACAATAGTCCAAATATATCAACCATACAAACCAAGCAATATACGTGAAATAATTCATAATATTACTTGATAAAGCGCTATATACTTCTTATTAGGTTGGTCACATTAAATGGTGTGAATTATTATATTTTGATGTTTCTTTTCTTGGTTACATACTCCATGGCACAAGGTGTAACGTTTTAGAAAAATGATGTGGTAAAACTTTGGTCTTTTTTTGTACGGGTACGTCTAAAGATAAATTTTGTTTTGTACGTGTATTAGTTAACATATTTATGCATTAATAGTGAAAGTTAAAGAAGTATGACTTAAATTTTCCAGATTCATAAAAAATAATGATCTTTGTTCAATAGTTTGACACACCTGGTTGCATATGTTTTATCAGTTATGAAAATGACTACGCGATTTGGCTAGCATAGTTCAGTACTCTTAACCAGTTGTCAATTTTATTGTGAAATTACAATGACATGTGGTCTTGTGTTGATTATGTTACATGAGAAAAAACACATAATATAGTCCAAATATATCTATATACAAACCAAACAATTCATAAGAATCAAGTATACACTTTTTAGGTCCTCGGATTAAAAATAGTATTAACACAGCTGGTGGATACCAAATGAAACATATCAAGTGGAAATATGAGGTGACTTAGCTTTGTATGTATCAGTAAGCAAAAGTAATTTATAGCGCGTGGGACGTTCCAGTCGATAGTGCTTCTACTAGTGGTGTATACTCATTATTTTTTAAGGTTTGATGTTAATGTTCCATTAAATCGGATTATTCCTTCAGTGGAGGGACATTTTCTTCCTCGCGGGAATATGTGTGACTCAGCTAATTCAATCGTTAAGCTGGTAATTTTCTTATCAGAGGGACATTCCCATTAGTATTCCGTAAAAAACGTAAATAGCTCCCGTACACTGCTGGTTTTTAAACCAATAGAGCTATTTACGGTATTACGGAATATGTGTTAAACAATATATTTCTTAATTAAGGGAGTCCACTTCGTGTCAAACATGTTACGTAGCTAATAATTTTTCTATAAGATCGCATCCATATATTTTAGATCTTTTTTTGGGTACGAGGCTATAAAGGTCAGCTTTCAATTAATAAAGTCAGTCGGCCACAAGATACAAGGTGTTGAGGAGCAACCTCTTACAAAGCGGAGCAAGGAAAAGCTAAACCAAAAGAGGCTACATTACGCCGAGCACGAAACCCCTGCGTAAAACGGCCTGCCACCAAAAGGGGCAGGATGGGACCACCGCCGAAGGACCACTACAACTAGCATAAAGCTTGACAGCGGAGAGGAATGCATGAGACAAAAGATGAGATCCTCTAGAAGACGTCGAGCACTAAGGAGAGGAAGTCGAGCCATACCGTACTGGGCAAAGGCACCACACCCTTGCGGAAAACGGCCAGCCACCAAGAGGGGCGGGAGTGGACCACCAAGGCTCTTGACGAGGAAAACACGACAATGTCACTTCAACTCGTCGGCTGCCGAAAGGCACCAAATTTGCACACAAACAAACATGTCGAGGCACAGCGAGCCCCTGCTCCAAGTCGGTGCCTCCAAGGAGGTCACGACGAGGAGGCGCCCATAATTTTCACCCAGAGCATAGACGAGGGAGGTGAGATGGAACCACAATGTTGCTCTCAAGAGGGAAACACGGCACCCACGGGCGTCGTCGTCACCGGCGTCAACCGACGACCTGAGCTTTCGCTCGGCCCAACACCGACCAACCCATCGTCGGGGGTCACAAGCAACAGCACTCACCGGGAAGGGGATGGGTCAACAAAACTGCAACGGTGCCTCGGATCTGAATCTGGTGGAGGAGCGACACCCACGTCGGACCTCTCCAGGGACTCCAACCGCCAACATTCCTGCTGCCAGCATGGCCAAAGAATGCGACCAACACCAACGCCACCGGGCTTGCCGTAGAGCCACCGGAGCACCCGTCACATAGGGTCGCCGCCCTGAAGCACCAGGTTTGGCAACCTCATCCGCCATGAACACACGAAGGACCGCCAACGCGTTGCCAGCCACCCCGGCAACCGCCGGAAGCGCTCCACCAGATTCCTCGGACAACACCAACCGCGCAACGCCGAGCAACCACCGCAGACCCTGGCCGCCATGCGCTCACCACCTCAAGATAGAACGGAAGCACCGGAGGAGACCACCGGGGAGACGGGCACACCGCAGCGGCACAGACCATCCACCCAGGCTGGCTGCCTCCCGCACCGAGCAGGGAGGTACCTAGGAGACCGAGCATGAGGGATCTGGGCACTCCAGCAGCCAGATTCGCGCGAGGAGCTTGACCCCAAGGCAGCCGGTGCGAGCCACCGTCATCACGTGGACCTCTTCGCCACCGGCAGCCCAGGGAGGCGGGAACTGGAGGGGAAACCAGAGACGGGCAGGTCGAAACGGCGACCAGCAGGGGCGAGAGGAGGGAAGAGCACCAGGGGAACGTTGCGGCGAAGGAGGAAGGGCCGCTCCGCCGCAGGCCGGCCGGCAGCGGCGGCGAGGGGGGAGGGAGCCGGGGGGAGGCTAGAGGGGATAGGGTTTGGGGTCCCCCGGTGTCGCCCCGAGCAAAGCGACACGGGAGGAAGGGGAAGGGTAAGGGGGAGGAGAACTATCACCGGCCGCAACCTATATTAATTATTTAATTTAGACGATGTGGATCAACTTTGTGTTTAGTTCTGCATATTGCTTTTAATATATAATAAAATAATAACAATTTCTGTCAAAATAGACTGACAGGTGGCGAAAGATGTTTATATATTGTAAAAAAAAAACTATCTAAGGAAGCATCATATGTATTTTTTTTATTAAACAAGGAAGCATCATATGTATATATATATTTTGGAACGGAGGGAGGGAGTACCTCTTATTTTGCAATTGGTGAGCGAGCTGGTTTCTGAGATCTTTGAGATGCCATTCATCAATTTTGTAGAGGGGAACGTGGTGGTGATTGGGAGAAGCAGCACCAACCTGCTGCTCATGGAATTGCTTGACAAGGCTTCTGAGAAGCAGGAGGAGATCGAACTTCTGCGACGCCTGCACGGATGCTCTGCAGTCAAACTCATCTCCAAACTTGCGGTAGAGCTCCAAGGCGAGCGTGGTCTTGCCAAGGCCACCAAACCCAACAATGGCAAGAAACCTCTTGGATGTGCCGTCGTGCTCCCCGTTGAGGAACCATCGTTCCCCGAGCTCTTTTATGGCACCCTCCACCCCCACGGGCTGCTTCGTGCCAATGAGCTGGGGAGGAGGGACGAGCCGGTCTGTAGGAGCATCAGCATCAGCTCCCACGGCCGCCGCCGCGCTGCCCGTAAGGTTCTCCACCCCGTACCTGCCACGCCGGTCGCTCACGTGCAGCGCCCGGACCTTGAGGTTGCCGATCTCGGCGGCGATGCGGCGGCGCGCGCGTATGGTTTTGAGGAGATACCATGCCTTGCGGAGGTACATGAGCGCGCCGGTGCCTCGAGGCTCGTGGCCGAGGCGGTGGTTGACGTCGTCGATGCAGTCCTCGATGTCGTACGACACCTCGCGCACCTGCTTCATCCAGTCCTGCCTCTGCTCGTCGTGGCTGCTGGCACGCTTGGTGCGGTTGAGGAAGGCCTGCATGCTCGCCAGCTCGTCGTTGATGTACTGGATGTCGTCGCGGACGCCCTTGATCAGGGTGTACTCCTGCGCGAGGAGGCTCCCGAGCTTGCCCACCAGGGATTTCACGGCGTCGCTCGACGCGCCCACCACCAGGTCCATCTCCCTTGACCTCTAAACTGCCTGCTTGCGGCCGTGCCGTCCGTCAAGAAGAAAACGATCGAGCTAGCTAGACGCACCTACTCCATGGGGATAGGAATAACTACTGGAGTATATAGTTGCTTCCGTATCGCCCAAAATCACGAGAGACGCAAAGAATCAGATGCAAGCCCATGACGACACGGCAGGCACTTTGCCACAGGCCAGAATAAAGAGCTCTCTTCCTCGCGAAAACAGAATAATAATTTTTTTTTTGAGAACATCGACAACAGAATAATAAAGTGCTTTAGGGCCGAACAAGGGTCATTGTAGCCCAGCCGTGCATACCCGCCAAAATCTCAATACCAAAGTAGGCGTCTCTATCTAGGCCTCTAGGGAGACAGAGGAGGCGATCAGATCCAGTAGTTTTTTTGTTTTGTTCTCCACGCTGTTGGTCCGTCTTGCTCATGGCGGCCCTTGTGAAATTGGAAGTACGGTGGAGCATAGCCTCTCAATGATGGGAGGTTTCCATTTTTTTCTTTTATTTTTTTGAAATTTTAGTATCTTATTTCGGATGGTGAGTCAGCAACGACACGCAGAAATATGAAGCCTCGGATTGTATTAGCAGCAAGCAGGTTTAAGAGAGTGTTTGGTTTCGGAACGAAGTGGGATGTAATGGTTCCATTCTACTTGAATGGGTCGGTTCTATTCTCGTGTTTGGCTTTGAACAAAATGGTTATGTTCTTTGTTTGGTCACAGACAAAAAAAATAAAATGGAATCGGTAGAATTTGGTTCAACTCACCTCTTTCACGTGAATGGTGAGCATACCTCCCACATGTGCAGTATATTTCTAATTTGTAGCACCACTTAATCAAAATTTCAGCTACACTTTATTTATATATTCAGCAATATGTTTCAATTTTAGTCCAAGATTTATTTTTCCACCTCAAAATCGAGCCGAACATGGCCATGGGAATTAAACCAACAAATAAAAAATATACACTCAAACGCATTACACAATATACGGGTACGGGTGAGAAAGACTAGAAGTGGTGAGATGATAGCGTTTTTTTTTTTTTTTGTTGAACACCAAGAACCATCTGATTATTCCACCGATTTGGAGGAATCACTTGATTCAGCACATTATTGGTATATTCCCTTCTGGGGATAAGTTGGTTCTCGTTTATTCTCCAATCAACACGAGAACATCACTAAGGTGCAGTATAGACCCATTACGTTCTACCTGATGTCTCAAACCAAACACATCCTGACCTTGTTTCTTTCATGTCTTTGCATATTCAGTTTCGAACATTTCGAAAGAACGGAACAACTAAGAACATTATTTTCAATGATCTAGGTCCATCAAGCAATTCGCATCGTCAATTTAAAGTAAAACCAGCTTTTGTTCACCAGCTCATTGAGTGGATAACTACGGTACCTTCTTAGTTTTATCCGGTAGAGGTCATTAAGGATTTTGGGCCACATGATTTGACTCCCCCACATCCCTTTCTATTTGCGTTGCGCTTTTCTATATGTGAACTCTTGTTTTTTTTTACTTAATGAAATTTCACAGTTAGGGCTTCCCTTGTAGTAGTGTGGTTAAGAAATTTTTCCTTGCTGCGTTTGGGGTTCCAAAAAATTCTGGAAATAATGAAAAACAAAGTTTTTTGCTTTCCATAGTTAAAGCCTAAATAAAGGAATTATGTCGGATATCCCATAAATTATATGTCTAAGCTCATGTATTAATCTAATAAACTATGAAGATTGAAGATACATGTCCGACGTGATACTAGCTAAATGTACTAGGGGTGCTTATCCTAGTACTTTGTCTTAGAAGTGAAAATAAACTTTTCAAAGAATTCACTCCGATGTTTGGGGACCATGTGAGGTTCACTTAGTTTCTAGACAACGATGGTTTGTGACATTTCTTCGTTTCTTTAGTCGATACACTTAGCTTTATTTTATGAAGCATAAGGGTGATGTGTTATCTATTTTTCACATACTTATGTGCCCTTATTAAAGAATCAACATGCCACTTCTATTAAAATTATACTCACTCCATCTCGGTTTATTTGTCACTTTTCCAAAATCAGATAATATCAAGAGTTGGACACAATTAGCATTAATGATCTCCTAGAAATTCTCCCAGCCACTTCCTCTCCCCAATTGGCATGAAATTTAGCTAATTCTCTATTTAATTAAGCCAATGCATGCCCTTACAATTAGACATTAATGGTCTTTCCTAATTAATTCCCTAATTTAGAAGTGATTATCTTGACAATCCTCACTTGCCTAGGTTGTAGAGCAACCCAAAATATGACTAATATACCGAGATGGAGTGAGTACGTGCAACCAACATCATTTAATATATTAATGATGGGTTTCAATTGATTTCTTTCTTTGAACGGTATTGAATATTAGACATCATTTGTGATGCTGGTGCATACTTGTGGGATGCCCGATCTTCACGAGTTGACCTAGGGTAGATGAGGAACACGAAGAATGGAAACTAAATCGAGCCAAGGGGTAACTAGAAAACCTACCAACTCGATTCCCTGTGAACACACTCCTAAGGTAGCCTCTGCATCTCAGAAATCAAGTAAAACTTACTATGGATGAAACAGGTCCACCTTCCGGGCTGACTCACCGAGAAAATAGAATCTCAAGATTTCGTTGAGAAAGATTGGTGTGACACTAGTAGAATCCCAAGGGGAAAGAGTAGCAATCGCAAGGTACGTCTTGATACAATCCAATAGTTTGGTAGCTAAAAGAGTAGCTTTGATACAATTCTAGATGCAAATCATAGGAGTAGCCTCACAAGAGAGGTGAGAGCACAACCCATAATTCTAAAATATCTTCTCTATCCCGAGATGGGGAAGGAGGGGTTAAATTTATAGGGCTAAGTCCATCAAGACACGCATGTCAAAGCTGGTCAACTCAGGAATGTGGGTTGGTACGTTGGTTTAGCCTTTTTGGAACCGGCCACGGCCGGCCTGGACCCACCTGGAGGCTAGAAACCGCCTCTGTAGTGACAAATGTCAGCCGGCCACCGTCGGTCTATGAGTCCGATCTGGTCGTTGCTGGAACCGGGTCGCAGGCCGGTATCACCTTCTATAGTGTCGGCCGCCAGGCCGGCATGTGTCCATTGGGAGGTCGTTTGGGTCGGCATTGAGATCGGTTCTAGATGATACGTCTCAAATGTATCTATAATTTTCGATACTTCATGCTTGTTTTCTATTCAATAACTTTATGTTTTCACATGTTTTCCTTCGTTTTCTGAATGTTTTCTGTATTAACCTATTGACAAGATGCCATAGCCCAAGTTCCTGTTTTCTGTTGTTTTTTTATTTCAGAAAAGTTGTTTTGGAAATATTCTCGGAATTGGACGAAATAAAATCCCAAGGTCCTATTTTTCCTGGCACGTCAACGGAGTCCAAAGGAGAGACGAAGGGGGCAGAGGAGTATCCACACCACGGGGTAGCGCAGGTCCCCCCTAGCCGCACCACCAGGTGGTGTGGGCACCTCGGGCGCCCGCCGACGTCGCCCTTTTGCCTAGTTATTCCCCCTCCCCCTGATGAAGAAACCCTAAAAAATCAAGCCTCCATAGACAAAAAGTTCCATAATTCCGCCGCCGCCACCGACAAGTTTCGGGGGACAGAAATCTATGTTCCGGCAACCTGCTGGGACTGGGAAGTGCCCCGGAGCCATCTCCATCGACTCCACCTCCATCTTCATCGCCGTAGTTGACTCCCATGATTAGGAGGGAGTAGTTCTCCCCGGCGATGAGGGCTCTACCGGTAGCTATGTGTTTCATCTCTCTCTCCCATGGTGTGATGTTTATGTGATCATGAGCTTTGTAATGTAGTTGAATAACTAGATGTTACTCTTCATCTATTGTGCCACTCAAGTGGTTTTGTTAATCTATGGAGACACCTCCGACGGTGTAAAGGTGACAGTGTGTGCACCATGTGTAGCTTATCATGATTTATATATTTTGTGTTGGATAACCCTATGAAATTATGGTGTTTGTCTCGAACCATCTAGTGCGCTCACAGTGACAGTTTGGGTTTATCTAGACGGGGAATGCGACTTTAAGGTGTGATTTTATAGCCCTACGCGGTTGATTGGTGTTTGTTATCCAACTGGAGAGTTCTTCAGAGTAGCATAGTGAAGAGATGATATTTATGTATTCCATTATGTTATTATTGTTGAGAGTGTCCTCTAGTGAAAGTCTGATCCCTAGGCCTTGTTTCTAAGCATTGAAACACCATCGACAACTAGTTCTGCTACATGTTTACTTGCTGCCCATTTTTATTTCAGATTCCTATTATCACTATAATCATCCATATTACTTGTATTTCACTATCTTTTCGCCGAACTAGTGCACATATACAACTTACAATTGTATTAGGTGTATTGGAGACACAAGATACTTCTTGTATCATAATTGCAGAGTTGCTTGAGAGGGATATCTTTGACCTATACCTCCCTGAGTTCGCTAAACCTTGGGTTATCCACTCAAGGAAAACTTGCTGATGTTCTACAAACCTATGCACTTGGAGGCCCAACAATGTGTACAAGAATAGAAGTTTGCATAGACATCAATCTCTTTTCTGGTGCCGATGCTGGGGAGGTAAGGTAAAAGGTACTCACATCCTCGGGTGTGGGTGCTCGAAGTTATTTCCTTCAGATTCTGCAATATAATATTTTTGTTGCTCGTTTTTATTTTCATTAGTTAGGCTTATTTTTACTTGTTCCTTGTTTTAATTTTTACTAGTTAGGCTTAATGGAAAACAACAAAAATATGATAGAGATTTATAATATTTATCTTGAATTAGGACATGAAGTGTTTGAAGAGAAAATAAAAAAAACCATGGAACTTTATTTGCATGCTAGTAGCAATGTTATTAGTATGAATTCTTTGAACACCATTATTGCTAATGCTATGGAAAATGTAAGCTTGGGGAAGCTGGTTTTGAATAATATGATATTTTTAGTCCGGCAAGTTTTGAGGATAAATTTTCTTTCATGATAGTTTCCTTCCAATATATGATGATTATAATGATTGTGGTATTCTAGTTCCACCTAATATAGAGGATAAATTTTATTGTGGTTATGATATGCCTCCTACATATGACATTTACAATGATGAAAATTCTATTTTTAGTCCATCTACTATTGAGGATAAAGTTCATTATGATTATACTATTCCTCGAATTTATGATGATTCCAATGATGGATGTGATAGTTTTACTCCCATTATTTCTAATGAGAAGGACTTTACTTATGTGGAGAGTAATGATAATAATTTTATTTATCATGGTAATTTATTTTATGTGATGGCCATATTGTTGAGTCTATTCATGATGATACTGAAAATTATTTTGAGAGAGGAAAATATGGTTATGGAAATCTTCATGTTATTAAATTTCCTCTCTTTATGATAAAAGTTTTGAGCTTTCTCTTGTGTTGCTTCTATATGTTGTTTCTTTAAGACCCACTGTTCATTATGAAATAGTTATACATGGTTTCATATATCTCAATAATATTAAGTCTCATCTCTTTATATTAAAAGTTTTGAAGTTGAACTTGTTTTGCCTTCCTATGCTAGCTTTATACTTCATTGGTTTTGTTTCTTACAATGCTCCTATGCATATGAACAGTGTTAGGTACAAACATGTTTTATATATGCTTCTTGATGCTCTCTTTTATTTTTCAACTCTTATCCTTATGTGAGCATCATAAAAAATTAGCATGCCTAGCTAAAAGCGTTTCTTGGGAGATAACACATGTTTTCATTTTTGCAATATTTTCTTCTGTTTTCTTTGAGTTAAGGTGTTGTTTACTTATGTAGAAACTCCTTTGTATCTTTATTTTCTCGTATTTTTTGTGCCAAGAAAAGTTTCTAGTGAAAAGTGGGTGCTACATTTGGATTTCTACGCAGGAACAAATTTTCGTTGTCCATTGTTAAATTCGTATAAATATCCAAAAGTATCAAAATGACCTAAAAAATTTCGTGCTTAATCCTCAACTATTTCCAAAACTTATTCTAGTTTTAAGTTTTTCGATTTGAGCAATATAAGTACCCAAAATAATTCGTCTTTACAGACTGTTCTGGTTTTGACAGATTCTGCCTTTTTGCATTCTCTCTTTTACTATGTTGAGTGGATTTCCTTGCTCCATGAAACATTAGTGGCTGTAGCTAATGTTTAGAAAGTATTCATAATGCCTGTATCCATGCAGAACATGTTTATTGATTGTGCACTGCGCGTAGACTGTACGCTCGTTGGGAGACCCCAAGAGGAAGGTATGAAGAGCATAGCAGCAAGTTTTCCCTCAAAAAGAAACCAAGGTTGACTTGACCATTAGGAGAAAGAAAATCACTTCCGAAGGTTGTTGGCGGCTGATATTGGCAGGGCGCACTGCCGGTTCAGCAGCAAAGTGGAATCAACACAACACAATCAAATTACGTTGCCCCAACGAAACAGTGAGGTTGTCAATCTCACTGGTTTTGCTGAAAACAAAGGATTAGACGTATAGTGTGGTGATACGTCGTAAACGTATCCATAATTTCTGATGTTTCATGTTGTTTTCATGTTATTTTCTACATGTTTTCTATGCACCTTTTATCATTTTTATCAATTTTCTGGGACTAACCTATTGACAAGATGCCGCAGAGCTAGTTCCTATTTTCTGCTGATTTTAGTTTCAGAAAAGTTGTTCTAGAAATATTCTCGGAATTGGAAAATTTAAAGGCCACAATTCTTAGAATTCTCGAAGGTTCCACGGAGTTCCGATGAGACCCGGAGAGGGGCCACAGGGGGGCCACACCATAGGCCGGCCCCCCTGCCGCTCCATGGGGTGGTGTGGGCCCCTCGGGCGCCTACCGCCATCGCCCTTTTCGCATATAAAACCCCCTCGGATAGTTAACCCTAAAATATCCCACTTTTACACGAAAAACATTCGAGGCCACTTCTTATGCGTGTGAACACACGTTCGTTGGGAGACCCGAAGAGGAAGGTATGAAGAATGCAGCAGCAAGTTTTCCCTCGGAAAAGAAACCAAGGTTGAATCAACCAGTAGGAGGAAGGCGTAACTTCAGAAGGTTGATGCAGTTGAGATGGTAGGGTGTACTACCGGTTGAGCAGTAAAGTGGAACCTACAAAACACAATGAATTCACTTTCACCTAACGATGCAGTAAGGTTGTCATTCTCACCGGTTTTGCTGATAACAAAGAGGTTAAATGTATGGTGTGGAAAACAATAGTAAAACAATATGAAAACAGTAGTAGCAGTGTGAAAATAGTGGAAACAGTAATTGTAGTGGTTGTATTATCAGTATTAGAAAATGGTCTGAGGTCCACAGTTCACTAGTGGTGTCGCTTCATAAAAGATAGATAACATGTGTGGTGAACAAATTACAGTTGGGAAATTGATATATATTGAAACATGCATGAAATGATGATTACTATGTGATTCATGTGGGCATTACAACAAGACTCATAAATTGTCATCCAACTGCATCTATGACTAATAATTCACCCTCCGAATATCATTCGAACAAACGTTGGGTATTAAGTTGTAAGGAATGGATAATCTCATTAAGCAAAGTGTGTAATGTAAACATCATTGTTTTCTCCCTAACGCCAAGAGCATAAATACTCCCTCTTGGAGTCACTAGCATCTACTTGGCCATAGCATCTACTAACAACGGAGAGCATGCAAGATCATAAACAACATACACATGAAGATACCATGATAGATTGATAATCAAGAGACATAGGATTCAACACTCATCGGATCCCAGCAAACACAACATGTAACATTACAATAATATGATCTCGATCATGTAGGGAATCTCACAGGATCTAAACATCAGGCATAAAGTGGAAAGAACAACCATCTACCTACTGCTATGGACCCGTAGTCCAGAGATGAAGTACTCACGCATCACTCTACAAGCATGCATGGTGGTATAGAGCCCTCCGATGATGATTTCCCCTCCCGGCAGGGTGCCGGGGAGAACTCCAGAACCCTCCCGATCTCGGGTTGATGATGAAGGCGGCCTCGGGTGTTTTTCGTGGAAAAGTGGAATATATTCAGGTATCATGCATCGGGGGAATAAAGAGGCGAAAGTCCGATGGCGGTGGATGCCCGAGAGGCCCACACCACCCCCAGGCGCGGCCAGGGGGCGCGCCGCCCTATGGTGTGGCCCCATATGGCCCCTCTCCGCGCCTCTTTGGGACTCTGTGGAACCTTTCGGGAATTCTAAGACTTCTGGGCTTCGAATTTTCCAACTCCGGGAGTATATCCAGAACAACTTTTCTGAAACTAAAAACAACAGAAAACAGGAAACTGGCTCTCTGGCATCTTGTCAATAGGTTAGTCCCAGAAAATCGATAAAAATGACATAAAGTGTATAGCAAACATGTAGAAAATAGCATGATGTATCAATATCCCCAAGCTTAGTTCCTACTCGTCCTCTAGTAGGTAAACGACAAAACAAATAATTTCTAAGGTGACATGCTGCCAATATAGACTTGATCATAAATATTGTAAAAGCATATGTAAGCTGAGATCATAGTACTTTAAACATAAGCATGATAGATACAATTTTGACAATGAAACACATCCATCACTTTGCATCATGAAAATTAAAACCAATAGAGGATCATGAAATCAATGCATTGAAAGTTATGTGTTTGTTTCTAGCATCAAGAAAACATGGCGAAGTGATATTTCGCTTGTCCTTAAGAGTGGAGAAAAACATAAATGCCAGGACACCTTCAAAGTTTAAGAGGATGGATAGAACAAATAATTTGGGAGCAAGTAATAACAAGGTATGAATCAATAATAATGTTTTTGGGACAAATGCACATTAAACTCAGAATAAAAACTATGCTCTCTCAACACGTGCATAAAGTAAGAAGATGGAGACTCAACATGAAAGTAAAAGAAAGACCCGTCATAGAGGGAAGCATGGATCACTCATGTGCTACAGAATTTTATTTTATTAGACAGAGGTATAAAATGTTTGACACTCCTCCCAACCAGGGCCGGGCCCATGGGAGTGCGACCCGTGCGGCCGCATAGGGCCCTAAAATTTAATTTTAAGTTCTCACATATAGGAAAAAAGGAAGCAGAAATTAGTATGCATAATTAAATAAGCTGTAGGGCAGTTGTTAGGTCGGATCTATTTCTTCTGGAAGGTGCAGGATTCGAATCATCCTTTTTACATTATATATTATATCAATCTTTTAACTAGTTTTTTTTTCTCTTTCTACACAGCGATCCATGAAAACAAGCATTTACATCATATATTTGACCTTCTATTAATCGTTTAAATTAAATTCTATCCAGATTTTTTTTACAAATGGTAGAGTGGGACGAAATTTACAATTATTGGTCAGGCTTAAAAATTCTTAAACTAAAATATATTTTGAAGCAGTAGCAATATTTCTTTGAAAGGGGTGAGGTACTGGATTCGTACGAATACAGATTGAAGCAAGGCCCACTTTTTTTGGCCCCCCTTGTCGATCAACCCCGGCTAGCAATGTTATAAAGTCGACGAGAAATGAGCTTAAATTCATCTTTTGTTCCTTCGTGGCGTGTTCCGCGCTTGCGGCCGGTCGATCGTCAATTCCTCAATTCGATTGATATTTTTGTAGAGACGGGCAATTAGAATTTTACAAAGATTAAAGAGGGTCGTATTTTAATGTTTCACACAGGGCCTCGGATTTTGCTGGCCCGGCCCTGTTCCCAACCTTTCTTACACAAACCATGGCAAACTGAATCCTCGGGTGCCTGCCAACAATCACATATCATAGAGGAGTGTCTATTTTTAGAGAGATGTGTATGCTTATGTCAAGGAATCATAAACAGAAAATACTACATCACAAGCTAACTAGACTTCAGAAGAGCGGCTCCCATTGAAGGATGCAACTAGGTAGAAGGTCATCCCTCTTTCTCTTTAGTTTACACAATTATGCTTTGACTGATAAGTTAGGAAAAAATAGTGAAGATAATTTGTTTGTATTAATTTGGGGTTGGGCACCCCGCTGCCAGCTCTTCTATCAAGTGGATAAGCGGATGAAGCCACTAGTCCAGGGTGTGAAATCCAATCAAGAAATAAGATAAAGATTATCTATTTACGTCCTCAGGAGCTAAAACAGGAGTAATTTTGAAAGTTTTAAAGGTAACACATGAGCAATTTACTATGGAGTGGCGGTTAAATACCACATGTAGGTAGGTATGGTGGACACATTTTGCATACTTTGGTTTTTGGTAGTTGGATGCACGAGTAGATCTCATACTTAGTATAGGTGGAGGCTAGCAAAAACTGGGAGCGACAAATCAAGAGAGCATAATGTCCATAATCATGCATAGCGACAAAAACATAATTTCTCAAAGCATAAGTGGTATTACAAGTCAAAAACTAACTAATAATAGAGGCTATTTGTGACTGGTTTGTAGTCATAAACATGGTGTAAGAATGCGCCAAGTCAACCAAATTAAACATTCAAAAGAGAACACCACAAATTTATGCTTTAATGTGATAAAAACAACTCATGATTCTTTCAATGGAATATTAAACACTCTCAGCTATTTGAAACAAGTCATGCTAAAAATATAACAACTTTCCTTAGAATTAGAATAACATCTAACACGACATGAAAAAGTCTACCCACAGTCTATACAAGCTTCTATTTGCATCGTTATAAATTCTACCATATGCAGCAATTTCTTTTCCCAACAAGCACCATACAAAATATGTTTTTACAAACAAACTCTAAATCATACAGAAAGTAAGCAAGAGAGTACTCACATAACTCTACTAAAACTAACATCTCTGAATAAGATATGCACGACAACAAACAGGAGCTAAAAGGATTGCAGTAACTAAAAGAAAAACTAAGAATACGAGCATAACGAGTATTCATATGAAAAAGCGGAGTGTGTCTCTCTCCCAAAAAAGAATGCTAGGTTCCAAAGATGTTTATTGCAGTAAGGAAACAAAATAAAATAGAACAAAAATAAAAGACGCTCCAATTAAATTTCATATGATGTGACCGAATAAAAATATAGTTTCACTATAAATGACCTGATAATTTCTTGGTGAAGAAGGGGATGCCTTGAGTATCCCCAAGCTTAGACACTTGAGTCTTCTTAGAATTTTCTGAGATGAACCACGGGGGCATCCCCAAGCTTTGACCTTGCACTCTTCTTGATCACACTATATCACCCTCTTCTCTGGACCCTTGAAAACTTCCTTCACACCACACTCAAAAAGTAATTCGCATTAAAGGGTTAGTGCAACAATAAAAAAAATCATGTGTTCTGCATGGGCACAAGTGCTATTGATACTTTTAAACATTATCTATAGCCACCATGTTTTGCAAAGAAAATAAATCCACTTGACATCGAAGAGAGCAAATGTAATAAAAATGGCAGAATCTACCAAAACCAGACCATTCTGTAATGACGAATTTTTTCGGGGCACTTAAGTTGCTCAAATCGAAAAACGTAAAGAACGAAAAAGTTTCGGAATTAGTTGAGAATAGTCACAAAATGTTTCAGGTCATTTTGATCTTTCTGGAATTTATACGATTTTTACGGTGGATAGCAGAAATCTGTTTTCTGCGCAGAAATCCAAAACCAACTCCAACTTTTGCTAGAAACTTTACTTGGAACAACTAATACATGAAAATAAAGATACAAAGGAGTTTCTACATAGGTATACAGCCCCTTGACTCAAAGAAAACAGAGAAAAAAAAACATGGGTTATCTCCCAAGAAGTGATTTTATTTAACGCCTTTTAGCTAGGCATAAGAAGAGAAAATCAAGTGTTTTCAAGTAAATAAGTATCCAAATTGTAACTAGTTCTAGTAACAGAATCAAAAGGAAACTTAATTCTCTTCCTAGGAAAGTGGTCCATACCTTTTCTGAGTGGAAATTGATATTTAATATTCCCCTCTTTGATATCAATAACAGCACCAACGGTTCTAAGAAAAGGTCTCCCCAAAACAATAGTACAAGAAACATTGAATTAAATATTAATAATAACAAAATAAACTGGGACAAGGTTATTATTAACCATAATAAGAACATCATCAACTCTCCCCAAAGGTTTCTTTCTAGCATTATCAGCGAAACAAATATCCAACTAACATGGTTCCAATGGTGGTAAATCAAGCATATCATAAAGTTTCATAGGCATAACAGAGATACTAGTACCAAGATCACATAGAGAATTACAATCAAAATAATTAACCTTCATTTTAATTATGGTATCCCATCCATCTTCTAATTTCCTAGGAATAGAGGCTTCATATTTTAATTCGTCTTCTCTAATTTGCATGAGAGCATTTGTAATACGTTTTATAAAAGCCATATTAATATTTTTTTAGTATCGGGATTATCAGCAAGATTTTGTAGGAACATAATTTGTTTAGATAGGTTGAAATTATCAAAGTCAAGATAATTCTTATCAAAATAAATATGACCATTATCTCCCATGCCAAAAAAAAAAATTCAGCACTCTTATCACGAACAATTTTAAGGGTTTTAGGCAATTTTAAACGTTTAGATGAAGAAGTGGAAACATTGCCAACACCAATTAATTTACCATTGATAGTAGGAGGTTTACTAACATGATAAGCATCAGTTTTACTAGTGGTGGTATGGTACAAACATTATCTATATTATTCTTTCTAGCTAATTTATCTTCTCTTTCCCATCTAGCATGCAATTTTGCTAACATCCTAACATTGTCATCAATTCGAATTGGGATGGCATTCAAAGTTTTTCTTTCTTTAACATCATGAGGAATAACCTTAATTTTAAGAAGATCAACATCAATAGCAAGTCTATCAAGTTTAGAAGCAAGAACATCAATTTTGCCAAACTTTTCCTCGACGGATTTGTTAAAAGCAGTTTGTGTACTAATAAAATTCTTAAGCATGTTTTCAAGATCAGAGGGTACACTTTTATTATTGTTGTTGGAATTACCATAGGAATTGACATGACCATTATTATTATTGGGACGATATGGCCTATAATTATTGCTACAAAAATTATTCCTATAAGCATTGTTGTTGAAATTATTATTCTTAATGAAGTTCACATCAACATGCTCTTCTTGAGAAACCAAAGAGGCTAAAGAACATTATTTGGATAAATAGGAGCATGGCCATTCACAAGCATAGACATAATAGCATCAAGTCCATCACTCAAACAGGAAGCTTTTTCAACAGAATTTACCTTCTTACCTGTTGGAGCTCTCTCGGTGTGCCATTCAGAATAACTTTCCATCATATCATCAATAAGCTTTGTTGATGCCCCCAAGGTCATGGACATAAAGGTTCCTCCAGCATCTGAATCCAGAAGGTTTCTTGAAGAAAAATTCAGTCCTGCATAAAAAGTTTGGATGATCATCCAAGTAGTCAGTCCACGAGTGGGAAAATTCTTTACTAAATATTTCATTCCTCCCCAAGCTTTAGCAAAATGCTCATATCAAGTTTCTTAAAATTCACAATGCTACTTCTTAAAGATATAATATTAGCATGAGGATAATATTTTCCAATGAAACCATCTTTACATTTAGTCCAAGAATTAATACCATTTTTAGGCAAAGATAGCAACCATTCCTTAGCTCTTCCTCTCAAAGAGAAAGGAAACAATTTGATTAATAATATCTCCGTCTAAATCTATATATATTTGTTTGCATCTCACATAGTTCAACAAAATTATTAAGATGGACAGCAGCATCATCAGTACTAATACCAGAAAATTGCTCTGTCATAACAAGATTTAATAGTGCATGCTTAATCTCATAAAAATCAGCAGTAGGAGAAGGTGGAGAAATATGTGTGCTAATGAAATAATTGTTGTTGGTGCTAGTAAAGTCACAGAACTTAGTGTTATCGGGGGTACTCATTTTAGCAAGATTAAAAATAGGATAAAAATAATAACTAGGATAAGAACTAAAAATTTTGTGTTTTTGATAAAGAGAAGCAAACAAGATAAAGTAAAATAAACTAAGCAAAACAATAACAAAGTAAAGAGATTGGAAGTGAGAGACCCCCCTTGTAGAAATTCTCTTCCTCCCTGGCAAGGACTCCAGAAAAATTCTTACTTATGTGTGTGAACACACATTCGTTGGGAGACCCCAAGAGGAAGGTATGAAGAGTGCAGCAGCAAGTTTTCCCTCAGAAAAGAAACCTAGGTTGAATCGACCAATAGGAGAAACGGGTAACTTCAGAAGGTTGATGCGGTTGAGATGGTAGGGCGCACTACCGGTTCAGCGGCAACGGGGAACCTACACAACACAATCAATTCACTTTGCCGCAACGAAGCATCGAGGTTGTCAATCTCACCGGTTTTGCTAATACCAAAGAGATTAAATGTATGGTGTGGAAAATAGTAGTGAAACAATATGAAAACAGTAGTAGCAGTGTGAAAATAGTGGAAACGGTAATTGCAGTGGTTGTATTATCAGTATGAGAAAATGGACCGGGGTCCACAGTTCACTAGTGGTGTCTCTCCATAAAAGATAGATAACATGTGTGGTGATCAAATTACAGCTGGGAAATTTATAGATATTGAAACATGCATGACATGATGATTAATATGTGATTCATGCGGGCATTACAACAAGACTCATAGACCGTCATCCAACTGCATCTATGACTAATAATCCACCCTTAGAATGTCATCGTCAACCCGAGATTGGGAGGGATTTGGAGTTATCCTTGGCACACTGCCAGGAGGGGAAATCATCACTGGAAGGCTCTACACCACCATGCCCGCCTCCGGAGTGATGCGTGAGTACTTCATCCCGGGACTATGGGTCCATAGCAATGGCTAGATGGTTGTTCTCTCCACTTTATGCCTCATGTTTAGATCTCGTGAGCTGCCCTACATGATCGAGAGGAGAGAACAACCATCTAGATAATTATATGGACCCGTAGTCCAAGGATGAACTACTCACGCATCATTCCGGAGGCGGGCATGGTGGTGTAGAGCCCTCCGGTGATGAATTCCCCTCCGAGCAGGGTGCCGGGGAGAGCTCCATAACCCTCCCGAACTAGGGTTGATGATTACGGTTGTGATACGTCTTAAACGTATCCTTAATTTCTAATGTGCCATGTTGTTTTCATGTTATTTCCTACATGTTTTCTATACACTTTATGTCATATTTATCGATTTTCGGGACTAACCTATTGACAAGATGCCACAGAGCCAGTTCTCTGTTTTCTGCTGGTTTTTATTTCAGAAAAGTTGTTCTGGAAATACTCGCGGAATTGGAAAATGCAAAGCCCGGAAGTATTAGAATTTATGAAGGTTCAACGTAGTCCCGAAGAGGCCCGAAGAGGGGCCACAGGGGGGCCACACCATAAGATGGCGCGCCCCCTGGCTGCGCCTAGGGGTGAAGTGGGCCCCTCGGCGTCCACCGCCATCGCCCTTTCGCCTATTTATCCCCCCCGGATACATCAACCCTAGATATATACCGCTTTTTTCCGAGAAACACCCGAGGCCGCTGTCATCGTAATCCCGAGATCGGGAGGGTTCTGGAGATCTCCTCGGCACCCTGTCGGGAGGGAAATTCATCATCGGAGGGGTCTACACCACCATGCCCTCCTTCGAAGTGATGTGTGAGTAGTTCATACATGTACTACGAGTCCATAGCAGTAGCTAGATGGTTGTCTCCTCCACTTCATGCCTCATGTTTAGATCTCGTGAGCTGCCCAACATGATCGAGATCATCTTTAAGTAATGCTACATGTTGTGTTTGCTGGTATCCGATGAATGTTGAATGCTATGTCTTATGATTATCAATCTATGATGTTATCTTCATGCATATGTTATTTATGATCTTGCATCCTCTTTGTTATTTGTAGATTCTTTGGCCAAGTAGATGCTAGTAACTCCAAGAGGGAGTATTTATGCTCGATAGTGGGTTCATGCCTCCTTTGAATCTATGCTCATGCCTCCTTTGCATCTATGCTCAAGTGACAGAAACATGACCGATGGAGGATGTGTTGTTGCCATTAGGGAGAAAACATCGATGTTTACATCGTTTACATTACACACTTTTCTTACTACGATTATCTTTTGCTTGCAACTTAATACCCAACATTTGTTCGGATGATATTCGAAGGGTGGACTATTAGTCATAGATGTAGTTGGATGACGGTCTATGTATCTTGTTGTAATGCCCGCATGAATCACATAGTAATCTTTATGTCTTGCATATGTGATGCATGTAAAATGCATAGATGAATTTTGCATATTTTCACATGGTTTTCTATTACATATTGCATCATATAAGGGTATAATTCAATGTTTTATAGTATTTTGAGGTTAAATTACAAAGTCCCCCAACTTTTATGGAATTAACCCTGCCTGTCAGAAACCCCGTTTTCTATATTTTTGACGTTTCAGGGGGCAAACTTCCGCGAAATTACCTGAAAATCTGCGAGGGTCATTTTCTTGGAAGGAGAAGACTTGCGGGCTAAGGATCCACGAGAATTGGGCAAGGAGGCCCAAAAGAGGACCCTCCACGCGGCCAGATTCCTTGGCCGCGTGAGAGGCCCCCTTTTCGCCCCTATGGCCCCAATTCCTTCCATCTTCGACTTACCGACTCCGTCTTGACCTAAAACCGACTATAAAAAGGGTCCCTCGTACCCTTACGGAGGAGAGCGCCGCCGAAACACCAAAATAGAGACCAGAAGTTCCAGATTGGAGGGGGAAAACTCCGGCGGGGCGCCACCGGTGTGATCTCCTACCCCTCCAACGTCATCTCCGTCAACATCTCCATGAAGAGGGAGTAGTCCACCCCAGAGCTATGGGTTTATGGAAGTAGCACTTGTATCTCTCTCTCTCTATGTGCTTCACTAATTAGATCCGTATGAGCTGCCTCACATGATTACGGGCACCGTTCTAATTCCTATGTGGTGGATCTTTTCTATGATTTATTGAATCTGAGATTGCAATTGTTTCTCTTGAGTTATTTGAGTAGATGTATCTTATGTACCCCCTTCTTATTTGCTAGCTTTGATCAATCTAGTTCTTGAGAGCGTGTGTGGGGTGATGGGTGCATTAGTTGGAGTAACGGGGGGTGGCTAGTGCTGTGAAAGTGACAGAAGTTCAGCGATCCACTTAGGTTTTGTGAAACCTTTCTTAGTTACCTCACTAGGGATAAAAAGGAGTAACTTGTTACCGGGGATTTGAAGTGACACTAATCAATCTCCATGACTAGATCTAGCAAGTTCTTACTTCAACTTCATGTCACATTGCTTAAAGCTATACTCTGGTTTTTCCTTAATTATCGAGGTGTTATGATTTATTTCGCATCTTGGTGGAGTATAAGAGGGATCAATATGACCGTAGAGATCTCTATGCTAGGACGTGATGCCCATATGAAAGTACTCAATGTTAAACATGTTATTGTAATCTCACATGTAATTCTTTATGTCCACCGTCTACCACTTTATTTGAGAGAATGCAAGTGTGAAATCATGAACCCCGGTCCTATTCTAAATATCAGAAAACACTCTAGTTACTTTGCTGCAATTTACTTTACTTGCATCTCCAATTCGAATTTACATTATCTCCATCACCACTTGCATCACAAAAATACAAAAACAATCCATTGCATATTTATTTTCTCATTTGCATTTAGTAGTATATTTAATTATTGCACATTTACTTTCAGTTTTGCATTGCAATTTAGAAGTCTCACACCTTGTGCTTGACAACCACTTGGTGAGGTTGAGGGCACAAAACTCTCTATTTGTTTGCAGGATCCTGGAGGAAGCTTGGAAGACAACTGCTGAAATACTGGCTCCCCAAGAGTTCGATATAAACCCTCGAGTCACCCTCGTGGGGAAGAAGTCTTGCCACTAGCTACACACTCTGCACTTGGAGTCTCAACCTAGCCATCAATATGCACTACGTTGCAGCCTTCATTTCTTTCGGTTGTCCAGCTGTAATTTGTTCACCACACATGTTATTTATTTTTTATGGAGAAACAACACTAGTGAACTGTGGACCCCTGTCTATTTTCTCATACTATTAATACACACACTGCTTCCCATGTTTTCACATTGCTGCTATTGTTTTCATATTGTTCTCATACTGTTATCCATACCATACATTTAACCTATTTGTTATCAGCAAAACCGGTCAGATTGGCAACCTCACTGCTTCGTTGGGGCAAAGTAATTTGATTGTGTTGTGTAGGTTCCACGTTGTTGCTGAACCGGTAGTGCGCCCTACCATCTCAGATGCATCAACCTTCTGAAGTTACTCCTTCCTCCTATTGGTCGATAAAACCTTGGTTTCTTTCTGAGGGAAAACTGCTGTTGTGCTCATCATACCTTTCGCTTGGGGTTTTCCAACGAGTGCAAGACCTGCACCATCAAGCTATTTTCTGGCGCCGTTGCGTGGGAGAAAGAGAATTTCTGCAAGGGGAGTCTCTCACTTCCAATCTCTTTACTTTGTTATTGTTTTCCTTAGTTTATTTTATTTTCCCTTGTTTTCTTCTCTTTATAAAAGAACACACAAAAAAATAGTTTTTATTCTAGATGTTATTTTTGTTATCCTTGCTTTATCATGCTTGTTATCAATGTTTGATGTCTTTGAAACTAGATCTTATTGGCAAGATGGGTTCACAGAAGAACAACAAAAATATTATAAGAATACCGCTTTCCACAAAAAAGGGATACACTTATGGGAGCAAATTAATAGATTGCATAACTATGCTAAAAACTTGTGCTCTACTTGTAATGTTACTTATTTATTTGATAAATCTTGTTGATTTAGGAGGTATAAACACATCCCCTTTCAATGTGAGTGTAATGATGATGTTACCATATCTTCTTCTGATATTTTTCCCGCCGTGTTCTTGAGTGTGGTCCATCTCTGGATATACTCGCGGGTGGACTCACCGCTCTTCTGCCAGCAAGCTCGCAGTTCCTCGATATAAGCTGGCATCTTGTATGTCGCCTGGAAGTTCTTTCTGAAGTCACGGGTGAGATTGTCCCATGATCCGTAATGTGCAATGGTGCTTGCATTGATGGTGCCTTGATGTTGGCAATGCGTGTTGGGAACCCCAAGAGGAGGGTGTGATGATCACATCGGTAAGAATTTCCCTCAATTAAGAACCAAGGTTATCAATCCAGTAGGAGAAAGAGGATCTTCGGAAGGTTGATGCCACTGACGATGGTGATGGTGCCTCACCGGTGTCAGCAACAACGCGGAACCTGCACACAACACAACCAAAATACTTTGTCCCAACGGTACAGTGAGGTTGTCAATCTCACCGGTCTTGCTGAAAACAAAGATTAGACGTATAGTGTGGAAAACGGTATATTCTTGCAGTAAGTAAAGAAAGCAGGAAATTGTAGAGGTTTGTTTAACAGTGTAGGAAAATGGACCGTGGTTCAAAGGTTTACTAGTGGTGTCTCTCCATAAAAGATAGCATGCTGGGTGAATAAATTACTGTTGGGCAATTGACAAATAGAGGTTGCACTGTAGTGCACATTCATGACATGATGACTACTATGATATTTAGTGCGGGCATTACAACTATATACATAGACCGTAAACCAACTACATCTATGACTAATAATCCACCCTCAGGTTATCATCCAAGCCCCCTTAGGTATTAAGTTGCAAGCAACAGATAATCGCATTAAGCAATGTGTGTAATGTAAGCAATGTTTGTACATGTGGGCACTCACACCGTTGTTTTCTCCCTAGTGGCAACAGCACATCCTCCCCCGTCACGTTTCTGTCACTTGAGGAAACAGGCGAAAATGAGGCATGAACCCACTATCGGGCATAAATACTCCCTCTTGGAGTCACTAGCAACTACTTGGCCAGAGCAACCACTAGCAATGGAAAGCATGAAAGATCACAAATAACAAATGCAATAAAGACTATAATCAACTTGGCCTAAGTTCAATATTCATCGGACCCCAGCAAACACAGCACATAGAATTACATAAGAACAATCTCGATCATGTTAGGCAGCTCACGAGATATATACATTGAGGCATAGGAGGAGAAGACAACCATATAGCTACTGCTATGGACCCGTAGTCCAAGGATGAAGTACTCACGCATCACTCTGGAGGCAGGCATGGTGATGAAGAGGCCTTCGGTGATGATCTCCTCTCTGGCAGGGTGTCGGGAGACAGCTTCAGAACCCCCTGATCTAGGGTTGACGATGACGGCGGCTGCATAAATTTTCCGGAATATATGATCAGGTGCTTAGAATTTTCCTTTGGAGGGGAATAAATAGGAAAAAGGGCAAAGGCGGTGGAGCCCTCGGGGCCCCACACCACCCTCCGGCGCGGCCAAGGGGGGGGGCGCCCCCCTATGGTGTGGGCCCCATGAGGCCCCTCTCCGTGTCTCTTTGGGACTCCGTGGAACCTTCGGGAACTCTAAGACTTCCGGGCTTCGAATTTTCCAATCCCGAGAATATTTCCAAAACAACTTTTTTGAAACTAAAAATAGCAGAAACAGGGAACTGGCTCTGTGGCATCTTGTCAATAGCTTAGTCCGGAAAATCGATAAAAATGACATAAAGAAGGGAAAAAACATGTAGCAATTGGCATAATATCATCATGGAACATCAGAAATTGTAGATACGTTGGAGACGTATCACGCAAGCGGTCTTCCTTCGAGCCAGCTACGGGCAGTACCTACGAGGTTCATGTTAAGGTACTGCATGATTGTTGTCTTGTTCCCGTGTTAGCAACCATGACTTGGGCTCCTGCGCGATGTCGTACTTTGGGACCTCTGTTGTGAGCTTGAATCTTTTGGGCATCGGTGCCTTGCGGATGCTGCGGCTGAAGCACATTGCGTCACAAGCTTCCTCGTCAGAGGAGGTGGATAGCGATCGGGCGCGGTTCCTGCGGGCTCGAGCCTTGTCGACCTTGCTCTGTGCGATATCTCCACGCGCGTCGTGTTGAGTTTGGTCGCGATTATCCTCCTGCTGCAGTTCCCTGCTGCGGTGTCGCGACCGGCTTCCATGGTGTCGTGGGCTGCTATCGCGGTTTCGCGGGCTATCGCCACGTCGTCTGGCTTCTTTTCCTTGGGAGCGGCGAGGTGACCACTTATCTCCTCTCTTTTGCAACGTACTCTCGCGTCTGCGAGGTGTTTTGTCCACCCAAGGGGTTTTATCAGCCTCTGGAGTTGTCGCGTGCTTGCGGTTCTGGGCGGCGGTCGCTGCTCCGGCCATACCTAGCCCCTTCTGGTGTGGAAGTGGAAACTACCGAACGTCAAGCTGACGCTTTTCTCGAGTCCGCTGAAGCCAGGGAGAGATTCCGGCAAGTGGGGCGTGTAGACGAGCGACCCGAAGCGGATTGGCTCCGTTGGAGTCGATGATCCCGTGCTCCAGTTGAAGCTTGGCAAAGATGAGGCCGAAGATGCCGTGGATCCAGCGCCTGCAGTTCCCACAGACGGCGCCAATTGTCGATTAGTCATCTCGACAAGTCACTCGGATGATCCAGTAGGGTTTTTATTAAGAGAACGAATAAGGCGATGGTGATAATCGTCGGCTAACGGGGGGCACGATTTACCCATGTTCGGGGCCCTCGTAGAGGTAAAACCCTTAATTCTGCTCTTCTGATCTGTATTATGAGTAGATCGATTACAAAGGTGGGTGCACAAGCCGAGAGATTAATCTCGAGCTTATGCCTCTGGTGGTGGAAAAGTAGATTGGATCCCCTCTCTGTGGTTCCCCCAGCGTTTAAATAGATAGTTGGGTCTCAAACAGCATGGGGGGGTTACAAACCCTAGCTCTAGGTCGGTGGGAGCCTTCCTTCTTGACCCGCAAGTCTTGCGGGTGGGCGTCCACTGGGCCTTCTAGAATTGCGGGGTAGCACTTCGTATTGGGCCTTGGTCTTGGGCCTTCAACCGGGTAGGCCCACTCGATAAGGCGATGGTGATAATTGTCACTTTTCCAAAATCAGATAATATCAAGAGTTGGACACAATTAGCATTAATGATCTCCTAGAAATTCTCCCAGCCACTTCCTCTCCCCAATTGGCATGAAATTTAGCTAATTCTCCATTTAATTAAGCCAATGCATGCCCTTACAATTAGACATTAATGGTCTTTCCTAATTAATTCCCTAATTTAGAAGTGATTATCTTGACAATCCTCACTTGCCTAGGTTGTAGAGCAACCCAAAATATGACTAATATACCGAGATGGAGTGAGTACGTGCAACCAACATCATTTAATATATTAATGATGGGTTTCAATTGATTTCTTTCTTTGAACGGTATTGAATATTAGACATCATTTGTGATGCTGGTGCATACTTGTGGGATGCCCGATCTTCACGAGTTGACCTAGGGTAGATGAGGAACACGAAGAATGGAAACTATATCGAGCCAAGGGGTAACTAGAAAACCTACCAACTCGATTCCCTGTGAACACACTCCTAAGGTAGCCTCTGCATCCCAGAAATCAAGTAAAACTTACTATGGATGAAACAGGTCCACCTTCCGGGCTGACTCACCGAGAAAATAGAATCTCAAGATTTCGTTGAGAAAGATTGGTGTAACACTACTAGAATCCCAAGGGGAACGAGTAGCAATCGCAAGGTACGTCTTGATACAATCCAATAGTTTGGTAGCTAAAAGAGTAGCTTTGATACAATTCTAGATGCAAATCATAGGAGTAGCCTCACAAGAGAGGTGAGAGCACAACCCATAATTCTAAAATATCTTCTCTATCCCGAGATGGGGAAGGAGGGGTTAAATTTATAGGGCTAAGTCCATCAAGACACGCATGTCAAAGCTGGTCAACTCAGGAATGTGGGTTGGTACGTTGGTTTAGCCTTTTTGGAACCGGCCACGGCCGGCCTGGACCCACCTGGAGGCTAGAAACCGCCTCTGTAGTGACAAATGTCAGCCGGCCACCGTCGGTCTATGAGTCCGATCTGGTCGTTGCTGGAACCGGGTCGCAGGCCGGTATCACCTTCTATAGTGTCGGCCGCCAGGCCGGCATGTGTCCATTGGGAGGTCGTTTGGGTCGGCATTGAGATCGGTTCTAGATGATACGTCTCAAATGTATCTATAATTTTCGATACTTCATGCTTGTTTTCTATTCAATAACTTTATGTTTTCACATGTTTTCCTTCGTTTTCTGAATGTTTTCTGTATTAACCTATTGACAAGATGCCATAGCCCAAGTTCCTGTTTTCTGTTGTTTTTTTATTTCGGAAAAGTTGTTTTGGAAATATTCTCGGAATTGGACGAAATAAAATCCCAAGGTCCTATTTTTCCTGGCACGTCAACGGAGTCCAAAGGAGAGACGAAGGGGGCAGAGGAGTATCCACACCATGGGGTAGCGCAGGTCCCCCCTAGCCGCACCACCAGGTGGTGTGGGCACCTCGGGCGCCCGCCGACGTCGCCCTTTTGCCTAGTTATTCCCCCTCCCCCTGATGAAGAAACCCTAAAAAATCAAGCCTCCATAGACAAAAAGTTCCATAACTCCGCCGCCGCCGCCGACAAGTTTCGGGGGACAGAAATCTATGTTCCGGCAACCTGCTGGGACTGGGAAGTGCCCCGGAGCCATCTCCATCGACTCCACCTCCATCTTCATCGCCGTAGTTGACTCCCATGATTAGGAGGGAGTAGTTCTCCCCGGCGATGAGGGCTCTACCGGTAGCTATGTGTTTCATCTCTCTCTCCCATGGTGTGATGTTTATGTGATCATGAGCTTTGTAATGTAGTTGAATAACTAGATGTTACTCTTCATCTATTGTGCCACTCAAGTGGTTTTGTTAATCTATGGAGACACCTCCGACGGTGTAAAGGTGACAGTGTGTGCACCATGTGTAGTTTATCATGATTTATATATTTTGTGTTGGATAACCCTATGAAATTATGGTGTTTGTCTCGAACCATCTAGTGCGCTCACAGTGACAGTTTGGGTTTATCTAGACGGGGAATGCGACTTTAAGGTGTGATTTTATAGCCCTACGCGGTTGATTGGTGTTTGTTATCCAACTGGAGAGTTCTTCAGAGTAGCATAGTGAAGAGATGATATTTATGTATTCCATTATGTTATTATTGTTGAGAGTGTCTCTAGTGAAAGTCTGATCCCTAGGCCTTGTTTCTAAGCATTGAAACACCATCGACAACTAGTTCTGCTACATGTTTACTTGCTGCCATTTTTATTTCAGATTCCTATTATCACTATAATCATCCATATTACTTGTATTTCACTATCTTTTTGCCGAACTAGTGCACATATACAACTTACAATTGTATTAGGTGTATTGGAGACACAAGATACTTCTTGTATCATAATGCCAGAGTTGCTTGAGAGGGATATCTTTGACTATACCTCCCTGAGTCGCTAAACCTTGGGTTATCCACTCAAGGGAAACTTGCTGATGTTCTACAAACCTATGCACTTGGAGGCCCAACAATGTGTACAAGAATAGAAGTTTGCATAGACATCAATCTCTTTTCTGGTGCCGATGCTGGGGAGGTAAGGTAAAAGGTACTCACATCCTCGGGTGTGGGTGCTCGAAGTTATTTCCTTCAGATTCTGCAATATAATATTTTTGTTGCTCGTTTTTATTTTCATTAGTTAGGCTTATTTTTACTTGTTCCTTGTTTTAATTTTTACTAGTTAGGCTTAATGGAAAACAACAAAAATATGATAGAGATTTATAATATTTATCTTGAATTAGGACATGAAGTGTTTGAAGAGAAAATAAAAAAAACAATGGAACTTTATTTGCATGCTAGTAGCAATGTTATTAGTATGAATTCTTTGAACACCATTATTGCTAATGCTATGGAAAATGTAAGCTTGGGGAAGCTGGTTTTGAATAATATGATATTTTTAGTCCGGCAAGTTTTGAGGATAAATTTTCTTTCATGATAGTTTCCTTCCAATATATGATGATTATAATGATTGTGGTATTCTAGTTCCACCTAATATAGAGGATAAATTTTATTGTGGTTATGATATGCCTCCTACATATGACATTTACAATGATGAAAATTCTATTTTTAGTCCATCTACTATTGAGGATAAAGTTCATTATGATTATACTATTCCTCGAATTTATGATGATTCCAATGATGGATGTGATAGTTTTACTCCCATTATTTCTAATGAGAAGGACTTTACTTATGTGGAGAGTAATGATAATAATTTTATTTATCATGGTAATTTATTTTATGTGATGGCCATATTGTTGAGTCTATTCATGATGATACTGAAAATTATTTTGAGAGAGGAAAATATGGTTATGGAAATCTTCATGTTATTAAATTTCCTCTCTTTATGATAAAAGTTTTGAGCTTTCTCTTGTGTTGCTTCTATATGTTGTTTCTTTAAGACCCACTGTTCATTATGAAATAGTTATACATGGTTTCATATATCTCAATAATATTAAGTCTCATCTCTTTATATTAAAAGTTTTGAAGTTGAACTTGTTTTGCCTTCCTATGCTAGCTTTATACTTCATTGGTTTTGTTTCTTACAATGCTCCTATGCATATGAACAGTGTTAGGTACAAACATGTTTTATATATGCTTCTTGATGCTCTCTTTTATTTTTCAACTCTTATCCTTATGTGAGCATCATAAAAAATTAGCATGCCTAGCTAAAAGCGTTTCTTGGGAGATAACACATGTTTTCATTTTTGCAATATTTTCTTCTGTTTTCTTTGAGTTAAGGTGTTGTTTACTTATGTAGAAACTCCTTTGTATCTTTATTTTCTCGTATTTTTTGTGCCAAGAAAAGTTTCTAGTGAAAAGTGGGTGCTACATTTGGATTTCTACGCAGGAACAAATTTTCGTTGTCCATTGTTAAATTCGTATAAATATCCAAAAGTATCAAAATGACCTAAAAAATTTCGTGCTTAATCCTCAACTATTTCCAAAACTTATTCTAGTTTTAAGTTTTTCGATTTGAGCAATATAAGTACCCAAAATAATTCGTCTTTACAGACTGTTCTGGTTTTGACAGATTCTGCCTTTTTGCATTCTCTCTTTTACTATGTTGAGTGGATTTCCTTGCTCCATGAAACATTAGTGGTTGTAGCTAATGTTTAGAAAGTATTCATAATGCTTGTATCCATGCAGAACATGTTTATTGATTGTGCACTGCGCGTAGACTGTACGCTCGTTGGGAGACCCCAAGAGGAAGGTATGAAGAGCATAGCAGCAAGTTTTCCCTCAAAAAGAAACCAAGGTTGAATTGACCATTAGGAGAAAGAAAATCACTTCCGAAGGTTGTTGGCGGCTGATATTGGCAGGGCGCACTGCCGGTTCAGCAGCAAAGTGGAATCAACACAACACAATCAAATTACGTTGCCCCAACGAAACAGTGAGGTTGTCAATCTCACTGGTTTTGCTGAAAACAAAGGATTAGACGTATAGTGTGGTGATACGTCGTAAACGTATCCATAATTTCTGATGTTTCATGTTGTTTTCATGTTATTTTCTACATGTTTTCTATGCACTTTTTATCATTTTTATCAATTTTCTGGGACTAACCTATTGACAAGATGCCGCAGAGCTAGTTCCTATTTTCTGCTGATTTTAGTTTCAGAAAAGTTGTTCTAGAAATATTCTCGGAATTGGAAAATTTAAAGCCCACAATTCTTAGAATTCTCGAAGGTTCCACGGAGTTCCGATGAGACCCGGAGAGGGGCCACAGGGGGGCCACACCATAGGGCGGCCCTCCTGCCGCGCCATGGGGTGGTGTGGGCCCCTCGGGCGCCTACCGCCATCGCCCTTTTCGCATATAAAACCCCCTCGGATAGTTAACCCTAAAAATATCCCACTTTTACACGAAAAACATTCGAGGCCACTTCTTATGCGTGTGAACACACGTTCATTGGGAGACCCGAAGAGGAAGGTATGAAGAATGCAGCAGCAAGTTTTCCCTCGGAAAAGAAACCAAGGTTGAATCAACCAGTAGGAGGAAGGCGTAACTTCAGAAGGTTGATGCAGTTGAGATGGTAGGGTGTACTACCGGTTGAGCAGTAAAGTGGAACCTACAAAACACAATGAATTCACTTTCACCTAACGATGCAGTAAGGTTGTCATTCTCACCGGTTTTGCTGATAACAAAGAGGTTAAATGTATGGTGTGGAAAACAATAGTAAAACAATATGAAAACAGTAGTAGCAGTGTGAAAATAGTGGAAACAGTAATTGTAGTGGTTGTATTATCAGTATTAGAAAATGGTCTGAGGTCCACAGTTCACTAGTGGTGTCGCTTCATAAAAGATAGATAACATGTGTGGTGAACAAATTACAGTTGGGAAATTGATATATATTGAAACATGCATGAAATGATGATTACTATGTGATTCATGTGGGCATTACAACAAGACTCATAAATTGTCATCCAACTGCATCTATGACTAATAATTCACCCTCCGAATATCATTCGAACAAACGTTGGGTATTAAGTTGCAAGGAATGGATAATCTCATTAAGCAAAGTGTGTAATGTAAACATCATTGTTTTCTCCCTAACGCCAAGAGCATAAATACTCCCTCTTGGAGTCACTAGCATCTACTTGGCCATAGCATCTACTAACAACGGAGAGCGTGCAAGATCATAAACAACATACACATGAAGATACCATGATAGATTGATAATCAAGAGACATAGGATTCAACACTCATCGGATCCCAGCAAACACAACATGTAACATTACAATAATATGATCTCGGTCATGTAGGGAAGCTCACAGGATCTAAACATGAGGCATAAAGTGGAAAGAACAACCATCTACCTACTGCTATGGACCCGTAGTCCAGAGATGAAGTACTCACGCATCACTCTACAAGCATGCATGGTGGTATAGAGCCCTCCGATGATGATTTCCCCTCCCGGCAGGGTGCCGGGGAGAACTCCAGAACCCTCCCGATCTCGGGTTGATGATGAAGGCGGCCTCGGGTGTTTTTCTTGGAAAAGTGGAATATATTCAGGTATCATGCATCGGGGGAATAAATAGGCGAAAGTCTGATGGCGGTGGATGCCCGAGAGGCCCACACCACCCCCAGGCGCGGCCAGGGGGCGCGCCGCCCTATGGTGTGGCCCCATATGGCCCCTCTCCGCGCCTCTTTGGGACTCTGTGGAACCTTTCGGGAATTCTAAGACTTCTGGGCTTCGAATTTTCCAACTCCGAGAGTATATCCAGAACAACTTTTCTGAAACTAAAAACAACAGAAAACAGGAAACTGGCTCTCTGGCATCTTGTCAATAGGTTAGTCCCAGAAAATCGATAAAAATGACATAAAGTGTATAGCAAACATGTAGAAAATATCATGATGTATCAATATCCCCAAGCTTAGTTCCTACTTGTCCTCTAGTAGGTAAACGACAAAACAAATAATTTCTAAGGTGACATGCTGCCAATATAGACTTGATCATAAATATTGTAAAAGCATATGTAAGCTGAGATCATAGTACTTTAAACATAAGCATGATAGATACAATTTTGACAATGAAACACATCCATCACTTTGCATCATGAAAATTAAAACCAATAGAGGATCATGAAATCAATGCATTGAAAGTTATGCGTTTGTTTCTAGCATCAAGAAAACATGGCGAAGTGATATTTCGCTTGTCCTTAAGAGTGGAGAAAAACATAAATGCCAGGACACCTTCAAAGTTTAAGAGGATGGATAGAACAAATAATTTGGGAGCAAGTAATAACAAGGTATGAATCAATAATAATGTTTTTGGGACAAATGCACATTAAACTCAGAATAAAAACTATGCTCTCTCAACACGTGCATAAAGTAAGAAGATGGAGACTCAACATGAAAGTAAAAGAAAGACCCGTCATAGAGGGAAGCATGGATCACTCATGTGCTACAGAATTTTATTTTATTAGACAGAGGTATAAAATGTTTGACACTCCTCCCAACCAGGGCCGGGCCCATGGGAGTGCGACCCGTGCGGCCGCATAGGGCCCTAAAATTTAATTTTAAGTTCTCACATATAGGAAAAAAGGAAGCAGAAATTAGTATGCATAATTAAATAAGCTGTAGGGCAGTTGTTAGGTCGGATCTATTTCTTCTGGAAGGTGCGGGATTCGAATCATCCTTTTTACATTATATATTATATCAATCTTTTAACTAGTTTTTTTCTCTCTTTCTACACAGCGATCCATGAAAACAAGCATTTACATCATATATTTGACCTTCTATTAAACGTTTAAATTAAATTTTATCCAGATTTTTTTTACAAATGGTAGAGTGGGACGAAATTTACAATTATTGGTCAGGCTTAAAAATTCTTAAACTAAAATATATTTTGAAGCAGTAGCAATATTTCTTTGAAAGGGGTGAGGTACTGGATTCGTACGAATACAGATTGAAGCAAGGCCCACTTTTTTTGGCCCCCCTTGTCGACCAAACCCGGCTAGCAATGTTATAAAGTCGACGAGAAATGAGCTTAAATTCATCTTTTGTTCCTTCGTGGCGTGTTCCGCGCTTGCGGCCGGTCGATCGTCAATTCCTCAATTCTATTGATATTTTTGTAGAGACGGGCAATTAGAATTTTACAAAGATTAAAGAGGGTCGTATTTTAATGTTTCACACAGGGCCTCGGATTTTGCTGGCCCGGCCCTGTTCCCAACCTTTCTTACACAAACCATGGCAAACTGAATCCTCGGGTGCCTGCCAACAATCACATATCATAGAGGAGTGTCTATTTTTAGAGAGATGTGTATGCTTATGTCAAGGAATCATAAACAGAAAATACTACATCACAAGCTAACTAGACTTCAGAAGAGCGGCTCCCATTGAAGGATGCAACTAGGTAGAAGGTCATCCCTCTTTCTCTTTAGTTTACACAATTATGCTTTGACTGATAAGTTAGGAAAAAATAGTGAAGATAATTTGTTTGTATTAATTTGGGGTTGGGCACCCCGCTGCCAGCTCTTCTATCAAGTGGATAAGCGGATGAAGCCACTAGTCCAGGGTGTGAAATCCAATCAAGAAATAAGATAAAGATTATCTATTTACGTCCTCAGGAGCTAAAACAGGAGTAATTTTGAAAGTTTTAAAGGTAACACATGAGCAATTTACTATGGAGTGGCGGTTAAATACCACATGTAGGTAGGTATGGTGGACACATTTTGCATACTTTGGTTTTTGGTAGTTGGATGCACGAGTAGATCTCATACTTAGTATAGGTGGAGGCTAGCAAAAACTGGGAGCGACAAATCAAGAGAGCATAATGTCCATAATCATGCATAGCGATAAAAACATAATTTCTCAAAGCATAAGTGGTATTACAAGTCAAAAACTAACTAATAATAGAGGCTATTTGTGACTGGTTTGTAGTCATAAACATGGTGTAAGAATGCGCCAAGTCAACCAAATTAAACATTCAAAAGAGAACACCACAAATTTATGCTTTAATGTGATAAAAACAACTCATGATTCTTTCAATGGAATATTAAACACTCTCAGCTATTTGAAACAAGTCATGCTAAAAATATAACAACTTTCCTTAGAATTAGAATAACATCTAACACGACATGAAAAAGTCTACCCACAGTCTATACAAGCTTCTATTTGCATCGTTATAAATTCTACCATATGCAGCAATTTCTTTTCCCAACAAGCACCATACAAAATATGTTTTTACAAACAAACTCTAAATCATACAGAAAGTAAGCAAGAGAGTACTCACATAACTCTACTAAAACTAACATCTCTGAATAAGATATGCACGACAACAAACAGGAGCTAAAAGGATTGCAGTAACTAAAAGAAAAACTAAGAATACGAGCATAACGAGTATTCATATGAAAAAGCGGAGTGTGTCTCTCTCCCAAAAAAGAATGCTAGGTTCCAAAGATGTTTATTCCAGTAAGGAAACAAAATAAAACAGAACAAAAATAAAAGACGCTCGAATTAAATTTCATATGATGTGACCGAATAAAAATATAGTTTCACTATAAATGACCTGATAATTTCTTGGTGAAGAAGGGGATGCCTTGAGTATCCCCAAGCTTAGACACTTGAGTCTTCTTAGAATTTTCTGAGATGAACCACGGGGGCATCCCCAAGCTTTGACCTTGCACTCTTCTTGATCACACTATATCACCCTCTTCTCTGGACCCTTGAAAACTTCCTTCACACCACACTCAAAAAGTAATTCGCATTAAAGGGTTAGTGCAACAATAAAACAAATCATGTGTTCTGCATGGGCACAAGTGCTATTGATACTTTTAAACATTATCTATAGCCACCATGTTTTGCAAAGAAAATAAATCCACTTGACATCGAAAAGAGCAAATGTAATAAAAATGGCAGAATCTACCAAAACCAGACCATTCTGTAATGAAGAATTTTTTCGGGGCACTTAAGTTGCTCAAATCGAAAAACGTAAAGAACGAAAAAGTTTCGGAATTAGTTGAGAATAGTCACAAAATGTTTCAGGTCATTTTGATCTTTCTGGAATTTATACGATTTTTACGGTGGATAGCAGAAATCTGTTTTCTGCGCAGAAATCCAAAACCAACTCCAACTTTTGCTAGAAACTTTACTTGGAACAACTAATACATGAAAATAAAGATACAAAGGAGTTTCTACATAGGTATACAGCCCCTTGACTCAAAGAAAACAGAGAAAAAAAACATGGGTTATCTCCCAAGAAGTGATTTTATTTAACGCCTTTTAGCTAGGCATAAGAAGAGAAAATCAAGTGTTTTCAAGTAAATAAGTATCCAAATTGTAACTAGTTCTAGTAACAGAATCAAAAGGAAACTTAATTCTCTTCCTAGGAAAGTGGTCCATACCTTTTCTGAGTGGAAATTGATATTTAATATTCCCCTCTTTGATATCAATAACAGCACCAACGGTTCTAAGAAAAGGTCTCCCCAAAACAATAGTACAAGAAACATTGAATTAAATATTAATAACAACAAAATAAACTGGGACAAGGTTATTATTAACCATAATAAGAACATCATCAACTCTCCCCAAAGGTTTCTTTCTAGCATTATCAGCGAAACAAATATCCAACTAACATGGTTCCAATGGTGGTAAATCAAGCATATCATAAAGTTTCTTAGGCATAACAGAGATACTAGCACCAAGATCACATAGAGAATTACAATCAAAATAATTAACCTTCATTTTAATTATGGTATCCCATCCATCTTCTAATTTCCTAGGAATAGAGGCTTCATATTTTAATTCGTCTTCTCTAATTTGCATGAGAGCATTTGTAATACGTTTTATAAAAGCCATATTAATATTTTTTTAGTATCGGGATTATCAGCAAGATTTTGTAGGAACATAATTTGTTTAGATAGGTTGAAATTATCAAAGTCAAGATAATTCTTATCAAAATAAATATGACCATTATCTCCCATGCCAAAAAAAAAATTCAGCACTCTTATCACGAACAATTTTAAGGGTTTTAGGCAATTTTAAACGTTTAGATGAAGAAGTGGAAACATTGCCAACACCAATTAATTTACCATTGATAGTAGGAGGTTTACTAACATGATAAGCATCAGTTTTACTAGTGGTGGTATGGTACAAACATTATCTATATTATTCTTTCTAGCTAATTTATCTTCTCTTTCCCATCTAGCATGCAATTTTGCTAACATCCTAACATTTTTATCAATTCGAATTGGGATGGCATTCAAAGTTTTTCTTTCTTTAACATCATGAGGAATAACCTTAATTTTAAGAATATCAACATCAATAGCAAGTCTATCAAGTTTAGAAGCAAGAACATCAATTTTGCCAAACTTTTCCTCGACGGATTTGTTAAAAGCAGTTTGTGTACTAATAAAATTCTTAAGCATGTTTTCAAGATCAGAGGGTACACTTTTATTATTGTTGTAGGAATTACCATAGGAATTGACATGACCATTATTATTATTGGGACGATATAGCCTATAATTATTGCTACCAAAATTATTCCTATAAGCATTGTTGTTGAAATTATTATTCTTAATGAAGTTCACATCAACATGCTCTTCTTGAGAAACCAAAGAGGCTAAAGAACATTATTTGGATAAATAGGAGCATGGCCATTCACAAGCATAGACATAATAGCATCAAGTCCATCACTCAAACAGGAAGCTTTTTCAACAGAATTTACCTTCTTACCTGTTGGAGCTCTCTCGGTGTGCCATTCAGAATAACTTTCCATCATATCATCAATAAGCTTTGTTGATGCCCCCAAGGTCATGGACATAAAGGTTCCTCCAGCATCTGAATCCAGAAGGTTTCTTGAAGAAAAATTCAGTCCTGCATAAAAAGTTTGGATTATCATCCAAGTAGTCAGTCCACGAGTGGGAAAATTCTTTACTAAATATTTCATTCCTCCCCAAGCTTTAGCAAAATGCTCATATCAAGTTTCTTAAAATTCACAATGCTACTTCTTAAAGATATAATATTAGCATGAGGATAATATTTTCCAATGAAACCATCTTTACATTTAGTCCAAGAATTAATACCATTTTTAGGCAAAGATAGCAACCATTCCTTAGCTCTTCCTCTCAAAGAGAAAGGAAACAATTTGATTAATAATATCTCCGTCTAAATCTATATATATTTGTTTGCATCTCACATAGTTCAACAAAATTATTAAGATGGACAGCAGCATCATCAGTACTAATACCAGAAAATTGCTCTGTCATAACAAGATTTAATAGTGCATGCTTAATCTCATAAAAATCAGCAGTAGGAGAAGGTGGAGAAATATGTGTGCTAATGAAATAATTGTTGTTGGTGCTAGTAAAGTCACAGAACTTAGTGTTATCGGGGGTACTCATTTTAGCAAGATTAAAAATAGGATAAAAATAATAACTAGGATAAGAACTAAAAATTTTGTGTTTTTGATAAAGAGAAGCAAACAAGATAAAGTAAAATAAACTAAGCAAAACAATAACAAAGTAAAGAGATTGGAAGTGAGAGACCCCCCTTGTAGAAATTCTCTTCCTCTGTCGTGGTGGTGTCACGGCAGATGCCATGGGATGGCTAAAGATGTGGGGACGATGGACGCTGGAGGTGTCCGGGGAGGGATCACGCGACGAGTAGCCGCGTGAGGTAAGAACAATACACTGCAAACAACACGATCTACCCAGGTTCAGGGCCCTCGTGAGGAGGTAAAACCCCTACTCCTGCCTCTCTGTATGTATTATGATGTTTCTCCGAGTAGCCACAGTACAAATGATATCGCTACCGAGTAGCCACTCTCCTCTCTCCGAGTAGAGCTAGGTCAAGAACTTAGGGTTCTAGGGTTTATGCGCGACCCAGTATGCGATCGATGTGAGCATGCCTCGCGCAGGAGGCGGCGGGGCACCTTATATACCTGGTGCCCAGCCGGATACGTCCAAACATGGACAAGTGTCGACATAGTATGCACACCGTCCTTCTTCCGGGTTCCCGCTGACAGCTTTGGTTCCTAACCTTGGCTTCATCTGGAAAGTCGTTGGGCAAAACTAGGGGACAGACTGGTATATCATTGTACCTAGGCACAGAGTAGGCCCCCCTTATCCTGCCACGGCCTGCTTCCATGCTGTCACTGTCAGGCAGGCCGGTCCCAGATGAACAGTAGTTCGAATGCTGCCAAGTACGGACCCAGGATATGCGGGATCCTGTGTCAGAACGGCTCCTTTGACTTTCTGGGCTGAGTAGGTTCCCGCCAATTGTACTCGGACCAACTCCTCTACTCGAAAGAATAGAACTTGATTGATATCTCCTTCTGGTCATCTTGAGGTGAGACCGAGTAGCAGTCGACCGGGTAGCGAGTACCAGGTAGTCGGCTACTCGACCAAGCCTCTCTTCTGTAAGCCGCCTTTACCACTTGCCTTTACCCTACTCGGGGGTAACCCCCCGACAGCAGTCCCCGAAGCTGGTTGAGTCTTGCGAACTCGTTCACTAGGCTCTGCCAGCTTAAAACCAATTTTTGCCTCATAGCCCTTGAACCTCAAGATGCCGAGTAAAAGGCCTCCGAGTAGTATTCTGAAAAGTACCTTGAGTCTTGTGTCTTCCGAGTAACACCAGCCTTCTATTCGGCAACCGAGTAAAAAGACTTAGAGAATTTCTCCTTTGGCATCCCTGCAGCGCAGAGCACCATCCAGCCGTCCGTGCCGCAACCGGACGCGTGTCAAGCATCCACGACCCTGTCGTTTCGCTGCCCACGACACATCGTGCCACGCGCCCAGTTTTTACAGGGCGGGCCCACCGGCTCGTTATGTCCCATCAATCGTAATAATAGGCCACGATCTGATCGTGGGGTCTACTGTGGCCGTTACGCGCGCGTTCCGCGCTTACGTGCGTTTCTATTCGGCCACAGGCCCCACCACACAGCAATCATGGCCACGATTGATCCCACTACGCCGATGGTAACGGTAAAATCGCGGAGAGGGTATAAATACCCCCGCCGGTAACTTCCTTTTCCCCTTCCCTTGCACTATTCCTCTTTCGTCCTCTGCTTTCCTCCGCCACCGAGCTCTCCGCCGCCGCGCAAGCTTTCGCGCCGCCGCGGACTCAATTCGCCCAACCAACTCCGTCCAATTTCTTCCATTCCTCCTGCTTGCAACAATGGCCAAAGCCGGCTGGGCGGGCTCAATCGTTACCAGTGAGGATTTCGCCTGGCTCGTTAATACCAGGCGAGTTCCTCCCGGCGTGGAGTGCCGGGCGCCTGACGATGAATTCGTGCCAACTCCGCGGGAGGGTGAGCGCGTCGTCTTCATGTCGTACTTCGAGCGCGGCTTCGGACTGCCGGCCTCCGAGTTCCTCCGTAAGTTTCTTGACCACTTCGGCCTTCAGATGCATCATCTGCCGCCGAACGCCGTCGTCTTCCTCGCCTACCACGCCGTGGTGTGAGAGGCTTTCCTCGGCATCCACCCGACGTCGGAAACCTGGCTGAGGTACTTCCACCTCCGCCAGCAGACTGTCGGGAAGAAGGACAGCGCGGGCGTCGGCCGCGCAACCGACACCGGCTGCGCCATGATGGTGCAGCGGACCGGGACGAACCACCCCCGTATCAAGGGGCTGGACTCCGTTCGACTGTGGCAGAAGACGTTCTTCTATGTCAAGAACATCCCCGCCGCCGAAGGAGCCCAGGTAAATGACAGGATCAACCTTCCCGCCTGGAGCCTCCGTGCTCCCACCGGGAAGAACTGGAAGGAGAAGCCCGCCAATGACGACAACGCCATCGAGATAGAGAAGAGGCTAGGCTGGCTGATAGAGCAAGGCCTCAAGAATGATGATCCGGTGGCTTGCTGGATTCAGCGCCGAGTGCTGCCTCTGCAGGAGCGCTGCCATCTCATGTGCTACATGGGAGGCCCCCGCGACTGCACCAGGACGACAACCATCGAAATCGACAACATTGATGTTCCCGGGCACGCAAGGGCCATCTTGATGACAGGCCTCAGCGACAATTGGCAGTACGGGTTCGTCCCGTACAGCCGCACGAAGCCGATTGAGCGGGTACGTCCTCCTTACTCTGTTTCTGCATATGCTTTCCGAGTAGATAATTCTTCTTCTTGCCGCGAGTAGCAATTGCGTTCTGCACCGAGTAGGATACTTAGCCGAATCACCTAGGCTTAGTGTGTTTTGCACTCGCACGCCTTGTCGGGTAGCCTACTCGGGAACAATTCTTAGGCTTCGTGTGCTTTGCGCCTGCACGCCTTTCCGTGTAGGATATTCTACAATCATGCTTAGGCCTCGTATGCTTTGTGTTTGCACGCCTATCCGGGTAGAAACAATCAGTGAGCTGCCTAGGCTTAGTGTGCTTTGTGTTTGCACGCCTATCCGAGTAGAATTTCTTCCTGATACTCGGCTAATCTGTGACCCTTCTATGTTTTTCAGATCCTTACTCGCCAGAAAATTGAAAGCTGCGAGCGCTTCGATGGCAACTTCTCTGCCGATCGCGAGGAGGACGATGTGCCCTCCTTCGATGCCGCGGATCAGATCAATCTCCCACGCTCCCCCCACAACAGAGAAACGCGAGGCCGAATCATCTCTCCGCGACTGGCCGGAGGACGAATCTGAAGGTAATTGCGCACTTGCTTTGCTTTTTCTCAAAAGATACCAATCCACCGATTATTGTTTCTGACTTGCTCCTTTTCTTTCCTGAATCCGCAGATGATGTTGCTGATGAGCACGAGGATGAGGACGAAGACGAGAACGAGGACGATGCGGTCCTTGTCGTCAAACCTCTGTCCGTCGCAGCCCCCAACACCCGCAAGCGGACAGGCAGTGACGCCCAAGAGCCTCCCACCAAGAGGAAAAAGCCCATCGAGAAGCAGAAACCGACCAAGGCAGTCGCGAAGAGATTAAGGCGAAAGCTCCCTTCCACCACTGCGTAAGTTTTCCTTCTCGGTCGTCTCTCCTCTCGCGCTGTGCTGTTTTCCCCAATCTCCTTCTAATTTCTGATTCTTTCTTTCTTGGCAGCCCTGCCATGGACCCGAATGCCGTTCTCGCGCCCGACCAAGCCAACAAAGCACCAGTACCTCTGATCAATCTCGACGACGAGGAGGATGACGCCACCAACACCCAAGGAGCAGAAACAGAACAGCAGAACCGTGCATCGTCAGCAGCACGGGACACTGCTGCTCATCAGGACAGAGCGCCTTCTCCTCCGGCCAGCAATGCCGAGGAGGATCAGGACCAGGAGATGCATGACACCGCCACCCACGAGCGACCAGACGCAGAGCAAGAGCAGCCCACCACCGGGGCTGCCGCACAAGAGAATCCCGCTGGCGAGCAGCGGGTAGAGGACGCCACCACCACGGATGCCACCATGGCGGACGTCTACCCACTGAGCGACGTGCAGTCAGGCGCCACACCGAGTAGCGCCCAGCCGGCTTGCGCACCAGATAGTGCGCCCCTGGCGCCGCCAACTGATCCTGCCAGGCAGCAGGCCCTAGATGCCCTGAGGGATGAAGTTGACAAAAGAGCAGCCGAGAAAGAAGCTGCCGAGAAGGCCGAGGCTGAAAAAGAGGCAGCCGAGAAGAAAGCCGCCGAGAAGGCCGAGGCCGAGAAAGAGGCAGCCGAGAAGGAAGCCGCCGAGAAGGCAAAGGCGTGAGCTGAGGGAAAGAAGCTCGAAGATCCCGAGAAGCAGAGAGCCGAAAAAGAGAAGGCGAAGAAACGGGCCAGAGATCAGATGCCGCCACCAACCTTGGGCGGAGCGCTGGTGATTCGAGAATCCGGCCCGGTTGCCACCGCGACCGCTGCCGCCGCCATCGCCGCTGGCCAACCTTGCTTCCCGGACTACATGGTTCAGGTTAGCCATCAAAACACAATCGGCTTCTCTCCCAAGGATAAGCAGCTAGCCCTTCTGAGGGGAAGAAAGGCCGTAGCCGTGAACTCCCCTCCCCCAGATCCAAATCAGAACCAGTCCGTTACTATTGCCTCTCGGGGAGTCCAAGATCCAACGATAAAATCCAGAAGTCTCGAGCAGGTGCTGGATACCATTGGCTATATCGACGCCAAATGGGACAGCAAGGTTCTTGGCACGGACAACTGGCACGGCCTTGGTCTCGGCGCAATCGACCATATGCGCGTCGACTGGAACAAAGTGGATCTGGGATACAAACCCATGACCGTCTCCACCGACACCGCCACTCTCGCTGCCAAGATGTTCCTGCACCGCAAGAACGCCGAGGACATCGAGCAATCTTATGCAGTAAGTTTCACTTGTCCTTCTCTGAGTTGGGAGTCCCCGAGTAAGGAGTGGCAGTCCCCGAGTAAGGAGTGGCAGTCCCCGAGTAGGGAATGGAAGTCCCCGAGTAGGGAATGGCAGTCCCCGAGTAGAGGACGGCAGTCCCCGGGTTCCCTGCAGCACTCTCCCAGTCAATCTCCATTGGGTCAGATTCTTCACTTGGCAGAGAAGGGACAAATATGGATTCCGAGTTGGGGGAAGGCTTGATGGATGGCTTCCTCAAATGCTCCAAGGCAATCCCTGCCGGGATGGACTGCCGAGAAGATCCCAACTTGGACAACTCATTTGCTGCTTCGTTCTCTGCTCGGTGAATGTGCTGGAACTCACAGCCTTCGAAGAACCCAGTCATTGACTGCACCAGGAAGCGATACGATGCCATGTTGGCATCCAAAGCATCCCAAGTGCCCGAGACTTGCTGCACCACCAGATCTGAATCGCCATAGCATATAATGCGCTGCACACCAACCTCCTTTGCTACTCGCAAACCATGCACCACTGCCTCGTACTCGGCTACATTGTTGGATGCCTTGAAATGAATCTGCAACACATACTTGAGCTGATCTCGCTTGGGTGACGTGAGCACGACACCAGCACCAAGGCCTTCCTTTACTTTCGAGCCATCAAAGTGCATTTTCCAGTAATTTGAAACTGGAGCAGGAGGTTCATACTGCATCTCGGCCCAGTCCACAAGGAACTCCGCCAGGACCTGAGACTTGATGGCTTCTCTTCTCGCATACGCGGGAGCGTATGCGGCTAGCTCAATCGCCCACTTGGCTACTCTGCCACTCGCCTCCTTGTTGCCCATGATATCCGAGATGGGGGCAGAGCTCACAACTGTGATAGGGTGCTCCTGGAAATAATGTTTCAGCTTCCTGGCGCCCAGGTACACACCATATGTCATCTTCTGGTAGTGCGGATAGTTTTGCTTGGAGCTGGACAACACTTCACTGAGATAATAGACTGGGCGCTGCACACTCTTGCCTTCTTCTTCTCGCTCCACCACTATCACCACGCTGACCACTCGGTTAGTCGCAGCAATGTACAACAGCATAGGCTCCTTGGGTAGCGGACTAGCCAAGACAGGAGCGCTAGCCAGCATTGCTTTCAGCTCATTGAACGCCACGTCCGCTTGCGGAGTCCAGACAAACTTGTCACTTTTCTTCATCAGCTGGTATAGAGGCAGAGCCTTCTCGCCCATTCGGCCCAGAAAACGGCTTAGAGATGCCAGACAACCCGTGAACTTCTGCACATCTTTCAGTGATCTCGGTAAAGACATGCTCTCAATAGCTTTTATCTTGGAAGGATTGGCTTCAATACCCCGACTAGAAACCAGAAAACCGAGTAGCTTTCCAGCCGGTACACCAAAGGTGCACTTACTCGGATTCAGTTTCATTTTGTACTTGCGTAGGTTAGCAAAGGTTTCCTCCAGGTCGGCAAGCAGAGTATGTGTTTTATTCGTTTTGATGACAATGTCATCTACGTACACCTGCACATTCTTGCCGAGCTGGTCGTGCAAGCATTTCTGCATGCATCTTTGATAGGTTGCACCCGCATTCCTCAAGCCAAAACACATGACACGATAGCAATAAGCCCCGTACGGGGTAATGAAAGCAGTCTTTATTTGATCAGCAGGGTTGAGTGCAATCTGGTGGAAACCAGAGTAGGCGTCTATGAAAGACAGTAGTTCACAACCAGCAGTGGAATCGATCACCTGATCGATGCGAGGTAGCGGGAAAGGATCCTTGGGGCATGCCTTGTTCAAGTCGGTGTAGTCGACGCACATGCGCCATGCGGTGGCAGCCTTTGGATCCTCCTTCTTCTTCTCGACCATGACCGGGTTGGCTAACCAATCCGCATGCAGCACTTCCATGATGAAGTTACTTATCAGCAGCTTGGTGATCTGGTCACCAATGGCCTTCCTTCTCTCATCTCCGAAACGGCGCATAGCCTGCTTCACTGGCTTGGCGTCAGGACGCACATGCAAAGAGTGCTCAACCAACTCCCTCGGGACCCCTGGTAGATCTTCATTAGTCCAGGCGAATACATCCCGATTCTCACGGAGGAAGTGGATGAGCGCGCTTTCCTATTTCTCCTCCAACCCGGAACCAATGATGGCCACGCGGTCTGGGAACTCAGGGTCGACCTGGACTGTCTTGGTCTCCTTGGCAGCTTGGAAAGCAGTACTATGCTGTGTACTCGGCACACCTTGTGCACCAGCTTGTGCGGACTGAGCCATGGCCACCACCTCGTACATCTTCTTCTTCTCGGCCTCGATCACCATCGACTCTGCCAGCTTGGAGCTAGCTGAGGCACACTCCATAGACTTCTTGTAGTCACCAGCAATAGTGATTATGCCATTGGGACCAGGGATCTTCATCTTCAAGTATGCAACATGGGTAGATGCCATGAACTTGCTCAGAGCAGGCCTGCCGAGTAGAGCATGATAGGGGCTCTGATGATCCACCACTTCAAACTGCAGGCGCTCTGTGCGACAGTTCTCCCGGGTACCGAATAGCACATCAATCCACACTCGGCCAATCGGGTTGCACGAGATCCCGGGCACAATGCCATGGAAGGTGGTCTTGCTAGGCAGCATCATGTTCTCGGCCAGGCCAAGCTTCTCGAGTGTGTCCTTGTACACAATGTTGATGCTGCTACCGTTGTCGATTAGCACCTTGCTGAACCTCACATTCTTCTCGGGACCCAGGAAAGTAGGATCCAGCACCAAGGCATAGGTACCCGGGTTGGGCATCACCTTGGGATGATCTGCTCGGGTCCACCTGATCTCCTGATCACACCAATACATGTAGTGAGGAACAGCAGGAATCACTGCATTGACCTCCATGGCCCGCCTGTGCTGTGATTGCTTGTCGACTGCCTCAGAAGTGAAGATCATATAGCTCTCATGGTGCTCTTGGTACTGGTTGGAGCCATTGCCCCCATTGTTGCCATTGTTGTTGTTGCCCTGATAGTTGTTGTTGTTGCCTCTGTTGTTGTTGTTGTTGCGGTTGTAGTTGTTGTTGTTGTTGCGGTATCTCTCGTTGTTGAAGTTCTGGTTGGCTCCTAAAGCCACTTGGTTCACATTCTCTCTTCTCGGGTACACTGGCGGCCGAGTTGCGGGTGCGCGAGTAGGCTGAACAGTAGCATTGGCGGCTGGCAGGGGAGGAGGAGGAGGCAAGCCATCACTCTTGATCACATCCCACCACTCGCACTGCCGAGTAGTGTGGTTAGCGGGCCTCGAGGGATGATGAGTGTGAAAGCTGCATGGGCCATCCTTCATGTCATCGAAGACAAACTTCTTCGGCTGCTCGGAGTTCCCGCTACCCGACTGAGAGGCGCGAAATGGCTTCTTGTTGCCTTGGCCCTGGTTCTGGTTCTGCCCGTAGGCTCCAGCAGGTTTCTGCCTTTGGCCACCACCGCCTCCGACATTCACTGCATTCACCTCCTCAGGATCATACCGAGTATCTACTCGGCGCTTGTTGCGGAACTCGTTGCGCTTGCTGCTGTTGAAGTTTCTTCTCGGCTCAGAGGAGTCCATCAGTGGCTGAGTAGGATCACCGAGTGCGTACTGATCCGCAATCTTGATGGTCGCCGCCAGAGTGTTCGGCATCTCCCTCTGCAATCTCTGCCAAAGCATGCTGCCATGTCGGCAACCCTGCGCAAACCAAGTGATGGCCTGTGCTTCATTCACACCCTCACAGGTGTTCCTCAAAGTGCTCCACCGAGTAAGGTACTCGCGGTCCGTCTCGTCTTCTTGCTGCCTGCAAGCTGATAGCTGTTGTGGCCTATTCGGCCTCTTGTATGTACTCGTGAAGTTGCTGATGAAGGCATCCGAGAAGTCCAGCCAGCAGTTAATGCTGTTCTTGGGCAAGTTGTTGAGCCAAGTGCGAGCTGGACCCTCTAGCATCTGCGGCACATAGCGCACCGCCCATCTCCTGTTGCCATTCGCGATATGGACCGCGGTGACGTAGTCATTGAGCCAATCTTCAGGCTTGGTGCTGCCATTGTAGCTCTTGGTGCCTCTTGCAAGCTGGAAGCCCTTCACGGAAGGCTCGTTCATGATGCGCGGGCCAAAGCACTCGGGGCCAGGAGGACCCGTGCTCTCAAGCCGCGCCGACAAGCTGATACGGTCCAGCTGGTGCCTTGCATCTCCAGGCACTAGCACGCGCTCACCAACACGGTCATGAATATCATAGCCAGCCATCTCCATAGCCGAGTAGCCATCATCATATCTATCCACCTGCATAGCTGCGGGCTGCTCCACCGGGTTGGCGACTGGTGCCGCTGGGCGCGGCTGCTGCCTCTGCCGAGTAGGCTGAGCTGCGGGTTGCCGAGAAGAACCTGGACGCGCGGCATCTCGGGCACGGCTTTGAGCTTGATGGGCTTGAGAGCCTGCTCTTGCAGCGTTGTGTTCCCGCCCGGGCTGCTGCGGCACAGCAACCTGTTTCGCGGCAGCAGCCGGGTCATACACCTGCATTTGCCTGTCTCTACCTCAGCGCCCGCTGCGGCTCTTCTCGCGGCTAGGATGCGGAGACGAGGCCTGATCGTTAGATCTAGCCGCGTGCGAGTGAACCACCTGCGAAGCTCCAGCTCCCGGGTTGGCCTTCCGGAACTCCTCGTTCTGCCTAGCGGCCTCCAACACCAACTCGTTGAGCCTCTCCTGCTGCCTGAGACGCGCCTCTCCATCCAGGCGCGGCAACTCGGCAGCCACGGCCTCTGCAGCTCTGAGCGTCTTGGCGGGTGTGCTGTACCTTGGCCTTGTGAAGGTGTTCGCGGTGGCGGACTGAGCGGGCACCTCCGCCACCGTCGCCATCTCGACACCCAAGTTACGTCGCGTAGCGCCTACTCTGCTAGGCCTCCTGGCGACTGGCGTGAAGCCGTGAGCCTTGTTGTACTCGAGCTGGTCTAGACTCAGTTCAAGCCTGATCTTCTCCAACTCCGCCTGCTCGGCAAGCAGCTCCTGGCGTTGCCGCTCGAGCTGCTCCCTAGCGGCTAGGAGCTCGATGTCGGTGGGAGTGGGCATACCGGCTCGCGCAGCAGACGCGGGGATGACCGTAGAGGTGGAAGGCGGCAAGTTGTTCTCCCTCTCGTAAGGCCGGTGAGTCCTGCCACCAGCAGGCGGTTCGTCAACCTCCTCGACGACGGCCGCAGCGCCAGTAGCAGCTGCGCCAGTGTTTGCCGCCAAACCCGTCACCATCACCTCAGCGCAGCTCGCAGAGCTGCATGCGGGCCTTCCGCGAGCAGCAATCACCGCGGGAGGATCCTCCGCGTCATGCACCAGCTCGGGGTACGCGCTGTTGGCGACGGTGGCGACGTAGACAAGGTGAGAGCCGAAGGAGATCACTGAGCCGCCCTCGGGCATGGCCATGCCGCCGAAACAGCCGGCGTTGTCGGTGACGAAGTCGAAGGAGCCGAATCTGTGGACAAGGCCACAGACCACGCGCTCCGCTGAAGAAGATCCCGTCCGAACAGAAACTCCAGCCAGCGCCGCTGGTTGCCCCACGGTGGGCGCCAACTGTCGTGGTGGTGTCACGGCAGATGCCATGGGATGGCTAAAGATGTGGGGACGATGGACGCTGGAGGTGTCCGGGGAGGGATCACGCGACGAGTAGCCGCGTGAGGTAAGAACAATACACTGCAAACAACACGATCTACCCAGGTTCAGGGCCCTCGTGAGGAGGTAAAACCCCTACTCCTGCCTCTCTGTATGTATTATGATGTTTCCCCGAGTAGCCACAGTACAAATGATATCGCTACCGAGTAGCCACTCTCCTCTCTCCGAGTAGAGCTAGGTCAAGAACTTAGGGTTCTAGGGTTTATGCGCGACCCAGTATGCGATCGATGTGAGCATGCCTCGCGCAGGAGGCGGCGGGGCACCTTATATACCTGGTGCCCAGCCGGATACGTCCAAACATGGACAAGTGTCGACATAGTGTGCACACCGTCCTTCTTCCGGGTTCCCGCTGACAGCTTTGGTTCCTAACCTTGGCTTCATCTGGAAAGTCGTTGGGCAAAACTAGGGGACAGACTGGTATCACTGTACCTAGGCACAGAGTAGGCCCCCCTTATCCTGCCACGGCCTGCTTCCATGCTGTCACTGTCAGGCAGGCCGGTCCCAGATGAACAGTAGTTCAAATGCTGCCAAGTACGGACCCAGGATATGCGGGATCCTGTGTCAGAACGGCTCCTTTGACTTTCTGGGCTGAGTAGGTTCCCGCCAATTGTTCCCGCCAATTGTACTCGGACCAACTCCTCTACTCGAAAGGATAGAACTTGATTGATATCTCCTTCTGGTCATCTTGAGGTGAGACCGAGTAGCAGTCGACCGGGTAGCGAGTACCAGGTAGTCGGCTACTCGACCAAGCCTCTCTTCTGTAAGCCGCCTTTACCACTTGCCTTTACCCTACTCGGGGGTAACCCCCCGACATCCTCCCTGGCAAGGACTCCAGAAAAATTCTTACTTATGTGTGTGAACACACATTCGTTGGGAGACCCCAAGAGGAAGGTATGAAGAGTGCAGAAGCAAGTTTTCCCTCAGAAAAGAAACCTAGGTTGAATCGACCAATAGGAGAAACGGGTAACTTCAGAAGGTTGATGCGGTTGAGATGGTAGGGCGCACTACCGGTTCAGCGGCAACGGGGAACCTACACAACACAATCAATTCACTTTGCCGCAACGAAGCATCGAGGTTGTCAATCTCACCGGTTTTGCTAATACCAAAGAGATTAAATGTATGGTGTGGAAAATAGTAGTGAAACAATATGAAAACAGTAGTAGCAGTGTGAAAATAGTGGAAACGGTAATTGCAGTGGTTGTATTATCAGTATGAGAAAATGGACCGGGGTCCACAGTTCACTAGTGGTGTCTCTCCATAAAAGATAGATAACATGTGTGGTGATCAAATTACAGCTGGGAAATTTATAGATATTGAAACATGCATGACATGATGATTAATATGTGATTCATGCGGGCATTACAACAAGACTCATAGACCGTCATCCAACTGCATCTATGACTAATAATCCACCCTTAGAATGTCATCGTCAACCCGAGATTGGGAGGGATTTGGAGTTATCCTTGGCACACTGCCAGGAGGGGAAATCATCACTGGAAGGCTCTACACCACCATGCCCGCCTCCGGAGTGATGCGTGAGTACTTCATCCCGGGACTATGGGTCCATAGCAATGGCTAGATGGTTGTTCTCTCCACTTTATGCCTCATGTTTAGATCTCGTGAGCTGCCCTACATGATCGAGAGGAGAGAACAACCATCTAGATAATTATATGGACCCGTAGTCCAAGGATGAACTACTCACGCATCATTCCGGAGGCGGGCATGGTGGTGTAGAGCCCTCCGGTGATGAATTCCCCTCCGAGCAGGGTGCCGGGGAGAGCTCCATAACCCTCCCGAACTAGGGTTGATGATTACGGTTGTGATACGGCTTAAACGTATCCTTAATTTCTAATGTGCCATGTTGTTTTCATGTTATTTCCTACATGTTTTCTATACACTTTATGTCATATTTATCGATTTTCGGGACTAACCTATTGACAAGATGCCACAGAGCCAGTTCTCTGTTTTCTGCTGGTTTTTATTTCAGAAAAGTTGTTCTGGAAATACTCGCGGAATTGGAAAATGCAAAGCCCGGAAGTATTAGAATTTATGAAGGTTCCACGTAGTCCCGAAGAGGCCCGAAGAGGGGCCACAGGGGGGCCACACCATAAGATGGCGCGCCCCCTGGCTGCGCCTGGGGGTGAAGTGGGCCCCTCGGCGTCCACCGCCATCGCCCTTTCGCCTATTTATCCCCCCCGATACATCAACCCTAGATATATACCGCTTTTTTCCGAGAAACACCCGAGGCCGCTGTCATCGTAATCCCGAGATCGGGAGGGTTCTGGAGATCTCCTCGGCACCCTGTCGGGTGGGAAATTCATCATCGGAGGGGTCTACACCACCATGCCCTCCTTCGAAGTGATGTGTGAGTAGTTCATACCTGTACTACGAGTCCATAGCAGTAGCTAGATGGTTGTCTCCTCCACTTCATGCCTCATGTTTAGATCTCGTGAGCTGCCCAACATGATCGAGATCATCTTTAAGTAATGCTACATGTTGTGTTTGCTGGTATCCGATGAATGTTGAATGCTATGTCTTATGATTATCAATCTATGATGTTATCTTCATGCATATGTTATTTATGATCTTGCATCCTCTTTGTTATTTGTAGATTCTTTGGCCAAGTAGATGCTAGTAACTCCAAGAGGGAGTATTTATGCTCGATAGTGGGTTCATGCCTCCTTTGAATCTATGCTCATGCCTCCTTTGCATCTATGCTCAAGTGACAGAAACGTGACCGATGGAGGATGTGTTGTTGCCATTAGGGAGAAAACATCGATGTTTACATCGTTTACATTACACACTTTTCTTACTACGATTATCTGTTGCTTGCAACTTAATACCCAACATTTGTTCGGATGATATTCGAAGGGTGGACTATTAGTCATAGATGTAGTTGGATGACGGTCTATGTATCTTGTTGTAATGCCCGCATGAATCACATAGTAATCTTTATGTCTTGCATATGTGATGCATGTAAAATGCATAGATGAATTTTGCATATTTTCACATGGTTTTCTATTACATATTGCATCATATAAGGGTATAATTCAATGTTTTATAGTATTTTGAGGTTAAATTACAAAGTCCCCCAACTTTTATGGAATTAACCCTGCCTGTCAGAAACCCCGTTTTCTATATTTTTGACGTTTCAGGGGGCAAACTTCCGCGAAATCACCTGAAAATCTGCGAGGGTCATTTTCTTGGAAGGAGAAGACTTGCGGGCTAAGGATCCACGAGAATTGGGCAAGGAGGCCCAAAAGAGGACCCTCCACGCGGCCAGATTCCTTGGCCGCGTGAGAGTCCCCCTTTTGGCCCCTATGGCCCCAATTCCTTCCATCTTCGACTTACCGACTCCGTCTTGACCTAAAACCGACTATAAAAAGGGTCCCTCGTACCCTTACGGAGGAGAGCGCCGCCGAAACACCAAAATAGAGACCAGAAGTTCCAGATTGGAGGGGGAAAACTCCGGCGGGGCGCCACCGGTGTGATCTCCTACCCCTCCAACGTCATCTCCGTCAACATCTCCATGAAGAGGGAGTAGTCCACCCCAGAGCTATGGGTTTATGGAAGTAGCACTTGTATCTCTCTCTCTCTATGTGCTTCACTAATTAGATCCGTATGAGCTGCCTCACATGATTACGGGCACCGTTCTAATTCCTATGTGGTGGATCTTTTCTATGATTTATTGAATCTGAGATTGCAATTGTTTCTCTTGAGTTATTTGAGTAGATGTATCTTATGTACCCCCTTCTTATTTGCTAGCTTTGATCAATCTAGTTCTTGAGAGCGTGTGTGGGGTGATGGGTGCATTAGTTGGAGTAACGGGGGGTGGCTAGTGCTGTGAAAGTGACAGAAGTTCAGCGATCCACTTAGGTTTTGTGAAACCTTTCTTAGTTACCTCACTAGGGATAAAAAGGAGTAACTTGTTACCGGGGATTTGAAGTGACACTAATCAATCTCCATGACTAGATCTAGCAAGTTCTTACTTCAACTTCATGTCACATTGCTTAAAGCTATACTCTGGTTTTTCCTTAATTATCGAGGTGTTATGATTTATTTCGCATCTTGGTGGAGTATAAGAGGGATCAATATGACCGTAGAGATCTCTATGCTAGGACGTGATGCCCATATGAAAGTACTCAATGTTAAACATGTTATTGTAATCTCACATGTAATTCTTTATGTCCACCGTCTACCACTTTATTTGAGAGAATGCAAGTGTGAAATCATGAACCCCGGTCCTATTCTAAATATCAGAAAACACTCTAGTTACTTTGCTGCAATTTACTTTACTTGCATCTCCAATTCGAATTTACATTATCTCCATCACCACTTGCATCACAAAAATACAAAAACAATCCATTGCATATTTATTTTCTCATTTGCATTTAGTAGTATATTTAATTATTGCACATTTACTTTCAGTTTTGCATTGCAATTTAGAAGTCTCACACCTTGTGCTTGACAACCACTTGGTGAGGTTGAGGGCACAAAACTCTCTATTTGTTTGCAGGATCCTGGAGGAAGCTTGGAAGACAACTGCTGAAATACTGGCTCCCCAAGAGTTCGATATAAACCCTCGAGTCACCCTCGTGGGGAAGAAGTCTTGCCACTAGCTACACACTCTGCACTTGGAGTCTCAACCTAGCCATCAATATGCACTACGTTGCAGCCTTCATTTCTTTCGGTTGTCCAGCTGTAATTTGTTCACCACACATGTTATTTATTTTTTATGGAGAAACAACACTAGTGAACTGTGGACCCCTGTCTATTTTCTCATACTATTAATACACACACTGCTTCCCATGTTTTCACATTGCTGCTATTGTTTTCATATTGTTCTCATACTGTTATCCATACCATACATTTAACCTATTTGTTATCAGCAAAACCGGTCAGATTGGCAACCTCACTGCTTCGTTGGGGCAAAGTAATTTGATTGTGTTGTGTAGGTTCCACGTTGTTGCTGAACCGGTAGTGCGCCCTACCATCTCAGATGCATCAACCTTCTGAAGTTACTCCTTCCTCCTATTGGTCGCTTAAACCTTGGTTTCTTTCTGAGGGAAAACTGCTGTTGTGCTCATCATACCTTTCGCTTGGGGTTTTCCAACGAGTGCAAGACCTGCACCATCAAGCTATTTTCTGGCGTCGTTGCGTGGGAGAAAGAGAATTTCTGCAAGGGGAGTCTCTCACTTCCAATCTCTTTACTTTGTTATTGTTTTCCTTAGTTTATTTTATTTTCCCTTGTTTTCTTCTCTTTATAAAAGAACACACAAAAAAATAGTTTTTATTCTAGATGTTATTTTTGTTATCCTTGCTTTATCATGCTTGTTATCAATGTTTGATGTCTTTGAAACTAGATCTTATTGGCAAGATGGGTTCACAGAAGAACAACAAAAATATTATAAGAATACCGCTTTCCACAAAAAAGGGATACACTTATGGGAGCAAATTAATAGATTGCATAACTATGCTAAAAACTTGTGCTCTACTTGTAATGTTACTTATTTATTTGATAAATCTTGTTGATTTAGGAGGTATAAACACATCCCCTTTCAATGTGAGTGTAATGATGATGTTACCATATCTTCTTCTGATATTTTTCCCGCCGTGTTCTTGAGTGTGGTCCATCTCTGGATATACTCGCGGGTGGACTCACCGCTCTTCTGCCAGCAAGCTCGCAGTTCCTCGATATAAGCTGGCATCTTGTATGTCGCCTGGAAGTTCTTTCTGAAGTCACGGGTGAGATTGTCCCATGATCCGTAATGTGCAATGGTGCTTGCATTGATGGTGCCTTGATGTTGGCAATGCGTGTTGGGAACCCCAAGAGGAGGGTGTGATGATCACATCGGTAAGAATTTCCCTCAATTAAGAACCAAGGTTATCAATCCAGTAGGAGAAAGAGGATCTTCGGAAGGTTGATGCCACTGACGATGGTGATGGTGCCTCACCGGTGTCAGCAACAACGCGGAACCTGCACACAACACAACCAAAATACTTTGTCCCAACGGTACAGTGAGGTTGTCAATCTCACCGGTCTTGCTGAAAACAAAGATTAGACGTATAGTGTGGAAAACGGTATATTCTTGCAGTAAGTAAAGAAAGCAGGAAATTGTAGAGGTTTGTTTAACAGTGTAGGAAAATGGACCGTGGTTCAAAGGTTTACTAGTGGTGTCTCTCCATAAAAGATAGCATGTTGGGTGAATAAATTACTGTTGGGCAATTGACAAATAGAGGTTGCACTGTAGTGCACATTCATGACATGATGACTACTATGATATTTAGTGCGGGCATTACAACTATATACATAGACCGTAAACCAACTACATCTATGACTAATAATCCACCCTCAGGTTATCATCCAAGCCCCCTTAGGTATTAAGTTGCAAGCAACAGATAATCGCATTAAGCAATGTGTGTAATGTAAGCAATGTTTGTACATGTGGGCACTCACACCGTTGTTTTCTCCCTAGTGGCAACAACACATCCTCCCCCGTCACGTTTCTGTCACTTGAGGAAACAGGCGAAAATGAGGCATGAACCCACTATCGGGCATAAATACTCCCTCTTGGAGTCACTAGCAACTACTTGGCCAGAGCAACCACTAGCAATGGAAAGCATGCAAGATCACAAATAACAAATGCAATAAAGACTATAATCAACTTGGCATAAGTTCAATATTCATCGGACCCCAGCAAACACAGCACATAGAATTACATAAGAACAATCTCGATCATGTTAGGCAGCTCACGAGATCTATACATTGAGGCATAGGAGGAGAAGACAACCATATAGCTACTGCTATGGACCCGTAGTCCAAGGATGAAGTACTCACGCATCACTCTGGAGGCAGGCATGGTGATGAAGAGGCCTTCGGTGATGATCTCCTCTCTGGCAGGGTGTCGGGAGACAGCTTCAGAACCCCCTGATCTAGGGTTTTTTTGACACCATTACTGTGGGGGAAACCCCCACAGCCCCCCCATTTATTAAATATATAAAAAAGTTATTTACAAATGTACAATATGTACAAGAAAACTATGGGAGTGAATTAATCCATGATGTCAAAAAAACAGAGTCTGCACTCTTCACCCTGTACTTAAGCAGAGTGACTTCCTGTGTAAACAGGGCCTTCCAACCTCTGAAAGTTGGCTTGATGTTCTTGAAGATCCATCCATTCCTTTGCTTCCAGATGCACCAGCAAGCCAGGATCACAATCTCCACAAAACAAGAACCAGCAAAATGCTTTCTGGCATACATGATAGCATAAGATGGTGTGCCAGGTATCCAAGGAATCTGCAAGTAATTCCAAATCCTTGTACTGAATGTACAATTGAAAAACAAGTGTCTCCAATCCTCAAGAACATGGTCAGGGCACAGGACACAATCAGATGATGAATTAATGGTCCAATGTCGTCGAATTAACATGTCCCTGGTATTAATTCTATCATGCAGGATAAGCCAAGCAAAAAATCTATGCTTAGATTGACACTTGCTCCTCCAAATTGTAAAAGAAATTGGATCATCAGGGACATCAGAAAAATGGTGTTTATAAAAAGAGCTAGGACGTAATCTGCCACTAGAATGTGGGCTCTTCCATTGATCTGTAATGCCAAGTTGCAACGTAAAATGACCAATCATGCCTTTCAATAACCTAAGCTCTTCATTTGCTTGAACTGACAGGGGTAAAGCAAAGTTCTGGAGACAATCTGTGCCAAGCAGGAAATCATTTACAGACTGAAATTTGTCTTTGGCAAAAGAAAAAAGTCTTGGGAAGGTTATCTTAAGAGGTTGAGGCTGCCATTTGTCTTCCCAAAACAATATTGTGTAACCATTGCCCACACAGCATGTAGTGTAGTTCCTGTAACTCCCAGATAATGCCAATATATTTTTCCACCAGAAAGAACCAGACTCAACCACAGCATGAGGAACAGCCTTATAATAGTAAGCATCAGTAACAAGTTGCACCCAAGGCAAGGCTTCCTGATTATAAAGTTTATCAAGATGTTTTAATAAAAGGGCAGAGTTCTGGATTTTCAAGTTAATTACTCCCAGCCCTCCCTTTTTCTTTGGTTTGCACACCATATGCCAAGCTGCAAGTGATTGAGCTTTTTCCTTTCCTCTTTTACTCCACAAGCAATGCCTTCTTGCTCTGTCAATAACCTCAATGACACCAGTAGGAATAACAAGAGAAAGCATATAATAGGTTGGCAAGGATGATAACACAGAATTCACTAGCACCAGTCTATCTCCATATGACAAAAAAGAGGAGGTGGCAGAAAGTCTCCTTTCAACTCTATCAATCAAAGGAGAGAAATCCTTGATAGAGGGTTTAGTGGTACCCATAGGCAAGCCTAGGTAAGTGAAAGGCATAGACCCAGTTTTGCATTGGAAAAGTTCAGCCAGAGCATTAGCTTCCTCATCAGTTAAGTTGATAGGAATTAAAGATGATTTATGAAAATTGATTTTCAGGCCTGTAAAAGCAGCATAGGTGTTGAGAATATCCTTGAAAACATCCAGGTCTTTGGCACATGCTGGAAGCACCACAATAGTATCATCAGCATACTGAATTATAGGAAAATCTTTACGGACTGGGATAGGAGAGGAAAGTAGACCATCAGAGTACGCTTTGTTAACTAAACTCTGTAATAAATCAGCTCCTTCAACAAAAAGAAGTGGAGACAAAGGATCTCCCTGTCTAACTCCTCTTTTGCAATGAAATTTCTTCCCAGGTATTCCATTGAGTAGAACAGAAGAAAAACCTGATGCTAAAATTTCTCTTACCCAATTGAGGAATAAATCTGGAAACCCCTTAAATTTTAGGACTTGTATAATGGCATCATGGTCCAAAGTGTCAAAGGCTTTTTCAAAGTCAATCTTGAGAACCACAATTTTTCTTTTGGACTGTTGACACTGATGCAGAAACTCAAAAGACCAAGCAAGGCAATCCTGGATGGTTCTTCCCTTAATAAAACCATATTGGTTATCATGAATTGTATCACAAATCACATTTTGCAACCTATTAGCAATAAGCTTGGTGACAAATTTGAGACAAGTATTAGTCAAGGAGATAGGTCTGAAATCATTGACAGTTTCAGGAGAGTTTGATTTTGGGATAAGAGTGATATATGAGTCATTAATACTTTGTAAAGATAAATTCCCTGAATGGAAATCATGGCAGAGCTTTGTGAAATCTTCCTTTAACACCTCCCAGCATTTTTTAACAAAGAGTCCATTGAAACCATCAGGGCCTGGTGCTCTATCAGTCTTAAGGGATTTCATAACAGAAGTAATCTCTTCTGTAGTAAAAGGCTCAACCAAGCATTGTAAACTAACAGTTGGATGTAGGATATTGGAGAGATCTAAAAGTTGTGATGTGACAGAGGAGACTCCCATTCTGTTCTTGAAACAAGTCCAAAAGGCAGCTTCCTTGTGATGATGATCTATTAAAGATACACCTTCCTCGTTTTTAATTTCAGCTATAGTGTTAAATCTATAACGCTCTGTAGCTTTAGCATGGAAAAATTTAGTATTTTCACCACCAAGTTGCACCCAACGGATAGTGCATCTATTCTTCCAATATGCAGACTGAGATAACAGCAACTTTTGCAAGTGAGCTTTAACAATGTTTCTGAAATTGAATTCAGGTCTACTGAGGTTTCTCTCCTCCTCCAGAGTATCCAAGATTAAAATCACCTTATTGCATTTAGCAATTAATAGCTTCAAGCTTGAAAGATTTCTACCCCATCTCTTGAGCTCATGTCTGATGTTTTTTAATTTAGCAGTAATAGTGGCCGCTATGTTATTCTTCCTAACATGCCACTTCCAGACTCTAGCAATAAGATCCATAAAACCAGGTTGATGTATCCAGTGATTTTCAAATCGAAAAATCTGAGCTTTAGGAATGTTGGTGGATATGGAGATAACACATGGCACATGATCAGATGTTGACTTAGCCAAGGGCATAACCAAAGTGTTAGGAAAGTTCAAAGTCCACCAAGTGCTAGTAAAGAACCAATCAAGTTGCTCAAGCAAAGGTTGATCTTGCATATTAGACCAAGTAAAGGATCTACCTTTTAAAGGCAGTTCAATCAGGCCTAGATGACTAATAATTTCATTGAAAATGAATATATCATTCATATCAGCTCCAGGTTTGTTCCTGTTCTCCACTGATCTAATAAAATTAAAATCTCCCACTATCAACCAATTTTCATAAGTAGGAATTGATAAATCAAAAAGCCATTGAACAAAGAAGTCCCTGTCAGGGCCACTACAGGGACCATAAACAGTAACCAAAGTCCATGCAGAGAGATTATGTTTGGAGGTAAAATTAATCTGAATGGCAGACTTGAAACAATCAATCAATTCTCCATCAAAAATGGAACTATTCCATAGAACAATAATTCCACCTGAAGCTCCCACAGAAGGAGAGAAGACAAATTTGTCAAACCTTTTTGGACAAAAGGATCTAATAAAACTGTGATCAAAACTTTCACACTTAGTTTCTTGCAGGCAGATAACTGCACATTGGCTCTCTTCAATTTTGTTATAAACCAGAATTCTCTTATTTTTATCATTTAAGCCTCTGATATTCCAATCCATCACTCTCCAATCCAATAATCAGGTGGTTGACGATGACGGCGGCTGCAGAAATTTTCCGGAATATATGATCAGGTGCTTAGAATTTTCCTTTGGAGGGGAATAAATAGGAAAAAGGGCAAAGGCGGTGGAGCCCTCGGGGGCCCACACCACCCTCCGGCGCGGCCAGGGGGGGGGCGCGCCCCCCTATGGTGTGGGCCCCATGAGGCCCCTCTCCGTGTCTCTTTGGGACTCCGTGGAACCTTCGGGAACTCTAAGACTTCCGGGCTTCGAATTTTCCAATCCCGAGAATATTTCCAAAACAACTTTTTTGAAACTAAAAATAGCAGAAACAGGGAACTGGCTCTGTGGCATCTTGTCAATAGCTTAGTCCGGAAAATCGATAAAAATGACATAAAGAAGGGAGAAAACATGTAGCAATTGGCATAATATCATCATGGAACATCAGAAATTGTAGATACGTTGGAGACGTATCACGCAAGCGGTCTTCCTTCGAGCCAGCTACGGGCAGTACCTACGAGGTTCATGTTTAGGTACTGCATGATTGTTGTCTTGTTCCCGTGTTAGCAACCATGACTTGGGCTCCTGCGCGCTGTCGTACTTTGGGACCTCTGTTGTGAGCTTGAATCTTTTGGGCATCGGTGCCTTGCGGATGCTGCGGCTGAAGCACATTGCGTCACAAGCTTCCTCGTCAGAGGAGGTGGATAGCGATCGGGCGCGGTCCTGCGGGCTCGAGCCTTGTCGACCTTGCTCTGTGCGATGTCTCCACGCGCGTCGTGTTGAGTTTGGTCGCGATTATCCTCCTGCTGCAGTTCCCTGCTGCGGTGTCACGACCGGCTTCCATGGTGTCGTGGGCTGCTATCGCGGTTTCGCGGGCTATCGCCACGTCGTCTGGCTTCTTTTCCTTGGGATCGGCGAGGTGACCACTTATCTCCTCTCTTTTGCAACGTACTCTCGCGTCTGCGAGGTGTTTTGTCCACCCAAGGGGTTTTATCAGCCTCTGGAGTTGTCGCGTGCTTGCGGTTCTGGGCGGCGGTCGCTGCTCCGGCCATACCTAGCCCCTTCTGGTGTGGAAGTGGAAACTACCGAACGTCAAGCTGACGCTTTTCTCGAGTCCGCTGAACCCAGGGAGAGATTCCGGCAAGTGGGGCGTGTAGACGAGCGACCCGAAGCGGATTGGCTCCGTTGGAGTCGATGATCCCGTGCTCCAGTTGAAGCTTGGCAAAGATGAGGCCGAAGATGCCGTGGATCCAGCGCCTGCAGTTCCCACAGACGGCGCCAATTGTCGATTAGTCATCTCGACAAGTCACTCGGATGATCCAGTAGGGTTTTTATTAAGAGAACGAATAAGGCGATGGTGATAATCGTCGGCTAACGGGGGGCACGATTTACCCATGTTCGGGGCCCTCGTAGAGGTAAAACCCTTAATTCTGCTCTTCTGATCTGTATTATGAGTAGATCGATTACAAAGGTGGGTGCACAAGCCGAGAGATTAATCTCGAGCTTATGCCTCTGGTGGTGGAAAAGTAGATTGGATCCCCTCTCTGTGGTTCCCCCAGCGTTTAAATAGATAGTTGGGTCTCAAACAGCATGGGGGGGTTACAAACCCTAGCTCTAGGTCGGTGGGAGCCTTCCTTCTTGACCCGCAAGTCTTGCGGGTGGGCGTCCACTGGGCCTTCTAGAATTGCGGGGTAGCACTTCGTATTTGGCCTTGGTCTTGGGCCTTCAACCGGGTAGGCCCACTCGATAGGTCTTGGAGCCATCCCGGCGTCAAGGCATGATAAAGCAAAAAATAACAAATAGAATAAGAACTATTTTTTTGTGTTTTTTATATATAGAAACAAACAAGAAAAATAAAATAAAATAAGCAAAACTAAAACAAAGTAAGGAGATTGGAAGTGAGAGACCCCCTTGCAGAAATTCTCTTCCTCCCCGGCAACGGCGCTAGAAAACTTTATGGTGACGGGGGAGTGATTGTTTCTTGATGACTTTGAACTCCCCGGCAACGGCGCCAGAAAACTTTGTTGATGAGTAACGTTGGTCGACCCCAAGTGCAAGGTATGAAGAGTGCAGCAGCAAGTTTTCCCTCGGAAAAGAAACCAAGGTTGAATCGACTAGTAGGAGGACAATCAATGTCTGAAGGTTGATGCAGCTGAGGTGGCAGGACGCACTATCGGTTCAGCAGCAACGTGGAACCTACACAACACAATCAAATTACTTTGCCCCAACGTAGCAGTGAGGTTGTCAATCTCACCGGTTTTGCTAAACACAAAGGGGTTAAACATATTGCATGGAAAATAGTAGGAACAGTATGAGAGCGGCATGAAAGCAGTAGGTGTTTATCAGTATGAGGAAAAAATGAACGGGGTCCACAGTTCACTAGTGGTGTCTCTCCGTGAAAGATAAATAACATGTGTGGTGTACAAATTACAGCTGGGCAATTGACAGAAATGAAGGCAGCACCGTAGTGCACATGCAAGACATAAAGATTACTATGTGATTCATGTGGAATTACAACAAATACATAGACCGTTATCCAACTACATCTATGAATAATAATCCACCCTCCGAATATCATCCGAACAAATGTTAGGTATTAAGTTGCAAGCAACAGATAGTTGCAGTAAGCAAAGTGTGTAATGTAAACAATAACATCATCCTTAGACAAAGCATTGTTGTTTTCTCCCTAATGGCAAGAACACATCCTCCATTTGTCACATTTCTGTCACTCGAGCACAGATGCAAAGGAGGCATGGACCCACTGTCGAGCATAAATACTCTCTCTTGGAGTTACTACATGTTGTGTTTGTTGGGATCTAATGAATGTTGAATGCTATGTCTTCTGATTATCAATCTACCATGTTATCTTCATGCATATGTTATTTATGATCTTGCATGCTCTCTGTTATTAGTAGATGCTCTGGCCAAGTAGATGCTAGTAACTCCAAGAGGGAGTATTTATGCTCGATAGTGGGTTCATGCCTCCTTTGCATTTGTTCTCGAGTGACAAAAAACGTGACGGATGGAGGATATGATGTTGCCATTAGGGAGAAAACAACAATTGTCTAAGGATGATGTTATTGTTTACATTACACACTTTCCTTACTGTGATTATCTGTTGCTTGCAACTTAATACCCAACGTTTGTTCGGATGATATTCAGAGGGTGGATTATTAGTCATAGATGCAGTTGGATGACGGTCTATGTATCTGTTGTAATTCCCGCATGAATCACATAGTAATCTTTATGTCTTGCATATGCACTACGGTGCAGCCTTCATTTCTGTCTATTGCCTAGTTGTAATTTGTTCGCCATACATGATATTTATCTTTTATGGAAAGACACCACTAGTGATCTGTGGACCCCGGTCCATTTTCTCATACTGATAATACACACACTGTTTCCATTTTTTTCACATTGTTGCTACTTTTCTCATAGTGTTTTCCACACCATATGTTTAACCTCTTTGTTATCAGCAAAACCGGTGAGATTGACAACCTCACTTCTTTGTTGGGGCAAAGTAATTTGCTTGTGTTGTGTAGGTTCCACGTTGTTGCTGAACCAGTTGGGAGTCCTGCCATCTCAGCTGCATCAACCTTATGAAGTAACTCCTTCCTCCTACTGGTCGATCAAACCTTGGTTTCTTTCTGAAGGAAAACTGCTTCTCTGCTCATCATACCTTCCTCTTGGGGTTTCCAACGAGTGCAAAATCTGCACCATGAGGCTGTTGTGGATATTTTTGGTGGAAAAGGCTCGGGTCTTTAGGGTTAACCTGTGGAGGAGCTTAAATAGGCAAGAGGGCAACGTCGGTAGGCGGATAGGGGTCCCACACCACCTGCTGGAGCGGCCAGGAAGGTGGGGTCACCGCCCTATGGTGTGGGGCCTCGAGGGACCCTCTCCGGGTCCCCTCCGGACTCCGTGTATATGACATATTTATAAGACTTGTGGGGTTTGATTCTTCCAATTCTGAGAATATTTCCAGAACAACTTTTCTGAAACGAAAAATAGCAGAAAACAGGAACTGGCTCCGTGGAATCTTGTCAATAGGTTAGTCCCAGAAAATCCAAAAAAATGAAATAAAGTGTACTGGAAACATGTAGCATATAGTATGAAAACAACATGGAACATCACAAATTATGGATACATTTAGTACGTATCAAGCATCCTAGGTCCTATCGAGTAGATAAAACGATAAAACAAACAATTTCTTAGGTGACATGCTACCAACATAAACTTGATCATCATAGTAATGTAAAGCATGTAAAGTAGGATCAAATGAATAAAGGTTGTGGTTTATAGTTGATATCAAATAGAGTAATGTATAAACCATTAGGAAGAATAAAGTAAAACTTTTCAATGAATCAATACTAAAATACAATAAACCGTGCAAAGTATATTAAAGGTGATTTAAGCTTCAAAACAACAATATAATCATCCTATGCATCAAACTATCACAACAAATCCTATTAGGATCAAGTCAAGTAACAACAATATGCAAGTAGGCAAATCATTAAACTATTTATGCACTCAAAACAAGCAAGCTTTCTGTATTGGTCCCTGGCACTAGTATGTTATGGCTAAAAGAACATTATGGGGGGTTTGGAAGGTCAATGGAAGAAAGTCTCACACAACTGAAAGTGATCATTAGACAAAAGGAAGTCTTATAGTCAAAGTTATGCAAGAAGTAGTGATTGCCACACAAGAGATGCACATAGAGCTATAAGTGTATGAAAGTTGCCTAATGGAACTAGTAGGGGTGCATCCATCTACTCACGAACACCTAGAGCACTTTGGAGGAGGCTCATCATTGGAATATACAAGCCAAGTTCTATAATGTAAAGTTCCCCCACATAGTTATGCAAATCATAAAATGAAAACTCTCTCCAAACTGAAGTATTGGTGCTAGATAAGAACAAGTGTGGAATAAATGATAGTAATGCTGCCCCTCTCTCTTTATTATCTCTCTTGGCTTGTCCTTTTTTTGGGCCATTTTCTATTTTTTTATTTTATTTTTATATACAACCTCACCGGTAGGGGCAACACTCTATTTTACAATGAATCATCAAACTTTTAGTACTCATAACTCAAACTGAAATATCTCTGATATATAAAACTAAATGCTCTTGCCAGTGTAGTAGTATGCAAAATAACAATGAAGCACGTCATCAACTCACATAATGAAGATGAATGTTGTATGGCAATATATCTCTGAATGGCTATGGAAATGCCATGATAGGTAGGTATGGTGGCTGTTTTGAGGAGGATATTTGGACTTATGTGTAGAAGAACAAAGTCCTCCCACAGGGTTTGGATGCACTGGCGAAGTTTGCACCAACTCTCAATGTGAGAATGAGCAATGCATAGTACCGAAGAGGCTAGCAAATATGGATGGTGGGAGTGCCAGGAAACATCAACCTAGAACTCACAAGTTAAAAGATTACAACTAGAGATATTATCTTACAAGGCATAATGAAAATCATTCCAAAAGGGTCCATGACAGTGACAAGTCACTGTTGGCTACCCCGACCTTAGCGCGTAACAAAAAGACATTACGATTGCTGTTAGCAAAGGAAGTCATATACCATTATACTATCAACTGGTTATTCAAGCGTGGCATAGTTTCAAGCTTTTAGACCAACCATTATTATTGTTTACTTTACTAAACCAGCAAGTTTACCATTAAGCATATTAATATCTCAAAACAACATGAAATAATCAAGTGAAGCAGTTTAGTGATCTACAAGAATACGCAAGTATTTTTCGATATACCATCTACTAGATGTAGCATTTTCTATTTCCATCGAACACCATTCAATATATATTTCAACACAAACACTCTCCAACTAATATATCAATGAAACAATAGAGTACTACTACTACTCTACTAGAACTAACAACTCTGAATAAGGGATGCATAAAAACATGAGCTGAAAAGACTTGCATCAGCTAAAAGAAAAACTAAGAATACGAGCATGACGAGTATTCATATGAAAAGGCGGAGTGTGTCTCTCCCACACAAGAATGCTGGGTTCCAACTATGTTTATTGCAGTAAGGAAAACAAAATAAAAGAAAAGAAAAGCAAAAAAAGACTCCAAATAAAAGTGCATATGATGTGACTAGATATAAATATGGTTTCACTAGAAGTGACCTGATAAGTTGCGGATGAAGAAGGGGATGCCTTGAGCATCCCCAAGCTTAGACGTTTGAGTCTTCTTAGAATTTGCTGGGATGAACCACGGGGGCATCCTAAGCTTTGGATTTTCACCCTTCTTGATCACATTATATCATCTTCTTCTCTTGACTCTTGAAAACTTTCTTCACACCAAACTCAAAGTAATTCTCATTAGAGGGTTAGTGCATAATAAAAAGTTCACATGTTCTCCTTGGACACAAGCATTATTAATATTTTTAAATGTTAGCTACAACCATAGATATTTTATGGAGCAAAGAAATCCACTCAACATAGTAAAAGAGATAATGCAAGTAAAAAGGCAGAATCTGTCAAAACCTCAAATCGAAAAACTTAAAACTAGAAAATAAAATCAGAATTAGCTGAGGATTAGGCACACAAGTTTATAGGTCATTTTGATCTTTCTGTGATTTTACACGGATCTAACAGTGGACAACAAAAATCAGTTTTCTGCGCATAAATCCAAATCTAACACCAACTCTCACTAGAGACTTTACTTGGCACAACTACTACATGAAAATAAACATACAAAGGAGTTGCTATAGAAGTAACTTTACTAGCAAGCTATCATATCACTTTTTTGTTGGACTTGCAGGTTGGAAGAAGTTCAGTACAAGATTCAGATTTTTGGACATATACTTGAAGCCAACGGCACAATGAAAGTGTTTTCCTAGCATACTCATACAACATATACTCTTGTGATGTGCATTATCAGATTTTTAGGCACACAAATGTCCATAGAAACCAACGTCCACAGACTGAACATCTGAATACTTCTGTGTTTTTGCTGCATGAAATCCTACATAGTGTAACAAAAAGACGCATGACATTCTTGTTGGAAATCCGAAAGAGAGATAGTAGGGAGGGGTACCTGTGCTCTGGTATGTACTATTAGTTGCATCTATGAGTTCCTTTCGAGATTCGAATCCTTATGAATTGTTTCAGCTCTAGGGTCCATGATGCTCTGGATCTCGAAGGGAAGAAGGGATTAAGGGAGAGAGAATGGAAGAGTAGAAGGGAGAAGCTGGATTTGGAATTGGGGGCTGCCCCGTGGTTGTGTTCGCGATGAAGGTGCAGGACCGAGCCCACGAGGGCGTGTTTGCGATGAACGGGGCAGGAACGACGCATGCAGCTTTGTCACAATGATTCTTTCCTTGCGCAAGGAGTTGATGAATGCCAGATTTACGTGGGTGTGCGTGGATCAGGTGGTCCCCTGCCGGAAGCGCGTTGTCACGCTTTTTGCGTCGCGGAGTCTTGTCCCTTTCGCGCGCAAGCGATTTTCACATCGCGAGCCGCGCGGGTAGCACGCGTAAACAGCCTGAATGTAGTCGTGTCCTAAATATAAGTTCCAGCTACTCCCTCCGTCCGGGTTTAGGAGTCGTCTAAGGAAAATCATCGCGACCAAGATATGTTTTTACTGGCCACCGTTTCTACCAATTACGTGACAGCTTCCATTTCTTGTCATAATTGACGCAGTAAAATTCGATATGCAAACCGTCACACCGCATGCACCAAACAATTTCACACCGGATAGTACACATAGACACCCACAATTAAACCACGGGTTTTAGGCTAATAAATATTACGTGTGTAGTTCATTGCTGGACAAATAGATTTTTGTTAGAGGACCGGTAAACCCGTACGGGAAGTAGTTATAGTTTCCCGATCAATCTATTCATTAATTTCGGAGAGAAAAAATCTGAGCCAAGCTAGTACTCATTTTTAGACTAAAAGGGTGTCCCTCGGCTTCATTGAAACCAAAACGCAGCCAACGGCTGTTTAAGTTGTTTTACAGCACACGAGCAAACGCCCACACGGCGAGCTGGTAGTCTAAACAGAGCAAAAGCTCAACAGGGGGAAGATAGTAGTTTCAACAGGCAACGCACAACTCCCACAAAACAAGGAACCAACGAAACAACACACGCAGCCGCTAAGGAAAGGACTTGGCCCAGAACTTGGCAAGCACTTTTTTGCACGTTGCTTCCTGAGCAGTATCCACTTCTGGCAGCAACATCACTTCCAGGCAATTCGAAGTAGTTCTCCTCGTCGTCTGTTCAGCTTCAGTTGATCTCGTCCAGGATGGCCGTAGATGATGGAGGCGCCAAGACCCTCTATTGCTCCAGCTCCTCCACAGTTCTTCGCCAGACGTCCCGAACACCTGGCCAGACGAGCCCCTGAAAACACATAGCATTCCTTAGTTTCCATAACGCCATAACACTGCAGCACAGGTAGAGTTGATATGCGAGTTCTTTTTTTCACTTATCCACCATCTGGCAATGCTTTCAAAATCAGAGCCCACATTCACACCTAGTAACTCAGAGACAACAGGCCAGACCTGCTTCGCCACGAAACAATTAAAGAATAAGTGGCAGCAAGTCTCTGTCTCAGAACAGAACAAACAGGAGCCATCTAAAACTGTCCGGCGTTTGGCCAAATTATCCCTAGTTAACAGTCGATTATTAGCGAGGAGCCAAAGAAAGACATGTAGGCGCGGCTGAACCCTGAGCCCCCAGACAACTGGGGTATGTATGGGGACAATCCCTCTGTTGTTAACAAATCCATAGAAAGATCGAACATTATAGATGCCTGATGAATGGAACATCCATACAGGTACATCCTCCCCTTCTGCTAACGTTACTGTGTTAACTAACTGAACGAGTTCAAGCCATAGGGCATAGCCTTCAGGAGAAACATTCCTCCTAAAGGTAAGGTGCAGTTCACCGTTTTGGTAAGCCTGGGCCACTGTAATCTCTTGTTCATTTGAAATTTCAAATAGACTCCAATAACATACAACAAGACTACAATTTCCAATCCATATATCACTCCAGAATTTGGTTTTTCTACCATTACCTACCTTCCATTTATATCCACATTTAGCAGCTCTAGCCGCCCACATTACTCCTTTCCAAAAAGGAGAACAGACATTGGGGGCAGAGGAGAAAACATTAGGGTCAGGATCATATTTGAAATCAACAATTTGTTTCCAAATTTTGCATGGATCATTGTGGTATCTTTTAATCCAGGAGGCTAATAAGCACAAGTTAAAGTCTCCTAAATTCTGGACACCTAATCCACCAAATTCCTTTTTCATGGAAACCAAGTCCCAGTTGGCTAGATGATACTTTTTATTATTCTCAGAATCACTCCATAGGAAGTGAGCCATCTGAGAATTAATGGCTTTAATAGCCCATTTAGGAAACTTGATAACTGACAGGAGATACATAGGTATACTAGCCAAGCAAGCTTTTAAAAGCACTAATCTACTTTGATAGTTAAGAAGCTTACCCCTCCAGCCTGCAAACCTTTTAAAGGTTTTATCCATAAGAGGTTGTAAGTCTTTTTTTTCAGTTTGGAATAATGCAGAGGTACACCAAGGTACTTACAGGGAAAATCAGCTGTTTTACAACAAAAAATCTAAGCAAAAAGATTTTTTTTATCCTCATCAATATGCACAGACATTAAATCAGATTTGTGATAATTTATCCTCATGCCAGACATTTGTTGATAACAGGCTAAGATCCATTTTAGATTCCTAGCAAATTCCATTTTAGCCTCAAGGAAAAGGATTGTGTCATCAGCATACTGAAGACTAATAATCCCACCAGGTATCACCTGTGGAAGAAGGCCTTGGATTAAACCACCAGCAGCTGCTTTGGACAGCATTTTGGAAAACACATCCCCTACCAGGTTAAAAAGGATGGGGAGCAGGGATCTCCTTGCTTAAGGCCTTTACCTACTTTAAAGTAAGAGCTATTGGTGTCATTAATCCTGACACAAAGAGAACCCCCTACTAAAAGCTTTTTAATCCAAGTCCTAAAAATAGGACCAAATCCTCTGGTTGCAAGCATTTCATCTAGAAAATCCCAGTCCACTCTATCATAAGCCTTTTCATAATCCAGTTTCAGAACAAGGGCAGGCTCCCCCCTGGAGTGGGCTGCATGAATTAGTTCTTGAGCAGAGACCACATTCTCTAGGATAAACCTACCCTTGATGAAGGCAGTTCGGTTGGGAGAGATCAATCTACTAGCAACCATAGAGAGTCTATTGGTAATTGCTTTTGAAATTATTTTCAAACTGTAGTTGCCCAGGCTAATAGGCCTGAACTTCTTCATCTCTCTAGCTTCAGGTTCTTTTGGGATCAAGGTTACTATAGCATAGTTAAGCCTAGCAACAGGCAAATTACCAAACTCAAAATCCTTAACTAATGCCATAAGGTCATCCTTAACAGTCTCCCAGAATTTTTTATAAAAGAGGAAAGAGAACCCATCTGGGCCAGGAGCTCCATTAGCATAAGAGCCAAAGGCAGCTTCCTTAATTTCTTCCTCAGAGAAGGGTTTCTGTAGCATAAGATTTTCCTCAGAGGTAACTAATTCCTCCTGCTCCCAAAAACCCTCTCCTAATCCAAGGTTCATCCTAGTTTCAGCAGCAAATAAAGACTTATAGAAGTCCATTGCCACTTGAAGCATATCACCTGTTTGGTCAACAGGACCATTAGGCCCATCAAGGACAGCAAGTTGTTTCTTCCTTCTTCTCTGATTGGCTATTGCATGAAAATAAGAAGTGTTCCTATCACCCTCTTTGATGAACTTATCTCTAGATCTCTACCAAGCCTTAGTTTCTTCTAGTTTGAGCAACCTATCCAGGTCACATTTGATTTGCTTGAGCCTGTTTTTTTCCTGCTCAGAGAGGAGGTTGGACTCAGAGAAGGTATCCAGGATATCAAATTCCTAGATGAGGTCATTTCTTTCTTTTCTGTTAGCAGCATCAATATTGATGCTCCACCCCTTGCAGTTTTTTCTGAGATTTCTCAACTTGAACTGCCACCTATCAATAGGGGAGGTCAAGGTACAAGGGGAAGCCCACACTCTCTTAACAAGATCATGAAACTCTGGATATTCAAGCCACCACTTCTCAAATCTAAATAATCTGGGAGGTGGAGCAACATCAGAGCCAGTGTCCAGCAAGAGAGGGGTATGATCACTGATGGGTTTAGGAAAAGCCCTAACAGTAGTAAGAGGGTACTTTGCATCCCAGTCAGTGCTAGCAAGGATTCTATCCAAACTGGCCATAATGGGGTCATCTTGGTTATTGGACCAAGTATACCTCCTATTAGATAGCTCATAATTCATTAAGGCCCATGAATTAATCCAATCATTAAACAAAAAGGTCCAGTTAACATTAACCGTTCCATTGTTCTTCTCAGATGCATCCCTAACAAGATTAAAGTCACCCCCTATCAAAGTAGGGAGTGAACTCTTATCCATGATATTGTGTAGTTCAGCAATAAACTGCACCTTAAAATCGTAATAGGGAGTGACATAGACTACAACCAATTGCCACGAAAAATCATCCATAAGGTTCCTAACAGTCACAGCAACACAGAATTCAAAACAAGTGTGGGAAACAATCTCAAACTTGTCTGTTCTGAATCCCACTAGGATACCACCAGCAGTACCCTTGGCAGGAAGGGAAATCCAGGAAAATTCCTAGGGGCCAGAGATAAATTTCAGAAAACTGGGAGGAAAAGTCATCCTCTTAGTTTCCTGGATCCCAACAAAGTCCAGTTTATTTTTGAAAATAAATCAGCTAAAGCTTGTTTACGGCCAGGTCTCCCTGTGCCTCTACTGTTCCATAGGCCTCCTATCATGAGAATTATGTTTTTTCCTACTGACGGTCACCCAGGGGTTACTTTTAAGGCCTGATTCAGGATCAGCCAACTGATCAGAATTCAGACAAGTATCCTTACTTGGTCTAGGCATAGTAATAGCAGGGAATTGAGTATCACTATCAAGATCAATACTTTTAGGAAGAGAAGCAATTGGATTATCAACAGCAAAAGCATGATTGAGAGAAATCTCATCCTGAACCATTTGATTTATATTAAATTGTTCCTCAGCTACACTAGCACCACATGAGATATTTAAAACATCCAACATATCACCAAGGATGTGAGGATCTAAGACAGCAAATGAGTTACCTTTAAAGGTACGCGGGATTTCCAAATTCTTCTTCATTTTGTACTTTTCTGCCTTCTCAACAATGTTAGCAGCACCATGGTTCCTAGCACTCCTTCTGGTTGCAACAGTAGGGCCCCATTTTGGCTTCTTGGATTCCTTGACAGGCTGAATAACAGAGGAGGCTTCATCCAGAGCAGGAAGCAGAGTTCTCTTGGTACCACTAATGAGAGTAACCACATCAGGATCAAGGTGTTCTGTGCAGGGATCATCCATAGGTGCATCTTCATCTGTATCCATCCCAGCATCAAACAGATCTTTGTAAAGGTCCAGGTCAATAGTAGCATTTTCCAATTGCAAGATACACCTAGGGGCAGCAGGATCAGGAGTAGGAGCAGGAATAACTTGTAGAGGTTTAGGAAATGGGCCCTCCCAATCCCAAACACCATCATCAAACTTATCATACTGCAACTTATCAGGTAAGGAACCAGCAGGACTGGAGCAGTGCTCAATAGCAGTGAATTCAGGGCAGCTCATTGTGTCATCCTCCATGACTCCTTTGCCAGCTCTTTGACCAATGGAAGGAGCCACAAGAGAGGGAGCAGGAGCTGTAATATTAACACCAGCAGGAGGGGCATCATCTTCCATGGCTACAATTTGAGAGCCAGGATCATCAGGTCCTTCATCAGGAGCATCAGCACCATCAACCTCATTTTCAACCTCAATAAGCAGCAGAAACAGAGTCTGGTTCATCTCAACCACACGTTGAGGAGGGATTTTGGATCTATCTTTGACAGACACTAACATTCTCACCTCAGAGTACATGGATTTAAAGAGCAAGGTCCAGTCAATGTCCACCAAGACTCCCAAAATAGAAGCTACCTGGGCAAAGGTTTTCCAGGCGCACCATTTTGGAGGAATTCCTTTGATCTTGACCCACAGTTCATCAAGGAAACCATATTCTTTGACCTCACCATCCCAGGAGGTGATTTTGATAGTAACTCCTTCCTTCTCCAGGTCAAAAGCAGGGAATTCGCTCAGATCCGATACCTTCTTCCAAGGGGGAAACCTGACTAAGAAGGAGCAGGCTTCTAGCTCACGCATCTGCCACGACCACCTCTTATCTTTACAGAACATGGAGTTGAAGTTTGCTTCCAATTCTGCGAGCGACAAATCACTTTTCTTCACAGAGACAACACCACAGTTCGAGAAATTGAGCCATCTGGTGGACTCCGCAGAGGGAACATCAATATGGAAGAACCCTAATCCTGGATTACCACTCCCAAAGTATTCTGCAGCTGGATGTTCTTTCAACCATTCAGGGCAAGAGTTGATAGAGTGGCCAGTAAGATTGCAAATAAAGCAGACCCTAGGCTTGACGCAGTTACCGACAAAATGTCCAGGATCGCCACAGTTAAAACAGATCAACTTGTTGTATCTTGGATCAAGCACTTGCTCTAGCTGAACCGGTACCTCAGAGGAAGCAGATTGCGAAGAAACTGACCTATCAGACGACCCTTGCTGTAGAGGAACGCTCGCTGACTGACCTTGATTAATCTGAGGTTGGTTCTTCTTGGGATAGAACCGCTGCGGGGGCCGGTGGAACCTCTGGTTCTGATGCTGAGCAGACGGCAGACGCGCAGCGGGAGCTGCCCCGCCCGCCACAGCCGGCGTCGGTGCAGTCGAGGGACCACCGGATCTACCACGCCCCCTTCCAGGAATAGGGCGAGTCCCCTGCATCTTTCGGCACAGCACCTCAGCAAAGGATCCTGGGGATGCAGCGGAAGATCGCTCGAGGGTACGGACACGGTGGTGGAGGAGGGCAGAGGTGGTGGCGGGGAAGCAGTCGGCGATCGAGACCTTGTCGTCTCCGATCCCCTTTGGGATCCAGACCAGGAGCCTGGTGGCTTTATCTCCTCCGCGCCGAAAAGACGGAATTGCCCACATTTGGTCGTCAATCGACACAACCTCCTCAACCTCTACACACGGGTCACTGACAAGTGGGGACACGCAGGAAGGAACCGAAGCCCCCGCTACCCGCACTCCAAGCCTCCCGCCATTGATGAGATCAGGGAAGGAAGCCCGATCACCGGGCCATGGCGGCGCTGGGTTCGGAGGATGAGGGAGATTCACCTGAACCGCCCCCACCCGCACCGAGGGGCGCGATGATGCCGCCGCGGAAGGACCTGACGGCGAGGAGAACCTCAGCACCTCCCGCTGCGGGGAAGCAGCGCCGACGGAATCGCGGCCTGGTGAGCTCCCTCCCGACGCCGTCGACGCACAGGAAGCGGCCTCGAGCCCATCAGGTAGATCAACATCTGGAGCAGGAGCAAATCGACTCGGGGACGGGAAGGCGATCGGAGGTAGGGAAGGGGGAGGAACGGAGAGCGCGCGTCGGCAGCGCGGCGGCGACGCCACAGAGTGTGCACGACCTCCCACCGAAGGGGTGGACCAGTCGGCGGGGGGCCGCCACGGTGGAAACGGTGAAATCGCCAACGCCATCGCCTTCAAAGTCATGCTCCACCGAGTGAAGAAATTGGATGTGCACTCGCTGCTGGAATTACCAGCGGTATGAACGGGGCAGAAGGGTTCATCGGAGATCCGTCATAGGTGGCCGGAGGGAGCAACCGGAGGTGCGCGGAGGGCGTGGTTGCTGCCGTTTTCTCTGGTGCCGTCGCGACCGTTTCCTCTAGGAATCCTTCGCCACTTTAGCTGGTCACTATCAGATTGACCCGTTCTCAAGCTAGTACTCATTGACATCGAAATTGCTTTTTCTCGGTCGACCACTTCTCCGCCGCTCTCCAGTCTCAACCTGTCAACCACGCGCGTCGTCTCCTAGTATTCCATTCCCTTCTCGTCCACCATTCCCCTTTTTTTCTTTTGCATCCGAAGCTCGCCCAGCAACCCTGGACGCCGCCGCGCCAACGCACCATTTTCGTGCTACACATCCTCCCCGGCGACCCTTCCAGGCACCTCCCGACGACCTACTCCCTTCCGAGCGGCGGCCGTTCAGGACCAAGTGGAGCAGCGAACCCCTAGCCGCCGTCCCGGGGACCCCTCCGCCCCCCTTCCCCTTCCTCTGTCCCTACCTCCTATCCGCCCCTTTCGCGGTGCAGCGTCACCTCCGACCCCTCAATCCCATCCACACGCAACCCCGTCGGGGCGCCTCTGACGCGCGTCTCCACCGCCGCTGTTCCCGTATTTCCCCACCGGAGGCCGCAGATCAAGATAGGTCTAAGGAGTAAGGTCCATACTCCATATAACGCAAAGCACTTCAAGCGACTGGACCCCGGGGACCTTATCGTTAACGTCGTCATCAAGGACGAGATTGACCTCCCTACTCGTGCCAGCCAACAACAGAGTATTCTTTGTGCCGTTAGGCAATGCACTCTTCCTGTTTGTTGAATTGCTGACATGCCACTGCTTGAATTATAGCTGAAGGATTTCCATTGGGGATGATTTCAAGTGTTTATTTCCAATCAACCGGTGATACCGTGATACTAGCTAGGAAATAGTGTAAGTGCTCTTGGATAAGAAGACTGTAGAAATTTGAACACTGCCCTCTGAACTGTTTATCCCTTGGCCTTAACTCCCAGTGTTCTCCCATGACACTTTTGTGTTAGCATCCCAGTAGCAGTGTTGCTTATAACTATATCTCAATGTTTTAGCGCAAGGGTCCATCCACAACTTTCCCTTTAGCCCAATTTGTAGCTATATCTCAATGGTCTAATCATTCCGTTGAAAGATGTCATGTCCCACATCAGCTGTTGCAATTAGCCATTGTATTTTCTCCTGTGTTATCGTACGGTATTTATTTATGTGGATGGAGTGCGAGCGGTTGATAACTAATACAACGATATTTTCAGAAGTGGTGATTTGTGACATATTTACTTAGACATAGCACTTGAAGCTTAGTTCAAAGAAAATTCTTACCACACTGTTTTGTAATAGCACCAGAAAATGAACTCTTGAGCCTTGACCTACCATTTTACTGAACCAAATTTCAGAGGCCAATAGCAGTGAAGGTCTTCTTAGGTTCCCGAAGGCAGAACTGTTTGTAAGCTCCTGGCACTTATATGTGTGCAAGAAGCTTGATGAAACCATTCTTATTTCTGCTTTATCAATTGTTTCACTGTTTGCCTCACATAGTATTTTTCTGTGATCCCCCGGAAATTTGTTTTGATTTTGATGCAGGTTGGTGATATTTTTTTTTCCAAATTAGTCCGTCGGCACCAAAACAACCAATTAGCTTGTGTACAAAATAGTTTGGATATTGCAGGCTGAACGTTTTAGTTATTATTCAAAATTCATGGGGTCATCATATGATCATTGTAGAAGTAGGTTTTCTATGATATAACTCTGCCTTCTTACAAAATAAAATGATGTTATTTTGTTTTTCTCTGATCACCACTCGGTATTTTACGTAAGTTTCCATTTTTTATGCTAGAATACTTCACCCTATTGTCACTTATGTCATGTAAGCCATATCTTGCATGTCATAAGATAGAGATAGTGTTAAATCGGATTCGATAACAATGTTCATTAGGACCTTATTATATACAGGGTGACCACCTAGTTTTCCTACTAAACCGTATAATTTATTACATATTTTGGGGGATAATATTTCATACGTGTAATCCTTAACTTAAGTTTACTATATGCCAATTCCTGTAATTTTTCACTTGTAATAAGCGATAATGATATTTTAGTACTTGAGCGGCTTTTGAAATAGTTGGCCCGCGTAGGACAATGTGTTGATAGCTAGTAGGAATAATCAAAGTCATCCATCATATTTTTTTCTTTGCAAGAAAATATAAATCCAGTAATGAAGAAAAACAATCACTTTCTATGTTGTCAATTCTGAGATACCCTTCAGGCCAAGTCATAAGTTAGTCATGAAAGCTGCTGGCTAGCCATTGACCAGAGTATGAGTCTTCCTGTTTTTTTCTTTACTCCTCTTAAGTATTTCATTTTGCATATCTGTAGTTTCATATCCATGTCTTCACGAAAATGCAACATATAAAGGGTGAGATGACAAACCAATTAATTGTTAAGTAGGAAAATGTCAACATATTTTATAAACATGATGTATAAAAATCTGACGTTCCTAGGGCACATTTTGATGTGCTGAAAACAGTATTATAAATGTAAAACATAAATAATTTATGAAAGGAAATTTACATAGTTGTTCATCCGATTTTGTGAAAAGTATAGGTACTTGCCTGTCAAAATGCACTCCATATATCCTCCCTTTCCCCCCTCCAACCATCGCATTATCACTTCACCAAACCTAAGGCGTAGCTACTGTGCCAATGTATCATGCTCGAATTTGCAACTTCAGCTATCTTATCAGGTAAATCTAAGTTTGTGAATTATCTATTTTCTTCTGTGATCACTTCTCTTTGTTTCTGATCTCATTCAGTTTTGCTGTCTTTATTTGTTTGCAGTAGAACTGGTATTTTCCAACGTGATTTGATTAGACAAATATGAACAGTTGAACACAACCTTTGCATTTGATCTATATTTGCCTAGGTTATCGACTGGAGCCACCAGGTTCCTGCTCGGAATTATTGTTCATTGGTTTAATTTTAAAAAATTGAAGTCCATATAAGTGTTGAGGACTTGTTCACCCTGCACTCCTGCACAGAGATTACCATTTCCTGGTGGTAACCATCTTATTGACGTTTGGATTTTAAACCCTGGTTGTTGAGCAAGTTCTCATAAATTTTAGAACCGGGCAATTGGAATGGAATATTTTTAATCTTTATGGCAATCGTAATATGCCTTTTTAGTACATAGGATACATGACTGGGGAACAGATCAGCCAATTGCATGTCCCAATAACATGCAACCTTGATTTTTTTAAGTTAAATAATTAGCTTTCTGTTGTTCTGTTAGGATCTATATATTTATTTTTATTGGCTATCCTAACTTCTATCGTAGTCACTTGAAGGGCTGTGATGGATCATTTTCTTATTGACTAATATTGGTGCAATTCAATTTGGTCCTAACTGGTTATTTTTCTGCATATTCAGGTGAGGGTGTCTGGCTATCTTGTTGCAAATTTGCCACAAAGGAAAAACAGCATGCATAATCAACTATGTTTGTTAACTCTTGCCTGAATCTGTACAACAATGCCTTAGTCCAATCTTCTTGCTTGGTACATTTGTACATGAAAGAACAACGGAAACTCTCGGACATTTGATGTCGACAGACAGAAAGACACCGAGCGCTATGGCCTACCCAGTCCAACTACTATTTGCCCACATATGCATCCCACTGATGGGTCTCTTGTTGTTTTCCGGGGTGTGTGACGCCTCTAAAGGCTCTTGCCAAATCCTTCTGAGATGTGGTGCCACCAGCAGTGCCAATGATTCTGATGGTCGGACATGGGAAGGAGACGATAGCTTGAGGATGTCTCTTCCTGGCTTTCCAGCTAACGCGTCATACCTGGACCCTACACTTCCCTCTCCGGTGCCTTACATGACTGCTCGCATCTTCACTTCGGATTTCACATATGTATTTGGAAATGATCCTGGTTGTGTATTCCTTCGACTCTACTTCTATCCATCTGCTTACGGCGAACATTCTACTGCCGATGCTTTGTTTAGTGTCACTGCAGGGATCCATTGCCTTCTAAATTACTTCAATCCTTCCCGGACTGCTCAGGTCATGGGACACACTTACCTCATCCGTGAGTACTCCTTGAATGTTACTTCAGGTGGGCTTTATGTCACATTTTCCCCATCATCATCCCATGTTGGGTCCTATGCATTTGTGAATGGCATTGAGGTTGTGCCCATTCCTGACATTTTCATGAGACCGGTGCCAAGATTTGTGAATGGTGGGAACCCAGATCTAGTCTCAATTTCCTCTAACATAGGCTTTGAAACGATGTATCGGCTTAATGTTGGAGGTGTGACCACCTCTGGGAAATATGATTCCGGCTTTTATCGCGCATGGCAAGAGGACTCCCCATATATTTATGGACCTTCGGATGGGGTGAATTTCTTCAGAGACAGCAATGTCACAATCAGTTACCCGCTTAGCGTGCCAGATTACATAGCACCAGTATATGTCTATGAGACAGCAAGATCCATGGGAACAGATGCACATATCAACTTAAGGTACAACCTTACATGGGTTTTGCCTGTTGATGCAGGGTTCAACTACCTTTTGAGGTTCCATTTCTGTGAGATCCAGTACCCAATTACCGAGGAAAACCAGAGGAAATTCTTCATATACATCAATAATCAGACTGCAGCATCAGTAGATGTCATTGGCCGGAGTGGGGGAATCGGTATTCCGTCTTATACCAACTACATTGCTGTCACAGTTGGTTATGGTCAGACAGATCTGTGGGTGGCACTCCACCCCGATGTCAGAACCAAGCCAGAATATGTTGATGCAATTCTGAATGGCCTGGAGGTCTTCAAGCTACAAGATAAGCGCAATAACCTTGCTGGTGTCAACCCTATGCTCAAATCTCATGGTCAAGGCAAAACAGACACTAGTATGTCATCAATTGTTGGTGGAGCAGCTTCCGGTTTCTTGGCTCTTCTGGTTGCCTGTTTCTGTATTTGTGCTATGTACAGACGGAAGAAAACTAACGGTCATGGCAAGACCAAAGATGGAGGCAAAAAGCTTCGGTTAACCACCTTGCTCTCAAAGGATTCCAAGCTTTGCCACCACTTCTCGCTCATGCAAATCCAGGAAGCCACCAATAACTTCGATGCAGCCTTTCTGATCGGCAAAGGTGGATTTGGGGATGTATACCACGGTCAGCTAGCTGGTGGGAAGAAGATGGCAATCAAGCGTAGTAACCCGCTGTCCCAGCAAGGCATTCATGAATTTCGGAATGAGATCGACATGTTATCTGGTCTCCGCAATCGCCACCTTGTGTCACTGATTGGGTATTGTGATGAAGGGTCCGAGATGATCTTGATGTATGATTACATGGCCAATGGGACACTCCAGGAGCACTTGTACAACACCAACAAACCACCATTGCCATGGGAGCAGCGTCTTGTGATATGCATTGGTGCCGCATTGGGGCTGCATTACCTGCACACCGATGAGAAGCAGGCCATCATCCACCGTGATGTGAAGACAACTATCATTCTGTTGGATGACAAGTGGGTGGCAAAGGTCTCCGACTTTGGGTTGTCTAAGGCAAGTACAGACGAAACCCATGTGAGCACTGCCGTGAAAGGCAGCTTCGGATATGTGGATCCTGAGTACTTCCGGTGCCAGCGGCTCACCAGCAAATCGGATGTATACTCCTTTGGGGTTGTTCTGTTTGAGGTTCTGTGTGCACGTCCAGTAATAAACAGAAGGCTTCCTGAGGAGCAAGTGAGCCTGCGTGACTGGGCACTGTCTTGCCAGAGGGAAGGCGTGCTCAGTGCGATCATCGACCCCTATCTCGTGGGCAAAATCACCCCCCAGTGCTTCAGAACATTTGCAGAGACCGCGGAACAGTGTGTTGCTGAACGTGGCATTGATAGGCCATCTATGGGTGATGTTCTGTGGAACCTCCAGGTCGCACTGCAGCTGCAGCTGGGTGGAACGGAGACAGAGAGCTGCGACCGCTCCGAGGAGACACCGCTGTTGACGACCATGGTGCGACCATCTTCAGGTTCAGTGATGAGCATGTCAGGACAGAGGGCCGTATTCTCTGAGCTCATGCGCCCAAATGGCCGTTGAGACAGAACTGCTGTTTAATTTTACTTATGACTTGCTGATTCTGTGAAAAGCTGGCAGACTCAGATTTACATGTCGATTCGTCCCTTGTGTACTAGCACGTGTGCTGCTGAACCGTTTCATAAATCTCTGCGCGCATTGTGCATTCTGACTATCTTCCTAGCTGATGATAGCCTAAGTTGTTAAACTGATATATATATACATGTACCGTCAAATGGAGATGTATCCTTTACTGAAAGAACTTAAGCTTACCACATACCACATGCCTCAAGTTTTAACTTGTTGCCCGTGAAACCCGCTCGAGTTTCAGAAGAGTATTGCTGATTAGTTTTTTCTCAAAGTTAAATTTTAATTGTCATATCACGTTTAGGAAAGGGCAGCATGCCATGCTATCCATGTTTTTTTTTTGAATTTCGGGGGGGGGGGGGGGGGGGGGGAGTTAATCCCCACCTGAATTTATATTGATCTTTTGGGGGCCAAAATAGCCGGGGGGGCGATCACTTACACATGGCAAGAATAGGGTGGGAGGGAGAAGAGGGGGGGGGGGGGGGGGGGAGAGAGAGGGGGGCAACTTCAACTAGTTCTGAAACAAGAGAGCCATGCATCAGCGTCTTCTCGCGCATCGATCAGGAGGCGGTGGCGCCAGAGGGCGCTGTCTTCACGGCAGCTGCGCAAGAGAGCCCGGAGGGATGGGGTCTCGCCCTCAAACACCACACCATTACGGTGTTTCCAGAGTTGCCAGCAGCATAGGAGAAGAAAGGTCGACACCGAGCACGCTGGGACACTCGTCAGCCTGCCTGACACCGTCAGCTCATCAACAGAGGAGGCACCATTGAGGAGGCAACCCGTTCGTTCCCAGAACCGGCAGGCGAAGGGACACTTGAGGAAGAGGTGGTCCCTGGTCTCGAGCGGGGCGACGCAGAGCGGACACCCGCTATCCGCGACATCCAGGATGGTTTTGCGCAGCAGCGTGTCTCTGGTTTGCACTTGCTGCCGGGAGGTGCTCCGCCCTGTGACGAATCCGGACTGATCGGCGTCGATCAGCGCAGCGATTTGCACTTGCTGCCGGGAGGTGAGGGTTTTACAGATCATCTTCATGGTGCAGTTTTGGAGCGACACGGGGCGGTAGGAGCTCGGGGGGAGCACGCCAGCGCCCTTTGGGAGCAAGACGATCGTGGGCACGTTTTTTTTTTGAGTATTATTGTTCTCAAAGTAAAATTGCAATTCGAATTAAGGTTGCTGTTTTTTTCCTTTTTCTTTTGGAATTAGATCCTGTTGGGTTTTTTTTTTTCCTCCAACAAGGTTGGAGATATGCTTGGTCTTAGTGGTTGCTCTAACACACAGCTAGTACGTATGATGTTGAGGGTATAAATAAGGTGTTGCATTCATTTCATCTATAATTACATGGAAGCGCACGTATACATAATACGCGTATAACTTGACTTACTGGTGTATGTATAAGACCCCCTAAGCTTAATTTAATCTGCCCAAAAAGAATCAACGGATCGATGCTGCTGCTACGCCTTGTCTGAATCTCGATCGCAATCATCGGTATGATGTAGAGGATGAAGAGCACGAGCATGCAGCAGAAAGAATGGACAACCACCTGACCGGAACTGTATGCATTCTTGAGTTGAGTCAGTGGATGCATATCCCTGGGACCTTCCACTGGAACTTGCCGGCCCGCTTCTCGTGCACGGGCGCGGCGGTGTAGTTCCTCCAGGTGTCGAGCACGTTCCTCAAATCATGGAGCTTGGCGCCGAGGCCGACGCAGCAGTTGGCGTGCAGGGTGCAGATCTTGTTGAGGTCCTTGCTGAGCTGGCAGAAGCCGGAGACGTAGGTGGTGTCGAGGAACTGGATGGAGACGCCGAGGCGGTCGGTCATCTCGTGCTTGATGAGGTTGAACACGTCCTGCTCGTGCTTCCCGAAGAAGCGGTACCGGCCCGGCCTGCCAGTGCTTGTAGAACTGGATGGTCTTGGCGCAGGAGCGCACGAAGAGGAAGCCGCCGTTGGGGAAGTTGCCCAGGCTGTAGGGCTCCCCGATGAACACGTCGCTGGAGATGGCGATGTCCGCCCCCATCGAGATGTGCTTGAACGGGTCCCGGAACCACATCACGTCCACGTCCTGCGGTAACCATTTTGGCAACAACGATCAGGGTCAGCTGCTACTGTATGATTAGCACCAATTATTTTCCAAACAAGAGATTGATCAAACGGTGGGTGCGGTGTGGCTCGGAGGGAGGATGGCGCTATCAGGGACAGGAAAAGCGTGTCGGATACCATACTGTTTCCGGAATCTTTGAAACTTCCGTTTGTTTCGGTGGACCAGTTTGGTGGACGGGACAAACCGCAACTTCCAACCTCCAAACGGCCGCCGGCCCACATGATCGTTGCAACGTTCATGAATGTTTGAACATGTCAAAGTCCACACGCTAGCACGCTAATCAAACACACGGTGGCTAGCCCCATCCCGTGTACTGTGGACGATTCAACCGAGCACGACCAGCCATCGATCGTACAGCACACCAACACGGAACCAACAAAGCAAAGATAAACAGAGCGTAAAAGCAGCTTAACAAAGCAAGATAAATAAATGAAGTGTGTAGTACTACTGACCGTGAAGAGGAAGTTGTAACCGAGCTCGAGGATGGTCTGCTGGAACTTGTTGCGGCCCCACATCATCTCGAGGTAGTCCTTGCTCATGAAGAACTTCTCCGACCGGTAGTCCACGCCCGTGGTGCGCAGGAAGTAGCAGTGCGGGTGCACCTTCTGGCACTGCGCGTACGCCGCCGGGTCCATGGTGACGATGACGAGGTGGTCGAGCAGCTTGGCCACGCCGCCCTCGCCGGAGCGGAAGCTCTCGAAGAAGAGGTCCAGCAGCGACCCCGGCTTGGTCCACGCCGCGTTGATCTGCGTCATGATCACCGTCCGGTCCGCCCGCGCCGCCCGCGCCAGCACCTCCTCCAGGTCGCCGTACGGCGACGCCGCCTGCAGTTACCATTCGTCGTGAGTGTCACATAATCACAAAGCTGTAAGTTTGGAACGTGCAGCAGGGAATTGAAACGTTGCAATGGGCAGAACTGGACACATTCACGGGCCAATGAATGCCGGACTGCCGGCCATGCCGGTCGGTACGAGCTACAAAAAGGCAATTATAATAACCATTTCAGTTAGTCTGTGCATGTGGAGCCTAATGATGGCCACATGCATGGATGTCTGCACAGGAATAGATTTTGTTTGTCAGAGAGAGCTGCCCCCATGCTGCCGTGCCTCTACTTTTCATACTCCCTGGAGTACAGGAAAAACGGTCAGGCACAAGGACGGTGGTCCCTGTCACGTAGGGCCAGCAACGGCCGTCCGACGAAGAACAGAGCTAGCCGTTTCGAGCCGCCACGTGTACGGCCGGCGGTTTGACGCATGCCCGACGCGTGTGTAGACGTGGCAGCCATGCCGACAGCAGTAACAACTACTGCACAGCACTCTGGTGCCAGCATCAATGACTCGTGTGATAAGCTTTTTTGTCATCATTTGACGAGCTACAAGAGGGTGATGACTCGTGTTACTGATAAGAAGAAACCTTTTTTTCTTAATCATCATGTTCAGAAGCTACGAGGGTGGCTATGAGTCATTAGCACTTTTAATGGCGACGGCTGATGACACCTAAAAATACACGAGGAGGCCGGAGAGGACGGTGGAAAAGAAAATAAAAAAGCGGTTGGTGAAGGAGGGCGGTCAGAGGAGGCGGAGAAAGCATACGTCCACACCGCTAGGTAGCCGCCTTGTGGTGGCTTGTCTCGAGACGTGAGCTGGTCTCTCCTCTCCAACAGCTTTCGGTTTTAGACTGGTTCAACACACACATGAAAAATCGTTGGCGCTTTGCCTTTTGGTTAACAGGTCGCCATCACCTCACGCAAGCAACTCATTCCAGGGAGAAAAGCAGAAGGTTCTGTTAATAGCATTGTTTATTTTCCTATCGGTTGCTGATTGCAGAAATAGCATCTCTAGGATTTTTTTTCTTAAATCCTCTGCTCGAACGGAATGGAATGGAACGGGACGGCACAGCAGCCCATCGTACGTGTAGACGTCATACTATAGTAGCAGTGGGAAGGGAACAATAAACAGGAAAAAAAATGTTCGGTTCTTCTTTGGAGGAAAGAATGGCAAAAAAGATTCACCGTAATTGGGAAGAGAACCGAAGGAAATATCCTGGGTACAGTATACATTGGACCCATGATCAGCGGTCGGAATAATTCTGTCTATACGTACTACTACGTAGAGTATTGATGATTCCACAGTTGTAATCCTCGGAGATCATCTTAATTATTAAGCCCCAGTCGATTTGGCCGTACTAGAGGTATTAAGAGAGTCGGAGATAAGATAAGCCGGCACGGGTAATCAAGCAAGCAGGGAGACTGAATTAACCGTACCTTGACGGGTGCTGGGGCTGGGGCTGCCACGGTGACGTTGTTGGCGGCGTCGGAGGCGGCCGCGGTGTCGTCGGCGTCTGCGACGGAGCGCAGGTTCTCCTGAAGTGCCGTGCCGTTGTTGTGGCTCCAGGCGGCGATGTCGACGAGGCGCCTGCCGGGGCTGGCGGACATGAAGAAGAGGACGCAGACGGTGGCCATGGCGGCGCCGAGCATGAAGGACACGAGCGGGCTAATGCTGCTGCTCCCCTCCCCCTTCATCTTGCCTCCGAACATCGACACAATCCCTTAACCTCTATGTCAGCTCCCCTCAGAGCGCTCTGAAACCAATAGTTTGATCTGTGTCTCTGGGTAGAAGAGATAGCTGGGAATTGGCACCGCAAGAACAGAGTGGATGCCTCCCTTGGCTGGCTGGCCGGGCAGAGGAACAGAAGAGGAAGCAGGATGGGAGGGAAGATAGGAAGCGAATTAAGGGAAGCGAGAGGCTTTATGGGGAAGGGTTGATGATGGAATGGCTTAGAGACAGATCATCGGCTTATTCCCACTCATTGATGCTGCTAGGTACGTAGCTTGTTTGATTGCCCCTTATTAGTGTGCGTGTTCATGGAGCAGGTCAGGTTGTGCTAACTACCGATGGTCATGGCTTTCCCTCTCGTGGCCCTTTCGCTGGAGCCTCGTCCCAACTAGAAAAGAAGTGGTACTTGGCTTGTTCGGTTGGGTCCACCTGTTTGGCCCCATCCATCGCGTGCGTCAAAGCTTCAAAGTCGTCACACGGTTGCTGTTAGGGAGGGAGGGGCCGGCCTGTTACAATGCTAGCCGTTCGTCCCTGCCCGCTCTCCTCTGTCTCTCCCGTCCCGTGTTTATTGCTGCTGCCATAACGCATTTTCTTCTGTACCCAAAGTGTAGTGCTGTTTCTGTATGTAGCTCCTGGGTATTTGTGATGGGTCTGTTTCATTTTTTATTAGGCTAGTTACAATGGGAGTAAGGACATCTCCAGCGGCAGTGCTCATTTGGCCCGGACAGGACCGATTTGAGCAGGACTCGACAAAACGAGGCTCCAGCGGGGCTGCTCAACCCACGGCCTGATCCGTTTCCCGTCCGCGGATGCTCAAATACTGACCAAATTTGGGTCAGATTTGAGCAGCCCGCGGACGCGAAACGGACGCGCGCGCGGCCGCGCCAGCTTTCGGTCAAAGGGGGTGGCCCGCCAGTCAGTGACCGTGGCGACGGCTCGCCTCCCCCACCGGTCCTATTTAAATGGGACCCGCGGCCACGCGTCCTCCCCCACGCGCACAACCGGCTCCTCAGTCCCCGAGCCTTCCTCCTCGGCTCCCTCGCAGTCACTGCCACCCTCTTCCTCCTCGGCTCCCTCGCCGCCGGCCGCAACCCCAGCCACCGCGCGCCATGGGCCGCAGCTGGTTGAACTGGGGCAAGGGCAAGAACGACGACGAGCTCGCCCAGCCCCCCTCTCCCACCTCCACCCCCACTTTCCCGCGCCGCCCGCGCCCAAGCGGAGCAGGTGCAGCCTCCCTCTCCCCCTCCTTCTTCCCAGGGACCGGCCGCCCCTTTCCGGCTGGTACCCGCCCGCGTACGCGACCGGCCCTACCTCAACAAGAGGAGGTGCCAGTAGTACTGGGATCGCGCGATCCCAGTTCCGTGGCCGGATGTCCACCTCCCCGACGGGTGGCATCTGAACAGGGATCGAATCCCTGTGCCGTCGGTCCCTCGCTTGGGCCTCGAGCGGGAGGTGGAGATCCACCGCCGCCGCGACGAGCTGCCCCCCGATCTCCGCGGCCACCCGGCGTTCGCCGTGACCAGTCCCCATTGGGACACATGGTTCACGGATGAACACGACCTGCGCCGCAGGTCGTATTTCGGGGCGCGCCAGCCGCGCGGGGAGGCGCAGTTCCCGCCGCCATCACCGCCGCCATCGGAAGTGAGGGGGGGGGGGAGAGAGAGGGGGCTGCCATCTTTATATGCACAGTGCGCATAATTCTGTGGCGCACCAGTATGCTATTCTGTGGCGCACTGTCCTGGTGCGCCACAGAAACAACATATTCTGTGGCGCATTGCGTAAGATGCGCCACAGAATATGGTGTTTCTGTGGCGCACCAGGACAATGCGCCACAGAAGTTGCCCTTTCTGTGGCGCACGGGTTAGGATGCGCCATAAAACTATGGCCTCTGACACCCAGCCCAATGATTGGGATGGGCCCCGCACACTTTCTGTGGCGCACATCTATTATATGCGCCACAAAAATGGGTATTTCTGTGGCGCACCCATGGCCGTGCGCCACAAAATAATATTTCTGTGGCGCAACAGATCATGATGCGCCATAGAATCCATTCCATAGAATGGCATTTCCCTACTAGTGATCGCTGGTTTGGGAGAGCCTCGAGCGTCCTGTGCTCCGTTCTCGATGCTCTGCGCCTGGAGGACGCCGGCGATGTGGTGGTGGAGAAGACCTTGGACTTGATTGCTTTTCTTTTTCTGTTCCAGGGTCTATGCTTTAATTTTCTAGTCCTTTTTTCGAACTCTAGGGTCTTTAGCGCAAGACATGACAAGGACTTGGATGTAAATTGTTCCCGCCACGTTCAGTGAACACGCAGCTTAGGGGTCCTTGACCCCTCTCTTTGTTCAAAAAAAATATATGCAAGACCTCTTTCTATTCTACCTCGGAGCTTGTGCAAGGGTTGTTGTACATACAATCTCACTCTCTCACATCATTTATTTTATGTCACATCATCAAAAATCATATTTGGCGAAATCTACCAACGTCTATCTTACAACTATTGGAGATGCCCTAACATGCACTAGAAACATACACAATTTCCTATACTACGTTACTACATCCACAATGGGTAGTAACAAAAATGTAGTGTCATGCAAAGTGTATTTAATGAGATCGTAAACTCAAATTATCTTGGGAAATGTGATGTTACGGTAACTAGCTATGTTACCACAAACTCCTCTCTCCTCATTAAATACTCACCACATCAGATTTTTTGCCTACGTGGCACGGATGTTACTGCTTAGTTACTGCCCATTGTGACCAGACTTATACTCGCTTCGTCCCAAACTAAATGTCACGGATTGTCTAGATACATCCATATTTTGACAAATCTATGACATTTAATTTGGAACAGAGGAAGTATCTACTCTCTCCGTTAATAAATAGATGACTTCCATTTGTTCAAATGTGAATGTATGTAGACACTAAAACATGTCTATATTCATCTACTTTTGAAAAAATAGAAGTCATCTATTTTTGAACGGAAGGAGTAGTAAGTATTCCTCCCTCCGTTCCAAAATACTTGACTTCTGTTTGTCCAAGTATGGATGTATCTATAGATTAAAATATGTCTATATATATCTATAGTTACACAAATGAAAGTCATCTACTATGGAACGGAGGGAGTAGTAGTTTGTGGGCGTATGGGCTGGAGACCGTTTCGGTCATACGTACAGTAGAGTTGATCAATCATGCATCACTATGCTCGGTACTCCTCAATTGTCCGAAATTTGCTACGAGCATCTTCACTTGTTGCCTTAGACTCTTTGGGGCGGCCCCGGCGAAAAGTTCGTCCACTTGAGGACGCCTAATGTGTATTCTTGTCAGGGCGGGTCTCAATTCCCGTTCGAAAATTCCGTCCACTCGAGTACATCGACCACGGCAACGAGTCACATCTCTAGACTTCTCCGGCGAGCAGTTGGGCGCCGAGAAGGACTCTGTCCTCCTCGTCGTGTTCGTCCTCTTCCGGCTACGTCTCGCCCCGTCAGCGATCAGCGCGACACCACCACTCAAGAAGCCAAAGTTAAAATAAAGATGGAGGCGCCGTCATCAACGTACGCCGAGCTGCTCGCCTACCAATAGGCGCATGGGACGGATGATGACCCCGAGGGTCATGCTCCCGCCTGCCCTCGAGGAACACCCTTGCTGCCCTTCCGATGGGCACGGCGTGTGCTTGGTCCTTCGAGGACCACTCCGGATGACGAGTGTCCCCATCGTCCACCTCCACTCCTCCGACGACGACGGCGTCGGCGCCAACCACCACGAGGCGGGTATGAGCCATGTCGTGAAGGAGGAGGATTGGGACGTCTTAAACGGCGGCTACTAGTTTAGTTTATTTTTGTTTGAATGTCATTTCTATTTTGTTTAAATCAATGTAAAAATTTCAGAAAAAATTGAGTGAAATTATGTTTTTGGTTTAATCTTACCGTTCGAACAACCCCTAAACGCCTCGTCTTGGCGTCGATCTAAATGGTGGAATGGAAGCGCTGAGTGAAGATGCTCCAAGTAGGGGTACGATTAGCACATCCCAGCCTTAATGCATACAAACCGAGTCAGTGTCACCGACCAGACGTGTCTAAGCAACGATTATTTTTAGATCGCGGTGTGTAAACATGTACTCCCTCCGTCCACGGATAAGTGTACATCTACTTTTACACTTAGTCAAATATTTTAAACTTTGATCAAATTTATAGAAAATTGTAGCAATATATATGATATCAAAATGATATATTTTAAAACTTCATGGCAAGGCAAATCTGTTGATATTAATTTGGTGTCATAAATGCTAGTACTTTTCCCGATAAAACTAGTCAAAGTTTAATAAATTTGACCGACGAAAAAGGAAAATGTACACTTTGTCATGTACGGAGGGAGTAGGATCGATGGGATGATCGAATTAAGAAGCATGCATGTTACGGTTAATCGGGCTGGATTTGGATGAGTCGGCGTGGATGGAAATGGACGTGCTACTTGCCGCTAATGCTATTGCTAGTGGTGCACTTTGCCGTGTTAGGTTAGCTTATGTGGTGTCAGTCCCCTCTCGCCGTCTCGCGGCCGACCTGTTGCCCTCGTCGACGGACGGTGCAAATTATATATAGCTACCACGTACTACCAGTAATATTCTTTCTCTACAAAAATGGTTTGCTTTGTCAGTCGTCCCATGACAGTGTGGCTGCTCACCGATCGTCGTAGGCTCTGCAGACTGCAGACTCGTAGGCTCTGCCTGTGCTCTGTTTCCGTGTATCGACTCACCGAGACCGGGATGCGATTCAATGGTCCCAATCTTCTTCCCATTTCTGGAGTAAACAAAGAGGAGGAATATCACGGGCTAGCGATATCCATTCCCTCCCGGAATTCTGCCGCCGATCCCGGGGTAATCACAAGACTAATTAAACTCTGCTTTTTTAGTCGAACACGATGCTGCTACTATTTAATTTGTCGGTGCGTCGGCAAGCAGTAGATAATTGCTTAGTATCCTGTCGACACACACTAAGGTCCCGCTTGGATCGTCGTATTTTAGCTGAAAACCTGCGTATTTCACGGAGCTCGCTAATTTCCCGACCTTGCTCAGTTTTGCCACTTGGTTGGCCGTTTTTCTTTCCCCCACTTCCTGATTCCGGCCCGTTTCGTCCGGAAAATCCCACGGACCTCGGCAGGTCCGTAAAACTCGAGCGATTACAAAACAGAACAAAGCAGGACGCGTCGCCGTCGTCGCCGGATCGTGCGCTCCCCATCGTTATCCCAGCCCGTCTGCCCGTGCGCCCCTGCCGCCGCACCCAACACCGCCCTCATCGTCGAAGAAGCCGATGGCACGGCGCACCGCCGACCGCCGGAAAAGTCCAGTGCTCCGGTCATGCTCCTCCGCCAGTTGGACAGCCGCCACGACACATTCTGCAGCTCCAATGGCATCACCGGTCCAGCTCCTCTCTGACGTCCATCGCGAGGTCTGCAAACCTGGGCACTAGTAGGATGTCATGGCTAGCATTGAAGCACCAACAAGCCACCAGATCTGGCCGTGCAACGTTCAGAGCAAGCCCGACTTCGGCCACTCTCATGGCGAGGAACGCGGCTACTGCTTCCAGCCGGTGACCTGCAGAGACAGAAGACGTGGAATAGGTCGGGGCCGTCACAGTACATGCAGCTATACACCATTGGCGGCGGCAAGTGCTTGGTCCGTAACTGTGAGAAGCAAACCAAAACGATTATCCAAACAGCTTGTACTAGTCTGTTTTAATTCGCCGGTATCCTTGTGCACGGCAAAACTCGGCTGTTATTATTTACAGGCGTCAAATTAATCCGAACTCCCAAGCGGGGCCTAAGTATTTCTGGCTCACGTCGTGTTCACGGTTTATTCGCCGGTTGCGATCGAGAGAGATGGTCGTCGTCCGGCTGCCTAAACTTAGGCGCATGCTTTGATTAATCTCGCGTTTTTGGTTTGAACTTTGAACAACAACATTGCGAGTAGTACCATAAATTCCAGGCCCCATTGACTGAAACTCGTACAGCTGGGCGTGGAGTTAGGCTGGTCAGGCATGGCGGTGGGACGTCACATGGTCCAACGTTTTTCTCCTGCTATATATGGATGGCTCAATTGATGAACGCCTCACCAATATATAGCAGGCCAAACTATCCATGCAACGCTTCTTTCATGTTTCTAGCAGGATAAACTTGCGCCAAATTTCACCCCGCCGGCCATGGTTCATTGTCCTGCCACGAATTAATACTGGATTTGTCCGATCCATAAATAAGGGAAGACATGGCGCATGAGTCGCCATGACCCCCTCCGAGCAAGTACAATACTCCTAGGTCCAGTCAGGAGGCTGTAAGCATTTCCGCGTGCAAGTCGCATTCACGGAGACGAACGACGATCAATCGACAGTATGCTCGTTTGTAGAAACATGCCGCCTATGCGGTGCAGGGTTTGACTTTTGCATGCGGCGACAGGCCGGGTGTGCTACATGTTGGAAGTTTCCCTTGTGCGTGACCTCATCGAGTCCTCCTGCGTTGGATTCTGCAGACACGTCGCCATACCAACATGTCGGTCGGTATAGTAAAGAAGAAAAAGTGGTTAGCGATATTATCAGCCTATCAGGGAACCCAAGCCATGACGCCTACGATCGGTGATTATTAGTTGATTTTGTTGTTGTTGAACTTGGCAATGATTAGTTAGTTGCTACTACTAATTGCCACCGGCACACCGGAAAATAGGAAAAGAAAAGGTGTGTTGGCTACAGATGGAAGTGCATGCATACTGGTTGCTTGCGCTTGCACATGGCGCCTGGGAGTACCTGCTAGCTAGCTAGATTGATGTTGCGGCCTCTGGAAACAGGGCACAGTTGGAGCAAAGTCTACTGTGTTGATTAATTGCAGCTTGTTACTTTAATATGTGTAGAAAATACATCATGCATAATTGGGTATACAGAATGAGTAGGTGTTCATGCCATATATAGCTTTTCAGAAGAATAAAAAATAGGAGTATGTTCCGGTTAATCAGATAGCTATACGTAGGCTAGGCTACTGACTGCAGCTCGCAGTTTGCAGAGCGGAGACTTTGCTGTTTAATTAGTGGAATTTTACAAAAAAAATAAACTTTTGCCGTAGCAAATGCACAAACTGACCTGATTCAAAAATTCACAAGAACAAAAGCCGGGGAAAAAAAACAAGGGTAAGCATTTTAGGAGAGGTAGGTGAGTGCCTAGCCCGGGAAGCACCGCCGTCTGCCACTCCGGCGGCGGCGTCCACCTCACACCCGCCGGCTGCCACTCCGGCACCGGCGGCCAGCTCTCTGCTCTCCCCTCCCCTCCCCCTTCATCTCCACCCTCCCTCACCGGTCTTCCCCTTTCCGCCGCCGTGCATGGAGTCCCCTTCGAGCGCGTCGCGACGATGGGGTGACTACTCCGACGACGAAGATGCGGGCTCCTACAGGTCGTACTGCGAGGTGCTGAGAAGTGGTACGCCACCAGAGCTGTCCCGTTCCCCTACCCCGGCGCCGGAATCGCAGCTGCCTCCGCCTCCGCCCTCGCGCTCTCCGGTGGCCGGTACGGGCTCGTCGCGGCGCCCTGGCGTGCCTCCTCTAGCGCCGCGCCCGAGGTTCCACGGCGGTGGCGCTCGAAGAAGGGGCCGGGAGCTCCCGGCGCTGCACATCCGCGACGACCTCCCGCGCGACCTCGCCGGCTGCTGCTTCAACTGCACGCAGCCGGGGCACATCTCGAGGGACTGTGAAGGAGACACCGTGTGTCTCAAGTGCAAGCTCACGGGGCACCATGCCAAGGATTGCAAAGCTCGGTGGTCGCCGCCGGGAGACCTGTGGGGTAGGCTTGGTTAGAGGACCGTGGAGGGTCGAGGACCCGTGGAGGCGGCACCGGCGAGAGGCGCGCCGTCGAGGGCGCAGGACGTGGCGGGCCATGGCGCTGTGGAAGCACCAGCGGCGAGACGTGCGCCGGTGCGGGAACGCCTAGGGGAGCGCCGTCGTTCGTCTTCGCCCCAGGCTCCAGGTTCAGCAGGCTCATGGGTCGATCAGCACAGGGCCGAGGTGCGACCTGGGCGCGGCGTGGCCTTCCGGCCGGAAGCGGCGAAGCGCGCGGCGGCCGCTCTCGGGCGCCGCGAGGCGGAGCATGCGGGACGTGGCCCTGGGCGCCTGGATGACAGGGAGTACCCCCCTCTGTCCGCTCATCCAGCCCGTGGCGCACAGGCAAGGGCGAGTGCGACGGCGGCCCCCTGAAAGCGCATGGTGCCCCCATATGTGGTTTTGGTAATTAATGACAATCCTTATGGACTAATGTTTGCATTGAGTTATCCTTGTAGATCTTGTCCATAGGAAATAATGGAGTTCATGTGTTTAACGATATTAGCTTTCTTGATGGCCATTGGTATATTCATGGATTTATATGAAGAATGGTCATGGTTTGAGTTGAGCTTATTGCTAGTGTGTCTTAAAGAAAAGGATTAGGTGATCTTTCATTATCATCTTCAAGACATCATCATTTGAAGTAAAAAGCAAAGATACAAGGTTGATCAAGCAAGCGATCAACACTCAAAACTACAATTTGTACCAAGTGGGATTGTGTATCTCATGATATGGTAAGCAATTGTAAATATAGCTTTGTGAACTAACCCATGATATGTGTGTGTGGCATTTCTATGTGTGGTTAGGTATCTTTCCATGGTCATGAACCAAAAGGAAGATTTCATATAGCCCGTGGTCTTTGTCGTCGTCAAGCGGTGTTCGTCATCTAGCTTGACATGGAAGCTCAAGTGAAGCATCTAGAAGATATCCTATACTTGATGCTTGCCACCCTTTTGGATATTGTGTCCTTGTGAAGATCGCGAGGGAAGGGAAAGTGATTGGGGATGAGGCCCTCAACGCCTACATCAATCTGTTCGATCAGCCGCTTCCACAGAGACATATCGACGTCATTCTAAGTCTATTTGGTTGGCAGCCGGAGGCTTTACCAATGTCTGACGACCTTCCAGTAGAGTGCCTAGTCTAGGGCGTGGATTTTCCCTTCCCATTTCATTTCCTCGCTTTTCGTAGTTGATTTATTTGAGTCAAACTTTGATGGAACTCGATCTGATCTTTGCCATTTGGAATGCGCGTGGTCCGAACTCACCTGCTCGTAGGGCGGCCATCTTTCAGGTGTTGTCCCCCCTTGGAGCTAAAGTGGTTTGTCTGCAGGAAACTAAAATGGAGGTAATAACGCAGCAAGTGGTTAGGGACTGTTTAGGCCCAAGTAATAGGCCTCCGATCTGGACAAATGAATGGGGGACGACCTCTGTTCTTCACGAACAAAGGAGAGAGGGATATGGAAAGTTTGGAATCGGGATATGTCGTGCGTGACGGTTAAGTCAACTCGCATAATGCCTCCATCTAGGGCGTTTTGTGGGTAGGTATAACTCCACCGTCTAGGGTGTTATGGTGCCAAGTGTTAAGAATTTAGACAATTTACAGATTAAATTAATCTAAGTATAAATCATGAACATGACGTAAACATACTGATATTTAACCATGTTCCTGCATACTAGATTTATAGTAGATAAATCTACGCAAACTACTAGTGCTGCACACATGGAAATAATAAGAACAGGGATAAACGTGTTATACCCTGCAGTCGGCCAATTGGCAGTAGGCGTAGCAGAGGCGGAAGCCGTGGCGGCGGTTGCAGCAGCGGTGGCGGCAGCAACAGCAGAGGCGGCCTCGGTGGCAGCAGTGGCGGCCTCGGCGGCAGCAGCAGCGCGTTCAGCTTCGGTGGACATGTTGACGAAAAGGGCGACGCGGTAGTAGTCGAAGTAGATGTACAACAGCGAGTAGTCGCGTAGGAGACTCTCCCTAAAAATCTAATCGCCCCTCTCCTTACAAGATCTGGAGAGGCGGGGTTTCGGAGGCCTGCTCTTCCGTCGGCCGTGTACGCGGTAGACGGGATGGGATCACCGGCGGCAGCAACAGGAGGTGGAACGACAGTGGGCGCAAAGAGGCAGCGTATATGAGTTGTGTTTTCTGTGTCCGCCCGAGCCTCCAATTTATAGGCACCGCCGAGTATAGGAGAACGGTCAGTTCAATTGGTGTTTACGACAGCCGTTACCACGTGGTAAAGACGGCGTTCATGCGATCAATACGGCTGTTACCACGCAATTAGACAACAATCAATATGACGTCTCATATTATTGCCGTGTCTGTTGACTCCCCGTTTTTGACTGCCAAAATAAAGGCATCGGCTCGGCTCATTCCCGCAACCCGCGGCGCGTCGTGACGCGGCGGGCGGCGGCGGAGGAGGAGCGCGCGTGTGGAACACCTCCACAACTCCTCTCTCTTCATACCAACTCATACTAGTGGTGAGGGAGTAAACTGATGCAAAACTCTCCCAACTATCAATATGAGACTAAACTCCCACCACTTGCTATGGCTGCATGGGACTTAGGCATTAAATAGAAATTGCCTAATGGGCTAAAAGCCCATCCCAAATTTCAGCACCAAGAATGTGGGTGCCCACGCTGACATGACCCTGGTCAATAACGCCTTTGACCCAACGTTATGTAGGAGAGCATGACGCTTTATAGACGGGCATTATGATAAAAAGTCTATTTTGTGATTTTTTTTTAATCGGGTCAATTTGTGAATTTACTGTGCCAATAGGTTATTTATGTAAAATTTCACTTATCAAGGAATCCATAGCATGTCATGACGCAATTTAGACCGTCGACGATCGGTGATGATTGGTTGCTCGCAGTACTGATTGCCACCCGCTACATATCACAGCGGGAAGTGAACAGAGAAGGAAAGTGATGACAACGATGGAAGTGCCGGAAAGCCATTTTGAGCTCCAGTGATCCTTTCGTTTTAAGAAAAATCTTTTAAATTATTTAGAAGTTTCACAAGAAATTGAAAATAATTCTGGGAGTAATCCATAATATTGCTTACAAACGTGCAAAATCACAACGTGAAATTCTTTATATTATATAAGCTGCCAAAAAAAGACAAATTCTCCAATTTGGAGATTTCGTACACTATATCATAAATCTGTACACTTGTTATTTTTATGTAGCCCTCCTTTTTTTTTTTGAAAGCGAGAGCACTGGAGCTCAGGTGCACGAAATGCGCACACGGAAAGTGCATGCACAGGCCAGGCCAGGTCCTTGTTTGCACTTGCACATGGCTTCTAGTCTAGCTACCTATATTTGACGTTCCGACGCCTTCTGTGAAACAAAGGGGCAGTTGTAGAACTAGCATTCGATTAATTAATTACTAGCCCGTTAATCATTTAGTAGAGACGGAACATATATCATGATTATGTCATAGTAAACCAGCTATGCGTGGATTTTTTTTGGAAAACGATCCAATTTTTTTGTCTTTTATATTGATATGAGAGAAGCAAACATGAAACAGCCTAGACCAAAGGATAAAAGATCACCGCTAGAGAACAGCTCTATGTGGCATATATATAGCTTTTGAAGAAGTTCATTGTAGCGTGTTCCGGGTAAACAGAGACCCAGTTCAACGGAAGGCTACAGCACAACGTACGGTAGGCTTCAGTTCGCAGTCTGCAAAGTAGAGACGGGAGAGGTTACTGCTTAATTAATTAGGTGACGACCATATATCGCATAATGCAAAAGCCATTAGCTAGCTTTAGCTAGGCCAAATTATGTATAGCTCGCAGGAATTGAGACAACACAATTCAGATACCTGCAAAATTCAGCCACACCACTTTCACTTTGCACTTTGATAATTTGGAACGGGTCTGAGCTGAATGTGGAATCATCTTTCCTTGCACTGGAGGGCACCCCGGAGAGAACAAAGAAATCCCTAAACATAGTACTCGATGATTGTGCTGCCGGTGTACTTTGGTTTAACAAGTCAGAAAGGAACAGGTCCTGTCAGTTGAACATGGCGTTTCCGAGGTGCTTTGGCAGAGCATGAAGATTTAGGAGCAAGAAAATATCCTAATGCAAAGCAGGCAGGCAAGGTGGCAGCTAGCTAGCTAGCCAGCGGCTACGGTTGGTGGTTGTACCGGAAATCGCAGGGCAGGGAAGCTTCTGACGAGCTGGAAAATTCGGCGGTTTGTGCTAGCGCCAAGCACGCGTCTTTTTCTTCCTTTCTTTCCATGTGCGTGGCCGTTGCCGCAGTAGCGGTTCTTGTGTTAAGCTCGAGTTGCAGCGCATGCATGTGCATCACGCACCGGCAGATTGCCAATTTATCACCTCGAATGCATTGAACTGATTAGGTTGTCTGCACACACACAAATGTGCAATTCCTCGATGTCTAATGATGAAAAGGGTTAGCATGTAGTACTCCCTCCGTATCAAAATATAAGATGTTTTAGCATTTCCGACACAATATGTATCTAGACATGTTTTAGTGTAAGATGCATATGAATCACAAACTAAAACATGTCTAGATACATTATATCTACAAAATGCTAAAACATCTTATATTTTGATACGGAGGGAGTACTGTATATGCTCTCTACCCCATACTCGACCTTCATTGCACAAACCTACTAGTACTAATTAGCAAGATTAGAATAACACGACATCCATCTTGCTGAGGGGGACTATCCATTCTTCTGCGGATGATACGATTCTTTTTATGGACCATGATACAGATAAAGCTGCGAATTTGAAATTAATTCTTTTGTCATTCGAGCAGTTATCCGGTTTAAAAATCAATCTATTATATACTAAAAGCAATATACGGATCTTTAACGGAGCCACCACGTTAATCCACATCACCTAAATTAATTATAGCGGTTAGATCAAATATATATGGTCGAGATTTTACGAAAATAGTAGTCCACGTAACATCTTTTACACCATACATGTTTAGAAAGATCCCGTACTGCCGCGACTTGTAGATAGCTGTGTCCGTTTAAAAAGAAACCGTGTACAATACATGGACCTTGGTCTGAACGTCATAGCTGAAAGCAAAAGGAAAAAAAACATTGGTTTTAATAGCAAGCCGTGTACCATACAAGTAGCTTGGGTGGAGACGTGATAGATTAAATAAAAACGTGATAGATGAAAGAGAAAAAAAAGCTAAAAGAAAAACTCGCTGGAACGTTTTGTCATAGGGACATCAGCAAAATATGTCATTGTTTTTTTCCTTTGCTCCCGGGAGACAAACACCATTGCTGGAATCCCATACGTGAATTTTTTTTTTGCTGGAACTTGGTGGTAATTCGTTAAGAAATGCAAGCATGTTAGACAGTTTAGAAAAAGTTCAAACGGGTCAGTTACGTATGCTTTCATCTATTTACCTTGCGCTCTAAGTTTAGAGAAAAAAAACATTACCTTTGGATATTTTTACAACATATGTAATAAAACTTACTTTATGAAACTTATTTGGACTAAACCCATAAAGTAAGATAATTGGGAACTGAGGTTTCTATTACTGCGTCCACATAAATAACAAAAAATTATTCTACTTTCATCATACCACAGCACACAAAACTACTGCAGATGATCAGATTAAGACTTTTAAAAAATTAAGGAAGTCATGATACCAGTCTCACTACATACATGGTTCCTATGACTGAGCATATATAGGTGAGAAAAAACGGACTACCACCAGAACAACACTCTCACAACACGACAGCGGAGGTTCGGTGTCATGGACACTTAATATTAATCAGGTCACCACATTAATTGTTCTATCTAAGGAATATCCCTCGTACCGAGAAATCCACACATTCTCGCACAAATAAGACCGCTGAAGACATATTTCTAGTAAGTGTGACACAAAGCATCAAACGTTAAAACTTGATGAAGATACAATATTAGTCGACACACAATCGATGGTAACATCCCTAACAACATTAAATATTTTTTCACAATAATGATACACAGAAGGCTAAGTCAGCATAAATTCTCCCTTGATATGTTTCATATTTACTATCCAAATGTGTGTCGATGGTATTAGTATTTTTAATCGGAGGAGCTGAAAATCTTATATTTAGTATGTATTGTTCAGAAAGATATTGCTTTGTTTGTATCGTAGACCTATTTGGTTTTTTTAATGTGTGTTTCTCTCATGTAACATATTCAACAAGCACATGCCATTCTTATTGCATAGTAAAACTGACGACTCTAGCTAAACCACGTAGTTATTTTGTATATATAATATAGAAAATACATGTGGCCAGGTGTATAGAATCATTGAATAAATATCAGGATAAATAAACAGTCTAGAAAACTTAGATTTCTGCTTCTGTTAAAAAAATATGCCTAGAGAAAGAATTTTGTCTTTAGCTCTATATTCATGTAAAAATAATAATGGCCAAAATATCACCAACTTCATGATTCTAAAATATTGTAATTTCTGACATGGAGTTGGTAAATAAGAAAAAAATATCAACAAAAGGTATTTTGTCTATTAATGTGATGTACCTATTATGGAGGATAGACCGTTATAACTTAATTTAACGATTTTTATTAAGATAACTAACCTTTCATATTGATCTAACATCAAGTACTTAAAATTGTTTAGTTTAAAGAACCGGTACCATTTACATGGGTGTTTCAACATATGGCATGATAATCATTTTTCCACAAATTTCATATTGATAAAGAGTCATATGCATGTTATTTTGCTTACCAAACATTTGTGATAGTCATGGAACAACTTTTATACTATATCATACTGGGAAATGATGTGATAACATTGGAACCATTATAAACATTTTTCGACCAAATAAAGATGTTGCCCTCGCATTTGCGAGGGCCACCTTACTAGTTTCCATAAAAGTGAATTGTTTTGCTTTGGCGAGGCCCACGAGGCTGTAGCTCAGTATGCCGAGATGTTCGGATGCGAGCAAGGCCAATTTCCTATTAAATATTTCGGTATACCAATACATTATAGGAGATTGACTAATGCAGAATGGAGCCAAGTCAAAGAACGCCCGCAGAAAAGGCTAACTAGTTCGAAAGGTAAATTGATGTCCCTTGGTAGAAGGTTGGTGCTCATAAATTCAGTGCTATCGAATATGGTATTGTATATGATATATTTCTTCAAATTACCTAAAGGGGTCTTGAAAACGTTGGATTATTTTCGATCGATATTTTTTTTTTGCAAAGGGACAGCGAGAAAAAGAAGTATCGGCTGGATAGGTGGGATGTAGTTTCTCGACCGAAAGACCAGGGGACTGGGTATCCATAACCTACAGGTCAAAAACTCAATATTTCTTGGTAAATGGCTTTTGAAACTACTTTCTGAAGATGGCGTTTGACAAACACTTCTTAAACGAAAGTACATTGATTCGAAAGCAGTCTCACAGGTTATGTGGAAACTAGGTGATTCACATTTTTGGGCTGGCCTAATGGCGACTAAAAAGCACTTTTTCCCTATTGGGTATTTAAAATTAAGGATGGATCACATATATTCTTCTGGGAGGACAAATGGTTCGGTATACCACTCTCCGAGAACAATATTCGACACTATACAACATTGCACGACATAAGGATCATACGCTGGCTACTGTCATGCAGGCATCATCTCCTCATGTGATGTTCAGACGAGATCTCATTGGTCCAAGGCTTTTGTCCTGGAATGCGCTGGTCCATAGGTTAGCTAGGGTCAATCTAACACCGGGAAATGATGAGTTTCGGTGGAATCTTACTAAGAAGGGAATATTCTCAGTTAATTCCATGTATAAAGTTATGATCCAATCAGATATGCTTGTCGATATTTTTAAAAACATATGCCTTATGAAGGTACCGTATTTTCGTAAAGGGGTCATACTCACAAAAGATAATCTTGTTAAACGTAATTGGCATTAAAGTTGAAAGTGCGTTTCTTGTTCCCATGAGGAGACGATTAAGCACTTATTATTTGATTGCACATTTGCGCGTTTTATATGGTCCGCTATCCAAATAGCTTCGAATCTTTATCAGCCCACACCCGTTGCGAATATTTTCGGCAATTGGTTACATAGACTCGACAAAAGATTTAAAACTATTATTAGGGTAGAAGCGCTAGCCGTTATATGGTCGCTCTGACTATGTAGAAATAATAAGATTTTTGATAATAATTTTTGGTTCTATTCCGATGCACAGGTATACTCCGTTCGTGATCCATATTACAACGGAGGGAGTTTCGAGACCTTTTTATGGAGCCTTGTGCACGACTGAAGCAGGTGGCGAGGGATATTTTTATCCCACATGGATGACTGTTTGATCTACGGATAGCAGCTCCATAGAGTCGACAGTCTATGTCTTCACGATTTGTTTAGTCTTGTCGTCTATTTGTTTTTTTTTGTTTTTTAGATTTCGGCTGTGTGCATTTTACGATGCAGAGGTCGGATGTAATGCTTAAGTTTTTTAAGTAATAAAACCCCTTTTTATTAAGAAAAAAACAGGGCATCCATCTAAAAACAAGAAAACTAACACGGCATCGCATGGTACTTGTCGGATGCAGAACGTGTAGTACTTTGTAAAGCGAAAACGTGGAGCCCTGTCGACATACTCCACCTGTTGTCCAAGGTATGTTGGGATCATGTGGGGGAGGATCTTTGTGCGTGGCTCCATACAAAAGCAGATTAAGTACTCACCGTGGGCGACAATCATTGGCGGTCCAGAGATGGTTTGATTACTTTCTACTCCCTCCGTTTGGAATTAGATGACTTGTGTTTGTCCAAATAGGGATGTATCTACATACTAAAAGATGTCTAGATACATCTCTATTTAGACAAACACAAGTCATGTAATTCCGAACGGAGGGAGTACAAGTAAACGGCAGGACAACCGGGTAAGAACAAAGGATATAGCCGTGCACGGTCGATGCGGGTAGGTCCATGGTTTGCGGCGATTTGCGAGCAAAACCACCATGGTGAATTGGTGAGCAATCGTCGAGCAGTAGTACTGTGGCGTTACAAGAAGGGTATCGATTTTTCGGTTGATGCCAACGATCGACCATGTGAAAGCTGGTACCGCGAATGCAGGTGTAGGTGTGCGAACCCATACCTGATTACTGAATGTGACACATCTGGGCTTGTATAGTTGTATTGTATACAAGGCCGTTGCATTTGCAGTCTCTACTAGCTGCATACCGTATACAGCACCCATGACCGGCATGGGCGAAAGCACATCACCGATGCCTCCTAGGTAGTAACTACTAGAGAATAGACCTTTAGTCACCATGGTACTTGGTTACTAGAGATCAACTATTGGTTGCTAATTATTTATTGTCACCAAAATTCTCGATTTCTTCGTGGTTGCTAAAACCCGGTTGCTGAATGTATTTAGAAACCAACATTGCATTTGTTGGTTACTAAATAACAATATTTAGTTATCAGCCCTTGGTGACTAAATGTTTAGTGAAGCAATAGTAACCAAACTATTAAGTTATTGGCAACAAATGGTACACATATAGCCACCAAACTGCTTGGTGGTAATTGCTTGGTGACTAAATGTCATCATTCTTGTAGTATGGCTTACTTAAACACGCTCGTATCTGCGTTTGTGGCTTTAATTCTGATAATTTCTTCCCTTCAAAGTACCCATCCATTCGATCGCTATACACCATCAAGCTATCGGGCAGAAACCGGCAACATAGTGGCTGCGGCGCTAGAAACTCGATCGCAGTGGCGCATCAGAACTTTGTTAGGAGTTTTTTTTCCTTAGATATTGCTTTTCGCGCAGGCACAACATCAACACACCTGACCCTTCTGAATAGGGCTAGGCCCATCTAATCTGCTCTTGCAAATCCAGTGACCAGTCTTTCAGGCCCACCGCTTAGATGAAAAAATGACACTCGGGCCGCACCATTTCTTCTAGCCCACGAGTAACACCCGATTGTCAGGTTTTTGAAAATAATTAATAAATGAATAAAAAATATGACATGTGGGCCCTCCCCTTTTTATTAATTCCAGAAAATGATTAAGACTTGGAAAATGTATAACTTTAATTCCGTTTTTCAGAAAATTATGAAAAAAAAAATATAGAAATGTTCGGAATCCTAAATGATTCTGAAATTTCCAAATGTTTTTTAATAACTTAAAAATTGAGAATTATCTCAATTGAATTTAAACCAATTTAAATTATAAATTTTATAATTAATCAAAAAATTCAAAAAAATGCAAATGAGGTATCAAAATGTTCAGTACGTCGAATGATTTACTCTAAAATGTTTTCAAACTTATTTGAACACTTTCATTTTGACACACTTTTAGAATGAACAAAATTTCCCTTCCTTTTCAATAGGAAGTTAAATCCAATAAAATATGCCTTTTGCAAGATGAAACCCTAGCTACCCTTGAGTCATGTTTAGCGCTTTGTTTCGGTGCATTCACTTGTGATGCAAACAAATTTGCTTTGCATCTATGCCATGTGTTGATTATTTCCCCTTTTAGTATTTCCTTCTTATCGGTAGAACACGATCCTGAAGAGAAGATCAACAATTCCATCGGCGAACACTTGGTCCTAAACGATCAAGTCAAGCACTTACTCCAGACGATCTATTTCTTGGTTTTCTTATAAGAAATGAAAGCATAACCTCTTATCTGCTCATATATGATTTCGAACGACTTTTGATTATCGTAGTTTTCATTCGATTTCAAAGTATTTGGTGTTAGTAGGTAGAATTCTTGTTGGGGAAATGGATATGGGGGTGCCCCAGAGTGCTCACCCCTGAACCAGATTTGATGGAATCCAGTTTATAGACAAAGTGCTAGTTTATATCAAGAACCTGCTGGAAAAGGAGAACCAAATTTAGCATGGGGACCCGGCCACCCAGCGGAGCCCAACAGAGCTGTGGCTCGGGCGGAAGGCTCTAGGCCCGTCGCATCGGTCCAGAACCGGCGGGCGTAATACGGATCACGAGAGGAACCGACACGGGTCTAAGCGGTTGAGTTTAGATAGGACTCCAAGGACGGCATGACCTGGATTTTCCTGTAAACTCCAGGAATTTGTCTGCTATATAAAGCGGGTTCCTGTGACGTAGAAAGATAAATTCTAGTTCATAGGAATAGTTCTCGAGACATCGGACATGCGGTTTTACATGCTCCTGGAGTTATTAACACATGGCATAGGGTAGCAGGAACTAAAAACAGAAATCTGGAACATATTCAAACACTAGTTCAAAATCTAGTCTAACAAGGGTAGCAACTGGGTCTCGAAGAATTGGAATTTAGTGCTTAGGACCTGCAATCAGGAACGAGAGAATACCAACTGATTGTAAAGGACCTCACAAAGTTCAAAACTACATTGCGGACATAGAACCGGTGGATTGGATAGAAAGCTACAAGATGGCTATGAAAATTTTGGAGTTAGCGACGTTTGTATGCGTGTGGTACTTGAGTGTGATGTTGGAAGGACCTGCGTAGTCATGGTTAAAAAAATTGCTCGCAAAATCGATCAACAGCTGGCAAGAGTTGACGGAACGGTTCATAAAAAAAATTCAAGAAATTTGCAAGCGTCCAACAACAAGCACGCAACTTGCACTATGTCGTGGGACCTTCTTGGGCCGGCCCATGGGAAGCTTCATGGGAGCTTCTTGGCCGAGCCAACGCAAAATATTTTTTAATTGCGTAATGAAGTGTTCACCAGATTTTGTACATTTTAAAATTTGAAAAAAATATATAAAATCCTGCATGTTTTTAGATGTGAAAGTTCTCTCCAATCTGAATGGGGACCTTTTAAATCCGAACGGTTTTTATATCTGAATAGTTTTTAAATCTTAATGGGAGCAATTTTAAAATCAGACCCGTTTTCAAATCTGAGCGAGAGCAATTTCCAAATCTAAACGGGACTAATTTTCAAATCTGAAAAACAAATTAAAGTTTAAATCTTAACATTTATAAAATTTGAACAACTTCTAAGTCGAGAATTTTTTAAATCTAAACATTTTCAAAATTCTGAACAGTTTTTTCAATTTAAAGATTTTTTCAAAAAAAGGAAAAGAAAATCGAATCAGGAAAATAACAAAAAAGAAGGAAAAAAGAACGAAACAAGAAAAGAGGTGGGAAGCTAACGTACCTGTGCCGGCCCGTTTTGGCGATAACGTGCGCGTTGAGCGTAGCATAGGGTTTACCCACTAATTATGGCCCACGCGATATATATTCTTCCAGCCCGCTTAGCCAAAGAAAACTCGTACTTCGGCCACAATATTTTTTCTAGCAATAAGAATGGCCATCGCGCTCATTCCTAGTATTCCGTTCCGCACCGGCCTCGCCGGCCTTGCACTTCTTCTCCAAGGTCCTATCCCAGACTGCGCCTCCTCATTTGTGGACTAGAATAGTTATGTGAAAAAATAAAAAATTGTGGACTAGAATTTTGTCCCTGCGAAGATGCTCCACCTCATTCCTGACTAAATGTTCAGTACAAATCGATCATATATGCATTGCATACTTATCAATATTTGCAAGATATAATAACGCTAAGATTTGTTCTCCGATGATTAAAAAAAAACTGCTCTACTAGTTGAAACCGCTACTATTTGAAGCATTAAGAGCATGTCTAACAGCCCCCCTAAAGCGCGGGCACCCCTTATAATTATGGCGGCATACGGGGTGCGGGCCAAAATGGCCATCTAGCAGCCCGGCCCGGCCCGTACGGGAAATTTAGGGGGCCTGCGAAATCGCCCCCTCCGCCCCCTACAAGTAGCGGGTGAGGGTCGGGGTGGGGGTCCAACCCCCCACCCGCAACCCTAGCTCCGCCGCGCGCCGCCCTAGCTCCGGCGAGCAATCCCGCCTCCCACGCCGCCGCATTTCTCCTCCTCTGCATTTCCACGCGTCCGCCCCTAAAGCCTGCTCCTCCCGGCGATGAGTTCTCCCCGCGGATCGAGCTCCTCCACCGCCGGATCGAAGCGCCGCCACGAGCCGGAGACGCTCGAGGAGGCGTGGCGCGTGCACTACAAGCACTCCTTCGCCGGGAGTCGCCGCGCCGCGTGGAGGTACGTGGCCTTCCCCGAGACAATGTCGCCGTCGCTGGTCGACTTCGCGGAGGGCGGCAGGTACTACGCGGTCGACCCGCCGCCGAGGCCGATGCGCGGCCCCCAGTTCGAGAGGTGGCGCGCCGATTGGGAGCTGTTGCAGCAGTGCAATCGGAGCCGCGGCAGTGCAAGCGGTGGCGGCAGTGCAAGCGGAGCCGCGGCGGTGCAAGCGGTGGCGTCGACAGCGGACGAGGACGCCGCGTTCTTGGCAGCCGTGGAGCTGTCCAAGAAGGACGCCGAGGAAGCGGCGCGCGCGGAAGCGGAGGAGGAGGCGCAGGCCATCGCCGACGTCGAGGCGTTCAAGGCGATGGAGGCCGCCGGCGTCGTCTTCCTCGATTAGGCAGTAGCTAGTAGATTAGGCAGTAGCTAGATGGACGAGCTCGAGCAATGTAGCAACAATGGTGATGATCAAATGAAAATGTTTTCTCCCGGAAAGTTTCAATTCAAATATACAGGCCGGCATAGGGGGTCTGCTAGATGGACGAGTTCATTCGAGCAAAAAATTTGCTCGATTTCGTGAGCAGGGCCCTCTACACGCGTTTTAGGGGGCGAAAACGTAAGGGATCTGTTAGACATGCTCTAACCATGCAGATATTTTCAGCAAACCTGCCACTAAAACAAGTCTGATACATGTCTACCAATTTGCACCTCCCATTGTTTCTGAAATTTGAAAGCCAACGTAGCTAGTTCATCAACACCGCTGGATCCCACCTGCATAAGCCATAACTAGATATCTACAACATGTCTGCCATTTGTTGACTAGAATTGGAACTTGCATACAGACGGTTCATGTCATTTCACATGTCTTTGTTAATGGACACTGCAGTGCTCATGTCGGTAACTCGGCTAAGTTCTCTTTTGATCTTTCATGGATGAAACTCGAGGGTTTCTTTGACATGGTAGCAAACGAATGGAGAGCTTCTAATAAGGGCCAGTCTCCTATGGAGGTGTGGCTGAACAAATTGAGGCACATTCGTTGCTGCCTAAAGGGGTGGATGAAGAACCAGGGCGGTAGATATAAGAAAGAAAAAGAGCAGCTGGTCAAGATCGTTGAAGATCTAGATATTCAAGCTGAGACTAGGAAACTCCTCGTATCTGAAAGGGATACGTTGAGAAAAGCCAATGAGCAACTATGCAATCTACGTAGAGTAGAAGAGGAAAAGTGGGCTCAAAGAGGTAAGGTTAAGTATGTGCAAGAGGGTGGGAATAACACTAAATATTTTCACCTAATGGCAAACGGAAGACATAGGAAAAAACTGATTTTCCAATTAGAGTAAGAAGAAGAAACCGTAGTGGGACATGAGAATCTTAAGACTTATATTACTGAGTACTATAAGACGTTATTTGGAGCACCGACTCCAAGTAATTTTACCATGGATGAGAACGTGGTTCATGATATTCCGTAGTTGTCGGATGCTGAAAGTGGTATTCTTACGGCTCGTTATCAGAGATGTATGATGATATATTTTAAATGGAGAGGAATACAGCACCGGGACCAGGCGGGGTTCCCACTGAATTTTATCAAATCTTTTGGGAGGTTATCAAAAATGATCTCATGGCCATGTTTCGTCAGTTTAAACAGGGAAATTTACCTTTATTTAAATTAAATTTTGAGGTGATTACTTTGTTACCCAAGAAAGAGAATGTCGTGCAAGTGTAGCAATATAGGCCCATTTGACTCCTGAATGTTGGATTCAAATTATTTACTAAGGTGGCAACTAGTAGAATATAGTCAATTTCTAGTAAGATTATAAGACCAACGTAGACGACCTTTATGCCTGGGAGACACAGTGGTTATTCTCCACGAAACTACCCATGAATTAAAACGAACTAAAATGGATGGGGTGCTATTTAAGATAGATTTTAAAAAGTCATACGATATGGTCAATTGGACTTTTTTTGTTACAAGTCCTTCGGATGAAAGGGTTTGATCCACTGTGGTGTAAGTGGATCTTGCAATTCATGCAAGGGGTGTCGTTGGGGTTAGGGTTAATGATGACGTAGGTAATTATTTCCAAACCAGAAAAGGCCTCCGGCAGGGAGACCCTTTATCACCCATTTCATTTAACCTAGTAGTAGATATGCTTGCCATTCTTATTGCTCGGCCAAAGGAAGATGGGCAGGTTGGAGGTTTGATTCCTCATCTAGTTGAGGGATGAGTTTAAATACTGCAATATGCGGATGATACGATCTTGTTTATGGAACATGGTTTTGCGAAAGTAGTAAATATGAATCTTATTCTGTGCTTATTTGAGCAATTGACAGGTTTAAAAGTAAGTTTTCATAAGAGTTAGATCATATGTTTTGGAGAGGATAAATATAATGAAGACCACTACAAACACATTTTTGGCTATGAGTGCGCTTCATTACCTTTTAAATACCTCGGGATTCCAATCCATCATAGAACTCTCTGTAATGTTGAATGGTATCCAGTTGAAACTCGCTTTGAAAGGAAGTTGAGTTGTTGGCAAGGAAAGGTACTATTCTATGGGGATCGTCTTGTTCTAGTTAATTCACTGTTGATAAGTCATCCTATGTCTATGTTGTCTTTTATTGGAATACCTAAAGGGGTTAAAACAGATTAGACTTCTATAGACCCCGCTTCTTCTGGAAAAGTGATGAGAATAAGCGAAAATATAGGTTCACTAAATGGAATATTATTTATAGGCCCAAGAGTCTGGGAGTTTGGATATTGAATTTCTAGAGCTAAAGAATAAATGCCTTCTCAGCATATGGCTGTTTAAATTGTTAAACGAAGAGGGTGTGTGGCAAGAGCTTTTAAGAAATAAATACCTCAAAAACTCTACTTTAGCTCAAATTGAGGCTAACCCAACGGATTCTCCTTTTTGAAAATGTTTGATGCGGGTTAAACATGATTTTTTAAGTAGAGGGTCTTTTAATTTTGGGAGTGGAGCTGATATTAGCTTTTGGGAAGATATTTGGTTAGGTGACACGCCACTTAAAAACCAATATCCATCATTATATAACATTGTTAGAAGGAAGAAGGCTTCGGTACAAGATGTTATGTCTAATGTTCCTCCGGTTAATTTGAGTTTTAGGAGACACATTATAGGTCCTTTGTGTGATTCATGATCTGACTTGTGCCAAAGATTGATGGGGGTTAATTTAACAGAGCATGGTGATTCTTTTGTTTGGAAAATAACCAATAATGGTGTTTTCACGGTTAATTCTATGTATGAGGATTTAATGAATGACCATACTAGATATGTAGGCAAATATCTTTGGAAGTTGAAAATTCCGCTTAAAATCAAAGTTTTTATGTGGTTTCTTAATAATAAAGTCTTTCTCACTAAAGATAATCTTGTTAGGTGTGATGCCCCAGAGATCGGGCACTATGCAGATTTCAGCATTTCCGCCAAAATCCACATAATAACCGATTCCAGGTTGCCACTTGTGATAACATTACACAGTTCACGAATATTCCGCAACAACAACAGAAAAGATATATACAAGACGACTCAAACGAGTCAAGGATACAACTGATACAATACAAAGATCCAAATAACAGCGGAAGAAGCAACATAGTGTCCGACTACGGACAAGATACAAATTGGACTAAGAGTCCTGAAGATAACCGATGGCGTCCAATCCCTGCCCAGGCCAAGCCGGAGGGATTCCCAAGCTAACGTCGTCAGACTTCAAACCTGTAGACTGCAATGTGGAATATCCAGCCACGAAATGGATTCGTGGGTCAGTACTATTAAGTACTGGCAAGTGGATAAACCATACTCACAAAATACCAGCGTAACCAATCATCACAAGATACAAATACTCGGAAGGAAGGGATTATTGCAAAGAAGCGGCAGCGGGCTGCACTAACTAACTACAGAGACGCGCTACAACATCCGGCTAAAAGAAAGGGATAAGATAGCGCGACAAAACCAACTATAACTACTCACCAAACAATACTCATCCAGTGTTACCCCCTACTAAGGAAGCAACCCAACGAAACTCACACTGTTGATTAAGGTGACATTCAGTTTGATGGTGGAGGTAATCTATATTACTAGTCAAGTTATCATCGTTAAGTGTAAGTTGTCTGAGTACTTGTTAGCCAACACTTTCACCAAGTCATCCATAACCGCGGACAACACGGCTTCTCGAGAAGATTAACCCTGCAGGGATGCACCAATTTGGCCGTACACGTAAGAATGACCCGCCAGATGGAAATGCACTTCCACCAAGCGAGGCACTCAACACAACCCAACTCTTCTTCGCATCAAGCCCAAAGAACCCCGTGCAATTGAGCGCACGGCTAATCAAGCCCCACGAAGAAAAGGGGACCCTCATAGCACTCTAAGAACGTGTCTCCCTAAATGCCGACTACAAAAGTTCCACCCTGGCGCCAAGGGTTAGCACCTGCATATGCATGCGGAAAATGGAAAACCCGAACTAAATGAGGCGATTTGGACGAGATGCGAATCGAATCAAAGTTGCGGGGGGCGCCCATACTCGCTTGCCACATGCGGTTAGTGCACTCATCATGGATCGGAGGACAAGACCCTTTTCCTAATTAACTTCGACACTAGCAGGCCTCAAAACCACGCCGGGCCTCCTGCCGGTGCCTTATCATCAAATTATTATTACCCCAAGCATTAACATGTTGTTGATTGAATTGAAACCCAACTATCAAACTAGACAGGTGATACGACAAAGGACAACATGACTCGGGCGCAAACAAACCTAAGCATGCAACTACGACACGAGGGCCAACAAGGTAAACAAACAACAGTTAATAGGGAGTGGAAGGAAGGCTATATCATGGCTGCAATGTAAACATATGATAGGATCGAGACACAAGCATCAAATAATAAGGCTAGCATAAAGATAACGGAAAGAATCGGTAACAAGTGATGAAAGGCAGCCATAGGTAGCAAGTGAGTATACTTGCCTGGAATCCAGCAAGTAGAGGTACATCCGCAGAACTTGTCGTTGCTCACATCATCTCAACGTCCTATCCGCGAAGAAGCAACGAACTAGAACAAACACCGGATGCAACAATTACTTCTACGGCAAAAGATCCAGCATGATCAAGATATGGATGCATGACAATTAATTGATGCATCAAAGTAAACCAGTTGACATGGTAAACATATTTAAATGGGCCCATATGCAATTTGGATTGCATATGGAAAAGCCCATGAATTAATGTTGAATTAAATGATCTACAAATAACCATCATGTGAAAATTGATTAGAATGATGCATGGATTATGAAAACAATAAGAAAACAACAATAGCTTCAGTTTGATATGTTGTTTACCAAGTTTGGAATTTTATTTATTAAGTTATGAACTTTGGCATTTTAAATGATTTAAACAAACATTTGTTGTTTTCACCAATTTTAAATGTTCAAAACAGATAACAAAATTTATATTTGGAAAGAACACAAAATTTTAGATGGAATACATATTTCATTTGTTGAATTTGGATTTTAGATGAGCAAGTTATTAAATTGACAATTTTAAATGCATTAATTAAGAAATAGTTGTTTTCAGAAATTTAATTTATTCAAAAAAGAAAAAAAAGTTTATATTTGGAAAGCTTATTCAATTTTGCATGGAAACCATATTTTACATGTTGGAATTGGATTTGAATTGCCCAAGTTATGAATTTTGCAATTTAAAAGGTGTAATTAAAGTATTGAATTATTACTCCAATTTTAATTATGCAAAACAGTAAACAAAGTTGATATTTGCAAAGTTCAGGAAATTTGGAATGGAAAACATATTTTACAATTTAAATTTGGAGTTTGTATGAATTATTTATAAGCATTTGAATTACAGGGGCCAATCTGTTATTTCTGAGGACTTAAAAGAAAAAAATGGAAACCTTCAGAAAAGCCCCTAAGGTTTTTTTTTTCTGTCACGCAGTGCAACTACGCACTGGGCCACTGACCAGCGGGCCAGCAGCCCAGCTGGTGCCTGCATGGCATGGAAGGTCACTGACGGATGGGGGCCCAGCTGTCAGCGCGGAATAAAGGAAAAAAGGGTGGCTTTTCGGCCGGACGGGGATTCGAACCCGCGACCACAGCGGGCGCGCACGGAGGGCTCGGTCCACTGGGCTATGAGCCTGTTTGTGTTTGGACAGGGAACTCGGATGAGGGGAACTGTGCGACGCGGATGAATCTGACGAAACTGAACAAAATACGACACCTGCAGGTTGCAGATCGACGGGAACAGATGGGGGACAGTCCGGTGACTACCAGAAACCGACGGCGTTCGAGCGCATGTGGGCGGAGTAAGGGAAAACCAGGTGGTACTGCACTGGTTTTGGGAGTGTGTGGGTACAGAAAGAGAGATCGCAGGAGCATCACGAACAACAGGAGATCGAACTTGTTTTCCATGTCTACCATGGCAGATGCGGACGGGACCGAGACGAACATCAGCGACCAGCAACGAACAGCAATGGAAAACGAGATGAGGGAGGTGGAATCGGATGCGCAGCTCACCGGGAGGGCGCTGGAGTAGTCGATCGAGCCCGAGGAGGTCCAGGTCGCCGGGAATTCGCCGGAGAAGCTTGCCAGCCGGGGTGGAAGACGACGTTGCCGACGAGGATGTAGTCGTTCTCATGTCAATTCCTTGCACGTAGAGGTGGACGATGGCAGCGCGGAGCTTTTGCCTGGCTCAGCTCGGCTTGAGAGAGCCCATGGCGATGGGGCCATGACGAGGTGCTCCGAGCTCTCCCGCTCGGTTCAGAGAAGGAGGGAGCAGAGGAAAAGAAGGAGGATGGCGGCGGGGTAGGTCAAGGAGAAAAGGAAGCTAGGGTTTGAGGAGGGAAGAGGGGCTGGCTTTATCGGAGGGGGCAGGTGCGGTGGTGGTAGTCTCGGTGGTGGGGTGTGACGTCCCCCTCCTGTCCGTACGAAGAAGAAACAGAGAGGTGGGCTGCTGGGCTTTGCTCGCTGGGGTGGTAGGTGGGCCAAACGGCCTGCCTCCCCCAGCAGCTTGTTTTATTCTTTTTCTTTCCTTTTTTTTTTGAAATAGAAAAGGTAAGAAAAGAAAGGGGTTTTGATGGGTTAAAAACATGAACTCAATTTTTAACGGATTAACCACTTCAAATGCCCAAGTGCATGCTATTTAGTTTTTGAAAATTTGAAATTGTGACATTGATTTGAATTTGAACTTGAATTTACCATTAGGGTGTTAATAAAAGGGGATTTTATTAACAAGCAATTTAATTGATTCAATTTCAAAACTATTGAAACCAAATTGAGTTGTTTAGTTTGCAATTTTTAATTTGAAACTTTGGACATGTTTGAAAGTTTAAATTGGTTTGAACTTTTTAAGTTGTTTTGAAAACAAGGTGCAATGCATAGGATGCATGATGCAATGCAATGCAAAAGGGAAAACAAGCAATTCTACTTTGGGGGGAAATCCCCCGGGTGTTACATTAGGCAAAATTGGCAGGTTGCACTAAGTGTTCTTTTTGTGACTCAGAGGAGACTATAGAACATATGAGTGTTTTTTCCCCTTTGCTAAGCTTTTTTGGCGAGGTTTTTTCTACTTATAATATGACACCACCTACTAATATTACAAATATGTTTGAAAATTGGTTGAATGGTGTTGATAAAAAGACAAAATCTAGAATCCGAATTGGGGTTTCAAATATGTGTTGGTCAATATGTAACTGTCAAATAGCATGGTCCTTAATCGTTCTTCCAATGCTCATGTTTTGCAGGTTATTTCTATGGGTTCCATTGGATTCAACAATGGACGCTTTTACTCCCGGTGGACCAGCGAGATATCATGCTTACCGGGTGTTTGCGGCTGCTGATGGTCGCTCAAGAGTTTTTCAGCCGGGCTTCGTGGCAACATTTTAGTCGATTACGAGATGCGTAGTTCGAGTTTGTTGCCTTTGTTCTGTTGGCTGATTGGGGTCTCAACTTTATGTTTTTTCTATTTGTAATGAATTGATACCTCTTGGGATTTTGCAATAAAAAGTTGTGTGTATCAATCGATGCAGAAGGTGGGGCTTTACCCCATTTAAAAAAAAAGAGTTTGCGATGCATCGATTGATGTGATTTTGTCAAAGCAATTTATTAAACGTGTTTATCTTAGCTTATGTTATGTTGTTTTTGAAACCTAAAGATTCGTTTTGTTCATTCAGGTTAAGAGATTGATCAACGAATTACCAACGGGTAACAACAGCATCTCTGATCCGTCAAATGTTGATGGTTGGTTCAGTGTCGATAAGGGTTCTGGATAGATGTCAGTGGACACAAAGCATTCTTATAGAAACTAGCATAGTGGCCCTCACAAATGCGAGGGCATCCTTTATAGTTAGTTGAAAGTGTTCAACAAATACAAAAATTGTTACATTCATATCACACCATCTGCCATCATGTGACAATGAACAAAATTATTCTACAACTATCACAAAAGTATTGGCAAGAAAAAATATCACATATTTGAGTAATTTCTTTGCTAATCTCAATTTTGTGGTCAAATGATTGTAATTCCATATGTTGAAATACCCATGGAAGTTATATTGGGTCTTCTTGAATGTTTTAGTACGCGAGGTTAGTTATCTTTGAAAAAAATTATTAAGAGAAAAGTAGTTCACTATAAATAGTGAAAATTATATTATTCTGGTGTCTCTTCCTCTTGTTTACTGTCTCGATGTTACAACGTGGAATGGTTTAAGATTACTTATTTTCTTGTAGGATTATTCCTTAACATTTTAATACATCAACAATCAAACTATGTATTTTATGTGTTATGACAAATTACTATGCGTTTTGGATTGCATAGTTAAAGACTATTGATCATTCTTCGACTATACTATGAAATTTTAATCACATGTTCTATTATCTTGATTTGTTATATGTGATAAAGATAGATACAATACTCCAAATATGTGTACAATGAAAACCAAGCAATATCAGACATAAGAATTCATAACAATGAAGTGTACGCTTTCACATCCTTGGATTGAAATAGTATTTGACGCATCATGTGGATACTGAGGTGACTTAGCCATGTGTGTATCATTATCACAACATATGTTTTAGTGTGATAGATTTTCTCGGTGATAGGGATCCACTAATGGTGTATCTTCATCAATAAACCTTTAACACTTTATGTCTCGTTAAGTCCGAATATTCCTTTAGGAGGGACAATCTTAGCACACGAGAATATGTGTTGACTTGGCCATGTGTGTATTATTAAACAATAAATTTCTTAGCATGAGGGACTTTCCCATCAATAGTGTGACTAATGTTGTTACTTGATAATATTAAAAATTATGTGACTTCGAAGTCCACATGTCTTTTGTGACACTGTTGATCTGATGGCAGTCGAATAATTTTTTTATTTATGTGTATTTTATCATAAAAACAATGTTTGTAGCGCCACTAATGTCGTGAATTTTATTAGTTTTATAAAATTCCATAACTTCTCCGGGCGTTTTATCAGTGTGTTAGTCTAGTGGCAATCGAATAAAAAATTCAGTAAAATTTGCACTCAAGCATAGAAATAGAGTATACTTAAATATAGTTGTAATTTCTGTCTTACGTTGCTTTCTTACTTTTCATCCGGAGTATCTCTTTCCTTTTCCATATAGTTTCCTTGCTTTATGTTCTAATAATTTTTGATTAGGCAACAACCTTTTCCTATTTTCCTTAGGGTTTTGTTCACATTTTTATTGTTTGATCACTGAGACATATTCCTGCATTATATATATTATTCCAAGTAGAACAATATGCATATAATAATGTTTATGTGCGGTGGTAGTGATTACCTTTTACTGTTTTCATTTTTTTCCACTATGAGTTTGAGGCATGTCGACCGTAGCTAGTGACTCTTGATAATTGTGGATTGAAAGTGTTTAAAAGTCTGAGCAATCGAGATTACTGTAAAAAATAGTTGTAGCACATGCCATGTACTCAATGTCATTATTCTCACCGGTAGGTTATAAATATATTCACTGTGCCGAGTAATATATAAGCACCTATTTATGTAAATATCATTACCACTTAATACATGCTAGAGAGGACATCCGTGTAAGGGATTTTATTTACTTGTCTGTTGGCTCAATTTCTCGTTCACTAATCATTTTTAAGAAATTCTGAGTCTCTGATGATAAAATTTATTATATAATGTTCAGTACCGGTGTTTGCAAGTATGCTTAAGGATATCTTTTAAAACATTAGATTTTTCAGGGATTTTTTTATGTAGAGCCTCAGGGAAATCTTGGTTATATAGAACACTCAGTTTCCAGAAAATGTTGTTTTATTATGGATAATTTTCTAGTAGAATATTCTCAATAACCTGAATAACTGTTCTATATTGCGAAATTTAAAAAGTGATCCAATATTCTCTGCAGTTGCAGAGCCAAATTTTAATTTCAAGTATCCATATAGATAAAATTTAGACAAAGAAAAACTGATGAGATAGTGATGCCTAAATTAATTGTGCGAGGATAATGAACATAACTTGATGGCTAGTTGCCGGCTTTAGAATACTCGCTCATGCTTGATCATGCCATGGATTCCGGCAGGCAAGTTGGAGAGTAGTATTGGTATTGGATCAATCGCTCATACTTTGCTCACGCGATGGGTTCCAGCAGGCAAGTTGGAGAGTAGTATTGGTAATCAATCAATTAGTGTCCACGACCGAAAATTGTTATCCTATGGGGACCGCCTCGTTCTGATTAACTCTGTCCTATCCAGTTTACCTATGTTCCTGCTATCCTTTTTTGAAATCCCTGTTGGAGTTAGGAAACATTTGGATTTCTATCGTTCAAAATTCTTTTGGCAAAATGACGTGAAAAAGAGGAAGTACCGCCTTACTAAATGGAATATCGTTTGCCGTCCGAAAGATGAAGGGGGCTTAGGGATTGAGGTCTTACAAATTAAAAATACGTGTTTGTTGAGTAAGTGGTTTTACAAATTATTGACTGAGGAGGGGGTGTGGCAAGAGTTACTCTCTAATAAATATCTAGGGGATAAAACGTTATCTCAGGTAGAGAGTAAACCTTCGGATTCACCCTTCTGGAAAGGTTTGATGAGAGTTAAGAATGAGTTCTTTTCACGAGGCAAATTCTCTTTAGGAAACGGTCAGCAGGTGCGGTTCTGGGAAGATACATGGTTAGGTGATAAACCATTATCACAATCCTACCCATCGTTGTATAACATTGCTTCTCATAGACATGTTACGGTTGCGGATGTGCTAGCCCATAACCCTCTAGACATTCGGTTTCGGAGGAATCTGGTTGGTCACATAAGGGATCGTTGGTTGCATTTGGTTGAAAGGTTGATGGGAGTCTCATTATCTAATGATAGAGACATGTTTCGTTGGAAACTTACAATGGATGGGTCGTTTTCTGTTAAATCGTATTATGCTGACTTGATGCATGGATCCACAAATTTTTTACGAAAATATTTGTGGAAGTTAAAGGTGCCATTGAAGATTAACATCTTTTTATGGTTTCTTAACAGGAAACTTATTCTCACTAAAGACAATTTGATTAAGAGGAATTGGCATGGTTATAAAAAATGTGTTTTTTGCGATACAGATGAGTCTGTGGAACACCTGTTTATAACATGCCCTTTTGCCCGTGATATTTGGCGTCTTATACACTTTACATACAGCATTTATCCACCTACTAGCATTGCGAATATGTTTGGTAACTGGTTAAATGGTATTGATAGGAAAACAAAAGCACGAATACGAATTGGTGCGGCTGCTTTCCTGTGGGCGATTTGGAATTGCCGCAATGATGTGGTTTTTAACAAACAAACAAACATTCACTTTTTGCAGGTTGTAAACAAAGCGGTCTATTCTATCCAGATGTGGGATTTTCTTCTCCCCGTGGATCAACGCGGACTTATGGATTCAGGCTGTGCTCGACTGATGGCGGTCGTTCGGGCTATTTACAGCCAGGCTGGGTGGCTTAATTCTAGACGAATTAATGCGTAGTTCGTCGATGTTTGTGTGGCTTATTTTTGTGCCCACGTTATCTGACCCATGATTGTAATACATTTTATACTCTGGATTCTTCTTTACATCATTTAATAAAAAACCGGCTGTGTGCATCATTTTGATGCAGAGGCCGGGGCCTAGGCTCCCATTTCTAAAAACATCGCTTGTTGGTGAAGTCAGCGGTCGGCGGCCGCAGTGAATAAACGGGCACGGCAGGTATTGGTTGTTAGGCTATGAGTGCAGAGGAGGAAGCTGGTGTTTTGTGGAGCAATCCAATGCTTCCGTCAGATTACTGGATCAAGACGGGAGGCCTTTTTCTTCTGGATTGCAGATATCACGTTCCACTTAAGGTAGAGCTAGATTCGTACACCGACTGGATTGTAAACGGACGCAGGAAGTGGTACATTTTTAACTTATACGTGACCGCTAACTTTTCGTGTCAGAACATGTTACATGAACATTTTATAAAATCTTAGCCACATATTTTAGATCTAACGACTAATATTAATTTAGATGATGTGGATCAACCTGGTGTCTCTATTAGAAACCCCTTATATTGCTTTTAGTATATAATAGAATAGATAGATGACGAATAAATCACCAGAAAAATATGGCGAATTTATTACCAGGTACAATACAATCATACTCACACATCAAGAGATGCTGGCTCTAAATAAGAAAAGTATGGCAAAATAGAACGTACGTGCTTGCTATGTCTCAAGCCTCCAGCTGACTAATTCAGTTAGGGATGGATCGTCTCAGCTTGTGCACGAATCAAGCTGTTGCAGTATGCATGCGTACAATTTAAATAACCTGACAATGTTTTCCCACGATTGAGGCTTTGGTTGAGACGTGCTAGAGCAGGTTATCTTTTTTAACAGACGTAGCTAGGTTTTGCGTAGCAGCCGTACCTATTTAGAGTCCTACGGATATACATCTTCCGACACGCCAATTGTGATTTGAATACAATAGTCAACCCTCATGTATTATCTGGTACGGTAATTTCCGTTTCTCAACATAGACTGTGTCAAAAAGGTACCAAAAGGTATTACGTAACATTTAAGTTTTTGGTAAATCCTAGCCGTAAATTTTAGATCTAACTATCAAAATAATTTGGATGATGTGGCTTAACGTGGTGTCTCTATTTTAGTTCCGTATATTGCTTTTAGTATATAATAATAGATAATCGCCAATTAGACGAGCCGGCTCAAATTTTGCATCAGCCACACACAGGTTTGCGCCGCGGACACTGCTTGTCATCAGAGGCACTTCTGAACACTCTAATGCATAAATAGTTTTCTATATTTCACTTACGGTGTTGAACCAAACTATTAGAAAAATTGCAATGCAAAATGTATACACATAGTTTACACGATAGGTTTGCTATTACTGTTCCACCAACGTTACACTATAGCACTACACAGTACCTTCCTTTTATCGAGCACATCGGTCCAAGTCTTGATGGTAGTTTGGAGCGTTGCTTTGTGGTTGGTGCTAGAACATCGGGATGCAAAAGTGCTATACAACTGTTTGCGTGCTTATGCAGTTCTGCTGCTATTCACAGCACATCTTCAACTGAAGAGCTTTTCCGTACAAACAGTGGTGCCGAGTTCTGTAGGAATTTGTATTTTTGCCCAAACAATATTGTGCGTGTTGCACTATTAGCAGTTTAGCACCGAGGCATTTAGTACATTAGATCAAGTCAGATGGACGGTAGATGTTTTTTTTTTGTATGCTCTTTTGTCGCACCGGTGCATGTAACATTGTCACTTGCACAAGATAATCATATGGCTAAATAAAATTAAGCAGTTGTAATTCACCATGCATGTGATGCACAAGCCAATCATCATAATAAAGCGACCCATTACTAAAAAAAAGCAACAAATAAAAGGACTTGAAATACGATATTTAGGGAAATTTTATTTAAACTAGCAACAAGGATGCTAGAACCATGGCGAAGTTACATAACACGATTGGCACACCAAGTGATTGCAGGCTACAATAAACTTGGACAAGGACTCATAAGCTACGATAGGATAGCTGGAAGCAAGCAACCGACAGAATATTAACCTCCTGTGACGACTCTGTTGTTCCCAGTCACAGTATGGTAGCTCCCGGATACGGTATTGTTGATCCCAGAAACGGTATTGTGGTTCCCGGATACCCTATTGTAGCTGTCGGAGACATTGTTGTCTTCTCCGGATACAACATTGTTGTCACCGGTAACAATATGGTTGAGCCCGGTGACAACCTGGCTGCTACCGGAGAGAGTGTTGAAACACCCAAACGGGATCGTGTTGTTGCTCCCGGACACGGTGTTGCTGTTCCCGGACACGACGGTGTTGTCGTTCCCGGACATGGTGTTGTTGCACCCGTCTTTGACAATGTTGTTGGTCCCATGTATCGTGTTTGGTGTCTCTGCCAGCGCTCTTCTGTTGCGCTTGAAGAGCTCCTCCAGCCCCGCGACGCCCGCCAAGGATGCTTCTCGGACAGGGCCCTCCAGGCTGCGCGTGGGGAGCCACATCCCCGTGACACGGCCGCTTGCGCCGTCGCAGCCCACGCCTTCCCAGGCGCAGCACTGCTCGCCGGACCACGCGACACGGAGGAGGTCGCCCCCGCCGCTGAGGTTCCCGGCGAAGTCCCGCAGGGCGCGGAGGTCATCAGGGTGGCACGGCGTCGCGCTCGCCGCCGGCACGAGGAGGAACGCGGAGCACAGGAGCAGCAGCCAGTATTCCGCCATGGACTCAGCTGTGTTACACAAACGCAAGATCAGCTCAGTGAGAAACTACTTCTGGAATGCAAGTGACGATGCGCAAGTGTTGGCGAAATCTGTTTGGGAGGCTATGCTATTTATAGCGAGTGCGTGGTTCTGTAAGCATGCGTGCGTGGCATGTGGTTCAGTACTGCTAGTCCGTGGCCACAAGGCTCTGTGTGCTGTGGCTCGTGAGCATGTGTTGCAAAGTGATGCATGGGAGCACTGCTTGTCCGTGGCCACAGCGGCCTCCCCATCGAAACTTGGTTTTTGGTGTGTTGCCGGTCGACAGAGATTCGTCGGTGGCTTGGATTCATGCTGTCAACTCCTACTCCTACTCACTTCAAACCTCACTTCTTGCAGTCCATTATTGCTTGCCCTCTGCGGGACATAAGAGAGAGGCCGGAGATTGTTGTATGCAAGGACGACTAGACGGCTCCTGTATTACCTAGTTAAGTGAACCCGTGAGTCTACAGCTCCAGTGAGCAGGGAGAAAGAGGGACACAAATACCCTAGCTAGTAAGATTCTGTATCATGCAGGGACGACACCAAGAATCCAAGATCACGTTAATGCCATGAAATGATGGAACGGCTTGGAAGAGATGACGCGCTGTGACCGGCCTACCGGAAGGACTACTATGTCGACTCGCTCACCTTTGCAGGGATTAGTCTTTGCACAGCATTGTCTTCCACCACACATGACGAATCCGGTGGAATTCTATTGAGAATTAACGTGGCCACGCTGATAGTGTGCAAGATCTACGTTGGGAACTTTTGTGTGAAGTTCTGCATATTGTCCTGCGTGTTTAATCCACGTGGTGGGAACATTTTACATCCAGACCCTTGACAACTCTTGCCCTGTAGGCCTTTGGCTTCGAAAAAAGGACTGGAAAATTACATCGAACACCCTGGAACGAAAAATAAAACGCAATCAAGTCCAAGATCCCCTCCACCACCGCATCGCCGGCGTCCTCCAGGCGAGAAGCGCCGAGGACGGAGCACAGGGCGCTCGATGCTCTCCCAATCCGGCGAAGGAGCACAGCCGCCAGCAGCCGCTCTAAGCGCGGGGACGAATCACTTGCTCTTAGAACGCCGTCGAGCCCTGACAACCCCTCCGGCAGGCCTCCGGCTCGGAGGTTGAAGAAAGGCCACCCTCCTGGCCTTGAAGCGCGGAAGCAAAACATGCTTCGCGTGATGAGCTCGTCGTTGCAGCGAGGAACCAGGTTCCAATCGACGAAAAATGAAGCAACAGCTTCCTCTGTCCGCTCCTCGCCTCCACGGCCGGCCAGCGGAAGAACAACAACTACTTCTTCGGATTTCGCGGAGAGGAACCGAGAGCGCTCCAGCTTCAGAGGCCCCCCGTTGACCTTATGCGAGAAAAGGGATCCCGCCGCCATCTCCTTGGAATCCCACTCCCACCGCGAAGCTTGAGACCAGAGAGCAGCAGCAGCAACACCACGCCGGCGAGGGTCGGACTCACCTGCGAAGAAATCCCGGACGGCATGCCACCAACACTCGAAGAACGAAGCAAGCAACGAAGAAGAAAACCTAATCTACTGCTGTACAAACGGGGCCGGCACCCTACGACATCGCCGCGACAGCCAGCGCGAGCGCCAGCGTCGGGGATGGCCGGGAAACTTCGGCGAGAATGGCGGACTCTCAAAACACTGTAGCGGCGAGTCTATCCCTTCGGTCTCCAAATGTTGCTCCACATTGCAAGATGCCCGATTGGAATGTGTTTGATGTTTGTTTATGGTGCATAACTACCTTTATTTTTTCAAACGACAACGAGCCGGGTTCACCTATCGAGAGATAACAGAACATATGTCTTTTTACAAACCGAAAAAGAAAAACACATCTAAGCTTTGGAAATAGGCAACTCCCGCACACAAAGGTAGGGAGAGAGCCCCAAGCAACCAAGCAAAATACACACAACATATAGCTGGCAGAGTTTGAAACACTCCAAGCAGTTTAAGAAACTACAAACAGGGGGAGTTTTTAGCAAGTGGCAAAACACGATAACAGCTGCACGCATGCAGACAACCAACCAGCAGCAGCAAAGAGAGGGATCACCCAACAATATCCACATCTTCATCAGCATCATCCTCTGGGGGCGCCTTCAAACGCGCCCTAGCTTGATTGCGAGCATGCTGTCCCAACGCTGCATCCCATCCTCAATATAGGTCCTGTTATCTGCAGTCTGGAGACCTGCCCAATACCGAAGAAAAGCACACATATAACAGATAAGCTCAATAGGAGAGGAAATGAGTTTCTTCTCGAAACAAGCCCTATTCCTAGTCTTTCAGATTGCCCATCAAAAGGCAACAATCCCAACAATATGTAGATTTGTTTTATGAGGAAAAAATTTAACAATCCTCCAAAAAATCTGGGTAAAGTTGGCAGGTTTGTCAAGAACCCCAAAAACAGAGCAAACAATCCCCCACATATAAACAGCCATAGGACAAGAAAAAAAACAAATGGTGGATAGATTCAGAAACAGAGCAAAAACTGCAAGAGTAGTCCCATTTCCAATTTTTTTTTCATGTTGTCCTTTGTGGCAATAGAATTATGCCAGATCAACCACAACCAGATTTTGATTTTTAGAGGGATTTTAGCTTTCCATAGCTGAGAAAAGGATCTGTCCACAGCGGAGGAAGAGAGGTGATTGTACATAGATTTGACAGCGAAGATTCCAGACTTATAAACTTCCATTTGGGTCTATCAGGGCCCACACCCAGAGCCACAGTCATGCTAAGATCCCTTAGTTTTGAAGCTTGATGTTGAAAGTCAACACTCAGCCATCTCCTATACTCAAACTGCCATCCCTTGTCATGCATTTCTTTGACAGTGCAAACCTGGATAGACTAGATTTCATAAAGATCAGGAAATTTATCACAAAGAGGGAGTGTCCCACACCACTGATCATGCCAAAATTTAGTTTCACCTCCCCCCATTAACAATCACCAGTCTCCCTTGGATATACCACTTCTTGACTTTCAAGAGATTCTTCCAGACAGGTGAGTCATGTTGCCTCATGGTAATCCTCCAGATCCCATGAGAGATTTCATACTTATTCTTAACAAGATTCTGCCACAAACCATCCTCCATCTCCAGCCTCCACCACCATTTGCACAGGAGACTAAAGTTGAATAACTTCAGGTTTTGAATCCCCAGACCCCCTTTAGATCTAGTTTGTTGATAATATTCCACCTTACCATCTAGTTTTGAATCCCCAAACCTCCTGATGATTTTTGTCATTTCTTCCAAACAAGTCTCAGGAAGGAGATACATGGACATGTGATAAATAGGGATGCTATTGAGTGAAGACTGGATCAGAGTGAGCCTCCCTCCAATGGAGGAGTTGTTACCAGCCCAATCATCCAATTTCTTTCCCGACTTATCTTCAAGGGGTTTTAGGTCAGAAACCAAAATCCTGGAACCACTGACAGGGACTCCAAGGTACTTCATTTGGCTAGTGACCTAGCTGACAGTTCAACACATTAGAGTACTCAACACTTTTGACAGAATCTTCCAGAACTAAGAAAAGCTCACTTTTCATGAAGTTTATTTTCAACCTAGACATAGCTTCAAACAAATACAGGACCAGGTTTAGCTGTCTTATTTGATTAACATCATCCTGGACGATCAAAGGGTATCCTCAGCATACTGGAAGATGGCAACCCCTTTGTCCACCAGATGTGGCACCAGCCCAACAATTTGACCATTTTCCTGAGCTTGTTGGATCAGTTTTGCCAGCCCCTCAGCTGCCAGATTGAACAGGAAGGGAGAGAAAGCATCCCCTTGCCTCACCTCCCTATGACTGCCAAAATCTTTTCCCCTGGTGTTATTGATTTTCACACACAAAGTGCCATCCCTGACAATCTCCTCAATGAGTCTTCTCCAGAGTGGACTAAAGCCTTTCAAAGACACATATTGAAACAAATAGGACCAATCAACCATATCATATGCTTTCTCAAAATCTATCTTAAACACCACACCTTGGTGCTTCCTCTTCTTAGACTCATGCACAATCTCACGAAGAGACATAATACCATCCATAATGTTTCTTTCTTTGATAAAGGCAGTTTGACACTTGGAGATAAGATTTTCCATAAATGGTTCCACTCTGAGGGTGGCCACCTTAGTGATGATCTTATAAATTACTTGCAGCAGGCAAATGGGTCTATATTTATGTAAGTAGTCAGCATCAGGAGTTTTCTATAATTGAATAATCATTCCAAAGTTTAGCTTATACAGACCAAGGTCCCCTAGGTACCAATCATTGAACAGCCTCATGACATCATCCCTTACTATGCTCCAACATGCTTGAAAGAATTCAATAGGAATCCCATATGGGCCAGGAGCTTTGTTTCTAACCATAGAATCAAAGCAGTTTTAACCTCATCAACAGAGAAGGGACTATCAAGTATAGCATTATTAGCAACTGATAAATTCTCCTCTCCCCTCCAAACATCAGGAGAGAATCTCATCAAACCTCCTTCCCCAGGCCCAAAAAGCTGCTTATAATACTCAGTGGCATGGATTAGAATCTTAGAAGTCCCCTGGATACAGATATCACCATTATTCAAAGAGTACATAGTGTTCTTCCTCCTCCTACCATTAGCAATTCTATGGAAGAAAGCAGAGTTTGAGTCTCCTTGAAGAAGCCACCTCTCACTAGATCTTTCATGCCAAAATTTCTCTTCCTCAGAACATAACCTCATCAACTCACCATGAATAAACCCCTTTCTTCCATATTGGTCAGCAGACAACACCCCCTGCTCTTCCAACTGCTCCAGGTACTCAAGTTAAAGAGTAAACTCTTTCCTTAACCTAATAGAATCTCCTCTAATGTTGGCCCCTAACCTTTCAGACTATTCTTGACCTTCTTAAGCTTCATCTACATGGATGAAACACTATCCACAAAGGGGATAGTGATTTCGCATGCTTTTTCAATTCTAGGAACAAAATCAGGATGGGACAACCAAGATTTTTCAAATCTAAACTCTTTCTACTTAGGGACCACCACCTCACCAGTATCAACAATCAAAGGATTATGATATGAGAGGATCCTAGGAATCTTCCTAACACTTGTGAGGGGAAACAGGCTTTCCCAATCAGAGCTCATGAGGACTGCTTTTCAAGAGTTGGATTTTTCTCATTGTTGGTCCATAACTACCTTCCCTCATGAAATATATATTCATACTACTTTGTTTATCCCGCATTGTAATTGATTATATTTTGTTGTATAAACACAGTAAAATATATAAATGTTTGGAAAGTCATTTTTGCTCTCAGTTTAAAAACAAATTAAAGACGAATTTATAAAAAAATTAAAAATTGAAAATAATTTTACATGTAATACATGATGTAACCTATAAACATGCAAAATCACAATTCAAAATTCTTTGTATTATGGGCAACACAAACATGATTTTTTTTGAGATTTGAAACACTATATTAGATCTGTAAATTTGTCACTTTTGTGTAGCTCTAAATACTTAGTATTTCAAATTAAAAAATTGCATATTTGTAGAATACATCATTTGAGAACATTCATGATTTTTTTTCACATTTTTTGAAACTTTTAAATATGGTTTATTTATTTATTTTAAAAAAAATACAGGGAGAACTTGAGCTCGGGAGCAGAAAATCTCCACTTTGACAATTTGAAATATTAATACACCTTCTATTTTTAAACGGAGGGAGCACAACTTGTAACAGTGTAGTCACATGAACACATTATACCCATGCACATGATATGTTTCATATTTAAAGCTTTCTCAAGGTTGTGGTCCATGAAAATAATAATACTGTCAACATACTGTAGAACCGATACTCAACCCTCCACTATATTAGGGATGAGAGATTCTACTTTCCCGTCCGCCTTTTCTCTTGCAATTAAGATAACAAACACATTTACAATGGTATTAAACAAAATAGGAGAAAAGGGTCGCCTTGCCGCAATCCTTTTTTAGTTTGAAAATAGTAACATATTTCATCATTAACTCTGATGCAACTGAATGATCCAGTGAGACCACTTTGGATCAGGACCTTTCAAATATAAAAATTGTTGCAAAAAATGATGATTTAACCTTGTCATAAGCCTTTACGAGATCTATTTTGGAAAGAAACATGTCCAACTTCTTTCTGTGAAGTTCATAGATGGTCTCATGAAGCACCATATAACTTTATGCCCAATTTTACGTCCTCGCAAGATACAAAAGTCTTAAGAAGGCAATAAGGACGGTATTATTGGAATTCGACAACATTTTTTTTGGAAGTAGGATGATAGTACCGAAATTCAGTTGCAATAGGTGTAACTAACTTTGGTGAAAATTAGTAACTATAGCCATGAAATCTCCTTTTATAATATTCCAGAACTTATGGTAGATTTCAGCAGGGAAAACATTTTGTCCTGGTGCCTTATGCATTTCCATTTGGAAAAAACTTCATACAACTCTACTTCAGTTAAATAAGCTATAAGAATATTGTTTTGTTCAATAGATCGTTGGGGAATATCATAAGTTTAATACTCTAGCAACGTAAAATTGTTCTTAGTCGGTGCACCAAACAATTCTTTTATAGTATTCAGTGATGTGAAGTCTTAAGATTATCTTTTCTAACAATGGTACCTTCATCTTTCTAATATGTTGGCCATTAACAATTACATGAGAGTATTTAGTATCATTACCACCTTCTTGAAAATGTTTTAGTTTAGGTCGTTGAGCCCATTTGGACTCTTCCGCGGGCTGAAGTTGATTAACTTTTTCATTTGCATTTCTCATAGCCTACCTTTCGGAGGAACTTATAAGGGATGAATCCGCCTTCCAATTTAAGAGATCTATAATGCACAAGAGGTGGCATTTTTCCTTTTTGTAAACACTACTATGATTACGAACCCAACCCCTAAAATATTGTTGCATATGGAGGATCTTATTCTGCCATATCTCCATGGGGTTATTTCCTACGGAAATAGAAGCCCACTCATTGCCTATCATCTCAGAGAATTGGTCCTGACTTATCTAGGATAATTCACAGGAAAAATGGGGCTTATTAACAAGGTGAACTTGTTCACCTATTAGCAGAGGAATATGATCTAATCCTTCCCTGGGGAGCACACAAAACATTCCACGAGGGAGGTTTTGTAACCACTCAACACTTGTGATGTAGCCCGACACATTCCACCAAGCACTACTACAACACCCAATGGACCTACAACAAGATCTCGCGCAAGGCTATGCAAGATAAGGTGAACTCGCTCTTGTCCCTCTATGATCTCAATGACTTGGTGATTGGTTCGCTACCTCATGCGGATGTGCTATGTGTGCTCAGGTATGACCCCCAGGACGATGCCAAGGATGCTCAAGAAGATGCCATAGAAGATGGACAAGAAGAGGAAACCGTCGACAAGGAAAAAGTGCGTCTGTCCTAGCGCCTCCCACAGTCGATCCAGACCGGTTCCAGCACCGGACAGACCGACCAGCCAGCCGACCCAGGCCAGTTCCTGTGTCAGCCTAACAAAAGAGGATACCGGTCCCGAGGCCAATTCCAGCCGACAGAGACTGACCCAACGCTGGCCAGACCAACTGCTAGACCGACCACGCGCTTGTCTTACAGAAGGGCATAACTGCCCCAGCGTCAGACTCCGTGACGCTACGCTCTACTCGCCAGAAGTTCGGCCTTTTACCGGCATAAGTGAATTTGGATCACGTAAAAATAATACAACGGCCAACATTTCACCATGGGACCAGGCATCGCGGTAGTGTTATTCTACGCAACAAGTCAGCAAGAGCCCTTTTCTCTTTTCTGGAAAGCAGGTTACATGCTAGTGTTCTTGGCAAAAATTTCTTGGGTGGCGCATCCTATCTTTGTATATGTGTATGTGTGTGCGCGCGCGCAAACATGCGTTGCAATTGTGGTTCGGAACTTCTGGGTCAAAGATGTGTCACCCGTTGGATGCAAGTGGTTCATTATTGCTTGTCAGTGGACACGAGGGCCACGACTGGGCGCCTCCTAGCCCAATCTTGGTTTTTGTTGTTGTCCGTCGACATAATTTCTTCGGTGGCTTGAACTTAAGCTGGCAACACCTCTAGTGACTACTCTTGTCACCTATTGAAAGTGCACTATGGTCAACTAGAGGGAGGGGTGAATAGGTTGACTATCAATTTTTCTTTTCTTTTCCTTTTAGTGGGGCTTAGCAAGATAAAGTAAGGTTCTCTAGATGTGCAACTAGGTGAGCAACCTATGTGAACAAAACGATATGCGCAACGGAAGTAAAGCGTAAGGAAGTAAAGCAAACAACAAGTGTAAACAAGGAGACAAGGATATGATTCACCGTAGTTCCTTCTCAAAGAGAAGTACGTCTACGTTGGAGAGGTGGGGAGCCACCTAGGCGCTCCTCAATAGCACGGTTGTGCACACCTTGTTCTCCTTGAGCTTCTCCGGTGAGGGAGATGCTCGTTTCCACTATGAGGTCGACTTGAAGGCGTTGACCAAACCTTTACAAGGACTTGAGGTAACTCCACAAGATGGATGGAGGCTCTCAAGCAATCCGTAGCTTCTTGCAACAAGGTGGAAACTACAAGCACAAGATCTACTAAGGTTTCTAGGCCTCGAGTAGGATTCTAGATCTACTAGGATGTGGTGGATGGATTTGAGATTCCTTTGGTGGAAGTGTGGATCTAGGTCTCCTCTAGCTCTCCACCAAGTTTGGGAGTGTTTGGGTGGACGGAGTGGGAGATCTAGGTGGTTGAAGCTTTCATTAATGGCTAGGAGAGAGAATGGGAAAAGCTTAGCATTTAAGAGGTAGGGGAAGGGGTATTTATACCCCTTGCATTTAAGTGACCGTTTGCAGTCCAGGGCACCGGAGGCTCCGGTGGTCTTCAGCCTGCTCCACAGTTGCGCAGCGCAACAGCTAGTTTGCGCCGGAATACTGAGCGGAGGCTCCGGTGGGACATGCGGAGGTTCCGCCCACCGGAAGCTCACCGGAGGCTCCGGTGGAATATCCGCTCTGCCCGAACAGAAAGGCAATTAAGCGGAGAATCCACCGGACCCCCCACCGGAGCCCAGTTACCCTAGAAAAGGGAAGGCACCGGAGGTCCACCGGAGGTTCCGGTGGAACATCCGCTCTGCTCAAACAGAAGGGCATTTGCGCGGAGCTTGCACCGGAACCCCACCGGATCCCTTTTTGCGTGCAGCTGGTGTGTTGGAGGATGGCGGAGCCTCCGGTGGAAATGGTGGAGGTTCCGCCCACCGGAACTCCACCGGAGCTTCCGCTCCTGGTTCCGCTCATTTGCTCCAGAGCGGGGTTTTGGCGGAGCTCCCACCGGACCCCCACCGGATCCTGGGCGGAGCCTCCGGTGCAAACACCGGAGCCTCCGCTCCTGCACATTTCACTTTCCTGGATTCGTTTCTCCTTGCACTTTTCATATAAACTGATCATTTGCCCCGTAGAATAAGTGAACCTGTTTAAACCTGGGCATTTCCATCTATTGAACAAACATTAGATCAAATAGTTGTGTTATCATATAATTACCAAAACGGACGATGATCTTTCATTCTCCCCCTTTTTGGTAATTGACGACAACATAACTATTTGTATGATTATAACACAATATGAACGGAGCTCCCCCTAAAGGTATGCTCCTTTCATATTGAGAGCATTTAGGCATGATATATAAGAATGACATGACAACAATATCACAGTACACACATATAACACATAAATAACATCAAACGAGGTTCACACGAACATAATATGACATACGAGGTTCACATAACATAATATGACGATAGATAAGCCGACGTTCCAAATGATCCGATAAGAAACCAAACTCCCTCAAGCCAAATGAAAGATGCAAAATGAAGAAGCTTGAGGGAGACCCATTCAAATGCCCGTTCCTAATATAAATCTCTCCCCCTTTGGCATCAAGATACCAAAAAGAGAGAGACCAAGATGCAAACGTCCCAAATCACTCGGAGGAGGAGGAAGAGGCTTCCGGAGCCGGGGAGGGATCACGGCGGTGAGAGCTAGTGGCTTCATCTCCTTCTTCCTCGGACCACTCAATAAGCTTGCCCTTGGAGTCCTTTGCTTGCCAATCATCCCAATTGGTGATACTATCAAGAACCGGGGATTCAATGGAGAGGCCTTCCTCACGGAGACGTTGACGAGAAGCTTGAGCTTGGTGGCGGTTCTTGAGTTCCTTATCATAGTGTTCTTCCCATTGATGTTGCTCTATTTTCTTATTCAACCGAAACACTTTCTTGAGAGCTCTTGCCATCCATTTGAAGGCATTGCTAGAGGGAGGAGGTTGAGATGGACCCTCGTCTTCTTCCTCATCAACAATGATGCGAGGCCTAGCCTTGTGCTTGCGGATGGCGGGAGTGGGATGCACAACGGGTTCGGTGTGATCTTTCATGAGAAGCCTCTTTTCCGTGTGAGAGATCCAATGTGCATCATCAAGAGGTTCATTCGGAAACTTCTTATTCCATACGTCAAGGATGATCTTCATGATGAATGGCCCAAAACAAGCATTCTTCCGGTTGACAATGGCATACCACAACTCATTCCAAATATAATCCAACACATCAAGCTTGCGTGGAGTGTCATCCATCCGGTGTTGGTGAGTAAGGAGCATAAGGTTCTTCAAGAATCCTTGAATCTCATCCACATTGCCCGCCTTTGGGTTGATGGTCTCGCGATAGATGCGCAACATGATGTCATATGTGGGATAGAGTCCCTTCACAAACCCAACAACGTATTTCTTCCAATGATAGAGAGGAGTAAGTACATCCTTGGTAAGTGAGGAGGTGTTAATGATATGAACTCGGAACCATCCGTTGGCAAACTCTTCTCCCTCAGCAAATGGACCAAAATCTGGGTAGCCACCAAGAATGATGCCAACATCTTTCCATGTGGTGTCAAGCTGTCTATCCTTAGTCATCCAAATCATATTACGCTCGGTCTCATTGGAGAGATGAACCGTGGCAAGAAACTGACAAACAAGCTCTTCGTCGAAATCTTGTTGAAGAGTAATAATGGGACCAAGACCAAACTTGTGAATGTGCTCAAGAGCCTCTCCAAAGTACTTGTGATTCCTTTCCATGTGCCCAATGCTAATGGCGTGTTGAGGGACGACATTTTCCTTTGGCTTCCTCATCAAAATCTCACTATAAATCTGCCCTTGGAAGACGGTGTGAAAGCGTGGATCCTTACCCCGGAATTGGGGCATCAAACGATCACGGGCAATCACATATGGATTCGCACGCCTTTCCTTCAAGAACATAGCCTCGGACATCTTGGAGGCGGTTGGTGTAGTGTTCCTCCTTGGCAAAGTCTTCTCGGGAGCCGGGAAGCGCTTGCGCTTGCCTTGAGAGCCGTCAAGTTCGGCTTGAATCTCATCCACGGGTTGAGGCTTGCGGCGGCTGGTGGTCTTGTAACGTTGCCCTTTTCCCTTGGAACCGGAAGCATCTAAGAGAGAAAGCAAGAAGATCATGAACAAAGAGTAATGCTCGAGTTGGTAAGGCACGCACAAAACCAAGAAACCTAGATACACGGGGTGTTAGGGTTGAATAATCTAGGGTTAGGGCAAAACTCCCAACAACCGCAACGATTCAAGCCTAACAAGCCTTAACTAGGTTACTAGGGTTTGTACTTGAGAAATCCCACTCCTAAAACTCCAAATCCACGAATCTAGAGGCAAAGCACATGAACTCCTATGCATCCCATCCATCAACTAGATGAGAGAGAGAGAGAGCACGTACCCGCGGCATCCATGGTGAAAAAGGAGGGAGGGGAGGTTCCCGGAGCGTCCCAAGGTGAGGAGATGGCCTTCCCGTGGTGGAGCGCTCGAATCCGGCGGCGAAAATCTTGGGGCGGCGGCGGTTCTTGAGGAGGAAGATGGGGGCGGGTGGGGAAAAGTGAAAGTGAATCTCACTTACCCCCGCACGCCCAGCTCTTATCCGCAGAAATTTTTCGCCGGCGGAGCCTCCGGTGGTTTCACCGGAGCCTCCGCTCCCACCAGCGGAACCTCCGGTGGTTCGCACCGGAGCCTCCGCTCCCTGTCCCAAAACAGTTAAGTTTTGGCCCGCTGAGCCACTGTGGGTCAGCGGAGCATCCGGTGGTGTTCTGGTGGACAGGACCAGCGGAGCCTCCGGTGGATTCATCGGAGCCTCCGCCCTTGGCAGCGGAGCCTCCGGTGGATTCACCGGAGCCTCCGCTCAACCAGATTTTCGCGCGCCAAGATTAGAAAAACACGAGCATTTCGATGGAAGCAATGGTTTGGGCAAAGGAGGCTTGGGTTGGAAAAACGTCACTGATATACGAGAGACATTACTCGAAGGGGTCCGCAAGAAGCAACAAAAAGATAGAAGACCGAACCCGCACGAGTTGTCAAGACGGAGATATGATAGGCGTGAAAGATCCAAAGCACACACAATGGTCGGTGGCCGAGGCCACCATGTTTGAGTGTGTAACTTGGCACCGCGAAGATATATCTTGGGTCCAAAATTACTACTCACAATTAAGCACAATAAGTCACAAATGACTAGATATGCAATGATGATTTATTTTTCGCCTAATAGGAGGAGTGCATATTCATGAATTGAGTAGTGCTCCCCCTATGTCCATGCCTACATCTAAGCCTAATAGCATGCATAATGAGGGTAGATATGCAAGGTTTCAAGTGAAGTTGGAGGAATCTATGACATTTAGTTCATTCCTCAAAGCTCGAAATCTTGGTTCATCAAGGGCCTTCGTGAAGATATCGGCAAGTTGATCCGTTGTGGAGACATATGAGAGATCAATATCACCTTTCTCAACATGATCCCGAATGAAATGATGACGGATCTCAATGTGCTTCGTCTTGGAATGAAGAACCGGGTTGTAGGCGATCTTGATAGCACTCTCATTGTCACAAAGAAGAGGCACCTTGTCAAAATGAATACCATAATCCTTCAAGGTTTGCCTCATCCATAGCAATTGGGCACAACAACTTGCCGCGGATATATACTCGGCCTCAGTGGTGGAGAGAGCAATGCAATTTTGCTTCTTAGAAGATCAACATACCAAGGAGCGGCCAAGGAATTGACAACCCCCGGATGTGGACTTCCTATCCGTCTTCTCTCCCGCATAATCCGCATCCGAGTATCCAATGAGCTGAAAGCTTGAACCCTTGGGGTACCAAAGACCGAAGTTTGGGGTATGAACTAGATATCGAAAGATCCGTTTCACAGCTTCCAAATGACTTTGTCTTGGGGAGGCTTGAAACCTTGCACATTTACCTACTCTATACATGATATCGGGTCTAGATGCACAAAGGTAGATCAAAGAGCCAATCATGGAGCGGTATACCTTTTGATCTACCTCTTTACCGTTGGGGTCGGGTTTCAAGTCGGTGGTAGTGGACATAGGAGTCTTCATAGGTTTGGCATCATTCATATTAAACCTCTTGATCATGTCTTGAGTGTATTTGGCTTGTTTTATGAAAGTCCCTTCATAATATTGATTTACTTCAAAGCCAAGGAAGAATTCCAACTCTCCCATCATAGACATCTCAAACCTATCGGTCATAAGCTTGCAAAACTCCTCATTGAACAAGGTGTTAGTAGACCCAAAAATGATGTCATCCACATAGAGTTGGCATATGAACAAGTCACCTCCAACCGTCTTGGTAAAGAGGGTGGGATCGATTAAACCAACATTAAACCCGCGATCTACTAGAAACTCTTTAAGGTGCTCATACCACGCATGTGGATCTTGTTTAAGTCCATAGAGCGCCTTATCAAGTTTATAGACATGATCGGGGTGGTTGGGATCCTCGAAACCCGGAGGTTACTTGACATATACTAACTCATTAATGGGACCATTAAGGAAAGCACTTTTGACATCCATTTGTTGTAACTTGAAGTTATGATGAGATGCATAAGCAAGTAAGATACGAATGGATTCAAGGCGAGCTACGGGGGCAAATGTTTCACCGAAATCGATACCTTCGACTTGAGAAAAACCTTGGGCCACCAATCTTGCCTTGTTGCGAATGATAATGCCATCTTTGTCTTGCTTGTTCTTGAACACCCATTTGGTGCCAATGACATTTTTGCAATCCTTGGGTCTTGGCACTAATTTCCACACTTTGTTGCGCTCGAAGTTATTGAGTTCATCATGCATGGCTTCAAGCCAATCTTGATCTTCGAGAGCTTCATATAACTTCTTGGGTTCAATGAAGGAGACAAAAGCATGAGCCTTGCTAAAATCCGCCAATTGCCTTCTAGTGACCACTCTTCCACGAACTTGTCCAAGAATCATGTCCTCCGTATGACCTACTCGTTCAAGATTCTCTAGCCTTCTCTTTGCTCTACGAGCTAGTATCTCCTCCAAAGATTCCTTGGATATTGATTGAGAATCACCTTCTTCATCGGAGACATGTCCATCTTCATTTTGTCCTTTATCAAAGATGGGTGATGAATCACCACTAGGTTGAGCATTCTCAACAATAATAGAATCTTGATCATGATTTAGATGTGTTGCTTGGCCTTGTTCATTAGCTTGGCCTTGATAGTTAGCTTGAGGGCTTGGTGCATCTTGTTGGATAGCTTGATCATCAATGGGTGTAGTCAATGGCTCCACTTGAGTGGGGCATAGTCCTTCTCCCTCCGTCATCCGGTAACCCTCAATGGGAATTATTTCACCAATCCCCATTCTTCTTATGACGATGGGAGGAATTGCATCTCCTACAACACCATGATCTATACGCCCCCCTTGGGAGCCGTTGTCCTCATCAAACACTACGTCTATAGCTTCTTCAACTTGCCCGGTGGACTTGTTGTAGACTCTATAGGCGTGAGCATTCGTGGCATAGCCAACAAAGATACCCTCATAAGATCTAGTCTCAAATTTTGACAACCGTTTTCCTTTCTTGCGAATGAAGCACTTGCAACCGAAGACCTTGAAATAAGATACATCCGGTTTCTTGCCCGTGAGAATTTCATAGGGATTCTTGTTCAAGATATTGCGAAGATAGAGCCGATTGGTAGCATGACAAGCGGTGGAGACGGCTTCGGACCAAAAGTTATAAGGAGAAGAGAACTCCGCAATCATAGTCCTAGCCGCATCCATCAAAGTCCGGTTCTTTCTCTCCGCAACACCATTTTGTTGAGGGGTATAGGGAGTGGAATATTGATGAGCAATGCCTTCTTCACTAAGAAAACCCTCAACGGTGTAGTTCTTGAACTCCGAGCCATTATCACTCCGAATGGCCAAGATGGTAGCATTGTGTTGGCGCTCCACTAGAGTGATGAACTCGATGACTCTATTTTGAGTCTCACTTTTCCTCTTGAAGAAATACACCCAACAATATCTTGAATAATCATCCACAATCACCAAGCAATACTTCTTTCCTCCGAGGCTATCATAAGATAGTGGGCCAAAGAGATCTAAGTGAATGAGCTCGAGAATTCTTGTGGTGGAGATGGTTGTCTTGGTTGGGTGTTGTTCTCCATGTTGCTTCCCAAAGGTACAAGAGCTACACACACGATCATTAGCAAACTTAGATTTGGTTAGTCCTAGAACGTGATTGCCACTTTGGAGGTCATGTAACATTCTCATATTGGTGTGGGCTAGTCGGCGATGCCAAAGCCATCCCACATCAACTTTAGCCATTAGGCATGTCGCGGCACACGTGTCTTCTTTAGAGAAGTCCACTACATACATGCCGTTCTCGACAAACCCAACAAAGGCTACTTTAAGAGAAGTCTCCCAAGTGACAATCACACTCTCTTTATTAAAGAACGAGGTAAAACCACAATTTGCAAGTTGAAGAACGGACATCAAGTTATAGCCAAGGGACTCAACAAGGAGAACATTCTCAATTGATAAATCATTTGAGATAGCTACCTTGCCTCGTCCCAATACCTTAAGCTCGGACTTGTCACCAATTGTAACGCAATTGAGATGTGGTAGAGGAGGTTCAATATTACTTATTGCGTCATGGCTTCTGGTCATGTGTTGGGATGCACCACTATCCACTGTCCATCTATGTGCTCCGGAAGCGTTTCCCTACAAGAGATCAATTTCTTGATTTAGGTACCCATCCTTCAATGGGTCCTCTTTTGTTAGTCACAAGGGTCTTAGGAACCCAAATAGTCCAATGATAATCATCACCATAAGAAGTACCAACGTATTTAGCATAAACATGTCCATCTCTAGATTTCATAAGAACATAAGATGGGTTATATTTTCCGGCAAAATCATTATGAGTGATGCTCCCCCTAGAGGTATCACCACCCATAATGGCGTTGGTCTCCTTTTCTTTGGGCACCTCACCCTCTTTCACAAAGATAACATTATTGGAGGGAGAGGTGACACTCTTGGATTTCTTCTTTGACTTGGAAACAAAGCCAAGTCCCTCTTTTCCTTTCTTGGCACCTTGAGAGCTTATTGCATCATTGAGAATTCTTTCCTTCCCTACAATGTTAGTTGTAGAAGAAGAGGTAGTCATAATAGCAATGCTATTTGATGAAGATGCAACATGCTTATTAGATTGTTGAGCTAGAAGCTTGATTCGAGACTTAGCAAGTTTGTCATGAATTTCTTTGAGAGATGCAAACTCCCCTTTTAGTTTGTCATGTTCCTCGACAAGTTTTTCATGGGCTATTCCTAGCTTTAACTCTTCCTCTTAAAATTCTTTAAGTAAAACAAGAGATTTGGCATGTTCTTTCTTAAGCTTGGCAAGATATTTTTCGTTATCTTTTCTAAGCTTAGAAACACTAATAGCATAAGTCTCTTGTAGACTTAATAGTTTCTCTTCAAGAGAAGCTCTCATGGATCTCTCCTTTTCGAGAGCCTTGACGAGTTCGTCATCATGATTCTCATGGCTACCGCCAAGGTTCTCCAAGGTCGTGATGATCTCCTCCTTCTCATCAATGAGAGAGTTGGCATCATCAAGTTGCCTTAGGAGAGCTTTTACTTTTTCTTTAGTTTCACCTTCAAGACTACACAACCAAGATCCTAGGTTCTTGGCCTCCTCATCATCAACAATGTTTTCAACACAATCCAATAATGAGGGAGAGCTAGTGATAGTAGACTTGGAGGTGGAAGATATTACCGCGGTGGCTTTTGCCATGAGACATGTAGGTCGGATCGATGCCTTCTCATTGGGAGATTCGAATAGAGAGACCGATGAAGAGGAAGTCGTAGGTATGGCGACGTGGGAGACACCTACGACTTCATCTTCTCCTTCATCTCTGGAGTAGTATGTTTCCAATGTTGGGCCCTCTTGAACATATAGAGCCCTTGGGACTCGTCTAGCGAGGTTCTTGTTTTGTGGAGATTTGTTCTTGTCCTTGCGAACAAGCTTCCCTTCATTCTCTTCTCGTGGCTCAAACGGACACTCTTTGACGAAGTGGTTCGCACTTCCACAATTGTAACAAGTCCTTGGCCGCTCCCCTTTCTTCCTAAAGGTCTTGTTCCTTGAGGGTCTAGGGGCACCGGCCTTGTGAGCCTCCCATCTCTTCCAATACCCTTGCATGGCAAGAGCAATACATTTGTGGGCACCCTTGTATGTATCCTCATAGTCCTCATCATCATCATCATCATCATCATCATCATCATCCACTTCTTCTATCTTGGCCATGGCCTTAGATTTTAAGGCAAGGTTAGGAGACTTCCCATGGCCTCTTGAGTGAGCAAGAGCATCATCCGCACTCTTGTGAGACAAAGATATGGCTATGAACTCACTAAGGACACCAATGGAGTTGAGTGAGTTGTAGTCGGATCTTGTTCGAATGCTAGTGGAGAGATTCTTCTCAAAAGGAGTTATGGCCTTGACAAATTTCCTCTTGATCCACTCATCGGAGATTTCCTCCTTTCCAAAGTCCCTTAATTGATAGCCAAGGGTGACCACTCTTCTATATAGCTCCTCGGGACTCTCATCTTCATGCATGACAAAGTTCTCGGACTTGTCAAGAGCAACATCGTATTTTGATGATTGGATGCTTGCATTGCCTTGGAACAAGGAGTCCAGCTTATCCCAAGCTTCCTTGGCGGTCTTGATACCGCGAATGTGTTCAAGATGTTCTCTTGGGAGGGCCTTTTGGATAGTCACAAGAGCGGTCTTATTGAGTTGAAATTCCACATCCTCTCTTGGAGTCAAGTTGTTCGGATCGTGAGGGTGAAATCCATATAGAATGCTTCTCCACAATGCGGTGCAAGATCCTGAAATGTGAGACTCCATAACGAACTTCCAAGAAGAAAATCGTTAGTGTTAATCATGGGAGGAACTCCAACATTAACCATGTGTGGCATAGTGGCAATAGGGTGAATAGAGTCGTAATTGGGAGGTGGTGGAACTTTAGATTGAGACCCCGAACCGTTAGCCGATTGAGACTTGGAGCCCTCGGAGCTCACACCACCCTTAGCCTTTTTATCGGCTTTTGCTTTGGCTTTCGCCTTAGCTAAAGCGATGTTAGCTTCCATCTCGTCGATATCCGGAATGGAATCTTCGTTCGAGCTAACATCGTTGGTAGTGATAGGTGATTCCGTGGACTCCTTGGTTTTCCCCATCAGTGCCTCCATCATTTTCTTCATGCTAGACACATCCGAGCTAACACTAGAGCTAACCTTAGATAGTTCGGTTTGGAGAACTCCAACCGTATCTTGTAGGTTAGATATAGTGTCGGCCATTTTGGATATTTCCGCACTAGAACTTCCGGGGGCATTTTCATCGACCATTGTACTCTTGGGCGGTTAAGCCCTTAGTAAGAGCCGAGGCTCTGATACCAATTGAAAGTGCACTATGGTCAACTAGAGGGTGGGGTGAATAGGTTGACTACCAATTTTTCTTTTCTTTTCCTTTTAGTGGGGCTTAGCAAGATAAAGTAAGGTTCTCTAGATGTGCAACTAGGTGAGCAACCTATGTGAACAAAACGATATGCGCAACGGAAGTAAAGCGTAAGGAAGTAAAGCAAACAACAAGTGTAAACAAGGAGACAAGGATATGATTCACCGTAGTTCCTTCTCAAAGAGAAGTACGTCTACGTTGGAGAGGTGGGGATCCACCTAGGCGCTCCTCAATAGCACGGTTGTGCACACCTTGTTCTCCTTGAGCTTCTCCGGTGAGGGAGATGCTCGTTTCCACTATGAGGTCGACTTGAAGGCGTTGACCAAACCTTTACAAGGACTTGAGGTCACTCCCCAAGATGGATGGAGGCTCTCAAGCAATCCGTAGCTTCTTGCAACAAGGTGGAAACTACAAGCACGAGATCTACTAAAGTTTCTAGGCCTCGAGTAGGATTCTAGATATACTAGGATGTGGTGGATGGATTTGAGATTCCTTTGGTGGAAGTGTGGATCTAGGTCTCCTCTAGCTCTCCACCAAGTTTGGGAGTGTTTGGGTGGACGGAGTGGGAGATCTAGGTGGTTGAAGCTTTCATTAATGGCTAGGAGAGAGAATGGGAAAAGCTTAGCATTTAAGAGGTAGGGGAAGGGGTATTTATACCCCTTGCATTTAAGTGACCGTTTGCAGTCCAGGGCACCGGAGGCTCCGGTGGTTTCACCGGAGGATCCGGTGGTCTTCAGCCTGCTCCACAGTTGCGCAGTGCAACAGCTAGTTTGCGCTGGAATACTGAGCGGAGGCTCCGGTGGGACATGCGGAGGTTCCGCCCACCGGAAGCGCACCGGAGGCTCCGGTGGAACATCCGCTCTGCCCAAACAGAAAGGCAATTAAGCGGAGCATCCACCGGACCCCCCACCGGAGCTCAGTTACCCTAGAAATGGGAAGGCACCGGAGGTCCACCGGAGGTTCCGGTGGAACATCCGCTCTGCTCAAACAAAAGGGCATTTGCGCGGAGCTTCCACCGGAACCCCACCGGATCCCTTTTTGCGTGCAGCTCGTGTGTTGGAGGATGGCGGAGCCTCCGGTGGAAATGGCGGAGGTTCCGCCCACCGGAACTCCACCGGAGCTTCCGCTCCTGGTTCCGCTCATTTGCTCCAGAGCGGTGTTTTGGCGGAGCTCCCACCGGACCCCCACCGGATCCTGGGCGGAGCCTCCAGTGCAAACACCGGAGCCTCCGCTCCTGCACATTTCACTTTCCTGGATTCGTTTCTCCTTGCACTTTTCATATAAACTGATCATTTGCCCCATAGAATAAGTGAACCTGTTTAAACCTGGGCATTTCCATCTATTGAACAAACATTAGATCAAATAGTTGTGTTATCATATAATTACGAAAACGGACGATGATCTTTCACCTGTGCCCCAACAGTTCAGTGCACGGAGAGAAAAGCGGACACACACACACTATTAGAAACAAGGCCTTTGGTCCAGAGCCCCATTGGGCTCTAGTCTCGGATGGGTTTTGGACCGGGACTAGAGGGGGGACTAGTCCCGGTTCAACGGCTAGAAGGCCACACTGGACTAGTCCGGCTTCGAACGGGACCTCCCTCTCGGTTCGTAATGGGGACCGGGACTAGAGGGCTCTCGCCTGGCAGGGCCACGTGCGAGAACCTCTAGTCTCGGGTGGTATCACGAATCGGGACTAGAGGTCCTCTGTTTTCCTATATATCATCGCACCTGCTCACCCCCTCACCTCTGTTTTTCATCCTAGAAGCTGAGAGGTGTGTGCTAGTTTGTTGTTCCTTCTTATGCACAAGAGGTGCTTGATGAAATGCCCGAGCTATCTAGCTTCCTTCTCCCCTTCTCTTCACCACCGAGCTCGAGTTTATACCCATTTTCTTCATGCTTTTTCAAGATTTGGCGGCATCCCTTCTATTGAAGTGTTCGCACCAAAATCCTTTCATTTTTCATTGATAATTAAGCTCATTAAGTGCTATGTGTTGTAAGTATGAGGCATGTTCTTGATTTGTTGCAATGGCCGATGAGGTTTTAGTTATGATTTCATAAAATGCATGTGTAGTTCATAGTTTAGTTATGAGTTGATAGAATGTCGTCGCATCCAGTGCCGAAGTACCGTTGTGTGCACATAATTTTAGACCTGGACTAATTTTAGCATCACGATTGTGTTTGATATACTTATATAACGCATATGATCCATCCATGGATGTACGTTGACCAACGCTCTAATGAGTACATTCAAGGCGTGCGTTCTTTCTCAATGTGGCTGAGGCAAACACGCGGAATGGTTTTATGTGTTAGCCACGTTGTGTCTGTCGGAATGAGAAGGATTAGTCTTCCTTAAAAACCCTTCACATTCACCTGATTTAGTCAGGTTTCATGTCTGGCTATAATTGTTGGACCAAGCATGGAGAAACAGGGTTATGATGGAAGACAAAAAAGAAGAAGAGAACGATGACAACTATCCTATGTTCCCTGAATATGGTGGTAATGCAAGGGGGAGCCGAAGATGAAGAGGCACCGGATGAGCCAATGTTAGATGATAATCTTCGTCGGGCCATCGTTGATGCACATAGAGAAGAAGAAAGTGCAAATGAGAAGTTGAAGTTGGAACTCATGTTACAGGATCACAAAAAGGAGTCGTACCCAATTTGTGAAAATGGCAACACAAAGCTCGGTACCACACTGGAATTGCTGCAATGGACGGCAAAGACTGGTTTATCTCACATGGGATTTGAGAAGTTACTGAAAATAATGAAGAAGAAACTTCCAAAGGATAAAGAATTGCCTGATAGTACGTACGAAGCAAAAAAAGATTCTCTTCCCTCTAGGATTAGATGCGCAGAAGATACATGCATGCATTTATGACTGCATCCTCTACCGCGGTGAGGAGTACGAGAATAAGAATAAATGCCCGATATGCGGTGCATTACGGTATAAGATCAGGCGAGATGACCATGGTGATGTTGAGGGTCAGCCCCTGGGAAGAGGGTTCCTGCCAAGGTGATGTGGTATGCTCCTATAATACCACGGTTGAAACATTTGTTCAGAAACAAACAACATGCCAAGTTGTTGCGATGGCACATAGAAATCGCAAGAAAGACGAGATGTTGTGACACCCCGCTGATGGGTCACAGTCGAGAAAAATTGATAGAGAGTACAAGGACTTTGCATATGATGCAAGGAACTTAAGATTTAGTCTAAGTCCTTTTGAGGAGCAGAGCTGCAATCATAGCACCTATCATGTAACTCTATGTATCTATAACGTTCCTCCTTGGTTGCGCATGAAGCAATTCATTATGATTCCAGTGCTGATCCAAGGACCGAAGCAAGCCGGCAACGACATTAATGTGTACCTAAGGCCATTAGTTGAAGAACTATTACTGTTGTGGGACGAAAAAAGTGTACGCCTGTGGGATGAGAACAAACATGATCCATTTGACCTACGAGCGCTGTTGTTTGTAACCATCAATGATTGGCATGCTCTTAGTAACCTTTTAGAAGAGACAAACAAGGGATACAATGCATGCACGAATTGTTTAAGTGAGACTGAAAGTACATATTTGGAGAAATGTAGGAATAATGTGTACCCGGGGCATCGTCCACTTCTTCCGCCTAGGCATCTCGCAAGAAGGAGAGGCGAGCATTTCAAAGATGAGGCAGATCACCCTAAGAAGCTTGTCTGCCGTACTGGAGATGATGTATTTGCTATGGTCAAGGATTTGGATCAAATAGTAACCTTTGGAAAGGAACCTGGTAGTCAATCTGTTCCGAATGACGCTAACAGACACGCACCCATGTGGAAGAAGAAACCAATATTTTGGGAGCTACCCTATTGGAAAGTTCTAGAGGTCCGCTCTGCAACCGACGTGATGTGTGTGACAACGAATCTTTGCCAGAACCTGCTAGACTTTATGGGCGTGTATGGGAAGACAAAAGATACGCCGGAAACACGGCAGGACCAACAATGTATGAAAGACTTAGACGACCTGCATCCAGTGAAGACAGATAAAGAACGTCTATGTCTTGCCAGCTACACTCTTACCAAAGAAGAGAAGGAAATATTTTTTGAAGTCCTGAGCAGTATGAAGGTCCCGTATGGCTTCTCGGCGAATATAAAGGGAATAATAAATATGGCAGAGAAAAAAATTCAAGAACATAAAGTCTTATGACTACCACGTGCTTATGACTCATTTGCTTCCGGTTGCATTGCGGGGGGTTCTACCAGAAAATTTTCGACTACCCATTGTAAAGCTATGTGCATTCCTCAAGGCAGTTTATTCGAAGTTAATTGATCCACAAATTCGACCAAGGTTACATAAGGATGTGGTTCAATGTCTAATTGTTTTGAGTTGGTGTTCCCACCATCCTTCTTCAATATTATGACGCATCTCCTAGTACAACTAGTCGAAGAGATTACCATTATGGGTACTGTATTTCTACATAATATGTTCCCCTTTGAGAGATTCATGGGAGTCTTGAAGAAATATGTTCATAACCGTGCTAGGACAGAAGGAATTATCTCCAAAGGCTATGGAACAGAGGAGGTCATTGAGTTTTGTGTTGACTTTATTCCTAACATTAAGCCAATTGGTCTTCCTGAATCGCGGCATGAATGGAGACTGAGTGGAAAAGACACTCTAGGAAGGAAATTAATAATATGTAGGGACGAGTATTCTTTCACTCAAGCACACTACACATTTCTATAGAATTCCACCTTGGCGATTCCGTATATCAAGGAATAGAAGAGTATTGTATGCTACAACAACCCGGGGAAGCCTGACTCATGGATTAGAAATGAATACATGGATACTTCCAGCGGTTGGTTGCGAACACATCTCAACAATCACTACACTGTTAAAGATCAGCTGTACTTTTTTTCCAGGTCACCATCTTCAACTATATGGACTTTTGAAGAGTACGACATAAATATGAATATATTTTACACGATCCCCCAAGATAAAAGAGCACCAACCAAAACAGTGGTGTCCGCTTCGATGCAACAAACAACAATGGGTCAAAGGACACATGTTATGGTTACATAAAGGACATATGGGAAATTGACTATGGACCTACTTTTAAGGTTCCCTTGTTTCGGTGCAAATGGGTCAAGCTGACAGCAGGCTGGTTAAAGGTAGACGAGCAGTACAGAATGATAACAATGGACCTCAAAAATCCTGCGTACTTAGACGAACCATTCGTCCTAGCCATTGATGTGGCTCAGGTTTTCTATGTGAAGGACATGTCTACCGAACCGAGAAAAAGAAAAAATAAGCAAACAATACATCAGATGATGAGCCAAAGTTCCACATAATTCTTTCAGGGAAAAGAAACACCATGAGAGTGGAGGACAAGATAGACATTTCAAAATATTATGATAAGTTTCATGAAATTCCGCCCTTCGTAGTGAAGGATGACCCAAGTCTCATGTTGATTAATGAAGATGCTCCATGGTTACGACTCTAGAAAAGACCCAAACAGTAGATGGGGATGTTGGTGTTGTGTAATAATGTATTAAACCTTTTATGTAGCTGTGTTATGAAAACTCAGAAGAAGTTGGAACAAAACATAAGGTTCCCCTTCATACAGCTCCACCGTGCCTCGTGAGTGCCCGCATATCAAATAAACACTAGAGCCACATGCATAGAATCAGAATGATTTGTATGCACTGAAGGATTTCTAGATAGAACAAAGCATATGGTCTCCCCTGCATCCAGCCCAATGGTAGCACCGTTGGATATATGCAGGGAACCCAAATGATTTGTATTTGATCGATGAACTGAAAGACGTAGCTAATCAGGAAACCCAAATGATTTGTATTCGATCGATGTTCTGAAGGATTTTGTAGATAGAACAAAACATACGGTTTCCCCTGCATATATCCCGACGGTGGCTCGTGAGTGCCCGCATATCAAATGCACCGTCGGATGTATGTAGGGAATCCGAATGCTTTGCTTATGAAATGAAATACAATGAGTATAGAGTGAGTGCTAAACATATCCGAGAGGTGGGCTATATATAGGGTCGTGTGGCTCACAAAGTGGTTGTGCTAGTGCTGATCCAAGAACTCAGAAGCCGTCAAAAGAAACACACCCCTGATCCAACGGCTCACAAGCGCTCGTAAGAAACACATGATTCGTGTGTGTAACATCCCTGATTTTTGGAGAAATTCAAAAAACACAAAAAATTAAATTTTTTGTTTTCTTGATAATGCAAGCCACCAAAACAAATAAAACTCCAACACAAAGGAAATATTATATGTTATTCCAATGTTATTGGAAATGATAATCCAAATATCTCTGTTTTCTAAAACCCTAAATCCTCAAAGTAAATAATTATGCAAAGGAACTATTTTCCCAAACTGCAAACTTTAAGATTATAAAATGGTTTTTCCAGAAACAAATTGTTTCACATATTGTTATCATGAAGTATTTAGCTTATTTTAAAAAAAATAAGCTAAATGACAATGGTAAACAGTATTTTCAAAAGTGTTTTTCTCTGAATTTTATTTGGCTATAAACTATAATTAGCTATTTTCTATTTTAAAATTACATTAAGTTGCTATTAGTCATTTATTCATATTTCGAAAATATAAAAATTTAATTTTGTTTGAAACATCACTTAAATGTTTTACGTTGAAAGAGAAAGATTTTACAAAGCTATGAATTTTGTTTGAGATTATTTGGACTCATATTTTAAAAGTTATGAATCTATTTGGTAAAAGCAGAAAAAAAGAGAGAAAAAGGCAGCAGGCCAGCAGCCCGTGCGAGCCCAACTCCCCCTATGCCTTTATCCGTCGCTCGCGCGCAATCAAGAAGCCCACCCGAAGCCCAGGAGAGAACCCGCACCAGCCCATCACCCTTTTCCTCCCCGCTGACAACCAGGGCCCGCATGCTGACGTCACAGATGACGCCAGCGCTTTGACGTCCGTGCTCAGATCCAACTGCATCGCCACCTCGACGAGGCCCTGCCCCTCGCGCACGCCACAAAATGCGCTGCGCCTCGACGTCCGCGTCCCGTGATGAAAACCCTAACCCTAGAACCGCCGCCGCCTCGAAACTTGCCATCCGCCACCACCACCATTAGAAAAGGCTTCGGGATCTTCCTCCCTCGCAGTTCGGGACCACGCAGGGAGCACGGGAGGTCACCATCTACCTCGCCTCGTCGAGCGGACATTGCTGGCCTCGTGCGAGCCCAACTCCCCCTATGCCTTTATCCGTCGCTCGCGCGAAATCAAGAAGCCCACCCGAAGCCCAGGAGAGAACCCGCACCAGCCCATCACCCTTTTCCTCCCCGCTGACAACCAGGGCTCGTATGCTGACGTCACAGATAACGCGAGCGCTTTGACGTCCGTGCTCGGATCCAACTGCATCGCCGCCTCGACGAGGCCCTGCCCCTCGCGCACGCCATAAAAGACGCTCCGCCTCGACGTCCGCGTCCCGTGATGAAAACCCTAACCCTAGAACCGCCGCCGCCTCGAATCTTGCCATCCGCTGCCGCCACCGTTAGAAAAGGCTTCGGCATCTTCCTCCCCCGCAGTTCGGGACCATGCAGGGAGCACGGGAGGTCACCATCTACCTTGCCTCGTCGATCGGAGCTCATTGCTTGCCTCGGCGCTTCCAGGGAGCTCCAGGATCATCTGCGCCGTCTTCGACAACCCGCCGGCGACGCCGTCTTCCTCCTCTCCGGTGAAAAGCTCCGGTGAGCTCCCCCTTTCTTTCTGACCGTTTGATCGGTATCCAACGGCGCGCAATAGATCCAGCCCGTAGAGGTTTCCGCCAGTGGGAGCGCGCCACGTGGCCCGCCTCGTCACCAGCCTCGTCAGCCGCAAGTCAGCGCCTCGCCAGCCCCGCACCAATCACGTTGCGACGCGTGGCCGCACAATCAGCGCTCAGTCAACTCCCCCGGTCAAAGTTTGTTTAAAATTGATTAAAAATCACATAAATTTGATTAAACTCCACAATTTCATATCTTTAGTTCTGTAAGTCCAATTTCTATGATTTTGTACCTTTTGAAATTAGCGCAATATATAGAATTTATTAAAATTTTGAAAACTGAATTTTGATACGTGCACACACTTGCTATTGTTGAATCTTTGTAAATCTTGTTTTGCTAATAACTTTTAATCTGTAAATCCAATTTGAGAAAACTTGAACTTTTTGAGAAGCGCTGAACATGTAGAATATCTTAGAACTGCCTAAATTTAAATTTTACTATTTTAAATATATTCAATTTCAAATATGCTTGTTTGGTCATTTTTGGTATAGTTTAAATTCTATAAATTCAAATTTTGTAAATAAAATATTTTTGTAAACCCTAGGCTGTTTACTAGCAGTCTCTAATGCCCAAAATCATATTTGGCTAAGTGTAAAAAGGTTGCCTTAGGGTTTTGTGCTCTTTTACTATTATGACTTAATTATTTTTAGTAAAGGTTTTTAATATATTTTTCCTTAGAAAAATTTCTCTAGTAATAACTATAGACCAAAGACACCAAATACTAAGCCTTAGGAACTTTGAAATATTTCTAAGTTAAGTTAAACCAGTTGGCCTCTTGGTGGAAAACCACTAAGTCTAGTTTGGTGAAGACAATGAAGTGAAGGAAAGTACCTCCTCTTCATCCTTGAGTCAAGATGAAGAAACTACATGAACAAATGAAGGACTTTAGCCAAGAAAACAGACTTCGGAAGCATCTCCAAGAAGTAGAAGCACTTAGAAGAAAATCAAGAGGAACTTCAAGAAGACCAACCATCCTTTTTCTCTAAGTCTTTCTCCCTCTTCTTTTCTTCTCCATTCTACTTAGTGGTGTAGACAAGTTAGATTCAACACCAGCCCTGGTGATACCAAATCCATAAGTATGCAAAACCATCAAGTCCTAGAACAAGCCATGAAGTCACCACACTAACGAGGAAACAACTTGAAGACGGTCTTTGAAGACCAACCATGTGAAGACTTGGATTTTGCTTTCCAAGACTTTCAAGATGATTAGCATCAAGTTTGTTTTTGTCAAAGACATATAATTGGTTTTCAAGTGAGAAGAGAGTTTTGACCAAGACTACAACCATAAGCCTTTCATCAACAAGAAGGACTTCAACACTCTCCCAGAATATGATGAAGAAGAAGGTGAAGAATTTAAATGTCCTTTTTAAGGGAACTCCAGCAACCTTATCTATTTCTTTTCTTCTATATGACAAAGTCCCTAAAATCCTAGATAGATACTTCAGATGTTTTTCTTCAACTCAATGAGCAGTACTATCAAGCAAGGCCATTGAAGAAACATGCAAAAGACTAAGAAATCAGAAGCAATTCAAAAATATGGAAGAAGGACTTGAGGAAAACAAGACAAAGATATATGAGACCAATATTAACAAGATAGAAAACCTTAGTCTAATCACTTGTTTTCTTTTGGTGTAATAACTAAGTGTTAGAAACATTGTCATGTTTCCTTGGTTTAATAAGTGGTGTGATCACCCCTAGTGAACTCTTGGAAATTCCTTAACAAGTATGGAATCCATCAGAGGTTGTTTTCCTTCAAATTTAAACTTTAACCAAACCATGCACTAGTAGCTAACCCTATGCCATTATTTGCTAAGTCTTTTCACAAGTTGGATCTTTGTGACTAACTTATTTAAAACCCTTTTGTTGTGATTGTTGTTTTGTATGTTTTCTTCTTGTTTGATTGTTAGCATGCTTGTTTATTCTACTATTGTGTTTTCAATGTATAGATTGTACAGAGAGCAACGATATTTTTGTGAAGAGAGTTTGATTTCTTCACCAACTTCAACAAGGCAAGTAACACATTATCAACTACCCATTTTTTTCTATATGCATTAGTTGATTTTGAGTAGTATGCATTGATATGAAATTTTACTAAGTTATATTATGCTATGCTATTATCCTAGTAGTGTGTAACCATATATTTACCTTATCTTTATAACCTTATAACTTGTTAGATGCTATGCAACGTTACAAATTGTTTTTACTTGATGTTGTGGAAAAATTCTAAGTAAGAACTTCAATGAACCACCTTTGTGGATTTGGTTGCATGGTTGATGAGAGTTGAGTGTCTACTTGAGGGGTGTTCACTTGAGGAATGCCACCCAGGAACAAAGTGATTTTGATGTTCCCCAAGTTTAGATTGCTTCCAGTGCAGCCTTTCGTCATATGGGATCTGGCTTAGTTGATTGAGTTGTGTGGACTCTACCTGTGGCTTGACAAACAGATGTAGCAGAATTATAGGTGGAACGGGTCTTGCTGATTGGTAGTTTTCATGCTTCTGGAAGACTTTGACTCAATTCTCTCCTTTCCTTAATACATTCAGCATGTATAGGATGTTTGGATAAAAAGAGTACAAAGGTGAAGTGCACAACCTCTGTAGAGTTAGAAACTAAGATCTTAGCCGTGTCCCCGGTTATGGACAACATGGAGTAGCTGAACAAGGATGAACGAAAGAATCACATCACCATTTTCAATAAGTAAATTTTGGACCAAGTGGCCAGTAGTTGTGGTGCTTGGATCTGAATCCAATGTTGCCACCCTTTGAGAAGAAAAGTTTGTTTTACAAAGGAAATAGGAGAAAACTTGCTTTATGCAAACTTTGCCAAAACTCCACCAAGACAAATATGCATGTAGATAATAGTCTTGCCATTTATATCCACCATAGTGTTACTTGCCAATACATTAAAGGGTTAATTGGATCTATGCCATTGGGCTATTCACAGATTGGGAAAATGCCATTACAAAAACTGAAGTTGCAATTATGCCACTCTAACTTTTGTATACATGTACCTATGCCATTATGTTAAATACCAAACCATATACGAGAGTTATATCTTGTACGTACATGTTATACTCACGTATTGTACTGGACAGGAACTCATGTAAGAAACAAAAGGACAAGGGAACAAGAAAAAAAGTCACGCACAAGGAAAAAACTCACGTACGCAGATAGCTGGACATATCATGAAAGAAAAGGCCTTGTAGCCAGGGAACCTAGCAGCCTGTACCAGAACCGCATCTTAGTTCTCTTCCCCAACGAACCCTAGTGGCGGCGGCCGGAGGCGCACGCGCGTCGTGCCAGTAGGTGCTAGCGGCGGGAGGTGGACGCGGCCGGATGCCCTCCTCGCGCGACTCAGCAGCTCCCCACGGGTCTCATCTACACGTAGCTGTGTAGGCGGGTTGCTGGTGGGCGGGGCTTGCCGAAGGCACTGGTGGAGGCAGCGGGGCTTGGCGGAGGCGCAGCTGGAGACGGGGCCTGCTGGTAACCGGGATGGATTTGCCAGTCCCGGGGTCTCCATACATGTGAGTGCATCTGGCCCCAACCCCTTGAATGTGCATATAGTTGTACATTCTTCTTTTAATTTCTCTTTCTCCTGAAATTGTAGGCTCGAATTGACCGATACATTTAGCTTAGACCTTGTCATTCAAGGATTTGTGTTGAAGGAACCAAATGGTAGGAAATCATATGCGAAGGGGAAGATAATTGAATGGAATGTAAATTCGGACGATTTTAGCATGGATGTGCTCATGGATGGCTTAAGTGCAGAGTTGAGAGTTGGTAGGGATCAGAGTATCACTGTGGTATTTTAATGTGTTAATGGCACAAGATGTTAGACTAACTCAAAGGGACGAATTTCATGTGATGTTTGACATGTACCAGATCCATCTACACCGACAAACAAAAGGTGATTCTATAGTTGTGTTTATGCATCTCTTTTTCATGTCTTATATATCGTAAAATTGACGATTTATCTTGTTCATATTGCAGGAAGAAAGGTGAAGAAACAGTTGCTACAGCAGATGGTGATGCAACAGATGATGAAATCCTTATCAATCTTATAAGGTAATTGATGCACTTGGCTTAATCTGTTATTGCTCAATCTAAATCACATGTTGTAAATGTAGGAAAAAGGCTAGAACAACTCCACAAAAGCCCAACACACCAACCAAGGAGAAGACACCTATGAAGATAGCTACAACACAAGAGAAGGTCACTAAAAAGACTCCTGTGAAGAAAGCTACATCACAAGCAAAATCCAAGAAAAATACCCCAGTTAAGAAGACAGTTGCATCACAAACGAATGCCAAGAAAAAGACCCCACCAAAGAAATATCTAAAGGCAAAAAATCAAAGAAAAATATTCCATTTGCGCCCGTTATGCCTCCACCTCTACCTCCAGTAGTGCAGCCTCCATATGGTGCAAAAAGAAGCCTTTTGCATTGGCTTGGTGGCTAGTGGATGACTCAACTAGATGTTTGCTTTTGGTACTCTATTTGTCATGAACCTCTCTTTAATTGTGCCTGTGAACCCGTCTATGGACATGTTTGACTTGTGTTTGCATATGTATGTCAAATTATGGTTGAAAACTCTACTGAATTGTGCTTGCAAGGATCTGCAATATACTGTTGAAGTGATGCCGAAAATCTCTCTTAATGGTATGGCAAGTTTCTGGACATAACTTGAAATGCCGGTTTAAGTGTCCATATGTGCTCAGAATTGGCTCATATTAGAATAGTAGACTTAAATTAATGTTTTTGATTTTCTGTATTTTTTATAGATTTTTCTGAGAAGTTCAAATTTTCGACCAAAATTTGACAACTTTCTGGACAGAACAAAAAATGTCAGTTTATGGCTGTATATGTGCCCAGAATTAGTTCATATTTCAAAGTAGGCTCATATTAATGTTTTTGATTTTCTGTAATTTTTTTAGATTTTTCTGACAAAGTTCATTTTTTGCCAAAATTTAATTTGTTTTTAATTTTTTGGACCCTAAAGTGCTGCCAAAGTATGAACACAGGGGTAGTATGGTAAATATAGTACTATACACTCAAATACATGTATTTTTTGAACCGTCATTCTTTTTAGTTGACAAAATGGCATAGTTAGAGGTATAGAGAATTCATAGTGGCATATCTCCAACTTCGGTTTTTGTAATGGCATATCTCCAGTTCATGAATAGAGCAATGGCATAGATCCAATTAACCCTACATTAAATTGTATTGACTCCCTTGTGGCTGCATATTCCATCCTGCAGATGAATATGAAGACGAGTGAGATTTCGTTCAGGATCTCGAGTCTACAACCAACATGTTTTGCCTGTGGCACATGAACAAGATGAGGCTCAATGTTGTACTATGTTTCCCGCTGTATTCCCGTTTCCTGCTAGTCTTCTGAGACCATGCAAGTTGTAATCATATTTTGTAAATACTGGATCATGCGATGTAATAGAATTTTGATGCATTTGCATGATATTTCATTTTGAACTGTGGTGCTAGCAATTGATCCAGGGACTAGCACAATAACACAGAGTTCTTGCATTACTGAAATGTGGGAACGCTACAGTGTGCTTCTTCCTTATTGGTGGGATTCCCACCAAAAGCTCGGGTCAAGGTGGTAGACGATAAGTTGGACTTTTCTCCTGTGGGGCTAGGGTTTCGCCGGAGCGGGGAATAAATAAACCCCATTAGTCCCGGTTGGTAAAATTGCACGGGAAGAAATAAGACCCTTTAGTCCCGGTTGGTAAAATTACACGGAAATAAATAAGCCCTTTAGTCCTGAAGGGAGTATGCCCGAGAGGCAATAATAAAATGGTTATTATCTTATTCCTTGTTTATGATGAATGTTTATTTCTCATGCTAGAATTGTATTAACCGGAAACGTTGATACATGTGTGTTTAATAAAGAAACAATGGTTCCTAGTAAAGCCTCTCTTTTAACTAGCTCGTTGATTAATAGATGATCAAGGTTTCCTGATCATGAACATTGGATGTTTTTAATAACTGGATCATGTCATTAGAAGAATGATGTGATGAACATATACCCAAAGTGAATATAGTAATGCGATCAAGTCATTAAGTTTACATTTTTATATCAAACATACGAAGTAACTTTATTCCTTAGACCATGAGATCATGTCAATCACTGATACCGGAAGGGTGATTTGATGTCATCAAACGTCACACTCTAACAGGGTGACTACAAAGGTGCCGTTAGGTATTCGGAAAGTATTAGTTGACGATCATGGATCAAGAGTGGAATTTGTCCATCCAAAATGACGGAGAGATATACTCTGGGCCCTCTCGGTGATGTCACATCAACACCGCTTGCAAGCACGTGATATGATCACAAGGATGTTATATCATGGGAACGAGAAAAGAGTACTTGTCGGTAACAAGATTGAACAAGGTATGGTTGATACCAATGATCGAATCTTAGACAAGTAAAATATCGTGAGACAAAGGGAATAGTTCACGACGTTGTTGGTTCACACGATCACGAGAGTCATCGTTGAATATATAGGAGTCATCACGGATCTCCAGATCCCTTTGTTGATTATTGATTGGAGAGGAGTATCGATAATTTCTATCTTATTCACGAACCATAGGGTGACACACTTAAGGTTCGATGACGCGTTTGAGAGGATACGGAATATCGAAGAATATTTTGGGCAGCACCGAAATTGTTTCGGGGAAAATTGAAATAGTTCAAGGGGTTTTTCATCGAATGGTTGTTAATAGAATTAATGAATGATTCGAGGTGCTATATGCAAATGTTTTTTAATGGAATTAACAAATATAAATAAAGAAATAAAAATGTTTTATTTATTTATTAAAGGAAAACCTTTGGATTTTCCAAGTGGGAAATAATGGGAAAATGAGTGGGTGTGAGTGGAGTGTCCGCTCACATGACGAGGGAAGAGGTGGGGGCAACACCATGGGCTGGCCGCACCCACCCCTTGGCTGCCTCCCCTTTCCCTATAAAAGGAGGGTGAGAGCTCTCCCTCCTCCACACACTTTCCCACCTCATTTCCTCTCCACCCGCTGCTCAATTCCATGGTCTCCGGCTTGGCGAAGCCCTGACCGTGGGATTCTTCACCACCACCACACCGTCGTGCCGCTGGAGTTCCGAGGGATCATCTACTTCCGCCCCCCCACTGGATCGAGGGAACGGAGGTCGTCATCAACCGTCTGTGTGACCGATCACGGAGGCACCGCCGGATTGCGGTGCACATCTTCTCGCTATCGGGATCAGTGTGAGTACGACTACGCCAACACCGAGATTTGTTCTTGTAACGCTTTGTGTCTTCGAGGGTATGTGTTCTCCTTGACCCTCTCTTTGCTCGTTGCACTTCGTCTCCTAGATTAGATCTTGACCTTTCGGGTGTCTCTCGCGTAGGAAATTTTTTGTTTTCTATACAACGACCCCTTCAGTGGTATCAGAGCCGGATCTATGCGTAGATATTTTGTACGGGTAGAACACATAGATGTATGTGGGCGTTGATGATCATGTTATTACCTCTTTGAGTATTTTATGATCTTTGTGGCATAGTAGGATGAAGCTGCCCCAGACTAAGTTTACGTGTACTATGTACGCGAGAATTGTCTCACTTGTGGCTAAGGGGGTGTCCGTTTCTCATCTAACCTACGAAGGGTTGTTAAAAATGTGTTTATCAACATTGTGGTTGATGTTCGTAGGTATGAACGGTTCTATCCTCGAAAGCCCTAAGCCACGTAAAATATGCAAAAATAAATTAGAAGCGTCTAACTAGTTTTTGCTGGGCATGTGATGTGATATGGTCAATGTTACAAATTTGATTATGAGATGATCTATTTTGTAAACTATTGATATACCGGAAGGTATCCATATGGTTGTCTTATTATTGATGGACAATCAAGATTGGGGTGCCATGGTACTTGGTACCACGCCGGTGGAATGATGGAGATCATACCATAATGCACATGATGCAGATCAAGTGCAAGGAGGACCATATCATATCACGTTATCCTTACATGTGATGTCTGTGATGTTAATCCTTTTATGCATCTTGTTTTGCTTAGATAGCGACGGTAGCATTATAAGATGATCCCTCTCACTTAATATCAAGATAATAATGTGTTCTTCCTTAAGTATGCACCGTTAAGAAAGTTCATCATTTCGAGACACCACGCGATGATCGGGTGTGACAGATTCAACGTTCGCATACAACAGGTGTTTTCAAGCCTAGCATGTACAAACATGGCCTTGAAACACACGCAATACTACGGTTCAACTTGGCAAGCCTAGCATGTACAGACATGGCCTCGGAACACGTAACCAAAAGGTAAAGCATGAGTCATATGGATGATATGATGAACATGTCGAAGTTCGCCTTTGAAGCTACATCATCTCACGTGATGATCGGTTTTGGTGTAGTGAATTTGGTTCGTGTAATTAGTAAAGACGACTAAGAGGGATGTTGTTTTTGAGTGGGAGTTCATGACATAATTTTGAATTAACTTGAACTTATTTATCATAAACAACCAATCAAAGTGAATTTGCACAAATTGTAGTATTCATTAGCATCCACATAACTACCTTACACTTAGATTATTATTTGAGATATAACTGTTATGGTCTGGTAAAAATCATTTAAGATTGGTACCATATTAGTGAAATTTAAAATTGAGTCCTATTGTAGATTTTCGGTATTTCCTACCTAGCTCCATATGATTAATGATTGATTGATCTAGAGAGCAACCAATTCCTACTTAGAATCCAGAGTCATGGTTGCTTCCATATTACTTTATCTTCAAAAGAATATTTTGTTGATCAAGGTGATTTAGGAACTAAAAATAGTTGTTTTCAGAAACTATCATGTGAAAGATATATTGATATCTAGAAACTTATTAGTGGCAACATGACTAAGTATAATTTAGCGGGACAATGTTTGCTTATATTGTCTAAATATATGCAATGATTGAAGACGCTAGGTGTTTGAATATTCCAAGAAATTGGGCGCTAAAAATTATCCTCTAAATTTCTTCCTTCGAGCTATAGTAGCTTAATCATAAAATTGTTATGATGGGATGGATTAAAGGTATGGGTTAAGTCGTTTACCTTACTTAGAGATTGCTAAGAGTGGAATCTAGAAGAATACTATTAATATGGTGATATTAGTAGAACAATCAAACTCAAAGTATGACTCAATGGGTGATAGTATATGACTAACACGCCAAAGAAAATGTGCTAGTACGACTAGCATTGTTTGATGTTGAATGATTCTTCTGTAAAGGAAAGGGAATATTGAAAATAGAATTACAAAATGATATATGGCAGAAAAAGAAGTCTAGCTCAGGAGTATATGCTTGATATACAAGTTATAGATGTATTGCTAGTTAACAAAGTATTTTTTTTTGGGTATTTTGATACCACATTGGTTGGTATGAGTTGTCATACAAAGCAACGCAATGCAATAAATACAAGGGCCTAAAAGGAACTATTAATAGATGTGGACTCGATTATGACAAGAACATTAATAAAGTGTTATTGTGTTCATTGTCGTATCGAACCAAACATTCAAGATTTATTTTAAGAACTTAATAAGTTGTTATTTTGTTCTGATATTTTGTGAGAACAAATGAGATTGTTCAAACTATGACCATATTCCATAATTGATGGATATGTTAATATATATCATGTTGGTAAAGTAAACATCTATAAAACTAAATGCTAAACGTTCCAAGACGTAAAAGAGTTTCACTTAAATTGTGGCACCACCATTTTAGTTCATATCGGAAAGGAAAACATGAAGGGACTCCATATTATGGACTTCCGGAGTCATTTTGTTTTGAATAAATTGACGCTTGTGAGACCTCTTCCAAAAGATGACTAGAATTCCGTTCATAGGACAAAATAGAACAGACGACTAATTTATTGGAGGTTATATATATATATATATATATTGATGTATATAGTCCATTATGTGTAGTCATGTATGGTGGATTAATTTTTCCTTCATAAAATTATGTCGATGATTTGAGTAGATATTTGAGTATATCTATTTAAAGAGAATGAATTTTGACTTTTTGAATTGGTTCAAATGGTTGTTAATATGAAGTAAAAATCAATGTAACAAGATAATCAAGTATTTATGATTGGATCATAAAGGCTAAAGTTTCAGTTACAAGTTTGGCAAAACATCTGAGAAGTTGCAGAACTCTTCTACAACTTATACTTCTCGAATACCCCACATTAGTTTGGAGTATTCCAGAAACAAAATCAAACCTTATTGGACATGGTAAGATTAATAAATCTGCCATTATAATTTTGTAGTTTATACATTAGTGACAACTGCTTTTCCACTGAAAAGAGCACCATCATGATCCGTTGAAATTGACAACATATAAGATATGGTTTGGGTAGTGACCCAAATTGTCATTTTCTTAAGTTTTGGTATGCATAGCATGTGTAAAATGTCTACAACGAAAATAGGATAAATATATGTTTATAAGGTTATCCCAAATAAAATATTGGGTATTTCTCCTATCACCGAACCAAAAGAAAAATGTTGTTTGTCAGAAAGGGTTGATTTCTCGAGAAAGTAGTTCTTGCGAAACAAGTGAGTGGAAGGACAGTACAAACTCAACGAGATTAGAGAATCTTTGTTATCATGTCAAGAGTAGCGCAGCACTGGAAGTTGTTCCGGAGTTTCAAGTCCCGGTTGGTAAAATTGCAAGGGAAGAAATAAGCCCCTTTAGTCCCGGTTGGTGGCCCGATCAGGGACTAAAGGTCTATATTTTCCCGAGCCACCGCGTTTCCGCCTTATTTCTTTCCGCGCCACCATGTTCCCGCCTTATTTCTTCCCACGCTTTCCACCACTTTCCGCCTTCGTCTTCCCACCATTTCTCACTATATATATGCAGGCTTGGCCGCCATTGGCATAGCACATCTAAACTCATATCTACAACCTCATCACTCTCCCATGAATTCCACCTTAACCACTCGAACCTACCCGGAGGCGGAGTTGCTTTGCCCCTCGAACTACCCCTTCTCGCCCGGCTACGGCGTCTCCACCGGCTGGAGGCTAAGCGCCGGAGGCGTGCCGGTCCCTCCTGTCCCTCAAGGTGTGGCGCACCGGGTGGCCATCACGAACCACTACTACCCCGAACTCACGCCAGAGCAGCGGCTGGATCCCCGCTGGGATCCCGACTGCTGCTCGACTTGGGACGCCTTCTTCATCAATCTGTGTGAGAAGGCGCTTACCAGGTATGAGGAGGACGGCCCGCCTCCTTCAAACCTGAACGAGGCCGGCCGTCGGCTGTGGTGGGGCGGACGGACTCTCCAGAGCGTCATGGACTACATCATGACCGGCGATAACCCCCGCCTGCGCTACCCTCATTTCCAGTCCATGCATGCTCACCCGTCGAGGTTCAAGCTGCGAGCGCCGTCCCATGACAACAACGACGATGGCGGCGACGACATCAACAACGAGGATAAGTATTATATGACTAGGCAGGAGTATGACTAAACCTGAGCCACATCATTGACTAGGACAAATGGTTCAACTATGAAGCCAAAATTGTTGAGATCCACTGTTGTCATTCCTTGGTCTAGCTACCTGTGCACCCCGCCTCATGTCATCTTGACCCATTTGCGACCGCGTAAAATTTATTCTCATTTATCTTGTACCCATGGAAAGTCAATATAGTTGAAGATGGTGACCTGGCCACAAAAAATTAAAAAATAATAAAAAAACATTTGTCTAAAAAGTGGTTAATAGTTTGAATAGTTAAAATAATTATTTTAGAAAACAGAAAATGGTTCTGGATTAGGTATTCAAATTCAAACACTTTTTTTCACATTCGAAAGTATGCAAAAAGTGGTTAATTCAAATATCCAAAAATGATTAATAGTTTGAATAGTTAAAATAATTAGTTTAGAAAACAGAAAATGGTTTTGGATTAGTTATTCAATTTCAAACACTTTCATGTTGAAACTTTTCTCAGATTCAAAAGTATGAAGAAGTTATTTAAATTCATATCCAAACAATTTTTAAATTTACTTTCAAACACTTATCGTAGAAAATTTGGGTCTTTGCGCGCAAAAAGAACACCGAAACCACCTTTAGTACCGGTTGGAGTCACCAAACGGGAGTAAAGGACACCCTTTAGTCCCGGTTGTTGGCTCCAACCGGAACTAGAGGTCCTTGTGTATAAATACCCACGCACTACTCCCCGGTTCGAGCCACGAACTGAGAACAGAGAAGGAGGGGGTGCTGCCACGACAAACGACGCTGTCAAGCTGCCCAATCGCCGCATGCCGCCGTCACTTTCCTCCATGCACCCACGCTGCTCTCCTCCATGCGCCTGCACCGCCGCCGCTCGCCGTTGCTGCCCCTGATCTAACCCCTCCTTCTGCCCCCTCCGCGCCTCCCGTCGCCGCCTGCATGCCACTACTGCGCCGCCGCGCCTCTGCCGCCTCGCCCGCCGTCGCCGTCTCTTACCCCACCAGAGATCCACCGCCGTCGCCATCCCCTTCCCTCCCTCGGCCTTCGGCGCCGGAGGTGCTAGGTGAGCCACCTGGTCCTTTTTTTCCTATTTTTTAATTAGGTTTAATTAACTAGATTTCATTAGTTAATATTAGTGTTAGGGTTAATTAGAATTTTAGTTAGTGTTAGAAAATTAGTGTTAGGGTTAGTTTGGCCGTGGGTGGCGATGTCGATCGACGCCCTCCTCCCCGGCAAGTTAGTATTACTTGGGTAGATTTTTTAGGTGAAATTTTAGGATAGATTAGTATTAGTTAAGTTAGATTGAGGGTAGATTAATTTTAGGTGAAATTTTAGATTACGTACATAGATTTTTAGGGTAGATTTTTTTTACTATTACTTAGGTTAGATTAACTTAGAGTAGAAATTTTATTTAGGTGAAATTTTAGTATTAGTTTTTTTAGTAGAAATTTTGACTTAGTTGAAAGAGTTGACATACTGCAAAATAAAAATAATTCTAAGCCCCATATTAATTGACTTACCGCAAAAATATAAGGGTCTAGGGTTTTGGTGGTGTGGTAAGGTGTTAATGACATAAAAATTGGTCTTAAGTTTATTGTTCTCGACGACGATGTCCCTGAGAAGCGATGTCCGGGACTGGGCTCCGCCGGGCTGGCACTAGGAGGTGCTACCTTCCGGGACATGCAGCTTGGTGTGGAATCTGGGTGACATCGTCGACCTGATCTTCTTTGGTGGCAGTCGTGTTTTCGACGCTCGGCGCAGAGGGAGCCGGCCTCCGAGGAGGCCGCACGTCGCCATATCAGGGAGGAGGACGAGCACGTCCGTCGCTACATGTATTTGTTGGATATGTAGTATTGCAATACCTGGTCGTTTCTTGAGAGGGTTCCTTATCACGTGAGCTATGACCCTGCGAAGGTTCCTTATCTTTGGATGCGCAGCGTCGGCAGCTCAGCACCATGCGGCTCAGGACCTGGGCGAAATTAGTTTGAGAGGTTCATGCATGGGAGATGTATTTGTGATATTATTCGTGATGTATTAGGGTTAAATAAAAATGGGCCCAGGCTATATTACTAGATTATTCTAGATGTAAGGGCGAGTTTGGTTCATGGGATATGTATTAGTGATACTTTTTCATATTTGATCAATGTTGCTTTTGTAAAGTGGGGAAAATAATGTTCCCTACTTTGAATTATTCTGCTAATGCTATCATTGTTTTATCTTCCTTTTGTATTAGTTAAGAAATGGATCACTTCAACAACAGAGACCATGAAGAGGACATTTTCGCCCTTCTACGACAACCTGAGGGTGTATTAGAAGTCGGTGGAGCAGAAGACAGTGGAGCAGAAGACGGTTCACAGTTTTTGAACGAGTCCGGTTTGGGAATGGAGCTGGAATGAAGAGACGAAGTGCAAACAAGTATCGAGTGCGATGATGACTCGCAAATTGGTGGACATCCGCAGCCCGACGAGGTATATTAAGCCTCTGGAGATCAGATGTAATAGTTGATTTGTGTATATATATGTATTAACTAATGTTTCTTATTTTAGACCTCTGCATCGACCCAATCTGGTAGAAGTAAACAAGGCCATGCCAAAGGGATTGCCGAAGATGCGCATCTCCGAATGGAGCTCGTCTCTCCAGAGGGAAAACCGTGCGTATGTCAAAGATAACAAATCTCCACATTTCACTAGCACACTAGAGAGGCAGAGGGCTCACTTAGACTCATTTCCGGAGTACAATAATTCAGAAGTAGCTAAGGAAAGGTCGGAAAAGCATAAGGAAAATTCAGCGAAAAAGTAATATCACCATAAGATGGGGGCAAGTGGCTACAGAAGTGCCAAGACTAAGTGGGATCAGGGTGAGTCCGCCATGCGCAAAAGAGGTATCACGCCAGCAATAGAGGCCTGATACGTCTCAAACGTATCTATAATTTTCGATGCTAAATGCTTGTTTTCTATCCAATACATTTATGTTTTCACATGTTTTCCTTCATTTTCCGGGTGTTTCTGGACTAACCTATTGACAAGATGCCACATCGCTAGTTCCTGTTTTCTGCTCTTTTTTATTTTAGAAAAGTTGTTCTGGCAATATTCTCGGGATTGGACGAATAAAATCCCAGGGTCTTATTTTTCCTGGCACGTCAACAGAGTCCAAAGGAGAACCGGAGGAGGGCAATGAGGTGGCCTCACCACCTGGTGGCGTGACCCCTGGCCGTGCCACCATATGGTGTGGGCACCTCGGGAGCCCACTGACATCGCCCTTTCGCCTATTTATTTCCCCCGATGCAGAAACCCTAAAACATCAAGCCTCCATCCACGATAAGTTCCGTAACGCCGCCGCCGTCGCCGATAAGTTTCGGGGGACAGAAATCTCTGTTCTGGCGCCCTGCCGAGTCAGGGAAGTGGTCCGGGAGCCATCTCCATGGACTCCACCGCCATCTTCATCACCGTTGCTGCCTCCCATGATGATGAGGGAGTAGTTCTTCCCCGAGTCTGAGGGCTCTACCGGTAGCTATGTGGTTCATCTCTCTCTCCCATAGTGTGATATTTATGTGATCATGAGCTTTGTAATATAGTTGAATAAGTAGATGTTATTCTTCATCTGTTATGCTAATCAAGTGGTTTTGTTAATCTCCGGAGACACCTTTATCCCACGGTGTAAAGGTGATAGTGTGTGCATCTTGTGTGACTTATCATGATTTATATATTTTGTGTTGGATGACTGACGACCCACAAGTATAGGGGGTGTATCGTAGTACTTTCGACAAATAAGAGTGTCGAACCCAACGAGGAGCAGAAGGTGTTGACAAGCAGTTTTGATGAAGGAATAACTGTAAATACTAGAAAATAGATTTGTAGTGGCTTTTGATATTGCAGATAAATAAAGTGTGAGTAAATAAAATGCAGTAGTAATAATTGCAGCAAGTGGCCCAATCCTTTCTTCAGCAAAGGACACCCCTAGGTGTGGGCCCCTGGTGGCCCCCTCTGGCTCCCCTCTTGGGTGTGTTCCTCCTCTGGACTTTTAGGAACCCCCGGATGTCCCCCTTCTTCTTCTGATCTTCTGAAATATGGTATCTCGATGGTGCTTTTTCCATCAGATTTTCTGGTCCCGGTGTTTATTCTCCAAAATTATTAAACATACAAAAATAAGATAAAATAACATAAGAGATGCATCATAACATGAAATATATTGATGAATAACAGAAAATTATGACATAAAATAGTGATGCAAAATAGACGTATCAAACCCCCCAAGCTTAGACCTCGCTTGTCCCCAAGCGAAACTGAACTTAGAAAACATGACAACAAGTTTATGGAGTGAAGAGTCGATAAATAAAATACGGTCAAGAAGCATCACATTCATCTATGCACCAATCATTACATACATCAACTACCTCTCATATAACTTAACTTGAAACAAGTAAAAGGGAGTCACAAACAAAGATGCAAAAGAGAAAATCAAAATTGGTAAAGGCAAACTTCGTTCTTGGTTAGAGAACATTTAATGAAACTATACTTATTTTCGGTGAAGTCTTTATAGCAAGGTTTATATTGTAGAGCTTTACATGTTTAATTATAACGACTCTTTTACATTGAATCATATCTTTCAAAGTAATATTCATTCAGATAATAAAGCATGTGCTAAACAAAGAAAGATGGAAAAACATGATTGAATAAATCAACATATAGATGATGAGAACACAACAACTCAAATGCTTGCTAGAGACAGAGAGTGGGTTTACCGACTCAACATAAAATTAAAAGATAGGCCCTTCACAGAGGAAGCATTGACCACTCATGTGCTAGAGCTTTTATTTTAATAAACAGAGGTATAAAATGCATGAAACTCCTCCCAACCATCTTACACAAACCATGGCTAACCGAATCCTCGGGTGCCTGCCAACAATCACAAACCGTGGAGGAGTGTCTAAATTTTGAGAGGTGTATATTTTATGTCAACGAATGGCAAACAGAAAATACAGTACGTCACAAGCCAACTAGACTCACAAGAGCGGCTCCCATAGAAGGACGCAACTGGTATAGAAGTTCATCCCTCTTTCTCTTTTGTTTACACAATTATACTTTGACTGATAAATCAGGGGCAAAAAGAGTGAAGATAATTTGTATTATTATTTGGGGCTGGGAACCCCGCTGCCAGCTCTTCTAGCATTTGGATAAGCGGATGAAGCCACTAGCCCAGCTGTGTGAGTCCAATCGACAAGTGAGATAAAGATTCTCTATTTGCATCCTCATGAGCTAAAACAGGAACACAAAACATGAGTAATTTGAAAGTTTTAAAGGTAGCACATGAGCAATTTATTTGGAGTGGCGGTGAAATACCACATGTAGGTAGGTATGGTGGACACGAATGGCAAGGTTTTGGGGCTCAGGGTTTGGATGCACGAGAAGCATTCCCTCTCAGTATAGGGTTTTTGGCTAGCAAGGCTGGGTAGCAAGCATAAGAGTTGAAGGAAAACAAACAAATATACATATGATGAAACCAATCATTCAATCTTCATTGAAAGCACAAGCAATCTTAACTTGTGAATACTAAGTTTATGGGCTAATAGGCAAATTCCTCTTTCTTATACGAGCAACTCAAATAATTATTTCTGCTGACCCAAGCTAAGTTTGCCAAAACCTACTAGATTAACTTGATGATCTCTAGAGTGATACCAAATACTAATAGCAAGCTCAACCATATGACAGAAGTTGAAAGCTGAAATAACGTGCATAGAAAGTAAATGATGAAACTTCTCATTAATAGTTCAAACCGGCAACTCACACCAACGTATACAACGATAACCAACTAGGGATAGACACTGCCAAAACCAATGATGAATCAATTCTTCGATGGTGGTGAATCCTTCTCAATGAGCTTATCCATGGATTTCTTCAGATCTTCAATAGCAAACATAAGCATACGCATCACCTCCGTATTGCGATCAACACAGTTTGCATGCCTGTCATATTTTGAATCCCAGCCACCAAGATTCCCCCCCCACTCTTCCTTAGGTTGTGAGCTTCCTTCATCTGCACGGTTAGAACGATTCATATCCCACATAGAGGGTAAATCTTTATTGGGCACCTTTTTGTACTGATAATCATGAATTAATGAGTGGAAGTAGTTGTTGACGCACGCAACAGTTGTCTTTGAAGCCAGTGAGTAACGTTGAACCTTCCCTCTAGTGCTCATCCGCGCGTTTCTCCTCAGCTTCAAGGGATTAGCCACCACTCCAATGCTTGCAATGGTGGCGCGTGGATGCACTCGAGGGTTTTCTTCTACATCTCCTTCAGCTCCACTCTCGATCTCCTCCTCTGTCTTCAGGTCTTGGACATCATCTTCCTTGGGTCCCTTCCCCTTGTTGTCGTTGGCGGAGACCATGATGCTTCTAAAACAGAAAACAGATCCTGGCAGAAACAGCTCGAAACAGAAACACAGCGAGAAAACGATATACGAACCTCAGGGGATATGGGGGATTATATAGCGAAAAGTTTCACAACAAAAGGAAAGTCCAGGTTGAAAACGAGTCGGAGAGGGGCTCTGGGGCGCGCACACCTATGGCTGGCGCGGCCAGAGGTGGGCCCACGCCACCCTATGGTGTGGAGCCTCCTGGCTCCGTCTCCCTCTCGTTTTCGGCTCATAATTTTTCATATTTTCTAAAAACAGTAAAAATATAAGTTGGAAGATGTTTCACGAACATTTCTTACAAAAAGTGTTACCTATTCGAAAACTGACTCTGCAGTTTCTGAAATATGCTTCTTAATAAACTCAACCGGGATCATGGCTTAAATACAATCAACATTTTCATTATAAGGATCTCCGGAGATATAATGCTTGAGTCTCTGGCCATTCACCACTTGTGAAGAGTTCTCTTCAAGGGAAACAATTTTAATTGCCCCCGAACGATATACCTCTTTGATAACAAAAGGTCCTTCCCATCTCGAGAGTAATTTTCCTGCAAAAAATCTGAGACGAGACCTACACAATAGCACTTTCTCACCAACATGAAATTCTCTTTTAATAATTCTCTTATCATGCCACCTTTTAACTTTCTCTTTAAAGAGCTTAGCATTTTCATATGCTTCACTCCGCCATTCATCTAAAGAACTTAAGTCAAGCAGCCTTTTTTCACCAGCAAGTTTAAAATCTCTATTTAGGTCTTTCACTGCCCAATAAGCTTTGTGTTCTAATTCTAGGGGAAAGTGACAAGCTTTTCCATAAATCATTTTATAAGGAGACATGCCCATGGGATTTTTGTAAGCAGTTCTATAAGCCCACAGAGCATCATTTAATTTCTTAGCCCAATTTTTCCTAGATTTGTTAACAGTCTTTTGCAAGATAGATTTGATCTCTCTATTTGATAATTCTACTTGCCCACTAGTTTGAGGATGATAGGATGAGGCTATTCTATGATTAACATCATATTTAGCAAGAGTTTTTCTAAAACCACCATGAATAAAATGAGAACCCCCATCAGTCATAAGATATGTAGGCACACCAAACATAGGGAAAACAATTTCTTTAAGCATTTTTAACGAGGTTTCACCATCAACACTTTTAGTAGGTATAACTTCTACCCATTTAGTAACATAATCAACAGCAACAAGAATGTGAGTGTAGCCTTTTGAAGGAGGGAAAGGACCCATAAAGTCAAAACCCCAACAATCAAATGGTTCAATAACAAGAGAATAATTCATAGGAATTTCATTACGTCTAGATATATTTCCAACCCTTTGACATTGATCACAAGATAAAACAAAATTTCTAGCATCTTTAAAGAGAGTAGGCCAATAAAAATCTGATTGTAGAACTTTATGTGCAGTTCTATCTCCAGTGTGATGTCCTCCATAAGCACTACTATGACATTTTCTCAATATCTCCCGTTGTTCATTTTCAGGAACACATCTTCTCATAATTCCATCAACACCTTCTTTATATAAGTGTGGGTCATCCCAAAAATAATGCGTCAAATCATAGAAGAATTTTCTTCTTTGCTGAGTTGTAAAGGTAGGAGGCGAATACTTCAAAACCATAAAGTTAGCATAATCAGCATACCATGGACACTCTTGAGAGCTCACTTTTATTGCAGCTAACTGTTCATTAGGAAAACTGTCATTGACAGGAAAAGGGTCATCAGGGATATTTTCTAATCTAGACAGATTATCAGCAACAGGATTTTCAGCACCCTTCCTATCGTCAATATGTAAATCAAACTCTTATAAAAGAAGCACCGATCTAATAAGCCTAGGTTTAGCATCTTTCTTTTCCATAAGGTACTTAATAGCAGCATGATCAGTATGAATAGTAACTTTAGAATCAATAATATACTTCCTAAATTTATCACAAGCAAAAACTATAGCTAGGAATTCCTTCTCAGTAGTAGCATAATTATTTTGAGCAGCATCAAGAGTTTTACTAGCATAATGAATAACATTTAACTTCTTATCTACTCGTTGTCCAATAACAGCACCTATAGCATAATCACTAGCATCACACATAATTTCAAATGGTATGGTTGAACAATAGGGGGCAGATATTAAAGCATTCTTTAAAATTTCAAAAGCTTCTTTACAATCTTCATAAAAAACAAATGGTACATCTTTTTGAAGATGATTAGTAAGAGGTTTTGATATTTTAGAAAAATCTTTAATAAACCTTCTATAAAAACCAGCATGACCAAGAATACTACGAATACCTTTAACATCCCTAGGACAGGGAATTTTCTCAATAGCTTCAACTTTAGCTCTATCAACTTCAATGTCCCTTTCAGAGATTTTATGTCCAAGAACAGTTCCTTCATTAACCATAAAATGGCATTTCTCCCAATTAAGAACAATATTAGTCTCCTCACATCTCTGCAAAACTTTATCAAGATTCTGCAAACAATTATCAAAAGAATTTCCATATACGGAGAAATCTATGCATCCATGAAAACTTCCACAATTTCTTCACAAAAACCATGAAAGATAGCAGACATGCATCTTTGAAAAGTACCAGGAGCATTACATAAACCAAAAGGCGTACATCTGTAAGCATAGGTTCCATAGGGACAAGTGAAAGTTGTTTTCTCTTGATCAAGCTTTTTAACAGCAATTTGAGAAAACCCAGAATAACCATCAAGAAAGCAGAAATGAGTTTTCTTAGACAACCTTCCTAACATTTGATCAATAAAAGGCAAAGGATAATAATCTTTCTTTTTAATTTTTTTAACCTTCCTAAAATAAATGCACATCCTATAACCAACTACTACTCTTTGAGGAATGAGTTCATTATTTTCATTTGGCACAACTGTCATCCCTCCTTTCTTAGGGACACAATGCACATGACTAACCCATGTACTATCAGCAATAGGATAAATAATACCAGCATCAAGGAGTTTCAATACCTCATTTCTTACCACATCCTTCATTTTAGGATTTAAATGCCGTTGATGCTCAACAACTGGCTTTGCATCAGGTTCAATATTAATAGCATGCTGACAAATTGCATGAGAAATCCCTTTCAAATCATCAAGAGTATAACCAATAGCACCTATGTGTTTCATCAATATCCCCAATAATTTCTCCTCTTCTTTATCAGAAAGTTGAGAACTAATAATAACAGGATATAATTTCTTATCATCAATATGAGCATATTTAAGATTATCAGGCAAAGGCTTTAAATGAAAAACAGGATCCACCTTGGGTGGTAATGTTGTACCCAAGTCTTCCACGGGTAAATTATTATTCAGCATTGCTGGCTGATGTAGGAAAATCTCATCAATTTCATTCCTTTCTTCCATAAAGACATCACTTTCGTGGTCTTCCATGTATTGCTGCAAAGGATTGTTAGGAGCAAGAGCAATAGCAGCCAACTGTTCAACTCTATAATTCTCATTAGGTAATTTAGCTTCATAAGGTGCTTTAACAAATTTGCAGAAATTAAATTCATAAGACTCTCCATCAAACTTTGTAATTATTTTCTCCTTTTTACAATCAATAACAGCACCACGAGTATTTAAGAAAGGTCTACCAAATATAATAGGACAAGTATCACTAGCAGATGTGCCTAGTACTAGAAAATCAGCAGGATACTTAGTTTTACCACACAAGACCTCCACATCTCTAACAATACCAATAGGAGAAATAGTTTCCCTATTAGCAAGTTGAATAATCACATCAATGCCTTCAAGTTCACAAGAACCAATTTCATGCATGATTTCTTTATAAAGCTCATAAGGAATAGCACTAGAACTAGCACCAATATCACACAAACTATAATAACAATGATCACCTATTCTCACAGATAGCACAGGAACACTAGGTTTCCTAGATTTACTAGGATGAAAGACAATATTAGAAGCATCTTCAAAAAATATAATGTGTCCCTGTTCTACATTTTTAGAAACAAGGTCCTTTACTATTGCTACTGTAGGTTCTACAGTTATTTGTTCCTCGGGTTCTACAGGTTTCCTTGCACTTTTATTAACCACACTAGCTAACACAGAATGTTCTTTTACCTTAGCAGGGAAAGGCATTTTCTCAATATAAGGTTCAGGCACAATAGGATCAACAAGATGAACTTCTATATCTCTAGCAGGAACACAATTAACAGTATCTATATAAGGTGCATGGTACTTGTCCCATTCATTTTTAGGAATATCAAAATAAGAAGCAAAAGCCTTATATAAGTTTGCAACAACTTGAGAATCAAGACCATAAGCAGTACTAACATTATGAAAATCATCGGATGACATAAAAGTTTTAATGCATTCATAATCATAATTTATACCTGACTTTCTACATTTGTCATTCTCCCATGCTTTAGTGTTTTCTTGAATACGGTCAAGAAGATCCCATTTAGCTTCATCCTTCATACGTGTAAATGATCCAGAACAAGAAGCATCCAATAAATCCTTATCATGAAGAGGAAGCCTTGCATAGAAATTATTAATAAGAATATTACTCGGGAGCTCATGAATGGGGCATTTGAGCATTAGTAACTTCTATCTCCCCCATTCTTGGGCAATACTCTCTCCGTCATGAGGCCAAAATTATATATATAATTCCGATCTCTATGGATTTCACTTAGAGGATAGAATTTAGAATAAAAGAGAGGTACAATTTCCTCCCATTCAATAGTCTGGATATTTTTCACCAGTTTGAACCATTCAGAGGCTCGGCCTGTTAATGACATAGAGAATAATTTCCTCTTCACTTGGCTCATTGTAATACCTGCACACTTGAACAACTCGCATAATTCATGTAAAAAAGAGCAGATGATCACCAGGATGGACATTTCCATCACCTGAATAACAGTTATCCATAACATGTTTAACAATCTTTATGGGTATTTTATAAGGATCCATATCATCATGCAGTGGATCACTTACTACCCTAGAAGTGGCAGCGGTGCCCGCAAATAAGTACTCAAAAGGAGTTCCAAACATAGTGTAATAAAGAAGTAGACAGAAATAAAAACAGAAATAAAAACAACACTTACATCAGAAGCTTCCTTTATTAATTCCACTTCTCAATAGCGCTTCACTCCCCGGCAACGGCGCCCGAAAATAGTCTTGCTGACCCACACGTATAGGGGGTGTATCATAGTACTTTTGATAAATAATAGTGTCGAACCCAACGAGGAGTAGAAGGTGTTGACAAGCAGTTTCGATGAAGGTATAACTGCAAATATTGGAAAATAGATTTGTAGGGGTTTTTGATATTGCAGATAAATAAAGTGCGAGTAAATAAAATACAGTAGTAATAATTGCAGCAAGTGGCCCAATCCTTTCTTCAGCAAAGGACAAGCCGGTGAGTTTACTTGTGATTAACAAATGTTCTCGAGGACACACGGGCGGTTTGTGTCAAGTGCTTTTGTTCCATGCAGCTGATAACTTTGTGTTTTGATAAGTGTTGTGTGGGTGAACCTATGCTAATGTACCGTCCCATCGAAGACTAATACATACTTGTGATTATACCCCTTGCAAGCATCCGCAACTACAAGAAAGTAATTAAAAAATAAATCTAACCACGGCTTTAAACTCCGGGATCCTATGCTCCCTCGTGTAATGGTTTCCTAACGGGGGTTTAGGTTTTTGTCACTCCGGCAACCCCACAATTAGTATCCAAATACATGATGCATTCCCCTAGGCCCATAAATGGTGAAGTATCATGTAGTCGACGTTCACATGACACCACTAGAAGAATAACACCACAACTTAAATATCAAACATTAATATTATTCAACATTACTTCACTACTAACAACTTGACTTCTCCCATGTCCTCAAGAACAACACGAACTACTCACAACAAATCATATGGATCATAATCAGAGGTGATATAATGGATAATAACAATCTGGTCATAAAGTGCAAACACCGATAAATCTCACAAGCATCAACTATTAACAAGTAATCCACACGGGGAGAGATCTAATGCAAAACAACGATAGAGGCCCCTAATTGTTACAGCGAGATGAAGGTGGATGATGAGGGTGATGGTGCTGGTGGTGATGACGATGATGATGATGATCTTGATGATACCCGGAGTGATGATGGTGACGATGGCGGTGATTTCCCCTCTCCGGAGAGGAATTTCCCCGGCAGATTTCTCCCTGCCAGAGAGCTTTTCTCTCTCGGGTGTTTTCCACCCTGCTGCGGCGGAGGAATAATTCTTCTAGGATGGAATGAGGCTTAGGGTCCCTCGAGACCATGGGGGCCAAAGATGACCCCAGAGGTGGGCCAGGGTGGCCACACCCCTAGGTGGCGCGGCCAGGGGGCACCACCCCTAGGTGTGAGCCCCTGGTGGCCCCCCTCTGGCTCCCCTCTTGGCTGTGTTCCTCCTCTGGACTTTTAGGAACCCCCGGATGCCCCCCTTCTTCTTCTGATCTTCTGAAATATGGTATCTCGACGGTGCTTTTTCCATCAGATTTTTGGTCCCGATGTTTATTCTCCAGAAATTATAAAATATGCAAAATGATATAAAATAACATAAGAGATGCATCATAACATGAAATATATCGATGAATAACAGAAAATTATGATATAAAATAGTGGTGCAAAATGGACGTATCAATGACCCTATGAAATTGTGGTGTTTGCCTGGAACCATCTAGGGCACTCAAGGTGACAGTGTGGGGTTACCTAGTGGGGAATGCGAATTTAAGGTGTGCTTTTGTAGCCCTACGCAATGATTTGTGGTCGTTATCCAACCGGAGAGTGGTTCTGAGTAGCATAGTGAAGAGAAGATATTTATGCCATTCAATTATGTTACTATTGTTGAGAGTGTCCACTAGTGAAAGTATGATCCCTAGGCCTTGTTTCTAAGCATTGAAACATCGTTTACAATCAATTCTGCTACATGTTTGCTTCCTTCCATTTTTATTTCATATTGCTATTATCACTTATAATCATCCATATCACTTGTATTTCACTATCTCTTCGCCAAACTAGTGAACCTAATTGTGTTGGGGACACAAGAGACTTCTTGTATCATTATTGCAGGGTTGCTTGAGAGGGATATCTTTGACCTCTACCTCTTTGATTTTGATAAACCTTGGGTGATTCACTTAAGGGAAATTTGCTGCTGTTCTACAAACCTCTGCACTTGGAGGCCCAACACTGTCTACATGAATAGAAGCGTGCGTAGACATCAAGGCCTGGCCGCATAGGGAAAGAAATATGATACTTGGGCATGGGCGGAGTATGATATGGAAACAGAGCAGTTAAAAATGATGAAAGAATGAAATTCATATACCCCAGAAAGCAATTGTTGAAGCAATCACCGAGGTTCAAGAGGGAAAGTTTATTCCCGACAGAGATAATGAAGAGCTACCAAAGGCCCTCGGGAATCCTGAAAAATCAGGATGAACACGAGGCTTAGGGCCTAGTGTGCCGTGGAAGACTGGGTTTCCCGAGGACCGTGGATCTTATAGAAGCCAAGCGAGAGCAAAAATAGGAAGGAGAAGGAGGAGGAAGACCGGTTGAACAACCTAAAAAGAAAGAACAAGGAAGTACTTGCTATCATCAAGCACCAACAGAAGCAAATAGAGGAACTGCGTGACCAAGGTGCAACTCATCAGTTGCAACAAGATAGTCAAGGCGGCCCATCTCAGTGGAGAAGCAGCGTGGCTTCCACCAGCTTCGGTGATGATGAGGCATGATACTTCCATTTTGGATCACTATTTTATATGTTAATTTTCCCTTATTCATTGATATTTTCCATATTAGAGCACTATACTTATGTTATTTCGTTGTTTTCTATGTGTTTTACAGTTTTATGGAATTATTTATCGTAGTCAAAATTCAGCTGGAAAAAGCACCTTTCAGAGGGGATATCTTCCGGATGTCAGAAAAATTGGGAAAAATAAGAAAACCAGAGTTTCGTAAAAAATCACCGGGGGAGCCCGAATGGCTGCCAGAGGGGAGCCAGGGGGCATCCAAGTGACCCCCAAGGCGCGACCCCCCTTGGTCGCGCCTGGTGGGCCGCTGCCCCCCTCCAGCTCTCCTTCGGGGTACTTACCCCCCGTGACCTAATTTTATTGTGGAGCCACTTCGTAGAATTTTTTCGCCGCCTCTTCACGACGGAAAAGACAAAGAGAAGAAACACCTTCCTGGCGGGGAGTTTCCGTTGGGGAAATTCCCTCTCGAAGGGGGGAATCATCACCACTGTCATCGTCATCGCACCGGGCATCATCAAGATCATCATCGTCAACAACATTACCATCAACACCATCACCCTAACCATCCACCTTCATCCCGCTGTAACAATTAGGGTTCTATATCATTGTTTTCCACTAGATCTTTCTACCAATGTGAATTACTCATTTGTAGATGATGCTTGTGAGAATTATCAGCGTTTGCACTTTATGACCAGATTTTTATTCATCCATATATCACCTCTGATCATGATCAATATGATATGTTGTGAGTAGATCATTTAGTTCATGAGGACATGGTACAAGTCTAGCTATTAGTAGTCATGTTTCATTGAGTAATATTTACCGGTTTGATATTTAAGTTATGTTGTTATTTCTCTAGTGGTGATATGTGAACGTCGACCAAATAGCACTTCACCTTTATGGGCCAATAGGAATACATTTGTGTTGGATTGCTTATGGTGGGTTTCCGGAGTGAGAGAAACCTAAACCCCGGTTTGCAATACTTCACATAAGGGAGTAGTAGATACCACGAGTTTATTGCTACAGTTAGATTTATATCTTAATTTTTTTCTTGTATTTGCGGACACTTGCAAGTAGTGTAATTGTAAGTGTGCATTAGTCTTGGATTGGACAGTGCACTAGCATAGGTCTACCCACATAACAGTTACCAAAACGATAAATATTAATCAATGGCGTGTGATGAAAATAACTAGACGAAACCTCCCGTGTGTCCTCAGGAACGTTTTACCCATTATAAGAAACACCACCGGCTTTTCATTTGTGCTAAAAAGGATTGAGCCACTTGCATCAACTATTTACTTTCCTTGTTATCGCTTTATTACTATTACAAAAACCCCTAAACATTTTTTCTCTAGTATTTAATGTGAAAACTTCCTCAAAACTATTTATCAATACCTTCTTCTCCTCGTTGGGTTCGACACTTTTATTTATCGAAAAAGCTATGATCGGCCCCCTACACTTGTGGGTCATCAAGGCACCTATGAAGGAGGCGGACGGCTACATGTGGGAGTAAGGAAGTGATCCTTGAAGGAGGCGGACGGCTATGCTTCAACTTCTGAATCTACAACACTGTGGCATTGCAATGAGATTCGAGATGGCTACGGTCATGTCGACATGGATCAACTTGTACCGGGATATGAATCACTTGAGCTTGACATCCCCGGAGCTGATGACGAGAGGACACTTGGAGACGTCGGGGGTGATATCATTCTATGGCGCAAGAAATACATCGCGTTTCCATGCTCGGTGCCAAGGCCACCATCGTCTCCTCCAAGTCGCGATTCACCACCTCCAAGTCCACATGATGACGAGAGGGATGACCACCATAACACGAGTCCATCTCTATCTCCGCCACTGCATCTATCGACTCCGCCGCCTCCGCCCACTAAGGCCGGGGCCAAATGGGGAAGCACACCGCTTTGTCGATGGGCAACTGACGCGGACCCTGAGAGAAGCCCCTCCCAAGAGTACCACGGGCTCCTCCCAAGAGAGTTTACGACCTGACTATTGAGGAAACCGATGTGGTCGTGAAGACCTACATGAAAAGACAGCTTGCACCGAGAAAACCCGAGCCAAAGCAAATATTTTATCCGGAGACCATAAACTGGGATAAGGTGTTTATTGAGCATCCATCGCAAATTGAGATAAATAAGCCAGATGCCTATTTATGGTTTATGAGGAGAGCTAGCTCCCACACGATGAGAGTTAGTAGTGCCAGCGGGAAAAGAGACGTTGCTCAGCTTGGAGAACAGTCAAAATAGTCGATCTCCCCGCTCAAGGTGTTACCCACTGATCAGGGCTTCACGGTGGACATTGCTGGACCATCCAGTATGAGCTACGCGGCGGGATTTGCTGCAGAAGCTGGTATTATTATTTCTCAACTAGAAGGCCTAGATATCCCAAGTTGGATGAAGAATTATGGAAATGGGAATACGGGAAGTCTCAGCTGCCACCTGATCAGATACAGCTTCTACCAACAGAAATGAGAAAACTGCATAACTGGTACTTGAAATTCACAAAGGAAGAGCGAAAAATGATCCTTGTGAAAGTTACAGAAGAGCATTAGATAGGTGAAGACCAGGTACAAATTTATCTTGCGGAACTCTATATGTTATACAAGCTTGACGCCCTCGACTTGAGTCTTGTTAGTACCTATTGTTCAATTTATTTATTTCTATAATAATGTCTCTAGCTCAGCTTGTTCATTGCCTATAATTACGCTCACTACACTATTATGCAGAATGAAGAGTGATGAATGTGACCGAAAAAGAATCTTTACCATTAGGTTCGTTGGCCCAAACCGAATTAATGAAAAATTGCTACGGGAGTTCGCCAAGGAAACAGAGGACAACTTGCTAAGGTTCATACAAAGGCAACATTACAAAAAGAAGATACAGTTTCCTTACAACTTCGGGTAAGAGTGTAATGTATTGTACACATTAATTTTTGTTTACTCGATGTTAAGTGTAATTGACGAGTTACTAGTGTATATAAACGTGCGCAGCTACCATTATATTCTACTAATACTTGAAGTTGAATCCGGAAGAGTTGAAATCTATGACTCATTGGCGAAACCCGAAGAGAATTACAAAAGCATTATAGATGCGCTCCAAAAGCAATTTCAATCATTATTGCACTATATCGGTCTGTTTTGGTCATTCGTGAGATATCAAGTAACTAATAACTCATTTATTCATTTTTTGTCGGGCACGATTTGGAGAATTTTCAGCCAAAGGACACCCGGTGAATTTAAAGAGGAGCTTAGTTTTCATCATCTCTAGTACGAGCTAGGTCCACACAGCTCTTTAATTTTACTTTCAATACCATTATATCATTCTTGATTATTATTTGATTGAATTATATTCTCGTAAAGTGCGAGAGGCAGCCACCGGGGACCAATTTGTGTGGATATTCTTTTTGCGAGTGGATTCCCCAGAAGGTCATTCAGCGGAACACATTGACATTTTTAGAAGTACGTGAAAAAATATATTCACAATTTTATTTTATTACCATCAATTGTCTTGAGTATCATTCATTATTTTTGTTATGATGATTAATATTCATATTGATCTCCTTCTTTTATAGTTGGATAAAATAGGGAGGAATCTACAGCCAAAGGAGCGCTTTGTAGCAATTCAAGAGGAAATTGCGAAATTTTTTATGGACCATGTCATAAACCGAAAGGGAAAATACAATGACACCGAATAGATGGGCTCTAGTCCTGGTTATGATCTCCATGTAATCGAATAGACGGGCTCTAATCCCAGTTGTCATCTCCACATAATTAATTAAATGATTGAATTTTCATAAAGAATAAAGTATATTTTATTAGATAGATATTTCTTTTATGAACATTTTTATATGCTATATGTATTTTTTTTATTCATAATTAATTAACCATATATTTTGCAAGATTGATCGTAGTTTTAAATATACAATAAGGCGGGAATACAAAAAAGGCAGAGCCAGAGACTGCCACGTGAGAGCTTCTCCTGTCCCGGGTCGTATTACAAACCGGGACTAAATGTCCTCGACCACACGCTCAGGTAGCGCCCACGTGGGGAACTCTTTTGTCCCGGGTCATAACTAAACCGAGACTAGAGGGGACGGCCTCTAGTCCAGATTTAGTTGTCATGGGTGCCAAGTCGGGACGTGAGGTCCTCCCGACCCGGGACTAATGACCTTGTTTGTACTAGTGACATACCCAATGTATCATGTAGTGCATACGTCAAAAGAAATGATCGATCAAGGCTACCAACAACACAATCTTAAGATCCTCGAGGAATTTCCTTCCTTTAAGTGGCACAGGGACTCTAGTTAACCAAAATGCATAAAATCTTTTGCTAGTATTTACTCACATTAGGCTAAACTATCGGGAGGTTCTTCAAAGGAGGAATTTCTTCCTCCCTAATTAGACCTGTGTCATGTAATCCTCCCAAGAGCTTGAATCTAGGAATCACTTCTTTTTCCACTGCACATTTGTTGCATGGTGCTAGTCCTCACTTCTGTCGGGAAGGGTAATTCCCACATGTCCATGGCATCCCAACTGTGTGCATCACTTCGATGCAGAGGCTGGGGCTAAGGTCCCGTTCGAAAAAAACTGTCCATGACATCCTACAGGCCTTTAAGGATTAATTCTGCCCGTCTTTATTTATGGAAGTGTTTTATCTTAGCTCTATGTTAAATTTGGACAAGAAACGGTTGTATTTTCGAAGGCAAAGACCAGTCCTTTCTAGGTGTAAGCAGAAACTCAGAGGAAGTGGGCTGGATTATTCACATAGCAAAGAAGAAGACGTCCTTCTTCCAAGCATTGGTGGAAAATTAAAGGGTGGTCCTTCTTCTTCTCCTTCCTTTTCTTCTTCTTTCTTGTAAATCTATTATATAAAATTAAGAAAAAAAATACAGAACACCATGCTGTTTCCTAAAAAGAGAAAATCTAGTAAAGTGTTTGTGCAGTCTACCATAGACAAGTATTCCCTCCAATCCAAATTACAGGTTGTTTTGGCGTATATGTTCACTTTTTTTGGTCTGTATGTAGTCCATATTGAAACATCAAAAACATGTTACAATTTGAACGGACATAGTATTAGCTAATTAGAAAGATTTTGTAGTTTCTCCTATGAGCTGTGGATATAGAGTAAATGTGGTTTACTATTCACTAGATAAAGTATAAGTGAATGTGAGTAAACTAAGCTACAAGCCAGTCGAGTGGCTAGAGGGTGGAAAGAATGATTCATGGGCCTGAAATGTTCCCATAGTCTAGCCTAGGAAAATAATAGTTTCCTAAAATAAATAAATTCATGTGAATAATTCTACTCGTCGATCATTCTAGGCCATTCGGTTTGGGAAATGCTTTCTTTAGGCCGACCTGAACGTCGCTGCGCTAGGTCGCTCGCGCCAGCGCGCGCGAGAGCAGAGAAGCTAGCTCTTTGGGTCTCTTTGCGCGTGTATGGCTAGCCCAACTAGGACCAATTCCGTTTTTTGCCTAGTTTTGTGTGCAAACAACCCACCACAGTAACTTGGAGCAGCCGCAGAATACGCTAATGTTTTCACCATGTTCGCCCAACGTTGCGTACGTATTAAAAAAATTTGTAACAGTTTTACCCATATTTTGTTGAGAAAACACAAACAAGATGTTGCAATGTTTTTTCTGGATAAATACATGTGTATTTAAAATGATATGTTTAAGCGCTCCTTCACATGTTGTAAAGCTGTGATTTTATTCTTACTATCGATTTACGTTTTTGTCGAAATATGTGATGATTTTTGTTGCAACTGAAACGATGAAATTTTTTTTGTTGCTTACCAATTTTGTAATTGATGCAATTTTTTTTATTGCAATAGGTTGTGATTTTTGTTGAATTGTTTGAACTTTTTTGTTGCAATGCAATAAACATATTGTTTAACTATCCTTTGTAACATTACTTATTTTTCGATTTTTTTGGAACAGTTTGTTGCAATATTTTTTTTTACACGGGACGATCATTTTTGTTGCGATACCAGTGAATTTATTGCAATGGTAGTTTTGCTGTAATTATCGAGATGGCCGGGGCAATATAATATACTACTTCGTGCTGATTCTATTCATTGAATGAAGATCCAAGAGGTCACGAGAGGACCTACGGTTGCAAAACATAGGCAGACCTGCGTCTAGCGCGACCCATTGGGTTTGGATACACCACTACTGCGAGACATAATAGGAAAGAAACCTGCAGTTATTCCTATTTTAAACTGCCCCAATGTAACAAGTCGGCTGTAAAGGCCAAATGGAATAGTGCATGACTAGTTCCTGTGATAAACAATGCCGTGAGGCCTCCATACATGACATCACGTGAGTGCATGCAGATATCACTGAATATATTACCTGTTTTTTCCTTAGGTTTTTTTTTGAAATGGGGAACGAACCTCCCGTGTCTGCATCGAAATGATGCACACAGGTTTTTCATCCCCAAACTCGAGCTTCGAGACACAACCTTAAAAAAGGGCATGATACAGATGCGCATCAAAATTGCCAAAAATGTTTCCACTAAAGTGTGCAACCTCAACGTTGAAGAATCTACGATCATCACCTGTTCGGCCAACAACACATCACTGACCAGATTCCGCCAGAGGAGAAATTGGAAAGCCGATGATGTCCCATACCGCGACGCCTCCCGCCACTATTTCACCACCTTCAAACAACGGTCAGGACTTGACACCATGGAGTAAACGGCATGGTTAGCACCTGCCAAGATTAGGCATAACATGGCGTGTCCGTATGAGACGCCTCATCGCTACCACTGGACATGCATGACTTGGCAGCTCCCCTGGTACCGTCATGCGTAGCACCTGCTTCCTTGAACCGAATCTGATCTTGAAGTGGAGGGGGCGTCCCATACCCCCACCGGCCTCGAAGCTCTACCACACAAAGCATGAGACCATCACCAGACTGAAGATCCGTCCACCACGTTAACCACATGACCATGATGACCCGCGCCGTGAAAGACCAAGTCCGCCACCCCTAGCACCAAACTCCTGCACCGCCATAAGCTTGTTTACTCTAGAGTGACATCTTGTGCTTTCATCTATTTTGCTCTCATCGGGGATTTTATCTTTAGCTTGCACGCCTCGTGTACTCTTTTAATTTTATGTACGACAACTTATAGGCCTAGTTTGGCAACAAAGTTTTTCTAAAACCGAAGTATTCAAATAATAAACTATTTACCTTCCTGGCAAACAAATCCTTCAGTTTTGGAAAAAGAGTTCCGGAACTCTTTTTTACATACTTCAAAATTTATACAGTTGCTTGCAATACTAAAGTATATAAAAATACATTATTCATTGGTGCCAAACAGCTTAAAGTATTTAATACTTTAGTATTTTTGGAAACTGAAGTATTCTCAAAATACTTCAAAAAAAAACTGAACTCCCAAACGGACCTATAGCAATTAACTTGCTATGCCGTGCTAATCACTTGAATGCACTGTTATGTATGCTACTCTAATCATAAACTGCATTTACAGCAGGTATCTTTCTTGAGCATCTCTCTATCAACTTGTTTCTCATAAAAGTAATCCTATCGATCTTGACATTTTTGTCCAGTGTTTCTCGTTCAACTTGTTTCTGATTAAAATAGTCCTATTGATTTCGACAAATTGGCAAGAACAAAAAAACTACTTGATGTAGCCAGAAATATCACTGTCGCGAGACAAAATACCAAGCAATCATGCATGTAGCCTAGTGTTCAAATGTCACTACTAACCAAAAAAAGCTACATTTTCTCTTGTGAGCTGTGGAGATGATGTACCTACTACTCACTTCGTTACGAAATATTTGATTTTCAAGTGAGTGTATCTGAAAAAAAATCTTCTCTAGATACACTTATCTGATAGTCAAGTATTTTTAAAAACGGAGGGAGTAGTCAGTATGTGAGAAAAACAAGCTATGAGTTGTTACAGTTAGTTAGTCACTAGATATGGTATAAGTTACTGCTGACTCCAATATAATTAAGTCAGCTCTAGAAGGGCATGATTAGTTCTCTGTATAACAAACAAAATAAGATACAGCATGATTAGCTCTAGAAGGGCATGATTATATTTTCCATGAGCCATTGATGCATGTAATGTTGACAATTTGCACCCGTAGAAAATATGCCTTTAGTCCCGGTTCGCAAAGGCCATTAATTCCGGCTGTGCAACCGGGGCTAAATATGCGCGACTAAAGACCCCCCTTTAGTCGCGCCGCTTACGAACCGCGACTAAAGACCCGTCCACGTGGGCGTCAGGAGTCCGTCGGGGCGGAGGACCTTTAGTCCCGGTTCTCGTGGCTAACCGCGACTAAAGGACTCCTCCTCAGGTTTAGGGTTTTAGCCCCGCTAAACCTGGTTTCTTTTTAATTTGTAGTGTTTTATTTTTTTTTATATTTTATTTTGTGTTTTATTTTAATTTTGATGAAGTTTCAGTACACATATTCTACGCTACTATATACATGCATATGAAATTTCAAACAAGAAGAATTCAAGAGGAATATATAATATATATTCAATCTCGGGTGACCATATACAACTTCGAACAAGTTTCCATACACAATTCACCGCATAAAAAGTTCTTCGTCCTCGGTATAGTGTTCTCCTTTAGGATGGATGACTTCCCTCATGAAAAATCCTGCTAATTCCTCTTGAATTGGTCGGAAGCGAGCTTCTGGACTAAACTTCTTCCGCAAGTTATCCGTCTCCTTCCGCAAGCTATCCGATGTCTTCCGCTCAGAGGTGTGTCTCCGGATGTTCTCACAAACATAGTATCCACATAGATTCGTCCCCGGTGGCTGCTTATCCACATTAAGTAACCTTCTAAATTCTAGCTCATGTTTGAATTCACCGACAATTTGTTCTGAGAACCGTCTCCAAACCCTACAGGGCAAAGAAAATTAAATGAACATGGGAGTTATTAGTTACTTGATATTAGGAAATGAACGAAAGAGGCCGATCGATATAGAGCGCAAATGATTGAAAATAATTACTTTTGCAACATTTTCTCATGTCGTCCCAAAGCTTTGAATCCGAATTCATAGAGTCCATGATGAGAAATCTAGAGGTGTGAAGTTCAATCATTAGCAGAATCCAGTGGAACCTGCGGACACGTTACATGCACAGTCATGCATAACTCATCGATTAGACATACCATGCATGGAGTAAACAAAAGAGAATGGGCACAAGAGAGAAACACTCACCCAAAATGGTAAGGAAATAGAATATGACTTTTGTATAAGTCTTTCTCCACGTCTTCGGGGTGATTTTTTAACACATATCCATTAACGATATGTGGGTCAATGAACCCAACATCATGGATGTTTCTTTTTTTGCATTCCCAAATCTTCAATCTGCATAATAGCGTACGCAACAATATAGTTAGGACAATATATATATATAGTTCAGGCAATGAAGAACGAGATGAGGTAGAAATAAATCACTTACAGAACGTAGCAACTCAGGATAGATTTGTCGAGCTCACGCAGATTGAACAGCTGGAACAATTCACTCATAGTAACTTCTACAGAGTATCGCTTGGTGTGATGCTCCTCTGTAACACCCGCATAAACATATTCTTTGCCGGCCCATGTTATGAAATTCTTGTACCAACGTAGCAGATTTCGCATTTGTGGTGCTAGACTCTCTTCCTGCGCAGACTCGACGAGAGGCCCATTCTGCACATATTGTAATGCTATCTCACTTACTGGCACATCCTTAAGGGCTAACGAGGCACGAAGAGTGAAACCCATCTCGGACGCTTGTTTTATGGCACTCGCTACAGTCAATCCATGTGCTGCCGCAGCTGCTATGATCTCGGGGTCCTCTTCCGGACCGGCTTTCACTATGAGCGGGAGGATCGATTGTTTATTCTGCATCCCGAGCTGGGCAACTTCTTTCCCGCTTTTTTTACTTTCTTCTTTCTTCTCCTTCAGTATTTCTGCTTGCCTATGAAGTTCACGTCCATAGTCGTCACACATATTCAGCTCGGCTTAGGACGGTGTCGTCAAAAAATCCGTAGCCCACTTCTTTTGCTTCTTAGTGAATACTTGCTTGGGCACAGGCTCTTTTATCGCCTTCATATCCGCCTTCCATTTCTCATAATGAGCAGCCGCGGCCAATTTGGTTTCGGCTTCACTAAGTTCCCAAGGCCTTGGGAGGAGAGGCTTCAGTGATGACTCCAGTACCGTTGTGGTCTTAGGTACATAAGGGTCCGGGTTAATAGTCCAGGAGCGGGTTTCCTTGATGTCCGCCTGCTTCTGCTTCTTCGCCGGAGGATTAGGGGGCGTCGTACCCGCCGGAGGAGGATTAGGGGCATCGTACCCGCCGGAGGAGGATCGGGGGACGGCGTCGAATGGCGTTAAGGAGGTGTAGGTGAACCACCACCACCACCACCGCCGCCACCACCACCACCGCCACCACCATCGGAGGGGGTGGACTTGTTAGCCTTGGCGCCTCGCCTGGAAACACTATGTACTTCTTTTTCCATAGAATGATCTGGCGCTTGACATCTCCAAGTCTTCTCTCCCCTTCGGGTGTAGCTTTGTCAATCTCCAGGTCCTCAAACTCTTGGACTATGTCTTCCACCGTGACACGAGCATAGCCATATGCAATGGGGTTGTTGTGGTGGAGTGCTCCAGGTGTACAGGGTAAAGCACTGCCGGTAGCTACCTTCGTGGAAACGTTCCCCACGGGATAATGCAGATCACATTCTTTCATCTCCTTTACATCATCCACGGGGTAGTGAGGCTCCGGTGCACGAATCTCGATCGTCGATGCATTAGCACCAGCCGAGGTGGAGGGTGTAGCACCAGCCGGGCCCAGCAAGGGTGCATTAGCACCAGGCAGGGCATCCGTGGAAGCCACGCTACTTCTCCTCTGCTGGCTTCCGAGATCCGCTACATGATCATCATGCGGCCCTGCAGCCGATCTTTCTTTTGCTAGTTCATACACCATCTGCTTCACCTCATGGAGTTCCGATGCCAACTTCGCCACAAGATCTGCATCCCGATCCGACTTTCTCTTACGGCTTCTGTAACAGTACGGGTCATTGTCCTGGGAAAACCCTACTTTCCACGGAATTCTGCCTTTGCCTCGCACATGTCCTGGGTGTTCATCATTCCCGAGGGCTGTTGTCAATGCGTCTTTCTCTCTGTTGAACTTGATCAAGCCCTCTTGAGCTTGGGTCATTGCGTTAATAAGGGCTTGGGTGGGAGCGAACTTTTTCTTCGGGTGAACACACACCCCTGTCTCCGGGTCTAGCGATCCCCATGCCCGTACCACCAGCTTTTGGCCCTTGGGTCCCATCCCTCTGTACCTAGAGGGATTCCTCGCACCCTCAGGCCCTCCTCCATCTTCTCCCACTTAGGCTCCGAAAGGCGGTATCCTCCTGGCCCCATAATATGATGGTACTGTTTCTTACCCGCATTAACCTTTTTTTTTTTTGATATTTCCTTGAAATGCTCCGATTTCTTTTGCCTCACAAATTCTGGCCAATCATCTTTCAGTCTCTCATGTTGTCCACTGAAATCCGGAGTCTTGCCCTTGTTGACATAGTCACGGGTTAAATTTTTCTTGAAGTTCCGGAATGCTTTGGCCATCTTCTGAAGAGCGAACTCTTTGACTAGCCTCCTCCTCTCACGTCCACCCGGAATCTCGTTACCGAATTCATCGACTTTGTTGTATTTCGGAGGTAGAATGAAATGTTCCATAAGCTTTCTCCAGCAATCCTTTTTCGTTCTCTTGTCGACAAAACTGAAACCAAGACGTGCCTTCTTTGGCTCCTTCCATTCCTGGACGGTGATCGGGACGTTGTCTCTAACAACGACTCCACATTGGTTGATAAACTTTGTGGTGTGCTGTAGGGGCTTGCCGGTTGAACCGACTAATTCGATGGTATATGTTTCTCCTTGTTTCATCGCCTTGGATTTGCCACGCTTTGTCGTACTCGATCCGGCCGAGGGCTAAAAAAAGAAAGAGAGTCGCGCGCGTTAATACATATGTATTCACATTTCAGTAAGTTTGTATCACGAGAGGCTCAATGTATATATATACCTCGCCGGAGGTGGTTTCTACTTGCAATTCGAGATCGTCGTTTGTCGACGGTTGACCTCCGTCGACAATGTCCGTTCCTTCACCGTCTTGATCATCGACAATGTCTGTTCCACCGTCAAGGTTCAGAAAAGAAGAGACTACATCCTCTTCTTGCTCATCTTCTGAGCCCGGCACATAAGGAATCTCGTTGTTTATGATGCCCATTAAATAACCTTCAGCCTCCGTATCCCTAAGCGGCTCGGCTCTATCGTCCGCCATATGTCACTCCTGCATGTAGCAAAAATTAATTAAGTATAAAGGAATTAAAAAAATAAGATTACGGGGACATAGAGGAGGAGAAGCGACGGTTGTACGGTGTTAGGGAGCCGCTCGGGGGTGGAGGGGGTTTAGGGGGTACGGTATAGAGGAGGAGCAAATATTGGTACTTAATAATTTTGCTACATAATAGTACTACAAAGAGGTGGAGCAGGAGGTGCGTCATAATATTGAAGAAGGATGGTGGGAACACCAACTCGAAACTGACAAAACATTGGACCACATCGTTCTGTAACCGTGGTAGATCTTCTGGATTGATTACCTTATGAGAGATTGCATTGAGGAATGCACATAGCTTCACAATTGCTACTCGAACATTTTCCGGTAGGAGCCCCCTCAAAGCAATCGGAAGCAATTGCGTCATAATCACGTGGCAGTCGTGAGACTTCAGGTTTTGGAACTTTTTGTCCGCCATGTTTATTATTCCCTTTATATTCGACGAGAAGCCAGACGGGACCTTCATACTGCTCAGACATTAAAAAAAATGACCTTCTCTTCTTTGGTAAGAGCGTAGCTGGCACGACCTTGAAACCATTCCGGATGCCGGTCATCTGGGTCTTTCAAAAGTTGTTGGTCCTGCTGTGCTTCCTTTGTATCATTTGTCTTCCCATACACGCCCAAGAATCTTAGCAGGTTCACGCAAATATTATTCGTAACATGCATCACGTAGATTGCAGAGCGGACATCTAGGACTTTCCAATATTGTAGCTCCCAAAATATAGATTTCTTCTTCCACATGGGTGCGTGCCCATCAACTCCCTGCGGAACTGATTGTCCGCCAGGACCCTTTCCAAAGATGACTTTCAAATCCTTGACCATATCAAATATCTCAGCACCAGTACGTTCCGCAGGCTTCGGCCTGTGATCTGCCTTGTCGTTGAAATGCTTGCCTTTCTTTCTTACGTTATGATTTCGGGGAAGAAATCGACGATGACCCAGGTACACGTTCTTCTTACAATTATCCAATACTTTCAGTCTCATGTAAGCAGTGCGTGCATGCATTGTATCCCTTATTTGTCTGTCCCGTAAGGTTACTGAGAGCAGGTCAATCGTTGATGGTTACAAAAAGCAACGCTCGTAGGTCAAATTCCTATTCTTTGTGCTCATCCCACACAGGTACACCAGGTCTGCCCCACAACTGTAAAAGTTCATCAACTAATGGCCTTAGGTACACATCGATGTCGTTAGCGGGTTGCTTCGGACCTTGGATGAGCACTGGCATCATAATGAACTTCCGCTTCATGCACAACCAAGGAGGAATGTTGTAGATGCATAGAGTTACGGGCCAGGTGCTATGGCTGGAGCTCTGCTCGCCAAAAGGATTCATGCCATCAGTACATAGACCAAATCTTATATTCCCTGCGTCAGCTGCAAAATCTTTGAACTCTCTGTCGATCTTTCTCCATTGCATTCCATCAGCGGGGTGTCTCAACTCCCCGTCGGACTAACGGTCCTCTTTGTGCCATCGCAACAACTTGGCATGCTCTTTGTTCCTGAACAGACGTTTCAACCGTGGTATTATAGGAGCATACCACATCACCTTGGCGGGAACCCTCTTCCTGGGTTTCTCGCCCTCAACATCGTCACCAGGGTCATCGCCTCTGATCTTATAACGCAATGCAGTGCATAGAGGGCATTCATTCAAATTCTCGTATTCACCGCGGTAGAGGTTGCAGTCGTTAATGCATGCATGTATCTTCAGAACCTCTAAACCTAGAGGGCAGACAACCTTCTTTGCTTCGTACGTACTGGCAGGCAACTCGTTATTCTTCGGAAACATATTCTTCAACATTTTCAGCAAATTTTCAAATGATGAGTCAGCTACACCTTCCCGTGCCTTCCATTTCAGCAAATCCAGTGTGCAGCCCAGCTTTTTCAGACTATTTTCGCATCCTGCGTACATCGACTTTTTGTGATCCTCTAACATGCGATCCAAATTCTCCCTCTCCTTGTTAGTTTCGCAGCGTCTCCGTGCATCAGCAATGGTCCGACCAAGATCATCAGCGGGCTCATCATGTGCGTCTTCTTCACCTTCACCTTCCCTTTCCCCGCCTTCAGCATCATCCTCCATGAAAGTATCACCGAAATGATCATGATAGTTGTCATCGATATTATCCCCTTCTTCATCTTCTTCCATTCTAACCCCTCTTTCTCCATGCTTGGTCCAACAATTATAGCTTGGCATGAAACCGTGCCGAATCAGGTGCATGTGAACGTCTCTTGAGGAGGAGTAACCCTTCTGATTCTTACAAACAACACATGGACAGATAATAAAACCTCGCTGCTTGTTCGCATTTGCCACTACGAGGAAATCTTTCAAACCCGTAGTGAACTCGTCGGAGAGTCGGGTACCGTACATCCATTTCCGATTCATCTGCATTATTATTATATAAAGTATATAATTAACCATCATGCATTTGTTAAACTAACTAGCTAGAAATAATACAAATTAAACAATGAACTACACACATCATATTTTATCAATGACACATGAAAGGTTCAAGTTGCTAACCGCGATCGCGGAGGAAAAATAAATGAGAAAGCTCAAGTGTGGCTCGGACACTTTATATCATGTTTGTTTCATGCTCTCGGGCATTTCATCGAACACCTTGTGTGCATAGGAGGAACCAAAAGCAAACCCACCACCCCCTTGTGAATATTGTGAATAGAAGTGGCACCAAATGTGGCCAAATGAAGTGAGCTGAGTCCCTTAAAGGGATGGGCCTTTAGTCCCGGTTGACCTGGCTAACCGCGACTAATGGCCTTCGGGGCAGCCTGAGGACCTTTAGTCCCGGTTGGCCTGGCCAACCAGGACTAGAGCCCCTCCCGTCCTCCAGCTGTCGACCGAGCGCGAACCGGGACTAGAGCCCCTCCCGTCCGCCAGCTGTCGACCGAGCGCGCTGGGCCCAGATAGTTGGTTGCGGGTCTCCTCCCGAACCGCGACTAAAGACCCCTTTGGTCGCGGTTCGATTATTTTGGGGACTAATGGGGGCTTATGGAAGCCTTTTTTTCTACTAGTGTTGAAACTTGCACAAGAAAAGTGTATAGCCACCTAATATATATTGAGCAGTTATTTTTTTTGAAATTTATATATATTGAGCAGTTATAACTCACCATGTCATCAACATCCGAATCAGCATAATAAAGCATCACCCGTCACAGAGAATAAAAGACATGAAATACGATATTTAGGGAAATTGTATTTAAAGTAGGAAAATGACGTTATATCCATGAAGTTACACAACGAGAATTGACTACACTGAACTTGGACAGGACGTGAGCTACATTAGGGAAGATAGAAATAATCCCGTGACAGATTATTACCCTGTCACGACTTTGTTGCTACCCGATACAACATGGTTGCTCCCAGATACGGTATTGTTACTCCCAGATACAGTATTGTGGCTCCCAGATACGGTATGAAAGCTCCCTGATACATTATTGTCATCCCCAGATACATTATTGTCGTTGTCAGTAACGATATGGTTGAGCCCAGATACGATCTGGTTGCTACCAGATACGATGTTGTAGCACCCAATTCCGATAGTGTTGTTGCTCCCGGACATAGTATTGTTGTTCCCGGATATGACGGTGTTGTCATTCCCGGACACGGTGTTGTTACACCCATCTCTGACAATGTTGTTGGTCCCTTGTATTGTATTTGTTTGCTCCTCGAGTGTTCTCTGTTACTCTTGAAGAGCTCTTCCAGCCCCACGAGACTTGCCGAGGATGCTCCTGGGACGGGCCTCGCGAGGCCTTGCCTAGGGAGCCACATCGCCGTGACGCGGCCGCTTGCATCGTCGCAGTCCACGCCTTCCCAGCCGCAGCACGAGTCGCCGGACCACGCGGCGCGGAGGAGGATGCCCCCGTCGCTGAGGTTCCCAGCGAAGCTCCGCAGCGCACGGAGGTCATCGGGGTGGCACGACTTCGCCTTTGCTGCCGGTAAGAGGAACGCCAAGAGGAGGAGTAGCATCCAGCATTTCGCCATGGAATCAGCTGCGGTAGCTATGCTACAAACACAACAACTCTGGAACAAACTTTTTACTTTGGAATGCAAATTATTGGTAAGTGCTCTTGGCAAAAACTGCTTGGCTGGTTCATCCTGTCTTATAGAGCGTGTTTGTTTGTAAGCATGGGTTGCAACTTGCAAGTGGTTCGGTATACGCTAGTCCGTGGACACAAGGTCGTGTGTTTGTAAGCATGGGTTTGCAGGCAAGTGGTTCCAGTACAGCATGTTTGTGGCCACAAGGCCTACAACCACTTGTCATTTTGTTGTTGTCTGCCGACAGAAATTCGTGGATTGCAGTGCATGGACTGACTCAAGCGGGTAACTCCTCAGTTCAGACTTCTTCTAAGTGCATGCACTGCCACCTTGAGAATTGCTTGCCGTCAGCTGGAGGTAACTAGATAGAGGAGGGGAGATTGATGGTCGTATGCCAGGACATAGACGGCTCTTGGCCTCTTGCCACCCATGCCTTGGCAGAGTAATAATTGAGTGATCCCGTGCGACTACAGTTCTAGTGCAGATAGAAAGAAAGATGGGCACAAAATATCGCAGCAAGATTTTATTATGCAAACGTCAAAAGAAACGACAGCAAGAATTCAAGATGATGTAGATGACTTGGAATGACTCGGAAGAGACGACTCACTGTGACCGGCCAAGCCTAACGAGGACTTTCCGTTAAGCCGACTAATTCTACCCGATTTTGGAAATATTGGGAGAAAAAAATCCAATTATGTGTTGTACCATATATTATGTCGTGTCTAGCTGAGTGTGAGATGAAGAATTAGAAAATTACATTTTGTCTAGAAATCGATCGAGTGAGGCTAACCAAACAATCCACAAACTTATTCATCGCAACATAATTGTAATGTAATTAGTGAGCAACGAGTTCACTACAAATTCGATGTTGCTCTCTAGTATAATTTATCCCGCGGAGAATATTTAGCATAAAACCACCTGTTTAGTGTGGAAATTTCCAAAAACCACCAATTTACATTTGAATCGCAAAAAATCACCACCTTAGTACGATGTTTTTTCAAATCGAACAAATAATGAAATGAGGGAAATTTGACGCTGGTACTGATTGGTGGGGCCTATTCGAAAACTAACGTGGCATTTCAGCCCAATAAAAAAAGGCAAAAATCCGGCGCGCGTCTTCTTCCTCCACCTCAGCCACTGCCACCGCGCCTTGCTCTCTTCCGCCGCCGTCGCGCCTGGCCCTCCTCCCACAGCCATGTTCCCATCGCCGGACCTGGCCGGGCCACCAACCCCGTCACAGCCGTCGCGCCTGGCCGCGCCTGGATGTAACGGAGAGCAGAGGAGGGGAGGCTAAGGCTGTTGTTGCTATGCTGGATGCTGCTCCAATCGCGAGCGAGCGCACACACAGCACACATCAGCTACCTAGCTCGCGCGGCCGGAGGCGTCTAGCTCGCGCACATGCAGCAGCTAGCTTGGTGCAGAGGCTGGGGGTAGTACCCTCCATTTCTAAAAAAAAATGCAGCAGCTAGCTAGCGCCAGCCGCATCCTCTGAAAAGCCTCGTCTTATTGACAGGTGGGCTCTCTTCATCAGAAATCGTGTCAATTCGTTCTCAATTCACGATTTGTTTGATTTAAAAAAATTGTACTAAGTGTTGTATCTAAGTAAGCATGTATTTAATGATTTTGGTCTTATAATTATATATGATTGGTATAACAAGTTTTTTTGCCTATGATACTGTGCAAAAGCCGTATCCTAAATAAGATACAACACTCGTCTCTTTTCAATATAGTGTCACGTCAATATTTTGCATATGATATTGTGCCAAGATACTACCGTTACAGAAGGTCCTAGAAAACTAATCAACCGAGCCAATGGCGTGGCTAGAGGACGGGCATGGTGGTTCATGGAGCTGAAATTTTCCAATATCCTACATATATAGCACAGGAGATAATAGTTTATTAAATAAAGAAATTCACGTGAATAGTTCTACCCGTGGACCATCATAGGCCATTGGGTTCGGATATCCCACTGCTGTGAGAACCTGTAGCAACTAATGTAGTATACAGTAATAATCATATGAAATCACTGTGCTCTGCTACAGTTATTTGAGTACAACTTAAGATAGGAAATGCACTATACTCTGATAGGATGATTGGTAAACTGCGTATTTATAACATCCATCTTTGTCGACCGCCTTCTCGTCAACTTGTTTCTGATATACTCTCTCCGTTCTATATTAGATGACTGTCTTATAAATGTATCTAGTATTGAAATATGTCTAAATATATCTATGTGAGAGTCATCTAATATGGAACGGAGGGAGTAGTAAATAATCCAATTGGAAAACTACTTGCTGGCTACCCTAAAAAAAAAACTGCTTACTAGCGCCGAAAATATCTCTATCACGAGACAAAATACCAAGCTGTCATGGATGTGGGATGATATTTAGTCAGCCTACTAGCTAGTGTTCACATGTCACTACTAGCCAGAAAGAAGCTACAGTATCTCTTGTGAGCTGTGGCGATGAAGTACATGACCTGTACCTCACTACTGGAAAATACAACGCCGCCGAGTATCCTGCTCTATGCCGAGTGCCTATTCTCGGGATACTCAGCGACACAGTCTCGAAGCCGAGAAGCAATCAAAAACACACGGCGTACAAAAGGCACTCGGTATTGATACAGTTCGCCGAGTGTCCCCTGCAACGGGCACTCGGCACACTGACGGCACTCGGCATAAATACAGTTCACCGAGTGTCCCCTGTGAGCGACACTCGGCACAAAGAAAACGCGTCGGCAAAAGTCTCTAAGACACTCGGCAAAGACGCACACTCGGCACATCGGAAGGCCACGTGGCATTTACGTACATGCGGCCACAGTCTCTTATGGGGTCCGTACTTTGCCGAGTGTCTCCGCTACGGAGACTCGGCGAAGAACAGGTGTTTTTTTTTGTCGAAACTTTGCCGAGTGTCGCCGTTACGGAGACTCGGCATACACCTTGCCACCAAACAATTCGCTTCGCGCAATTTCTTCCCGCCCCCAGTTTTAAACTTTGCCGAGTGCCCCTGGAAGGGATACTCGGCATACACATTGCCACCAAAATTTTCGCTTCGCGCCACTTCTCCCCGCCCCCTAGTTTGAAACTTTGCCGAGTGCCTGCCAGTTGATACTCGGCATACACATTGGCACCAAACATTTTGGTTCGCGCCATTGGTTCCCGCCCCAGTTTGGAACTTTGCCGAGTGTCTTGCAGTCTCATACTCGGCAAAGAAGTGAAAGAAGCACACAATCTGTGTGCACACATTGGATCCAACGGCTTACAATCACTTGAAAGATCCAACGGCTCGGAAGACCTCGAAGAAAACACACGATCCGTGTGCTTCTTCCCTCCATTTCTCACTATATAAACACACATGCATCTAGCTTGGTTAGCACATATCTACAACCCAGCATTCTTCCATTTCTTCGCGCTAACTCTTCCATGTCTTCCACCGTACCCACTATAACCTGCTCGGAGGCGGAGGAGCTCTGCGCCTCGAACTACCCCTGCCCTCCCGGGTACGGCGCCCCCGCCGGGTGGATGCTGAGCGCCGGAGGCGTGCCGGTCCCTCCCGTCCCTCGAGGTCTGGCGCGCCGGGCGGCCATCACGAACCACTACTACTTCGAGCTGACACCGGCGCAGCGGACGTATCCCCAATGGGATCCCAACAACCGCGCAGGTTGGGACGTCTTCTTCTTCAATCGGCGTGAGAGGGCGCTCGCAAGGTACGAGGGGGACGGCCCGCCTCCTTCGAACTTCAACGAGGCTGGTCGTCGGCTGTGGTGGCGCGGCCCGACTCTCCAGGGCGTCATGAACTACATAAGGAACGGCGATAACCCCCGCCTGCGCTACCCGCAGTCCAGGCGTGCTCCCCCATCGACATTTCAGCCCCCATCCGACGACAGCGACGACGGCGGTGGCGACTTCGACGACTACGAGTACATGTATTATACGCCTAGGCAGGAGTATGACTAGACCTGAGCCACAAGATGGCTGGGACAAATGGTTTGTCCATGTATCCTAGAATGTTTAGATCCACTGTCGTGTATCCCTCTTCCTTGGAATTTCAATCTAGTCGTAAAATTCAAAAATAATCGTAGTGGTGTGTGTTCAAGTGTCATGTTAGTCCCCTCTGCGTGAGATACCCTAGGCCCGGTGTAGAAAAAGACGTCAGATCCGGGAGTTTCGGGGTGTGAGCAGTCCTGGAACCCGCGAGAGAGAATCCGACGTCGGTGAGGCCCCGGCAAAGAGAGTGATGGTATCTTTGGCACCCAACACCCATGATACACTATAACACAAATGGCATGGCAAAGCATTGGTTTAGGTGGGATCCCGACGCTCCGGGTCCCCTCTCCGGAGATACACTAGCCCCGGTGTAGAAAAAGACGGAACCGACGTCCAGCCCCCTCTGCGTGAGCCGGAAGTGGGTAGCAAAGTGTAACTAGTTGCTTGGTTGTGTCATGTTAGTCCCAAGGAACACCCTTGACAATGATAGGGCCCACCTACTTGCAAGATTCCCCCCGTTACGTCAGATCCGGGAGTTTCGCGGTGTGAGCAGTCCTGGAACCCGCGAGAGAGAATCCGACGTCGGTGAGGCCCCGGCGAAGAGAGTGATGGTATCTTTGGCACCCAACACCCATGATACACTATAACACAAATGGCATGGCAAAGCATTGGTTTAGGTGGGATCCCTACGCTCCGGATCCCCTCTACGTGAGATACACTAGCCCCGGTGTAGAAAAAGACGGAACCGGCGTCTAGCCCCCTCTGCGTGAGCCGGAAGTGGGTAGCAAAGTGGAACTAGTTGCTTGGTTGTGTCATGTTAGGCCCAAGGAACACCCTTGACAATGGTAGGGCCCACCTACTTGCAAGATTCCCCCCGTTACGTCAGATCCGGGAGTTTCGGGGTGTGAGCAGTCCTGGAACCCGCGAGAGAGAATCCGACGTCGGTGAGGCCCCGGCACAGAGAGTGATGCTATCTTTGGCACCCAACACCCATGATACACTATAACACAAATGGCATGGCAAAGCATTGGTTTAGGTGGGATCCCGACGCTCCGGGTCCCCTCTCCGGAGATACACTAGCCCCGGTGTAGAAAAAGACGGAACCGGCGTCCAGCCCCCTCTGCGTGAGCCGGAAGTGGGTAGCAAAGTGTAACTAGTTGCTTGGTTGTGTCATGTTAGGCCCAAGGAACACCCTTGACAATGGTAGGGCCCACCTACTTGCAAGATTCCCCCCGTTACGTCAGATCCGGGAGTTTCGCGGTGTGAGCAGTCCTGGAACCCGCGAGAGAGAATCCGACGTCGGTGAGGCCCCGGCACAGAGAGTGATGCTATCTTTGGCACCCAACACCCATGATACACTATAACACAAATGGCATGGCAAAGCATTGGTTTAGGTGGGATACCGACGCTCCGGGTCCCCTCTCCGGAGATACACTAGCCCCGGTGTAGAAAAAGACGGAACCGGCGTCTAGCCCCCTCTGCGTGAGCCGGAAGTGGGTAGCAAAGTGGGACTAGTTGCTTGGTTGTGTCATGTTAGGCCCAAGGAACACCCTTGACAATGGTAGGGCCCACCTACTTGCAAGATTCCCCCCGTTACGTCAGATCCGGGAGTTTCGCGGTGTGAGCAGTCCTGGAACCCGCGAGAGAGAATCCAACGTCGGTGAGGCCCCGGCAAAGAGAGTGATGGTATCTTTGGCACCCAACACCCATGATACACTATAACACAAATGGCATGGCAAAGCATTGGTTTAGGTGGGATACCGACGCTCCGGATCCCCTCTACGTGAGATACACTAGCCCCGGTGTAGAAAAAGACGGAACCGGCGTCTAGCCCCCTCTGCGTGAGCCGGAAGTGGGTAGCAAAGTGGAACTAGTTGCTTGGTTGTGTCATGTTAGGCCCAAGGAACACCCTTGACAATGGTAGGGCCCACCTACTTGCAAGATTCCCCCCGTTACGTCAGATCCGGGAGTTTCGGGGTGTGAGCAGTCCTGGAACCCGCGAGAGAGAATCCGACGTCGGTGAGGCCCCGGCACAGAGAGTGATGCTATCTTTGGCACCCAACACCCATGATACAATCTAACACACATGTCATGGCAAATAATTGGTTTAGGTGGGATCCCGACGCTCCGGGTCCCCTCTCCGGAGATACACTAGCCCCGGTGTAGAAAAAGACGGAACCGGCGTCTAGCCCCCTCTGCGTGAGCCGGAAGTGGGTAGCAAAGTGGAACTAGTTGCTTGGTTGTGTCATGTTAGGCCCAAGGAACACCCTTGACAATGGTAGGGCCCACCTACTTGCAAGATTCCCCCGTTACGTCAGATCCGGGAGTTTCGGGGTGTGAGCAGTCCTGGAACCCGCGAGAGAGAATCCGACGTCGGTGAGGCCCCGGCAAAGAGAGTGATGGTATCTTTGGCACCCAACACCCATGATACACTATAACACAAATGGCATGGCAAAGCATTGGTTTAGGTGGGATACCGACGCTCCGGATCCCCTCTACGTGAGATACACTAGCCCTGGTGTAGAAAAAGACGGAACCGGCGTCTAGCCCCCTCTGCGTGAGCCGGAAGTGGGTAGCAAAGTGGAACTAGTTGCTTGGTTGTGTCATGTTAGGCCCAAGGAACACCCTTGACAATGTTAGGGCCCACCTACTTGCAAGATTCCCCCCGTTACGTCAGATCCGGGAGTTTCGGGGTGTGAGCAGTCCTGGAACCCGCGAGAGAGAATCCGACGTCGGTGAGGCCCCGGCACAGAGAGTGATGCTATCTTTGGCACCCAACACCCATGATACAATCTAACACACATGTCATGGAAAATAATTGGTTTAGGTGGGATCCCGACGCTCCGGATCCCCTCTACGTGAGATACACTAGCCCCGGTGTAGAAAAAGACGGAACCGGCGTCTAGCCCCCTCTGCGTGAGCCGGAAGTGGGTAGCAAAGTGGAACAAGTTGCTTGGTTGTGTCATGTTAGGACCAAGGAACACCCTTGACAATGGTAGGGCCCACCTACTTGCAAGATTCCCCCCGTTACGTCAGATCCGGGAGTTTCGGGGTGTGAGCAGTCCTGGAACCCGCGAGAGAGAATCCGACGTCGGTGAGGCCCCGGCACAGAGAGTGATGCTATCTTTGGCACCCAACACCCATGATACAATCTAACACACATGTCATGGCAAATAATTGGTTTAGGTGGGATCCCGACGCTCCGGATCCCCTCTACGTGAGATACACTAGCCCCGGTGTAGAAAAAGACGGAACCGGCGTCTAGCCCCCTCTGCGTGAGCCGGAAGTGGGTAGCAAAGTGGAACCAGTTGCTTGGTTGTGTCATGTTAGGACCAAGGAACACCCTTGACAATGGTAGGGCCCACCTACTTGCAAGATTCCCCCTGTTACGTCAGATCCGGGAGTTTCGGGGTGTGAGCAGTCCTGGAACCCGCGAGAGAGAATCCGACGTCGGTGAGGCCCCGGCACAGAGAGTGATGCTATCTTTGGCACCCAACACCCATGATACACTATAACACACATGTCATGGAAAATAATTGGTTTAGGTGGGATCCCGACGCTCCGGGTCCCCTCTCCGGAGATACACTAGCCCCGGTGTAGAAAAAGACGGAACCGGTGTCTAGCCCCCTCTGTGTGAGCCGGAAGTGGGTAGCAAAGTGGAACTAGTTGCTTGGTTGTGTCATGTTAGGCCCAAGGAACACCCTTGACAATGGTAGGGCCCACCTACTTGCAAGATTCCCCCCGTTACGTCAGATCCGGGAGTTTCGGGGTGTGAGTAGTCCAGGAACCCGCGAGAGAGAATCCGACGTCGGTGAGGCCCCGGCACAGAGAGTGATGCTATCTTTGGCACCCAACACCCATGATACAATCTAACACACATGTCATGGCAAATAATTGGTTTAGGTGGGATCCCGACGCACCGGATCCCCTCTACGTGAGATACACTAGCCCCGGTGTAGAAAAAGACGGAACCGGCGTCTAGCCCCCTCTGCGTGAGCCGGAAGTGGGTAGCAAAGTGGAACTAGTTGCTTGGTTGTGTCATGTTAGGCCCAAGGAACACCCTTGACAATGGTAGGGCCCACCTACTTGCAAGATTCCCCCCGTTACGTCAGATCCAGGAGTTTCGGGGTGTGAGCAGTCCTGGAACCCGCGAGAGAGAATCCGACGTCGGTGAGGCCCCGGCATAGAGAGTGATGGTATCTTTGGCACCCAACACCCATGATACAATCTAACACACATGGCATGGCAAAACATTGGTTTAGGTGGGATCCCGACGCTCCGGGTCCCCTCTCCGGAGATACACTAGCCCCGGTGTAGAAAAAGACGGAACCGGCGTCCAGCCCCCTCTGCGTGAGCCGGAAGTGGGTAGCAAAGTGGAACTAGTTGCTTGGTTGTGTCATGTTAGGCCCAAGGAACACCCTTGACAATGGTAGGGCCCACCTACTTGCAAGATTCCCCCCGTTACGTCAGATCCGGGAGTTTCGCGGTGTGAGCAGTCCTGGAACCCGCGAGAGAGAATCCGACGTCGATGAGGCCCCGGCATAGAGAGTGATGGTATCGTTGGCACCCAACACCCATGATATACTATAACACAAATGGCATGGCAAAGCATTGGTTTAGGTGGGATCCCGACGCTCCGGGTCCCCTCTCCGGAGATACACTAGCCCCGGTGTAGAAAAAGACGGAACCGGCGTCCAGCCCCCTCTGCGTGAGCCGGAAGTGGGTAGCAAAGTGGAACTAGTTGCTTGGTTGTGTCATGTTAGGCCCAAGGAACACCCTTGACAATGGTAGGGCCCACCTACTGGCAATATTCCCCCCGTTACGTCAGATCCGGGAGTTTCGCGGTGTGAGCAGTCCTGGAACCCGCGAGAGAGAATCCGACGTCGGTGAGGCCCCGGCAAAGAGAGTGATGGTATCTTTGGCACCCAACACCCATGATACACTATAACACAAATGACATGGCAAAGCATTGGTTTAGGTGGGATACCGACGCTCCGGATCCCCTCTACGTGAGATACACTAGCCCCGGTGTAGAAAAAGACGGAACCGGCGTCTAGCCCCCTCTGCGTGAGCCGGAAGTGGGTAGCAAAGTGGAACTAGTTGCTTGGTTGTGTCATGTTAGGCCCAAGGAACACCGTTGACAATGGTAGGGCCCACCTACTTGCAAGATTCCCCCCGTTACGTCAGATCCGGGAGTTTCGGGGTGTGAGCAGTCCTGGAACCCGCGAGAGAGAATCCGACGTCGGTGAGGCCCCGGCACAAAGAGTGATGCTATCTTTGGCACCCAACACCCATGATACAATCTAACACACATGTCATGGCAAAACATTGGTTTAGGTGGGATCCCGACGCTCCGGGTCCCCTCTCCGGAGATACACTAGCCCCGGTGTAGAAAAAGATGGAACCGGCGTCCAGCCCCCTCTGCGTGAGCCGGAAGTGGGTAGCAAAGTGGAACTAGTTGCTTGGTTGTGTCATGTTAGGCCCAAGGAACACCCTTGACAATGGTAGGGCCCACCTACTTGCAAGATTCCCCCCGTTACGTCAGATCCGGGAGTTTCGCGGTGTGAGCAGTCCTGGAACCCGCGAGAGAGAATCCGACGTCGGTGAGGCCCCGGCACAGATAGTGATGCTATCTTTGGCACCCAACACCCATGATACAATCTAACACAGATGTCATGGCAAATAATTGGTTTAGGTGGGATCCCGACGCTCCGGATCCTCTCTACGTGAGATACACTAGCCCCGGTGTAGAAAAAGACGGAACCGGCGTCTAGCCCCCTCTGCGTGAGCCGGAAGTGGGTAGCAAAGTGGAACTAGTTGCTTGGTTGTGTCATGTTAGGCCCAAGGAACACCCTTGACAATGGTAGGGCCCACCTACTTGCAAGATTCCCCCCGTTACGTCAGGTCCGGGAGTTTCGGGGTGTGAGCAGTCCTGGAACCCGCGAGAGAGAATCCCACGTCGGTGAGGCCCCGGCATAGAGAGTGATGGTATCTTTGGCACCCAAAACCCATGATACAATCTAACACACATGGCATGGAAACACATTGGTTTAGGTGGGATCCCGACGCTCCGGGTCCCCTCTCCGGAGATACACTAGCCCCGGTGTAGAAAAAGACGGAACCGGCGTCCAGCCCCCTCTGCGTGAGCCGGAAGTGGGTAGCAAAGTGGAACTAGTTGCTTGGTTGTGTTATGTTAGTCCCAAGGAACACCCTTGACAATGGTAGGGCCCACCTACTTGCAAGATTCCCCTCGTTACGTCAGATCCGGGAGTTTCGCGGTGTGAGCAGTCCTGGAACCCGCGAGAGAGAATCCGACGTCGGTGAGGCCCCGGCATAGAGAGTGATGGTATCTTTGGCACCCAACACCCATGATACACTATAACACAAATGGAATGGCAAAGCATTGGTTTAGGTGGGATCCCGACGCTCCGGGTCCCCTCTCCGGAGATACACTAGCCCCGGCGTAGAAAAAGACGGAACCGGCGTCCAGCCCCCTCTGCGTGAGCCGGAAGTGGGTAGCAAAGTGTAACTAGTTGCTTGGTTGTGTCATGTTAGGCCCAAGGAACACCCTTGACAATGGTAGGGCCCACCTACTTGCAAGATTCCCCCCGTTACGTCAGATCCGGGAGTTTCGCGGTGTGAGCAGTCCTGGAACCCGCGAGAGAGAATCCGACGTCGGTGAGGCCCCGGCAAAGAGAGTGATGGTATCTTTGGCACCCAACACCCATGATACACTATAACACAAATGGCATGGCAAAGCATTGGTTTAGGTGGGATCCCGACGCTCCGGATCCCCTCTACGTGAGATACACTAGCCCCGGTGTAGAAAAAGACGGAACCGGCGTCTAGCCCCCTCTGCGTGAGCCGGAAGTGGGTAGCAAAGTGGAACTAGTTGCTTGGTTGTGTCATGTTAGGCCCAAAGAACACCCTTGACAATGGTAGGGCCCACCTACTTGCAAGATTCCCCCCGTTACGTCAGATCCGGGAGTTTCGGGGTGTGAGCAGTCCTGGAACCCACGAGAGAGAATCCGACGTCGGTGAGGCCCCGGCACAGAGAGTGATGCTATCTTTGGCACCCAACACCCATGATACACTATAACACAAATGGCATGGCAAAGCATTGGTTTAGGTGGGATCCCTACGCTCCGGGTCCCCTCTCCGGAGATACACTAGCCCCGGTGTAGAAAAAGACGGAACCGGCGTCCAGCCCCCTCTGCGTGAGCCGGAAGTGGGTAGCAAAGTGGAACTAGTTGCTTGGTTGTGTTATGTTAGTCCCAAGGAACACCCTTGACAATGGTAGGGCCCACCTACTTGCAAGATTCCCCCCGTTACGTCAGATCCGGGAGTTTCGCGGTGTGAGCAGTCCTGGAACCCGCGAGAGAGAATCCGACGTCGGTGAGGCCCCGGCATAGAGAGTGATGGTATCTTTGGCACCCAACACCCATGATACACTATAACACAAATGGAATGGCAAAGCATTGGTTTAGGTGGGATCCCGACGCTCCGGGTCCCCTCTCCGGAGATACACTAGCCCCGGCGTAGAAAAAGACGGAACCGGCGTCCAGCCCCCTCTGCGTGAGCCGGAAGTGGGTAGCAAAGTGTAACTAGTTGCTTGGTTGTGTCATGTTAGGCCCAAGGAACACCCTTGACAATGGTAGGGCCCACCTACTTGCAAGATTCCCCCCGTTACGTCAGATCCGGGAGTTTCGCGGTGTGAGCAGTCCTGGAACCCGCGAGAGAGAATCCGACGTCGGTGAGGCCCCGGCAAAGAGAGTGATGGTATCTTTGGCACCCAACACCCATGATACACTATAACACAAATGGCATGGCAAAGCATTGGTTTAGGTGGGATCCCGACGCTCCGGATCCCCTCTACGTGAGATACACTAGCCCCGGTGTAGAAAAAGACGGAACCGGCGTCTAGCCCCCTCTGCGTGAGCCGGAAGTGGGTAGCAAAGTGGAACTAGTTGCTTGGTTGTGTCATGTTAGGCCCAAAGAACACCCTTGACAATGGTAGGGCCCACCTACTTGCAAGATTCCCCCCGTTACGTCAGATCCGGGAGTTTCGGGGTGTGAGCAGTCCTGGAACCCACGAGAGAGAATCCGACGTCGGTGAGGCCCCGGCACAGAGAGTGATGCTATCTTTGGCACCCAACACCCATGATACACTATAACACAAATGGCATGGCAAAGCATTGGTTTAGGTGGGATCCCGACGCTCCGGGTCCCCTCTCCGGAGATACACTAGCCCCGGTGTAGAAAAAGACGGAACCGGCGTCTAGCCCCCTCTGCGTGAGCCGGAAGTGGGTAGCAAAGTGGAACTAGTTGCTTGGTTGTGTCATGTTAGGCCCAAGGAACACCCTTGACGATGGTAGGGCCCACCTACTTGCAAGATTCCCCCCGTTACGTCAGATCCGGGAGTTTCGGGGTGTGAGCAGTCCTGGAACCCGCGAGAGAGAATCCGACGTCGGTGAGGCCCCGGCAAAGAGAGTGATGGTATCTTTGGCACCCAACACCCATGATACAATCTAACACACATGGCATGGCAAAACATTGGTTTAGGTGGGATCCCGACGCTCCGGGTCCCCTCTCCGGAGATACACTAGCCCCGGTGTAGAAAAAGACGGAACCGGCGTCCAGCCCCCTCTGCGTGAGCCGGAAGTGGGTAGCAAAGTGGAACTAGTTGCTTGGTTGTGTCATGTTAGGCCCAAGGAACACCCTTGACAATGGTAGGGCCCACCTACTTGCAAGATTCCCCCCGTTACGTCAGATCCGGGAGTTTCGCGGTGTGAGCAGTCCTGGAACCCGCGAGAGAGAATCCGACGTCGATGAGGCCCCGGCATAGAGAGTGATGGTATCGTTGGCACCCAACACCCATGATATACTATAACACAAATGGCATGGCAAAGCATTGGTTTAGGTGGGATCCCGACGCTCCGGGTCCCCTCTCCGGAGATACACTAGCCCCGGTGTAGAAAAAGACGGAACCGGCGTCCAGCCCCCTCTGCGTGAGCCGGAAGTGGGTAGCAAAGTGTAACTAGTTGCTTGGTTGTGTCATGTTAGGCCCAAGGAACACCCTTGACAATGGTAGGGCCCACCTACTGGCAATATTCCCCCCGTTACGTCAGATCCGGGAGTTTCGCGGTGTGAGCAGTCCTGGAACCCGCGAGAGAGAATCCGACGTCGGTGAGGCCCCGGCAAAGAGAGTGATGGTATCTTTGGCACCCAACACCCATGATACACTATAACACAAATGACATGGCAAAGCATTGGTTTAGGTGGGATACCTACGCTCCGGATCCCCTCTACGTGAGATACACTAGCCCCGGTGTAGAAAAAGACGGAACCGGCGTCTAGCCCCCTCTGCGTGAGCCGGAAGTGGGTAGCAAAGTGGAACTAGTTGCTTGGTTGTGTCATGTTAGGCCCAAGGAACACCGTTGACAATGGTAGGGCCCACCTACTTGCAAGATTCCCCCCGTTACGTCAGATCCGGGAGTTTCGGGGTGTGAGCAGTCCTCGAACCCGCGACAGAGAATCCGACGTCGGTGAGGCCCCGGCACAAAGAGTGATGCTATCTTTGGCACCCAACACCCATGATACACTATAACACAAATGGCATGGCAAAACATTGGTTTAGGTGGGATCCCGACGCTCCGGGTCCCCTCTCCGGAGATACACTAGCCCCGGTGTAGAAAAAGACGGAACCGGCGTCCAGCCCCCTCTGCGTGAGCCGGAAGTGGGTAGCAAAGTGGAACTAGTTGCTTGGTTGTGTCATGTTAGGCCCAAGGATCACCCTTGACAATGGTAGGGCCCACCTACTTGCAAGATTCCCCCCGTTACGTCAGATCCGGGAGTTTCGGGGTGTGAGCAGTCCTGGAACCCGCGAGAGAGAATCCGACGTCGGTGAGGCCCCGGCACAGATAGTGATGCTATCTTTGGCACCCAACACCCATGATACAATCTAACACAGATGTCATGGCAAATAATTGGTTTAGGTGGGATCCCGACGCTCCGGATCCCCTCTACGTGAGATACACTAGCCCCGGTGTAGAAAAAGACGGAACCGGCGTCTAGCCCCCTCTGCGTGAGCCGGAAGTGGGTAGCAAAGTGGAACTAGTTGCTTGGTTGTGTCATGTTAGGCCCAAGGAACACCCTTGACAATGGTAGGGCCCACCTACTTGCAAGATTCCCCCCGTTACGTCAGATCCGGGAGTTTCGGGGTGTGAGCAGTCCTGGAACCCGCGAGAGAGAATCCCACGTCGGTGAGGCCCCGGCATAGAGAGTGATGGTATCTTTGGCACCCAAAACCCATGATACAATCTAACACACATGGCATGGAAACACATTGGTTTAGGTGGGATCCCGACGCTCCGGGTCCCCTCTCCGGAGATACACTAGCCCCGGTGTAGAAAAAGACGGAACCGGCGTCCAGCCCCCTCTGCGTGAGCCGGAAGTGGGTAGCAAAGTGGAACTAGTTGCTTGGTTGTGTCATGTTAGTCCCAAGGAACACCCTTGACAATGGTAGGGCCCACCTACTTGCAAGATTCCCCCCGTTACGTCAGATCCGGGAGTTTCGGGGTGTGAGCAGTCCTGGAACCCGCGAGAGAGAATCCGACGTCGGTGAGGCCCCGGCAAAGAGAGTGATGGTATCTTTGGCACCCAACACCCATGATACACTATAACACAAATGGCATGGCAAAGCATTGGTTTAGGTGGGATACCGACGCTCCGGATCCCCTCTACGTGAGATACACTAGCCCCGGTGTAGAAAAAGACGAAACCGGCGTCCAGCCCCCTCTGCGTGAGCCGGAAGTGGGTAGCAAAGTGGAACTAGTTGCTTGGTTGTGTCATGTTAGGCCCAAGGAACACCCTTGACAATGGTAGGGCCCACCTACTTGCAAGATTCCCCCCGTTACGTCAGATCCGGGAGTTTCGGGGTGTGAGCAGTCCTGGAACCCGCGAGAGAGAATCCGACGTCGGTGAGGCCCCGGCACAGAGAGTGATGCTATCTTTGGCACCCAACACCCATGATACAATCTAACACACATTTCATGTCAAATAATTGGTTTAGGTGGGATCCCGACGCTCCGGGTCCCCTCTCCGGAGATACACTAGCCCCGGTGTAGAAAAAGACGGAACCGGCGTCTAGCCCCCTCTGCGTGAGCCGGAAGTGGGTAGCAAAGTGGAACTAGGTTCTTGGTTGTGTCATGTTAGGCCCAAGGAACACCCTTGACAATGGTAGGGCCCACCTACTTGCAAGATTCCCCCCGTTACGTCAGATCCGGGAGTTTCGGGGTGTGAGCAGTCCTGGAACCCGCGAGAGAGAATCCGACGTCGGTGAGGCCCCGGCACAGAGAGTGATGGTATCTTTGGCACCCAACACCCATGATACAATCTAACACACATGTAATGGCAAATAATTGGTTTAGGTGGGATCCCGACGCTCCGGATCCCCTCTACGTGAGATACACTAGCCCCGGTGTAGAAAAAGACGGAACCGGCGTCTAGCCCCCTCTGCGTGAGCCGGAAGTGGGTAGCAAAGTGGAACTAGTTGCTTGGTTGTGTCATGTTAGGCCCAAGGAACACCCTTGACAATGGTAGGGCCCAACTACTTGCAAGATTCCCCCCGTTACGTCAGATCCGGGAGTTTCGGGGTGTGAGCAGTCCTGGAACCCGCGAGAGAGAATCTGACGTCGGTGAGGCCCCGGCATAGAGAGTGATGGTATCTTTGGCACCCAACACCCATGATACAATCTAACACACATGGCATGGCAAAACATTGGTTTAGGTGGGATCCCGACGCTCCGGGTCCCCTCTCCGGAGATACACTAGCCCCGGTGTAGAAAAAGACGGAACCGGCGTCCAGCCCCCTCTGCGTTAGCCGGAAGTGGGTAGCAAAGTGGAACTAGTTGCTTGGTTGTGTCATGTTAGGCCCAAGGAACACCCTTGACAATGGTAGGGCCCACCTACTTGCAAGATTCCCCCCGTTACGTCAGATCCGGGAGTTTCGGGGTGTGAGCAGTCCTGGAACCCGCGAGAGAGAATCCGACGTCGGTGAGGCCCCGACACAGAGAGTGATGGTATCTTTGGCACCCAACACCCATGATACAATCTAACACACATGTAATGGAAAATAATTGGTTTAGGTGGGATCCCGACGCTCCGGATCCCCTCTACGTGAGATACACTAGCCCCGGTGTAGAAAAAGACGGAACCGGCGTCTAGCCCCCTCTGCGTGAGCCGGAAGTGGGTAGAAAAGTGGAACTAGTTGCTTGGTTGTGTCATGTTAGGCCCAAGGAACACCCTTGACAATGGTAGGGCCCACCTACTTGCAAGATTCCCCCCGTTACGTCAGATCCGGGAGTTTCGGGGTGTGAGCAGTCCTGGAACCCGCGAGAGAGAATCCGACGTCGGTGAGGCCCCGGCATAGAGAGTGATGGTATCTTTGGCACCCAACACCCATGATACAATCTAACACACATGGCATGGCAAAACATTGGTTTAGGTGGGATCCCGACGCTCCGGGTCCCCTCTCCGGAGATACACTAGCCCCGGTGTAGAAAAGACGGAACCGGCGTCCAACCCCCTCTGCGTTAGCCGGAAGTGGGTAGCAAAGTGGAACTAGTTGCTTGGTTGTGTCATGTTAGGCCCAAGGAACACCCTTGACAATGGTAGGGCCCACCTACTTGCAAGATTCCCCCGTTACGTCAGATCCGGGAGTTTCGGGGTGTGAGCAGTCCTGGAACCCGCGAGAGAGAATCCGACGTCGGTGAGGCCCCGGCACAGAGAGTGATGCTATCTTTGGCACCCAACACCCATGATACACTCTAACACACATGTCATGGCAAATAATTGGTTTAGGTGGGATCCCGACGCTCCGGGTCCCCTCTACGTGAGATACACTAGCCCCGGTGTAGAAAAAGACGGAACCGGCGTCCAGCCCCCTCTGCGTGAGCCGGAAGTGGGTATAAAAGTGTAACTAGTTGCTTGGTTGTGTCATGTTAGGCCCAAAGAACACCCTTGACAATGGTAGGGCCCACCTACTTGCAAGATTCCCCCCGTTACGTCAGATCCGGGAGTTTCGCGGTGTGAGCAGTCCTGGAACCCGCGAGAGAGAATCCGACGTCGGTGAGGCCCCGGCAAAGAGAGTGATGGTATCTTGGCACCCAACACCCATGATACACTATAACACAATGGCATGGCAAAGCATTGGTTTAGGTGGGATCCCGACGCTCCGGATCCCCTCTACGTGAGATACACTAGCCCCGGTGTAGAAAAAGACGGAACCGGCGTCTAGCCCCCTCTGCGTGAGCCGGAAGTGGGTAGCAAAGTGGAACTAGTTTCTTGGTTGTGTCATGTTAGGACCAAGGAACACCCTTGACAATGGTAGGGCCCACCTACTTGCAAGATTCCCCCCGTTACGTCAGATCCGGGAGTTTCGGGGTGTGAGCAGTCCTGGAACCCGCGAGAGAGAATCCGACGTCGGTGAGGCCCCGGCACAGAGAGTGATGCTATCTTTGGCACCCAACACCCATGATACACTATAACACAAATGGCATGGCAAAGCATTGGTTTAGGTGGGATCCCGACGCTCCGGGTCCCTCTCCGGAGATACACTAGCCCCGGTGTAGAAAAAGACGGAACCGGCGTCTAGCCCCCTCTGCGTGAGCCGGAAGTGGGTAGCAAAGTGGAACTAGTTGCTTGGTTGTGTCATGTTAGGACCAAGGAACACCCTTGACAATGGTAGGGCCCACCTACTTGCAAGATTCCCCCCGTTACGTCAGATCCGGGAGTTTCGGGGTGTGAGCAGTCCTGGAACCCGTGAGAGAGAATCCGACGTCGGTGAGGCCCCGGCAAAGAGAGTGATGGTATCTTTGGCACCCAACACCATGATACACTATAACACAAATGGCATGGCAAATCATTGGTTTAGGTGGGATACCGACGCTCCGGATCCCCTCTACGTGAGATACACTAGCCCCTGTGTAGAAAAAGACGGAACCGGCGTCTAGCCCCCTCTGCGTGAGCCGGAAGTGTGTAGCAAAGTGGACTAGTTGCTTGGTTGTGTAATGTTAGGCCCATGGAACACCCTTGACAATGGTAGGGCCCACCTACTTGCAAGATTCCCCCCGTTACGTCAGATCCGGGAGTTTCGGGGTGTGAGCAGTCCTGGAACCCGCGAGAGAGAATCCGACGTCGGTGAGGCCCCGACACAGAGAGTGATGGTATCTTTGGCACCCAACACCCATGATACAATCTAACACACATGTAATGGCAAATAATTGGTTTAGGTGGGATCCCGACGCTCCGGATCCCCTCTACGTGAGATACACTAGCCCCGGTGTAGAAAAAGACGGAACCGGCGTCTAGCCCCCTCTGCGGGAGCCGGAAGTGGGTAGCAAAGTGGAACTAGTTGCTTGGTTGTGTCATGTTAGGCCCAAGGAACACCCTTGACAATGGTAGGGCCCACCTACTTGCAAGATTCCCCCCGTTACGTCAGATCCGGGAGTTTCGGGGTGTGAGCAGTCCTGGAAACCGCGAGAGAGAATCAGACGTCGGTGAGGCCCCGGCATAGAGAGTGATGGTATCTTTGGCACCCAACACCCATGATACAATCTAACACACATGGCATGGCAAAACATTGGTTTAGGTGGGGATCCCGACGCTCCGGGTCCCCTCTCCGGAGATACACTAGCCCCGGTGTAGAAAAAGACGGAACCGGCGTCCAGCCCCCTCTGCGTTAGCCGAAGTGGGTAGCAAAGTGGAACTAGTTGCTTGGTTGTGTCATGTTAGGCCCAAGGAACACCCTTGAGAATGGTAGGGCCCACCTACTTGCAAGATTCCCCCCGTTACGTCAGATCCGGGAGTTTCGGGGGTGTGAGCAGTCCTGGAACCCGCGAGAGAGAATCCGACGTCGGTGAGGCCCCGGCACAGAGAGTGATGCTATCTTTGGCACCCAACACCCATGATACACTCTAACACACATGTCATGGCAAATAATTGGTTTAGGTGGGATCCCGACGCTCCGGGTCCCCTCTACTTGAGATACACTAGCCCCGGTGTAGAAAAAGACGGAACCGGATCCAGCCCCCTCTGCGTGAGCCGGAAGTGGGTAGCAAAGTGTAACTAGTTGCTTGGTTGTGTCATGTTAGGCCCAAGGAACACCCTTGACAATGGTAGGGCCCACCTACTTGCAAGATTCCCCCCGTTACGTCAGATCCGGGAGTTTCGCGGTGTGAGCAGTCCTGGAACCCGCGAGAGAGAATCCGACGTCGGTGAGGCCCCGGCAAAGAGAGTGATGGTATCTTTGGCACCCAACACCATGATACACTATAACACAAAGGCATGGCAAAGCATTGGTTAGGTGGTATCCCGACGCTCCGGATCCCCTCTACGTGAGATACACTAGCCCCGTGTAAAAAAAGACGGAACCGGCGTCTAGCCCCCTCTGCGTGAGCCGGAAGTGGGTAGCAAAAGTGGAACTAGTAGCTTGGTTGTGTCAGTTAGGCCCAAGGAACACCCTTGACAATGGTAGGGCCCACCTACTTTCAAGATTCCCCCCGTTACGTCAGATCCGGGAGTTTTCGGTGTGAGCAGTCCTGGAAACCCGCGAGAGAGAATCCGACGTCGGTGAGGCCCCGGCACAGAGAGTGATGCTATCTTTGGCACCCAACACCCATGATACACTATAACACAAATGGCATGGCAAAGCATTGGTTTAGGTGGGATCCCGACGCTCCGGGTACCCTCTCCGGAGATACACTAGCCCCGGTGTAGAAAAAGACGGAACCGGCGTCTAGCCCCTCTGCGTGAGCCGGAAGTGGGTAGCAAAGTGGAACTAGTTGCTTGGTTGTGTCATGTTAGGACCAAGGAACACCCTTGAAAATGGTAGGGCCCACCTACTTGCAAGATTACCCCCGTTACGTCAGATCCGGGAGTTTCGGGGTGTGAGCAGTCCTGGAACCCGTGAGAGAGAATCCGACGTCGGTGAGGCCCCGGCAAAGAGAGTGATGGTATCTTTGGCACCCAACACCCATGATACACTATAACACAAATGGCATGGCAAATCATTGGTTTAGGTGGGATACCGACGCTCCAGATCCCCTCTACGTGAGATACACTAGCCCCTGTGTAGAAAAAGACGGAACCGGCGTCTAGCCCCCTCTGCGTGAGCCGGAAGTGTGTAGCAAAGTGGACTAGTTGCTTGGTTGTGTAATGTTAGGCCCATGGAACACCCTTGACAATGGTAGGGCCCACCTACTTGCAAGATTCCCCCCGTTACGTCAGATCCGGGAGTTTCGGGGTGTGAGCAGTCCTGGAACCCGCGAGAGAGAATCCGACGTCGGTGAGGCCCCGGCACAGAGAGTGATGGTATCTTTGGCACCCAACACCCATGATACAATCTATCACACATGTAATGGCAAATAATTGGTTTAGGTGGGATCCCGACGCTCCGGATCCCCTCTACGTGAGATACACTAGCCCCGGTGTAGAAAAAGACGGAACCGGCGTCTAGAGCCCTCTGCGTGAGCCGGAAGTGGGTAGCAAAGTGGAACTAGTTGCTTGGTTGTGTCATGTTAGGCCCAAGGAACACCCTTGACAATGGTAGGGCCCACCTACTTGCAAGATTCCCCCCGTTACGTCAGATCCGGGAGTTTCGGGGTGTGAGCAGTCCTGGAAACCGCGAGAGAGAATCAGACGTCGGTGAGGCCCCAGCATAGAGAGTGATGGTATCTTTGGCACCCAACACCCATGATACAATCTAACACACATGGCATGGCAAAACATTGGTTTAGGTGGGATCCCGACGCTCCGGGTCCCCTCTCCGGAGATACACTAGCCCCGGTGTAGAAAAAGACGGAACCGGCGTCCAGCCCCCTCTGCGTTAGCCGGAAGTGGGTAGCAAAGTGGAACTAGTTGCTTGGTTGTGTCATGTTAGGCCCAAGGAACACCCTTGACAATGGTAGGGCCCACCTACTTGCAAGATTCCCCCCGTTACGTCAGATCCGGGAGTTTCGGGGTGTGAGCAGTCCTGGAACCCGCGAGAGAGAATCCGACGTCGGTGAGGCCCCGGCACAGAGAGTGATGCTATCTTTGGCACCCAACACCCATGATACACTCTAACACACATGTCATGGCAAATAATTGGTTTAGGTGGGATCCCGACGCTCCGGGTCCCCTCTATGTGAGATACACTAGCCCCGGTGTAGAAAAAGACGGAACCGGCGTCCAGCCCCCTCTGCGTGAGCCGGAAGTGGGTAGAAAAGTGTAACTAGTTGCTTGGTTGTGTCATGTTAGGCCCAAGGAACACCCTCGACAATGGTAGGGCCCATCTACTTGCAAGATTCCCCCCGTTACGTCAGATCCGGGAGTTTCGCGGTGTGAGCAGTCCTGGAACCCGCGAGAGAGAATCCGACGTCGGTGAGGCCCCGGCAAAGAGAGTGATGGTATCTTTGGCACCCAACACCCATGATACAATATAACACAAATGGCATGGCAAAGCATTGGTTTAGGTGGGATCCCGACGCTCCGGATCCCCTCTACGTGAGATACACTAGCCCCGGTGTAGAAAAAGACGGAACCGGCGTCTAGCCCCCTCTGCGTGAGCCGGAAGTGGGTAGCAAAGTGGAACTAGTTTCTTGGTTGTGTCATGTTAGGCCCAAGGAACACCCTTGACAATGGTAGGGCCCACCTACTTGCAAGATTCCCCCCGTTACGTCAGATCCGGGAGTTTCGGGGTGTGAGCAGTCCTGGAACCCGCGAGAGAGAATCCGACGTCGGTGAGGCCCCGGCACAGAGAGTGATGCTATCTTTGGCACCCAACACCCATGATACACTATAACACAAATGGCATGGAAAAGCATTGGTTTAGGTGGGATCCCGACGCTCCGGGTCCCCTCTCCGGAGATACACTAGCCCCGGTGTAGAAAAAGACGGAACCGGCGTCTAGCCCCCTCTGCGTGAGCCGGAAGTGGGTAGCAAAGTGGAACTAGTTGCTTGGTTGTGTCATGTTAGGCCCAAGGAACACCCTTGACAATGGTAGGGCCCACCTACTTGCAAGATTCCCCCCGTTACGTCAGATCCGGGAGTTTCGGGGTGTGAGCAGTCCTGGAAACCGCGAGAGAGAATCAGACGTCGGTGAGGCCCCGGCATAGAGAGTGATGGTATCTTTGGCACCCAACACCCATGATACAATCTAACACACATGGCATGGCAAAACATTGGTTTAGGTGGGATCCCGACGCTCCGGGTCCCCTCTCCGGAGATACACTAGCCCCGGTGTAGAAAAAGACGGAACCGGCGTCCAGCCCCCTCTGCGTTAGCCGGAAGTGGGTAGCAAAGTGGAACTAGTTGCTTGGTTGTGTCATGTTAGGCCCAAGGAACACCCTTGACAATGGTAGGGCCCACCTACTTGCAAGATTCCCCCCGTTACGTCAGATCCGGGAGTTTCGGGGTGTGAGCAGTCCTGGAACCCGCGAGAGAGAATCCGACGTCGGTGAGGCCCCGGCACAGAGAGTGATGCTATATTTGGCACCCAACACCCATGATACACTCTAACACACATGTCATGGCAAATAATTGGTTTAGGTGGGATCCCGACGCTCCGGGTCCCCTCTACGTGAGATACACTAGCCCCGGTGTAGAAAAAGACGGAACCGGAGTCCAGCCCCCTCTGCGTGAGCCGGAAGTGGGTAGCAAAGTGTAACTAGTTGCTTGGTTGTGTCATGTTAGGCCCAAGGAACACCCTTGACAATGGTAGGGCCCACCTACTTGCAAGATTCCCCCCGTTACGTCAGATCCGGGAGTTTCGCGGTGTGAGCAGTCCTGGAACCCGCGAGAGAGAATCGGACGTCGGTGAGGCCCCGGCAAAGAGAGTGATGGTATCTTTGGCACCCAACACCCATGATACACTATAACACAAATGGCATGGCAAATCATTGGTTTAGGTGGGATCCCGACGCTCCGGATCCCCTCTACGTGAGATACACTAGCCCCGGTGTAGAAAAAGACGGAACCGGCGTCTAGCCCCCTCTGCGTGAGCCGGAAGTGGGTAGCAAAGTGGAACTAGTTTCTTGGTTGTGTCATGTTAGGCCCAAGGAACACCCTTGACAATGGCAGGGCCCACCTACTTGCAAGATTCCCCCCGTTACGTCAGATCCGGGAGTTTCGGGGTGTGAGCAGTCCTGGAACCCGCGAGAGAGAATCCGACGTCGGTGAGGCCCCGGCACAGAGAGTGATGCTATCTTTGGCACCCAACACCCATGATACACTATAACACAAATGGCATGGCAAAGCATTGGTTTAGGTGGGATCCCGACGCTCCGGGTACCCTCTCCGGAGATACACTAGCCCCGGTGTAGAAAAAGACGGAACCGGCGTCTAGCCCCCTCTGCGTGAGCCGGAAGTGGGTAGCAAAGTGGAACTAGTTGCTTGGTTGTGTCATGTTAGGACCAAGGAACACCCTTGACAATGGTAGGGCCCACCTACTTGCAAGATTACCCCCGTTACGTCAGATCCGGGAGTTTCGGGGTGTGAGCAGTCCTGGAACCCGTGAGAGAGAATCCGACGTCGGTGAGGCCCCGGCAAAGAGAGTGATGGTATCTTTGGCACCCAACACCCATGATACACTATAACACAAATGGCATGGCAAATCATTGGTTTAGGTGGGATACCGACGCTCCAGATCCCCTCTACGTGAGATACACTAGCCCCTGTGTAGAAAAAGACGGAACCGGCGTCTAGCCCCCTCTGCGTGAGCCGGAAGTGTGTAGCAAAGTGGACTAGTTGCTTGGTTGTGTAATGTTAGGCCCATGGAACACCCTTGACAATGGTAGGGCCCACCTACTTGCAAGATTCCCCCCGTTACGTCAGATCCGGGAGTTTCGGGGTGTGAGCAGTCCTGGAACCCGCGAGAGAGAATCCGACGTCGGTGAGGCCCCGGCACAGAGAGTGATGCTATCTTTGGCACCCAACACCCATGATACAATCTAACACACATGTAATGGCAAATAATTGGTTTAGGTGGGATCCCGACGCTCCGGATCCCCTCTACGTGAGATACACTAGCCCCGGTGTAGAAAAAGACGGAACCGGCGTCTAGAGCCCTCTGCGTGAGCCGGAAGTGGGTAGCAAAGTGGAACTAGTTGCTTGGTTGTGTCATGTTAGGCCCAAGGAACACCCTTGACAATGGTAGGGCCCACCTACTTGCAAGATTCCCCCCGTTACGTCAGATCCGGGAGTTTCGGGGTGTGAGCAGTCGTGGAAACCGCGAGAGAGAATCAGACGTCGGTGAGGCCCCGGCATAGAGAGTGATGGTATCTTTGGCACCCAACACCCATGATACAATCTAACACACATGGCATGGCAAAACATTGGTTTAGGTGGGATCCCGACGCTCCGGGTCCCCTCTCCGGAGATACACTAGCCCCGGTGTAGAAAAAGACGGAACCGGCGTCCAGCCCCCTCTGCGTTAGCCGGAAGTGGGTAGCAAAGTGGAACTAGTTGCTTGGTTGTGTCATGTTAGGCCCAAGGAACACCCTTGACAATGGTAGGGCCCACCTACTTGCAAGATTCCCCCCGTTACGTCAGATCCGGGAGTTTCGGGGTGTGAGCAGTCCTGGAACCCGCGAGAGAGAATCCGACGTCGGTGAGGCCCCGGCACAGAGAGTGATGCTATCTTTGGCACCCAACACCCATGATACACTCTAACACACATGTCATGGCAAATAATTGGTTTAGGTGGGATCCCGACGCTCCGGGTCCCCTCTACGTGAGATACACTAGCCCCGGTGTAGAAAAAGACGGAACCGGCGTCCAGCCCCCTCTGCGTGAGCCGGAAGTGGGTAGAAAAGTGTAACTAGTTGCTTGGTTGTGTCATGTTAGGCCCAAGGAACACCCTTGACAATGGTAGGGCCCATCTACTTGCAAGATTCCCCCCGTTACGTCAGATCCGGGAGTTTCGCGGTGTGAGCAGTCCTGGAACCCGCGAGAGAGAATCCGACGTCGGTGAGGCCCCGGCAAAGAGAGTGATGGTATCTTTGGCACCCAACACCCATGATACACTATAACACAAATGGCATGGCAAAGCATTGGTTTAGGTGGGATCCCGACGCTCCGGATCCCCTCTACGTGAGATACACTAGCCCCGGTGTAGAAAAAGACGGAACCGGCGTCTAGCCCCCTCTGCGTGAGCCGGAAGTGGGTAGCAAAGTGGAACTAGTTTCTTGGTTGTGTCATGTTAGGCCCAAGGAACACCCTTGACAATGGTAGGGCCCACCTACTTGCAAGATTCCCCCCGTTACGTCAGATCCGGGAGTTTCGGGGTGTGAGCAGTCCTGGAACCCGCGAGAGAGAATCCGACGTCGGTGAGGCCCCCGCACAGAGAGTGATGCTATCTTTGGCACCCAACACCCATGATACACTATAACACAAATGGCATGGAAAAGCATTGGTTTAGGTGGGATCCCGACGCTCCGGGTCCCCTCTCCGGAGATACACTAGCCCCGGTGTAGAAAAAGACGGAACCGGCGTCTAGCCCCCTCTGCGTGAGCCGGAAGTGGGTAGCAAAGTGGAACTAGTTTCTTGGTTGTGTCATGTTAGGCCCAAGGAACACCCTTGACAATGGTAGGGCCCACCTACTTGCAAGATTCCCCCCGTTACGTCAGATCCGGGAGTTTCGGCGTGTGAGCAGTCCTGGAACCCGTGAGAGAGAATCCGACGTCGGTGAGGCCCCGGCAAAGAGAGTGATGGTATCTTTGGCACCCAACACCCATGATACACTATAACACAAATGGCATGGCAAATCATTGGTTTAGGTGGGATACCGACGCTCCGGATCCCCTCTACGTGAGATACACTAGCCCCGGTGTAGAAAAAGACGGAACCGGCGTCTAGCCCCCTCTGCGTGAGCCGGAAGTGGGTAGCAAAGTGGACTAGTTGCTTGGTTGTGTCATGTTAGGCCCAAGGAACACCCTTGACAATGGTAGGGCCCACCTACTTGCAAGATTCCCCCCGTTACGTCAGATCCGGGAGTTTCGGGGTGTGAGCAGTCCTGGAACCCGCGAGAGAGAATCCAACGTCGGTGAGGCCCCGGCACAGAGAGTGATGCTATCTTTGGCACCCAACACCCATGATACAATCTAACACACATGTCATGGCAAATAATTGGTTTAGGTGGGATCCCGACGCTCCGGGTCCCCTCTCCGGAGATACACTAGCCCCGGTGTAGAAAAAGACGAAACCGGCGTCTAGCCCCCTCTTCGTGAGCCGGAAGTGGGTAGCAAAGTGGAACTAGTTGCTTGGTTGTGTCATGTTAGGCCCAAGGAACACCCTTGACAATGGTAGGGCCCACCTACTTGCAAGATTCCCCCCGTTACGTCAGATCCGGGAGTTTCGGGGTGTGAGCAGTCCTGGAACACGCGAGAGAGAATCCGACGTCGGTGAGGCCCCGGCATAGAGAGTGATGGTATCTTTGGCACCCAACACCCATGATACAATCTAACACACATGTCATGGCAAAACATTGGTTTAGGTGGGATCCCGACGCTCCGGGTCCCCTCTCCGGAGATATACTAGCCCCGGTGTAGAAAAAGACGGAACCGGCGTCCAGCCCCCTCTGCGTGAGCCGGAAGTGGGTAGCAAAGTGGAACTAATTTCTTGGTTGTGTCATGTTAGGCCCAAGGAACACCCTTGACAATGGTAGGGCCCACCTACTTGCAAGATTCCCCCCGTTACGTCAGATCCGGGAGTTTCGCGGTGTGAGCAGTCCTGGAACCCGCGAGAGAGAATCCGACGTCGGTGAGGCCCCGGCATAGAGAGTGATGGTATATTTGGCACCCAACACCCATGATACAATCTAACACAAATGGCATGGCAAAGGATTGGTTTAGGTGGGATCCTGACGCTCCGGGTCCCCTCTCCGGAGATACACTAGCCCCGGTGTAGAAAAAGACGGAACCGGCGTCCAGCCCCCTCTGCGTGAGCCGGAAGTGGGTAGCAAAGTGGAACTAGTTGCTTTGTTGTGTCATGTTAGGCCCAAGGAACACCCTTGACAATGGTAGGGCCCACCTACTTGCAAGATTCCCCCCGTTACGTCAGATCCGGGAGTTTCGCGGTGTGAGCAGTCCTGGAACCCGCGAGAGAGAATCCGACGTCGGTGAGGCCCCGGCAAAGAGAGTGATGGTATCTTTGGCACCCAACACCCATGATACACTATAACACAAATGGCATGGCAAAGCATTGGTTTAGGTGGGATACCGACGCTCCGGGTCCCCTCTCCAGAGATACACTAGCCCCGGTGTAGAAAAAGACGGAACCGGCGTCCAGCCCCCTCTGCGTTAGCCGGAAGTGGGTAGCAAAGTGTAACTAGTTGCTTGGTTGTGTCATGTTGGGCCCAAGGAACACCCTTGACAATGGTAGGTCCCACCTACTTGCAAGATTCCCCCCGTTACGTCAGATCCGGGAGTTTCGGGGTGTGAGCAGTCCTGGAACCCGCGAAAGAGAATCCGACGTCGGTGAGGCCCCGGCACAGAGAGTGATGCTATCTTTGGCACCCAACACCCATGATACAATCTAACACACATGTCATGGAAAATAATTGGTTTAGGTGGGATCCCGACGCTCCGGGTCCCCTCTCCGGAGATACACTAGCCCCGGTGTAGAAAAAGACGGAACCGGCGTCTAGCCCCCTCAGCGTGAGCCGGAAGTGGGTAGCAAAGTGGAACTAGTTGCTTGGTTGTGTCATGTTAGGCCCATGGAACACCCTTGACAATGGTAGGGCCCACCTACTTGCAAGATTCCCCCAGTTACGTCAGATCCGGGAGTTTCGGGGTGTGAGCAGTCCTGGAACCCGCGAGAGAGAATCCGACGTCGGTGAGGCCCCGGCACAGAGAGTGATGCTATCTTTGGCACCCAACACCCACGATACAATCTAACACACATGGAATGGCAAAGCATTGGTTTAGGTGGGATCCCGACGCTCCGGGTCCCCTCTACGTGAGATACACCAGCCCCGGTGTAGAAAAAGACGGAACCGGCGTCTAGCCCCCTCTGCGTGAGCCGGAAGTGGGTAGCAAAGTGTAACTAGTTGCTTGGTTGTGTCATGTTAGGCCCAAGGAACACCCTTGACAATGGTAGGGCCCACCTACGTGCAAGATTCCCCCTGTTACGTCAGATCCGGGAGTTTCGGGGTGTGAGCAGTCCTGGAACCCGCGAGAGAGAATCCGACGTCGGTGAGGCCCCGGCACAGAGAGTGATGCTATCTTTGGCACCCAACACCCATGATACAATCTAACACAAATGGCATGGCAAATAATTGGTTTAGGTGGGATCCCGACGCTCCGGGTCCCCTCTCCCGAGATACACTAGCCCCGGTGTAGAAAAAGACGGAACCGGCGTCTAGCCCCCTCTGCGTGAGCCGGAAGTGGGTAGCAAAGTGGAACTAGTTGCTTGGTTGTGTCATGTTAGGCCCAAGGAACACCCTTGACAATGGTAGGGCCCACCTACTTGCAAGATTCCCCCCGTTACGTCAGATCCGGGAGTTTCGGGGTGTGAGCAGTCCTGGAACCCGCGAGAGAGAATCCGACGTCGGTGAGGCCCCGGCACAGAGAGTGATGGTATCTTTGGAACCCAACACCCATGATACAATCTAACACACATGTCATGGCAAATAATTGGTTTAGGTGGGATCCCGACGCTTCGGGTCCCCTCTACGTGAGATACACTAGCCCCGGTGTAGAAAAAGACGGAACCGGCGTCTAGCCCCCTCTGCGTGAGCCGGAAGTGGGTAGCAAAGTGGAACTAGTTGCTTGGTTGTGTCATGTTAGGCCCAAGGAACACCCTTGACAATGGTAGGGCCCACCTACTTGCAAGATTCCCCCCGTTACGTCAGATCCGGGAGTTTCGGGGTGTGAGCAGTCCTGGAACCCGCGAGAGAGAATCCGACGTCGGTGAGGCCCCGGCACAGAGAGTGATGCTATCTTTGGCACCCAACACCCATGATACAATCTAACACACATGTCATGGCAAATAATTGGTGTAGGTGGGATCCCGACGCTCCGGGTCCCCTCTCCGGAGATACACTAGCCCTGGTGTAGAAAAAGACGGAACCGGCGTCTAGCCCCCTCTGCGTGAGCCGGAAGTGGGTAGCAAAGTGGAACTAGTTGCTTGGTTGTGTCATGTTAGGCCCAAGGAACACCCTTGACAATGGTAGGGCCCACCTCCTTGCAAGATTCCCCCCGTTACGATAGATCCGGGAGTTTCGGGGTGTGAGCAGTCCTGGAACCCGGGAGAGGGAATCCGACGCCGGTGAGGCCCCAACATAGAGAGTGATGGTATATTTGGAACCCAAGACCCATGAGACACTCTAACACACATGGCATGGCAAACCATTGGTTTAGGTGGGATTCCGACGCTCCGGAGCCCCTCTCCGGAGATATCCTAGCCCCGGTGTAGAAAAAGACGGGCTTTTGACGTACAACGTACCATGTTGTTAAGACAGACTTGTAAAAGAGCAAACTTCGTAGATACATTAAATCTCAGCCATTAAACAAGCTCGATCAAACGGACTATATTGTTTTAATGTTGAGCTCTCCAAGTTGAAATAATTTACCCACCCTTGCCACCCGGTAAGTTACGTACCGATTCATATATATTCTTTTTTTTTCGGTCCGCTCACATCGTTACAAAATCAGCGTTGTTGTGTCGTTACAAAAATCAGCCCATACATTGACCCAGCCTGGGTTACAGAGAAGTATACATACATTGGCATATATTTTCCCTATAGTTCATTTAAGGAAGGAAGAAGCTATGTGGTCAAATTATCTCCCAGGAACCCACGAGTCATAATATTGCAACTACTGCCGAGCTTTTTTTTTCCTAGCTAGGTATACTACTTTTCGAATGAATCTTGTTGATAGATCCTATGTCCTATGGGTAAAATAACTAGGGAATTGCCTATTGAGATATTTTTCTATACACAAGTCAATTAGAATTGTCGTTCAATATCAAGGTCCGAGAATCTTTTCAGGTCTATGGTTGCAACCTGTGGATCTCAACATGAAAGAAATTACATGCAACTTGATAACTATCATATGGAGTATGGACGCAATGTTATTTAACTTTTTTTGTGCGAACTCATCACATAGATAATGGATATTAAATTTACACTTTAAAATTCTATAAAAATTGTTTGTTTGATAATAAAGACGTGCATGGCACGTACACGTCAACTAGTTATATATAAAATGATAAAAAAGCTTCCAAAAATAACAATATAAAATTAAATAGTGAAAAAAAGGTATGTGGTACATTTTTGCCGAGTTGGGCTCTCGCCGAATAGCTGCACTCGGCGAAAAAACGGCGGGGACAAGCAAGTTATTTTGACCTTTTTTGTTTGCCGAGTGGGGCACTCGGCGACACGGTATACTCGGCGAAGAAACGGCGGGGACTTAGGAAAATTTCGGCCTCTTTCCCACCGATTCGCCCCCAAATTTCCCCATCTCCCCCCGCACTATGTCGAGCCCGCACCCGAGCCCCCTCCACGCCGCCGTCGATTCGCCCCCTCCACGTCGCCGCCGATTCGCCCCCTCCACGCCGCCGATTCGCCCCCTCCATGCCTCCGACTCGCCGCCGAAGCCATCTTCATCTCCGCCGCTCCGCAACCCCCTGTCCCACCTCCTCCCCACATCTCTGTCGCTGAACCCTAGCTCGCGAGCCCCGTGTACGTCGCTGTGAGCTGTGCGCCGTCCTCGTCGAGCCCATCCGCGTGCCGTCCTCGTCGAGCCCATCCAGGCCTCCGTCGTCGTGACCGTATCCGCCTTCGACCACAACCTCGGTGAGCCTCCCGACACCCCCTCCCTTTGCTCCCCACAACCTCGATTGTGGAATTTATGTATCGTTGATTCTGTGATGGTGACCAAAAAATTCTGAGAAGACCTTGGATAAAGCTTTTGCTCGTTGCCGGTTGTATACTTGACAGAACAGATAGGGGGTTCAGATTGTAGAAGCCCAAACTGTGTAGAAAGATAAACCATAGCGTTAGAAGAAGAAACTGATAGCGGAATAAGAGTCTCTCTTTGGCATCGAAGGGGTGTCAAGTTTATTCTTCAACTTTGTAATAATAAAACAAGTTGTTTTCATTACTGGACAAAGTCTGGCAATAGTTTTGTTTCTTTAGCAAGAATGTATTCATCTGGCTTGAGGTGTTTCCTTGTACACTATATATCTCTGTTTGCGGATTGTCCTTTTATTACTGGATTTTTGTTTGTGAATGTACTTAGACTGTAGGGTAACATGAGAATGTTTTTGTTCAACTGCTTTGCGGAAACATAAATGAGCTGCCAGACCTTGTTTTGGGGGGAAAATATGCTGCTAGTCAAAGTGGTGATTACTTGCCATGAAGATGGGTACATCTTTTTTTCTATGCCTAGCAAGCTTTAATGTGTGAATGAAGCTATGTTGTTGTTAATGTGGTATAGCATGATTTAGCCCAGCAAATGGTTATAATGTTTTCCCTCAGTTTAGCGTGGTATCCAATCTTCCTAGATTAATTATAGGTTTTACATTTACAGGCTATGCTTTATGCAAGCATAGTTAGCCACTAACAGATGCAAGCTGGCTCCTTTGATGTCGTCTAATCTGTTTTTCAGTGTTGAAAAAAATAGATTCACAACTATATCGAGCTTGTACTGTTTCCCTTTGTACTGAAACTTATTGAGGTCGGATGTAGTACTGGATGATGAAAATTATCAGCTATCTAGGATTTTTCTGTCCCGAGAACAGATCGCTAAATTTATCTACATAATTGTGCACATTATGTTTTTTCTTGTGAACTCCTGTTTTCATTTATGCATGAATGTGTTCCACAACTCAATAGTTATGCTGTTTATCGGCTTATGAGATGACAACAAAAGTTTCATCTTACATCTTGTTCTCTGTAAAATCCAGTGTCTTCATATGTGGTTGTTGATTTATCCATTATAATGTTGGAACCTGTAGGTGGTGGTACATTGATTCACTAGGAAATCATGCAGTTAAGCTACTAAAAATTCATCCAGGAGTCCTACTTCAAGCAATATGTTGTAGGAAACTAGGCATAGTTGAATTATCATCTACATTTCCTGTCACATGCCACTGTGGTTATCATGCAAGATCATCCTCCCTTGCTATATTGTCAATCTGTAATTTGGTGGATTTTTTGAGTGTACAGGCATGCACCTCGATTCTTCATGGCAAGTAATCACCACTTTGATGGTCACTTAGTTTTGGATTTCTGTTATTAATATTTTGACGTGGTTATTAGAGGTCCTGGTGCTAGTATTCCCGGTAGCGCAATGTAAATGATAATTTTGTGTTATAGGTCTAATGTCCAGTTACTTGGGACAATCAGTGACCAATTTATTGTTTCTGTACCTGTCGTGTTCACCAATTAGCATAGGTACATGCAGATAGTTAGTTTTCTCTTAGCTTCACAGATACACTCTGTTGTAAATCCTACTAGAGTAGTTCATCAACAAATCTTGCAGGGAATATCATGTGTATTATTATATGTCAAGTGGACTGGGGATTGCATTAGGAGTTGCCGTACATTGGGGGGAAAGTACTATAAACAAATGGTATGCAAACAGTTCAGTGTTCATCTGAGAATATGCTCGTGTTGTTCTGTCTTCTCTAATGCACCTGTCTAGATGTGTCGACTTAATGATCTCTTATGTTTGACACTCATCAGGAGTGTCCAACTTAGAACCACAGATAGAGTTACCAGCATTTTAGTTACTTGATGTGTTTATCCAGTTCGAGATTTATGGTTTTTTTCTGTCTTTGCTGCTGGGCCTTATTCCGTCAATACATGGTATATAAATTTTTCTAGCTACACGGCAGAAATGTGTGGCTCACGCCCTGCCAAACAAGGAAACGACCTGTGGTCGGCTTGATTAGCTTTAGTGATGTGTATGTTATTTTTACCTGTTGAGGCAAGCTACAAGATATAGCCACCGTTGTTGCCGATAAGCATGCTCTGTTCAGACAGCACTTTGCCATGTTCCTCCTGGTGTGTAGGCCTAGTCCTCACGTTGTTTTGTGAATGCCAGAATTTTGAAACTGCTCTCGAATTTTGAAACTTTGTTACACACCTTTTTTCAATTAGTTACAATACTACATTTTACTTCCATGGTCATCGTATAAAAAGCTATACAAGTATGCAGTCATAAGATGACACTAACACTACATATTTACTTTTTGCAGGACATGGATCGAGATTGAGGCCAGGAGCGTCATCGCAGGCGGGGGTTTGCTGAGGCGGGGGTTTGCTGAGGTTGAGGCCAGGAGCGTCTGCGATCATCTTCGTCGACACCCGGCCACGCTTTTAGGGTAAAACCTCCCCCTCGGTCGATCTTTAGATTTTCTTGTGTAGATCACCAAACTAGTCGCGTTACCCTAGGCGTCTCCCGTTCGGAAGAGTTGTAGTTATAAAAATAGAACTCTTTGTATATATTTATATACAAAGATCTATATTTTTATAACCGCGACTGTTTCGAATTGTCCACGTTTTTGGACAGCTCGTGGATGTGTAGCTGTGTTTGTTTTCCATGTTCTACTCCTATCCGAGACAGATTTCGGTGGCGCCTCTCTGTTGTTCTCCGAGTACACATTCTCTCGACCCCCGTGGTCGAGACGTGTATTAGGAGAACAACGGGGAGGTGCTGCCGAAATCTGTCTTGGATAGGAGTAGACATGGAAAACAAACACAAGCTACACATCCTCGGGTGGGATTAGGACCTATCTTTACCTAGTAGACATGTAGGACTGCATTCAACGCGTAAAACTTGTAATGTTCTAAATAATTGAAACAACTTGTTAAAATTTGAAACATATGTTGATCTGGCTGAGCATTCATCAGTGTGGATATGGAGGACCGGGAGTGGATGTACAGTGGCCGACCGAGTGCTGCCGAGATGACAATGGAATGGGTTACAAAGACAGACGAGTTCTTGGAATTTGCATTTGCTAGAGTTGATGATTCGTCTGATGTTTGGTGCCCGTGTAGTCGTTGCCGTAACATGACAGAGAAACCGAGGACAATCATTTCTGATCACCTTGGGAAGTATGGTTTTATGCCAAACTATTACCGTTGGGTGTACCATGGCGAGTCTGCTGAGCGTGTACGCCGGAAGAAGAAGACAAAGAAGGTGGCACCACTCACTCAGCATGCGGCGACCGTTTTTGATACGGTTTTGATAGGATGTTAGAGGATTTCACTAATGCACAAGCACCTGAAAATCAAACCGGCGAGGGAGATGCCCCTGACGATGCCGATGATAGCACTAAAGAGTTCTATGACACGTTGTTTGAGACACAGAAACCCCTGCACGAGCATACACAAGTTTCTCAACTTGATGCCATCGGCCGGCTAATGGCGGTAAAAAGCCAGCACAATGTAAGCATAGCCGCCTTTGATGCATTTCTGACTGTTATTACCACCCTCCTGCCGCCGGTACACCTTCTTCCTAAAAACATGTACGAGTCGAAAAAAATCCTCGGTTCCCTAAAGATGTCGTATACGAAGATAGATTGTTGTCCAAAGAGCTGCATGTTGTTCAGGAAAGAGCACGAGCATACAAAGTACTGTGTCAAATGCGGGGCCTCTAGGTATCTGGAGGTGGACGATGGTAATGGTCAGAAGACGCAGCTCACAGTCGCCAAAAAGATCCTTCGGTATCTTCCATTCATACCACGGATCCAAAGGCTTTTTATGACCGAGGAATCTGCAAAACAGATGAGATGGCCGTCAGATGGGAGGAGGTACCGTCCTGAGAAGATGATACATCCGTCTGATGGTGAAGCATGGAAGGACTTTGTTGGCAAACATAAGAAGAAAGCGGGTGACCCTAGGAGTGTAGCAGTTGCGTTATCAACCGATGGTTTCAACCCATATGGTATGACATCCGCCTCATACAGCTGCTGGCCGATGTTTTTATCCGATGAATCTCCCCCCCGGCGTGTGCATGCAACGGCAGAACATGTTCCTGTCGCTTATAATTCCAGGGCCTGAGTATCCGGGGAAGAACATGTCGGTGTTCATGGAGCCGCTGGTAGATGATCTGCTCATTGCCTGGAACACCGGGGTACGGACATACGATGCCATAGAAATGAAGCACTTCGATATGTATGTTTGGTACTTCACTTCACTGCATGACCTTCCGGCTCGCGCGATATTCTGCGGCTGGTGTACTCATGGGAAATGGCCTTGTCCGGTGTGCTACCAAGCTGTGACTTTTCTTTGGCTGAAAAGTGTGGCAAATACTCATGCTTTGACCAACATCGACAGTTCCTTCGTCCTGGTCACAAATAAAGGAGAAACACAAAGAAGTGGATGCAAGATGTAGCTGTCGATGCGCCACGACCAACTTTGATGACCGGTGTAGACGTCAAGGCTCAGCTAGATAGTCTACAGCTCAATGCCGAGGAGACCGGCTTTCTGGGGTATGGAGAGTGGCACCAGTGGACTCACATCTCATGCCTGTGGAAGCTCCCTTACATGCAGGATCTTCTTCTTCCACATAACATTGATGTCATGCACACTGGAAAAAATATCGCTGAGGCCCTTTGGTCAACACTTTTGATCTTGAGAAGACGAAAGATAACGTCAAGGCAAGAGTCGATCAAGCCGAGCTTTGTTACAGGGAACATCTAAACTTGAAGAACCACAAAAAGCAAAAGTCCTGGACGAAGCGCCAGCCCCTTCTGCCTGACGAGGGCCAAAGGAAAGAATTCTCAGTGGATCTTGGACTGCCTCTTCTTCCCTGACGGGTACGCAGCTAATATAATGAGGGAGTGAATCTCGCTGGGCTGCGGATAACGGGGCTCAAGAGTCATGACTACCACGTATGGAATTGAGCGGATTTTGCCCGTCATGATTCGAGGCTATGTTGACGAGGAAATCTGGCTAGTGCTAGCAAGTTGAGCTTTTCTTTCGTCAGCTTTGTGCCAAGGAATTAGATAGAGATGTGGTTGCAAAGTTGGAGGAACAGGCCGCCGAGCTAATCGTGGAACTAGAGGCGATCTTTCTCCCGGTTTCTTTAATCCGATGCAACACTTGCTCTTGCATCTCGCGGAAGAGGCACGATTGGGGGGCCCTGTGCAGTACCGCTGGATGTTTTCAACCGAGAGAGAGCAAAAGAAACTTCGAGAGAAAAGCACCAACAAATGTCGCATAGAAGCATCCATATGTGAGGCAACCCTCAACGAGGAGGTGGCAAACTTCACGACAAAATACTATCATGACAGTCTTCCCACTCGTCATAATCCGGTTTCTCGGTACAATAATGACTCCGACCCCGCCGATGCACCAGAGCTTAGCATACTCGCAGGGCTCGGCGGCAGATCAAGTGGTGCGAAGCAAGAGCAAACAGACTCACATGAACAATGGACGGCTATTTTCTCGTGTGTCTTGAAGAACACGGTGGAAGTAAAACCCTACATTGAGTAAGTGCTCAACACCTAATTTTCACAATCTTTCATTCCCTCAAATTGTGTCTAACTCCCCTTCTTGTTGGTCCCACACTTAGGTTATTTGAGCAAGAAACCTGGAAACATCATCCGCGAGAACCTACCTACGACGAGAAGTCGGACCTTTTTAAGAAGGGTGGCAAAGGAGGCGGTGGTTTTATTAGTTGGTTCGCCGCAAAAGTAATCTCCTTTCTTACATGGTTTCTAGCGCAAGCCACATATTACGGCGATCTTAGCTTGAACTTATTGACCGAACTTCTCGTATTGAACATGTAGGCTTTAACCGACAAGGAAATGAGTCATGAGTTGAGGCAACTTGCCCGGGGCTTCACCTACTCCGTGAAGTCATTTAAGTCTTACGATGTGAATGGGTATCGCTTCCATACCCGTTCTTACGATGAGAAACGGCCCAACCGGAAGACAAACAATTTCGGGGTATTTACCCACGCCGGTGGTGATTACTTCGGTATGGTCGAGGGAATGTATGAGCTGGACTTCCATTTTGGCACGAAGAATCCGGTTGTATTCAAATGCCATTGGTTTGATCCGAGCCGAGTGAGACGGAATCCTGCCATTGGTTTGGTCGAAATTGATCGGGCATCTGTCTATGGGTCAGATGATGTCTACATCATTGCACAACATGCCACCCAAGTCTTCTATCTCCCCTACCCATGCAAAACTATGAAACGCCTCCAAGGGTGGGATGTCGTGATCACAGTTCCACCGCGTAATAGACCACCTCCTCCAAACGATGACGATTACCACCAGCGCATAAACCCCAACACATATGAGGGAGAGTTCTATCAAGACGATGGGCTCACCGGCGAGTTCATCATCGACTTGTCCACAATTGATGAAATGGAAGAAGACGACGATGATGATGTCGGCATGGGAGTCGATAATGGGCAAGGCGACGATCCATCCGTTCTTAACTCTAAGGACGTGGAACTACTTGAGCGTCTCCACTTGCCTGATGTCGAGGAGCCGAGAGGTCCACCACCGAACTACATGGAAGAGTGGTGGTATACTCGTGATAGCGATGATGACGATGATCCCGGTCCAAGCTATGATCCCAAGGATTTAGACAATGGGTTCTGAACCATTTGTGTTCCAATTATGTAATCGTGAATGTACAATTACATTACTTGCGCTTAAAATCCTGACATTTGTCATGGTGCTTAGAGTCTCCAAGCACTTACGATTTTGTGCTCAAAATCTCCTCCCATATGAGCTTGAAGAATCTGATCTTGTTCACATCCATGTGCTCCCAGTAGTAGTGCTCTTGCCACTCCCTGCGCTGTTATTTTGATCACCAAAATATCGGTGCAGGGAGTGGCAAGAGCACTACTTCTGGGAGCACATGGCCGTGAACAAGATCAGGTTCTTCAAGCTCATGGGAGGAGATTTTCAGCAGAAAATCGTGCACATGACAAATGTCAGGATTTTAAGCAGGATTTTAAGCATTAATGGGTTATGAACCATTTGTGTTCCAATTATCTAACCGTGAATGTATAATTAGCATTATGTCTCAACTATTTTGTGTGGCACTTCTAGACTAATCACAAGGTTGTAATATTTTTTTTAATTTCGACTATTAGTTTGATTTCACCACCGAACTCTTGTTATGTATTAGTTTGATTTCAACTATTAATTGCCTTTCAACTATCATTACCATTTTTTTATTCTAGTCTTCTTATGCTTGGTATATATCATTAGTATTTTATTTACAACTATTACTTGTCTTTCAACTATTAATTGCCTTGTAAATATTAGTTGCCTCTCAACTATTAATTGCCTTTCAACTATCATTAGCATTTTTTTATTCTAGTTTTCTTATGCTTGGTATCATTAGTATTTTTATTTACAACATTAATTGCATTTCGACTATTACTTGACATTTTTTATCACTTTGTACTAATCGGGACCCCTCATTTTCATGACAGGTTAGTGCAGCATGGCCCTGAAAGCCAAGCCAAAAGGGGTGAAGCGGACCCCGAGCAAAGTTGCGCAAGTGGAAGCTCTGTACGCTAGAAGAGAGGATGGCAGCCGAGTGGAGATAGGGAGAATCCGGCGCAAGAAGCATGTGGACGCGCCCTCGTCTTCCAGAGCACGTTCCAGAGGCAAGGGAGGTGGTACGCGGTCCGTGACTCGCTCACGTAGTCCCTTGCCCCACGTTTCTTCTTCTTCCGAGGAGGAGGAGCAGCAGGAGGAGGAGGAGGAGGAGCAGCAGCAGCAGCAGGAGGAGGAGGACGTGGAGCAGCAGCAGCAGCAGGAGGAGGACTCCGAGGACGACTACCGATACTCTTCACCGGAGTCAGAGGATGGTGGTGAGGAGGATGTCGAGGTGTCGGATCCGGAGGACGAGCCCGAGGACTTGTTTGCCCACCCTCTCCCTGACTTAGGGAAAGTGGCACCCCCCGGCCAAAAAGTTTGGCTCCGAGGGACATCTAGGCTCCCTAAGCCTCCATACCCCTTCAAGGACATAGTTGTCACCGTCGACGGAGATAAGTAAGTGGACATTGTTGTAATTACAATTTACTTTGTTTATGCCTCATTTATGTCATCGAAATCTCACCGACTCTTCTACTTGTTTGTGCAGGTCGTTGGAGTGGCTTGGGGACGTTCCACCACCACGGACCATGAGCGGCATCTTGGGGCTTCTTTGCAGGAAGTATTACCCTGGCTTGGTCACGTTGGAGAACGGCAATCTGGAGCCAGCTTGGTCCTGGAAGGACTATGAGAGGGTCCCGGACGTGGAGGACAAGCATGGACGGGTGTATGGCCACTTGGGCCTCCGAGTGGTCGCCGATTTCTGGGTATGTATTTGTCTTCACCGCTGACATGTGTATATCTCTTTAAATATCCTTGTAATGTCTTTATCGTATGCTCAATGGTTGTAGGACTACTTCACCTGCGCCCCGGGTATGGAGGACAAGGCCAGGGTGGTGCTCATTAGAATGGCCAAGAAGCTCATCCGCAACATGCTATACGAGGCACGTGTGCTTTGCGTGGTGAAGTTCTACGCGAAGCACATGAACACCAAGCTGACGAAGACGGATGCACGACAGATACACCTGTCAGCGGTGCAATACTTAGCGGTAATGGCATCATTTTCATTTTAATCCATACATTGCTGCGGCAAAGAACTACTCATATGGATTGTTTTTGTTAACAGGTGGTTCCTCAGTGGCTGGCCAACAAGAAGCCTTGCTTCAAGAAGATCGTCAAGAAGTGGACGAGCGACGCGTACAAGAACCAGCACGCCGAGTGCCGGGAGCGACGCCTTCTGCTTGGTGAAGGACACCGTCAAGGCGGCCTCACCCTCACCGGCCGCGTCCAGAGAGAGGTAAGGAATTGTTTTGCTAATAATTCCATACGCCGCTTCATTCTTAAGATGAGAGTTTGTGCTGATCATTTTTCTTTGAATTGTAGAAAACAAAGAAGGGCAGGGTCATCACTCGCATGGTGGCATTCTGTGAGACCCGGAGGCCCAAGGTCCTGAAGCCGGATATACCGGTTGAGAAGCAATGGATAAACACTCAAACCGGCGAGAAGTGGGACAAGTACACCGAGAAGTTGAAGGAGGTGCACGGCCCCGACGCCGACCCACTGACGACCCCCTATGACCCTAGGGTCGCTCTGTTGGCGGGAGAGGGTCGGAAGAACGGCCGGTTTGCCTTTGCTGATGGCGCATTCGACACATCAGGTACTCCACCGCTCTCGCAGATCCGTGCCAGCCAGACGAGCTCATCGCCGTCTATTGAGCGCCGCCCACGACCAGGAGTGACTGCCGTCGCCACACTTCAGGTATGAACATAAACAATTTCCTTGGTCAGTTTTATCTTCGCTTTCTATACATGCTTGCATTGCACATTTAATGACATTTTCACATACCGTAGGCTGAACTTGAACAAAGCAAAAGAGAGGCGGCGGAGTCAAAACAAAAGATGCAAATGATGGAAAACCAGTTGTCTTCCCAGCAGACATTCATGGCGGCGATGCTCGAGGTACCGGTTTTCACACATAAGACACAATTCCATTCCATTATATTCATCGATTTACGCATGTTAACTCACGGATCGATCACTTGGTCATTGCAGAGGATGCGAGCTATCCCAGCGGGTCCGTCTGCTCCTCCTCTACCTGAGCTCCCTCCACTCAACTTCAACATTGTAAGTTGGCCTGAACTTGCTCAATGAAACACTATTTAGCTTCTCTCGACTAATGCGGTTGTTCATAGGGGGGAATGCATCGCAGGGATCCCACATGTCGCAAGGAGGGGGCACCGGAGATGCCGAGACGTCGACCTCCAAGACGCCGGAGTGATGCTAGGTTAGTACCATTTTTCTTATTTCTTTTGCTTCTCATGCTTCTTCATTTGTTTTGCTTCTCATGCTCACTTACACGGTTCAAAACTAATCATTTTGCTTGTTCACTTGTAGGTTTGGATTAAGGGGAAAAAATGAAGCTTTGTATTGAGAGTACTATGTGTTGTGATGACAATGTCTTTTGAACTTGAATACTATGTGTGGTGAACCATTTTGAACTTACTATGTGTGATGGAATACATGTATGAATATTTGCGATGCTATATATGTATGTGTTGTGAGTTTGTATATAGAATGAGTGATATTTATGTGTTGAAGTTAAATACTGTGTGTTGTGAACCCTCTGTGAGTCAAAATGGAATGTATATGAAAATTGGTTTCATTTGCAGGGATTTGAGCAAAATGCAGCAATAAAACAGTACCAAATGGTCAGTATGCCGAGTGTTGCACTCGGCGTAGGACCAAATGGCACATACGCCGAGTGTTACACTCGGCAATGGTGCCCTCCAGGAGCCCAGGTTGGCCCCTGGCAACGGTGTTTGCCGAGTGGCCCAGAAACACTCGGCAAACACCGTTGCCAGGGGCCAACCTGGGCGCCTGGAGAGGATCATTGCCGAGTGTGACACTCGGCAAAGAAGGTGCACGTGGCAGGCCAGGGGAGCTCCTCTGGGCGAAGGTACGCCGAGTGCGACACTCGGCGAACATGTCCGCCGAGTAAAGCCCAGGCACTCGGCGAACAGTATTGCCGAGTCTTGTCGAAAGGGCACTCGGCGAAGCGTGTGCACGTGGCAGGCCAGGGGAGCTCCTCTGGGCGGCGGTACGCCGAGTGTTACACTCGGCGAAGTGTGCACACGTGGCGGGCCAGGAGCGCTCCTCTGGGCGACGGTACGCCGAGTGTAACACTCGGCGAACTGTGCACACGTGGCGGGCCAGGAGCGCTCCCCTGGGCGACGGTACGCCGAGTGTTACACTCGGCGAACTGTGCACACGTGGCGGGCCAGGAGCGCTCCCCTGGGCGACGGTACGCCGAGTGTTACACTCGGCGAAGTGTGCACACGTGGCGGCTCCCTGTTTCCCACGACGAAATATTTTCGCCGAGTCCTTCTGACAGGGACACTCGGCAAAGATTTCGTCCCCGTTCCGTTGCGGACTTAGACGTGGAGGTGTCAGAACTTTTTGTTGCCGAGTGTTAGCCTAAAAGACTCGGCGAATATTTCACCGAGCAACCCGCGTATTGACACTCGGCGTACCTTCTGTTGCCGAGCTAAAATACGCCGAGTGCTGTACGCCGAGTGTAGCACTCGGCGTACTTACTGCCGAGTCTTTTTATGCCTTCGCCGTGTATTTCTGATACACGGCAAACAATTGAATTCTAGTAGTGCCTAGTAGTAGTCGCTAGATAAGGAATAAGTTAGGCGTGCAGAAAAACATGCTATGCGCTGTCCAGTCTAATCAAGTCGGCTCTAGAAGGGCATGACTTTCCCTGTAACAAACAAAACAACGATGTAACGCCTCCCATATGACGTGAGTGCTCCCATATATCACTGAATATCTTCCTCCGGCCCATATTGTGAGAGCATGGACTCAAGCTGGCAACTCTTACTCCTCAATTCGAACTTCTTCAAGTACTAGATAGACGGCTCTTGTGACCCAATCCTACGCAGAGTAATAATTCAGTGAACCTCATTTCTAAAAAAAAAAAAAAAAAAACAGTGAACCCATACGAATACAGTTCCGGTGCATAGAGTGTAATAACCCTAGGAAGAATTTATCATGCATGCGTCACACAAACGACACCAAAAATCCAAGATGATGTAGATAGGAGTAACTTGGATGCCTCGAAATGGACGACGCATTGTGACCAGCCTACTGCAAGGATTATGTCATAGGCAAACAAAATCTACCTTCTTATAGAAAAATTATGGGGAAATGAGACATCACCGTCATTGATTACCAAATATTATGTGCTGTCTAGCTAAGCCACTAAACCCTTGTTGCCGACAGAGCCATCCGTATATAGCTTAGATGCTGGATCGCTTTTCAAAAAGTTGTTGGCATATATACAGTACTTTTTGCGACAGCTTTCCCCCAATGGCCGTCGGCATATAATACTTTGGCCCAACATGGTCGTCGGAAGATTGGTCTGTCGTGTTGTTTTCGTTTGACGGCCCAAGTATGTGCTGACAGCCACTGTTGGCATATACCTTTTTTTGTATTTTTTCGATGCTCCTGCCCAAATAATTACATCGTAAAAAATAGTACTCTCTCCGTTCCAAAATATAAGGCGCCCTTTAATTTCGCTGGGCAACACCATCCAACTTTGACCATGATTTGTCCATATAAATAGTCCACATAAATAATATACAGATATATGAAATGAAAGAATTTTACAAGAAGAGTTCAATGGTACCATTTATACATTCTGAGTCCATACAATTTGTTATATTTTTTTTGTCAAAGTTGACCATCAAAGACCCCCATAAAAATAGCGCGCCTTATATTTTGGGATGAAGGGAGTAAAACATTTCATAAATATATGGAAAAAATTGGTGAAGAACATATACAAAAGATTTACATATGTGCCAAATTTTGTAGTGAAATAATATTTGCGGAAAAAATCAGTGTCCAAGGTAAGATTTTAAAAAGTCTTTTTGGAGCACAATTTTTTTCGCACAGAGCACAAGAAATGTCGTTTCATCACAAAACTCAATAATTTTCAGAATTTTGTAAAATGTTTTCTATTTTCAATTATTTAATTGGGTAGGAGCATGTTAGGTGAGTAGACAAAACACCACTCTCTTTTATTTTGTAATACTTAGTTATGTTTGCTTTTGTTTTTTCACCCTGATGTTATTTCTTACGAATATTCACGTAAAATGACACAATACAAAACTTTTCTTTTTTTAAGTTTTGGATGGGTAGACTGTGTGGGCCTCACGATTGTGGTTTCGCCCCAAAGGCGCTTCGGAGGACTGGAATCCCTCCACATTTTGCGTGTGGCCCCAACTAATTTATAAAAGTGTGGTGGAATATTGAGATATCCACAACCACAAAGTGTGAGACTCTTCACACACATGCACTTTCACTTAGAGTCGAAAACTCCCACTTCAGGTGCACCAGAGTGAATCTTGTAGGATTCGTTGCATAGAAAACAAAAAAATTCCTACGCGAGAGACACCCGAAGGGACAAGATCTAATCTAGGAGATGTAAGCAACAGGAATAGAGAAAGTCTTAAGAAGAACATACCCTTGAAGACTCAAAGCGTAACGAGATCGAATCTCGTTGGTGATGTAGTCGAGCTCACATCAATCTCAAGATCGCGAAGAAGGGCGCTGCAATCCGGCAACGCTTCTGCACTCGGTCGCACGTACAGGTTGATGATGACCTCCGTTCCCTCGATCCAGCGGGGCAGCGGAAGTAGAGGATCCACCGAAAACTCCAACAACACGATGGAGTGGTGTGGTGGAGAAATTAGACGGCCATGGCTTCGCCAAGCGGATGACCAAGAGGTGGAGCAGTGGGAGGAGGGAGAGAGATATGACACCAAGTTGTGTGTGGAGAGGGAGGTCCAATCCCTCTTTATATAGGAGGGGGAGGCAGCCAAAAAAAATTGGTGCCTCCACCTCTCCCCTCATCATGTGGGTAGAGTCTCCACTCAACCCACTCATTCTCTCATCAATTCCCACTCAAAATTCCAAGAGTTTTCTTTAATAAATAAATAAAATAATTTCTTTTCTTTATTTTAATATTTGTTAATCCTATTAACAAACATTAACACTTGCCCCCTTGAACTATTTGTTAATCAAACATTAACATATACCACCTTGAAATATTTCAATATTCCCCGAAACAATTTCGGTGACTATTTCAATATTCCCCGAAACAATTCCGGTGTTGTCCAAACTTTTCTCCGATATTTCGTATCCACTCAATCGCGTCATCAAACCTTAAGTGTGTCACCCTACGGTTCGTGATTAATGTAGACATGATCGAGACACCTCTCCAATCAATAGTCAACAGCGGGACCTGGAGATCCGTAATGACTCCTACACATTCAATGATGAATCTAGTGATCGTGTGAACCATAAACGTTGTAACCAATTCCCTTTGTCTCGCGATATTTTACTTTTCCGAGGTCCGATCATTGGTATCAACCATACCTAGTTCAATCTCGTTACCGGCAAGTACTCTTTTACTCGTTCCATGATATGACATCCTTATGACCTAGTCACGTGCTTGCAAGTAGTGTCGATGTGATATCACCGGGAGGGCCCATAGTATATCTCTCTGTTATTTGGATGGACAAATCCCACTCTTGATCCATGAGCCTCAACTAATACTTTCCGAATACCCAAAGACACCTTTATAGTCACCCTGTTACGGCGTGACGTTTGATGACATCAAAGCACCCTTCCGGTATTAGTGATTGACATGATCTCATGGTCTAAGGAATAAGGTTACTTTGTATGCAAGATATAACAATATAAACTAAATGACTTGATCGTATTGTTATACTTAATTTGGGTCTATGTTCATCACATCCTTCTCCTAATGACATGACCCCATTATTAACAACATCCAATGTTCATGATCAGGAAACCTTGATCATCAGTTAATCAACGAGCTAGTTAAACGAGAGGCATTACTAGGAACAATTGTTTGTTTATTAAACACACATGTATCAACGTTTCCGGTTAATACAATTCTAGCATGAGAAATAAATATTTATCATAAACTAGGAATAAGATAATAACCACTTTATTATTGCCTCTCGGGCATATTCCTTTCATAATCCCCCACCAAAAATTAATTTATCTAAAGAAGGGGGAGTTTCTAAAGTTGTAGCGGAGGAATCTAGTGTGAGTAAATCTAAAGGTATCCTTGATTCACCTAGAGTTTTAAATAAAATTATTTCAGAGAACCCTCCTAGAAGAACTAGGTGCACTATTGAAGAGATATTGATGATCTTGATGATGGTTATATTGATAATACTTGATTCGTTCTTCATGCCTAGCTAAAAGGCGTTAAAGAAAAGCGCTTGTGGGAGGCAACCCACTTTTGTTTCCCTTCGTTATCCTTTTGTTTTCTTCATTTATCTTTTGTTATTTTTCTATTTTGGAAGTTGTTACCTCTGTAGCAACCGCTCCTTATCCTTTTAATTTATTTTTTGTGCCAAGAGTAACCTTTAATTGAGAGGTTGTGCGATTTGGGGAAGTTGTTGTTCTGAAACAGATTTTTGGGATGTTACCAAAAAATTCATATCTCTCAGCCAGAACTTCAGAATGCTTTGACACAAAATAGAAACAAGCCCCAGGTGGTCATCTAACTTCCGTTAGTTTCCCACTTTTTTATTTGAGCAACAAAAGATTTTCAAAAAAAAAATCATCTTTACCAACTTTTCTGTTTTGACAGATTTCTGCCAATATTTGTATTTGCATCTTAATCTTTTTATTTTGGTGTTCTTTTGAGGGAAAGATCTTTAAAAGAAGTTGTGAAAGTATCTAATGTTTTAATTGAAGTGTGAGACTTATGTTTAAACTGAACCAACTGGATATATTATTTTGATTACACTAACGTTGCTAATGAAGATTGTGGAGAAGTAATAGGTGGAGGAAGTTTTCAAGTGTAGGGAGAGAAGAATGATGTGATGAGATGAGATGAAGGATGGAAAAAAGCTCAAGCTTGGGTATTCCCATGTCATCCCAATACATATCCAAGAAATACAAGCGTCAAATCTTGGGGATGCCCAAGGCATCCCCTTCTTCATCAACAAAAATATCAGGTTTCTTTCAAAACACTATATTTTTATTGCTTCACATGATATGTGTTACTCTTGGAGCGTCTTTTTATTTTTCTTTCCGTTTGTTTTGTTTTATTTGCTGTAGGTTTTTGTTAGATCCTAGCACTTTCATTTTGGGAGAGATACGCTCCGTTTTCATTGCCTAGAACACTCTAGTTTTCACTCTTATTGTTCTGCGAGTGTTCAGTTTTTCTAGTACTGCGTTTAGCTCTTGTTTTTCACTCGAGTTTTGTTCAGATCTTGTTGGTTTGCTTAAGTTATATTTGATTAACTCTCTAGTATTTCATGATTATTTGTTTTGAGAGTTGTTTCGAATAAGTTGATTGGTGTTGGAGAAGAGTAGATTGTTTCATGCTTATAGTTGTTCAATAGGAAGCTTATTTTGACTGTGGCTTAGGCTTTGGCATGTCATGTTAGATGTTATTTTAATTATGTGCTTATTTATTTATGATGTATCATGACTAGTCTCGAATAGCCTAGAGCGCTTAATGTGACATTGAATTTAATCATGTGTTGTTCTCTCATATTAAAGCATAGTATTGTGGTATTTCTCCTCTGAATGCTTTATCTGGATTGACTTGGTGCATGCTCACACCATGTTATGACTACAAACAAAGTCACTTCTAGCCTTGATGATCATTTAGTTTTTGATTTGCAACTTTCTTTATATGAAAGTGCTTATGCTATCACTCCAAAAGTGGTAGAAATTATGGTGCCTGAGATACCTAAAGTGGGATTTAAAATTCCCATTGGTCATGTTAAAAGAGTTATGAAGAATCCACTTTCAGGGGATGGAACTAAGTCTACACGTGAACACGTTGAGACAATTGAAGGCATATGCCGTTTATTTAGGCTTACTGGTATTTCTGATGATCAGGTAAAAAGGAAGCTATTATATTTGTCTTTATCTGGTAATGCTCGTATTTGGTTCAGGTCTTTGGATGAGGACGTCACTATTGAATGGAGTGTGTTGAGGAAGGTTTTCTTTCTTAGGTACTCCCTCCATTTCTTTTTAGTCTGCGTATTAGAGTTGTCTTAAGTCAAACATTGCAAAGTTTGACCAACTTTATATAACAAAATATCAACATTTATAATACCATGTTCATATAAGATGAAAGTATATTAGATGGCGAATCATATGATATTGATTTCATATTATGAATAATGATATTTTTTTACTATAAACTTGGTCAAACTTTAGCAAGTTTTACTTTGGAAAAAACCTAATACGTAGACTAAAAAGAAACGGAGGGAGTATTTTACTCCTAAAGAAGCTTATGAGAATCGTTGCTATATATTTAATTTCTGGACACATCTGGGAGAGAGTATTACTCAAGTTTGGGGGAGATTAAAGGATCTCCTTCGTAAGAATCCTTTTCATGATCTTACAAGGAAAATTATACTGATAAACTTTTATGTGAGGTTACCGAGGAAACACAAGGAATTTCTAGATAATTCATCTGGTGGAAGTTTTACAAATAATACTGAAGAAGAAGCATGGAATTTATTGGAGACTATTGCTGAGAATACTTGTCATTGGGATCTCCATAAAGGTAATGAACCCTATTTGGACTATGAATATTCATGTGTAGAGAACTTCTCTACTTCTATTTTGTTTAAGAATATGAGTGATAATTTTGGTCTTGATCCTTATGTTTTAATTGAGATAGCTAAATCTTTTGCTAGTCATATTGGTGTTCCTAAAAGTGGGTTTGAATTTTATGTTGAACTTGTTAAACAATCTATTTTTTGTTCCTAAAGTTGTTAAACATGTAGAACTAGTGTCATCCGTGACAATTGAGGAGTATGTTGAAGCACCTCCATATCCAAATATAATCAAGGAGAATTTACTTGTTGCTATTACTAACAAGAGTAGTAGAAGACGTTCTCAACCATATGAACAAATGGAAGTTAGTATTCAAATTTCTGTTATTAAAAAACTGAATGAAGAAGATCATGTTGATGTTTATTTATGTGAAGATGCTAATAAGGTTATTAAAGGCAATTCGGCCAAGGTGGGTAAGCCTGTTATATCATGTTCTATTGGGACTTCAAGCTATCATGGTTTATTTGATATTGGAGCAAGTATTAGTGTCATTCCATATTCTCTTTATCTTGAAATCAAGCCTGATATTGATCCTATTATAATGGAAGAGACAGGTATGACAATTCAACTTGCTAACAAAGATTATATTAGCCCCCTTGGAATTGTTAGAGATGTTGAAGTGTTGATTGGAAATATAAAATATACTGCCGATTTTATTGTGCTTGGTTGCCCTCAAGGTTCATTTTGCCCTGTTATTTTTGGTAGACATTTCTTACATACTGTTGGTGCCGAAATTAATTTTCCTAAAGAGAAAGTGTTTATTAAGTGTGCGGGAGAGAAACTTGAGTTTAACTTTTCTAAATTTACCAATAAAAATTCAAAGAAAGAGCCATTTTCTAAAGATATAATTGAAACTCTTGCCTATGTAGCTGTAGCTTCATCAGATGTGGTGGAACGATATATGCTTAATCGAAATGAACAATTTAATGAGGAAGAAAAAGATTCTTTAGAACAAATACTTTCACAAAAACCACCACAATTACAATTGCATATCCCACCTGATAATTTAGGAGTGCTACCACCACCTAAATGAGATCCTAGTTTTGAATTAAAACCTTTGCCTGAAAATCTTAACTATGCATACTTGGATGAGAAGAGCATATATCCTGTTATTATTAGTGATAACCTTTCAGTTGAAGAATAAGAGAAATTACTTGATGTGCGGAAAGCTCACCGATTAACCATTGGATATTCTCTTGATGATCTAAAAGGTATAAGACCAGCTCTATGTATGCATAAAATTAATTTGGAGGAGGATGCAAAACCTGTTGTTGATTATCAATGCCTTCTCCATCCAAAAATGAAAGAAGTGGTAAGAAAGGAGGTAATAAGACTTATTGAATCTCGTATCATTTATCCCATAGCTGATAGCAAGTGGGTTAGTCTTGTTCATTGTGTTCCTAAAAAGGATGGAATGACTGTTGTTCCAAATGAGGAAGATGAACTTGTAGCTCAACGCACTGTTGTTGGTTCTAGGATGTGTATTGATTTCAGGAAGTTAAACAAATCAACTCGTAAAGATCATTACCCATTTCCATTTATTGATGAAATGTTAGAAAGGTTATCCAAACACTCTCACTTTTGTTATTTAGATGGTTATTCAGGTTTCTCAAAAATTCTTGTTCACAAAGATGATCAAGAAAATACCACTTTTACTTGCCCATTTGGTACATTTGCTTATAGGAGAATGTCATTCGGTTTTTGTAATGCTCCTTCTACTTTTCAAACATGCATGAATGCAATATTTGCTGATTATAGTGAAAAGAAAATGGAAGTTTTTATAGATGATTTTTCTGTGTATGGTACTTCCTTCGATAATTTCTTATTCAACCTTAACAAAGTTTTGCAGCGTTGTGAAGACCAACACTTATTTTTAAATTGGGAGAAATGCCACTTCATGGTTACTGGAGGTATTGTCCTTGGACATCGGATTTATGGAAGAGGAATAGAAGTTGACCCCTGCAAAGATAGAAGCTATTGAGAAGCTACCATACCCAAGGGATATTAAAGGTATAAGAAGTTTTCTTGGACATGCAGGTTTTTATCGTACGTTTATTAAAGATTTCTCCAAAATATCAAAGCCTCTAACAAATCTTTTCCAAAAGGTTGTTCCTTTCTCTTTTAATGATGATTGCATTGAATCCTTTAATATTTTGAAGAATGCTTCAATAAGTGCTCCTATTATTCAACCTCCTGATTGGAATTTGCCTTTTGAAATTATGTGTGATGCTAGTGATTATGTAGTTGGGGCTGTTTTGGGCCAAAGAGTTGATAAGAAACTTAATGTTATTTATTATGCCAGTAAGACACTTGATGGTGCCCAAAGAAACTATGCCACAACTGAGAAAGAATTTTTAGCAGTGATATTTGCATATGGTAAGTTTAGACCTTATATTATTGATTCCAAAGTCACAGTGCATTCTGATCATTCTGCTATTAAATATTTAATGAATAAGAAAGATGCTAAGCCTAGACTAATAAGATGGGTACTTTCATTGCAAGAATTTTATTTACACATTGTTGATAGGAAAGGGGAAGATAATCAAGTAGCTGATCATCTTTCTAGAATGGAAAATATACCTGATGATCCTATTACTATTAATTATAGTTTTGCTAATGAGCAACTTGCAAACATTAATGTTTCTAGTGCTAAAGTTGCATCTCCATGGTTTTCCAACTATGCAAATTTTATTGTTGGTAAAGTTTTACCTCCACACTTCACTGCTCAAGAAAGAAAGAAATTCTTTTATGATCTTAGACATTATTTTTGGGATGATCCTTTTCCTTATAAGAAGAGTGTAGGTGGTATTATTAGACGTTGTGTACCTGAGTATGAACAACATGCTATTATAAGAGATTGTCATGGTAGTCCCAATGAAGGGCATCATGCAGGAGATCGTACAGGTGCAACGGTATTACAATCTGGTTTTTATTGGCCTACTTCATTTCATCCATGGTATTCTTAGGAAAACATTAGAAAAATATGATGTTAATCATAGAGTTGCATCTCATTATCATCCTCAAACAAGTGGACAAGTTGAGTTAAGTAATAGGGAAATTAAAATCATTTTGGAAAAGACAGTGCATAAGTCTAGGTCTGATTGGCCACTTAAAATTAATGATGCATTATGGGCTTATAGAACTTCTTTTAAAAATCCTATGGGAGTGTCTCCTTATAAAATGGTTTATGGAAAATCTTGTCATTTACGTGTTGAACTAGAACATAAACCTAGATGGCCAATTAAACAATTGAACTTTGAATTTAAGACTGCGAGAGAGAAGAGAATTCTTGATTTAAACCTACTAGATGAATGGAGAAATGAAGCTTATGAAAGTGCTAGGATGTTTAAAGAGAAACTTAAAATTTAGCACGATAAGAAAATCAAAAGTAAGGAATTCAAAGTAGGAGATCAAGTTCTATTATACAACTCTCGTTTCAAGTTTTCTGTAGAAAAGTCGGCTTCAAAATGGCAAGGACCATTACTGATAGAGGAGGTGTACCGTTCAGGAGCTGTCTGTTGATACGTCCATTTTGCATCACTATTTTATATCATAAGTTTCTGTTATTCATCGATATATTTCATGTTATGATGCATCCCTTATGTTATTTTTATGTTATTTTGCATGTTTCATAATTTTTGGAGAATAAACACCGGGACCATAAATCTGATGGAAAAAAGCACCGTCGAGATACCATATTTCAGAAGATCAGAAGAAGAAGGGGGACAACCGGGGTGTCTTAGAAGTTCAGAGGAGGAGTCCAGCCAGAAGGGGAGCCAGAGGGGGTCCACCAGGGGCGCACACCATAAGGTGCCGCACCACCAGGTGGTGTGGCCACCCTAGCCCACTGCTGGTGGATATTTTTGGCGTACTCGGCCCCCAGGGAACCCTAAGCCTCATACCATCATCGAAGAATTATTCCGCCGCCGCCTCGGGGCAGAAAACACCCGAGAGAGAAAAGCTCTCTCGCAGGGAGAAATCTGCCGGGGAAATTCCTCTCCGGAGAGGGGAAATCACCGCCATCGTCACCGTCATCACTCCGGGCATCATCAAGATCGTCATCATCATCATCACCACCATCACCATCACCCTCATCATCCACCATCATCCCGCTGTAACAATTAGGGGCCTCTATCGTTGTTTTACATTAGATCTCTCTCCCGGTGTGGATTACTTGTTAGTAGTTGATGCTTGTGAGATTTATCGGTGTTTGCACTTTATAACCAGATTGTTATCATCCATTATATCACCTCTGATTATGATCCATATGATGTCTTGTGAGTAGTTCGTGTTGTTCTTGAGGACATGAGACAGGTCAACTTGTTAGTAGTGAAATAATGTTGACTAATATTTAATATTTGATATTTAACTTGTGGTGTTATTCTTCTAGGTTTTCATGTGAACGTCGACTATATGATATTTCACCATTTATGGGCCTAGGAGAATGCATCGTGTATTTGGCTACTAATTGTGGGGTTGCCGGAGTGACAAAAACCTAAACCCCCGTTAGGAAACCATTACACGAGGGAGCATAGTATCCCGGAGTTTAAAGCTGTAGTTAGATTTATTTCTTAATTATTTTCTTGTAATTGTGGATGCTTGCAAGGGATATAATCACAAGTATGTATTAGTTTGGGATGGATGGTACATTAGCATAGTTTCACCCACACAACACTTATCAAAACACCTAAGATTATTCAGCTGCATGGAACAAAAGCACTTGATAGAAACCTCCCGTGTGTCCTCGAGGACGTTTGTTAATCATAAGTAAACCAACCGGCTTGTCCTTTGCTGAAGAAAGGATTGGACCACTTCCTGCAATTATTATTACTGCATTTTATTTACTCTCACTTTATTTATCTGCAGTATGAAAAACCCCTACAAATCTATCTTTCAGTATTTACAGTTATTCCTTCATCAAAACTGCTTGTCAACACCTTCTGCTCCTCGTTGGGTTCGACACTCTTATTTATCGAAAGTACTACGATACACACCCTATACTTGCTGGTCATCAAGACTATTTTCTGGCGCCGTTGCCAGGGAGTGAAGCGTTATTGGGAAGTTGAATTGATAAAGGAAGCTTCTGCTGTAAGTGTTGTTTTTATTACTGTGTACTGCTTTATTACACTATGTTTGGATCTCCTTTTGAGTCCTTATTTGCGGGCACTGCTGACACTGCTAGGGTAGTAAGTGACCCACCTCCTGATGATTTGGATCCTTATAAAATACCTATAAAGATGGTCAAACATGTTAGGAATAACTGTTATTCATGTGATGGAACTGTCCATCCTGGTGATCATTTGCTATTTTTACATGAATTATGCGAGTTGTTCAAGTCTGCAGGTATTACAATGGGCCAAGTGAAGAGGAAATTATTTTCTATATCATTGACAGACCGAGCCGCTAAATGGTTCAAACTGCTAAAAATAGCCAGACTATTGGATGAGACAAAATTGTGCCTCTCTTTTATTCTAAATTCTATCCTCCCAATGAAATTCATAGAGATCGGAATTATATATATAATTTTTGGCCTCATGACGGAGAGAGTATTGCCCAAGCATGGGGGATATTAAAGTTACTAATGCTCGAATGCCCCCTTCATGAGCTGCCCAGTAATATTGTTATTAATAATTTCTATGCAAGGCTTCCTCTTCATGATAAGGATTTATTGGATGCTTCTTGTTCTGGATCATTTACACGTATGAAGGATGAAGCCAAATGGGATCTTTTTGACCGTATTCAAGAAAACACTGAAGGATGGGAGAATGACAAAGGTAGAAAGTCAGGTATAAATTATGATTATGAATGCATTAAATCTTTATGTCTTCCGATGATTTTCATAATATTAGTATTGTTTATGGTCTTGATTCTCAAGTTGTTGCAAACTTATATAAGGCTTTTGCTTCTTATATTGATATTCCTAAAAAGGAATGGGACAAGTACCATGCACCTTATAAAGACACTCTTAATGGTGTTCCTGCTAGAGATATAGAAGTTCATACAGTTGATTCTATTGTGCCTGAACCTTATATTGAGAAAATGCATTTCCCTGCTAATGTAAAAGAACATTCTATGTTAGCTAGTGTGGTTAATAAAAGTGCAAGGAAACCTGTAGAACCCGAGAAACAAATAACTGTAGAACCTACAGTAGCAATAGTAAAGGACCTTGTTTCTAAAAATGTAGAAGAGGGACACATTATATTTTGTGAAGATACGTTTAATATTGTCTCCCATCCTAGTAAATCTAGGAAACCTAGTGTTCCTGTGCTATCTGTTAGGATAGGTGATCATTGTTATTATGGTTTGTGTGATATTGGTGCTAGTTCTAGTGCTATTCCTTATGAACTTTATAAAGAAATCATGCATGAAATTGGTTCTTGTGAACTTGAAGACATTGATGTGATTATTTAACTTGCTAATAGGGAAACTATTTCTCCTATTGATATTGTTAGAGATGTGGAGGTCTTATGTGGTAAAACTAAATATCCTGCTGATTTTCTAGTACTAGGAACTTCTGCTAGAATCTGTTCTTTGAATTGACAGAAAATACACACATGCAAATATGATAGTTTAGAGGAAAACATAAGAGGTTGGCTCTCTGTTCTCGCGGAGCCTCTAGGTTTTCCCCTAGGCCGAGATCGGGAAGTGAGGACACCTCCCGTGATTGACATGGTTGTATCTTGACCGTTGGTTTCGAATCGAACGTGACGTGTCCGTTTTGTCTTCCAGAGTAGCGGCTCTAGGGATATCCGGCCCATGAGCGGACTAGGCGGGAGAAGATGCACATTGGACGGCTGTAAACGACCAAAATGGCTAATCGGACGGTAAAAAACGCAAATGGGTCAGAGAGCTTCCTCTTGTGCCAGTTTTAATATCCCTAATGGGAATATTTACTCTTGGCTGAAAAATATGTTGTGCATGTTGCACTATACCAGTGTCGAGGGACTGGTCCATTAGATCTAATCAGATGAACGGTACAGATTTATCTGTACTAATCTCTTCTCTTTAGCTTTATCTTCGGACATTCGACATTGGTTATCGGTGCATGTATGTAACATTGACACTTGCACAAGAGAGGTGTATAACTACACTGGTGGAGAACAGGGCATTAGCACCGGTTTGTAAGGGCCTTTGGACCCGGATACAAATTCGGTGCTACGTATCCGGGACTAAAGGCCCCCCCCTTTAGAACCGGTCTGTCACCAACCGGTGCTAAAGGCCTCCACGTGGGCGCCGAAGAGCGCGCGCAGGCGGAGGACCTTTAGAACCGGTTGGTAACACCAACCGGTCCTAAAGCTTTTTTTTTCTTTTTTTTCCTTTTCTTTTCAGGGTTTCCGATTCCGTATTTAGGGTTTAGGGTTTAGGGCGTGTTCCGTATTTTCAGGGTTTCTGTTTACGTGTTTCCGTTTACGTGTTTCCGTTTAGTCTTTCCGATTCCGTGTGTCCGTGTTTCGTTTTTTACGAACACGGAATCGGAAACACGTAATCGGAAATACGTATCCGGAAACACCGATTCCGTGTTTGCGGTTAAGTGTTTCCGATTCCGTGTTTGCGGTTAATGTTGATGCACCAAATAAAAGTACATATATATATACATGTAACACGAAGTTCTCGACCGAGCATTATATAATCTGAAGTTCGTTTTCAATAGTTGTATACTTGCATAGAGAAGGGAGCTGGCTATTGGTTCATAGGATGGAAAAATTCTCCGCCTTCATCTATGACTTGCGTGAGGAGAAATCCTGCCAATTCATCTGCAACTGCCTTGCAACGTTGGATTGGTTTGATCATCGCCCGCTTTCGTTGCATCTTTAAAAGAAGTAGATGAAAACAATTAAGTTATGAACAAAACTAAACATATCTGATGGCAACATAAATAAAGCTGTGAAGATCCGGTTACGTACCTCTACATTTCTGGAAGTACGGGATTTCTCATTGATAATCCTGTGAATGAACTTGCAAACATAGTATCCACAATAATCAGTTCCCTGTGGTTGTTGCGGGACTTTCTATATACGAGAACATAATTCAGTCAAATTAATAATAATCAAGAGAATGGTAATGGTATTGAAACCAGGGTACGTAGTACTACTTACTTTGTTTATCTGAAAGTGGAGCTTGTCTGCCCATGTACCGGGTTCTTCCTTGATGAACATTTGCCAAACCCTGGCTGACAAAAGAAAAATGAATAAAAGAGTTAATTATTACTTACTTGATATCAGGAAATGAACAAAAAAGAGGCCGATGAACGAAAGAGGCCGATATATATATACCTTTGAAGCATCTGACAGGCGCTCTTCCATGTGTCAGCGTCCCAGGTTAACGAGTCCCAGACTTCAACTTGTCCTTGATCGATTCTAATGATGAACAATATGAAGTGGGACCTGCGCACGTATACACACGCAGTCATGCATACTCATCAATTACACTTAACATCAGGTAAGCAAAATGGAATGTCTACAAGACAATAACACTCACTTGAATCCGTAGGGCCAAAGTATTTCTTTTTTGGTACTTTGTCGCTTCAAAAACCTTAGCAAATCATCCGGTGTATCCTTGTTGAACTTCTCTATTGTGTCTTGATGATACGAATACGGGTCAATGAACCCAAACTCCCAGATTCCTGCCAGCCTGCATTCACGAATCTTCATTGTGCATAGTACAAAAAGAATGTCGTGAGTGATAACTATACGGGCAATGAACGCGAGCTTAACTAAATAATTAAATTACACAAATAAATCACTTACAAACAGTAGCAGCTGAGGATAGACTTGTCGAGGGCACGTTGATTGTACATTTGGAAAAATTCATCGAACCCAAGCTCCACACCATACTCTCCGAAGTAGTGTTGATCCTGAACTGCCGCCATGATACAGTCTCTCTTTTGCCTTGCGGACTCCAAGTACCAATCATGTAAATTCCGTAGTTGGGTTGTTAGAGCAGTAGGATTTTCGACCAGAGGGTGCTCGGGCTTGTATTTATATACCACATCAGCAATAGCGTAACCGGAGTCGCCCATGCGTGGACCGGACACTGAAGCTTGGTCAGATAACACCTTGAGCGGGGCAATTGACCGTGCTTCTTGTTGTCCGAGCTCGGGAACTTGTTTCCCGCATTTCGTCTGCTCCGCCTGCTTCATCTGCTCCGCCTGCTTCATCTGTGTGGTGTGCATCTTTTCAATGTACCGTTCATAGTCTGAAAGGGGAAAAAAACTAATCTATGTCGAGAATCTGAGAAGGGAGAGATCGATCGTTGCCCGAGTAGGGTCGATCGGTTGCCTGTTATACGTGTTGGGAATAGCCCCCAACGTGACAGAGTGCAGATGGTATACCTATAGGATCGAAGTACTACTTTGTATCCTATACGTATAGAGAGAACACATCTAACACCCCCCTTAAGCTAAACCTTGCAAAGGTTTAGATTACGGCGGAATTCCACTAGTTTCTTAGCACAGAAAGTTTTTGTAAAACCATCTTCTATCTGATCCTTACTAGAAATAAATCTAACATCAAGTTGTTTGTTAGCAACTCGTTCACGTACAAAATAAAAATCAATCTCCATATGTTTAGTGCGAGCATGAAAAACTGGTTAGCAGACAGATACGTGGCACCAAGATTATCAAACCATAAGCAGGGCTTCTCTTGAAGAGCAACACCAAGTTCTCGAGCAAGTGCTTTGACCTAGATCATATACATTTTTGTTCCTCCGGGTTGAATGGAATAAGGAGTGTCATGAGCCTCGGCTAGAATAACTTGCTTTATCTCTGACCCGGTTGGAACACAAATGTGACCTTTATACCAGAGTATTCCTACGGAATCAACAGAGAAAGCAGGCACTAGTTCCTTCTCCAGTCGGTTCTTGATTCCTTCAATACTTTTCTGTTCTTTCTGAGCTTGTTTTACTTGATCAACCAGAGTAGGTTTGATTTCAATAGTATTTAGCATACCATGGCTGACTACTTCAATACCCAGTTGGTCAAGTTGTTCCACAACTCAGCTTGTCTGACCTTAATGATAGCATTCAAAGAGGCGGGTTCTCGACTGAGTGCATCAGCGACAACATTCGCCTTTCCAGGGTGATAGTGGATACTTAGATCATAATCTTTGATGAGTTCAATCCACCGGCGTTGCCTCATATTGAGTTCACACTGAGAGAAGATATACTTCAAGCTTTTATGGTTAGTGTAAATATCATACCGATTACCCATAAGGAAGTGTCGCCATGCTTTGAGAGCATGAACAACAGCCGCAAGCTCAAGGTCATGTATGGGATAATTCTGCTCATCAGGTTTCATCTGACGAGAGATATAAGAGATAACCTTCCCGTCTTGCATGAGAACACTGCCGAGTCCAAGTTTTGAGGCATCACAATACACATCAAAACTTTTTGTGACATCCGGCATAGTGAGAACAGGAGCAGACACCAATATTCTCTTCAGTTCTTGGAAACTTTCTTCACATTTGTCAGTCCACTCAAACTTCTTGTCTTTCTTGAGAAATTGAGTTAGTGGTCTGGAGATGCTAGAGAATTCTTGAACAAACTTGCAGTAATACCTAGCCAAACCAAGAAATGATCTTACTTCAGTTGGGTTGGTGGGAGCATTACGCTTCATAACGGACTGAATTAAAGCGGGATCAACAGCGATTCCACCTTCAGATACCATATGTCCAAGAAAACCCACTTCTCTAAGCCAGAATTGGCATTTGTTGAACTTAGCATACAGCTGATGCTTCCGAAGAGTTCCGAGTACCAACCTCAGATGTTTTTTATGTTCTGCTTCATTCTTGGAATAGATAAGAATATCGTCGATGAACACCACGACGAATTTGTCCAAAAAGTCCATGAATACCTTATTCATGAGATCCATGAAATAGGCTGGACCATTTGTCGGACCAAAGGACATTACGGTGTATTGATACAACCGGTAACGAGTGGTGAAAGCAGCCTTCGGAATATCCGATTCCCGCACCTTCAATTGATGGTAACCAGTGTGGAGATCTATCTTGGAGAAGACACGAGCTCCATTCATCTAGTCAAAGAGATCTTCAATCTTGGGCAACGAGTATTTGTTCTTGATTGTAACATCATTCAACTTCTGGTAATCCACACATAGACGCATGGTACCGTCCCGTTTGTCTACAAAGATAACCGGCGATCCCCAAGGTGAAGAGCTTGGGCGGATCAATCCCTTTTTAAGCATACCATACAGTTGCTTCTTGAACTCCTCTAATTCCTCCGGGTTCATCCGGTAAGGTTTCTGAGCTATGAGTCCAGTTCCAGGAACTAACTCAATGATGAACTTGATATCCCTGTTACGGGGCATACCCGGTAGTTCTTCTGGAAAGACATCCGGATACTCACATACCACAGGAATCTGCTCAAGTGAGGGGTTGGATACACTCTTATGGCAATGAACCTTAGAGGTAGACTTGTTCGCCTTATACTTAACCTCTTCACCATCACTACCAGTCAAGGATATGGTTTTTGTTGTGCAATCAATGACACCTTTGTACTTAGCCATCCAATTCATACCAAGTACAACCTCAATTCGTTGATCTCCTAGTACTACCAGGTCAGTATGAAATGTTTTCCCATTCATTTCAACAGGCACATTATTGGAAGAGTGGGTGGCTTTGGTTGTCTCTCCTGGTATTTGTACTAGCATGGTTTTGGCCATAGGGCTGACTTTTAAACCACTCTTATTAACACAGGGTTTAGTGACAAATGAATGCGATGCACCGGAATCAAACAGAACAGGGACTGGTACGGAGTCGACCGGAAGCGTACCAATCACCATGTCTGCTGCTTCCTGAGCTTCAGAAATTTATCTCACATGATACCCATCACACTAGAGGGAATATGATATACTTGCGGAACTTGGCGACAAACTCATACCAGGTAGTGACATGGTAAGCTGCCACTGTAGCACGGGTGGTTTCCCACCAAGTCCTTGTCGGTCTAGCGAGAAAATGTGAAGCATACAGGACTTTGTCTTTGTCTTCGACACCAGCAACTTCCAAGTTGTTAGAGATGGTGCGAAGCCAATCATCAGCATCCATGGGCTCCACAATCCTTGAGAAGATAGGTGGGCTGGTATTCTGAAACTCCGTCAGCTTGGAGTGGGTACCACTCCCACCATTGGTTCCAAGAGATGCCAGATGTGCGAGAGTCGCAAGAGTTGCGGTGCGCTCGGCACGAGCGGCCTCGCGATCTTCCATGAACAAATCCAGGACTTGAGCTGCAGTTGGCTCATGTGGTGGTGGAGGATCACGCGGCATGCTGAACGAAAGAAGATATAAGACAAAAGTAGAAGGATGTCTGTCTTTCAAAGACAAACAGATACAAAGAAAAGCGAAAAGCTGGAATTTTAGACATTCTTGGTAAATTATTTAGAGAAGCCAAAACACAAACACAACCGACATATAAAATAGGCGAGTTCAAGCATACAAACCACATCATACAACAACAACAACAACTAAGAAAACTAGTGGTTTTAGACGAACCACGCTACAAAAGCAGGGATTAGAGGGGTCATCGCATCTAGACTAATACTAGGTGCTACACAGCACAGGCTAAGAACACGGCCTACAGCATAGGCGTATCCATCATCGCCGTCGAAAAGGATCTCCTCAGGGTCCTCCTCGTCTCCGGCGAGATCGTCGTCCTCCTGGTCCCTCTGCTCACTCATATCCATGCCATCAGAAGGGATATCATCATCAGGAAGAAGATCCTAGTTCTCCTTGCGGAGCTCAACAATCTCCTCCCCCAACTCCTCGGTGGTCGAATCCCTCGTGGCAAGATCCTCTCTAGCGGTCTTCAGCTGGCCATGGAGTATGGCGTTGGCATTCTCGAGCAACTCGGACTTCTTGAAGAGGCGAGTACGGGCCAAACGGGTGGTTCGCAACTGTCCCTCCAAGGCTCACTTCTTGGCGGTGATGTCGGCATGGGCGAGCCTCAAAACATCCAGGTTGTTCTGAGTGTAGTGAAGGTAGTACTCCAGGTCCTCCATGTGTGAGGACACGGACAAGGGAGTGGATGGCCCCCGTCGCCGCGCCTCCCGTGCCGTTGAAATGGAGTCCCGACAAAGCTAGTCTCGTAGATCTGAGCCAGGTGTGTGATAGCCAGCTCAATCACACGAACCGCGGCGTCCTTCCACGAGCGGTCAATCGTGTGGAAGACGTGCACATGGTCAAACGGCGAAGTCAGTGGCGAGCGGAGGGTGCACTCCACCAGCCAAGACAACTCTGCAATAGAACCGTCAATCTCCCCTCCTCTAAGCTCAGGTAGTGGACGCCCAAGTATCTTGGTCATATCCACGATCTCCCTCTCGAAACGAAACGCAATATCCCGAGCAAGTCCCAACTGTAGAGACTCGGTGAAGACGACATCCATCTACACAAGTTTTAAGTAGTTTTAAGTTACTGACCAATGTGCAAAATTTTAGGTTTATGCAAAAAGGAAACTTAATGCAAGTAACCATTTGGAACACAAGAAGATATGGGGTACTAGACATAGTTTTGGTATATAGTCATATTTAAGACTTGTATATTTACTAAGATAGATGTCGGAGTACGAACTAACGTCCATGCTAACTAAGGTCTCCTATGGTCATGATGGTTCTGATACCAACTCTGTGGGGACCCCAAACTAGATGTCTGAGGCCGCCAGTATGCCTACACTCATGATCCCATATCGACGGTCATGAGCAACATATTTAGAGAAGGTACATCAGAGTTCACATCCATTACACGAATCACAAAGTCTTACACAAATGGTATGTCGATCAAGTCTGAGACAAAGGCCACACAGGGCAAGCGACAAACACACAACAACATCTACTTTATTCAGCGGAAGCAAACACAACGAGTAGAACCCATGTCAACGCCTTAGCAACATAGACTGCTGACCGGGAGTCGTGCCTAGTACGCGTGATCGTCATAGTACTCCTCCTCAAAGGTATCTTCCTGAAGTAGCTCCTCACAATCTGACCAAGACAATAGGCAGGGACGAAACCATTATGAGTACATTGGATTGTACTCGCAATACACCCTAAATAAAAGCTTAACAAATGCAAGCATGCGATATAAGTGGTAGGAGGGCTATACTTAGGGGCTTAACTAGCCATGAATGAATTTAAGACCCATCATCGTTGCACAAGTTTTATTTATTTTTGTTGAAGAAGATACTTCAAAATATATTTAGTTTCTCTTGTAGATATGGCATATCCATAAGGTTTTGATAAATCTTACTAAAAGAAAGAAAGTTTTTCTTTGCAGAACTTCTTGAAAGATCACACCTTCAAGACCATCATATCTACGGTACCTCAAAGGTACAATCAATCCCTTTCCGGTACCTCCGAGGTACAACACCACAACACTTTCAAGATTTTTGAAAACATTGACACAATGCTAGATACATGGCCATTCAACTGTCCATATCCGAGGACGCGTCTATTCTGAATAGTTTTACTCTGCAGAGGTGTACACAATCCACAAGATCCAGTACATCTGTGGTGAACAACTGTCCGCGACAGTATGCGAATATCAGATAACTGGTCCTAACTATCCACTATACAAGTGCTAGTAAATGGCTACCTCTTCAACTGGGTTTATTCTCCCGGGCACTGAGTGTGTCAGCCATATCGATCTGGTTTCCCCTGACAACACACCGCCATGGCAGGAGACCCAACTGTTGCAACCGGTGGCGAACTTAATCCCACACTATGCATGTCCGTTGTCTCCCTCTGGCGACAATTCGGTCTGGAGACTCTAACCCCTATAGCACTTTGAGGTAGGCATGGACCAACACCGACAAGCTTTTAACTAGACCCCGTTCCCATATTGAGGTAATGTGGCAGTACGGCTTGGTTGTCCGGTGAAGACTAGGTTATGTGTCATTTTTGGAAAACAAGCTGAAAACATTTCCTTTTTCACATACCTCCCTCGGACAAGGTCCCACCTTTCCTCTGCATTTTCCAAAGATTTCCGTTTTACTAAAATTTCAACTTAAGTGTCCACTAAGGGACTTAAGTTAATTAATTGGTGGCTCCAAAATGTCTAAGGGGCTTGGTAACACCAAGATTATGTAGTGGATACAACAACTAGATAATAATATTGATAGTGGTATAGTCCACTAGACATAATAGTTTTTGAAACGATTTTTTAAAACTTCAGAGGTAAAACATGCATGATAGATAATGATAAGTAATTGAAAAGCAAAAATTTAGAGTGGCTTGCCTTGGCTCTGGTCTTGATCACACTCTTGAAATAAACAAGAGTTGCAGAAAACCACTTCAGGATTAACAGCTTCCTCGTTATCTAACGTCGCAAAAAGTAAAAAGAAAAAACCCAATCAGTACACAACAAAGGAAAGAACAAGCTACTAAAGCACACATACAGCAAGCATTTACTCAAATAAAAGCATCCAAAAATAATAGCACTTAAGTACACTGCAACACTCAAACATGCATATATAACACACAAACAATGGTATAGTTTCATACTAAGCATCCACCAACCAAATGGCATGAGTCCAGTGGGTGTACCACTCTCATACAAGGCCATAAAGAGTGAAATGACTCTCTGGTCATTCATGTGGATGAACAAAACAACTAGAAAACAATCTTCAAACAACTACACATGCATATAAGAGTAGAGATAAGCATTACTATGAACATGCAACAACTAATACACTTATAAACATGGAAGGAACATGCAACTAGTGGCTAAGCATCAACATAACAGAGGCATAAACATATCAAACATGGCATGGAAGCATACAAGGCATCAAGATAATCATGATGGACAAAACTACTAGACAATATAAACTAGAAAACAAGCCTAAAACACAACATGCATGCAAATCCACATTAGTACCAAGAACAAGATATATTCTAACATGGTGGATCTACAAGATAGCATCCATATGACAGTGAAAACAACCTCTACACATGCTAGTGAGATCAAACAAGGCATCTAAACAAATATCAAACAACAATACATACTACTCATAAATGGCAGAAAACTACTAGATCTTGTACTGCATGCCAAAATTAATATACAACTCAAACAATCACACAAATATAGGATATGATAGATCTAATCATACAAAAGCACATCCAAAAGGATTAATCTCAAAAATCATTTTAGAAAAATTCATAAAAATCATGTAGTGGCTCTTTGATCATTTACCATTTTGCATTTCATTTTTGATAGGAAAATCAAGTACATGTGAGGTCAACTGCTCTAGTTAGGTATCGACAAGATCTATCCAGAGATATTAACCTCACTACCATTGGATTCCTAGAACAAAAGATATTCCATGTTTTATCTTTCAGATAGGTTGGGTTTGGGGATTTTTCTAGGATGATCCAGAGGTGCAAACCTAGATCTACCACTTGCATGTGGTTAATAAAACATGCATGTACCTCAGGTAAATAGGGTGTGGCCATATATATAGTTTTATCATTTCATTTGGATCAAAAGTGATTGGGTAGTTCTCTAGAACAACAGAAAAGAATAAAAACAACAGAGAACAGGCTCCACAGGCCCATTTGGCCAGTGACTGGGTGCGCGGCACTGGGCCGGCCCACTGCACGTTAGCGCGCGAGCGAATCGTTACGCGACCGTGAGATGCCGATCCAACGGCGCACAACAGACGCGGAGGGATTCAAAGGAGGTCGTAGATCTGGAGATGAACGGCGTGCGTCCATCTCCTTCGTCACAACACAGCCAATGGCACCGCCGACCCCTGGCTTCTACGATCACGAGCAGAGGCTCAACTAGGGATTGTTCTGGCGTGCACGGCGAGGTCGAAGATGATGGGAGATGTTGAGGAAGTGGTGAAAGAGCAACAACAGCAACAGATCCACCGAACGGGTTCGACGCGCACCGAAACGACCCTATCGGCGTCGAGCTCAGTGGCACTGCTCCTGCATGCAAATCACCACGAAATGATGTCAGTCAAGCATGCCATGGCATGGGATGGACAAGGATGAAACAATGGGGCAAAGTGAGAGAGAGACGAGGTTGCTCTAGATCTTCTCTTCCCTCTCAGATAGAACGCGTGAGCGCTGTGATACGTCATAAATCTATCCTTAATTTCTGATGTTCCATGTTGTTTTCCTATTATTTCCCACATGTTTTCTATACACTTTATGTCATTTTTTATCGATTTTCCGGACTAACCTATTAACAAGATGCCACAGAGCCAGTTCCATGTTTTCTGCTGTTTTTAGTTTCAGAAAAGTTGTTCTGGAAATATTCTCGGAATTGGAAAATTCGAAGCCACGAAGTCTTAGAATTCCCGAAGGTTCCACGGAGTCCCAAAAAGACCCGGAGGGGGGGCCTCAGGGGGGCACACCATAGGGCGGCGCGCCCCCTGGCCGTGCCATGGGATGGTGTGGGGGCCCCGGCCTCCACCGCCTTTACCCTTTCGCCTATTTATACCCCTCGAGACGTAAGCCCTATAGATATCCCCCTTCGTCCCGAAAAACACCAGAGGCTTCCATGATCGTCATCCCGAGATTGGGAGGGTTCTGGAGCTCTCCCCGGCACCCTGCCGAGAGGGAAATTCATCACCGGAGGGGTCTACACCACCATGCCCTCCTCCGAAGTGATGCGTGAGTAGTTCATCCCTAGACTACGAGTCCATAGTAGTAGATAGATGGTTGTTCTCTCCACTTTGTAACTCATGTTTAGATCTCGTGGGATGCCTCACATGATCGAGATCATCTTTATGTAATGCTACATGTTGTGTTTGCTGGGATCTGATGAATGTTGAATGCTATGTCTTTTGATTATCAATCTATCATGTTATCTTCATGCATATGTTATTTATAATATTGCATGCTCTCCGTTATTAGTAGATGCTCTGTCCAAGTAGATGCTAGTAACTCCAAGAGGGAGTATGTATGCTCGATAGTGGGTTCATGCCTCCTTTGCATCTGTGCTCGAGTGACAGAAACATGACGGATGGGGGATGTGTTGTTGCCATTAGGGAGAAAACAACAATGCTTTGTCTAAGGGTGATGTTATTGTTTACATTACACACTTTTCTTACTGTGATAATCTGTTGCTAGCAACTTAATATCCAACGTTTGTTCGGATGATATTCGTAGGGTGGATTATTAGTCATAGATGTAGTTGGATGACGGTCTATGTATCTTGGTGTAATGCTCGCATGAATCACATAGTAATCTTTATGCCTTGCATATGCACTACGGTGTAGCCTTCATTTCTGTCACTTGCCCAGCAGTAATTTGTTCACTACATATTTTATTTATCTTTCACGGAGAGACACCACTAGTAAACTGTGAAACCATGTCCTTTTTCCTCATACTAACAAAACACCTATTCCTTTCACATTGCTTTCATACTGCTGCTACTGCTTTCATATTGTTTTCCTACTGTTTTCCACACCATACGTTTAACCTCTTTGTGTTTAGCAAAACCGGTGAGATTGACAACCTCGCTGATTCGTTGGGGCAAAGTGAATTGTTTGTGTTGTGTAGGTTCCACGTTGCTGTTGAACCGGTAGTGCGCCCTGCCATCTCAGTTGCATCAACCTTCTGAAGTTACTCCTTCCTCCTACTGGTCGATTAAACCTTGGTTTCTCTCTGAGGGAAAACTGTTGTTGTGCTCATCATACCTTCCTCTTGGGGTTTCCCAACGAGTGTAAGATCTGCACCATCACGCTGCTCTCCTCGCTCTCACAGAGACGAACACGAGCATGGCATTGCGTGGGGTGGATGAGTGAGGAGTGACGTGGCGAGGCAGAAGGGATAGAGGTGGCTTTATAATCGCGGAGGATGAGCGTTCTCTTCTCGGGCATTCGGCAATAATGTAGAGGAGAGCTCGTGTGCGATTCACAGGAGATGATCAGCACGTGGAGGTGAGGGATGAGCTTGGTGGTACCAAGAGCAAGCGGCCACTGGCTCGAAGCGGTGGAAGAAGGAGCACGGGCGCTGAAGGAGCTCCCCCGCGACGATGACACCTCGGGCCCTTGGACACCATCCTTGGCTGCTAGCTGCTCTCTCTCCCTGAGGGCCTTCTAGCTGCAACCCATCACATGGTTTGGAACAGGGTGGTGTGGTGTACTGGTTTGACACGATTTCAGCTCGAGTTGATGATTCAAAACTTTAGATTGAGCAAGTTTGTTTTCAGTTCAAAACTGTCTGAAAAATTCAGACAAGTTCAGTTAGGACTTAGGAATTTTTCTAAGTCTTGTTTTCTGTTAGAAACAGAGAAAAGTTTGGATCTGATAAAAATAGCTCATGAATTCCAATTGGAAAATTAAAGATATGGAATTGAAGAGTATGATGTCTAGTTTCAGAAACCCATTTTTATTTGATTTTACAAAATGTTTTGGGTACTGAAAACAAGACAGAAAAAGGTGATGATTTATGTTTTCTCTGTTTTCCAATTCATGTTTTATAAACTAGGCAGGAAACCCCACTTAAAACAGGGGTTTCACTTTACCAAATATGTTTCTTTGAGCATGGTGAGCAAGACCATAAACCAAGGATGGATGACATCGAAAGAAAACAAAGGTTTGAGATGAGATTCATAATTATAGGAGGTGATCAAAAAGGAAGAAAATAACCAGAAACAGAAATGAAAAACTCATGTTTTTCTTTAGGGTTTTCGAAGGATTTTTTTTCTAGCTTTTGGGTGATCAAAAGGAAAGATTAGTTGGATGATTTAGATGACAAGGAAATAATTATCTCAACATTCCACTATTTATCCTCATTGCAAACATAGGGGTTCACATAAAGGAGTTACAATTCCAGAAAATAATAGGATCGACATAAAAGTTTTTGTTGGTCCTAGAATTGAGTTCTCCCCCTTACAACAAGGTTCTCAAATGAGGATGTGACAAAAGTCCACATGATGGACATTCATGATTCTCGACAACATCTAGAAAAGCAAAACCACAACAATGATTGCATCGCCATAATAGCTAACAAGTAGGTCGTAACATTGCAGTTCCTAGGTGGACATATGAGGGATAGCCCCAAGCAAAAATATCTAGGTTTTGCCACCAAATTGATAGATCTAGATCATCGTAACAACCACATATGCTCTATAAAATCAAAATAAAACTAACCAATTTAGAGATTAGAGTGCCAAAACCAATTTTGAAGGTTTCAAAACTAAGGGAGCAAATTACTAAATGGAAACATTGTGCTTGGAGAAAACGAGGGAAAAGAGTGGAGATTACCTTGGAAAAGCAAGGGAACACGAATTTCCCGGAGAAATCACCAAGATTTGGAGGGATTTGAGGGTGGAGTGAGAGAGAGGGTCGAGCTAGAGTGTGGAGTGGAGAGTGGAGTGTGGCTACTCTGGCCACTTATATCTTCACATAACGCCCCCGGCGAGGGCATTTAGAAGCATAACGCCCCTCCCCCCCCCCCCCCCCCCCCCCCCCCCCCGCAGGGCGTTAAAAAGCATAACGCCTTCGCCGGGGGCGTTATGCTGCCTGCTACGTCGGAGTCCACGTCCACGGTGGCACGCCCAATAACGTCTCGGGTCCGACGCGTTGAGCTATAGAGCATAACGGTTATGGGGCGGGTGTTAAGAAAAATGGTTATTTCCCGAAATTTTTGGTTTTGGGGGTTAGACTGTGAATTTATTGCGCCAAAAGGTTATTTATGTAAAAATTCACAATCTTTTCCTTTCTGCACATGGGACGCCTGGCACACGCAGAGACCGGAGGACGCGTGTGCTCCGTCCCTCGGATGGTACCCAGGGTTTCCCATCTGAACATGTTCCATGTATTTTTCTAAGCTTGTTGTGCTTCCAAGTAATTTGCCATTATTTGTACTATTTCATGTACGAGAACTTGTAGGAACTAATGTACTATGCAGTGTTAATCATATAACTTCACTGTACTCTCTGTTACAGTTTATTGGAGTACAACTTAAGATAGGAAATGCACTATACTCGGATAGGATGATTGGTAGACCTTGTATTTACAACCGCCATCTTTGTCGACCGCTTCTCGTCAACTTGTTTCTGATATATAAAAATAATCCAATTGTATGTTGGAAAAAACGAAAAAACTATTTGCTGGCTACCCTAAAAAAAACTGCTTGCTAGCGCCAGAAATATCACTATCACGAGCCAAATACCAAGCTGTCATGGATATGGGATGATATTTAGTCAGCCTACTAGCCAGTGTTCACATGTCACTACTGGCCAGAAAGGAGCTACAGTATCTCTTGTGAGCTGTGGCGATGAAGTACATGAGGTGTACCTAGTAGTAGTCACTAGATAAGGAATAAGTTAGGCGTGCAGAAAACCATGCTATGCGCTGTCCAGTCTAATCAAGTCGGCTCTAGAAGGGCATGACTTTCCCTGTAACAAACAAAACAACGATGTAACGCCTCCCATATGACGTGAGAGCTCCCCATATATCACTGAATATATTCCCTCCGGCCCATATCGTGAGAGCAGACCTGGCCAACGGGCCGGCCCGGCACGGCACTGTGCGGCACGTAAGCTAACCGTGCCGGCACGCCGGCCGCGGCTCAGGGCACAAGCCCGGCACCAGCGCTAAACAGGCCGGCCCGCGGCACGCCAAGCACGTGAGGCCCGTGAAAAATCCATCCTGCAGAGGAGCTCGTCGTCTTCGATCCAGCAGGAGGAGGCGCCATGGAGCTTGGGGTGGCGCCGTGGAGCTTAGGGAGGGTGGCGCCGTGGAGTTCGCCGCTTGGATCTGACAGGAGGAGCCACCTTGGCGTCTTGGCCGGTGGGAATCAGAGGCAGCGGCGGTGGGGAATCGAGATGGGAACAATTGGCGGCCTGCAGAGGATTCCTTGCCTTCTTGGGAATCGGGGTGGGGGAGGGGGAGACGGGGAGTGCCTCGAAGGCACGCCAGCGGGAGGTGGGAATCGAGGCGGGCGGGGAGACGGGGAGTGCCCACTAGGAATCTACCTAGCGATGGCTTCACGTGCCCGACGTGTCGTGCCTTCGAGGCACGCGTGCTCGGGTTGGAGGCACAGGCACGACACATGGCAGGCCACGGGCCAGGCATGGCCCGTTTAATCCATGCGGGCCAGGCCCCTGACGGGCCGTGCTCGCGGGCTCCCGTGCTAGCATGCCAAGCACGGCCCAGATGGCCAGGTTTGCGTGAGAGCCTGGACATCTCCTACGTGGCTGCTCCAATCTGGACTGGATTTGTCCTTATTTATCTGTATAAGCAGTCGTCCGGGACCAATGGACAAGCCTCTTTGGAGGTTCACCCTACGGCGGTGCCTATTTGGTTTTCCAGACAAAAAAAAATACTAGTAGTACTGCCTCCGTTCCCCGTCTCCCAACCCCACCACCGCCAGGAGCCGCGCCTCCATGCCCTCTCCCATGCCGCCTATGGAGACGGAGAAGACGTCCACGTCCCTCGCGCCTTGGAGGCGAGGTAGCTCATCCGCACCTTGAACTCCTCGTACTCTCTCTTCATGGCGTGGTGCTCCTTGACGAAGGACGGCGAGACCTTGTCCCTGAGGTGGTCCATGCCCACTACAAGAAATGTGTTGATACATGACGTTCTCGCAACGACGATGTACGAAATCGTCATAAATTTACGATGATTTTGTGTCATATCTTTGTTAGCCGTTGAGGGATCAAAACCATGAATTTTCATGACGATTTGGCTAAAAAACGTCGTGATTTTATAAAATGATATCGGCATGAACGATCATGGCCTTATTTTTAACCGATCACGACGAATTTAAATCGTCATGACATTCTAAATGTGGATGCATTGGTACAATTGGACGGACACATCATCAACTCCGCCTACATGGCATGTCTATTGGATATCTACCGCTTGACATGTGTCATTTCTGCCACTTGGCAAGACCAAGTAACACACTGCCATTGACATGTGGGCCTCTCATGTGAGTAAGGTACGTGGGACACATTCACATGTGGGACCAGGACACCTGTCACGTGGGACAAAGTGGGACAGTCAAGGCGGGTACAAAACTGAAACTGAACACAAATTGACTGAACTCGCAAAAAGATTCGATCCCTCCACCTCCTGGCTCTCATATGCGCAACCGGACCACAAGGCCATCCAATTGTTTACGTCTAAACAACACATTCGTACTACTTGAGCCAATAGCAAGTGACAGTTGGGCCAAAGAGGCCACCAAATTTGTTGGGGAGGTGAATGCTTACAGCAGGGTAAGCGAGTGATGGGCTGTTGGCGCGGGCTCGCACAGCTAGCTGGCAACTGGGTTGGGCTAGATCGTATTTTTTTGTTTTCATTCTATAATTTGAATTTCACCTCCAAATTGATCGAAACCAATTTTGAAAAAAAAAATTAGAACATTTGAAATCATTTTTAACATATTAAAATCATTTCCATGAGCATATATTTATTAAGACTTTAGGGGATTTTAATTTACACTTTTGGATTCAAAATGGAGAGCATGCTTATTTTTAGCTAGGAGTGGAATTTTGTGAAACTCTTCCTATATCTCTTAAGAAATAGGTATTTCGGTACCTAAAAATGATATTTAGAAGAAAAAAAATCATGAGAAAACTACGAGGCACATGTAGTTCAAAATTGACTCGTTTCCAACTAAATCGGCAGAAATTTGTCTTTTTTAAAAGAGTTGTATTTAAAACTATCGAGAGGTAGTAATTTTGTTATTTGAACATGAAATGTGGTATAATAACTTTATAAATTTATGTGGTGCAATTTTGCAACATATTTTTGGTAGGTGCTTCACAAAAAAAAACGTTTTTAACACTCCGAAAATGGAAAATGGTATTTTTATTCACAGAAAAATAAAACTTTCTCTGTCAACGTCGTCCGTACTTCCAAGATGCATGTTGGTGTGGAATATGGACATATCTATATAAACTATGCCATGGATTTGGCCATAACACCCGTCATTTGGCCTGAAACCCAAGAATCTTCGGAGGAGATAGCTCATTTCGGTGAACACCTTTCCAACCAATTTTCTTTATTCCAAGTTTATTATTTTTGGTGGATACTAGGACATATATAACGACACCACGCGAAGGTCTTGCATCATTTCGAGTTTTTTTGAATTTTCTGGAATTTCATAAGCCGGTTTTAGGAAAAAGTCAAGACGACGGGCATTACCTTTCGTAGCTAGGGTATGAATATTGAGAAACTCTTGGTGTATCTCTGAAGAAATAGGTACTTTTGTATCTAAAAATGATATTTACAAAAAATCGTGAGCAAACTATGAAGCACCTATAGTTCTAATTTGGAGCGGTTTCACCTAAATCGGCACAAATTTGTCTTTTTTCAAAAGAGGTGTATTTAAAGCTATTGAGAGGTAGGAATTTGGTTATTTGAACATGAAATATGGTATAATAACTTTATAATTTTAGTTGTTGCAATTTTGTAACATATTTTGGTAGGTGCTTCGCAAAAAAAATCTTTTTTTACACTCCGAAAATGGAAAATGGTATTTTTATTAAGAGAAAAATAAAACTTTCTTCGTCAACATTGTTTGTTGTTTCATTATGCATGTCTTTGTAGAATATGGGCACATTTAAACAAACTATGCCATGTATGTGGCCATAACACCGTCATTTGGCCCGAAACCCAAGAATCTTCGGAGGAGATAGCTCATTTCTGTGAACACCTTTTTAACCCATTTTTTGTATTCCAAGTTTATTATTTTTGTTGGATACTAGGACATATATAACAAAACCACGCGAATGTATTGCATCATTTCGAGTTTCTTTGAATTTTCTGGAATTTTCTAAGCCGGTTTTGGGAAAAAGTCAAGACAGTGGGCATTACCTTTCGTATCTAGGGATGAATATTGAGAAACTCTTGGTGTATCTCTGAAGAAATATGTACTTTTCTATATAAAAATGATTTTTACAAAAAATCGTGAGCAAACTATGAAGCACCTATAGTTCAAATTTGGACCGGTTTCACCTGAATCGGCAGAAATTTGTCTTTTTCAAAAGAGGTGTATTTAAAGCTATTGATAGGTAGGAATTTGGTTATTTGAAAATGAAATGTGTTATAATAACTTTATAATTTTATTTGTGCAATTTTGTAACATATTTTTGGTAGGTGCTTCAAAAAAAAACCATATTTAGCACACCGAAAATGAAAAATGATATTTTATTGAATGAAAAATAAAAGTTTCTTCGTCAACATTGTTCGTTGTTCCATTATGCATGCTTGTGTAGAATATGGGCATATTTCAACAAACTATGCCATGAATGTGGCCATAACATCCGTCATTTGGCCCGAAACCCAAGAATCTTCGGAGGAGATAGCTCATTTCTATGAACACCTTTTCAATCTAATTGTCGTATCCCAAGTTTATTATTTTTGGTGGATACTAGGACATATATAACGACACCAAGCGAAGGTCTTGCATCATTTCGAGTTTTCTTGAATTTTCTAAGTCGGTTTTAGGAAAAAGTCAAGACGGCGGGCGTTACCTTTCGTAGGCAGAGGATTAATATTGTGAAACTCTAGGTGTATCTATAAAAAAATAGGTACTTGTGTATCTAAAAATGATTTTTACAAAAAAATCATGAGCAAACTATGAGGCACCTGTAGTTCAAATTTGGCCCGGTTTCAACTAAATCGGTAGAAAATTTGTCTTTTTCAAAAGAGGTGTATTAAAAGCTCTTTAGAGGTATTAATTTTGTTATTTGAACATGAAATGTGGTATAATAACTTTATAATTTTATTTGGTGCAATTTTGTAACATATTTTTGGTAGGTGCTTCACAAAAAAATCATTTTTAGCATACCGAAAATGGAAAATGATATTTTTATTAAATGAAAAATAGAAGTTTCTTCGTCAACATTGTTCTTTGTTCCATTATTCATTATTGCGTAGAATATGGGCATATTTCAACAAACTATGCCATGAATGAGGCCATAGCATCCGTCATTTGGCCCGAAACCGAAGAATCTTCGCAGGAGATAGCTCATTTCTATGAACACCTTTTCAACCCAGTTGGTGTATCCCAAGTTTATTATTTTTGGTGGATACTAGGAAATATATAACGACACCAAGCGAAGGTCTTGCATCATTTCGAGTTTTCTTGAATTTTCTGTAATTTTCTAAGCCGGTTTTAGGAAAATGTCAAGACGGCGGGCGTTACCTTTCGTAGGTAGAGGATTAATATTGTGAAACTATTGGTGTATCTCTAAAGAAATAGGTACTTGTGTATCTAAAAATGATTTTTACAAAAAATCATGAGCAAACTATGAGGCACATGTAGTTCAAATTTGGCCGGGTTTCAACTGAATCGGTAGAAATTTGTGTTTTTCAAAAGAGGTGTATTAAAAGCTATTGAGAGGTAGTAATTTTGTTATTTGAACATGAAATGTGGTATAATAAATTTATAATTTTATTTGGTGCAATTTTGTAACATATTTTTGGTAGGTGCTTCACAAAAAAAACATTTTTAGCACACCGAAAATGGAAAATGATATTTTTATTCAATGAAAAATAAATGTTCCTTCGTCAACATTGTTCTTTGTTCCATTATGCATGCTTGTGTAGAATATGGGCACATTTCAACAAACTATGCCATGAATGTGGCCATAACATCCGTCATTTGGCCCGAAACCCAAGAATCTTCGGAGGAGATAGCTCATTTCTATGAACACCTTTTCAACCCAGTTGTCGTATCCCAAGTTTATTATTTTTTGTGGATACTAGGACATATATAACGACACCACGCGAGGGTCTTGCATCATTTCGAGTTTTTTTGAATTTTCTGCAATTTTCTACGCCGGTTTTAGGAAAAAGTCAAGACGGCGGGCATTACCTTTCATAGCTAGGGGATGAATATTGAGAAACTCTTGGTGTATCTCTGAAGAAATAAGTACGTGTGTATCTAAAAATGATTTTTACAAAAAATCATGAGCAAACTATGAAGCACCTATAGTTCAAATATGGCCCGGTTTCAACTAAATCGGCAGAAATTTTCTTTTTCAAAAGAGGTGTATTAAAAGCTATTGAGAGGTAGTAATTTTTTTATTTGAACGTCAAATGTGGTATAATAACTTTATAATTTTATTTGGTGCAATTTTGTAACATATTTTTGGTAGGTGCTTTACAAAAAAAAACATTTTTAGCACACCGAAAATGGAAAATGATATTTTTATTCAATGAAAAATAATCGTTTCTTCGTCAACATTGTTCTTTGTTCCATTATGCATGCTTGTGTAGAATATGGGCATATTTCAACAAACTATGCCATGAATGTGGCCATAACATCCGTCATTTGGCCCGAAACCCAAGAATATTCGGAGGAGATATCTCATTTCTATGAACACCTTTTCAACCCAGTTGTCATACCCAAGTTTATTATTTTTGGTGGATACTAGGAAATATATAACGACACCAAGCGAAGGTCTTGCATAATTTCGAGTTTTCTTGAATTTTTTGTAATTTTCTAAGCCGGTTTTAGGAAAATGTCAAGACGGCGGGCGTTACCTTTCGTAGGTAGAGGATTAATATTGTGAAACTATTGGTGTATCTCTAAAGAAATAGGTACTTGTGTATCTAAAAATGATTTTTACAAAAAATCATGAGCAAACTATGAGGCACATGTAGTTCAAATTTGGCCCGGTTTCAACTGAATCGGCAGAAATTTGTCTTTTTCAAAAGAGGTGTATTAAAAGCTATTGAGAGGTAGTAATTTTGTTATTTGAACATGAAATGTGGTATAATAAATTTATAATTTTATTTGGTGCAATTTTGTAACATATTTTTGGTAGGTGCTTCACAAAAAAACCATTTTTAGCACACCGAAAATGGAAAATGATATTTTTATTCAATGAAAAATAAATGTTCCTTCGTCAACATTGTTCTTTGTTCCATTATGCATGCTTGTGTAGAATATGGGCACATTTCAACAAACTATGCCATGAATGTGGCCATAACATCCGTCATTTGGCCCGAAACCCAAGAATCTTCGGAGGAGATAGCTCATTTCTATGAACACCTTTTCAACCCAGTTGTCGCATCACAAGTTTATTATTTTTGGTGGATACTAGGACATATATAACGACACCACGCGAAGGTCTTGCATCATTTCGAGTTTTTTTGAATTTTCTGGAATTTTCTACGCCGGTTTTAGGAAAAAGTCAAGACGACGGGCATTACCTTTCATAGCTAGGGGATGAATATTGAGAAACTCTTTGGTGTATCTCTGAAGAAATAAGTACTTGTGTATCTAAAAATGATTTTTACAAAAAAATCATGAGCAAACTATGAAGCACCTATAGTTCAAATTTGGCCCGGTTTCAACTAAATCGGCAGAAATTTTCTTTTTCAAAAGAGGTGTATTAAAAGCTATTGAGAGGTAGTAATTTTGTTATTTGAACATCAAATGTGGTATAATAACTTTATAATTTATTTGGTGCAATTTTGTAACATATTTTTGGTAGGTGCTTTACAAAAAAAAACATTTTTAGCACACCGAAAATGGAAAATGATATTTTTATTCAATGAAAAATAAATGTTTCTTCGTCAACATTGTTCTTTGTTCCATTATGCATGCTTGTGTAGAATATGGGCATATTTCAACAAACTATGCCATGAATGTGGCCATAACATCCGTCATTTGGCCCGAAACCCAAGAATATTCGGAGGAGATATCTCATTTCTATGAACACCTTTTCAACCCAGTTATCATACCCAAGTTTATTATTTTTGGTGGAAACTAGGACATATATAACGACACCACGCGAAGGTCTTGCATCATTTCGAGTTTTCTTGAATTTTCTGGAATTTTCTAAGCCGGTTTTAGGAAAAAGTCAAGACGGCGGGCATTACCTTTTGTAGCTAGGCGATGAATATTGAGAAACTCTTGGTGTATCTCTGAAGAAATAGGTACTTGTGTATCTAAAAATGATTTTTACAAAAAAGCATGAGCAAACTATGAGGCACATGTAGTTCAAATTTGGCCCAGTTTCAACTAAATCGACAGAAATTTGTCTTTTTCAAAAGAGGTGTATTAAAAGCTATTGAGAGGTAGGAATTTTGTTATTTGAACATGAAATGTGGTATAATAACATATTAATTTTATTTGGTGCAATTTTGTAACATATTTTTGGTAGGTGCCTCACAAAAAAACATTTTTAGCACACCAAAAATGGAAAATGATATTTTTATTCAATGAAAAATAAAAGTTTCTTTGTCAACATTGTTCGTTGTTCCATTATGCATTCTTGTGTAGAATATGGGCACATTTCAACAAACTATGCCATGAATGTGGCCATAACATCCGTCATTTGGGCCGAAACCCAAGAATCTTCGAAGGAGATAGCTCATTTCTATGAACACCTTTTCAACCCAGTTGTCGTATTCCAAGTTTATTATTTTTGGTGGATACTAGGACATATATAACGACACCACGCGAAGGTCTTGCATCATTTCGAGTTTTTTTTGAATTTTCTGGAATTTTCTAAGCCGGTTTTAGGAAAAAGTCAAGACGGCGAGCATTACCTTTCGTAGCTAGGGGATGAATATTGAGAAACTCTTGGTGTATCTATGAAGAAATAGGTACTTGTGTGGGCATGAATATTTAGAAACTCTTGAGGGGCCCACACCACCAGCAGGCGCTGCCAAGGATCCACCCGCGCCCAAGCATTGTATGGGGGCTCCAGGGGCCGCCTCCTGGTCTCCTTTGAACTTCCTTGACCCTCCGGGACTATTAAAACTTTTGGCTTTTGAATCGTCCAATTCTGAGAATATTTCCAAAACAACTTTTCTGAAACTAAAACCTCTATTCAAAATATTGGCCGATATTCCGATAAATCGGTCGATTTATCGCTTATCGGTGTCTAGCCGATAAGATAATTGACCAATATTTTGTGTGATATTCCGATATTTTGGCAGATATTCTGATATTTCAACCGATATTCCGATAAATCGACCGCTTTACCACTTGTTAGGGGTCGACCGGTAAGTTCCCGATAAGCGATATCTTGAACAGCAGAAAACAGGAACTGGCACTGTGTCATCTTGTCAATAGGTTAGTCCCGGAAAATTGATAAAAATGACATAAAGTGTAAGGAAAACATGTAGCATATGGCATGAAAATAATATGGAAATCAGAAATTAATGATACGTTTATGACGTATCAATATGTAAGCATGTAATCCTTTGTACCTTGCATGTAACGCAAGACTTTCTTTGCGGCATTCCAGTGGTCTGGTCTTGGATTTGATTGGAATCTGCCAAGCATTTTCATTATAAAATTCAAGTCAGGGCGTGTGCAAACTTGTGCATACATGATGCTTCCGACAGCTGAAGCATAAGGAACCGACTTCATCTCATCAGTTTCAATTTGGTTCCTCGGACATTGAAATGTCCCAAACTTATCGCTCTTAACTATAAGAGCAGGTGAGGGAGAGCACTTATGCATATTGTATTTCTTAAGTACTCGCTCAAAGTATGCCTTTTGGGATAGTCCTAACATCCCCTTTTGGCCTATCTCAGTAAATTTCAATGCCTAGAACATAAGATGCTTCACCAGATCCTTCATATAAAAATTAGATGACATGAAATTCTTGGTCGCATGCAGCATATACTTATCACTGCATGCCAACAATATGCCATCTACGTATAGGACTAAAATTGTGAATCTACTGCCTTTCAACTTAATATAAATGCAGTTGTCCACGAATTTTCCGTAAACCCAAAAGTTTGAATGATCATGTCGAACTTGAGGTACCATTGTCTTGAAGCCTGCTTCAAACCATAGATGGATTTATTTAGACGACACACCAGGTGTTCCTTTCCTTCCACGACAAAACCTTCCGGCTAAGTCATGTAAACATCTTCATTAAGGTCACCATTCATAAGTACCATACTAACGTCCATTTGATGCAGTTCTAGGTCGAAATGAGCTACTATAGCCATGTAAATCCTAAAAGAACCCTTTGATGACACATGAGAAAAGTACGCATTGTAATCGACACCTTCTCCCTATGTAAAACCTTTTGCCACAAACCGTGCTTTGAACCTTTCAACATTCGCTTTGGAATCATACTTGGTTTTGTAGACCCATTAGCAGCCTACTCTTTTAGCACCATTGGGAAGTTCTACTAAGTCCCAAACATCATTTGAGCTCATAGATTTTAACTCTTCTTTCATGGCACCTTGCCACTTAGAAGAATTCGTACTTCTAATGGCTCCTTTATATGATGTTGGATGGTCCAGCTTTCCGATATCACGTACATCCTCACTCATGTAAGTGACATAATCTTCTGAGATGGCTTTCTTCCTAGGTCGTTGTGATCTTCTCACAAGGGGAGTTGGTGGAGGAGCATCATTATTTTGAGGATCTTTTTCATTATATCTATGGTGATCCTCTCCTCCTTCTGGAATTTCATTATTGTTTTTCAGGATTACCATTGGGTTCATGATCTAAATTACAAGATTCAGAACCATCATTAGACGTCACACTATTTTGAATTCGTAAAACGACCTCTTGGATGGTTGGGCATGGAGCACATACCCGCTTCTCCTCTAGGTCGATCTTTCTTAATTCAGTGACCTCATTATCCTCAAAAAACACCGCTTGTCGAGTCTCCACAAACTTAGTGGTATAGCCTAGACAATAAAAGTGATATATCTTTCCCCTATGTGGGTATCCAATAAACAAACAACTAATTGTTTTTGGATCTAATTTCATAAGTTGTGGATTGAACACTATAGATTCAGCAGAACAACCCCACACACGTAAATAGTTCAAGCTCGGTTTTCTTTCCGTCCATATCTCATAAGGCGTGTTCGGTGCTGAATTGGTGGGAGCAAGATTTAATATGTGTGTGGCAGTCTTTAATGCCTCCATCCATAGGCTTACTGGCAAAATCGCATGACTGGGCATACATCGCACCATATCCATAAGTGTGTGATTCTGACGCTCATCCACTCCATTCTGCTGAGGTTCACTAGGCATTGAGTACTGGGCAACAATTCCATTTTTAGCGAGAAACTCTGCATAAGGTCCTGGAATTTTCCCAAGGAGCATGTCTACCATAATACTCTCCCCCAGGATCAGATCGTACAACTTTTATTTTAACATTCAGCTGGTTCTCAACTTCGGGTTTGAACAATTTGAACTTGTCCAAAGCTTCCGATAGATCACGTATAGGATAAATATACCCATATCGGGAAAAGTCGTCTGTAAACATGATGAATGAATCAAAACCATCTATATACTTAACGTTAAGGGGTCCACATATGTCAGTGTGAATAAGTTGTAGGACACCTCATGCTCGTACTGCTCCTTTCTTAATTATTTTACATATTTTCCTTTTATGCAGTCAACACATTTGTCTGCATTGGAGAAGTCCAATGGAAATAGTACGTCATTTTTAATGAGTCTTTCAATTCTTCCCCTTGAAATGTGGCCCAGACGACGATGCCACAATTTCGAATAAGTGTTGGTACCCTTCCATTTATTCTCATCAATACACACATTACTCATATGCAAAACATAATCATTCGATGATAACATATATAATTTGCATCGTCTGACACCGAAACCTACATATTTATTACAATGTTTCAAAACAAATTGTTTGTGACCAAACAAACATTCATACATGTTATCTAAGACAAGAGACTGAAATCAAATTCCTACTCAAAGTAGGTACATAAAAAACATTATTTCAATGAATGCTATGGCCGGTGTGGAGCTCCAAGGTTAGTGACCCTACAGCTTAAACATCAGCTTCAACATCATTTGCTACTTAAGACTTCTTGTACTGTTTGTTGTGGTTTGGTTCATATTGAATCCCTGCACAGAGTTAGCAACATGAGTAGTTGCTCCTGAATCAATCCACCATGACGTAGAGGAGAAATCAAAATAAAATAATTCATAAAAAAAGTGATTTCATTTGTACCTTTCTTCATCATCCATTTAATATAGGCTGGACAAACCTTTCTGAAATGGCCTTCTTTCTTGAAATGAAAGCAACTGTTTTCAACAACAGCGAAGCTTCCATAAGACTGTCCCATCTTCTTTCCTTTAGACTTCTGCATATCCTTTTTTAAGGTCTTCTTTGGAGGCTTGGAAGGACTAGGCACATCATGCTTTCTCTTGTTAAAGCCAACATGAGAGGCATGTTCATTGATTTGTTTCAACAACCTTTCCTCCTCCTGGACAATCCGAGAGCCTATCTCATTGAGTGACCACTTTTCCTTCATGGATTTGTAGTTGATCTTTAATTTATCAAACTCTTCAGGGAGGGACCCCAAAATCATTATGGTGAGTAGACTATCACTGAGTTCACATTGTAAAGCCTTCAGCTTGCGCGAAGCATTAATCATTCTCGGTACATGGATCCTTACTTTGCCATCACTTTTATACTTCACAAGGAGCTTCCGAAATTGCTCAGTTGCATAGACCTTTTAGGAGCCTTTGAATTCCTCCTCCAAGGCCGCCATAAATTCCTTGTAAGTATCTTTCTTGGGGAGAGCCCCAATAATATGAGCTGAAATGGATGATTGCATCAGAAGCATTCCAACATGACTAGATTTGTCCCACTTCTCCATTTTTGAGTCATAAGTTTTCTTAAATTCATCATACCCCGCGACACCATTTGCAGGTGTCGTGGGCTTATCCTCCCTTAAGGCATAATCAAATTCGCTGAAAACCAAACTTAGCTCGATTCAATTCTTCCAGCGTGGGAAATTACTCCCTGTCAATTCCTCGACAGTGTCATAGCGTATCACAGTGGAAGCTGAAAATTTCATATAGATGTTAAAATTGCATGAATACAAAACTTTATGTTGGTAAAGAGGAATAAACATGCCATAATCATCAAAAAAAAATCTAATTCTATGCCAAAACACCGTTGGGCAGAAATGCACAAAGTTAGAAACAACATAAGGGGACGACATGCAAAATTAACACAACGTTGGCCAGAATTAATTTTACAATCATGACATTATCAAAAATAAGCATAAAAATTAATAACATAAGGAAACAACATTATTTGATGCTTAAATTGATTACACAACATAATAGCATATTAAATATTCTAAACAAAAAAATCTTGTTGGTTCATTTTTTTTAGAACAATAACATGTTTATTACTACCTCCGGTCCGTATTAACTGTCGCTGATGTGTGTTGTCCCTCTGAAAATTTGTATACAGGTAGCGACAATTTTTCTAGATCGGAGGGAGTATCATAATTTAGGCAATTTTTCCTGTTCTTTAAACAGTGCACAAAACTCACCAAAAAAACAGAAACTGAAAAAAGGAAAAAAGGACAAAAAATCCATTTTATTCTCGGCCCATCCTTTTCTTCTCGGCATGGGCTGGAAACCAAGTCGCAAGAGGCAGCCCAAAAAGCAGCCCGGAGATCCCTAGAGCTTGGCCCAACAAGCCATCGAGACCATTATAAGCGTGTAGCTATCTGCGCTGTCGGATCTCATCCAACGGCCAGCCTGGTTTTCCGGTCGAACATAGTGAGGCCCCGGTGGAAACAAAAATGAAACTAATCTCATTCTCCACTCTCTCTCCTCGATTCACTCTCGAGCTCGACAGGGGAGGCGGCGCCTGCGGTGACAACACCCACCGCGCCCGATGAGAGAGATGAGAGACTACGGCGGCGACGGCGCGCCGTCCTCCCCCTTCTTTTAGCTGCTCTACAGCGATTCCATCGGCCAAAACTCGCCTTGAGAGAGAGAGAGAGAGAGAGAGAGAGAGACGACGGAGAAATCGGCGCATCGCCCTCTCCCCTCCATTCCGACGCGGTCGTTATGCTCAGCAGAGGAGTGTGCGCTGGCGAGAGCCCGCGCGCCCTCCCGTTGAGCATGGTTGTCGACGTCGTTCACATACGGGCGGCGAGGAGTTGTGCTCGCCGGCGGAAACAGCGGCCATTCGGGTGAAGACGGCGACGACCGGCACAGTGGCCGACGAGCGTGTCTGTACCGCACCAAGTGTGTTTTCCACGCATGCTCTCCGATTGGAGGGAACGGTGTCGCGGAGCCATCGCCCTCGTGCATCCAAGGGTGTGAAACGTCCCCGAAGGGAGGAGGCAATGACGTGGCTTCATTCTTGGTATAATTCCGGTATGATTCCGGTATCAACTTTTTTGTGCCAAAATCGCATCATGGTCGATAATGGGGTTCCAGGGTTTGGCAGAAAGGGATTTTCTTTTATTTTCCTTATTAATTTCGTACTCCCATCCTTCTAATTTCTTAAGCATGACTAACAAGGGATCAAAATAATTAACCAAAACATAATTTTCTTAACTGAAATATAAATTGTTAATTAAATTTGATCAATCATCATTAAGAGTGCACGTTTAGGGATCCGAGTAAAAAACATAAAGCGGGATTGCCTAAACATCAGCTTATTAGCCGAAACATGATCGAATAGATCCATAATTAGGGTTCTAGTTCTATCACTGTGGGCTCTGATACCAATGTTAGAAGTAAAAACAATCTATAACCAAGGAGCGACAGCAATCTAGAACACCAAACAACAATAGATGCATAACAGAGAGGGGTAGAGGGTGATCACATAGTCCAGCACTTGTAGCCGTCCGCGCCTGCATGATGCAAGCTTGATTAACAGAGGGTTTGGGAAAACTCCTGATCCCCTCCGGTCTTCAGCGGCACTGCCCTGGCACTGAGGGGTAGATTGATCTTCCTCCCAACTGAGCCTCCGTAGATCCGTAGGGTTTTTGGGGATATCGGGGAGGAGGTATTACAGATGGTCAACTCAGGTGAAAACATTGTTGCCAGTCTCCCCTCTCCTTGTATGGCGCAGGCAACGGGGGACTAAACCATCGATTGGTTTTGGCACCCCCGATCAGAGCGCGTCGTTAGCGATGGGTGAGGCACGAACGTTGATTCATGGGCCTCCCCTTTAACGTCATTATGTTTGTCTAACAGTTTTCTTTTCCTTTTATTTTCTTTCCTGTTAAAACTGATCAACCAACAGAGGGCACTTAGGTCATTTCAACACACTTTAGGTGAAGCCACATCAGCACCCGTCGTTGAAACAAACAGACATAAGATAGCTCCAACCTTTCAGCCCATGCCCAGCTCGCAGCCAGCGCTGATTCTGGAAGCTCCAGTCGTAGGAGCCACAGTCGTGGACCTCCGGCCCAAACAAACACGCCCTTAGCAAGGTACCTTATTGTATTTCTTATTTTAGTTGTTGATTTACATTGTCATGGGGTTTCCCTCAAAAAAAAAACCATTGTCATGCGTTGGTATGAGAATATGAGGTGCACGAGACCATTTTACTTTGTTTCAATTACTATCATTTTAGTTGAGTGATATGTTATTTTGAGCATGCGCTCCAATATAGTTCTAGAATCACCACTGAACCCAACAAAAGTAATACTACAATGCAAGATCAGAGCACCCACTTGACACTATGGCCCTTGAACACGTGCCGAGTGCGCTTGTGCCGGAACATGCGGAGGCCGTGGCCGTCTTGGCCGCCGCGCTCCATTTCTACGCCGGTGAGCACAGCAAACTTCTCGCCCACCACCTTGTTGTCGTAGAAGATCTTCGCGACACAAAACTTGTTGCCTCCCATGTCGATGACCCTGAGAAGCAGAGGCTTCCAGTTCTCCTCGCCGGGCAGGGTGGCGTCTTCCCAGACGTGCTGCGGCGTGGGCGCTTCGCTGCAAGCGCCGTCCATGGTGGTGGAGAGGTCCGCTACGGCGCACAGGTGGTGGAGCTTGCTCCCAGTCGTGAAGCCCAGCCACACGCCCAGCTCGGGGACGTGCTCGGCTCTCCCCTCGAACGGCAGCTTCCAGTCTCCGACCTGCCTCCACGTCTCCATGGTGGGATCGAGGCGCGCCGTGTCGAAACAGTAGGTGCCACCGTTCTTCTTGTCCGGATCCGACGAGGACACGCAGATGGTGGTGCAGCCGTCGGCGGCGCCCGTGATAGTGGTGTAGGAGGTGATGTAGGAGGAGGGCTCATGGTGGACGAACGGGGGCGGAGAGAGGAGCCGCCATTGCCAGCGCTTGTCCATGTCGTGCATGCCGTCGAGCAGGGACCGGTACTCGAGGACCTCGAAGCAGGAGCCGGGGTGGGCCTGGTTGACGGCCTGTCCAGGGAACCGGTGCATGACATAGAGGCTGTCCTCGCCGTCGCCGCCCGGGTGGGAGACGGAGAGGCTGACGGGGTCCATCCCTTTGGCTTGGGAGAGGCCGGGCAGCGTGAGGAGGCTGACGGGGTCCATCCCTTTGGCTTGGGGCACGTCGGCGTCGAACATGCCGGTGTCGCCGGCCGTGTTGGAGAGGACGATCCTCCTGTCCTGGCCGCCGCGCGGCGCGAAGAGGTCGAACCACTCCAGGCCGGGAGACGCCGCGCTGGTGTCGAAGCTCGTGATCGGCTTTGGCAGCCGCGTCAACGTCGTGGTGTATTCCTTGTTGTTGATCTTCTCGTTGTCCGCTGCCGCCGCCGCCTCCTGTACGGACGGGTAGAAGAGATACTTGGCGGCGTCGAGACGGTGCAGCGAGTAGGTGTCGTCGAGGCCCCACCTCCGCGACACCAGATTCAGAAACCGCCGGGGAAACATGGTCTGCACGAGATGATCAGCTGGGTTGCGGCGGCGCAATCTTCTGATGATGTAAAAGCTAGGTTTCGCGGTCCTGGCCGTCAGCCGTCAGGCTATCGATGGGCTGCCGTATGGGCAGTTCTACTTACATGGACCAATATATATGATGCATGTATAACAAACTCAAACTCAACGTGTTGAGGTTCCGTCTCGCTAGGGTTTCACGTTCTCTCGCCGCCTCCAGGCGACGTTGAGGTTCTTCCCCTACTCCCGGCCAGAATCTCTCGATCGATCGCTCGGGCTGACTAAGGGGCAAGCTAGTCTCGCTTCCCGGCCTTGGTGATCTGTTTTCGAGTCTGGTTCCCCGTGAGTTTTTAGGGTTTGATCGGCGAACTCGGCAATGGCGGCAGGATCGTCAAGGAGCGGAGGGGGCAATGATTTGGAGGCCATGATAGAACAGCTTGGCCTAAAGGAAGGTGATCTGGATGATGTGGTTTTTGAGGAGGTGGTAGAGAGGCCGGAGGAAGCTGATCGATGGCTCGCGATTGCTAGGGTTTATACGGAAAAGGAGTACAGTGAATTTTGGTTCAAGAAAAACATGATTACTGCGTGTGATATTGCCCAGCAGGTCCGCATCCGAACCCTTGAAGGCAACCTCTATACGATGCAATTTAGCTGCCTCGGGGACTGGGAGAAGGTGATGGACGGTGGTCCGTGGAATTTCAGAGGGAACCCCGTTGTATTAGCTCCGTATGATGGATTTACAAAGCCCTCAAAAATTGAGCTGAACTTCATTAAAATTTGGATTCAAATCCATGATCTTCGTGATGGATGTTTGCCGATGGTGAAGGCGTTATCTTCCAAGGTGGGAGAGTTCATTGTTTCGGAGCCTGCCTCTACGGATTTCTCTAGAAATTTCGTTAGGATTAAAGTCAAGCTAGACGTAAGAAAGCCACTGCGTAATCTTGTTTCTATCAGTCGGGCTGGGCAGCGTGAGATATTCATGGTGAAGTTCGAGAAACTCCCAGATTGGTGCGCAGTTTGTGGATGATGGGTCATGTATACAAGGAACATGGCTCTGGTCTCCACCCCCTTCGGCGCTGGTTTTCAAGGACCTGCGCGCTTCGTGGAGCATTAGAGATACTGGTAGACCAAGTTGCGCTAGAGGTAGTCAAGGTGGCAGAGGCCATGGTCGTGGAAATCTAGGAGGGAGGGGTGTTGTCCCCGCCGAAAGAGAAGAGGAGGTCTTGGAGGATCAAGACATGGAGTCCAAGGAGGATGATGGAGATGATGGAAACCGCAAGAGGGCAGCGTTAGCACATGCAAGTGCCCCTGCTGGACAGGTGGGTGTCGAATCTGTATCTCAACAAGTCCCTCGGGTGAACCAATCGGGTTTCGATTAAGAGAACGTATAGGCACTGGTGACAATTGTCGGCTAGACAGGGGGCACGTTTAACCAGGTTCGGGGCCCTCGTAGAGATAAAACCCTTACTCCTGCCTCTTTCGATCTGTATTCATGAGTAGATCGGTTACAATGGTGGATTGCTCAAGTCGATAGTATGATCTCGATCTCAAGGCTTGATGGTGCGGTATTGCTTGGTCCCCCTCCTGGTGGTTCTCCTGTCCTTACATAGGTGGCCACGTCTCAAACCGTACCTGAGGAGGACTCGAACCCTAATCTAGAGTCGGTTACAAGTTTCCTAACTTGACCCGCAAGGCCTAGCGGGTGGGCTTCAATTGGGCCTTCTAGAATAGTCCACGACACTTCCTTTGGAGCTTAGGCCGTGAGCCTGAGACCGGGTAGGCTCACCCGACAGGCCTAGAATCCATCCCTTCGTCAGTAGCCCCCGAGCGTTTACTCGGCTGAGAATCTGTCGGGTGGACGCTCAAAACTTATCTTGATTTATCTTCGACTGGTGGCTTCAATCGTTTGAAGAGGATGTGTATCATGTATGTGATGCATTTCTTGTACTCGAGTACCGAGAAAATAAAAATGCATGTGTGTTTGGCTGTTTTCGCAGAAGGATGTGGCTCAGTTTCTTGGCTCTCCCGAAAGCTCAGGGCCAATTAATTGCATCTAGGGCAAAAACAGTTCTGGCCTACGCAGATTCAAGACCTCCGACTCGAATCTGGTGAGGTCATCATTACGACTGGGCCGTGGAGGTCTTACCGGGTCGAACTTAACCTAAAAGGGTACCCGGCGCGTCCGCTAGGATTTTTCTTCGTTTTGTTGACACGGAATTTCACCGGAGGACGCAGCTTGAGTGCGATTCCAGGCCCTCAAGAGAGATCTTTTGGATCTTACCTTCGTATTCGAAAGAATACAGCATCCAGATGTGCCTAGTCGGCCGAACGATCCAGGGAATTGATGTGCGTACATCGTATAACCGAGTGGCCGGAACTGCATACTCGCAAGTTTTGTCCAGGGATATTTCGAGTGAAAATGTCTCCCTTGTTTTTGTGCACACAGTTTTTGTGCTTTGTAGTTTTCTATCCATACGAAAGAGTTTTCGTGTTTGGAAACCTTGTCATACCCATTCGAAAAGAAGTTTCGTGTCTGGGGCTTTTATGCAAAAAGAGTTTTTCGCGTCTTGATTCTCCCATACGAAGTTATTTCGTGTTTGAGCCTTTTATCCGAAAAAGTCTTCTCGCCCTGATTTGCCCATACGAAGTTTCTTCGTGTTTGGGGCTTTTATCCGAAAGAACTTCGAGCCTGATGACGTTCACAATGACGTCGTAGCGCACTTTATCCTCCCGATGGGACATGACGGAGTGAGAACAGATGTGCTGGCCCACCTTGTCAGCTTTTTGACCGGAAACGAGACGTCGTTTCCGGTTTTCCCGTGAGCCGCGCGCAGTAAATGCGCACGATCTTCTGTTAAGATCGTGGCACGAAACAGCGTTCACCGCCCTTTCATTTCGGCTTCACGCGTGGCAGCCGCGATGGGTGCCACGTTGCTTGATGAGCGGCCAGGATTGGATGACTTCATGTATATATACGGTCCTTAGGTAAAAGGTAAAAATTTCCCGTCATTCGCTTCCATCCTTCGTCTTCCTCGCGCTCATCTCTTTCTCTGTGAGCTCGCACCAGCACCCATGGCAGGAGGCAAGAAATGTAGCGCCGCGGTCTCCTCCTCGCAGGCGCCCGAAGAAGTTCCCACGGCACCTGCTCCGCGCTCCGGCGACTGGCGCTCTGCTAACACCACGCAGAAAAGCATCAAGGAGATGCAGAGGGAGGGACTGCTGCCTCCCGACGCGAGAAGCGAGTTCGCCTCGGCAAAAAGGAAGAGGTACCCAATCCCCGCGCGAACGAGCGCGTGATCTTCGCGGATCACGTCTCGCGCGGGCTCTCACTCCCCCCTCCATCCCTTCTTCGTGGCATTGCTGTATGTCTACGGCATACAGCTCCACGACCTGCCTCCGAACGCGGTACAGCACATCTCGTGCTCTGCGAGTGCTTCCTCGACATCCGCCCGTACTGGGGCCTTTGGAAGGCCCTGTTCAAGGTGCGGGCTTTCTGTGAAAGATCGCGGGTGGAAACTGAGCTTGGAGAGACGCTGCGCACCGGCGGCTTCGGAATCCAGGCGAAGTCGGATACCCTCTACTTCGACATGCAACTCATCGACTCCGCGCAAGGGTGGAGGAAGAAGTGGTTCTATATCGTTGATAACAGCGTGGGTGGAGTTAACGAATTCCACCCGTTCGCTGTCTTGAAGCGGCGAAAGTCTTGGGCGCACACGCTCTCAGTCGAAGAGAGCCGCATCGTCGCCCCGCTACTCTCCAAGGTTGCAGCACTCCGCGACCAAACCGCGGGGGTCGTGCTGAACGGCTTGCATCTGGCGAGCGTGTTCCTCAAGCGCAGGATCCAACCCCTGCAGGCGAGGCCCTCTACCATGTGGGAGTACCAAGGCGCTGAAGACCCCAGCCGAGTGAGCCGAGAAGAACTCTCGAATGCAGAGTTTGAGAAGAAAATCGCGGCCATCACTAAACTGAAAGTGGGCGAATCTTTTGTTGATTGCCCAATCGCAGCATTTGAAGCTTCGAATCCTCCTCCATCTGATGTAAGTCCAATTCTCTTTCTGTCTTTTAACTTTTCCTTTCTTTGCTTGGGAGTTTGTCGACTTAATGTCTTCTTCCCTTCTTCTTGTTTTCCTTCTGTAGAGCCTAGCGGTAGCAACCTGCTACCCGCTAGTTTCTGGTGAAGAGGCCTCGGACTTGTTGGCGAGCAATCTGGATGTCCCTGCTGATACCAGTGTTGCCGACGCCGATTCGAGCTCCGATCGTGGCTCTTCGGATGACGTGGAGGAATCGGGTAGCGATCTTCGCCACCGCAAACGCCGTCGGGCGGGAGACGATGAAGCCACTTCCAAGGATAACTCCTTGGGTGGAGGATCTGACAAGGAGCCCCTCACCCTGAACCCACTGAGTGTGCGCGCTCCTCCCGCTCCCAAGCCGAAGATCCAGACCGCCTGAAATGAGGATATGTTGGATGATGATGACGACGAGTAAGTTTCTTCCTTTATCTCTCTAGTAGAAAGTTTTCTTCTTGCTCTTCCTTATGCTGTTGTTTCTCCTTCACGACAGGCTCCAATCCATCAGCCCTGGCCAGTTCGCCTCTTCTCTTCCTCTTGAAAGGAGGAAGGATGCAGCTGCAGGTGGAACTCCAACTGCTAGGACTGTTCAGAATTCGCCGAGTCCAACCCCAACGGTTGCGGCTGCGGAGTATAGATTGCCTAGCTTTGCGGTTGGAGCCTCGACTTCGAAAGAAGTGTCGGGTAGCTCGGCTGATCCTATGTGCATCGCCCAGGGCCAGGTAAGCTTTACCCTTGTCATTGCAGTTCGTTTAGGATTTTTATCGGGTGCACGGCAGTGCTCCCGATGGGAGTATCCCCCGAGGCTGTAGTTAATCGCTTGCGATTGACTACAGGCTCAAGAACTTAAGCTTTTTCCTTCTCTTCATTTTATCGGGTGCACGGCAGTGCTCCCGATGGGAGTAGCCCCCGAGGCTATACTCGACTGTTTACAGTCGTGAATAGGCTCAATCTTCTCTTCCTTCTCTGATTTCTTCATCTTCATGTTTTTGCAGTCTCTTCTTGACTCCCTCGCAGCCATTGGCCGCCGCGTTATTTCGGCTGAGGCAGATTGCGTGACCCTTCGGGCAGATCGCGATCGACTCATCTCGGAAGGCCAGCTTCTCCAAGGTAAGTTGATCTACTCCTTCTATTTAATCTTTCCGGTCATGTGAATTCCTTTGTGTTTTAAACTTATTGCTGTGTAGCTCAAGCCGAAGTGCTGAAGGCCGAGAAGATGGATGTTGTCACTCGGGTGAACACCCTGGAGGCTGAGTTGGAAACTGCTCGAAAGGAACTTGAATCCTCTAGCAAGCAGTCGACTGACTTCGAGGGGAAGCTCGCTGATGCCCAGGACGCCCTGAAGAAATTCGAGGAGGCTGGTGCCAAACAGAACGGTGATCTTGTTGACTTCCTTCTCCCTCTGGCCCAGAACTTCGCGAGTAAGTTGTACTTGGTCTCCGTTGTTTTTTTACTAGCCTGGTGTGTCCTTGGGGTTAATGTCGCCTCTTTGCATGTGTCCTTGGCGTCGCGCTGGAGCTACCCGGGGTTCCTCGAGTGGATGCGATGACGGATTCTTGCGCTCAGCTCCGGAAGCACGCGAGTGGGATCCGCTCCCTCATTGGCGATGCCGTTCAAGTGCTGACGCAACTCCACGAGCGCCTTCTGGTGGATGTTGCGGTTCCGCCTACGCTGGGTGGTCTCCTGAAGGTGTTCCTGGAGGATGATCTCCTTCAGGCCTATTCGGTTGCCCAATCTGAGTGCGGGGCGAAGACTGCCATCCAGTTCGCGTTGGCGCACGGAGTCGAAGGTCTGGACGAAGCGTACTCGAACCTTCCCGTCGATGCTTCTACGGGCAGAAAGGTAGCGCTTCGTCCTTTCGGCGATCCAGCTGGAGTCCTTGCTCGAAAGCAAGTTGATTTGATCACTCGTGCTAGTCGCAAGGGGCAGTCTGTCGTGAGTGGCAGCACTTCCGCAGTTCCATAGGATAGATTTTATTTAGTTTGTTTCTCCGATATAATGAACCTTGGGATGTATTCCCGTATTTCTGTCTTTAATCGAAACGTCATTTTGATATTTGAGATGTGATTTTTGTACTTGATTATCATGAGTTCCTCCCGATGAGTATCCCCCAAGCACCTGTCGAATAGGCGGTTTATTTCTTGAGTGCGGTGTCTTGAATTCTTCCTTAACTCTTCTTATATTCTTCCAGGTAACAGGTCTTGTCGCAGGGTCTTCGAGTGGATTTGCCGCACGAGCGGATCCCCTTGTTGCTGCTGTTGGTACCTTTGCCGGCCTCCGTGATCGTGTCGCGGATAGTGAGCGCAAGATGAAAGCTTTGCGTGGAGTGGCTGATGTAGCCAAGTCCAAACAGAAACTTGCGTTTGAACGTAAGCAGTTTGTGATGGAAGAATTGGCAGCTGTTGCCAAGGATATGCTTTGTAAGTACTTCAACCCCCTAGCACTCTGTGTCTTCTTTCTTTCTTTGACTCTCTGTAGCTTTATTTGCAGTTGTTCAGCCCGACGAACGGTGTGAAAAGCATTGGGTGGAAAACCATATTCTTCACGAAGCCAGTAGTTCAAAACCACATGCAAATAACTTCTGGTCTGACCGTAGTCGAGGCTTTGTTCTGGCTACTCTGAAGTATCGTGTGGGCCAGGCGAAGATACTGGTTGACAGTTGTCACGAGGCCCTGATAGCTTTGAATGGCGCTTTTTATCCGTTGGAGAGAGGTCCAGAAGATTTGAGCCAGCTACTCAGAACTTTCGGTCGAGTAGGTGAAATTCGGGAGTGCGTCCGTCAATAGTTGATCTGCGGGTCTTTAGTAGCACTCTCGTTTGTTCGATTATGGCATCCTGAGGTCAATTTCAACTCCGTGGCCAAGCTCCCAAATGCTCCAGTCGATATGACCTCCCATTATACAGTCGTTCGTCCTGCTGCAGAGGAGATTATTCGACTCACCTCTGAAGAGGTTAATCGGGTGTTAGCCGAGGAAACTGCTCGTCGCCATATGTAATTGTAGGATGTATGTATCCTGTCGTTTCTGTATAGTTGTCTTCAAACTTTATAAGGTGTCAATCTTGTTTGTACCTTTTGTATTATGATGCTAAGTTAGGCGTAGACCCCGTGCGTTTGGGATGTGTACCTATTTTTTAGCGTGTAAAGATCAAGAACATGAGTTGCTTATAGTTGAGAAACCATGTATTTTATTCATATGACTGAGAAGCCATGTTTTTTCCTTCGAGCTACAAGATGGCTAGTATAGCCTTATTTTTTGCAAGTAAGGTAATCCTAAGGATAGAATTTGCGGAGGTGTGCAAGGTTCAATGGATTGGAGTAGATGCCACCAGTCTTCGGATTCTTCAATCGATAAGAGCCACCTGGGATAACTTCGTGTATGATGAAGGGTCCTTCTCATGGTGGCTTCAGCTTGTGTCCTTCCTTCTGTTTGAGCCGCAGCACCAAATCTCCTACCACGAAAGCTCTGTGGCGTATACGGCGGCTGTGGTAGTTGCGTAACGACTGTTGACAGGCCGCGGATCTTGCGAGTGCAATGTCGCGTATTTCGTCGAGTGCATCCACATCTCCCGCGAGTGCCTTGTTAGAGGTTTCTTCGCTATAAGCGACGACTCGTGGGGCGCTGAACTTGACATCTTCGGGAAGGACCGCTTCAGCTCTGTATATCATGAAAAATGGCGTGTAGTTTGTTGATCGTTTCGGGGTTGTGCGGAGACTCCATAGTACGGAGGGTAACTCCTCTGCCCAGTGTCCTGCTGCTGGGTGTAGACGATCGAGTAGCCGTTTCTTTATTCCAGCTGAGACTAATCCGTTGGATCACTCGACTACCGTTGGTTTGCGGGTGAGCCACTGAAGCGAAGCTGAGGGTTACTCCTTTTTCCGTGTAGAACTGTTGTGTTTCCTTTGCTGTGAAGTTGCTTCCATTGTCGGTGATGATGTTGTGTGGTATCCTAAATCTGCACACGATGGAGTCGAGGAATTTCACGGCGCATTGGGCACTGGCCGAGGTAACTGGCATCGCTTCGATCCACTTCGTGAATTTGTCGACTGCGACGAGCAAGTGTGTATACCCTCCGGGTGTAGACTTGCGTAATGGTCCTACCATGTCTAGCCCCCATTGTGCAAAGGGCCAGGAGATTGTTATCATGTGTAGTTCCGTAGCTGGAGCATGTGGCTTAGGTGCAAATCGTTGACAGGCGTCGCACTTGTCGACTAGGTCCTTTGCGTCTCTGGCCGCTGTGAGCCAATAGAATCCTGCTCGAAAAGCTTTACCCACAATTGCTTTCCAGCTGGCGTGATGTCCACAATCTCCTTGATGTATATCTCGTAGCAATTCTTTGCCATCTTCTGGTGCTATGCATCTTTGTAATATTCCTGAGATGCTCTGTTTGAATAATTCCCCGTTGATCACTTGGAAAGCTTTGCTACGACGTACTATCTGTCGAGCCTCGCAAATGTCCGCTGGGAGCTGTTTGTTGGACAAGTATTCGAGGTATTTATGCGTCCAGACTGGTTCGACCATAAAAACTTGTCTTGAAATATAATGACTGAGCTCGATCATAGCAATTTGCGGGCTAACCTCTCTCTCTGATGCTGCGGGTGCTCCTGCGATCTTTTTTACTTTCACTGAACGCTTGAACATCCTCTCGAAATATATTCCAGGCGGTATGGGTGCGTTTGTCGACCCCATGTTAGCCAGCCTATCTTCTTCTTTGTTGCTGGATCTTGCAATATGTTTCAGCTCACACCTTTTGAAGCTTCCTTCGAGTAGGTTATACATGTCCCGATAGGCGATCATATTTTATGCGACAGCGTCGCATTCTTTCATAGTCTGTTGTACCATGAGGTTTGAATCTCCATAAATCATCAGCCGAGTGGCCCCGCACGCAATCGCCATCTTCATGCCATGTAGCAGGGTTTCGTATTCTGCGTCGTTGTTGGACGCTGGATCGTCGGGTGGAAAGTCCAATCTCAGGACGTACTGTAGCTTGTCTCCTCTAGGTGATATGAGGACGATCCCAGATCCAGATCCCTCATTCCTTTTGGACCCATCGAAGTACATGATCCAGTTGTTCGTGTATTCGGGTGGACCTGGTGTTTGTAATTCTGTCCATTCGCTTAGGAATTCCACGAGTACCTGCGACGTTAGGGAATTGCGTCCTGCGTATATGATATCCCAGGCGCCTAGCTCGATGCTCCATTTTGCAATTCTCCCAGATGCCATAGGATTGTTAATGATAGTACCGAGTGATGCGTCGTTTAGCACCGTGATGGTATGTTCCTCGAAGTAATGCTTGAGCTTTCAGGGCTGTGAGGACGACCCCGTATGCGAGCTTCTAGTAGTGGGGGTATCGATGTTTGCACGGCGAAAGCACCTCGCTGATGTAATAAATTGGCCTTTGAACTCCATATGCCTTGCCGTCCTCCGGTCGTTCGACTACGATGGCCGTGCTGATGACCTGATTTGTTGCGGCTAGGTATAGGTATAGCTGTTCTCTTTCATGTGGCGTTGCCAAAACACGCCTGCTTTGTAGTGTTCGCTTTAGATCTGCGAATGCCTGTTTTGCTTCAGGTGTCCACTTGAATTTATCTGTCTTCTTCAACAGTTTGATGAAGGGTAATGCCTGCTCGCCCAATCGTGTGATGAATCTGCTCAAGGCGGCTAATCGCCCTGCAAGCTGTTGTACACCGCGAAGATTGGTTGGCTCCTTCATTGTCAAGATTACTTGTATTTTCTCTGGGTTGGTCTCAATTCCTCTAGCGGAGACCAAGTACCCGAGAAGTTGTCCTGCAGGGACGCCGAAGACGCATTTTGTCGGGTTGAGCTTGATCCTGTACGCGTTCAGTGCATCGAACGTTTCTCTGATATCCTCGAGGAGCGTGTCCTCCACTCGAGTCTTGATGACGATGTCGTCAACGTACACTTGTACGTTCTTGCCAATGAGCTTGGCGAGGCATTTTTGCATGCAGCGCTGATAGGTTGCGCCTGCGTTCTTTAGCCCGAAGGGCATTGTTGTGTAGCAGTAAACACCGTTGGGTGTGATAAACGTTGTCTTCTCCTCATCCTCCTTTTTCATCCTGATCTGATTATAGCCCGAGTAGGCATCCAAGAAGGAGAGACGTTGGCAGCCTGCTGTAGAGTCCACGATCTGGTCGATCCGTGGTAGGGGAAATTTATCCTTGGGACAGTGCTTATTCAACGACGTGTAGTCGATGCACACGTGAAGGATGTCAGTATTCTTCTTCGGGACCAGCACCGGGTTGGCTAACCAGGTGGAAATTTTTATTTCGCGGATGAATTTTGCGGCGAGTAGTCTATTTACTTCTTCTCCGAGCGCTTTTTGCTTGGGCTCTGAGAACCGTCAGTGGTTTGCTTGATAGGCTTGACGTCTTTGAAGACTTCGAGTGAGTGCTCAGCGAACTCCCTGGGTATACCTGGCAAATCTGAAGGCTGCCAGGCGAAAATTTCCCAGTACTCACGGAGGAGTTCGACGAGCGCGCCTTCCTATGCTGGAGAGAGGGTGGTGTACACCATCGCCGTCTTCGCGGAATCTGTCGGGTGCACTTGATGCTTGCGGGTGTCGCTCTTCGCGCTGAACTCGAGCTCTGGGGCGTTCTTCTTTGTGAGGGGCATCACGGAGTGGTCCGTGGTTTTTTCTATCTCCTCCAATTCTTCTTGCATCCCAAAAGATTTTGCGATTTCGTTGAACTCGATGTCGCACTTGTTGGATTTCTGGAAGTCACCATCGATGGTGATTGTGCCATATTCCCCAGGTAGTTTGAGCTTCAAATAGGCGTAGTGTGGTACTGCCATGAATCTTGCGAACGCTGTTCGACCAAGAATGGCGTGGTACTGTGAGGTCCAGTCGACTACTTCGAAGTCAAGAAATTCTCTCATGTAATTGCGTCGGTTGCCTAGCACCACCTCCAGATTGATTGTTCCGAGTGGGCGGATCGCTTTTCCTGGAACTATCCCGTGGAAGGATGTCTCCGATTCTGCGAGTCCGTCCAAGTTCCTGTTCATCCGACGGAGTGTGTCCGCGTAGATGATGTTGATGCCGCTGCCTCCATCCATGAACATGCGAGACAACTCGTAGTTGCCAATTTGCGCGTGGATGACCAGCGCGGCGTGTCCTAGTCGATAGACTCGTGGGGGGTGGTCTTCCTTGGAGAAAGTTATTGGTTGTTCCGCCATCTTCAGGTACTCGGGTTTTGTAGGTGGGGCTTGCACAGCCATGCATATTTATCGCGTGTTCGTCTTCTGGACCCTGCGTGATGGACAGACCTTTTGTATCATGCCTAAAAGTCCTGCTGGGTTCGGGTACGCGTTGCCTCCTTGGTTTGCGACGGGCAGCGCAGGTAGTGCGGCTAGCACCACGTTCTGGTTTCCTGGTGGAGGCAGGGGTTGAGGCGGTTGGAATCCCTGGCTACCTCCTCCTGGAAGCTGCGGGTAGCCTTGACTAACTGTTGTTCTGTTTTTCTTCGAGAAGGCCTCGTGGATGTCGATGAACTTTTCTGAATCCTTGAGAAGGTGTGTTGCCTTAGTTTTCCCCGTGCGCTTATCTGTAAATAGATGTAGCGTGCAGTATCCATCGAGGTCCTCCTCGGGAGTTTTGTCCTCCGTCTTCGGTTTCCACTCGCGATTTCCGCGGCGTCCATTATCGCGGCTTTGCGTGAATTCTGCCGCCACTAGTTCTTCTCGGTCGTCGTGATCGTAGTACTTCCTTCTTTTCTTTCGACCGTGGCGATCGTCTTCTCGTGCGGGCGAGGATGCCCTTTCGTTGCGCACTGAGTCCTCTCCGTTCGCCCATCTGTCGGCTATGATCATTAGCTCTCCGATAGTTTTGGGCGCGGCTCGTCCCAGTTCTTCTCTGAAAGCAGTTCGTCGAGCGCCTTTTGCGAAAGCTTCGACTGCTACTTCCTCTGATATGTTTCCTGCCGTGTTTCTAAGTGTGGTCCATCGCTGAATATATTCGCGGGTGGACTCGCCACTCTTCTGCTTGCAAGCTCGCAGTTCCTCAATGGTCGTTGCTCTCTTATAGGTTGCCTAGAAGTTTTTGCAAAAGTCAAAGTGTAGATCGTCCCATGACCCGTAGCAAACCTTCGGCCTTGATTCGAGCCAGCTGCGTGCTGCGACCACCAGGTGCAAGTTGAGGTACTGCATATCCGTGTTTTTGTTCTCACGTTGGCATTTTACAGCCGTGAGGTAGTCTGACAGCCAGGATGAAGGTTTGAGTGAACCGTCGTATTTTGTTACTTCTGTACTGAGCTTGAACCGTTTGGGTAGAGGTGCCTCGCAAATGCTGCGAGCGAAGCATAGCGCGCCACAGGTCTCGTCGTCAGAAGAGGTGGACGGGGAACGCGCACGGTTCCTCGCTACTCGTGGTTTGTCCACCCTGTTTTGCGCGATGTATGATCGCGCGTTGTATCTTGGTTGATCACGGTCGATTTCCTTTCTTGGCTCCTTGCTGCGATGCCGTGAACGGCCGCTGCGATGTCGCGAGCTGCGATCTCGATCCCTTGGACTGCCATTACTGCTACTCGGACTATCACCGCGTCATCTGGCTTCTTTCCCTCGGGCGCGACGAGGCGATTTTTCCTTCCTTGGCGATATGCTCCTCTGCCCGCGGGTTGTTTCCTTGTGTCTTTGTGCTGCTGCCTTTTTGCGATCGTAGGAAGCGAGTCTTTGGGTTTCCATGCCCAATCCTTTCTGAACCTGCTTGTATTGTTCCGCACGGGGGTCGTTTTCCCCTGGTTGATTTACCTGCATGTAGGTGGCGGTGGCCAGTACCGCGGCAGTGGGAGTTTGCGGGTGGACGTTTCCATCCTCGTCGACGCACATAAGGGAAGGCCCGAGTGATTTGCTGATTCCGCTCAGGGAGTCGCCGTCCATAGTCGCGGTCCTCGAAGCGTATCCTTTCCTCGCAGGGCGATTCCCGACTGAAGGTGTCAAGGATAACGCGGCTCGGCGCTGGCTTGACTCATCTGCTAACCTCTTTCGCTCGGCTAGATCTCTCCGAGCTTCTTTTATTGTTGTAGCCGCTCTCACTAGATGGTAGTGGTAGGCGGTCATGTCTTCATGAGGGGCTCCGACTTCGGGTGGCTTACTCGTGCGGAGGGCCTCTTTCGCCCGGAGCCAGGCATCTCGCGAGACGCCGATGGTAGCGCGTTCTCTTGCGCTGTGTTCAGTTTCTTCGGGTGGATCTCCTGATCCTGCCATGCAGACTTGAGCCAGATATGGCCCGCGAGTCCTAGGCGTAGCTTGGAAGGTTCTCCTGATCCGAGAAGGTTCCTCTGTAGAGAGGGTATGGAAGTTGTTGGTGTTGAGGCGGATAGATTCGCCGCTTTTCGCTAAGTCGCGATCTTCATGTCGAGGTCGCGAGTCGACAGCTCCTGGGCTAGAGATCGATCCAGATTTCGATCCTTCGGGGTCGGTGAAGTGGTAGATCCCTTCTTTGTTGGTGTAGAACTGGAAGCTCCCGAACGTCAGGGTGACGCTCTTCTCCAGGTCGCTAAATACCAGACGTGATTCTGGCGACTGCAGGGTGACGATGACTGATCCTGATTCGGATCAGGTTGGTCGGAGTCGAAGCCGCGGGGTTCCAACGTGAGTTGGTCGTCGATGAAGCCAAAGATGCCGGAGATCCAGCGCCCGCCGTTCCCACAGACGGCACCAATTGTCGAATCTGCATCTCAACAAGTCCCTCGGGTGAACCCATCGGGTTTCGATTAAGAGAACGTATAGGCGCTGGTGACAATCGTTGGCTAGACAGGGGGCACGATTTACCCAGGTTCGGGGCCCTCGTAGAGGTAAAACCCTTACTCCTGCCTCTTTCGATCTGTATTCACGAGTAGATCGGTTACAATGGTGGATTGCTCAAGTCGAGAGTATGATCTCGATCTCAAGGCTTGATGGTGCGGTATTGCTTGGTCCCCCTCCTGGTGGTTCTCCTGGCCTTGTATAGGTGGCCAGGTCTCAAACCGTACCTAAGGAGGACTCGAACCCTAACCTAGAGTCGGTTACAAGTTTCCTAACTAGACCCGCAAGGCCTTGCGGGTGGGCTTCAATTGGGCCTTCTAGAATAGTCCACGACGCTTCCTTTGGAGCTTGGGCCGTGGGCCTGAGACCGGGTAGGCTCACCCGACAGGCCTAGAATCCATCCCTTCGTCAGTGGGCAACGTTCTCTCTCTATTCGAGAATGGTAGTTCAAACAATGGTGCAGTTCCACCTAGCCCCCCACCTAAGAGGGATCCGAAAAGGGTGAAGACTGGTGAGAATAATTGTGATGACGAGATGAATGGAAAGAAATCGGCGGGCCTCCAAGGGGGGTGCCGCCGGGAGTAATGAGTCTAAGAAGCTTGCAACTGTCGCGGAGCGGGCAACGACGCGACAGTTAACGAGATCCGGGATCTCGCTAATAAATTTGCTCCCAAGTTTTTTTGTATTTTAGAATCTCAAATTAGTAAGAGTAGAACTGAAAGTCTCGCGAGTAGAATTGGTTATGATCATGGCTACGCCGTGGGAAGTAGTGGCAGAAGTGGTGGTATTGGAATTTTCTGGAATAATGGAATAAACATGGATGTTCTTGGTTATTATCAGTATCAAATTGACTTGAAAGTTTTTGAAGCAGGCACCGAACCCTGGAGACTAACTTGTGTTTATAGAGAAGCACAAACACATGAGAGGTATAAGACGTGGGACACTTTAAAAAATATTTGTGGCACTAGCTCTCTTACATGGTTGTGTGTCGGTGATTTCAATGAAGTTTTGCGCCATACAGAGTATGAGGGGATCGGACAGCGGACCAACCCTCAGATCCAGGGGTTTCGAGATACTGTTGATGTTTGTGGTTTAATGGACCTTGGTTTTACAAGACACTTCTGGACGTTTGAGAAACGAGTTGTGGTGGTTCCTTTATCCATGTGAGGCTGGATAGGGCCTTGGGCTCGGCTGAATGGAGTGCACAATTTCCCCTAGCATCATTATCCCATCTCACAGTAGCGTCGTCTGATCACTGCCCAATATTGCTGAATTTCGAAGATACTAGGGGATCGACAAATCAGCGGAAACCTTTCCGTTATGAGATTATGTGGGAAGAACATCCGGAGTTGAAGAACAAGGTGGCTTCCGTGTGGGCAGATGGTAATGGTATTGAATCGGTGGAGGATATACACCAAAAGTTGAAAGGACTAGCTGAGGATTTGGGCACATGGAACAAACGGATCTTTGGGAACGTTGAACAGGAAATAATAATTAAATTGAAGGGGAAACTTGAGGAGCTGCAGAATGCTCCTAACAGGATCGGGCCGAACCATGTGGAGCTGAAAATAAATGACAGATTTCTAGAACTGTACAAGAGGGAAGAAGTTATGTGGAGACAGGAGATCGAGAGTGGAATGGCTTAAAGCGGGTGATAAAAATACCAAGTTTTTTCATCTTAGAGCATTCATGCGTAGAAGGAAGAACACGGTGAAAATGCTAATGAAACCTGATGGACAAATTACTGAGAGTATGGTTGAGATGGAGAATTTGGCATCCAATTTTTATAGGGACATGTTCTTTTCGGAGGGGGTAGTTGAGATGGATGATGTGTTAGCGCATGTTCCACACAAAGTTACTCGTGAGATGAATGATCTCCTGATTGCGCCGTACAAGGAGAAAGAAGTTAAGGAAGCCTTATTCTAGATGTTCCCTACTAAAGCTCCAGACCCGGATGGTTTTCCTGCTCATTATTTTCAACGCCACTGGGATGTTTGTGGTGAGTATGTTACTACAATGGTACTGAGGATTATTAAAGGAGAGGAGAGTGCGGAATCTGTTAATCACACGGTTTTGGTTCTCATACCAAAGGTACAAAGTCCAACTTCTCTATCTCAGTTCCGCCCGATTAGTCTTTGCAATGTCCTCTATAAAATTGCTATGAAGGTTATTTCTAACAGACTAAAGCAAATTCTGTCGGAAATTATATCAGAAGAGCAATCTGCTTTTGTCCCTGGAAGATTGATTACTGATAACATTATTGCTGCCTATGAGTGTTTACAATTTATGAAGAGGAGTAAGGCGAAGGTAAACAGTACATGTGCTCTTAAAGTCGACATGATGAAAGCCTATGACAGGGTCGAGTGGTGTTATTTGGAAGCTATGATGAAGAAGCTGGGTTTTGATCATGCTTGGGTGGCAACAGTAATGGGAATGGTTAGCTCGGTTTCGTTCTCGATCTCTCTTAATGGGAAGAAACTCGAGGAGTTCAGGCCTTCAAGAGGCATTCGGCAGGGGGATCCGATTTCACCCTACCTTTTCTTACTAGTAGCAGAGGGCCTTTCGTGCCTCCTAAAATTTCGACCACCGTCATCTCATCTGGATGGGATTAAGGCGGCTCCATCGGCACCGTCGGTGAACCACCTCCTTTTCGCGGATGACAGCCTGCTGTTTTTTAAGTCAAGTGTTCAAGGGGTGGAGGAGTTATCTAAACTGTTGGAGACCTATTGTGCGGCTTCGGGACAGAGGATTAATCGAGGAAAATCGTCTATCCATTTTAGCAAACTATGCCCGGATCACATCAAGGAAGGTGTTAAAAATGTGCTACAAGTTCAAAATGAGTCTCTATCAGAGAGATATCTTGGTATGCCGACGGAGGTGGGACAGTCTAAAAGTGGGACTTTTAAATTTTTGAAGGATAGACTATGGAATAAGGTGAAAGGTTGGCTTGAAAAATTGTTATCTACTGCGGGTAAGGAGGTGCTTATCAAATCTATAGCACAAGCCCTACCTGTCTTTATTATGGCTTGTTTTCGGTTACCAAAAGGTTTTTATGAGCATCTCAATTCGGTTATCAAACAGTTTTGGTGGGGTAGTAAGAGAGGAAACAGGAAGGTTCATTGGGTCTCATGGGAAACTATGACAAGGCCTAAATTCATGGGGGGGGGCTTGGCTTTAGGGACCTGGAGCTTTTCAACCTCGCGCTACTAGCGCGGCAAGCCTGGAGAATTTTACAAGATCCCAACTCTCTTAGCGCAAAAATTCTCAAGGCAGTTTATTACCCCAATACAAGTTTTCTGGAGGCATCTTTGGGCTCTCATCCTTCTCAGATTTGGAGAGGTATTGTTGATGGTTTGGGTGTTCTTAAGAGAGAACTTATCAAGAGGATTGGAGATGGAGCATCTACGGAGATTTGGAAGGATAATTGGCTTCCCCGAGTGACTATGCCTCGGCCCCTGTTATCTCTTCATGACAATCCACCAATTTTTGTACAGGAGCTAATTAATCACAGTGAGGCAAGGTGGAACAACGAAATCATAAGTCATTTTTTTTCTCCCAATGGATGCTAGAATGATCAGATCTATCCCTATATGCACATGCCCTATGGAGGATTTTTGGGGATGGATGTATGAAAAGAATGGTTGTTTCACCGTGCGGTCTGCATACCGTATGTTGGTGGCTGAGAAAAACCAACAATGGGCTCAAGGATCAGGGGGCACTTCCAACTCGAAAATTGAAGAGAAGGCTTGGAAGTCACTTTGGAAACTCAAAGTGCCACCGAAAATCAGATTCTTTGTCTGGCTCTTATCAAAACATTCTCTTCCGTCTGCTGACGTTTTAAAGAGAAGAAATATGACTGCTACTGATGGGTGCTCACTGTGTGGTGATATTGACTCCTGGAGACATTCTTTGTTGGACTGTCCGATGGCTAGAAGCGTTTGGTCCCTTTAGGAGGATGAGCTTTTCGATAAAATCCAAACATGTGGGTAGTCAAATGCTAAGAAGTGGTTATTTATACTAAGTGATTCTTGCAGCAAGATGAATTTACTAGAGTGGTGGTGAAACTGTGGGCAGTTTGGTCTGCCAGGAGAAAGGCGATCCATGAAAATATTTTCCAGAGCCCAATAGCTACACATTCTTTTGTTGGGAGGTATATTCAGGAGTATGAGGAAGCTAATTATGTATCTCCAAATCCCAAGTCTCAATCCCTTTCAGTTAGGAGATGGTTTCCTCCTACAGTCGGAGGAGCTAAGATCAATGTTGATGGGGCAGTTCTCCGGCAGGGTACTCATTGCTCAGCCGCTACAATTTGCAGAGATGCGAACGGGATTTATATGGGTTCATTTATTCTCGTTGTGGAAGGAGTGACTGACCCAGAAGTTTTTGAAGCTTTGGCTTGCAGGGAGGGGGTGTCATTAGCTGCGGATCTAAACCTGAATAATTTCCAGCTTGCATCGGATTGCAAGAATGTGGTTGATTCGATCAATAGCAATGGATTAGGAAGTTGTGGTGCTTTTGTTCGAGAAGTGCAAGGGAGGATTAAGTCTTTCGCTCTCTGTCAGGTGATCCACGAGTATAGGTCTTCGAATATTGAAGCCCACACTCTCGCTAAATTTGGTCTTTAGGTAGACATATTTGGCTGGGTATACCCATGATTCATCTATTTTACATGTAAACATTTTGTCTATTTAATACAGAGCGAGTTTACTATCAAAAAGAAAATGTATAAAAAACTCATCTATGATGCGTCCATGTTATTTTATACTCGGTCACATAAGTTTTTTTTTTTGTGATATGTAGGCATAAAATGCAAAGAAATATTCACCTGCTATAGAAAAAATTGATTTTTAAAATATATGTGCAACCATTACATTTTGAAAGATGCTACTAATGGGAGGTATGAAATAATCAAGGTAGGTGATCAATTTTGGTCCATCGACTTCAAGTGTAAAGTACTTCCATATAGATTTGGCTCTTTTTTGTTGTCCTTGATTTCAAGGATCTCGATGTTGCTCTTTGTGATAGCTCTGTACAACGTGACATATATAGAGCCGACAATGGAGATGGCCTGCCCTTGCGTCTTGTCTTGGAAACGCCTCATACATATGAACGAGAACATGTCATCTTTGGAGGGGCAGAGAGGTATCGGAGGAAGAAACACCCTCCGGTGAGCGTGTTGTCCCACCACAGTCTCCGGGTAGATTGTGTTTCTTAGAAACTCACATACCACAATCCATGTGTTGTTACATGTTGAGGCATGGAGGGGAAGATACACGACCGGCCCACGACCAACCTCATAGCCTGCAATGAACTTGGAGGATAGTATCAACTAAATGATATGCAACGGAAATAACAAACACAATCACACGCACAGGTGACATGTATTTATATGGAAAACCTCCTCAACGCGAGGAGAAAAAATCACGGTTGTGGACCAACCAGTCCACGCAAGGTTCACTATGAGCAACATAGAACAAAGTCTTCTCTAGAATATCTATATATTACAACACACTTCAAATCGTTGCCAACCGACAAGAACAACAAGAACCACAAGAGACAAGATTTCAGTAAAGTAGAAATATCACATTTTTTGTCTCCTTCGATAATCACCAAATTTCTATTAAACCACGTATCCAAACTGCAGTAAACTTGGTGGAGAAGCAGATATATGAGTTACCAACATTCTCACCAAAAATGAGCTCAATCGAACACCGTTTGCCTGCCCAAACTGTTCCTCTACCAAAACTGTTGTGCTGGAACTGTAACAGTTCGAACCGACAATGCTCTACTAAGCCAAATCCCTAGATAATCAAATTGAAGTGCTCAAATTAAGGAACAAGCTCACCAATTTTGGATCCAATCCAAGCACGTTTGAGCTTTCAAACACCAGCTTGAAGACAGACCGGTCAGCAGCACAAATCTGGACACAAATCACCTCTCCTTCTTCTTCCTCTCTTCTCCCTTAGTTGTGATGTTTTTGTGTGTTCTCTTCCCCTCTCTCACAACAGCTACGCTATGGGAACTTTCTTTGCCACTTGCACAACCACCAAGGGTGGCTAAGGTTTTCTTCTTCAATCTCTCAAGGAGTCAGCTCAACTGTTGAATGCATATAGTGGTCGACGTTTCACGAGTGTTAGAATTCTTGATCTGATGCTAGGCTGCCAACACATCTCCATGTGGAGGGACATGGCCAACATTACATAGCCCGTTAGTGAGTCATTGTTTCTCAATAATACAATAAAACATTTTATTTGTAGTTCAAGCACGTGCGGTGCATCCCACTACGATCTTGGGTGATGGTTTCAGTTTGAGTTGATTTTCTTTGGTTTATTCTTAGCATCATGCATCCAATTGTCCATGTTAGAACTTCCCATCAAGCTGCTATGGTGTAAAAGACACAGAGAACATGCGAAAAGGTTGATTGCTCCAACTGTGTCCTCAGTTTTTTTTTAGGAAAGGCGCCCACTTGTCCTCAGTTTCAATGCAAGCAAAAAACCACACTGGTTGCAGTACATGTTTTTTTAGATAGAAAACAACTAAGCTTCTTCAGACAAAGAATTAACCAACTACATCAAAACATCTAAAAGGACGCTCTCCAGACTACAAATCTAAACTAGACCAAACTCGTTCCTCTCCATGGCAGCTTGTAGGCAAGAAAGTGTGTGCTTGATCGTCTCCAGCGGCTTGTCAGCTAGCGATGGCGACCAAAAACTTGTGCGACGAAGCAGGGCTAATCCAGGTGGTCTTCTTGGATGCTGGAGCGAGTATCTGGGAGAAGAGTCTGGGTTGATGGAGCCATCAAAGATGTGCAAGCCTGGGTTGGCGGAGCCATCAAAGATGTGTAAGCCTCGGATCATGTCCTGCCAGCGGCTTGACTAGCCACTTTCCAGGAGGGAGGGTTCTCTCATAAACTGGAGCACCCGCTCATATAACCTCTCGATCATCAGCAACGACACCTCCTTGAAGATAATCCTCCAGCTCTGAAGAGAGTGGAGAATCCTCGTCCAAACCTGCTTAATATTGAGCCAAACAACATCGTTAAATATCATGTTGTTCCAGAACTTCATGTTCCACGTTACAGCAGCACATATGTAATTCAATGCAACATCTTTATTATTAGAAACCCAAAGTCTAGCTATATACCATAAGAGTTTTGAATGCTTACTGCAGAAAATTCTAAAAAAAACTGACCAAATGTTTTTAGCTACTAAACATGCAAACAGTAAGTGATGGGCACATTCTTTTTCAAGACAAAAGATACATTTCTTAGGTTTCCGAATCTATCTTTTCCTAAGGTTGTCATTTGTCATGATTTTGTTACGAGAGACTAACCAAAGAATGGCAAGAACTATAGGAGGTGTTGTAATACTCCACAAAAAAGGAATGAACACCTGACTATCACCCCTAAAATTAATGACATGGTACAAAGAGCTAGTGCTATAAGTTCCTTTAAATTTTAATTTCCAGGTCAAAGAGTGTGTGTTTTATGAAAAATTGATACTCCGAGTGATTTCCCACATCGTTTGCCGCTGTCTCATTAGGGGGAGAGTTAAAGTTCCTTCTTAATGTGAGCTTCAGATCAGAACCATCCCAACCATCGAAAACAGTAATGTTTTTCTCATTACATAGCACATAGATTTTTTAAAATTGAGTAGCTAGAGGTGCTCTTCTGAACCAAGTATCTTTTTAATATCTAATTTTCTTCCCATCACCAATAAAGCCATTCATATCCAAGTTTAACTGTCTTCACTAAAAAATGCAAGTGGGATGGGACGTCCAACTCCCACCTCATACAATAGTCCACTTCTCCCATCCTTCACATCCCACTTAACCCACAAACTTAATTTTTTGCTGGACATTTACGGGATGTCCCATTTATCCCACTTAAATCCCACCTAAATCAAAACGTAAGCTCAGTTTCACAGTGTTTAGTACATAAGCACGATCTACACGTGCCTTTAACACACTAAATGTTCAGGTTACATGCTGCAAACTACAACGATAGATACTGAATATTCGGATTCAGGTTAATTACCCGATACATGTTACAACCGCAGCCGTTGCATGTATCAAAAATATCTTTCTGACAACCGCGTCCTCTTCCTGAACTCAGAGATGACGGGGCGATCGACTTGGTGTTCCCCTCCCTATCTAGCGTTGGAAGTCCTAGAAATCCTGGAAGAGCAACGGCGGGGTATTGGGCAGCGGTGACGGCCTCCAGCCAGCCGGTGGAGCGATTTTTCGTTGTGAGTTTGGGTCTGGGATACACACAACACTAGAGGGATAGGTGGGCTACCCGTGGGATAGGTGGGCTTTGTCCCATTTAACCCATGCGGGATTAGCGGGTTTTTTAAGTGGGATAAGTGGGTAATTTTAGGTGGGATGGTACATGGGACTGGTGGCATACCCATCCCACTTGCAATTTTAGTCTTCACCAAGCTCAACCTTCCAAAATATGGACGTGTTGGGAGGGTTACTTGTAAATATGTATGGGGAGCTAGTTATACATGTGTGATCTATAATGGTTTTCCAAAATTTACCTTCATCTGCTAAATATCTTTTAAGCCAAGAGCATAATAGACACAAGTTTACTTCCTTTAAATTTGGAATACCTAGACCACCAAACTCTTTCTTCTCTAGTTGGCTAGATGAAGCTTTCTATGCCCCTCAAAGTCACTCCATAAGCAGTGACACATTTGGGTCTCTCTTAAATTATTTAGTTTTCTCTACCTTGAAAACTTCTATTGCAAGAAATACTTGGTTCAGATAATACAAGCAACATATTTCTTTAGGACACGGCTAATTCGAGGTCGGCCTCGATCTGGCTTATCACGAGGTCGGTCCGACATATCACAAATGGAAAGGACACCTCCCACACGCAACCCAAAAAGGAAATACACTACCCATCGCACGCATTTAATTTCGAAATCGAAAATTCAAAATATTTTTTAGTTCAAACCATTTATCCGATTCAAGAACCGATTTCACCGCTAGGCTAGTCGTAGCGAGATCTTCGAAACTAGATCCCATGTCGATATGTTTTGACAACTTTTTTTTTAGCAAACAGTTACATCCAGCAAAAAGTTACATCCGAGTTTGCAGAGAAAAGTTACATCCAGCAAAAAGTTACATCACAGCCGTACTCTATACGCACTCCATCCCACACGTTTAATTTCAAAATCCAAAAATTCAAAATGTTTTGTAGTTCAGACGGTTTATCCGATTCGAGAACCATTTTCACCGTCGGGCTAGTCGCGAGGAGATCTTCGAAACTAGATCACATGTCGATATGTTTTGACGACTTTTTTTTCAGCAAAAAGTTACATCCGAGTTTGCAGAGAAAAGTTACATCCAGCAAAAAATTACATCACAGTTATCACAGAAAGTTACATCCAGCAAAGTTATTTACTCCAAAGTTACGTTCTAAAAAAAAGTCTTCAAAACATATCGACATGGGATCTAGTTTCGAAGATCTCATCGCGACTAGATCAACGGTGAAAACGGATATTGAATCGGATAAACGTTCTATGCTAGAAAACATTTCAAATTCTTGAATTTGTAATTAAATGCGCAAGTGGAGGCATGGAGTGGCACGCCACGCGACCTCGTGTTTGGTTAGAACGAGGTCAGCTGTAGTTAGAATATGCGATTTCTTTACGCAATGAAATTGTGAGTGACACATACTAGTTATTAAAGCTGCAGTGAGATACAAATATGCTATCACTGGATTATGCACGGAAGGAGAAGATGCGAACCTTTTGAAGAGGACAAGGCCCATCACGTCGGCTAGAAAAAAAAAAATCCGTATTGCCCGCTAGAGCCCACGTGTAGAAGATACGAAGCGCGCGAAAGCCCATTCCACTCGTCGTCGCTGCTAGATCTCCGTCTCCCCCCAAACCCACACCGGAACAGCAGCGCACTCCCTCCGTCAGATCCACCCGAAGCATCGACTCCCCTCGCCCACGCCATGGCCGATCTCGCCGTGATGCCGCGCCCGATCGCGGCGGCGCCGCCGCCAGCGACTGACCTCTTCGGGGAGCCCATCGAGGAGCACCCGCCGTGGTTCAGGCCCGAGTCGTTCCTGCGCGCGGACTTCGACCCGGACGCCTACGTCGCCGAGCTCCGCTCCTATGTGCCGCTCGAGAGCCTCGCCGCCGAGCTCCGCTCCCACCTCGCCGCCCTCCGCGCCGAGCTCGTCGGTCTCATCAACCGCGACTACGCCGACTTCGTCGGCCTCAGCGCCCGCCTCAAGGGCGTCGACGCCGCCGCGGCCCGCATGCGCGCCCCGCTCGCCGACCTCAGGGACAAGGTCGCCGCCTTCCGCGCCGCAGCGGCCTCCGCGCTCGCCGCCCTCCGCGCGGGGCTCGAACAGCGTGCCGCCGCGTCCGCAGCGCGCGAGCTCCTCGAGCTGCTGCTCGACACCTCGCACGTCGTCTCCAAGGTGTGATTCCAGACTGCTCCCCCTTCTTTAACGCCAATGTAGCCAGTTCCTTAGTTAACACTGCCATCTGTGGACTAGAATCGTATCCCTGCGCACAGATGATCCACCTCATTCCGGACCAAAATTTCAGCACCTAGTATAAATGGTCATAGGTCATCGTGTATTGAAAATTTGCAACATATCATAATGCTGAGATAGATTTTTTTCTTTCCGATGATCGGAAAAACTGCTCTACGTTTTCTTGCATTGACCATCCAGATTTTTCCATCAAGCTTCTCACTGAAGCTTGATGCAAACATTTCTACCAATTTGTGAATGCCATCGTTGAATTTTTGGGTAGAGATTTTGCCTACTGCTTCAGAAATTTAAACGCAAATGTAGCTAGTTCATTAGCACTGCTGGATCCCACTGCATAACTAGATATTTACTAGATATATGCCATTTGTCGAATTGAACTTTATCCTGCATACAGATGATCCATGTCATTCCTGAGTAAAATTTCATCATTTAGTATAAATGATCACATGTCTTTGCATACATATCAAAGTTCGCGACATATCATAATGCTGAGATTATGTCGAAAGTAACTGCTCTGCCTTGTCATCCGTTGACCATCCAGAATTATTTCATTAAAACAAGTTTGATATGTGATTACCAAATTTCTTTAGCACACGCCATTGTTGTTCGTGAAAACTAATGGTTCATTTGGTTCATTCAGGTTGAGAAACTGATCAAGGAGTTGCCAACAGCACCATCTGATTCATCAAATGCTGAGGTTGGTTCAGTTGATAAGGGCTACTCTAGCAATGATACTAATGTGGAGGCAGGGACTGATGTCAGAGAAACACAAAGTATTCTCTTAGAAAGAATTGCCAGCGAGATGAACCGGCTCAAATTCTACATCAGCCACGCACAGGTTTGTGCCAACAGATACTGCCAGTCCTCAGGCACTTCAAAATTCTACTCCCTCCGTATCAAAATATAAGATGTTTTAGCATTACCTAGACAATATGTACCTAGACATGTTTTAGTATAAGATGCATATGAATCTATACACTAAAACATGTCTACATACATTATATTTACAAAATGTTAAAACATCTTATATTTTGAGACGGAGGGAGTAATATATATGAACATTTTGTATGTTTTACTTATGCTGTTGAACCGGTCCACTAAAAACATTACCATGCAAAATGAATACAGCTAGTTCGCATGATAGGTTTAGTATTTCTGTGCCACTAAGCTACCAACTCGATTTTACTCATTTTATTTCTAACTGGATACATCATATACATTTTAATACAACATATATATGATTCTTATTCTGTTACATTATGGCAGTACAGAATCTTCCTTTTATTGAGAACATGGAGAAGAGGGTCCAAGGCGCTACAAAACTACTTGATGGTAGCTTGGAGCGTTGCTTTGTGGTTGGTCTAGAACATCGGGATGCAAAAGTAATATACAACTGCTTGCGTGCTTATGCTGCTATTGACAACACATCTTCAGCTGAAGAGCTTTTCCGTACAACAGTGGTCTCCCCATTAATTCAGAAAATTGTCCCTCAAAACTATGCAAAAGCTGTTTCTGGGGTATCTTCTGATGACCTGGCGGATGATTATCAGCGGATAATGCAATGTGTAGAAACAGATTGCAAATTTATCGTGGAAATATCTTCATCAGGTAATTATATATTCTGTTAAAAGAATTCATTACTATTTTGAAGCCTAAATGCTGCACAAGGGCTTAGATTGATGTACATCTTATTAACTCTTCTTTCATATGCAGCAAACTCTGGTCTCATATTTTTGATTTTCTGGCTAATTCAATACTCAAAGAAGTCCATTCTGCAATCATGAAGGGAAAACCTGGGGCCTGTTCTCCTGGAAAACCTAAAGAGTTCCTAAAAAACTACAAAGCGAGCTTAAGGTTTCTTGATTTTCTTGAAGGTATTCTTTATTATGTCACTAAGTGTTTTCTTTTTCTTTCATTTAGTCTGCTAAGTCTACTACAATACTATGCTTGCTTGCAAAGAATGCCTATGTATATGCATGTATCTGACACTACGAGCATAACGACCATCGTATCGGTGTAAGGGAATGAGATTACATTGGGTCATTCCTCAGCTGAGGAAATAATGTCTGTAGCACCCTTATTTGTAACCAGGTGCTACATTCAGCTGCTGATGGTGTAGCATTGTAGTTCAGTGCACTGTATTCTATTCCTTGTCATCTTACAAAGAGTTAACGAGCTTAATGCATATGTTTTTATAAATTCTGTTGATTGATGCTTATGATTATTTGAATGATTGACCAATTATTTTATCTGTAGGCTACTGCCCTTCCAAGTCTGCTGTAACGAAGTTCCGCTCTGAGCCTGCTTACACAGATTTTATGCGACTATGGCACGTCAGTGTCTACTTTTCTCTGAGGTAAGCATGAATATCTCTTGTCAGTGTTAGACACACTTCAGAAACTATGTTTCTGACTTTATTTCTACCGGTGCAACTTCACAAGATTCCAGGAAATTGCTGGTGGTCTTGATTCTGCTCTCACAGCCACAATTAGTCCTGTTGGAACGAACGACAATCAAATGAAGCAGAAGACATTGTTGTTGAAACAAAGTATTAAGCTCTTAGAAAGTTTGCACTCCTGCTGGAGTGATGAGGTTCTTGTTTTCTCTCACTCGGATAAATTCCTCCGTTTGTCGCTGCAGCTTATTTCAAGGTATAACTATCACAAAGGATATTTGTTTCCTTTTTCACCAGTTAACATCTGGAGGCTGACCTTTTGTTTTCGTCCATGTCCCGTACAATAAGGTATGCAACATGGCTTTCTTCTGGTCTGGCTGCACGGAAAGCTTCCGATGGGAGCTCAAGCTCCCCTGCAGATTCTGAGTGGGCTCTCTCTGTACCTGTTGAGGATTTGTTATATGTATGTCGCATCTACAAAACTCTTTGAACCCTTACCATGTCATTTTCAGTACTCAAGAGCTAGCATTTTTCAGTACTGAATGTTATCATCTTAGTTGTGTGCACCATGTGTTACTCTTGTGGGTGTATGCTTCGTCTAAGTTTTAGTGGATTTACTGAATTAAGGTTACAATAAGTTGATTACTTTACTCTACTCTGAAGAGTGAAGACTTAGTCTTCAGCAGTCAGCGTGCTGGGTACTTGAATACTTGTACTTCAGCTTAACCAGCATCATATGTGGCGGGGTTAGTTCAGGAAATAATCTGCAGTTGGTAGCACATTATGTTGACAGGCAATAAAAGGGCATGGATGCAACTTCTTTTTGCATGTGAAGTTGTGAACTGGAAATAACTGTTCCAGTTTAGATATTACTATATCTGCGCAGCTTCCCTGCTGTTCTGGCACCTGCTACCACAGTCCTTGTTACACCTTGACTATGCTATAATTTTTTTTCAGCAGACGGCATAGCAGTTTATATAATTGACATTTTTTTTCTTTTGATTAAAATGTTGTATTCATTGGTACACAGGTAATGCATGATGTAAATGCTGTAATTGGTGAGCTTTCAGAACCAGGCAACTTTGTGGGACATGTAAATCAATTGCTTGCATCATGCCCCATTGAAGTACTTACCCTTGTGAAACAAAGTATATTGCAAGCTGTTGAACCTTTGAAGGAGTTATTGCCTGGCATAATGGATGTCATGATTGGGGTCATAGTTAAAAGGTCTAATGAGGTGAGTGAACCAATGCCAACATAAGGGCAGCACTATCATCATACATATCTTTTGTGTTGGCATGAAATATTGTTGTTTTTATAAGCTAATGTTGCATTTGTAAGTAATTTTATTCAGTGCAACATTAAAACTATGTTCCCATTGTTCTGATTGCAACTATATTTTTTGGATCGATTGTAGGATCTGAAACACCTGAAGGGAATTACAGCCACATATAGGATGACTAATAAACTTCCTGTGAGGCATTCTCCGTATGTATCTGGGATTTTGCATCCACTCAAGGTGAATGAACTTCTTTTTTGTTTTCTGCTCTTCACTTCTAAAGTATTTATTTACATTTTAGCATCAAAGGTCAACTAATTTCTGTAAGGTTCTATGACTCCTTGTTTATGAAACGAACTTATACAACTCTGTAAATTATGTTCTTGTCTCTTGAAGCCCATTTTTAGTAAGGTTCGATTAGCTCTAGGCACTGATTGAGCGTTTAGCCTCTGCTTTTCCCTTTTCTGAAGTATTAAAGCGCTGAGCGCAATTAAGTGCACGTTTAAGCACAGATAAGTGCTTGCCATTTTGCCTCCGCTCAGCGTGTAAGCGAGCTTAAGCGCACTTTTTATAACCTTGATTTTTAACCTGTGGGGAGTGAAACTTTCCCGAATGCTAATAAGTAGCAAAAAAAAAAAAAACTGGCTGAGAGTATTCTTTGGATGCCCTGAATTTTGGTTTTATGTGGTTTATAGTTGACATTTTTTTAAGCTACATAGTGGATAACTGAAGTGTATGTATGTGATGATAGGGATGTTGTGTTCAACAAATAGCATTTTAGTTTAACATTTTGAGTTTATTTCTCTTGTCTTAGCAAATAGGTCATATTGCATTACTAGCTTTACAGTCTGCATGTGAGTTATTTTCATGTGCCTATTTTATGTGCTGTAAATTTATCAGCATTGGTCTGTAACAGGTTCATACAGTTTTTTCCTTCATTTTATGCTATTTATTATAAGATTTTCCTTTACGTTCTTAGGTGTTTCTTGAAGGAGAGCGTGTGAATTATTTATCAGAAGATGATAAAACAAAACTGCGTTGTGGATCTACAGAAAAGATCACTGCAATTTACTATGATATGGTATCCGAAGTAGTCAATGTGGTAAGTAAGAGTTGCCTGCCTCCCTATGAAATTCTGATTCTACCTATGCGTTACTCAGATTAGTTATTTCCAATATAAAGGCAAGGAAAACAGAATCTTCTTTGCAAAGACTGCGCCAAGGTGCACAAAGACGAGTAGGAGCTAGTACTGATTCCTCAGACAGTGTCATATCTGACACGGACAAGATCTGCATGCAGCTATTTCTTGACATTCAGGTTCGCCGACTGTCTTTTACCCTCATGCCCATAAGGGATATAGATCATATGCATTATTTGTAACAATTTGTGTTTGCAAATTCATCAGCTGGTTTTTCTGGTGTTCTTCTTTTGTGTTTCTTCCAGTGCACTGCCACTGACATGCTCTTTCACACGCATTGTTTTGCAGGAATATGCACGGAATCTTCGCTCTCTGGGAATAGATGCAAGAGAAATTGAGTGCTACAGAGCTCTGTGGCAATGTGTTGCCCCTAAAGACAAACAAGACACCATCCAGTTTTGATGTGGAGACATTGTCAGTACATAGAAATGTTGCGTATAGGTCCTTTGAGTTGTCGTAGATATGCCTGGTGTTGTTCATTAGGTCGGAAGCATGTACGATTTATACATGGAGCGCTGGATTTTGATCACTGTCATTGTTTGATTTTACCAGACCGTCACCTCCAGAGGCCAGATGTTCCAGAGATACAAGGATATGTTCGAGATTTCAGAACTTGTAACGTTACATTTTTCACTCTGGATAACATTATGCTAACTCCACTTGGATTTCAGAACTTGTAACGTTACATTTTTCACTCTGTATAACATTATGCTAACTCCACTTGGATTTCAGAACTTGTATCGTTACATTTTTCACTCTGGATAACATTATGCTAACTCCACTTGAGATCTGCTTAAGGTTGGAACATGAATTACCTATCCGTCAACAACAAAGTTTTTTTTTTTTTGTTTCCCCCATGGCTGTTTGTAATAAGTATTCAGGTTTGGTTTGTGACCCCTTAAGTCTAGCAATGACACAATGTTGCACAATTCACTCAACCACAGATTACAAATGCTTAAAAAGCTGAACCAACACCTGTGAAAAAATAGTGTTTCGAGACATTTCTCGCTACCGAATAATAGATCAACAAAACAACAGACCGAGGCTACTCATTTGACAAAGATACAATCTCCACAAGTATGTTGCAGATAGGTTGGGTCTTTACTTCCTGAACCAGCTGAAGCATGAGCAGCCCTGAAAATGAAGCAAATACATGCCATCAGTTTAACACAATTTCTCGACGCAATCCATGTAAGAAGCGGGACATACTTTAAACAATCAAAACTACAGAGTTATTACTACTGGTGTAAGACACTTTTTTGTTTTTGTTTTGATAAAGGGCTTTAGGGATTTTTGTAAGACACTACTACATGACACAACACCTTTAAATCAGAAGCAAGATCTTTGCGATGAATCTGATCAAGAATCTGTAGTTTGCACTGTTGGTGCTTAAGCCAAATTTTAGTTATTGCAGATCTAAGCAAGTTGTGTTATGTATCTTGTTTCTCCATGGCCAATGTTGCTGATACCTAGCAGCAAAAACTAGTTTCCCGAGCAAAACAAAGAATGCTTACTCCACATGTATGACAATACTATCAAAGTGAACTCACTGAAGATTCATGTCTGCCCCCTCGATTGTAGCGGTCCGCATATGCGTGGCTGGTGCCGACATTATCCGCACCCGACTGTTTCTCCACCCTCACCTTCTCAAATATGTCGGTGAAACCTTCACCTGTCGAAGGATCTTTCTCATCCCAGTCCCCAAACTTCGGCACGGCCGATCCCGTCTCAGGCTGCACATGTAAAAAACACGCCACGGTACTTCAGAAACTATGTGGACAAGCAGTACTTACAATGCACATACAATCTGCTATTCATTGTCGGCATATCAAAGCAATGGTATGAATTAAGTAAGGTTCAGAAGCTAGGACTTTACCGTTTCGTCACCTCTCCCGGTTGATCTCAACTTGGACCTTCCAGGTGTGGTGGGAGCATTCCCGCGGTTTCCTTCCGTCGAACCCCTGCGATCCCCAGAAGGAGATGCAGACCCACCTTTGTTTGCAAGCCTTGCAGCATGACGAGGGTGCATGGGCGACCTTTCATTGCTTGCTTTTCTAGCAGCACCGTCGTAGTTGGCCTGATCCCCATATCTGTGGTTGGGTGACTCGGCATGCGATTTTCGGGCAGTGGGCTCGTGCCGACGAGGATCATCTTCACGGGTAGGACGTCTTTCGTCCCTGTTCTTCCGCAGCCCTGGCTCGGCTCCAGCCCTCAGGGGAGAGGCCTTAACTGATGGTGGATCATTCGAGGGTGCTTCTGTGGCTTCATTAGGATCGTTTGGAGATTTACCCTTGCGGGCATTTTCGAAGAACTGCGTGTAACCTTGCCCTTCATCCTCCCAACTTCCGAATTTCGGAACTCCTTGATGCTGGTACAATCAAACAAGGAAACACCTTTATATTAAAATGCGACGAGTAGATTAAACTGACACACAGTATAATTATTCAGGCAAAACACCTAGCATACATAATGCTGAATCCGCAGCATCCTGTCACCTGAACATGCTTTCTTTGTTACAACACATGGATAAGATGTCGAGGTGTTCCATTTGATTAATCATCACTAGATCAGCATCTGTTATCTGACATCGCTGCAACGCTTATTGTTTACTTCAGTCTTATCGTGTCAGCTGCAGTTTCGTGCAACCAATAGAGTAGTACAGTACTATTTTAACCAAAATCATACCCAATCCATTATCCTAGTAACAACCGGATACACACCAAATTCACATCCTTGGATGCACAAAGACTAGATCTTGCAACCACCTGCATTTCCGTTCGAATTGGCACATTTATTCCATGGAGATAAATTGCTAACATAGCATTGGAGACGGGGAAGAAAAGAAATGGGAGCCAACCGAAGGAGATCCCAAGAAATCCCAGAACATTCCCTTGCTCTGACCACATAGTCAACCAATCTATCCAAAAAAGAAAACACGGAGACAGCAGCAGCGAGCTGGCCCGTCAACCAATGGAGCAAGAACTTACGGCCATTTCCGTCGGCGAAGAGCAGCAGCGGCGGCGGCGACTCCTTCACCGCTCAGTGCGCCGCCCCTCCCTTCTCCTCCCCGGCGCCGGCCTGGCCAGATTCAGAGCAAGAACCGCGGCGTTCAAGAGGATGAGGAAGAAATCGAGACGGCCAATAGGAGAGCAGCAGCAGGTGCAGGAGGGGGAGGAGGACCAGGCTAGGGGAGGAAGAAAGCTAGAAAAGGTAGCAGGAAGAAGGAAGAGTCACTCGTGTTTGACCATTATGGCGTCGGATTCTTGCTTCCTGTCGCTTGCTTGCTCACCTTCCCCGCTGCTGCTGCTGCGCGGCGCTGCGGAAAGCCGGATGAGGTGGTTTGGTTCTGGTGGGTGATGCGGTGGAGTAGGGTAGAGCTCGCGTGTGTGTGGTGATTCCCTCCTGCACGGCGCCTAGACCTGTTCCTACCCATATCGCCTTAACTCTCGTCTCCATCAATCAACCGCAGCACTGTACCGGTAACCTGTCATTTTTATTTTGACGGGTTCCTTGATTTTTAAGCTTATTTGCTTCAAAGCTTGGCTCAAATTTAGAAGTATCTATAGAAAAATCTGAAAAACATTAATAAATCGTAAATGACATCCTTAGTCTACTATTCAAATTTGAGCCTAAAAAGGGCTTGTAGCGTTGCCAAAAATGGGTGTCTTTCTATGCTAGACTCGAATCTAAACATTGGAGAGTTTCATACAAGACATGAGTCTAAGCGAACTAAATGAAAAATAGGCCCGCTTGCCGTGTATGATATACTACTCCCTCCGTCCACTTTTATAAGGCTCACTTCTTACTATTGAGTGCTAAGAAGTGAGCCTTATAAAAGTGGACGGAGGGAGTACTATTTTCTCTATATATATTCTTGCAGGGGGACCCATGGGTGCTAAAGGGTGGAGCCGATTTCATTTCCATAGGCCTTGAGTCTGAAAAAGTTCCTCCGCACTCTCGAAGGGCCAACTATGGTACTCCCTCCTCCGTAGACGACTTCTGTCTACAGTGTTTTGAGGGTCGACCTCCGAGTTCCGGGCCAATCCGGCCGCCTTCTCGCTGGTGATGCTAGTCAGAGGAGGAAGGGGAGCAGCGCCGGTGTTAGGTTTGTGTATATTGGATTTCTTGCTTTCAATTTGTCTTCGTCGAGGCTTGCTGCTTTGGTTTTCGGCGTCATGCCGTGGAGGGATTGGTGGCAGTCACCCCAGGATGGTGACGGCGCGCCGGTGATCCGTTCTTCCTCGCCCATCGCGCCCTGGAGGACAGGGCCACGGGATTTGGCGGACGGCTCTTCTTGTTGGAAATATGCCCTAGAGGCAATCATGTATGATGTAATTCCCAATGTATTCATAAAGTTATTAAGTTGTCCTTTGGTTTAAACATTTGATACATGTCATTGAATATGTGATTCGATTGTGGAACTATGTATTCATGTTGTTCATACTAGATTGTCCTTGGTCATTTAGGTTGTGCTGGACACACACCCTACACTAATGTGAGTGTTGGCTCATGACATGGTTCCACTTGTCATGGGCATGGTGATGCAATTCCAACGATCACGGACTTGGCTAAAGAGTTTAGCAAGTCGGACTGACCCACATTGAGATGCAACGAGCAAGTCGTCATTTGCATGTCTCAATCAATGTAATCCTTAGACCCGAGGTTGTCGCACAATCCGAGTTGTGGATCACCGACTTAGGTTCTGTTAAACGCTGCTTTGTGACAAGGAAACTATAAAGGCAGAGTTCGGGTCGAATGAGAAGCAAGCTGCGTGATGTGGATAATCAAGATGAGATTTTGCCCCTCCGAATGGAGAGATATTCTCTGGGCCCTCTCGAGTGATATGATTCAGGAAGCATGGCCATGCGCGACTCAGTTAAGTGTTAACTGTGTCTATTGACTAAAGAGTTAGTCAGATGAATCATATATCACGGATCGAGAAGAGAGTCGAACTATTTAAGGGATGACGATAAATCGCCTATAGTTCGACAAGGTATATCGTGAGGCAAAAGGGACTAAGATGAATATCACATTGAAAGGTATGTCGTCATGACTCAATGGGACTTGGGAGTCGGCACGTTCTGCTAGGAGCCGCTACCGATTGATCGATTGAGAGTCGGACTCCAATCGTGTCCAAGTCGCCATGAGCCTGCAGGGTCGCACACTTAAGAGCGGGAGCAAGTATTGGTCGGGTTGGACCCGAACCGGAAATGGACTGATTTATGAGTCGGACTCACAGAGGGAATGGGCCACAAGTGTTGTGAAGCCCACTACCATTCGCTATATAAAGAGGGGCGCAGGTTGCCCAGTGGGCAAGTTAGTCCACTCCCATGCGTTGGGAACCCTAGCCCCACTCAGTCCAGCCGTCGCACCGGACCTAGCAGTCCACCGTCGGAGCTCCTCCTCGTACGTGTGGATACCTGCTGAGGTGCTGTACGTTCAGCACTTCGACGTTCGCGGGATCGAATCGGCTGGATCGGATCGTGGACTGCACTGCTCCGACGCGCTTCATCGATAATCCGCAACCCGCGTCTAGTGGTACTCATCGTGGCCTTCTACCTCGGCTAGATCTTGGAAGTACCGCGTAGGAAAATTTTCGTTTATCTCTACGCGCTCCAACAGTGGTATCAGAACAGTAGTTTCTGGTATTAGGCTCGAGATCCGTACATATGTGATATGTAGTTAGCGTTAGATGTGATCTAATTGCTGTTTTGGTGGTCAGTCTATGAGATAGATCGGTTTTGTACAAGGTTGATTGGATCAATCGTACTCGGGGTTAATGGATGATCTGGTTTCCGTGATCATACTGCTAAGGTCGTGAAACAACTTACCCCTACCGGTCGGTTTCCGCCATCGGGGTATACCGTGACACATAAATCCAGTTGCGGTGATCGAAGATCAAAGAGTTTGATCGAATCGGAATACGGATCAGATTTGGGTAAAATCGTTTTATCCGATGAAGAAATCCATGATCGCCCCGTCGTAGCGCCTTAGATGTCGTTGCGAGTTTGACAACGCCGGTAGATATCGTATCTATGCATAACTTGTTTTTGCAGGAAGTTGTGAATGGTATGACTTATGTGCATGTGATGTGTGTAATCCATTCATGATCTGCGTATCATGTTTTTGTCAGCCGGCTGGAGCCTAGGTTCTGTCATTTTATTGTATACCGGCATGCGTGTCGGATTCTCTATGTAAATTTTCATTTACTAGCTAATGTAGCTTGTTGGAGAACCCGGAAGGCATGCAAGTCGATGTACAAGTCGGCTACATGGAGTAAGATGGCACGTGACAAGAGTTGGCACGAGTCGACTTACAAGCTTCGTGGAGATGGAGATCACCATGAAGAGAGCCATACCATTTCACATTATAATTGCTTTATTTGTGTTATTGTTATGTCTCTATTTACCTCTATTTAGATAGTTGGTAGATTTTAATCCCTCAAAGAAGGTCTAGTCGGTCACCCCGCCAGTGCTGCACCATCACAAGTCGGACATTCTTGGTAGTGGGCTCATAAAATTGAGGTGCTACCAATTCTTTCCGGTTAGGTGGGTTTGAGTCGGACTCTTACAAGCAGAAGCACTTGGTAATCTAGACGAGTCCATCACAACGGTTGTGGGGCTCGGGGCGAGGTAGGTTGGGAGCCGGGGCATGTGATGCCACCCAACTAACAGGAGTCGTATTGGATACGATTGGCAAGGTGTTGCCTACCTAGATCACTTGACGGCTAGCGGTGCTCACTAGTCGGCTTGCTTATTTAGGATCTTGAATCACTTAGCAACCATCGGAGGGGTGTTGGTTCTAGTGGGAGCATAAGTATTAAAACGTTTAATATGCCTGCTCTTTTATGAATACATGTCTTAAGTGTTTTGCATATTTTCTGTTGTAGATCAATGGCACCTAGCAACCTTCCTCAGTCATCCACTTTTGCGTTGAGGTCAATCCTATGGAAAGATAAGCTTAAGGGAACTAATTTCACCAACTGGTATCGTAATCTGAGGATAATCCTCAAGCATGACAAGAAAGAACATGTTCTAAAAACTCCACTTCCAGAAGAGCCAGATGACGATGCGACTGTCGCAGTCATGAATGCCTGCCGTAAGACTAGAGATCAGTCTACGGAAATTAGCTGTCTTATGCTTGCACACATGGAACCGTACTTGCAGCAGCAGTTCGAGAATGTTGAGGCCTACGATATGATCAAAAGTCTCAAAAGTATGTTCCAGGCTCAGGCAAAGACCGAGAGGTATCAAGTCTCTCAAGCTTTGCTGGGCTGTAAGCTGAAAGACGGCGATCCACTGAGTCCGCATGTAATCAAGATGATTGGTTACATACAGTCCCTGGATCGGCTGGGCTTCCCAATTAACGAAGAGTTCGCTACCGATATAATTCTGAACTCTCTTCCTAGTGCGTATGGTCCGTTCATCTCGAACTACCATATGCATGGTATGGATAAGAGTATCACTGAATTACATGGGATGCTCAAAACGGCAGAGGCTGATCTTGAGGAAGGCGAGAGTCAAGTGTTGATGGTGCAGAATAAGGCTAAGTTCAAGAAGAGTTCTTGGACTAAGAAGAAGAAGGATAAGTCAGGAGGCAACGCCCATGGCCCTGTCTAGAGCGCTTCCTCAAAGACTATGCCTTCTCTTACAGCCGGAGCCAATTGCTTCTATTGCAAGCAGGATGGCCACTAGAAGAGGAACTGCACCAAGTATTTGGCTGACAGAGCCAAGAGTGGAGGTATGACTTCCGACTCAGGTACACTTGTGTGCAATGTTATAGACATTTATCTTGCTAATGCGCCTAATAGTTCTTGGGTATATGATACCGGATCAGTTATTCACATATGCAATTCGTTGCAGGGACTGGTAAGAACTAGGAGCGTGGCAAGAGGAGAGGTTGATATCGGGTCGGCAACAAGGCGAGAGTCGCTGCGTTGGAAGTCGGCACGATGCAACTTCATTTACCATCAAGATTTTAATGGAGCTAAATAATTGTTATTATGTTCCAGTGCTTAGTCGAAACATTATTTCCGCCTCATGTTTCATGAGACAAGGTTATGAGTCGAATATTAAGAATAATGGTTGTTCTTTATATTTGAAAGATATGTTTCATGGCTTTGCACCCGTTCAGAACGGGTTATTTATTTTGAATCTTGATAGTGAATCGGTCTATAACATAAATGTTAAAAGGTTGAAACCAAATGATCTGAATATGACTTACTTTTGGCACTGTCGGCTTGGTCATATAAGTTGGAAGCGCATGAAGAAGCTCCATGATGATGGACTTCTAACTTCGTTTGACTTAGAGTCATTCGAGACATGCGAATCATGCCTACTAGGCAAAATGACCAAGACACCTTTTGAAAGGAGTTGTGAAAGGGCGTCCGACTTGTTGGAACTAATACATAGTGATGTATGTGGTCCAATGAGCACGACAGCCAGAGGTGGTTATGAGTACTTCATTACCTTCACTGATGATTTGAGTAGGTATGGATATATATATTTAATGAAACACAAGTCGGAAGCCTTTGAAAAGTTCAAGGAATTCCAGAGTGAGGTACAGAATCATCTCGGCAAGAAAATAAATTTTCTACGGTCGGACCGTGGAGGCGAGTACATGAGCCATGAGTTTGATGACCATCTAAAGAGTTGTGGAATAGTTCCTCAACTTACTCCGCCGGGTACACCACAGAGAAACGGTGTATCGGAACGGAGAAATCGGACCTTGTTGGACATGATACGATCAATGATGAGTCAAAAAGATCTACCTTTATCATTTTGGGGTTATTGTCTAGAAACTGCAGCGTTCACACTAAACAGAGTATCATCAAAGTCCGTAGAGAAGACACCACATGAGATGTGGACTGGCAAGAGGCCAAGTTTGTCTTTTCTTAAGATTTGGGGTTGTGAAGCATTTGTCAAGCGACTTCAGTCGGACAAGCTCACGCCCAAGTCGGATAAGTGTATTTTTGTGGGGTATCCGATGGAAACCTTGGGGTACTACTTCTACAACCGGGAAGAGGGCAAAGTGTTTGTCGCTCGGAATGGTGTCTTCCTTGAGAAAGAGTTTCTCGGTCGGGAAGTCAGTGGGAGCACAGTGCAACTCGAAGAAATTCGAGAGGAACCGGCTAGGGGCGAGTCGGCGAGCGCCTTGGAGGCTGAGCCGGTCGTGGTACCTACACCGGTAACAGGACCTGAACCACGGAGATCTGCCAGATTACAAAATGCTCGTGATGTTTTACTGTTAGACAGTAATGAGCCGGCAACTTATTCGGAAGCGATGGTGGGATCTGATTCCGAGTCATGGCTTGGAGCCATGAGATCCGAGTTAAAGTCCATGGATGAAAACCAAGTTTGGAATTTGGTTGATCTGCCTGACGGTGCAAGACCCGTCGAGTGCAAATGGGTCTTTAAGAAGAAAATTGATATGGATGGAAATATTTCCGTCTATAAAGCACGACTTGTCGCGAAGGGGTTCCGACAGGTTCAAGGAGTTGACTACGACGAGACCTTCTCGCCCGTAGCGATACTTAAATCAATTCGGATCATGTTAGCCATAGCAGCCTATTTCGACTATGAGATATGGCAGATGGATGTCAAGACGGCTTTCCTTAATGGAAATTTAACTGAGGACGTGTATATGATACAGCCCGAAGGTTTTGTCGATCCAGCTAACGCTGACAAGGTATGCAAGCTTCAGAAATCCATTTATGGGTTGAAGCAAGCATCTCGGAGTTGGAACATTCGCTTTGATGAGGTAGTCAAATCGTTTGGCTTCATCAAGAGCGATCATGATTCTTGTTTATACAAGAAGTTTAGTGGGAGCAAAGAAAATTTTCTAATCTTATATGTGGACGACATATTACTGATTGGAAATGATGGCATGATGTTGAAAGAAACCAAAGAGTCATTGGAAAGGAGTTTCTCAATGAAGGATTTGAGTGAGGCGACTTACATATTAGGAATCTGGATCTATAGAGATAGATCAAGACGGCTCATTGGATTGAGTCAGAGTACATATCTGGACAAAGTTTTGAAGAAATTCAAAATGGAAGAGTCTAAGAAGGGATTCTTACCGATGTCCCATGGCATAAAACTTAGCAAGACTCAGTGTCCTTCGACGACTGATGAGCGAAGTCGGATGAGTGTGATCCCGTATGCTTCGGCAATCGGATCCATCATGTATGCCATGATTTGTACTAGGCCAGATGTTTCCTATGCTCTAAGTGTTACGAGCAGATACCAGGCTGACCCTGGCGAAGCCCACTAGGCAGCGGTTAAAAACATCCTTAAGTACTTGAGAAGGACTAAGGAAATGTTCCTAGTTTATGGAGGCGATGAGGAATTCAGTGTAAAGGGTTACACGGATGCGAGTTATCTCACCGACTCAGATGATTCTCGTTCGCAATCTGGATACGTGTTCGTAGTGAACGGAGGAGCTGTGAGCTGGAAGAGTTTCAAGCAAGATACGGTGTCTGCATCTACAACAGATGTTGAGTATATTGCTGCCTCGGAGGCTGCAAAGGAAGCTGTTTGGATCAGGAACCTCCTGATAGATCTTGGTGTGGTTCAGGGTGCGTCCAATCCTTTGGACGTATATTGTGACAACAATGGTGCTATCGCACAAGTCAAGGAACCTAGACAACACCAGAAGAACAAACATATACTCATGCGGTACCACCTCATTCGCCAGTTTGTCGAACAAGGTGATATCAAGTTATGCAAAGTACACACGGATGCAAACATTGCAGATCCGTTGACAAAGGTGCTACCACAGCCTAACCATGAGGCGCACACGAGAGGTATGGGCATTAGATGCCTAGGCATATGATGCCAGAATGATTGACTCTAGTGCAAGTGGGAGACTGTTGGGAATATGCCCTAGAGGCAATCATGTATGATGTAATTCCCAATGTATTCATAAAGTTATTAAGTTTTCCTTTGATTTGAACATCTGATACATGTCATTGAATATGTGATTCGATTGTGGAACTATGTATTCATGTTGTTCATACTAGATTGTCCTTGGTTATTTAGGTTGTGCTGGACACACACCCTAGACTAATGTGAGTGTTGGCTGATGACATGGTTCCACTTGTCATGGGCATGGTGATGCCATTCCAACGATCACGGACTTGGCTAAAGAGTTTAGCAAGTCGGACTGACCCACATTGAGATGCAACGAGCAAGTCGTCATTTGCATGTCTCAATCAATGTAATCCTTAGACATGAGGTTGTCGCACAATCCGAGTTGTGGATCACCGACTTAGCTTCTGTTAAACGCTGCTTTGTGACAAGGCAGCTATAAAGGCAGAGTTCGGGTCGAATGAGAAGCAAGCTGCGTGATGTGGATAATCAAGATGTGATTTTGCCCCTCCGAATGGAGAGATATTCTCTGGGCCCTCTCGAGTGATATGATTCAGGAAGCATGGCCATGCGCGACTCAGTTAAGTGTTAACGGTGTCTATTGACTAAAGAGTTAGTCAGATGAATCATATATCACGGATCGAGAAGAGAGTCAAACTATTTAAGGGATGACGATAAATCGCCTATAGTTCGACAAGGTATATCGTGAGGCAAAAGGGACTAAGATGAATATCACATGTCGTCATGACTCAATAGGACTTGGGAGTCGGCACGTTCTGCTAGGAGCCTCTACCGATTGATCGATTGAGAGTCGGACTCCAATCGTGTCCAAGTCCTCCATGAGGCTGCAGGATCGCACACTTAAGAGCGGGAGCAAGTATTGGTCGGGTTGGACCCTAACCGGAAATGGACTGATTTGTGAGTCGGACTCACAGAGGGAATGGGCCACAAGTGTTGTGAAGCCCACTACCATTCGCTATATAAAGAGGGGCGCAGGCTGCCCAGCGGGCAAGTTAGTCCACTCCCATGCGTTGGGAACCCTAGCCTCACTCAGTCCAGCCGTCGCACTGGACCTAGCAGTCCGCCGTCGGAGCTCCTCCTCGTACGTGCGGATACCGGCAGAGGTGATGTAACGTTCAGCACTTCGACGTTCGCGGGATCGGATCGGCTGGATCGGATCGTGGACTGCACTGCCCGACGCGCTTCATCGATAATCCGCAACCGCGCGTCTAGTGGTACTCATCGTGGCCGTCTACCTCGGCTAGATCTTGGAAGTACCGCGTAGAAAAAAATTTCGTTTATCTCTACGCGCTCCAACACTTCTCCACCTCCTTTCAATAAATCCGATGCGGAGTGTTTCGATCCGGAGCTCCTTGTTGGCTCCGATCCGTTGACTCGGAAGGTTTGGGGTCTGGTTCCGGTTAGCCATCGAGGTGACGGCGATTGGAGCTGGATTCGTCAAGCTCTTGCGGTGGAGGCGGTGGAGTTGTGGTTCGTTTGGGATTCAGAAGTGATCGAGGCCATCTGTTCCCTGGATGAGGATTTTAGTCTGTAACACCCGGGGGTTTGCCCAATTAGATTTATTTGTTTTTCTTGTTGCATCATCATTGCATCATGCATCCATCATATATTATTTTGACACACAAAATTAATTTCTAAACTCAATACGGATTTTAGAAAATTGTTTCCAAATTTTTTAATCACACCTTTTATCTTGTGCTGAAATTGTTTTGTGAAAAGGCTTTCTACAATAAATAAATAAAAATGTTTTAAGCAGAGGAAAACCAGCTAGGCCAACCGGCCCAGCCCAGCAAGCCAACTCGATCCCATCTTCTCTTCTTCTCCGTACGGTCGGGCACGACAGAAGCGTGAGCCCCCTCTTCTGCTGTCACTTTCACCACCGAACCACCACCACAACCATGGTCCCTCTCCCCCCTCCTTATCTACCCCAGTCGTCCCCTCCTCCATCCAAACCCTAGCCTCTCCTCTTCCCCTCTCCTTCCGCCGCCACTCTCCTTCCTCTCCTTCTGCCTTCTTCTTCCACAAGGAAACAATAGCTTCTGTTGTTTTCCTCACCTCCATGGCCGGACTTTGGAACCCCACGGGCCGTCGCCATGGTCATCGAGAAGGACGTACGAGGCCGGGAATCGAACCACCGCACCATCCTCTTCGTCGTAGCAGAAGCACCGGGACCGGAACTTCCTGGATCGCCGACACCGTCGTGATATTCCCGGCGCTGTCCATGGGTGCGTCCATGTCTACCTCTTCCTCTCCGACCGTCTCCTTCCTCCACCGGCGACCCCAAGGTGAGCCTCCGCCCCGGGAACTCTCCCCTACCCCTCCTCATGCTCTGGGAGCGGCGCCTTCGCGCGCCGTCCGCCTGAGATCGCCACCGGCCGCATCGTCTATCACGGTCCCGTGCAGTTCCGTTCCTGTGTTCCAGTTTCGTCAGCACCACTCCGCCTAGATACAGTTTATTATGTTTCAGATCCGACTCCATACACAAGCCGAACAACAGCCCAGTGGCTCTGCTCTGTTGATCGGAGCCAGAGACTGCGAGTTCGATTCTTGGCCTGGGCAATCGCTCAACCTTTTTTTGCGAATTTTCACCGCGGGCTAGCCCCACCTGTCCGTGACCGTGGTGGCTTGCGTGGCGTCGGGGCCCGCTGGTCAGCCTCTCTGGCTAGACTGGCCGCTGGTAGACCTCTCCCAGATCCAGATCTGGATCTGGTATCTCACACTCACGCCCCTGACCTTCCTGTTTTCGCACCGGAGCCCCTCGGTGCTCTGTTTTCCTCAGGTATAAGTCCCAGTTTTTACAGGAAACACCCTAATCTTGTAATGCTCATAACTTTTGTTTTACTAAGCCAAATAGCACAAACTTTATGTCTATCTTTATCAGAAAAATGCAAGGAATATTAATATGCCATCCATGATCATGTTTGCATCTTGCATCTTGCCTAGTTAGTAGTGTTATGCATGTCCACCTAATTAATAAATATGGAATGTGTTTGGGTACTTAATTCAATCGGTGCCCTATTCCATTTAATTCGGTTTAGCTCACCTATATTATGTTAGCCATGCTAATAAACATTTAATTTGATGGTTAGATAAATAACTTAAACCTTCCTAATTAAATGTTGAGCTTTTGTCTCAACTTAAATTGGTTTAGTTGCATTCTCGCATGTCATGCATCCCTATCTTGATCATGCTGGATCTTTTGCCGTAGTTATAAGTGTTGCATCTCGTTGTTTCTTCTAGTGCTTTGCCTCTTCTCGGATAGGACGTTGATATGATGTGAGCAACGACAAGTTCTGCTACCTCTACAAGCTGGATTCCAGGCAAGCTTTACTCACTTGCTACATATGGCTGCCGTTCATCACTTGTTACCGATTCTTTCCGTTGTCTTTATTCTAGCCTTATGATTCGATGCTTGTGTCTCGATCCTATCATATGTTTACCTTGCAGCCATGATATAGGCTTCCTTCCACTTCCTATTAAATGTTGTTTGTTTACCTTGTTGGCCCTCGTGTCGTAGTTGCATGCTCAGTGTTGTTTGCGCTCAAGTCTTGTTGTCCGTCTTATCACCTATTTAGTTTGATAGTTGGGTTTCAACTTAATCAACAACATGTTAATGTTTGGGGTAATAATAATTTGATGATAAGGCACCGGCAGGAGGCCCGACGTGGTTTTGGAGCCTGCTAGTGTCGAACTTAGGAAAAGGATCTTGTCCACCGATCCATGATGAGCGCGCTAACCGCATGTGGGTGGTGAGTATGGGCACTATCGCACCCGGACTTCTAGAGGATACACACAACCCGCTAAATAGTAGATAATTGGCTTACGGGGCCTACCTGCACCCGCATCTCAATATGAGTAGGCCAACACGTAAACATGTGACAACCATTCTCTACTATTCATCGTCTGTGAAACCATCCACAAGGAATCCGAATACTTCCATTGACGTACTTCATAACATACACACATGGTACGTCAACGACATTTGAACAAGTGATATCACAACAAATCTCTAAGACACAAAGAAATAGAAATAAGTGGCAAAAGCTCTCACTAGAGCAGAAATAGCAAATACAGTCAGGCAGAGGACACATGTCCCAACAAGTCATCATTACATCACAGCGGAAGCAAACAAAGTGTCTGAGATACAGACAAGATCCAAATAGGCCTAAGAGGCCGGAAACGAAAAGAACGGAGCCCATCCACGAAGTCTCGGATCCTACCCGGGTCCGCTATCTACTCGTCAGCAGCCTCGTCATACTCCACGTAGTAGCCACCATGGGGATCCTCGGAAACGTAGTCTGCAGAACCAGCAGCCCCAAAGGGGTCAGTACGGATGAGTACTGGCAAGCAAGACGCACAAGATACCAAAGTGTACCCGACAACACCAAGTACAGATGCTTTGGGTTCAACGGAAGATAGGTGATACAAAGGTGCGGCAGCGGGCTGCACTAACCAACTACAGAGACACGCTACAACATCCGGCTAAAAGAAAGGGATAAGATAGCGCATCGGAGCCAACTACTACTAACCTCAAACAAACCCATCCTGGATCTCGCCCCTTATCCAAAGAAGCAATCCGAGGATAACCCACACAGTTGGATTAATGAAGGTTCAGGTTATTGTGACAATATGCCTATTACTAGTCAAATTATTATTAATTAGGTGTAAGTTGTCGGAGTACTTGTTAGCCAACACTTTCACCAAGTCGTCACATAACTGCGGACAACACGGCTTCTCGAGAAGATTCATCCCTGCAGGGTGTGCTCCAGTACCCGTACACACTCGAGCCACCAACTAAAACTCAGGTGGACTCGACACGACCCGAACCATCTCTACAGCCTGTCCTAGGAGCCACGGAGCTATAAGGTCCCAGCCACGCAGCCGAATACTCAGCGCAAGTGTGCAAAACTCCCGCAGGACGCAACACCCCGGCAATACAGGCCTTGCCCTATATGTGTGCGTCATCAACATCATCAGTATCAACCATGGGAGCGACCCATTCATGCGTATGAGCCAAATGGAACACCCGAACTAAGTGTGGCTCTTCGGGCAAACTGCGGATCAGGTCAAACTCGAGGGGGGTTCCATACGACCACCCGGATGCGGTGAGCACGCTCATCATGGATCAGAGGACAAGACCCTTTTCCTAATTAGGGTCGACACTAGCAGGCTTCAAAACCCTAACCCGGGCCTCCTGCCGGTGCCTTATCATCAAATTATTATTACCCCAAACATTAACATGATATTGATTATAACAAGCCCATCTATCAAACTAAACAGGTGATAAGATAAATGACAACAAGACTCGAGCACAAACAAACCTAAGCATGATACTACGACACAGGCTAACAAACAACAAGGTTGTAGGTGTGGGGGGTGAGGCTATATTCATGGCTGCAGGATGACATGTGATAGGATCGGAACACAAGCAACGGATCATAAGGCTAGCAGATTAGACAACGGAAAGTATCGGTATCAAGTGTGGAACGGACACAATGGTTCATGTGAGTGAATACTTGCCTGCTTACTCAACAGCCTGGTGTTGAGCTAATTCCACTGAAGTGGTATCGTAAACCTCGTATGTCTCAACGTCGTCGTCTATTCGAGAAGAAGCAAACAAACAACGAAGAGAGACGGACAATCAATAACATGGCATAATGCACAAACATGGGATGATGCATGACAAGTTAAAGGGTGCATCAAAATAAATACAAGACGTGATGAAACATTTTAAATGGGCCCAAATGCAAAGCTAAGGTTGCATTTGGAAAATCCCAGGTGCATGCATAGTTATTTAAGTGAATTACAAGCAAACATTAGGTTGAAGTGATTAAATGGCATGGTGGATGATGAAAACAGAATGTATACAACATTAGCTTCAATGTGATATCTCATTTGCCAAATTTGTAATTTTAAATATTTAATTATGAATTTTTGCAATTTAAAAGGTTTAATTAAAGCATTGAATTATTGCACCACTTTTAATTAGTAAAAACAGTAAAAAATTGTATATTTGAAAAGTACAGAGAATTTTGATTGGAAAACATATTTTACTTTTCAAATTTGGAGTTAAAATGAATTAGTTATGTGCATTTGAATTTCAGGGACCTATTTGGGATTTTGCGCGAAAAAGTTTTCAGATCTGAAATTGGAAACTTTTTCCACACTGCGCATCTGCTGCCGTGTCACTGACAAGCGGGCCGGGGGGCACGTGGCGCCTACGTGGCTTGGGTGCAAGGTGAGGTGGCCACCGGGGTGGATGACAAGTGGGGCCACGATGCATTGCGTGGTTAAAAGGAATAAAACGGGGCTTTTGTGTCGCTGGGTCTCAAACCCGCGCGCGAGCGTGCCCGCGGAAGGAACCAGGCCACTGGGGTGGGCCTTCTCTTGTGATGGGATCGGTTCTGCATTTGGTTTTGAGGTGAGGGGATGCGCTGCCCTGGGATCTGACGAAACTGAATCGACTGCGGCGGCAGCGGACGGGAGACGCCAGGGAGCGGCCGAGAAACGGCCGTGCCACGCGCTGGGGTCTCGCAGAGCAAGGGGGAGAGGAAAGAGGTGGTCCAGGCAGGCTCACCGCGGGCATGTCGGCGACGAAGAGGAGCAGGGCGTCGGGGTGTCGCTGCGGAACCAGAGGAGGAGGACGCGTTCGCGCGGCAGGGACAGGAGCTCGCCGGGGAAGAAGATCTCGACGGCGTCGTCGCTGCAGTCCGCCTCCGGCCGCGGTTCCTTCGTCAAAAATGGAGGTGGCACTCTCCTGGTTCCATTCCCTCTGAGACCACGGCCTATCGACGAGCACGGCGACCGCACCACCCTCTCCAACTTCCGGCCATGGTGGTGCCTTCTCCGGTTCAGAAAAGGGAAAGGATTCAGAGAGCGAGGAGAGCAGAGAGGAAGAGAGGAGAAGGGAGGCGGCGGCGGCTGGGGAGGAGAAAGGAAGGCTAGGGTTTGGGGTGTAGATATAGGAGGAAGGGGGGAGCAGGTGAGGGGTGGTGCGGTGGTGGCGGCTTTGTTGCGTCACTGGTGTCGACATCGGTACGGACGGAGGTGGAAGAAGGGAGGTGGGCTGCTTCGCTGGGGTTGTAGGTGGGCCTTTGGTCCTGCCTCCCCCAGCAGTGGCTTTTCCTTTTTTTCTTTTATTCTCTTTTTTTTTGTAGAAGATGAAAGAGGGAAAAAGGATAAGAATTGTTTGGGTTTTTCTTTCTGAAATATTTTTGTTGGATTACAAAACAGCAAGCCCAAAGGGTGCTACACTTTGTTTCGAAATTTCAAATTGCAAAAATTATTTTGAATTTTTCATTAGAATTTTCAAATATGGTTTCAAAAGAATGAATTTTTTAAATAAAAAATAATATTGAATAATTCCAACCAATTAATGGATTGCTTTTTTGAATTGATTTGTTTGCAAAATTTTAATTGTGATTCACAATTGGAACATGCCAAGTATGAATGAAATTGATTTGATTTTGAATTGAATTTCAAATTGAAACACATGCCACATGCAATGCTTATGATGACATGATGCATTAATTAGAATTCAAGAAACAAACATTGCAAAAGGGGAATTTTCATACTTGGGATGTTACAAAACGCCCCCCCTTGAAGGAATCGCGCCCCGAGATTCCTACTGAGAAAAAAAAGGTCAGGATACTTCTTGTGAAGATCCTCTTCGGTCTCCCATGTTGCCTCTTTATCAGAATGATGGGACCACTGCACTTTTAAGAACTTGGTGCTCTTGTTGCGAGTTTTGCGCTCGGTCTCATCGAGAATGCGAATAGGATTCTCTTCATAAGAGAGGTCTTCTTGCAGTTCAATGGAATCATGATCAACTGCACGACCTGGATCTTTGAAGCACTTCTTGAGCTGTGACACGTGAAAGACATCATGCACCTTGGATAGCTTTTCTGGAAGTTCAAGACGGTAGGGATTTTCTGCACGCCTTGAGAGAATGTTGAAGGGACTAATATAACGTGGAGCAAGCTTTCCTTTGACACCAAAACGATGAGTGCCTCTGAGGGGAGTAACACGGAGATATGCGTTGTCTCCAGCTGCATAGACCATGTCCCTGTGTTTGCTATCATAGTAGCTTTTCTGACGAGACTGAGGAATCTTCAGATTGTCACGAATGATGCGGACTTTCTCTTCAGCCTCCTTAACAATGTCAGGGCCTAAGAGTGAACGTTCACCAGCTCCAGACCAATTGATTGGACTCCTGCATCTGCGGCCATAGAGAGCCTCGAAAGGTGCCATGCCTAGACTTGCCTGAAAGCTGTTGTTGTAGGAGAATTCAGCATATGGAAGACATTCCTACCATTTCATGCCAAACGAGAGAGCACATGCCCTGAGCATATCCTCGAGAATCTGATTGACTCTTTCGACTTGCCCTTGAGACTGAGGATGATAGGCTGTGCTGAACAGAAGCTTGGTGCCCAAAGCTTCTTGAAAGCTTTTCCAGAAATGAGAAGTGAAGATGCTTCCACGGTCTGAGCTTATTTCTAGCGGAACACCATGAAGAGGAACAATCTTTGTTGTATAGAGTTCTGCCAATTTACTAGCTGAGATTGTTTCTTTAACAGGGAAGAAATGAGCGACTTTAGTGAGTTGATCAATGACAACGAAGATTGCATCGTTGCCCCTCTTGGACTTTGGAAAACCAGTAACGAAGTCCATTTCAATCATGTCCCTCTTCCATTCAGGAATTTTCAGAGGTTGGAGAAGACCCGCTGATTTCTGATGAACTGCTTTGACACGTTGACAAACATCGCATTCAGAGACATATTTAGCAATTTCACGCTTCATGCCAGACCACCAATACATTGTTTTGAGATCCTGGTACATCTTTGTACTTCCAGGGTGTATGGAAAGAGGAGTATCATGAGCCTCCTTGAGAATCACATCTTTCAGGCTTTGGATTTCGGGAACTGCACTGCGTCCTTGGAAAAACACTGTTCCCTTGTCATCAATTGAGAAGCACTCATACTTCACATTGCCTGCTTTGATGTTCTTTGCGATCTTCTTGATCTCAGCATCACGAAGTTGTTCAGAACAAATCTTGTCCTCAAGCGTTGGACTGGCTGTCAAGTTTGCAAGATAGCCTTGAGGGACAAGCCCAAGATTCAGCTTTTGGAATTCTTCGTGAAGAGGAGGTTGGCTTTCCATGATCATGAGATTGTTGCAATACGACTTGCGACTGAGAGCGTCGGCCATTACATTAGCCTTGCCTGAAGTGTCATAGATGGTGAGATCGAAGTCTTTGATCTTCTCAATCCATCTCCTTTGTCTGAGTTTCAGATCTGGCTGACTGAAGATGTACTTTAGACTGTTGTGGTCAGAAAAGATCTCAGTGCGATTACCCAACAAGTATTGTCTCCATTTCTTGAGGGCAAAGACAACTGCTGCAAGCTCAAGGTCATGAATAGGATAGTTGAGCTCATGTGTGTTCAACTGGCGAGAAGCATAAGCCACAACTTGACGTTCTTGCATGAGAACTGCACCTAGACCTTGGAGAGAAACATCACAGAATATTTGGAAAGGTTTGGAAGGATCTGGGCCAACCAGAACTGGTGTAGAAGTGAGTTTAGTCTTCAGGAGATTGAAGCTTTCATCACATTATGGAGACCAGACGAGCTTCTTGTCCTCCTTTGTGAGGTTAGTGAGAGGTTTGGCAATCTTGGAGAAGCTTTGGACGAAGCGACGACAATAGCTAGCCAAACCAAGAAAACTTCTGACTTGCTTCACCGTTTTAGGCGGTTTCCATTCAACAATGGCCTTAACCTTTTCTGGGTCAATAGCTATGCCCTTGGCAGATATGACATGACCAAGGTAAGTGACTTCATAAATCCAGAACTCACATTTGGAAAACTTGGCATAGAGGCGATGCTCGCGAAGCTTCATGAGAGTGAGACGAAGATGTTCTTCATGATCTTTCTCGGATTTGGAGTAGACAAGGATATCATCAAGATATACCACAACGAACTTGTCGAGGTATTCATGGAAGACAGAATTCATGAGTCGAGAGAAGGTCGCCGGTGCATTGGTGAGACCAAAGGACATGACGGTGTATTCATAGCGACCGAAGCGAGTGACAAAGGTTGTCTTTGGAATATCCTCTTTTCTGATCTTTATTTGATGGTAACCCATTCTCAAGTCCAACTTGGAGAATATAGAGGCTCCAGCAAGTTGATCAAAGAGATCATCGATGCGAGGAATTGGATACTTATTTTTGATGGTTTTCTCGTTAAGAGGACGATAGTCAACAACGAGTCTCTTTGTTTGATCCTTCTTTGCCACAAAGAGAGTTGGGCATCCCCAAGCCGAGGAACTAGGTTGAATGTAACCTTTTTCCATGTACATTTTGATTTGCTCCTTTAAAAATTTCAGTTCAGGAGGAGCTATCTTGTATGGATACTTGGAGATTGGAGCAGTGCCTGGTTCAAGTTCGATGACGAACTCAACAGCTCTGTCAGGAGGCATTCCTGGCAATTCTTCTGGAAAGACATCGGGGAAGTCACAAACCACCGGAACAGTTTCAATAGATGGTATGGGATTTTCATTGAGAGTGTAGAGTTGAACAACTGGATTTTCAGCATGGAAGTAGACTATCTGGCCAGAAGGGTGTGTGATTTTGACAGACATAGCAGGACAATCAATGATTGCTTTGTTGGCTACCAGCCAATCCATCCCAAGAATGACATCAATATCTGAAGAGTGGAGAGCTATCAGAGATGCCTGGAATGGAAGGTTTCCAATTGTGATCTCGATGTTCTGGCTAACTTTATTGCTTTGCCAGCTAGATCCCGGTGATTTTACTAGGAGAGGGATAGACAACTGTTCCAAGTTGATTTTACTGGTGTTTGCAAAGCATTGAGAGATGAAAGAGTGTGAAGCACCAGAATCGAACAAGACTTTAGCACGAAACGAGTTCACAAGAAGTGTGCCCATTACAACTTCTGGAGATTCTTCTGCTCCCTGGGCCTTGACATGGTTCACCCTCACAGTTCTCAAGACAGACTTGTTCCTGTTGCGGGGCCTAGGCGAAGAAGTGTGTACCATCACATGATTGACATTAGAGATAGGTAGTGATGGTAGCTTGTTCTGCGGGCACTTGTAGGAGTAGTGTCCTGGTAGACCGCACTTGAAGCATGTAATAACAGAACGAGGAGCTGTTGGACTTGGCTGAGATGGAGCACCTCCTAAAGATACCACTGGGGTGGGAGGGCGGGCAAGAAATCCTGCCGGGCTTGGCAGGCAGATGGGCGGTGTTGGAGTGGTATATGGAACCCAAACTCTTCGTTTTTGTGGAGGCATGATAACTTTTGACGAATTAGCCTGTTCACGAGAGTGCTTACGAGACTCCTCAACCAACTTGCGCCCATGCTCTTCATTTAGAGCGATGTTGATGAGGTCCTCAAAATTCTTGGCCTTGACGTTGGTGAGAGCATACTTGAGTTCCGGGTTGAGACCCCTGCGGAACTTTGCCATCTTTTTCGCTTCCGTGGAGACTTCATCTCCGGTGTAGCGAGCCAGGCGATTGAACTCTCTTTGGTATTCGAGAATGTCCAAATTGCCTTGTGTGAAAGAATAGAATTCCTCACGCATTCTCTCCATGAGCCCATCGGGAATGTGATGGCGCACGAAGGCTTGCTTGAAATCCTCCCATGTGATTGCCACACTAGGACCTCTCATTTCTTGGAAGTTCTCCCACCAAGACATGGATTGTCCACGGAGAAGGTAGGTGACGTAAGGAACACGGTCCTCGTCAGCCACATGAGCTACGATAAGAGTACGGTTCATTTCACGGAGCCAGTCATCAGCATCCAATGGCTCGGAGGAGGTATCAAACGTGCGCGGATTGAGCTCAAGGAACTCCCGAATAGACACACGGACGTTGCCATTATTCCCAAGGTCTTGGTTCTGCTGCATCTGCCTTATAACTTGTGTCATCTGAGACATCACTTTCCCCATCTCGGGTGGCAGTGTGGGTTCTTCGTCACCACTCTCCATCCTGAAGAGGATACCAAGGTTAACACACTACCCGGATAACAAAATCCAATATAAGTGCTTACAAGGCTTACTTCAGACGGTAAGAAGGTAGCATGGAGCAAACATATACTACCCTCAACGTTCACCATAAATGGTTCGCGTACCACACGGATAGCCGTGTTGAAGGAGAAAATCTCCGGAACAAAACAGATGGAGGTTAACAACGAATCAACAGATAAGTTGTTACAATGAAAGAGACGATTTGTGAAGGACGATATCGAAGCAACAACTGGGACACAGGAGACCCCAAACACCTGAGGTACTACGGAAAAACCCATCCGGGCTTCTAGAGGATCAATATCTACTGCTTAAGGAATAGAGGATCTGCTTCCGGGGCTTATTTGCCACCGTTCTCAATCGTGAGTAGGCAACACGAAAATCGTGTCACAACCACCTCCATTCCTATGGTCTAGTAGATATAACCATCCTCGAGAAACCAGGATAAGTGAAATCCTAACTTGAAAGTTTAGGTGAGAAGAGAAAAACAACGTTGCACTTCCTTACCAGAAAAGGGAGGGTGGGTGGGGAAAGAAATAAAAGAACAGAATTCCTACTCTCACGTTTCATTTTTCCTATATAGCTACAAAATAGTTTCTAGACTCAACTGCGACCAGTAAAAGGGTTCCTACAGGCAGACAGGCTCTGATACCATTTGTCGCACCCGGACTTCTAGAGGATACACACAGCCCGCTAAATAGTAGATAATTGGCTTACGGGGCCTACCTTCGCCCGCATCTCAATATGAGTAGGCCAACACGTAAACGTGTGACAACCATTCTCTACTATTCATCGTTTGTGAAACCATCCAAAAGGAATCCGAATACTTCCATTGACGTACTTCATAACATACACACATGGTACGTCAACGGCATTTGAACAAGTGATATCACAACAAATATCTAAGACACAAAGAAATAGAAATAAGTGGCAAAAGCTCTCACTAGAGCAGCGATAGCAAATACAGTCAGGCAGAGGACACATGTCCCAACAAGTCATCATTACATCACATCGGAAGCAAACAAAGTGTCTGAGATACACATAAGATCCAAATAGGCCTAAGAGGCCGGAAACGAAAAGAACGGAGCCCATCCACGAAGTCTCGGATCCTGCCCGGGTCCGCTATCTACTCGTCAGCAGCCTCGTCATACTCCACGTAGTAGCCACCATGGGGATCCTCGGAAACGTAGTCTGCAGAACCAGCAGCCCCAAAGGGGTCAGTATGGACGAGTACTGGCAAGCAAGATGCACAAGATACCAAAGTGTACCCGACAACACCAAGTACAGATGATTTGGGTTCAACGGAAGATAGGTGATACAAAGGTGCGGCAGCGGGCTGCACTAACCAACTACAGAGACACGCTACAACATCCGGCTAAAAGAAAGGATAAGATAGCGCATCGGAGCCAACTACCACTAACCTCAAACAAACCCATCCTGGATCTCGCCCCTTATCCAAAGAAGCAATCCGAGGATAACCCACACAGTTGGATTAATGAAGGTTCAGGTTATTGTGACAATATGCCTATTACTAGTCAAATTATTATTAATTAGGTGTAAGTTGTCGGAGTACTTGTTAGCCAGCACTTTCACCAAGTCGTCACATAACCGCGGACAACACGGCTTCTCGAGAAGATTCATCCCTGCAGGGTGTGCTCAAGTACCCGTACACACTCGAGCCACCAACTAAAACTCAGGTGGACTCGACACGACCCGAACCATCTCTACAGCCTGTCCTAGGAGCCACGTAGCTATAAGGTCCCAGCCACGCAGCCGAATACTCAGCGCAAGTGTGCAAAACTCCCGCAAGACGCAACACCCCGGCAATACAGGCCTCGCCCTATATGTGTGCGTCATCAACATCATCAGTATCAACCATGGGAGCGACCCATTCATGCGTATGAGCCAAATGGAACACCCGAACTAAGTGTGGCTCTTCGGACAAACTGCGGATCAGGTCAAAGTCGAGGGGGGTTCCATACGACCACCCGGATGCGGTGAGCACGCTCATCATGGATCAGAGGACAAGACCCTTTTCCTAATGAGGGTCGACACTAGCAGGCTTCAAAACCCTAACCCGGGCCTCCTGCCGGTGTCTTATCATCAAATTATTATTACCTCAAACATTAACATGATATTGATTATAACAAGCCCATCTATCAAACTAAACAGGTGATAAGATAAATGACAACAAGACTCGAGCACAAACAAACCTAAGCATGATACTACGACACAGGCTAACAAACAACAAGGTTGTAGGTGTGGGGGTGAGGCTATATTCATGGCTGCAGGATGACATGTGATAGGATCGGAACACAAGCAACGAATCATAAGGCTAGCAGATTAGACAACGGAAAGTATCGGTATCAAGTGTGGAATGGACACAATGGTTCATGTGAGTGAATACTTGCCTGCTTACTCAACAGCCTGGTGTTGAGCTAATTCCATGGAAGTGGTATCGTAAACCTCGTATGTCTCAACGTCGTCGTCTATTCGAGAAGAAGCAAACAAACTACGAAGAGAGACGGACAATCAATAACATGGCATAATGCACAAACATGGGATGATGCATGACAAGTTAAAGGGTGCATCAAAATAAATACAAGACGTGATGAAACATTTTAAATGGGCCCAAATGCAAAGATAAGGTTGCATTTGGAAAATCCCAGGTGCATGCACAGTTATTTAAGTGAATTACAAGCAAACATTAGGTTGAAGTGATTAAATGGCATGGTGGATGATGAAAACAGAATGTATACAACATTAGCTTCAATGTGATATCTCATTTGCCAAATTTGGAATTTTAAATATTTAATTATGAATTTTTGCAATTTAAAAGGTTTAATTAAAGCATTGAATTATTGCACCACTTTTTATTAGAAAAAACAGTAAACAAATTGTATATTTGAATAGTACAGAGAATTTTGATTGGAAAACATATTTTACTTTTCAAATTTGGAGTTAAAATGAATTAGTTATGTGCATTTGAATTTCAGGGACCTATTTGGGATTTTGCGCGTAAAAGTTTTCAGATGTGAAATTGGAAACTTTTTCCACGCTGCGCACCTGCTACCGTGTCACTGACAAGCGGGCCGGGGCGCACGTGGCGCCTACGTGGCTTGGGTGCAAGGTGAGGTGGCCACCGGGGTGGATGACAAGTGGGGCCACGATGCATTGCGTGGTTAAAAGGAATAAAACGGGGCTTTTGCGTCGCTGGGTCTCAAACCCGCGCGCGTGCGTGCCCGCGGAAGGAACCAGGCCACTGGGGTGGGCCTGCTCTTGTGATGGGATCGGTTCTGCATTTGGTTTTGAGGTGAGGCGATGCGCTGCCCTGGGATGTGACGAAACTGAATCGACTGCGGCGGCAGCGGACGGGAGACACCAGGGAGCGGCCGGGAAACGGCCGTGCCACGCGCTGGGGTCTCGCAGAGCAAGGGGGAGAGGAAAGAGGTGGTCCAGGGAGGCTCACCGCGGGTGTGTCGGCGACGAAGAGGAGCAGGGCGTCGGGGTGTCGCTGCGGAACCAGAGGAGGAGGACGCGTTCGCGCGGCAGGGACAGGAGCTCGCCGGGGAAGAAGATCTCGACGGCGTCGTCGCTGCAGTCCGCCTCCGGCCGCGGTTCCTTCATCAAAAATGGAGGTGGCACTCTCCTGGTTCCATTCCCGCTGAGACCACGACCTATCGACGAGCATGGCGACCGCGCCACCCTCTCCAACTTCCGGCCATGGTGGTGCCTTCTCCGGTTCAGAAAAAAGAAAGGATTCAGAGAGCGAGGAGGAGTAGAGAGGAAGAGAGGAGAAGGGAGGTGGCGGTGGCTGGGGAGGAGAAAGGAAGGCTAGGGTTTGGGGTGTAGATATAGGAGGAAGGGGGGAGCAGGTGAGGGGTGGTGCGGTGGTGGCTGCTTTGTTGCGTCACTGGTGTCGACATCGGTACGGACGGAGGTGGAAGAAGGGAGGTGGGCTGCTTCGCTGGGGTTGTAGGTGGGCCTTTGGGCCTGCCTCCCCCAGCAGTGGCTTTTCCTTTTTTTCTTTTATTCTCTTTTTTTTGTAGAAGATGAAAGAGGGAAAAAGGATAAGAATTGTTTGGGTTTTTATTTCTGAAATATTTTTGTGGGATTACAAAACAGCAAGCCCAAAGGGTGCTACACTTTGTTTCAAAATTTCAAATTGCAAAAATTATTTTGAATTTGTCATTAGAATTTTCAAATATGGTTTCAAAAGAATGAATTTTTGAAATAACAAATAATATTGAATAATTCCAACCAATTAATGGATTGTTTTTTGAATTGATTTGTTTGCAAAATTTTAATTGTGATTCACAATTGGAACATGCCAAGTATGAATGAAATTGATTTTAATTTGAATTGAATTTCAAATTGAAACACATGCCACATGCAATGCTTATGATGACATGATGCATTAATTAGAATTCAAGAAACAAACATTGCAAAAGGGGAATTTTCATACTTGGGATGTTACGGGCACTCCCCTTGATTTAGTACTTGAGCTGCTATTCATCCAGGGACCACACTTAGTTCGGGCTTTCCATTTGGCACGATAACTTGCAGGTACGAGCTCATGGTGCTACGCTGACCTGATGTAGTCGTTGCGGTTAGGGAGACATGTTCTTAGAGTGTTATGAATGTCCTGTTGGGGGTGGAATAGCCGTGCGCTCAAATTTACCCGTGGTGCCTTGGATGTGCAGTGGTGATAGGAAAGGTCGAGTTGAGATATCCTGCCTTTGTGGTTGTGGATAGATCGAACGTGTACGGGTACTGTAGCGCACCCTGCAGGGATGAATCTTCTCGAGAAGTCGTGTTGTCCGTGGTTATGTGGCAACTTGGTGAAAGTGCTGGCTAACAAGTACTCAGACAACTTACACCTATTGATGATAATTTGAATAGTAATATAGATATACCTTCACCATATTATAAATGTCACCTTAATCAACAGTGTGAGTTTCCTTGGGTTGCTTCCTTAGTAGGGGGTAACACTGGATGGGTATTGTTTTTGGTGAGTAGTTATAGTTGGTTTCGTCGCGCTCTCTCATCCCTTTCTAATAGACGAGCGTTGTAGCACGTCAATGTAGATTGCCTAGTGCTGCCCGCTGCCGCTTCATTACACCAACCTCTTCCTTTGTACCCAAAGTATTTGTATCTTGTGATGACTGGTTGCATTGGTATCTTGAGTATTGCTTTCCGCCTGCCGGTACCCCCAGTACTGACCCCATGATTCGGGGCTGTATTCACAATGCAGTCAACAGGTTTGAAGTTTGACGACGTTAGCTTGGGAATCCCTCCGGCTCGGCCTGGGCAGGGACTGGACGCCATCGTTTATCTTCAGGACTCTTAGTCCAATTTGTATCTTGTCCGTAGTCGAATATTTTCGTCTTCCGCTGTTATTTGGATCTTTGTATTGTAGCAGTAGTATCCTTGACTCGTTTGAGTCGTCTTGTATATATCTCTTCTGTTGTTGTTGTTGTGGATTATTCGTGAACTGTTGTAATGGTATCATAAATGACAACTCGGGATCAGATATTATGTGGATTCTGGCGGGAACGCTGAAATCCCCATAGTACCCGATCCAGGGGAGTCACAGTTGGTATCAGAGCCTGGTTCCGATTCTCAATATTGTTTCAATACGAATGGTTATCGAAGCAACGGGTCCGCAAAGCCTGTAGGATAACCTCGCTAACGGTCGTGTTTTTAGAGTGTCAAAATTGTTTTGCAAAACGTATTTTGAAACATCTCAATAGGATTCTTGTTTGCTCCTCATCTCTATTCTATTCTCCTCCTACCTTATTTTTTTTGGAGTCTTCTCTCTTATCTATCTTTCAAAGTTTAGGATTCTACGTGGGTTGGTCGTCCTCTTAGCCTTTTTAACCTAATAGGTTCGATCTTCGGAAAACTATCAACAGAAGAACATCGTCATCGACGCGAGAAAGAACCTCTTGTTAGTGGTGTCGAGAATATCAACATGGAACACGAAGATTCATACTATAAACACATCTCCTCTCTTACCGGCTTGGAGCGGATTGCGAGGGCGCAATCCCTTGTTAGTGGTGTCGTCTGTAACACCCGGGGTTTTTCCCAATTAGATTTGTTTGTTTTTCTTGTTGCATCATCATTGCATCATGCATCCATCATATATTATTTTGACACACAAAATTAATTTCTAAACTCAATACGGATTTTATAAAATTGTTTCCAAATTTTTTAATCACACCTTTTATCTTGTGTTGAAATTGTTTTGTGAAAAGGCTTTCTACAATAAATAAATAAAAACGTTTTAAGGAGAGGAAAACCAGCTGGGCCAACCGGCCCAGCCCAGCAAGCCAACTCGAGCCCACCTTCTCTTCTTCTCCGTACGGTCGGGCACGACAGAAGCGTGAGCCCCCTCCTCCGCTGTCACTTTCACCACCGAACCACCACCACAACCATGGTCCCTTTCCCCCCTCCTTATCTACCCCATTCGTCCCCTCCTCCTTCCAAACCCTAGCATCTCCTCTTCCCCTCTCCTTCCGCCGCCACTCTCCTTCCTCTCCTTCTGCCTTCTTCTTCCACAAGGAAACAATAGCTTTTGTTGTTTTCCTCACCTCCATGGCCGGACTTTGGAACCCCACGGGCCGTCGCCATGGTCATCGAGAAGGACGTACGAGGCCGGGAATCGAACCACCGCACCATCCTCTTCGTCGTAGCAGAAGCACCGGGACCGGAACTTCCTGGATCGCCGGCACCGTCGTGATATTCCCGGCGCTTTCCATGGGTGCGTCCACGTCTACCTCTTCCTCTCCGACCATCTCCTTCCTCCACCGGCGACCCCAAGGAGAGCCTCCGCCCCATGAACTCTCCCCTACCCCTCCTCGTGCTCTGGGAGCGGCGCCTTCGCGCGCCGTCCGCCTGAGATTGCCACCGGCCGCATCGTCTATCACGGTCCCGTGCAGTTCCGTTCCTGTGTTCCAGTTTCGTCAGCACCACTCCGCCTAGATACAGTTTATTATGTTTCAGATCCGACTCCATACACAAGTCGAACAACAGCCCAGTGGCTCTGCTCTGTTGATCGGAGCCAGAGACCGCGAGTTCGATTCTTGGCGTGGGCAATCGCTCAACCTTTTTTTGCGAATTTTCACCGCGGGCTAGCCCCACCTGTCCGTGACCGTGGTGGCTTGCGTGGCGTCGGGGCCCGCTGGTCAGCCTCTCTGGCTAGACTGGCCGCTGGTAGACCTCTCCCAGATCTGGATCTGGATCCGAGATCTCACACTCAGGCCCCTGACCTTCCTGTTTTCGCACCGGAGCCCCTCGGTGCTCTGTTTTCCTCACATATAAGTCCCAGTTTTTACAGGAAACACCCTAATCTTGTAATGCTCATAACTTTTGTTTTACTAAGCCAAATAGCACAAACTTTATGTCTATCTTTATCAGAAAAATGCAAGGAATATTAATATGCCATCCATGATCATGTTTGCATCTTTCATATTGCCTAGTTAGTAGTGTTATGCATGTCCACCTAATTAATAAATATGGAATGTGTTTGGGTACTTAATTCAATCGGTGCCCTATTCCATTTAATTCGGTTTAGCTCACCTATATTATGTTAGCCATGCTAATCAACATTTAATTTGATGGTTAGATAAATAACTTAAACCTTCCTAATTAAATGTTGAGCTTTTCTCTCAACTTAAATTGGTTTAGTTGCATTCTCGCATGTCATGCATCACTATCTTGATCATGCTGGATCTTTTGCCGTAGTTGTAAGTGTTGCATCTCATTGTTTCTTCTAGTGCTTTGCCTCTTCTCGGATAGGACGTTGAGATGATGTGAGCAACGACAAGTTCTGCTACCTCTACAAGCTGGATTCCAGGCAAGCTTTACTCACTTGCTACATATGGCTGCCGTTCATCACTTGTTACCGATTCTTTCCGTTGTCTTTATTCTAGCCTTATGATTTGATGCTTGTGTCTCGATAATATCATATGTTTACCTTGCAACCATGATATAGGCTTCCTTCCACTTCCTATTAAATGTTGTTCGTTTACCTTGTTGGCCCTCGTGTCGTAGTTGCATGCTCAGTGTTGTTTGCGCCCAAGTCTTGTTGTCCGTCTTATCACCTATTTAGTTTGATAGTTGGGTTTCAACTTAATCAACAACATGTTAATGTTTGGGGTTATAATAATTTGATGATAAGGCACCGGCAGGAGTCCCGGCGTGGCTTGGAGCCTGCTAGTGTCGAACTTAGGAAAAGGGTCTTGTCCACCGATCCATGATGAGCGCGCTAACCGCATGTGGGTGGTGAGTATGGGCACTCCCCTTGATTTAGTACTTGAGCTGATGTTCATCCAGGGACCACACTTAGTTCGGGCTTTCCATTTGGCACGTTAACTTGCAGGTACGAGCTCATGGTGCTACGGTGACCTGATGTAGTCGTTGCGGTTAGGGAGACACGTTCTTAGAGTGTTATGAAGGTCCTGTTTGGGGTGGAATAACCGTGCGCTCAAATTTACCCGTGGTGCCTTGGATGTGCAGTGGTGATAGGAAAGGTCGAGTTGAGATATCCTGCCTTTGTGGTTGTGGATAGATCGAACGTTTATGGGTACTGTAGCGCACCCTGCAGGGATGAATCTTCTCGAGAAGCCGTGTTGTCCGTGGTTATGTGGCAACTTGGTGAAAGTGCTGGCTAACAAGTACTCAGACAACTTACACCTATTGATGATAATTTGAATAGTAATATAGATATACCTTCACCATATTATAAATGTCACCTTAATCAACATTGTGAGTTTCCTTGGGTTGCTTCCTTAGTAGGGGGTAACACTGGATGTGTATTGTTTTTGGTGAGTAGTTATAGTTGGTTTCGTCGCGCTCTCTCATCCCTTTCTAATAGACGAGAGTTGTAGCGCGTCTCTGTAGATTGCCTAGTGCTGCCCGCTGCCGCTTCATTACACCAACCTCTTCCTTTGTACCCAAAGTATTTGTATCTTGTGATGACTGGTTGCATTGGTATGTTGAGTATTGCTTTCCGCCTGCCGGTACCCCCAGTACTGACCCCATGATTCGGGGTTGTATTCACAATGCAGTCAACAGGTTTGAAGTTTGACGACGTTAGCTTGGGAATCCCTCCGGCTCGGCCTGGGCAGGGACTGGACGCCATCGGTTATCTTCAGGACTCTTAGTCCAATTTGTATCTTGTCCGTAGTCGGATATTTTCGTCTTCCGCTGTTATTTGGATCTTTGTATTGTATCAGTAGTATCCTTGACTCGTTTGAGTCGTCTTGTATATATCTCTTCTGTTGTTGTTGTTGTGGATTATTCGTGAACTGTTGTAATGGTATCATAAATGACAACTCGGGATCAGATATTATATGGATTCTGGCGGGAACGCTGAAATCCCCATAGTACCCGATCCAGGGGCGTCACATAGTCCCACTGGTAACATTCAGGATTTGGTTGTGGGCTTTGAGGAAGATGATGTGTATGTGGAGATAAATCAATCTGGATCCATGCAGTGGAGAAGTGCGATCTGTGGGGTGTGTTGTGCTCTGCAGGGGATGCTTGCTGCACGATGACCATCTTCAGAACTACTTGGAGGATGTCAGCTCTTCTTCGAAATATTTGTTCACGGCATCCGTTTTCATCCTGTGAGCAGCAACTGCATAGGCTTACTTGTTGTGCATCAACTTTCTTGTCAGCTATGGGGCATGTCTACTATGCCTCCTTGTTGTTCAAGGCTTGCCGGAGGCGGGTGAGAGCGCTTCTGCTGCGGTCCCTCAGATTTAACAGCAAGGACCCCCTGATCTGAGCTCGGTGATGCTTCCTCTAGATTTACAGCTCAGCTCTTTACCTCGCGAGCCCCTGCCAATTCGAGTATTGGTTGAGCCGCTGATGCTTCGGTTGGTCAGGGAGTACGAGGCCCTTCAGAAGTACGACAACAGGTTTGTTGTGTCCGATTTCTCGCCGGACCCCCTGAGAGGCTCCTATGGTACTTTTGGGTGTAGTCGTCATGTTTCACCTTTAGTTCATCTACGATGCATCTGTTTACTCAGTTTAGTTTGTCAGGATGATAAGTGTAATCACAAGGTTGTGATTTGTTCCCATTTTATGAAGTGATTACAGCCCCTTTTGGGGGCATCCTTTGTTCAAAAAAATGTAAGATGAGAGTATTTGTGATGTCAACCGTCTAAGATTCTCTTAATTTTTTTTTATATTCACGTAAAAATCATGTTTTTTTTCATTTAGGAAAAGTTGAAATGGATCAACATTGCAGAGCTACACCAACAAGGAGGGAGTGACAATTTACCAGGAACTATGGAAGGGGGGGGGGGGGTCGAGTGGACAAGACCAAGAGAGAAGATAAAATGACAATTTGTAGGTTGCAACATTAATTCTAGGATAAGGGAGGGGGATTCGAGTGGGTTTTAGAGTTGTAGTTCAAGCCTAAAGAATAAAAGGAAAATAAGGGGAAGGTTATAATTTAAATTGCACTATTACTTGAGGGGTAATGTAGACTTATACCTATTTAAGGCATGGTAAATTAGCATTTCTGTGCCCTGTTGTAAATTTTATAAGAAAAAAAAAATTCTCCGTACGTTATTAGGAGAATTAACTTAAAAATCAGAAGTCATTGGGTGTATATTGTAAATTTAACATAAGTTGTACACATGCAGATTGCATCCCTTGTCATCTCCACTCTCCATAGTCGTACATTTAATATGACGTTAAAGTACAAGGCATGTGCTCCTTTTACACAAATATCAGTCATATATTTTTTGGGCATAGGTTATGACCAGTAGTTACTCTATTAATATGTGGTACTCATAGTATATATGACAGAAAATAATTGCCATTATATTCATATAGTAAAAAGTCTTTATGATCTTGATTTTGTGCCAGCAAAAACAAAATAAGCGTTATATTCCTTAAATAAGCCTTATATTCCTGGCCAATGCGAGTATTATCCTTTCCCGAAAAGGCTTCATGTCATCCTTAAACCCCTTTGGTTATATGGAGTCACAGAGGAATACCAGATTAGCACCCTTGAACAATCCAAAAGGGTAGAAACACTGCTCCCCGCACGGACGGAAAACCCTAGCCGCCGGCCACCGGCGGTCACCTCCTCGACCTCCCCCCCTCGCCACCGCTGGTGCGCACTGTCGGGAAAATCCCGTGCAGCTGTGGGTGGCTGCGGGGATCTCCCCTCGCGTCGCGCGCGGGGGTGCGGCGTTTTCGGCTCGACGGCACCGGGCTAGAGGTTCGACGGCGCGCTGGCGGCTGGTCGCGGCGTCGGCCATAGCGGCCGGCTGCAGCGGTCCCGCGGCGCTCGGTGAGGCCCCCGTGGCTGTTTCGGCGTCCTTGGCGGCGCGGCCATGATTGGTGGTGGTCGGCCGGTCCTACACCCCTCCTCCCCGATGGCGCTCCTCTCCCGACTAGCGGCGTTCCGGCGCCGTGGGCCGTGGGGACCCTCTCCCGTTGGAGCTTGTCTGCTCGGGCCGGTTGGGTGGGTGCGGCTTTTGCCCCGACGGGTTGGAGTTTGTCCTGGAATGGCAGTTGTGGCGGCATACTGGTCGACGGGCTGGTGGAAGTCGAGGCAGCGGCCCCGGATTGCGGTGCTGGAGAGCGGCGCGGTGGCTGCGGCTCAATGAGGGCATGCTTGTGCAAGGGTAGGCGGCGCTGACGAGGTGTAGTGCTCGTGCATGCGAGGAAGCCAGGGCGGCGGCCCTGATGCGATGTTTCTGCATTGGTGTTGCTGGGTTTCCCGGTGCATGCCTTTGGTGGCACAGCATGGGTTCGCGGAGGGAGGTGTCACGTTTTCCATGATCTGCAGGTAAGTTTGGTGGTGGTCTGGCCCCGCCGGGCAATTTTGTGGGGCTGGCGACGCGCCGCCGGGCGAAAGCCCTGCCCTAGTTTTTGGCCGGGGCCGAGGACGGTGACGCTTTCGGGCGCCGCGTTCTTCTTGAAGGCGTTGTCGGGGTAGTGCTCTTGCTTCTCCGCGCTGGGTTCTCCGGGGGAAACCCTTATCCCTCGCGGGATTGGGCGAGGGCGGCGCTCTTGTGCTGCTTTGCCTCTTGGGGCCTCGCCTTGGATGTTCCACCGGCCAGAGGGAGCTGCGGAGTGCTGGTGGTTGGCGGTGGCGACTACTCGTCATCGGCTAGGTGGTGTGCGGCCCTCGGGCCGGCGTTGATGTCGGAGCAGCGGCTCGAGAAGACTTGCGTTGAGGCTCTCCGCCGTGTGTAGTGTTGACTTTGGCTGCTAGGGCAGCTTGGTCATCGGCTAGTTTTGGGGCACGGCCTTGGGGCCGGCATGGATGCCGGAGCGGCGGCTCCGGGTTTTTTAACTCCGCCGTAGCGTCGAGGTCGAGGGGGTGTCATCTTTGGTCGTTCGGGCGACATGGACGCCAACCCGTGTAGGGGCGCAGCCTTGTGGCTGGCGTGGATGTCGGAGCGGCAGCTCCGGGTTGCGTTGAGGTTGCCTCCGCCGTGTTTCATGTGAGGTGTTAGTGTCGACCATGGTAGCTAGAGCCACGTGGTTTTCGACTCAGATTGGGGCGCGGCCTCGGGGCCGGCGTGGTGCGTTGTGTTGTATGGTTTTCGGCCGGTTTTCCTTATAAACTGTCCAACTCTTTTCGACTTTATCAATCAAAGGCATTGCCGAGGTTCGAAAAAAAAATAAAGGGTAGAAACAACACTCCGTACTAGAATTTTCTAGCCCTAGAGATCCATGAATATAGTATAAACAAATATATATTTTTACATTTAAGATATACCAAAAAGTCCTAGCATTTTATATGCTAGAATGCACTAAAATATGATAGAAACATATTTCCAAAGTGGTCTGAACATAAGAAACGAATACGATTAAAATAGCGAATGGCGGTAGGCGCTTCCCTCAATATTTTGCTCATATCCAATGTGTTCTCACATCTACATATAAGATATGTTCAATATATATTTTTGGAAAATAAGGGGGTATTTTTCATAATAAAATAACTCAGTTGGCTTCGGTACGGGACTCTCGTTATCCTCTCGTTATCCGTTGAGAGTCGGCCAAGATTTGTCGGCTCCTTTCCCTTTCCCTTTGGCGGCTGGGCTGAGCCAACCGATGTGTGGATGGGTTATGAGGTAGGTCCTCACATCCATATAGTAGGTTTAGGTCTAGGTTAGGTTTGCGGTTTGCCACTATGGTGTGTTGGTGGAGGTTGTACATGGTGCTTGCAAGCGGCACCTTGTGGCTGCTAAACCCTTTCTGTTGTGGTTGTTCATGATGGATAACAGAGATGGGGAAAGATTTGTTTATCTCTTCCTCAATAAGCTTGATGTCTCTACTCTCTCTTGCTCTTTATCATGACTTCATGGTGGAGGAGGAAGATATACATTCATACATAGGAGGAGTTCAATGTTGCATTCTAGAGTAAAAACTCGACGACATTTCTGTAGCTTCTTTTCGCCTCGCCGTTGATTTTTATGTCCAAAGCGTGGCTTCTTCGAGCTTTGTCGTCGGTGGATCTCTGGAATCAACTCAACCCCAACCTCTCGGCTGGTGTGCCATATTAAGGGATGCTCCTCTACTCCAACACGGGTTCTCCATCCCGTTTGACCCAAGTGGTGTAGTCCAGACGACGGAGAGGCTGCCTGTGCTCGGAAGCATCGCCACCACCTCAGTGGAGGAGGGTTGGTGTGACATCCTGGCTCAGGGCTCAATAGAATTGATATAATACTCATATCAACAAGGTACAACTTAATTTCCGGAAGCTCATTCCCAAGGGACTCCAAGGTTAAACGTGCTTGGCCTGGAGCAATTTGAGGATGGGACAAAGTCCTTCCGGGTGCGCATGAGTGAGGACAAAGTGCACATGGAAGACTGGTGCCTGGAGGTGGTTGGGGTATTATATGTTGGATTGTGAAATGTACCTTATAAATAGTCCTATTTGTAAAATTCAAGGGCTTAGTTGTAATTTCCATTTTTCATATGGCCTTGTTGTAAAATGTATGCCCACCGATGGATTTCAATGAAATATCTAGGTCCTGGTTAGTAGACTCCACCCCTCCCAAACATGCTCAATGGATACAAAAAAATGGCATGATTGGATGCTCACACGAGGCATGTGTTGTGTCCATCGCGTTGATTGATGCAAAGCCCAGCTAGGCCCGCTGTGAACTGTTGAATTGGCCATTTCTTTGGAACCAGATTTTAGGGCTATAGAAAGCGACATCGACATGCGTCCGGGAGCATGATGCGAGATGCCAAAATGTCAACTCGGTTTTGCGAAAAATCTAGTATCATCTCCTTCTCTATTAGGTCACCTCCCCACATAGGCGCAAAGGAAAGAACACCTTTTCTATGCCTCGACGACCGCGGTGGCCACACAGATCTACCCAGCAGCTGATTTCGTATTTTTGGCACAATATTGGCTCCCTTTTGTCTCGCAGTAGCTCATCACATTCGTCGCTAGCATGGGATCTGTAGTGTCTTCTCTACCGATGGCATGATCCCTTCTCCTTCTTCTCTGACGACGGAACCTCTGTTTCTCTATTTCTCTCTTCTCCCATGATGAATCTCTCTATCCCCACCTTTAGTGTATAACATGTAGTGTCGATTTATCCGGTACTCATTCTAGATCAAATTTCATTAGGATGACAAGATGCATCCGATACATCACGCATAGTTGTGATCCACGCCTCGATCCTACTGCTTGAGAAAATAACATTTAGGACTGCCTATCCTGGAGTCACATATAGTCCTATGTTGACCCGGGATCAGGAGAAGATTGTGGTGACCCAGCACACCACTGCATGTGTAGTGCGCAAGTCAGTGACATAATACTCACAGAAGGACTTATCCGTGAATATTACATCTCTCAGAGTGGTACAACAGAAACACAGCGGGGCCAAGCAAAGCTATAGGATACAAACTTCATTACAAAAATCTTGAGAATCTTCTAAATGAATCAAGAAGATCTCCTGCAAAAGAAACATCAGAAGAAGCAATTCGAAGCTCCAAGCCGGAGAAGAACTCTAGCTCAGAACTAATCCACTACGGCTGATGTCAGCCCTAATTTATGGCTTGAAATAACTAAGTCTAAGAATGGTCTCTAACTACATCTTGATAGCTTGTCCTCCACCAGCGTTGTTGATGACGATGCTTTACCGACTAAGTAGTAGATCACTCCATCTAGCTCCCTTAGGCAGCGATGGCTTCTCGATGACGACTTCAATAGGGCTTCAACTCTAAGCAAGGGTCAAACGGGATAGAATGAGTAACGAGTGTTACTCAGCAAGTTCATGATATATATAGTGGGTGGTTGATGCACTAACTACAGCTTTAGACTCGAAAGAGTCATAAGCTAATGCAAGGTTTTGTGAAACTTTCTTCAAGAGGTTGCTTTTACTTCTGAAAACTATGCCCGCCAGACCATCACAGGACTAGAACTTCATGGAGTTGCCTTTCCTGTAGCGTTCGCAGTTCCTTCCCGGAACAGGGGGTAACATGCCACATCCTTTTACACTCTGCAGAGGTGCGTTACTTTACCCATGGACGACCAAGACCATGTTGCACAACCAGGCTCGAGATCCTGTCCACTCCCACTCAGGTGTGGGGCCCGGTAGTTGGTCCAAGCCAAACCGTGCTTCTCCGCACAACGCATGCCCACCCATTTCTGCCAGCAGGTTGAACGCCTGATTCCACCCCTCACGATGGAGATCTACGCGCCCCTGGCAGACACTCATAGACCCCAGAGTCCGTGGGACGTAAGGGCTCCCACCCATGTGCATGTAGTCCCGCAAGACCTACAGCGTACGTCTCTGGCGCGTCCGTTGACATGCGAACGAGAAAAGTATCACGGTTGACTTACTCCCCCCATAGAAGACCCATGGTTAACGCGGTATTTACGGCGCACCGAGTTCTGACGGCATTTGTGATTAGTTCCTAGGTAATACGTTCCCGTGCAGATGGAACCTTCCTTTGAGCTATTCATCTTACCATGGTTCCATCCGCCCACCAAACAGAACACTACCACTCGGGTAGTCATTCAATTAGTCATATTATTATAAAAATAGGATCATGCATTCTTTTGAGAGTAGGTGATAATACAATAGGGTTTTTGCAAGTAGTTTGTTATGAGATACTGCAAAGGATATGAGCAAGTGATGATCTTGCCTGAGATTTGAAATAACCATAATAATAATCCAGGTCTTCGGGGTTCGAGGGTCGAGTAGAGAAATCCAAATATCTGAAAGATAGCAAAGTAGTCCCGGTAAGGACTACAGAAAACACTTGGCAAGATGATATATGCATAGTAATGAGATGCATCGTGAATTACCCTGGAAAATACCCCAGCTTACAAGTGTAAGCCACGTTTGATACGGTATCGTAATCACACAGGTTTTAGGTGAATGGTTTCATTATTTGTGGTGATGTGGTTATTAGTTCTTTTAGACTTACATGTGTTTCACTTTTACTTAGCAAACCATTTCTGTCATGTTGAGGTAGAAGTGTTTATTACTTGTTTAGATAACAAAACAATAACACATAGAAAACAATTATTAAAAAGATAACAGACATATTTTATTTCATATTTTAGAGTGTAGAGCTTATGTCAAAGGTTGAATGAAAAATGAGTAACTAATACAACCAATTCTATCATCACATCACTTGCTATTGCCATGTGATGATAGGTTTAGTAGATGTGAAAACATGAGGGTTTTATTAATTAGAAAAATAATATTTATGGTACTCCCTCCGATCCATATTAATAGGTGTTGAAGTGGATGTATCTAGCAATAAAACATGTCTAGATACGTCCACTTCACCACCTATTAATATGGAACGGAGGGAGTAATTGTTTATGGTTATAATGGTATATTATAGAATTTCCATTATGCCCTTTAAAACAATTTTATAAGTTGAACAAGTGTTTTATGTTTAACATATTTGAATTGGAAATGCTTTTCTCTTTAATTTGATATCTCATTTGAATTATTCTGAAAATATTTGAATAAGATTTTAATTTATTGATTTTAAATGAATTAAATGATTATGCAAAACATTGCACACATAAAACTTTGTCAAATGACTTTAAAAACATCATAGGTGGATTGCATATTTCATTTGGAGAATTTTGGTATATAACTTGTATTTTTCTGATTTTATGAATTATTTATTATTTTTCTTTATTTTAAATGATTTAATTAATTAAGGAAAATGTTTAATTTTAAAATTTATCAAATTCATTTGAAAATATCATAATCAAGTAGATTTTATTTTTCTGATCATTTTCATATTTTATTTATATTTTTCTGAGTAATGAATTAAAAGTTATTGAATTATGAAGGTTTTATTTATTTTCTGCCAGAATTCAAATTGACAGGTGGGACCCACCTGTCATAACTATTTTTAAATCAAAAAACAAAAGAAAAAGGAAATATGATGTCATGGTGACATCACGTCTATGTCAGCAATGGTGGGGATTTGTACTGTGAGGTTCCAATCGATTGCTCTGGCTCAAATTTGTGCAATCTGAGGATACCCAGGCCTAGAGAGGAACTAGGGGAACCAAATGGTTGTAGCGCCGCCGGTTTTTGACCACCGGAGTTGCTCCGGCGAGCACATACCGCGGCGGCGGATGCGGTGACTCACGGCGGTGATGATTTCGTTGGCTATACGCATAATAGAAGGTACCACGATGCTCCCCAGCTCACCCTGAGTGCGTGTAGATGCTCGATGAAGGACGAGGTGGTCGCTATCGACGGTGAGCTTCCATGGCGGCCGGCGGCGGAGCAAAAAGGGAACTGCCGAATTCTCCGACCTCCCTTCATCCCAGCTTGCGAAACTCGTCATCATGGTAGAGGAGGACCCGGCGCATCCAATGATGGCCTCAGCTCGCCCCTAGGTGGCCGGAATCGACGGCGGCGTGCGGCGGCCGTGAGACTAGGGTTAGGGTTTCTTCCGGTTTGATACAGAGAGTGAGACAGAGGGTGAGGGAGAAGAGAGAGTGAGCAAGCGTAGCACGTCCCCTCCTGCCTCTTATCCAACGGAAAGGCGGCCGAGGAGAGGTGGCAACGATGGCGTGGCCATCGCTATCTTCTCCTCTGCCTTCTGGCAGGAGGAAGAAGAAAGGGAAAAAGAAAAGGCGATTTTCAGTAACCCCCTATATTTTCCAGATTTTACAACTTAGTCCTTTTGTCTTATAACTGAACTAAAAACACTTGTTTTCAGGGCCTTTCTGTGAACAGAAAAATTAATAAAAAATATATTTGAATTCCTTATCAAATTCTTCAACTCACCATATTTTGTTTTGGTGAATTTGAAGAATATTTATATTTTTTATTTAGGGTGCTAGATTAAGTGATTTTCTTGTTTTCTCCTCTTTTAATTTATTTAATGTCTTTAAAAATTATGGTAAAGCATGTTTAATAAAGGTACACACTCTATCTTGTGGATACCAAGGTGGTGTATCATAGTTGGACACTTTTAGGTAGAATCCCTTATGGAAAAATGGTTTGGTAACACTAGTGAGTAGTGTTTTTATGTATAGTAATGAAATGCACCCAATTAGGATATTTTATTCCATGACATACCCAATGCTTTTGAGTAAGAAATAGATTTGTTTTATTTTATGGACCTTGTTATTTTCCTTTTTGAAACTCTGAGCAAGATTGGTTGACATCTTACTGAGGTATCTATATTCTATGTTTACTGTTTTCAGTACTTGATCACATGGAAAACATATGTGGTTTTGGAACCTTATTTGTTTGTTTTCCACCAGTTTCCAAGTGTGGGTACTATCTCCTGTTGTTTAAGGACATGAAATCATTTGTATGGTTATATCTGGTTGAATATTTGCTATCATCTGTTAGTCTTACATATGAAAAGGATCTGGAAAACAAGGTATTAATCTTGTTTTCATCTACCTCCACATATCAAGACATGTGGATCTAATGACTTGTTATTATCCCATACTTGATAGTTATTTCCATTAAAGATGTTATTATGAGTTCCTTATCTCTGATGAGCTTGATAGAGGTTAATGATTCTCTATTATATCCTAATAACTTACTGGATAAATTCTTATGCTCCCTTACTGATGCAGTGTTGCTTCATGTGCCCTTCTGTTGCTTGATGTTCTTCTCTCTAGTTACCACTAATCTTGTGTTATCACCTTTGTCCATTACAGGTAGGTTCATCTCTTGGTTTCCAACTTCAATTATCTCACCCATGTGGTGATAACATCCAATTACTCCAAACAAAGATGTTACTTAGATGATAATAAAAGAATATGAGTTTATTTTATGACATCAAGTTGCCATGTGCATATAAGAAGAATTTGTTAACAAGGTAGCTAGTCTTGCCTCCAAATTACAACTCATATACAATAGACTGAGATGTACCAGGTTATTCATTCTTTTGTTTGTTTGTGTATGACACTCAATTGTTTGAGTATACAAAAGTGATCTGTTAACAAGGTCTAGAAACTTGTTACCAAACTACTTCTATATGACACTAACATTGGAGTATCACACTCTTTCAAGAGAGTTACTAAGATCATATCAAGATATAAGAGTTTCCAAGTACTCTTATAGAAGATTAGAGTAGCACTTCAAGCACACTCCAAATAATCTTCTTGGGAATCTTCATGTCGTAGTTCCTCCTTCCTTGTGGTTGCTTCTCTTGCAGAGTGATTCAGTGAAGATTGGGAAACAACATAATAAGATAATATAGACAGGTAGAAAGATCTTGATTAAGAGTTAGTTCATGCTCTTATTCACCTCCCATATACTTCTTATTTTATCTCCCATAGGATATGTCCATATTCATATATATTTGGTGTTACTTAGCTATCCATTCAATTTCTCTAATAGAGGTTATAACTTGTTGTTGTCCTTACTTGTATCCAGTGAAACTCCAGTTGTAGAATTGTTGGGTTTGAGTAGAGGTGTGAAATACTTATGGAATGATGATTTAATAGTAATTGATCTAATGGTTCATTGATGTGTTAATGTTTCATATGCTCACTTATATAAGATGTTTAAAGCAATGAGCATGTGAAAGTTTATTGAGGTTTAATGACTTATGTCATAGTTGTTAGTTGGTTACTCAGAGTGTCATGTTGTGATTTCATATTATTCATTTGTATTCATGATACAGACATAGAGGTTTGGAAAGATCATATGTGATAATCAAGGTTTTAAAGTAGTTTAAGAAGATTTATTTCTTCTTTTAGATACTTATTTTATGGTTGAGGAGATATGTACATATTCGATAAATATGTTAATAAAATTATTATGTCACTTCCCACTTTTGGGTTTTGAGTTAACACTTGTTTGTATCACTTGTGTTCTATTGAACCTCTGTTATTTATTTGTGAAGGTTCACTTAGTAGGTACTAAATAATTTGGAAATATGTTGTGTGAATGGTTGATAACTTAAATAGTTATTGTTTTACAGAACCTAGAATATTTGTTGATGTGATTATTCCGTAAAGCATTTCTAACTTGTGGAAGAGTGATCATGAGTTATGAGATTTGGATACTCACCCCTCTTTGAGTTCTGGATCCCTAGTGAATTATCCCAAGTCACTTATAGACTTGGGGTTTAGGTGGTTGAGAATTTGTGTTGGTCACAACCAATTATGGTTTGTGTAACCAGATGATTTGGTTTGTAAAGATACTATGTTATAAAGATCATCCCAAATGCACTCTTGACTAGATGAACTAGACCTATTTCATCATGTCAAGTGAAACTTTGGTCACTTTGATTCGTTTAAACTTTCGCGCCAAAATTTCCCGTACTTTTAGATGCATGCTTTGCAAATGCACATATTAAATTTAGATCCTTATAACTTCCCAAACACTGGGATGTTACAGTATCTCCCCCTTAACAAGAACTTCGTCCCGAAGTTCAACCTCTCTCACGTAAATTTAGTTAGAGAGAACTAATGTAGACCGTTGAATCTTCACATCTGTTTCTTGTGTTGACCTTGACATGTGTATCCTCTTGTCTTGATTGTTCACCTTCCACTGTCTAGTATGATAATCTAATAGTATGCCAGTTGTTAGGACAACTCTGTCTTGTTACTAGACCTTCCTAATGGTCTCACGAAGAATACGTGGTATTTCCACTATATAGTGGGTACCAGGTTTCATTCTCCGATGAATAGGTATGGTTTCCTAACTCTCACATCTTTCTGAAGAACAATTGGTACATCCACCAGATGATGAATAACCAATAAGATTCTTCCGGTATACTGGATACCATCTATGGTTAGATTTCCATTTGGTTGAATCTAATGGTCTCAAGAGGAATACTGCTCAAAGAACTTGTACAACGTAGTGTACATTGATTTAGACTCAATTATTAGTGAAAATATCTTCGAGTTTCCTCGAGTTTAACTCTTTCCTATAGGTGTTTATAACCTATTCCACTGGTTACTTCCTATGGTCCTTCTATATCTTTGGGTTTTGATTTCTATGGGACGACTCTATAAGTTAACTTATCGACATTCTATGTAATTCTTTCTAGGATATACTACTCATGTGATTTTCTTGGCATCACTTGTGGTATCTCACCATGTGTTGATGTAGTAGCTCACCAATTCCGAACAAGATGTGGAATGTGGTCCATTCCCATCGGTCTTTATTGACTTCTGCCTTCTTGACTTTCTAGTCTTCCAGAGCTTTTGTGGTGGCTTCAAACTGCTTATATTTCAGACCGCTCTCTTTCTAATCCTATACCCTCTAGACCAGTAACATCAAGATGTAACTCAATGTTTGCACATGCATTTGCACATCAAGTTCCAACTTCATGTACAGATCTAGTCAATCAAAGATCCAAATAAGATCCAATAAATCCCAAATGCAGTTATCACTCATGCATCAAAAGCCTGTGAAATAACAGTACTCCGAGTAAAACATCTCAAGTACCAAGGCTCTTAAATGCTATACACTACAAGCAGGTAAATATTACCTTGTAATCCTAGTCTACACAACCACTCTTTGCCTAGATAGTTACTCCAGTTGCATGCCTTACTGCAATGGAATAAACTAAGACAAGATGATCCTATAGTAGTTGTTTTCTAACTTGGTTCCATATAGGACTATGTACCATGTATTTGAATTACTTCATCTTGATTATGATAATCTTCTCATGGTATATGTTGATCCTTCATGGTGTTGATCACATCGTAGGAGTAGTAATGTAGCTTTCTTCCATGCTTATGCCTTCTCCTATCTCTATACTATACGATGATGATTCACCTCTAGACTTGATAACAAAGGATATGGTATATATCCCATAGTTACCATGGTCCAATGACTCTTCATGATTCTCAAATGTACCTTATTGATGCTTCCTATGCTTACTCTATACCAGGTTCTACTCCATCCTATTCATTCATAGAATGGGGTAATCATCACTTTGACTTAATCATCTCTGACTATGTCAAATTACTATTGTTCTCAACAACACTAATACATGCTAGACTTCTAACTATTCATACCTAGGTATAAAGAAAATAGGTAAATAGATTTACTCATGTTGAGTAAGATATTCTATACAAGCATGACTATATCATTCTCAAGTGAATGATCATCATAGTTGTAGGAAATGTGGTTTAGATAAGATGGCTTCCTATAGACTTTACCAACCTACAGATCTCCTAAAAGGTTTTAAACCTAAGGTCGCTTCGCTCTGATACCACCTGTGGTGACCCAGCACACCACTGCATGTGTAGTGCGCAAGTCAGTGACATAATACTCACAGAAGGACTTATCCGTGAATATTACATCTCTCAGAGTGGTACAACAGAAACACAGCGGGGCCAAGCAAAGCTATAGGATACAAACTTCATTACAAAAATCTTGAGAATCTTCTAAATGAATCAAGAAGATCTCCTGCAAAAGAAACATCAGAAGAAGCAATTCGAAGCTCCAAGCCGGAGAAGAACTCTAGCTCAGAACTAATCCACTACGGCTGATGTCAGCCCTAATTTATGGCTTGAAATAACTAAGTCTAAGAATGGTCTCTAACTACATCTTGATAGCTTGTCCTCCACCAGCGTTGTTGATGACGATGCTTTACCGACTAAGTAGTAGATCACTCCATCTAGCTCCCTTAGGCAGCGATGGCTTCTCGATGACGACTTCAATAGGGCTTCAACTCTAAGCAAGGGTCAAACGGGATAGAATGAGTAACGAGCGTTACTCAGCAAGTTCATGATATATATAGTGGGTGGTTGATGCACTAACTACAGCTTTAGACTCGAAAGAGTCATAAGCTAATGCAAGGTTTTGTAAAACTTTCTTCTGATGTTTCTTTTGCAGGAGATCTTCTTGATTCATTTAGAAGATTCTCAAGATTTTTGTAATGAAGTTTGTATCCTATAGCTTTGCTTGGCCCCGCTGTGTTTCTGTTGTACCACTCTGAGAGATGTAATATTCACGGATAAGTCCTTCTGTGAGTATTATGTCACTGACTTGCGCACTACACATGCAGTGGTGTGCTGGGTCACCACAAAGATTGAACAATATCTATAACTAGAACGATGTAGATGAATTTTTTTATGCTTCGGATGAGAATATGCCCCTTCTTTGAACTTTTCAAATGGATATTGGGCTTTATTGGAAGATAACATCCACACGATTTGTGGAAGAGAAAGTTGCTCTATTTCTTCGTGTTGTAGATCAATACACTCTGGAGATCCATAGAGACTATCTCTCGCTACTTGAAACAAGTATTGTTTACAATCAGATAGCTCAGAGAAGAGATGAGCAAGGCACAAACAGGTCAAAAACCTCCCAAGATGCGAAATAATTTTAGATGGTATCCATATTTCAAAGTGAGTAGTAATGATGTTTTCTCATCACATCACACACTTGTATTGGTCAGAAACATGAATGTTTCTTCGTCTCATGATAGGAGTTTATTGTCACCATGGATGGTATTCATGTGACTACTAGAGTGTCGAGATTATAGTCTACACCATACATGGAATAAAGCACTACACCAATCATAACGTGTTTGATGTTGTTGGTTTTATCTCAAATTCACATACGTGCTAACTTGTTGGGAAGGATCGACACATGATGCAACCATTCTTGCTAACAACACGTATAGAACAGACCGGATAAATATCAATAATGCTAATTTCAACATTGGAGATGCTTGATATGCATGTCGTCCTGGGATTCTTCCACAATTCAGAAAAACCAAATTCCATCTAAACAGGTTCACATCAAGGAATAGTCTACATAATGTCAAGGAATTGTTTAATTTTGGATACTCTTAAGGTACCGTTGAGAGGGAATTGGTTGCATTCAAAAATAGATACTCCTTGACTAGAATTCATTCCACCTTTACACCACCCAAGTAAACCTAGTTCTTGTATTTTGCATTATTCATAACTATTCGTCTTGATGACCTTGTCTTACAATATAGTGATGTGACACATGACTTAGGCCAGGACTGGGGTTTTAACCATGGTGTCAACACTCATGATAATGAAGATTGAAAGAACAAGAGGATGGAGTGGCGCATGCAATGTGGGCAAACAAAGGTACATGTTCTAAAAAAAGGAAGAAAGTTGAACTTCCCCCTTGATTTCCATTGATGAACCTCCCAAATTTACCACCAGACTGTAATGATACACTGTTATTTGATTCACACTTCCTCTATTCCGTATTACCTTCCGTTCATTTAGTACAAAATGGAAATGATGGAGTAATTTCCTAATAGCTAGGATTTTATTACTAATTTTATTACTAGTTTCCTAATAGATGGAAATGATGGAGTAGTACAAAAGGTACATGTAGTGATACACTGCTAATTTATGTGCTACTCGCTTCGTGTGATGGTGGTTTAGTACGGGATGTGTGATGAACAGTAGGGTGGGAGGTAGATTAAGCACAACAATAGACATGAAATTAGAATTTAAATTTGCAGGAGAAGAGGATTGGAATTGCTCGAGAGAAAAGTTGGTATCAAATACATCGATGTCGATCTCTCCTGTTTGCTTCTCTATTTATCTACTCAGTCACCGACCTCAGATGTATGGGACAACCTTACGTGGGATAAGACCACTCTTGTACACAACATGTATAGCCCACACTAGTAGAGAAGTGTCATTCTATTGAATAGCATCTGTGGCGCATCCTTAGAGCGTGCGCCATAGAAACATTGTTTTGTGGCGCATGCCACAGGTGCGCCACAGAAACAATGTGGGGCCCACCCCAATCATTGGACTGGGTGTCAGAAGCCTTATTTTTATGGCGCATTCCACCTGGTGCGCCACAGAATAGGCCATTTCTGTGGCGCACTGCTGTGCTGCGCCACAGAAATGCCATATTTTGTGGCGCATTTTGACAGATGCGCCACAGAATATGGCATTTCTGTGGCGCAGCACAGCAGTGCGCCACAGAATTATGTGCGGGCGCGCCACAGAAAAGGAGCACTGTGCACATAAAGATTGTAGCCCCCTCTCTCCCCCACTCATTTCATTCCAAGTGGATGTTGCTCACACGCCTCCCCCTTCTCTCCACTCCAATTTTACACCTTTAATTCTCCTTTTTTGGTAGGTGAACCTATTTTTTTCGATGTATAATTGTTGGTGAAGTTCCTTGTTGTAGAGGGGGCCTAATTACCTCCATCTATACTCCGGTTTCGCGTCTCGGTATCGAATCTACTAGGTGAGTATAGTTGGAGGTGCATGTCTCGTGTGGCCATCGATCGATGTGTATGGGTGTGCTTGTCATGCATGTGCAGGTGGACCAATTGTCGCGCGCGCGGGCGGTCATGGTGCATGGATGTTTGCCGAAATGTTGATTCACTTCCATTTCGGCAAACTTTTGCACCCCATATGTCCTACTTATAGGAGATATCATGCCGAATTTTTCCGGCGACTATGCATGTTGTGGTTCTAATTTTCTGCTCTCTATGTGTCTGTGCAGGCAACCATGGTACTAGAAATGAGCTCTGCTCGAATCGCTAGATACAAGAAAGACGCGAAGGCGGACATGATTCGGTGCAACAGGCGGCAGATAAGATGTCCGTGTCGATCATGCAAACTCGTGAGCTGGATTGACCCTGATTCCGGACAATTGGAGGAGCACCTTCTTAGAAGCGGTTTCTTTGACGACCGCAACCATGTGGCACCGCCGACAGCAAAAGGTGTGCACGAAGAAGAGGGCGAGCGAGGTGACAAAGGAAATGACGGCGAAGAAGATCATCATGAAGAAGGATATGTCGGCGGAGAAGATCGACATGACGATGAAGGCATGAACACAGAGACCCCGCTAATTTCGGCCTTGCGGGACTCTCGTGTTCAGGATCTGCTGCTTAAGGAGACGAGCAACGACATAGCTGCAGCTAGGGAGAAAGCCAAGCTGGCGCAAATGGAGATAGACGGGGTGACTCCGTTGTTTCCTGGGTGCCGCCCCGAGGATACGCGGTTGCATGTAACGCTTGCTGCTCTGAAGATGAAGACGCAAAACAAATGGACCGACTCGAGCTTCAACAAGAACTTGAAATTCTGGCACGATCGCCTTCCCGAGGGGAACACATTGCCAAGCAGTATCAACGAGGCTAAGATAGTCGTGTGCCCTCTTGACCTACCTCACGAAAAATTTCACGCCTGCATCAATGATTGTGTAATTTATCGGGGGGAGTACAAGGACACAACCACATGTCCGAAGTGCGGCCACGGACGATACAAGTGTGGAACCAACAACAAGAAAATTCCTCGAAAAGTGGTATGGTACTTTTCTATCACTCCCCGTCTAAACTTAGGCCTAGCTTTATGTTGTATATCTTTGATGTTTATTTTTGTTTCCTTAGTTTTTGGTGAACATATATGCCTTAGTTTTTTTTTGCATTACTTACTAATATGCTTTGTGTCTATCTATATAGATGACGTACTACGTGGTGTTCGAGGGTCGGGTTCCAGGAGTCTATGACGAGTGGAAGGACTGTAAAGCACAGGCGGACAAGTTCAGCGGCAACTGCTATAAAGGATACGAGACTAGACACGAGGCGGTTGCGAAGTGGAGTGACCACCAGTCGAAACAGAAGAACAAGATGAAGACCTCCATCAAGCTACCGTTCTTGCTCACCATCGTCGCCGTGCTTGTAGTCTATTTCATCTTGGCTTAGGCCTTATCGAGTAACTATGTGGTGGCATGTTCGATGAACTATGTGGTGGCATGTTCGATGATGTTTGACTATCACTTAATTTGAACAAAATTCGATACTTTTGCACTATGTATCACTATTGTACATTATGTTATCATCGAGTAATGTGTGACTTATATCTTTGTCAAATATCACTTATATGTTTATATATTTGTCAAATATCACTGCCTGTATTCAAACTGTATAAATACTGTAATATACCTGTATTTATACCAGAAACAATTTAAATTTCGAAATACTGCAGATTTTTCTGTGGCGCACCTGTAGAAAATTCTGTGGCGCATCTATTTCTGTGGCGCACCAGGAGGGGATGCGCCACAGAATCGACTATTTCTGTGGCGCAGGGCAGTGGTGCGCCACAGAATCAACTATTTCTGTGGCGCAGGGCAGTGGTGCGCCACAGAAAATATTTTAATGGCGTGTGTTCTGTGGCGCATCCCTGTGGCCAAATGGTGCGCCACAGAAAGGGTTTTTGGTGCGCCACAGATGAGGCTATCTGTACTAGTGCTAATATTGCACATTCCCTTCCACATGTGCATCACTACCAACATCTTCAGTAGGTGTAGTCGTGATAGTTGCGTCCACTTGAGAACCAGCATGTTCTCATGAGAAGCTAGCTCTAAGAACATCATATAGTCTTCCCAAGTAGCCACATCCCGAGGTAAATTTCCCCACTTGATCGTGACCTAAAAATGAGCTGAGTTACCACGCTTGACCAGGCGACGCTCCAGAATTTGTAGGCAGCTTCACCAACACCTTGAAAGGACCATACAACTTGTAATCCAACTTCGGGAAATGTATGCCCACCAAAGAGTTATATGTATATGGTTTTAGTTTAAGAAACACCATTTCACCCACCAAAAATGCTCGATCGGAACGATGATGATCAACAAATTGCTTCATACGTTCTTGAGCTCGATGTAACTGGGTCTTCAGAAATTCTGTATAGATAGCTCGTTCCATTGATCATAGTCAAGACATCATGATTGTCGGTAATTGGGGCAAAAGAAACTAGACTCGGGTTTGGTTCATGTCCATACCGTGCCTTGAGAGGGGATCAACCTAGTGTAGTATGATGATTGGTACTAAACCAATACTCAGCTAGAGGTAAAGCCACTTACATCATTTATTTAGTTGATCATGAATGACACAACGCCAATACATCTCCAAACACTTATTAGTGTGTTTAGTCTACTCATCCATTTTAGGATGATATGCTGGGCTCATTTGTAACTTAGTTTGCAAGATCTTGAATAGTTCCCTCCAAAATGAACTAGTAAGTATTCTGTCACAATCATACATAGTGGACAAAGGAAAACCGTGCAATTTCACAACCTTGTCCATGGAATCATTAGCAACATAGGAAGTAGGGAATGAATGCTCGAGAGGTATAAGTGACTGCACTGGGTGAAACGATCAACAACCACTAAAATGCAATTGTACCCATTGGTATTTGGATTGCCTTCAATAAAATCCATATTGATATCCCGCCATGCCCCTTGACATGGTTTCAAAGGACTAATTAGCACAACCAACTTTCAATGTTCATGCTTAGTCTGTTGGCATACCTGACAATGTTTGACAAAATTCTCCACAACAGGCTTTAAACCAGCCCAGGTAAATTGTTTCTTCACTCTGTGATAAGTTCCCAAATTATAGAATGACCTCTATTAGGTGCGCAATGAAAGGCTTGAATAATCTTGGCTTGCAACCCAGAATTTGCTCCAATCCATACTTTTCCATGATAACCAATAAACTTGTTCTACAATGTATATCCTGGGAAGTAACAGCTAATGCATGTAACAATGTTTGACCAACAGGATCCAATTCCTAAGAACTCAACACTTCTTGTAACCAGATGGGTTGTGCTGAAAAAAAAGCTGATAACTGCAGAAAGTGCCCAACTCTTGACACGACATCAACGGCTATATTATCACTACCCTTTTATATTGGAAAGTATATAATGTATTCCAATTAGTTTTTTCATGGCTTTCTTCTGCAGCTCGGACCCTAACACTTGATCTTCCAAATAACACAAGCTTTTTGGCTAGTTTTAATCACGAAAATACCATTTTGTAGGTAAGCTCTCCACTTGGCTATCGCTAACATGATGGCCAAGAATTATTTTTTGTAGATAGACAATCACTTGTTCTTTTCACAAAGTGATTTGCTAAGATAATAAATTTAGTGTCCTTGCTAACTCAACACATCACCAATACCAGTTGCACACACATAAATTTCCAAACAAAAAGGGAGACGAAATCTAGTAAGGCCAGTACTGGAGTATTTACCGGAGCTTGCTTCAATACTTGAAAATTATGTTCATTCTCAACAGTCTAATGAAAACCCTTCTTCTTCAACAAATTTGTGAGTGGTTTATCCAAAATACTGTACTGCCTGACAAATTTATGATAATACCCCGTCAGGCCTAGAAAAACCATTAAGTCTATAACATTAATTGGCCATTGCAAAACAACTTAGATTTTTCAGCTTCAATACCAACTCCCGAAGCAAAGATAGCGTGGCCTAGAAATTCAACTTGAGATATTGCAAACACACACTTGCTTCTATTGTCATAGAGAGAATGTTGCTGCAGAAGTTTGAACAAAAGTTCCAAGTGGACAGCATGATCCTTGAGAGTTTTGCTATATAGTATAGACCAAAATATCATCCATAAAAACAAGCACAAATTGACGAATATATTGTGCAGATACCGAATTCATCAGGTACTGAAATGTAGCTAGCGCATTAGTAAGACCAAATGGAATTACCTTAAACTGGAATTAGCCATGGTGTGTCTTGAATGAAATTTTGATTCATTAGATGGTACCATTTGTATTTGGTGATATCCAGACCTTAGACCCAGCTAGGAGAAATTTTTGTGCCAACTAACTCATCCACAAGAGGCATAGGAAATTTACTTTTAACTATAACTGCATTTAGGTGTGTATAATCAATACAGAATCGCGAAGTACCATATTTTTATTTCATAAAATAGGAGAATCATATGAACTCATACTTGGAGTAATAATACCAGCCATAAGCATTTCATTCACTTGTTTTTCAATTCGGATTTCTAAAATGGTGCATACCTGTAGGGTTTAGGATTGCATGGAGCTGCGTCGGGTAGAGGGTGAATGGAATGATCAATTTTCCTGTGAGGTGGAAGCACCTTAGGATCCTCAAATACAAAATTATATTGATCTAACAATGATTGCATAACTTCAAAGAGCAGGTGTAGTGGTTGAAGCAAGGTCTATATGCACCATCGAAGTGGCCCACACTTCATTGCCTTTGTGCCACTTCATGACAGTGTCAACATAAATTTCAGTAAGAGCAGGCATAGCCTCTAACTTCAACAAGCCTTGTAGCTTAATTTCTACACCCTTGTACTAAAAATTGATCATTTTTTCTTGTCAGTGGCATGTTGATGGTGCAGGTCTTGCACTCGTTGGAAAACCCCAAGAGGAAGGTATGAAGAGCACAATAGCAAGTTTCCCTCAGAAAGAAACCAAGGTTGAATCGACCAGTAGGAGAACGAAATCACTTCTTAAGGTTGTTGTCAGTTGATGTTGGCAGGGCGCACTACCGGTTCAGCAGCAACGTGGAACCTACACAACACAATCAAATCACTTTGCCCCCAACGAAGCAGTGAGGTTGTCAATCTCACCGGTTTTGCTGAAAAAAAAGGGTTAAACGTATCGTGTGGAAAACAATACTTGTTTGCGGTAGATGAAAATAGAACATTGATGGCAGTAGGAAAACAGTAGTAGCAGTACGAAAACAGTGGTTGTATTATCAGTGTGATAAAATGGATGGGGTCTACAGTTCACTAGTGGTGTCTCTCCAAAACAGATAGATAGCATGTTGGGTACACAAATTACAGCTGGGCAATTGACAGATATATAGGATGCACCGTAGTGCATACGCATGACATGATGATTACTATGTGATTCATGCATGCATTACAACAAGATTCATAGACCGTTATCCAAATGCATCTATGACTAATAATCCACCCTCAGAGCGTCATCAAATCAAACCTTGGGTATTAAGTTCCAAGCAACAGATAATCACATTAACCAAAGTGTGTAATGTAAACAATGTATACATCATTGTTTTCTCCCTAATGGCAACAGCACATCCCCACCCGTTACGTTTCTACCAATCTAGGGTGAGTGAAAGGGAGGCATGGACCCACTATCTAGCATAAATACTCCCTCTTGGAGTTACAAGCATCTACTTTGCCAGAGCATCTACTAGTAACGGAGAGCATGCAAGATCATAAATAACATAAACATGAATAAAACATGATAGATTGATAATCATTGGACATACACTAGTGGAAACAACCCCTCTCGTCCAGGGGGCCAGGGGGCAGCTGTCCCGGTTGCAACCGAATCCGGGGCAAATGCCATGCTTTGGTCCCGGTTCGTGCGCCCGGGGCAACAGGAATCGCCTGGGGGCATTGGTCCCGGTTCGTGGGGGACATATCGGTCCCGGCTCGTGCCACGGACCGGGACCAATGCCTAGCCACATGCCACGTGGCACGCGCATGAACATTTGTCCCGGTTCAGTCCACGAACCGGGACCAATGCCCCCTTCCCCTATATATACTGCCCCAGCCCCTCCCCCCTTCCATCTTTTTTTTTGCTTTGAGGTGTGAGAGAGTGTGGTGTTAGTGTGTTTTATTTTACTATGCACACGAGGTGTTCGACGAAATTCCTGAGACGCACATAAGCTCACTGAAAATGGTATCTTCGACCGAGGTTGACAAACTTATCTTTTTCATCTGTAACTGATACATAAAAAAGTAGTATTTGTCGTATTAATATGTTATTGTAATGTATTTTGATAAACTTAATTATACGATGCAGCTGGATGCACGGCAGCGATGGATGTATGGTGACCGACGCACTTCCGACTATATGGCAGGCCTGAATGCATTTCTTGCTGTAGCTCAGGCGAACAAAGATAATGGCTTCATGTGTTGCCCATGTGTTGATTGTCGGAACGTCAGAGAGCACTCTTCCGAAAGAATCATTCACGGCCATCTACTTCGGAGAGGTTTCATGCCCAGCTATAATTGCTGGACGAAGCATGGAGAAAGAGGGGTTGTGATGGAAGACGATGAAGAAGAAGAAGAAGATCCTTTGTTCCCTGAATACGACGATACTGCAATGGAAGAGAATGGAGAAGAAGGAGGTGATCAAGAACAGGCATCAGAAGAGCCCGATGATGATCTTGGCCGAGTTATTGCTGATGCAAGGGAAGACTGTGAAAACAAATTGGAGAGGTTGAAGCTGGACAACATGTTACAGGATCACAAAAAATTGTTGTACCCAAATTGCGAAGATGGTAGCACAAAGCTCGGTACCACACTGGAGTTGCTGAAATGGAAGGCACAGAACGGTGTGACTGACAAGGCATTTGAGAGTTTACTTCAACTAATGAAGCCAAAACTTCCAAAGGATAACGAATTGCCTGAGAGTACGTACGAAGCAAAGAAAGCTCTCTGTCCTCTAGGATTAGATGTGCAGAAGATACATGCATGCATTAATGACTGCATCCTCTTCCGCGGTGAGAAGTACGAGAATTTGGATGAATGTCCGATATGCACTGCACTTTGGTATAAGATCAGAGCAGATGACCCTGGTGATGTTGACGGCGAGCCCTCGCGTAAGAGGGTTCCTGCTAAGGTGATGTGGTATGCTCCTATAATACCACGGCTGAAACGTCTGTTTAGAAACAAAGAGCATGCTAGGTTGTTGCGATGGCACAAAGAAGACCGTAAGAAAGACGGAAAGTTAAGGCACCCCGCCGATGGATCGCAGTGGAGAAATTATCGAGAGAGACTTCCCAGACTTTGCAGGAGAGGCGAGAAACTTATGGTTTGGTCTAAGTACAGATGGCTTTAATCCTTTTGGGGAGCAGAGCTCCAGTCATAGCACTTGGCCTGTAACTCTATGTATGTACAACCTTCCTCCTTGGTTGTGCATGAAGCGCAAGTTCATTATGATGCCAGTTCTCATCCAAGGCCCGAGGCAGCCTGGCAATGACATTGATGTGTATCTAAGGCCATTAGTGGAAGAACTCTTACAATTGTGGGGCAAACCAGGTGTACGTGTGTGGGATGAGAACGAACAAAAGCCATTTGACCTACGGGCGTTGCTTTTCGTAACCATCATTGATTGGCCTGCTCTTAGTAACATTTCCGGACATACAAACAAGGGATACAATGCATGCACACACTGTTTAGATAATACTGACAGTGTTTTTTTGGATAAATGTAAAAAGGTTGTATACCTGGGGCATCGTAGATTTCTTCCGATCAAGCATCCCGTAAGAAAGAAAGGAGGGAAGCATTTCAGAGGTGAGGCAGATAACCGGAAGAAGCCTGAGCTGCGTAGTGGTAATGATATATTCGATATGGTCAAGGACCTAGAAGTAATCTTTGGTAAGGCTGCTGGCAGCCAACCAGTTCCGTACGGCCCTGATAAGCGCGCACCCATGTGGAAGAAGAAATCTATATTTTGGGAGCTACCCTATTGGAAAGTTTTAGAGGTCCGGTCTTCGATCGACGTGATGCACGTGACAAAGAATCTTTGTGTCAATCTGCTATGCTTCCTGGGCGTGTATGAGAAGTCCAAAGATACGCCAGAAGCACGGGAGGACCAGCAACGTATGAAAGACCCAAGCAACAAGCACACAGATAGGCGCCATTACTTAAGCAGCTACGCTCTTACTAAAGCAGAGAAGGAAATATTCTTTGAAGTCCTTTACAGTATCAAGGTTCCGTCTGGCTTCTCGTCGAATATAAAGGGGATAATAAACATGGCAGAGAAAAAAATCCAAAACCTGAAGTCTCATGACTGCCACGTGATTATGACACAGTTGCTTCCGATTGCATTGAGGGCTCTTCTACCGGAAAATGTTCGAGTACCCATTGTGAAGCTATGTGCATTCGTGAACGCAATATCTCAAAAGGTAATCGATCCATAAAGTCTGACAAGATTACAGAGGGATGTGGTCCAGTGTCTTGTTAGTTTTGAGTTGGTGTTCCCACCATCCTTCTTCAACATTATGACTCATCTCCCGGTTCACCTATGTGAAGAGATTCATATTCTTGGTCCGGTATTTCTACACAATATGTTCCCCTTTGAGAGGTTCATGGGAGTCTTGAAGAAATATTTTCATAACCGTGCTAGGCCAGAAGGAAGCATCTCGAAGGGCTATGGAACAGAGGAGGTCATTGGGTTCTGTGTTGACTTTATTCCTGACCTTAAGACAATTGGTGTTCCTGAATCGCGGCATGAGGGGAGACTGAGGGGAAAAGGAACTCTGGGAAAGAAAACAATGATACCTAGGGACGGGCATTCTTTGACCAAAGCACACTACACAGTTCTACAAAATTCTATGTTCATGGCTACGTATCTCGAGGAACACAAGAATATTGTACGGTCTGCAAACCCGGGGAAGGATGACTCATGGATTAAACGCGAACACATGGAGACTTTCGGAAGTTGGTTGCAAACACGTCTTATAAATGACACCACTGTTGAAGATCAGCTATACATGTTGGCAGGGTCACCATCTTCGACTATTGGGAGTTTTCAAGGGTACGAGATAAATGGGAATACATTTTACACGAGCTCCCAAGATAAGAAGAGCACCAACCAAAACAGTGGTGTCCGCTTTGATACAACAAACGAGAATGGAAAAATGACACATACTATGGTTACATAGAGGAGATATGGGAACTTGACTATGGACCTTCTTTTAAGGTCCCTTTGTTCAAGTGCAAATGGGTCAACCTGAATGGAGAAGGGGTAAAGGTAGACCCGCTTTATGGAATGACAACAGTGGATCTCAACAATATTGGTTACAATGACGAACCATTCGTCCTAGCCAATGATGTGGCTCAGGTCTTCTATGTGAAGGACATGTCTTCCAGACCGAAGAAAAGAAAAAATAAGGAAACAAATTCATCATACGATGAGCCGAAGCGTCACATAGTTCTCTCAGGGAAAAGAAACATCGTGGGAATCGAGGACACGACAGACATGTCAGAAGATTATAATAAGTTTGTTGAAATTCCACCCTTCACAGTGAAATCTGACCCCACACTAGTGGAAACAACCCCTCTCGTCCAGGGGGCCGGGGGGCAGCTGTCCCGGTTGCAACCAAATCCGGGACAAATGCCCTGCATTGGTCCCGGTTCATGCGCCCGGGGCAACAGGAATCGCCTGGGCGCATTGGTCCCGGTTCGTGGGGGGTATATCGGTCCCGGCTCTTGCCACGGACCGGGACCAATGCCTAGCCACAGGCCACGTGGCACGCGCATGACCTGTTGTCCCGGTTCAGTCCACGAACCGGGACCAATGCCCCCTTCCCCTATATATACTGCCCCAGCCCCTCCCTCCTTCCATCTTTTTTTTGCTTGGAGGTGTGAGAGAGTGTGGTGTTAGTGTGTTTTTTTTACTATGCACACGAGGTGTTCGACGAAATTCCCGAGACGCGCACAAGCTCACTGAAAATGGTATCTTCGACCGAGGTTAACAAATTATCTTTTTCATCTGTAACTGATACATAAAAAAGTATTATTTGTCGATGTACTGTGGTCATCTCTTAATTAATATGTATTTTGATAAACTTAATTATATGATGCAGATGGATGCACGGCAGCGATGGATGTACGGTGACCGACGCACTTCCGAGTATATGGCAGGCCTGAATGCATTTCTTGTTGTAGCTCAGGCGAACAAAGATAATGGCTTCATGTGTTGCCCATGTGTTGATTGTCGGAACGTCAGAGAACATTCTTCCGAAAGAATCCTTCACGGCCATCTACTTCGGAGAGGTTTCATGCCCAGCTATAATTGCTGGACCAAGCATGGAAAAAGAGGGGTTGTGATGGAAGACGATGAAGAAGAAGAATAAGATCCTTCGTTCCCTGAATACGACGATACTGCAATGGAAGAGAATGCAGAAGAAGGAGGTGATCAAGAACAACCATCAGAAGAGGCCGATGATGATCTTGGCCGAGTTATTGCTGATGCAAGGGAAGACTGTGAAAATAAATTGGAGAGGTTGAAGCTGGACAACATGTTACAGGATCACAAAAAATTGTTGTACCCAAATTGCGAAGATGGTAGCACAAAGCTCGGTACCACACTGGAGTTGCTGAAATGGAAGGCACAAAACGGTGTGACTGACAAGGCATTTGAGAGTTTACTTCAACTAATGAAGCCAAAACTTCCAAAGGATAACGAATTGCCTGAGAGTACGTACGAAGCAAAGAAAGCTCTCTGCCCTCTAGGATTAGATGTGCAGAAGATACATGCATGCATTAATGACTGCATTCTCTTCCGCGGTGAGAAGTACGAGAATTTGGATGAATGTCCGATATGCACTGCACTGCGGTATAAGATCAGAGCAGATGATCCTGGTGATGTTGACGGCGAGCCCCCCGTAAGAGGATTCCTGCTAAGGTGATGTGGTATGCTCCTATAATACCACGGCTGAAACGTCTGTTTAGAAACAAAGAGCATGCTAGGTTGTTGCGATGGCACAAAGAAGACCGTAAGAAAGATGGAAAGTTGAGGCACCCCGCCGATGGATCGCAGTGGAGAAAGATCGAGAGAGACTTTCCAGACTTTGCAGGAGAGGCGAGAAACTTATGGTTTGGTCTAAGTACAGATGGCTTTAATCCTTTTGGGGAGCAGAGCTCCAGTCATAGCACTTGGCCTGTAACTCTATGTATGTACAACCTTCCTCCTTGGTTGTGCATGAAGCGCAAGTTCATTATGATGCCAGTTCTCATCCAAGGCCCGAGGCAACCTGGCAACGACATTGATGTGTATCTAAGGCCATTAGTGGAAAAACTCTTAGAACTGTGGGGCAAACCAGGTGTACGTGTGTGGGATGAGAACGAACAAAAGCCATTTGACCTACGGGCGTTGCTTTTCGTGACCATCAATGATTGGCCAGCTCTTAGTAACATTTCCGGTCATACAAACAAGGGATACAATGCATGCACACACTGTTTAGATAAGACTGACAGTGTTTTTTTGATAAATGTAAAAAGGTTGTATACCTGGGGCATCGTAGATTTCTTCCGATCAAGCATCCCTTAAGGAAAAAAGGAGGGAAGCATTTCAGAGGTGAGGCAGATAACTGAAAGAAGCCTGAGCTCCGTAGTGGTAATGATATATTCGATATGGTCAAGGACCTAGAAGTAATCTTTGGTAAGGCTGCTGGCAGCCAACCAGTTCCGTACGGCCCTGATAAGCGGGCACCCATGTGGAAGAAGAAATCTATATTTTGGGAGCTACCCTATTGGAAAGTGTTAGATGTCCGGTCTTCGATCGACGTGATGCACGTGACAAAGAATCTATGTGTCAATCTGCTATGCTTCCTGGGCGTGTATGGGAAGTCAAAAGATACGCCTGAAGCACGGGAGGACCTGCGACGTATGAAAGACCCAAGCAACAAGCACACAGATACAGGGCGCCATTCCTTAAGCAGCTACGCTCTTACTAAAGCAGAGAAGGAAATATTCTTTGAAGTCCTTTACAGTATCAAGGTTCCGTCTGGCTTCTCGTCGAATATAAAGGGGATAATAAACATGGCAGAGAAAAAATTCCAAAACCTGAAGTCTCATGACTGCCACGTGATTATGACGCAATTGCTTCCGATTGCATTGAGGGGGCTTCTACCGGAAAATGTTCGAGTACCCATTGTGAAGCTATGTGCATTCATGAACGCAATATCTCATAAGGTAATCGATCCAGAAATTCTGACAAGATTACAGAGGGATGTGGTCCAGTGTCTTGTTAGTTTTGAGTTGGTGTTCCCACCATCCTTCTTCAACATTATGACTCATCTCCTTGTTCACCTATGTGAAGAGATTCATATTCTCGGTCCGGTCTTTCTACACAATATGTTCCCCTTTGAGAGGTTCATGGGAGTCTTGAAGAAATATGTTCATAACCGTGCTAGGCCAGAAGGAAGCATCTCGAAGGGCTATGGAACAGAGGAGGTCATTGGGTTCTGTGTTGACTTTATTCCTGACCTTAAGACAATTGGTGTTCCTGAATCGCGGCATGAGGGGAGACTGAGGGGAAAAGGAACGCTGGGAAAGAAAACAATGATACCTAGGGACGGGCATTCTTTGACCAAAGCACACTACACAATTCTACAAAATTCTATGTTCATGGCTACGTATGTCGAGGAACACAAGAATATTGTACGGTCTGCAAACCCGGGGAAGGATGACTCATGGATTAAACGCGAACACATGGAGACTTTCCGAAGTTGGTTGCAAACACGTCTTATAAATGACACCACTGTTGAAGATCAGCTATACATGTTGGCAGGGTCACCATCTTCGACTATTGGGAGTTTTCAAGGGTACGAGATAAATGGAAATACATTTTACACGAGCTCCCAAGATAAGAAGAGCACCAACCAAAACAGTGGTGTCCGCTTTGATACAACAAACGAGAATGGAAAAACTGACACATACTATGGTTACATAGAGGAGATATGGGAACTTGACTATGGACCTTCTTTTAAGGTCCCTTTGTTCAAGTGCAAATGGGTCAACCTGAATGGAGAAGGGGTAAAGGTAGACCCGCTTTATGGAATGACAACAGTGGATCTCAACTGTATTGGTTACAATGACGAACCATTCGTTCTAGCCAATGATGTGGCTCAGGTCTTCTATGTGAAGGACATGTCTTCCAGACCGAAGAAAAGAAAAAATAAGGGAACAATTTCATCATACGATGAGCCGAAGCGTCACATAGTTCTCTCAGGGAAAAGAAACATCGTGGGAATCGAGGACACGACAGACATGTCAGAAGATTATAATAAGTTTGTTGAAATTCCACCCTTCACAGTGAAATTTGACCCCACCATCCCGTTAAATAATGAAGATGCTCCATGGTTACGGCCGAAGCGATCATAAGCAAGGGACACGAAGAAAAGCTGGCAAGCATTATTGTTCCACCATCCCACTTTTCTGTTTCTCTCTCCTCCGTATGTTGGTGATGTGTAATAATAAGCGTGGAATACATGATCATATAGTTCTGTTTGATTAGTATTTTGTATTGACCGGTAAATAGCTGACAACTATGACCCATATCCGAATACATTTCGAAGTGATAGTACGGATAACATCCTGACAGATATTGCAGGATTATAACTACTTTTAAGATGTAGTATCTGTTGACACACGGTATAGAACAAGCGATTGTTATTCATTGGAGGAGGAGAAATAGCTTTGCACAGGCTTGGCATCCACATGAAGACAGTGATTTCAGTTGAGATAGGTGAAGTTAATAGGAGGATTCTGAGGGGTTGGTGGGATCAGACACAAACTTGCACTTTAATTGAGATTGCCGACGTGAAGTCTCTCACTAATGATAGAATTGCATAATCTTGAAAAAACCTTTGCCTTGATCGTCCAAGATGTCCCACTAGTGGTGCTCAGCGCTTTGTCTGCATGTTTCGCAGGACATGCCCATTTTACAGTGTAGAAACATCTACAGAAAAGAGCAAACATCTGTAAATTAGGCAGAGGAGAAGTAGAATCAGGTAGAGAAACATTAGAGCCGATGAGAAGTACAAATAGCATATGGATAGAAACAAGGTTTAAAAGATATTGCTAGGTGCTTCCGGCCAAAAGATTATCAAATCAAAGTTTTGAAATTCTCAAATCAAACCATAAGTTCACAAAGCATACGCAAACATGGACCGTTACCAACCTGAGCCGCAAGGAGCAGTAGAGCAGAGCAGAGCAGACTCTAGAGGATGGACAAGCAGCCAGGACTGACATCGACTCTAGAGGATGAACAAGCCACCCTACTTCTACTATGAAAATGAGGCCCTAGCTCCAAAAAGTGTATGGGTGGAAATTTCCAGAAATTTGTATGACATAGAGCCGGAGTTTGTGGATTCTAAGCACTTCTGTGCAGCTGCTCAAGAAAGAGGCTACATCCATAATTTGCCAATTGAGAATAGGTCACGTCTCCTTCCTCTCGCTCCAAAGACCATATTTGAGGCATTCCCTCATTATGAGAACTGGTGGCCTTCCTGGGATCCTAGAAAGCAGCTCGATTGCTTGCAAACCCGTCTGGCAAGTCCAATTCTGATAAAACAGATCGAACGTACTCTTGCAGGCTCAAGTAATCCACCACCTCTAACTGTTCAGAGGTATGTTATGGACGAGTGCAGAAGATGGAACCTTGTTTGGGTTGGAAAGAACAAGGTTGCCCCTCTAGAGCCAGATGAGATGGAATTTTTACTCGGTCTCCCAAGAAACCACACAAGGGGAGTCGCCAAGAGAGAGAGGTACAAATCTCTTGGCAATTCATTCCAAATTGATACTGTGGGTTGCCACTTGTCGGTGTTAAAGAACATATTTCCCAATGGTGTTAATGTGGTATCCTTATTCTCCGGTATTGGAGGAGGAGAGATAGCTTTGCATAGGCTTGGCATCCACATGAAGACAATGATTTCAGTTGAGATAGGTGAAGTTAATAGGAGGATTCTGAGGGGTTGGTGGGATCAGACACAAACTGACACTTTAATTGAGATTGCCGACGTGAAGTCTCTCACTAATGATATAATTGCATCATTTATTGCTAGATATGGTCGCTTTGACTTTGTGATTGGTGGTCTGGAGGGCGAGCAACCTGCTTTATTCTACCACTATTCTAGAATCTTGAAAGCCGTTAAGTCATCTACAACAAGTCTGATGCTCCCGCTGCGTACACGGAAGTTACCATGTTTTCAAGCGGGGGTCGGGATAAAGGGAAAATACGTGGGGATGCGCAGAGTAAACCTTCGAAGGAAAACTATGGTTTTTCTGTTGTAGACGAAAATCTCAAATTCACCGTGTCAATAAGGTACAATTCGCTTTGAATTAGGAAGATCACGAGAGAAATAAAAAATTGTAACATTTTTATATTCAAATTATATACAAATGAAAAAATAACTAATAGTTTCAATAGTTAGAATAATTATTTAGTTAAACGAAAAATGGATTTAAATTAGTTTTGCAAATTCTAGCATTTTTCATGTTGGAATTTTTGTCAAATTTGGAAGTATATAGAAGTTGTTAATGTGCAAACTTAACACTTTTCAAATTTTGGCGCTAAAAAATTTTGGGCGCGCAGGGGTGCCACCGAAATTCGAAATTTGTTTTTGGTCCCGGGCCGTGGTACCAACCGGGACCAAAGGGGCTCTAGTCCCGGTTGGTGGCACGGGCCGGGACTAAAGGCCCAGGTGTATAAAAAGCGCGGCCCTCTCGCCAGGCCGACCGGACACTCCAGGGGCGGGTACGAGTGGATATGGCTGGGCGAAGCCCTGCCGGCGGCGGGAACGAGTGGACAGATCCGCCGGCGTTCCACCACCGCCGGCGGGGATGGGGTAGGGACACAGTAGATTAGGGGGAACACAACTTATATTAAAATAAGGCCAGGTGCCTTGCTTACATAGGGGCGGCGCGGCCACAGGCGGCCGGCCGTTTCTTGGGGGGGGGTAGCTAGGGGCCTTGTCTATACAGAATAGGGGGGGCAGCGCGGCCACAGGCGACCGGCGCCGATCTAGTCGTCCTCTTCGTCGGAGAGGCAGTGGTAGGCGGGCGGCTGCCACAGGTGGGCAGGCGGCGCCTGGGCCGGGGGTGCAGGCATCGGGGGCATCGGAGGCGGGTACGGCGGTGGCGGGGGCAGCACCTCCTGCGGCGGCGGAGGGGGCAGCTCCTCCTCCTGCTCCGGCGACCCCGGCTCCCAAACGCCGCCGGTCCAGGCCCAGGTCATGCCGTACTCCAGGCCTGGTGGGAGCGGCTGCGGCTCCGGCTGGTCCTCGGACGCCTCCAGCTCGGCGTTCATCACCTGCCACCAGGGGGCAGCAGGCTCGTTAGGGGGTGGCGGCGGCGGCGGCATGGCGGCGGCGGCCACGACCCGCTCCCACCGCTTGATTTCGTCGTCGATGAGGGAGCGGCGGGAGCGCTCGCAGGCCTCCTCCATGGCGGCCCGGAGCTCGGGGTCCTCCTCCCCGGAGAAGTCCTCCGGCTCGTCCACGAGGAGCCATAGCTCCCTCTCCCGGCCGGGCGCTGGCGGGGGGTAGTCGTCCACGTTGGCCTCGTGGGGGGCGGGGATGAAGGAGCGGCGGCGCAGCTCGTGCTCCTGCTCGAGCCAGGCGGCCCAGTAGGGGGAGCTGCGCGCGTACGCGCGCTCCCTGCGGACGGGGGCCGGCAGGAGCTCGCGCCGGCGATCGACCTCCTCAAGCAGCGCCTGGCCGGTCGGGACCGGCGGCACAGGGATCCGCTGGGGGTTCAGGTGCCAGCCGTCCGGGAGGTGGACGTCGGGCATAGAACACCGGAGTGGCATTGTTCCAGTGCCACTCGGCCTCGTCCACCCGGACGTACCGGAGGAACCTCTTGCCCTTGGGCGCGGCGCTGGGCGGCGGGCGTGCAGCCGGTGGTGGCGCGGGGACGCGTGGCACCCCGCCGAGGCGGACACCTCCAGGGCCGTAGCCAAAGGCCTCCGCCGGCGGTGGTGGGACGCGGCCGGCACCGCTCGAGGAGCCGCCTTCATTCCTGGGGCGCTTGCCGGAGCCGCTGCCGGAGCCGCTGCCGAACCAGCGGGACATGGTGGCTATGGTTGGTCTGCCTTGGGCGCGGCCGGGGTGAATGGGTTGTACGGGCGGCGGGGGGCCTTTAAAAAGGACCCGGGGTGGGCTGGCATGCCAACCGGCGGCCTGGACGTGGCGGCGGTTGCAGGCGGCCATGAATGCGCGTGGGGAAGTGGGGGCGCGGGAAGCCGAGGCGGGGCGGGAAGACGAGGCGACTGGCCCTTTGACCGTCCTGTAGTCTTAATTTAAGGGACCAGGCGAGCCAGCCAACGGCCGCTGGCCAGTGGCCCCTACGAACCATTTGACTGACCACGCTGGCCAGTGGGCCCTTCGAACCGTTGACTGGCCATAATAAAAGACGCGGGCCAGTGGGCCCTTTTGACAAAAAAATGTGACCAGTGGGCTTAATAAAAGACGTGGGCTTGGACGCGGTTGGGGAAGTGGAGGCCGGCTCGGGATTGGGAGACAGGAGCCCAAAAGATCGGGCTCAGGATTGTATATATTTTTTTTGTCAAAAAAGTATCCATCCCGGTCCCTTGAACGAACCGGGACGAACTCCCTGGCCCAGGTTCGCCACGTGCCCTATCCTTACCATCCCGGGTCCTGGCACAACCGGGACCAATGGGACGGGCCATTTGTCCCGGCCAGCCCATCCCGGTTGCACAACCGGGACAACTGGCCCTTACGACCCGGTACAAAAGGCCCTGTTTCCACTAGTGCCACCATCCCGTTAAATAATGAAGATGCTCCATGGTTACGGCCGAAGCGATCATAAGCAAGGGACACGAAGAAAATTCAGAAGACTAGATAGGGATGTTGTTGGTGATGTGTAATAATAAACGTGGAATACATGATCATAGTTCTTATAACGCAGTATGAACGAGATTTTGTTAGCCAAAATGATATTTATACATATTCTGTGATTATGAATGGAGTAGGTGCAAGTTTGACCAATAATTTGTATTGATCGGTCAAAAGCTGGCTAGCATTGAGTGCTTGACAACTATGACCAGCCTGACTTCATTATTATTCCAACCAGCGGCACACCCACCCACTTTTCTGTTTCTCTCTCCTCCGTCTGTTGGTGATGTGTAATAATAAGCGTGGAATACATGATCATATAGTTCTGTTTGATTAGTATTTTGTATTGACCGGTAAAAAGCTGACAACTATGACCCATATCCGAGTATGAGATAACTGTAGGCAGATATTGCAGGAACACTTCAAAGTGATAGTACGGATACCATCCTGACAGATATTGCGGGATTATAACTACTTTTGGAGATGTAGTATGTGTTGACACACGGTATAGAACAAGTGATTATGGCAGGCCTCTATTGTTATTCATTGGAGTTAACCACCATAAACAGCCGAAAACAGTTTTGACTGACTGCTTTACATCGATAGGGGATGCAGTTGCTTCTGCTTGGCCAGGGACTGTCCACCGCTCGGATATATATCAAAATGCAACGAAAGTATTAAGGGATATATTGCACTGTTCGGAAACTTTCGCTCATGATTTTAGTAGGTCTTGGCGAAGTACAATCTGAAGGATAACGAGTGGCTAAGTAGATTGTATGAGGATAGAGAAAGATGGGCTTTGCCTTATGGGTGTCATATATTCTGCGCAGATATTGCAGGCACACTTCGAAGTGATAGCAGGGATACCATCCTGACAGATATCCTTAAAACAGAAATAGAGCTTCGGTACTTCTTTAACAGATATGATAAATTTTTGGAGGAGAAACGTCTAACTGAACAACGAAGATCCCAAATGTTGAAGGCGGAGGGGAGCACGACGGCGACGGCGGACGAGCAGAGGAGAGGAAAGCGCGACAGCAACGGCGCGGTCTCCCCCGCCCGACCGCCCGTCTCTGCTTTAAGTCTGATGCTCCCGCTGAGGCTTGCCGCGTACACGGAAGTTACTATGTTTTCAAGCGGGGGTCGGGATAAAGGGAAAATACGTGTGGATGCGCAGAGTAAACCTTCGAAGGAAAATTATGGTTTTTCTGTTGTAGACGAAGATCTCAAATTCACCGTGTCAATAAGGTACAACTCGCTTTGTCAAACTTTATATAAATCACCCGGGATGCCTGTATGCTCTGGACTAACTCGGAAGATCACGAGAGAAAACAAAAATTGTAACATTTTTATATTCAAATTATATACAAATGGTAAAATAATTAATAGTTTCAATAGTTAGAAAAATTATTTAGTTAAACGAAAAATGGATTTAAATTAGTTATGCAGATTCTAGTATTTTTCATGTTGGAATTTTTGTCAAATTCGAAAGTATATATAAGTTGTTAATGTGCAAACTTAACAATTTTCAAATTTTGGCGCTAAAAACTTTTGGGCGCGCAGGGTGCCACCCCCAAAATTCGAAATATGTTTTTGGTCCCGGCCCGTGGTACCAACCGGGACCAAAGGGGCTCTAGTCCCGGTTGGTGGCACGGGCCAGGACTAGAGGCTCGGTTGTATAAATATCTCGGCCCTCTCTCCAGGCCGAGCGACCACCCAGGACAACGGACATGGCTTGGCGAAGCCCTGCCGGCGGCGGGAACGAGTAGGACGATCCCGCCGGCGCTGGTTCTGCCGGCGGGGTTGGACTAGGGACGCGTTTTTGTCGACACAAATATATATTAAAAAGGCCCGGGGGCCGTGCTTACATAGGGGGGCGGCGCGGCCACAGGCGGCCGGCCGTGCTTACATATAGGGGGCGGCGGCGCGGCCACAGGCGGCCGGCCGTTTCTTGGGGGGGTGGGTAGCTTAGCCTAGGGGGGGGCGCACCGGCGCCGACCTACTCCTCCTCGTCGGAGGAGATGCACTGGTAGGGGGTGGCTGCCACAGGTGGGCAGGCGGCTGGGGCGGGCCCGCCGGGGGCTGCGGAGGCATCGGGGGCGCGTACGGCGGTGGCGGGGGCAGCACCTCCTGCGGCGGCGGCGGTGGCGGGGGCAGCTCCTCCTCCTCCGGCGACCATACGCCGCCGGTCCAGGCCCAGGTCATCCCGTACTCCAGGCCGGGGGGAGCGGCTGCGGCGGCGGCTGGTCCTCGGACGCCTCCAGCTCGGCGTTCATCACCTTCCACCAAGGGGCAGGCGCCGAAGGGGCGGGGGCGGCGGCATGGCGTTGGCGTCGGCGGCACCGGCAGCCAGGACCGCCTCCCACCGCTTGACCTCGTCCTCGACGAGGGAGCGGCGGGAGGCCTCGAAGGCCTCCTCCATGCTGTCACGGAGCTCGGGGTCGTCGTCCTCGGGGATGGCGTCGCCGTCGTCCACAAGGAGCCAAAGCTCCGGCTCCCTCCCCGGCGGTGGCGCGGGGTAGTCCTCGGTGCTCACCTCCTCGGCTGTGGGGATGTAGGAGCGGCGGCGCTGCTCGTGCTCCTGCTGGAGCCAGGTGGCCCAGTAGGGGGAGCTCCGCGCGTACGCGCGGTCCCTGAGGAGGCGGGCCGGCAGGAGCGCGCGCCGGCGGTCGATCTCCTCGCCCAGGGCCTCTCTGCTGGACGGGGCCGGCGGCACCGGGATCCTCTGGGGGTTGAGGTGCCAGCCCTCCGGGAGGTGGATGTCCGGCCAGAACACCGGCGTGCGGCGTTCCCAATGCCACTCCGCCTCCTCCTTCCGGACGTACCGGCGGAAGCGCTTGCCCTTGGGCGCGCCGCGGGGCGGCGGGCGTGACGTCGGAGGCGGAGCGGGGACGCGCGGCTGCCCGCCGATGCGGATGCCTCCCGGGCCGAAGCCGAAGGTCTCCGCCGGCGGCGGTGGAACGCCGGAGCGCGCGCCGCTCGAGGACCCGACCTCGTGGTCGTTCCGGGGGCGCTTGCCTCTCGAGAACCAGCGGGACATGGTGGCTAGGGTTGCTTTGGCTGGGGCGCGGACGGGGTGGATGGGCTGTACGGGCGGCGGGGGCCCTTTATAAAGGACCCGGGGGAGGCTGGCATGCCAACCGGCGGCCTGAACGTGGCGGCGGTTGCAGGCGGCCATGAATGCGGGGCGGGAGCCGAGGCGTGGCGGCGGTTGCAGTTGGGCACGCGCGCGTGGGGAAGTGGAGGGGGGCGGGAAGACGAGGCGGGGCGGGAAGACGAGGCGACAGTGGGCCCTTTGACCGTCCCTGTGGTCTTAATTTAAGGGACCGGGCGAGCCAGCCACTAGGCCGCTGGCCAGTGACCCCTTTCGACCCCTGCGAACCGTTGACCGAATATAATAAAAGACGCGGGCCAGTGGGCCCTTTTGACCAAAAATGTGGCCAGTGGGCTTAATTAAAGACGTGGGCCTGGACGCGGTTGGGGAAGGGGAGGCCGGTTGGGGATTGCGAGACAGGAGCCCAAAAAAAACCTGCCGCGGCAGGGGAAAATTGGCGGGATATTTTTTTTTTTCAAAAAAGTATCCATCCCGGTCCCTAAAACGAACCGGGACGAACTCCCTGGCCGTCCCCTAGCCCAGGTTCGCCACGTGGGCCATCCATACCATCCCGGGTCCTGGCACAACCGGGACCAATGGGGGAGGGCCATTTGTCCCGGCTAGCCCATCCCGGTTGCACAACCGGGACAACTGGCCCTTACGACCCGGGACAAATGGCCCTGTTTCCACTAGTGATAGCATTAAATATTCATTTGATCCCAGCAAGCACAACATGTAGCATTACAATAAGATGATCTTGATCATGTTAGGCAGTTCACAAGTTCTAAACATGATGCATAAAGAGGAGAGAACTACCATCTAGCTACTGTTATGGACCTGTAGTCCAAGAATGAACTACTCACGCATCATTCGAGAGGCAGGCATGGTGATGTAGGGCCCTCCGGTGTTGAATTCTCCTCCCGACCGTGTGCCGGGGAGAGCTCCAGATCCCTCCCGAACTAGGGTTGACGATGACGGCGGCACGGATGTTTTTCATGGAAAAGGTTTGGGTATCTAGCGATAACCCGTGAAGAGGTATAAATAGGCAAAAGTGCAACGTCGGTGGGTGGCCAGGGGGCGCGCTGCCCTATGGTGTGGGGCCTCCAAGGGCCCCCCTCTAGACTCTGTGTGCGTGACAGATTTCTAAGACTTTTGTATGTTGTTTCATCTAATTACAAGAATATTTCTAGAACAGTTTTTCTGAAATAAAAAATAGCAGAAAACATGAACTGGCTCTGTGGCATCTTGTCAATAGGTTAGTCCCAGAAAATCGAGAAAAATTGGATAAAGTGTACAGGAAACATGTAGCATATAGTATGAAAACAACATGCAACATCAGAAATTATAGATACGTTTATGACGTATCACATGTCATGGCACCCCATAATGCCAAACAATCCATACCCAAGATATCATCATAACCTCCCAGGTTCAAGACTTTCATGTACTACTGAAATGTGTGTCTTTGGACCCACCAAGATAAACTAGGCACATGTTGATTGCATTGATAAACTTTCCATTAGCTACTTTAACTATTGTAGAAGGAATATGCACATTGGACCAATGCAATTTCTGTACCGTAGAGGAATCAATAAAACTGTGGGAGCTGCGATAATCAATCAGAATTAACATGAATTGTTGTCGACCAATGCCCGTAACCTGATGGAGTTACAGTTGTATGTACTAACTAGAGCATTCAGAAACACATGCATTTGTTATTCATAAGTATCCTCGCCATGTGTGATTTCATCTAGAACCTCATCAAATAATATTTCCACCTGCCGCATTACTTTAACTTGAGTGTGTGTTGAATAAAACACTGATGGCAGGAGCATACTTATCCCCACAGTGGTAACACGTACGGACCATTTGCGCGAAAATACTTCTTTAGCTGCTTAGCTTTCCACAATTATCCTCTGTCGAACCGTGCACTGGCAGTAGTCTTAATTGTATCAGAACAAACTGCAAGAACAATGTTTAGTTTCGCCCGCGCTAGCACATCTTCCTGCACCTGTGCAAACAAACAAGCTTGGTGCACCGTCGTAGGCATTTTTACTTAGACACCTACTTTCAATTCATCTTTCATACCATTGATAAAATGGGAAACAAGCATCAAACCGCCGAAGGAAGGATCATATAACTGAATATGGTGCACAATAAGAGGAAACTTTCGACGATATTCTAACACTGTACCAACCTGACAGAGTCCAAGAAAATCTCGGTTCTTTTCTCGATGTTTATCATATTCAAACTCCTCTAATAGATAGAGATAGAAACAATCCCCCAATCATGAAAACCAATTAACTTCTTATATGATTGGTACCAATGGGAAGCCCCTTCTCGCAGATATATCGTATCGGCAACTACCATGAACCCACCTGGAATCTGATATAGTTAAAAAAAACGTGTGACATTGATCGATCCAAATGTGTGTGTCCGTACCATTGAACTTGGCAAAATCCATTTTTGGAAACCACCGTGAACGTCGTCCCGAATTTACCCCAGAAACAGATCTCGACCCTAATTGCACAATAGGAGTTACATATGGGAATTCAACCTGCGGAGCACGGCTATTTGTCGTGATATGAAGCTATGGACAAGATTGAGCCCACAGAGGCGGCTGAGGAGGACGTATGTGTTCCGGTGCATACCCCGAAACTCCCGGTCCCTTGCGTTATCCGGTATCACCGGCGGCGGTGGGGGCGTCCCCTTGACGATGTTCGTGTGTGACGAGAGCTAGGTCTGCAGCTGCGTGCGCTCTTGTTGCACCACATGCTCCAGTGGCGCGGACTGCTCCCGTTGCACCTTTTTTTTGAAAGATTGACGGGAAACGCCCAAAGTTTTATTTGTTACCAACAAAGGAACAACAATATACAAATTTACATATATATAATGGAGAGAGAGAGGGGAGGTCAGAGAAACTAATGAAGGCTATATATCCATGATGACAAAGCAGAAACATCAGCCTTCCTCACCCTATGCCTAAGCATGGTGACATCCAACAGAAATACAGCTTTCCAACCTCTAAACGAGTGCTTAACTGACTTTAAAATATCTCCATTTCTTTTGCTTCCAAATGTTCCGGCGGGCCAAGATTACAATTTTTTAAAAACAAGGGCCTACAAAACTCATCTTGGTCGTTTTCAAATTTGACATCAAAGGGGCATCTGTCTACACAATCTGTAGATTGTTCCAAACTCTGGAACCAAAGCAACAAGTGAAGAAGAGATTTATCCTGTTTTCAATCACATGTTCATGGAAAAGGATATAACCATTAGTACCACTGATATTCCAGTGCCTCCTCATAATCATATCATTGGTGTTAATCCTATCATGTAGAATTAGCCAAGAAAATACCCTACACTTGGACATGCATTTAGATTTCCAAATCCACATAGAAGGTGTATGATTAGGCACCCGAGCAAATTGCATCTTATAAAATGAGTGAGGAGTGAATGACCCTTTGTTAAAATTAACCACCCATTTATCTGGAAGATCTAAGAGAGCACAATTATACAGTAATAGTTGGACAACATTATAATCAAGAAAAGCTTCCACATACAAAGGTAAAGGAAAATCTTGAGAAAATTGATCCAAGGTTAACTTAACATAAGGCAAAGGCGAATAATCTGGGGAACTGCATGGCAAGTATCTCACCATGACTCCAATTATCCTTCCAAAACAGAATGGAATTACAATTACCTATCTCGCAAGAGGAGATGGAACACCAAGTACTAGAAAGATTTAGCACACCTCTCCACCAAAATGAACCACTCAACACTGCTGCATGTGGGACAACTTCAAAGTAATATGCATTCCTGAAAAGATTAACCTAGGGTACATTAGCATGATTGTAGATTTTTTCTAAGAATTTTAAAAGCAATCCTCTATTATCAATTTGAAGATTGATAACACCCAACCCTCCTTTACTTTTGGCTTGCACACCATGTCCCAAGAAGCCAAAGATTGAACTCTTTATTTATTCTTATCCTTTCTACACAGACACCTTCTCCTTGATTTATCCATAACATCAATAATTCCCATAGGAATTACCGGAGAGCTTATGAAATAGGTTGGCAAACAGGAAAGGACAAACTTAAACAACACTAAAATGTCCCCATAAGACAAGAAGGAGGTAGTTGCTGATAACCTCCTATCAACTCTATCAATGAGAGGGGAAACATATTTAATAGCATGTTTTGTGGTTCCCATGGGTAAACCAAGATACGCAAAAGGCATGGCAGCTGATACGTCTCCAACGTATCTATAATTTCTGATGCTCCATGATCATATTATGCCAATTGCTACTTGTTTTCTCCCTTATTTATAACATGTTTTATACGTTTCCCAGGACTAACCTATTAACAAGATGCCAACTGCCAGTTCCCTGTTTTCTGCTGTTTTTGGTTTCAAAAAAGTTGTTCTGGAAACATTCTCGGAGTTGGACTCCACAAAGCCCGAAGTGCCTATTTTCCCCGGAAGCATCCAGAAAACCAAAGGAGAGTCGAAGACGGGCACTAGGGGGGTCACACCATAGGGTGGCGCGCCCCCTGGCCGCGCCAGCTATGGTTGTGGGCCCCCCAGGCCTCCACCGCCTTTGCCCTTTCGCCTATTTATTCCCCCCGGATGGAAAACCCTAAACGCCTGATAAAAAATCCCCGAAAATTACCGCAGCCGCCGTCATCGTCAACCCTAGATCAGGGGGGTTCTGAAGCTGACTCCGGCAACCTGCCGGAGAGGAAATCATCACCGGAGGCTTCTACATCACCATGCCTGCCTCCGGAGTGATGCGTGAGTAGTTCATTCTTGGAATACGAGTTCATAGCTGTAGGTAGATGGTTGTCTTCGCCTCATTTGCCTCCATGTTTAGATCTCGTGAGCTGCCTATCATGATCGAGATTTATCTTACGTAATTCTATTTGCTGTGTTTGCTGGGATCCGATGAATATTGAACTTATGCCAAGTTGATTATAGTCTTTATTGCATATATTTTTTGTGATCTTGCATGATTTCCGTTGCTAGTGGTTGCTCTGGCCAAGTACTTGCTAGTGACAGAAATGTGACGGGGGAGGATGTGTTGTTGCCAATAGGGAGAAAAAAGCGGTGTGAGTGCCCGCGTGTACAATCATTGCTTACATTACACACATTGTTTAATGCAGTTATCTGTTGCTTGCAACTTAATACCTAAGGGGGTTCGGATGATAACCTGAGGGTGGATTATTAGTCATAGATGCAGATGGATTTTGGTCTATGTATTTTGTTGTAATGCCCGCACTAAATATCATAGTAGTCATCATGTTATAATGTGCACTACGGTGCAACCTTTATTTTTCAATTGCCAAGCTGTAATTTGTTCACCCAACATGCTATATTTTATGGAGAGACACCACTAGTGAACCTATGAACCCCGGTCCATTTTCTTACATTGTTAAACAAACCACAACAATTTCCTGCTTTCTTTACTTACTGCAAGCATACACCATTTTCCACACTATACATCTAATCTTTGTTTTCAATAAGATCAGTGAGATTGACAACCTCACTGTAATGTTGAGACAAAGTATTTTGGTTGTGTTGTGTAGGTTCCACGTTGTTGCTGACACCGGTGAAGCGCCATCACCACAGTTAGTGGCATCAACCTTCCGAGATCTTATTCCTCCTACTGGATTGATAACCTTGGTTCTTAACTGAGGGGAATTTCCTACCGCTGTGCTCATCACACCCTGCTCTTGGGGGTCACCCAACGAGTGCACGATCTGCACCATGAAGGAATTTTCTGGCGCCGTTGCCGGGAGGAAAAGTCTTCTAGCAAGGGGAGTCTCTCACTTTCAACCTCTTTATTTTGTTTATTGTCTTGTATTTATTTTTGTCTTGTTTTTCTTCTCTATATTAAAAACAAACAAACAAAATAGTTTACTTAATAGTTGTTATTTATTTGCTTGCTGTTATTTTGCTAAAATGAGTTCCTCTTAGAATACTAAGTTGTGAGACTTCACTAGCACAAACAACAATGATTTTATTTGCACACCTATTGCTCCTCCTGCTCCTACTGCCGCTTTCTATGAAATTAAACCTGCTTTATTAAATCTTGTTATGAAAGAGCAATTTTCTGGTATTAGTACTAATGATGCTGCTGCCCACCTTAATAATTTTGTTGAAATATGTGAGATGCAAAAATATAAAGATGTGGATGGAGATATTACTAAACTGAAATTATTTCCTTTCTCTTTGAGAGGAAGAGCTAAAGAATGGCTGCTATCTTTGCCTAGAAATACTATTGATTCATGGACTAAGTGTAAAGATGTTTTCATTGGAAAATATTATCCTCCTGCTAAGACTATATCTGTGAGAAGTGACATAATGAATTTTAAACAATTTGATAATGAACATGTTGCTAAAGCTTGGGAAAGAATGAAAATTATGGTGAAGAATTGTCCCACTCATGGACTGACTACTTGGATGATTATACAAAAAAAATATGCAGGATTGAATTTCTCCTCAAGGAACCTATTGGATTCAGCTGCTGGAGGTACCTTTATGTTCATCACTTTGGGCAATGCAACAAAGCTTCTTGATGATATGATGATAAACTATTCAGAGTGGCACACTGAGAGAGCTCCACAGGGTAAGAAGGTAAATTCTGTTGAGGAAACCTCCTCTTTGAGTGAAAGGCTTGATGCTATTATGTCTTTGCTTGTTAATGGTAAAGCTCAAGTTGATACTAATAATGTTTGTTTAGCCTCTTTGGTTGCTCAAGAAGAGCATGTTGATGTGAACTTTATTAGAAATAATAAGTTTAACAATAATGCTTATAGAAATAATTTTGGTGGAAACAATTATAAGCCCTATCCTCCTAATAGGTAGTGTTTATTCTTATGGTAGATCTGGAATGCCTAGTGAGGAAAGGATTGTAGAAGTTGAAAAGGCAACTAAGAACTTTATGCAAATGCAATATGAACAAAATAAGTTGTTTACTAAAACTATGGAAGAGCAATCTGCTATGTTGAGAACTATTAGCCAACAAATTGGGAATTTAAATAGAGAAATCTGTGGTTTGCAAGGTAAAATTTCAAGTGCTGAGGTTAGTATCTCAGCCCTGTCAGAGGCACAATTTTCTTTGATCAATAAAATGGCTGCTAAAACTGAAACCATTGAAGATAATCCTTTTGCTGCAACTAAAGCCATTCAAGTTCGAATTGATGATAATGTTAGGTTGATGGCTGAATTACGTGCTAGGTGGGAAAGAGAAGATGAATTGGCTAGAAAGAATAATATTGCTAGAGTTTACACTATTACCACCACTAGTAAAACTGAATCTCCAAGTGCTAGTAAACCTCCTACTATCAATGGTAAAGTAGTTGGTGTTAACAAAGTCTCCACCCCTTCGGTGAAACATGCTAAATTGCTTCAAATTGGCGAAACTGCTTCTAATAAAAGTGCTGAAATTTTTAGAGATGTGGGAGATAATGGTCCCATTACTTTTGATGATAATAATTTTGATTTTGATGATTGCAATATCTCTGAATTTATTATGTTTCTACAAAAACTTACTAGAAGTCCCAATGCTAGTGCCATGAATATGTCCTTTACTAAACATATTACCAATGCTCTCATGAAAGTTAGGGAAGAAAAGCTAAAACTTGAGACATCTATCCCTAGGAAATTAGATGATGGTTGGGAGCCTATCATTAAGGTAAAAGTAAATGATTTTGATTGCAATGCTTTGTGTGATCTTGGTGCTAGTAACTCTGTTATGCCTCAAAAGCTTTATGATATGCTTGATCTACCACTGTTGGAACACTGTTATTTGGATGTTCATCTTGCTGATAATGCTAAGAAGAAACCTCTTGGTAGAATTGATGATGTTCTTATTATGGTTAACAATAACCTTGTCCCTGTGGGTTTTTTTGTTATGAAAATTGAATGCAATGCTTCTTGTCCTATTGTTTTGGGAAGACCTTTTCTTAGAACTGTTGGTGCTGTTATTGATATGAAAGAGGGGAGTATTAAATATCAATTCCCCCTCAAGAAAGGTTTGGAACACTTTCGTAGAAAGAGGATTAAGCTATCTTTTGACTCTATTATTAGAGAAAATTATAATTTTGATGCTTCTTCACCTGAAAAATACTTGAGTTGCTTTCTATGCCTAGCTGAAATGCGTTAAAGAAAAGTGCTACCGGGAGACAACCCGTTTTATTTCTCTGTTTTCATTCAGTTTTCCTTTGTTTTATTTTGTGTGCTTTGCACCTGGGTGTTTTATATTTCCTTAGCAACCCTTCTGCATCTTTTCTTTTGATTTTTTGTTGAGCCAAGTAAAGCCTCTAGTGGAAAGTTGAGACTATATTTCGGGTTTCTGCGCAGGAAACAGATTTCTGCTGTCCACTGTTAATTACGTATAAAATCCCAGAAAATTCAAAATGACCTGAGATTTTTTATGCGGAATCCCCCGATATATACGCAACTTTTCTTAGTTGACCACTTTTTCATTTGAGCAACATAAGATTTTCGAAAAAATCAATCTTTACGTGCTGTTCTGTTTTGACAGATTTCTGCCATTTATTGCATTTGCATCTTAATCTCTTTCTTTTGATGTTCTTTTGAGAAAAAGAGTTTGAAAAGAAGTCATGACAGTATCTAATGTGTTTTTGATTGTTAGGCTTGTGTTGAAACTGAACCATGTGAATTTATTATTTCGATTGCACTAGCGTTGCTAATGAAGATTGTGAGAAGTTTGGTGTGAAGGAAGTTTTCAAGGGTCAAGAGAAGAGGATGATACGATGTGATCAAGAAGAGTGAAGAGCTTAAGCTTGGGGATGCACCGGTGGTACATCCCAGAAAATTCTAAGAAGACTCAAGCGTCTAAGCTTGGGGATGCCCAAGGCATCCCCTTCTTCATCAACAAATTATCAGGTCACTTCTAGTGAAACTATATTTTTATTCGGTCGCATCTTATGTGCTTTCATTGGAGCGTCTTTTTACTTTTAATTTCAGTTTGTTTTTATTTGTACAATAATCTTTTTTGGACCTTTTATTGGAGACTGACACGCTCCTCTTTTCATGAGAATACGTTGTATTCTTAATCTTGTCTGGATGTTGCATTTATTTAAATCCTGTTTTGCATGCAGCTCTTATGAGAGCTGTTAGTTTTAGTAGTGTTATGTCAGTACTCTCATGTTTTCTTGATGTATCATAAAGAGTATTTTTTTAAAGCATGTCTTGTATGGTGCTTGTTGGGAGAAGAAAAATGTTGCTTGATGTAGAATTTATAACAGTGCTAGTAGAAACTTGTATAGACTGTGGCTAGAACTTTTCCATGCCATGCTAAATGTTATTTTAGTTTTAAAGCCTTGTGGTTATTGAGTAGCATGAATAGACTCAAATAGCCGAGAGTGTTTAATATGTTTTGAAAGATTCATGAGTTGTTCTTTTCATAGTAAAGCATCAATATATGGTATTCTCTTTCGAATGTTTTATTTGGTTGACTTGGCGCATGCTCACACCATGTTTATGACTACAAACCAGCCATGAATAGCCTCCATGACCATTTAGGTTTTGAACTTGTGATATCACTTATGCTTTAATTAATGATGCTTATGTCGCTATGCATGATTATGGCTCTTGTGCTCTCTTGATTTGTCGCTCCCAATCTTTTGCTAGCCTCCACCTGTACTGAGTATGGAATTCTACTCGTGCATCCAAACTCCTTAAACCAAAGTTTTCCCATTGTGTACACCATACCTACCTACATGTGATATTTAACTACCACTCCAAGTAAATTGCTCATGTGTTACCTTTAAAACCTTCAAAATTATTCCTGTTTTGTGTTCTTGTTTTTGCTCATGAGGACATCAATAGAGAATCTTTATCTCACTTGTTGCTTGGATTTCACACACTGTACTAGTGGCTTCATCCGCTTATCCAAATGATAGAAGAGCTGGCAGCGGGGTGCCCAACCCCAAATTAATACAAACAAATTCTCTTCACTATTTTTGCCCCTGATTTATCAGTCAAAGCATAATTGTGTAAACAGAAGAGAAAGAGGGATGAACTTCTACCTAGATGCGTCCTTCATATGGGAGCCGCTCTTGTGAATCCAGTTGGCTTGTGACGTACTGTATTGTCTGTTTACCATTCGTTGACCTTAACATACACCTCTCCTAAAATATAGACACTCCTCCACGGTATGCGATTGTTGGCAGGCACCCGAGGATTCGGTTAGCCATGGTTTGTGAAAGATGGATGGGAGGAGTGTCAAAATGTTAATACCTCTGTTTAATAAAATAAAAAGCTCTATCACATGAGTTAATCCCTGCTTCCCTCTACGAAGGGACTTTCTTTTACTTTTATGTTTACTCTCCATCTTCTAACTTTATGCACAGTTGAGAGATCCTTTTTTCCATTCTAAGTTCTATGTGCATTTGTCCCATACACATCAATAATTGATTCATGATGTGATATTGTTTGTTCTTAAATTATTGTCTCTAGTCTTCCTGATGAACTTTGAAGGTGTCCTGGCATTTATGTTTTGTCCCACTCTTTGTGTTTCTTTGCAATTTTGGAAGTGTGACCATGCCTAGTGTGTTTACCACAATACCAACTCGAACCAGGATGCATTGGTCTGCTTATAGAAGCCTTGTAGATGAAGATATCTAGAGAGAGAGAGAGGTGATGATGTGGAATGGTATGGAGGCCCATACCTGACCTAACCCTTGCCTCAACTTGCCTCCAAGAGCTAGCATTAGACTGCCCCCATGTGTTCTTGACCTTGGACATCCAGAGCACGAATTGTAGTGACCAAAAGACCCCCTGGGCGCCCTCATGCCACCCATTGGCATTGCCCCGAGCCCACCCGTGGCCATTTTGCCCTTGCCCCGAGTACAAACCTCCTCCAGCCTCTCCCTTGCGCCACACTGCCTCTCACACTCTCCCACACACTTCCCTAGTCGAGACCTGGCCCTGCCTAGCCCCTGGAAGCCTCCGAGCACGAGATCTTGCCGCCGGTGACCACCACGGCCCCGAGGTGGATCCACACGACCCGTGCCCTCCCACCTCTCCTCTCTGCTCTGTATCACTTCCCCACAACCCCCTGACCCTCCCTGACTCCCTCTCGTGGTCTCTTGCTTGCAGGGAAGCCACCGCCGTCGAGTTCGCCGCCGCGGGTTCCCTGTCGCGCCGCCGCCTGGAGCCGCGCCCGCGTCCAAGCTATGCGCCCCTCGACGCCCTCGACCCTAGCCAACTCCCCCGAGCCCGCACTAGCCCTTCCCGAGCCCCAACGGTGAGCTACTGGCCGTCGCCGTTTTCCCGTCGTGCGGGTGTGAGAGAGAGAGGAGGGGAGAGGAAGAAGACGCCCGTGCGCTGTTGGATCTTTGATCCACGGACACACTTGAATGTGGACGATTCCCGCGCCCGCGCGCGCGCCTGGCCTGTGCTAGGCCGCGCCCTCTGGAACCCAGCCCGCGCTGCTGGATTGTTTTCTTTTTAAGTGTTTAACAGAAACTTGCTGTTTACTTTGGACTTGTGAAAAATAACAAACGTGCAAAATAAAATCTACCAAAAATCATGAACCTGAACCTATGAGTTCCTAACCACATAAAAATTGCAGATCTGAGTTTTGGACCATATTTTTCTCACAATGACTGTTTTACCACAGAGTGTCTGTGAACTTGATTTAAGCATAACTTTTTTAATATGTAACTAAAATGGGCAAAAATAAAATGTTTTGGATAGATCTTGAACATATATATCCATAGGACTTGGCCTCACATCAAGGTGAGCTACCAAATGGAAATGCCATCCATTTTGGTAAAAGGCCAGTAGGCTCTTCTGTGATTTTTAGAGTGAGCTTAAAAATGATTTCTGAAGTAAATCCAAATGGATGAGTTTGATATTGACTAGATCTATCTAATCCTAGCTCAGATTAATTTTTGGAGCCATAGATTATTTTTGGTGAGCAAAACTAGATACATCAGCTTTTCTGTTTTTGTTTGTATGTGTGTATTTGGTTGAAATGAAATGTGTGATTGTTTAAATCTGGTTTCCTAGCATGTATAGAGTTTTTATCACTTGTTATTAGGTTTTTATCTTGCAGTACATCTACCTTAGAAAGTGTGTGCATGTTTGGAAAGTCAAATAGAAGTAGAACTAGCAATTGTTATTTTCTAGTTTCATTGTTTGGAATATTTGTGTGAGCAAGATCTTTGTGTGCTTGATTGACTAAGTTTAGGCTATGCTAGAAATGGATCCAGTACCATTTTGGTACTGTTATTTTGAAGTTATCTGTTAGCTTGCATGTTATTTTTATAGAAAAGCATGTGTAAGTCTTGTTATTTATTTGCACTAGTATTGTTTTCACTAGAATGGATAGCCTTGTGTTATTTATTTTTGGTCATACAAATTTTTCCATGAGTGACCAGAGGCTTTGTACCTCTTTTGTCTTGGTATTAGTGGGCCCATAACCCACTGGTCCCATTGCATCTTGGTTGAGGATGAAAATCCCCAACCATACATGTGTGTGAAAATAACATGTTTTATTATATGATTGATTGTTATTTTCCACCATGGAAAATATATTGTTTGTTTCACTTATGCAAGTGAAAAGTTTATTTCTTCTTTGTAAATACCAGTATGTTTGGGTGTGATTCATTTGTTAGCATAATAACCCTTAGGGGTATCATGTTAAGAAAATGCTTCACTATTGTGTGCTAAATTAAATTGTTTGCTAATGGAATAATTCCTTGTGGTTGATAGGTGGTTTGTGAATGATTTCTAATTGAGTGTTTGGATTTTTGAAAAGGTTTAGTTAACTTTTCATTGTGTGCATAGCTACTGGTTGTGTGGTTTATACCTTGGTTGCTTGCTATTTAATCTTTTAGAAGAGCATGTATTACTAGAATTGGTTTATGCTTGCTTAATAGATGTTTGCATATAATTATCTTGGTGTTTGAGCTACTAGCATGTGTAAGGTTTGTGTGCTGTTAGTAGGTATATTTATGTTCATGATTTGCTTGTTAAAAATTAAGCATCCTTGTAGCATTGTTTGCTTCTCTAGTGTTGAACTAGTGTCACCACTAGAAATAGTGGTTTTGCTCTAGTATTGATATCTTTTCTTTTATGAGTGTATGTTTTATTCTAGCATGTTTAGGAAGTTATTACTTCTGTTATTATGCCATCACATCTTGATTTGTTTGTTGCTATGGTTGTAGGATGCAAGTTTTTCTTATATCATGCTTGTGTATAATTCCCTACTAGTATGCTATTAGTGCAGTCCTGTTTTTATGTAATTTGTTAGGAGTATTATCTGGTGTGATGTTTGTGTTTTAGATCATTTTTATGGCTTGATATCATGGATTTTAGCTACTGGTTGTTTGTTAAATTTTCATGATTGATGGATTCCATAACTTCAAGAAGACATTAGCATAGTAAATAAATAGTCTATTCATGTGTGGTGTGTTTACCTGTTGTTTGAAAATTGTCTGAGTGATTGCCTTAGTATGAGTATTACACTTCTGTTTTGACGTGTTAGTATGTTGTTGTGCTTAGGTAAGTATCATGTTACCTAGGCCTCATTTTATAAGTGATCTTGTTTGGTGATGATTTGCTTGTGTGTTGTTAATACCCACTGCCATGGGTATTGATTTAATTGTTTGTTACTATTTTAGTAATCTCACCTTTTGTGCCCACAATCTATACTTTTAGTTTCTTAAATATCTTATTATGAGAGTGGTACACCCACTCCATATATGATATGTAAGATGTGGGATATGGTTCTCAACCATATGCTTATTTGGCGATAGTTTTGGACCGTGAGAGTCGAAGTTTTCGCGATAACGTTTGAGAGATTGCGCTAGTATACATTTGCTTGATGTATGTGTTGTTTAGTTTAGTTGTTTGTCCTTTAGATCTGAGAGTGTGTCTTTTATTCTTTTACGACGCTAGAAAACGAAGAAGAAAAAGCACTTGTGGAGCTGTGCGTCAAGTTCAAGTTACTTCAAGGCCAGGGACACTAAGAGTTTTAAGGCAAGCCATCCTGATACTTTCTGTTATAATACACTTATCATTATCTATCATGCATGTTTTACTTCTGAAAGTTTTACAAAAACTTTGATTATAAAAAAAAACTATTTTTGAGTGACTATTACTACTACTATTATATATACTATGCCAGTAGTTGATACTTGGTGTTACCAAGCCCATAGCCACCATATGGTATTTATTACCATCAAAAGTATTATTCCCTAAGTGGACACCCTAAAATTTGTTTTTTTGCAAAACAAAGGCTTTATGGAAAACCCGGAGAAAAGGCTGAGCCTTATTCACCGGAGGAATGTTGGAGTGGTCATTTTTGGAAAAATGGTGTTTTACAAAAATGACACATAACCTAGTCTTCGTCAGACAACCTTTACCGTACTGCCACTTTACCCCAACATGGGCACGGGGCTTAACTTGAAGTTTGTTCTTGTTAGTGTGTTCTATCTCAAATTGCTATAAGGGCGTGACGTCCCTCGAACCGAAATGCCGCCAGTCATGAGTTCAAATAGGCATAACAAGTGTGGGATTAATTTCGCCTCTGGTCGCAGCAGTTGGGTCCCTTGCCGTGGCGCTGGTGGACAGGGTGCCGGGGGAACCAGGCCCAACTGAAGAGATAGACATATTCTAGCTTGATCATAGTGGATGGTTAGGATCAGTTATCTGATGTTTACATACTTTTGTTACAGTCCGTGGTTGTTCACGACAGATGTACTGGATCTGGTGGATGTGTACACCTCTGCAGAGTACAACTATTTCGAAGTAGCCGCGTCCTCGGAAATGGACAAAATGGACATATAGCTAGCATCGTGTCAATGTTTTCAAAAAGGAGTTTGCAAAAAGGTGTTGGACTTGTGAAGTTCTGAACGGAGAAAAATCTTGTACTGTTGAGGTACCGTTGGTGAAAAGCCAGAAGTTGTCTTACAAAAAGTTTTGCAAAGAGAAAACCTTATTTTACAAAATGAGTTTTACAAAACCTCTTGTACATGTGATATCTACAAGAGAAAGAAAACTACATTATTTTCTTTTGAAGTATCTTCTTCAACGAAGATATAGAGATTTTAAAAATCAACTATGATATGTCTTTCATATATCATTGATAGTGAACCCTATGTATAGCCTACCTATTACACCATATAAGCATACTTGCATCTTTGGTAAGCTACATGATGGATGTCTTGCTGAGTACATTCAAATGTACTCATATTGGTTTCGTCCCTGGTATCAACTTGCCAGATATCGAGAAGGAGTCTCAGAAGGAGATCAACGAGGAGGACTACGGAGCTGATGGCTTTGCGAACTAGGATCGTCTCCCGGTCAGCATCCTGTAGGTTAAGGCGTGACTTGGGCTCTACTACGTTTGTGTGTGTTAGTCTTCCGCTGTGTATGTTGTGTGTTTGCCATGCGCGACAGTTGTGTTAGACTTGGTCATGCGACCATGTCCCTCTTGTAAGTGCTTTACGCAATCGTGTAATGGATATTATATCTGTGTACCAACTTGATATGTTGTTCACGACTGGTGTGATCTGGGATCGTGAATGTATGCATATCGAAGGTGTCCTTGAACAGTGGTTCTGGGGTGGACCTTACATTCTTTATATGGTTGGATGGAGGGGGAGTTTCCAAAGGGGAGGAGGAGTCCTACTTTGAGCTAGGAGGGGGCTGGCTGCACCATGAAGGAGGCTGCACCCCCTTCCTAGCCCAACTCGAATCGGGCTACCCTTTGGGGAGTCCAACTCCACCTCCTCTCCAATTTTCCTCTCCCCTTTTCTGTTGTATTTTTACCTGCAAATAAATTGAGGATAAATACCGAGATGCCAAGTACCAATGTGTGCTGACACTGGAGCCCACCTGGCAGCCCCTAAAATCAGGGTAAAACCATGAGAGGCTCCTGGTTTTGCTCGAAACTCTTCCAGAACCCTATGAACCCGATATATAAAATCATCGATATTATCTAATGATGTTAGAAACATATTGCTAACATCCCGGGACATCTCATGCCTTCCGTTATCTCTCATATAAAATTTTTCCAACACCGGCATACTTTCTCCCTAATAGCAACTTCCTCAAAACCACGCGGATTGACACTAGACTTGTTTATGTGACATCGTATCGACATCGAACATGCATAAAACCAATAATAAGATATTTATTCTCTTAATTAAAGTTTGGAAGACTTGAGTATGAGACCCGCAAAGGCTCGATAACACACAAACATGTTCAGCAACTTACCGAACGATAACCAAAAACGGGAGCATGGACGCTCATGATGGCTCACTAGTAGAAAACGAGCCTCTAGTCCCGGGTCTTAAGGGACTTTAGTCCCGGATTTCTATTCGGGGCTGGAGAACTGGGACTAGAGCCCCCTCCCCCTTTTGTCCCGGTGGGCCACGAACCGGAACTAAAGGTCCTCCACACGGCCGCGTCGGTTGCAGGACCTTTAGTCCCGGGTGGTTATAAGAACCGGGACTAAAGATTTTGTGATTTTTTCCTTCAGATTTTGCTTTTCATTTAGTCTCTATTATTTCTAACTCTAATCATTCTCCTTTGGTCTCAATTATTTTTTTAACTCTAATCATTCTCTAGTGACACCTCCCAGTTGGTCACCCATCCTCAGACTACTTCACTCTCAGCTTCCAATTTTTTTTATTGTTTTACTGACAATAGTATGTTGTCAATCATGTGAACCCTTGAACTATGATGTCGCACGTCTTTATTTTGTGAATCCAAAAAAGTGTTTAGTTAAACAAAAATAAATAAGTAATAATAGTCTTGAATTCAAATAATCATGAACTTAAGTAATAGTTAATTTTTTTGCCTTTTCCATTTAATATTGAATAACTCGTATCTACAAATCCGTAAATTGAAAATTAGAAAATAATACATCTAAATTGATTCAAAAAAATGAGAAAATTTCAAATATGATCGACTTGCATATCATATTTTCCATCATGTATATATAAGACTATTAATTACTCAATTCATAACTAGTGATTCACCCTTAAAATTCACATGTTTATGTAGTAATAACATGTAAACAAGTTGGGCTCTTGTCTCTATGGTCAAAAGTTGTCATTCAATTGGTATTATAATTGTAAATAAATTATTTATAGAATTTACTATATATATGTTAAATTACTCCAAATGGTATTATAATTTTACTATATGGATGTTAAAATTTCAGCACATACATCACAATTGCTTCATAAAACTTGCTCACATCATACTTAAACATGGACATAATTAATAGAAATAATAGTTTGGATATCCATTACATATATAATAGTACTACATAAAGTCTCCTAGGAAATATATAACACAAACATATGCAAACATTGCGTCAGAAGAGACACCCCAAGCAGTACAAATATAATAATAGAGACACCCATCTCTACTCGTCGTCCGAAGAATACCCCCAACTTGTAGGAGCCCCATGGGGCACTAGGTGACGCTCCCATAATTGAGGATACTAATCCCGCGATACAACTCGAATGAAATGTATGTATCTATTTCTGCATAATAAATGTTGATCCTATCAAGTGGGGTCTTCCCCCTGAACCTGTGTTGTCTCTTGGGGAATGTTTTCTTCATATTAGCATACTCCTCATCGATCAAGGTGGCTGCCATATCAACCATTAAAGTCTTGACATACTGAAGCTGGAACAAATTCTGGATATTAATGTGGCAGTCAGCTGGTATCTCAATAACCCAGTTGCGCATCATCTTCATCTTGTCATTCGTTATATCAATGCTAGCAAAACGTGTGCCGCCGTTGACAAGGAAATCCATGAGTTCTGTACACTGCTTGTCACTACTGCAGCAACAAAAATGGAACAAATGTTAAATATCGCGGTTATAGCATGATGACATAAACTTAATTTCGAACTTGGAGATAGAATAATAACTGAATATTATTGTATCTAGGTCATATCTCTAATAATAACTTGACACAATCTTCCTTAATTATTTGCCAACACTGTTTAATGAATAACCATGTAAAACCATCAGGCTTTGGAGCTTTGTCCAATTTTAGGTGTTTCATAACTCCTTCATTTTGCCCAGTAGTGAAAGGATCAGCTAAACCATCAAGAACTTGCACATGAGAGATAAATGAACTCAAATCTACTTGGCTATTGGTCTTATAAGAGACTCTCATTCTGTTTTTTTTGAAGAAATGCTAAAAATCCCGAGCCGTCTCTCGGTGACCTATCAAAGAGTTACTAGAATCGTCCATGATAACTGGGATGGTATTACGCCAAAATTTCTTTGTGGCTTACCCATGAAAAAACTTGGTATTTTGACCATACAGTTTCACCCACCTAATAGTTCATTGTTCTCCCTAGTAATCAGATTGGATTTTAACATGTTTACAAGTGAGATTTTTCGGGCACATTCAAATCCGTGTCCTCCTCAATCTGATTAAAAAACAAGATAGCCAAGTTGAACTTATCAGTAAGACACTTTAACTAAGACAGACCCTCCCCCCCCCCCCCCCCCCCCCGCGCACTTCTTTAGTACATATCTCCTGTTGCACCTTGCCGAGAGTGTTTAGTGTTAGGTTCACCGTGACCTGCATCTGCGTCAACCGAACAACCTGCTCATCGAGGTGCTTCTGGATCTTGGCAAACTTGGTGGTGAGATCCAACGAGTGCGCTCCCAGCTGCGATGTGAATGCCTCCACCAATCGTGCCTCCATCACGTCCATCCACTCCACAACCTGCCATACAGCGAGCGAGGGCTTTTTGGACGCCGTGTTGACTACCTCCGTCAAGCCAATCGACCGCGGATCGGATTGCGCCGGCACAACGAATCCACCAACAACCACTCGTTGGAATTGTGATAAAATCCAAGCGAGAAGCGAGGAAAAAATTGACGGGCTCCTCTACCAAATGTGAACTGTGGGGTGGAGGTAGATTAAGCACATCAATAGACATGAAATTAGAATTCGAATTCGAATGAGAGGACAAATTGGAATTGCTTGGGGGAAAAGCTAGTGTCAAATACATTGATGCTGATATCTCCTGTCCACTTCTCTATTTATCTACTCTCAGTCACATGCCAACCTTACACAGGCTATGCTCACTCTTGTGCACATCACTTTTTTTGAAAAGGAAAAATGTATATTAATATCGCGGAGATACAAATTACACCCAGCCTCTGCAATAACGCAATAACCATAGTCATTACGGATGCACACAGCCGAAAGACAATAAAAAGAAGAACTAAAAAGAAAAGTCCCGCTACAGAGTTACAGTCCTTGCAACAGCCGCACAAACACCACCTAAACAAGAGCTGATGTCCAGCTCTTTGAAAACAACATCTTCAAGAAGAACGGTGCCATGCACAACCAATTAAGGCCAGACCTGGGGTTTTCATCCTGAAGATAATCCTCGCTCTCAAAACAATGTCTCCAACAAGACCAGTGCCAGTCACAACCAATTAAGGCCAGAACTTGGGTTTTCACCCTGAAAGGTAGGACTTTGGACTTCACGCATGCTGTCGCCCCCTCTTACATACCGCTGCCACGAATCTTGTAACTCCAAGCCAGTTCCCCATTGATGAAAAGACTCCGAACACCATTGCTAGTCCTCTAATCTCACCTTCGATGACCATGCATTGCGACCGAATTCCACCGATCCAGCAATCCGGGTCGACACCCCGGCTTGATCAAAGAGGATCCGCATCAGGCAGATCTTCGTCCTCGCGCGATGGGAAATCCTAGGACTACCCTCCTTTATTCTGATGTCTCGCAGCACTGACGCTGCGAAACAACTCCCAGCAGTACCATATACGAGAGAAGGCCAGATCTCCTGGAACTTCCGCATCCACCGCCGCCGGGAGCCCTGCCGCCGCTGGTCCCTAGCACCACCGCCTCCCGCCACTAGGACAGAGAAGGCGCCGCCACCAAGGATCCGAGCAGACGGTGCCGCCACGGCCAAAACGCCGCGGCCTTGCGATCCCGATCCGCCGCTGCCGCTCCACTCACGGCGGGGCGAGAGGAACGCCCGCCATCCCCACCCGCAACCTGCAGGTGAGGTGCCGCCACCGCCGCCGGCCGGTGACGGTAGCAGCCGCGGATTCTCGAGGGAGGGAGGGGGTTCGGGCTAGGGTTTGAGGCGCCCCTACAGTCCAATATTGAACTACACATTAATTGCCACATGTATATCACGATCAACATCTTCAGTAGGTGTAGTCGTGACAGTTAGATCACCACTAGAAAGAATACAAACATAGGCTACATGCAACTAAACAAGCACACTGCATCGTCGTATCCATTTCTGCTTGCATGCAGGTAAACAAACGTCGGGTAGATAACTGTCTTACTGGTACGATGTAGGTGACCTAGCGACATACATAATATGTTTTTATGGGTGCTCTCCCACCCTAACGAGCCCTGTTCCAAGGATCCTAAAAGGATGTAAGCTATCAATCACTCCCCTGCCACCTATATTCACTAAAGTTCATTCGGGAACACTTTCGAGATTGTTCTTTGTTCCAAAAAGAAATTTTTTCTGGCATTGGTAGTCATTAATTTCAAAATATAACCGCGTCCTATAATTTCACTTGGCAACGACATCCAACTCTGATCATGATTTGTCCTTATAATATATCCACATAAATAGCATAAAGATATATTAAATTAATACATTTTACAAGACGAGCTCAACGGTACCACTTATATAATCTAAATCCATATAATTTGTTATATATTTATGGTCAAATTTGACCTTCGAAAACCACCATAAAAATAACAATGCTTATATTTTGCGACGGAGGGAGTAATAAAAACGCTGAGTCACAAAGATGACTTATAATATTAGGATACACGCTCCGAATTTCTACACGGGCACGTTGCCCCTCCATATTACAAGTAATCTCTTTTTACACCGGCATAGCCTACAATATGCAAATTTGACCACTTATTTCCATCTGATATATGCATAAATATTCCAAAAACTTATAATATTTTTGTAGAGAAAAAATACTTTTCGAGATAAGTCTATCCATATGATTCCCCTTTTCAATCTGCATACCTAAAATAGTAAGTTATCTCCAAAACATCAATTATTTGTGACACACCATAAAAAACTATGTTAACACAAGAAGAATACCTTAATCGAAACCTCAGTTAGAGCATCTTCACGGGATCCCCCAAATGGCCCCCCAATGGCCTATTGGGGTCCAAAGTCGAAAAATTCTCACAACGGCACTCCAGGTGTTGTGAGGAATATTTGTCCAGCACCCCCAAGAGACACGCCAAACTTGGGAGCCTGCACAAGGCGTCAAACAATGTCCGGGCAGACCATCCAACATGCAGGCCCCCTCGTCATACACACATAGCAGGGCGTCCAATTCTTCATCTCCCACTACATTGCTGCGCTGAGAGCCCAAAAGCCAAATCTTCCCTCCATTTCCACATCATGCCGCCGCCGCAACCTCCTCGCCTTCCTGACCATGCCGACAAAAAGAAACTTGGACTCCCGCATCCTCACAAGCGGTGGCATCGACTGTGCCGCCTAGGAAAAAGTCGATGAAGCGGGAGATGCACAAGCTCGAGTCTTCTCCTCGACAAGTCTGTCGAGTACAAGCAAAGGATAAGGCGGCTTATGACCAAGTTCCCACTACAGATATGTTGGTCCACTTGAGCCAAAGTGCCACTTCTGCCGGCCCTTGCGAGAGCTCGTCACCGCCTTCTCCGTGCTGCTACGCCGACCCAAGCAAGGTGCTTTCCACACAAAAATCTTGTTTCTCCATCTCTCCCGAAGATCCGGCGTAGTCGAGCGACATCGACCTGAACTAGGAGGTCGTGTTCAACGAGTCACCGGTGTTGCGTCGGACTTGATTCACAAGCGGTGACTCGACGGCTTCCCGGGGTCGGCTCTTCGCTCAACTCGGCGCCAACATGATCGGCCAGACGACGGAGTATTGTGAGGTGCGTTTGTCCATTTTCACATTCATTGTGGACGGAAAATTGCATATCTGGATTCATTGTGGATGATAATTGTGTGCATTGTGGTCGGCTATTGTGTCAATGTTTGCATTCACCGTGGCCAGCCTTGTGGATCGTGGTTGTGCATTTCTCTCAGTCGGTCAGGTGAATTGTGTTTGTTCATTTATCATAACCGGCTGGCTAGGTGAATTGTGTTGATTTCCTACTGTTGATAGGAGGTGGCCTCTGGCGCTATAAATGACAATATCCGTGGTGGCTACTATTGGGATGCCGGTAGGGTCGAGGAGGTCTTGATCCATGATGAGACCGGCCAGGCCGAAGGTGGTAATACCGACCAGGGTAATGAAGTGAACGTGCAATATGTTGACACCGACGAGATCCTCAAGAGGTCGGGTTGCCGAGGCTGGACATGTTCCATCTTGGAGGATGAGTTGTTGGCCGAATCATGGATGGCCATAACCCTAGACGCCGACAAAGGCACACAACATACTCGTGAGATATTGGAGGCGCATTTTCAAGGACTTCAACTAAATAAAGGCATATGAATTAATGACATGCGCTCCGATCGCAATGCGAAAGAAATTGATAACTGGTGGGGCAACCTACATCCTACGAGGGCTTTGCGACAAGTTTCATGGGTGTCATGATCAAATTTAGTTAAGGAATGAGAGTGGCAAGAACATCGAGTTGAAAGTAAGAATAACATATGCCCTTTTATCAACTTGGCATGCATATTTTGCATGTTCTCTTTTGTCTACTAGCCATGCTTATTTGACGATGGACCTTATGTGTAGAGAAGGATGCTCTCGTCATGTAGGATGAGTTAAACATGGATGACAAGAAGTCCTACAAATTTATGCATGTTTGGACCAAGATTCAATAATTCCCAAAGTGCAAGAGTTGCAGCTCGGCTGAATGTCAAGGGGGAGGACGGGGCGAGGTCGATGAAACCAAGATACTGAGAGGACCGTTGAACGTTCCATTGGGAACAAGAAGGTAAATGCGGGGAAGAAGACAACATCAGCGGGCGTCATATAAGAGGCGATGACCGTGTACGTGAAGGAGGTTACAACGTCGGCGGTGAACAAAATGAAGATGCACGCTGATATCCAAAACATGTGTACCATATTTTTGTTGGGCGAATGACAAAGCAAATGCCACGAAAAAGGCCAAAGAGGGCTTGATCGGGACCACCAACACGGGCGACATGAGCCCAATCAAAAGGCCTACCTACATGCTGAAAGAAGACGCATCACGAAGATAAGTTCGGCGAAGGCGGTGGCGGCCGAGGCGGCGGCTAAAGAGGACGAAGAGGAGGCCAACGATTGAATTTGCACACACCGTTTGTGATGATGATGCCCTTTTGATGACAGACTTGTGTTGGTCGAGATGGTTATTTGTTGTGTGGCCGTATTTGAGTTGGCCCAGACTTTTAGTTGATCGCCATGTTTGGTTTTCGGATATGTTGACGGCTGACTATTTGGTTACAAATTCTTAACAATGGATACGGCTATGGTTTGGGGTCACCATTTGAGGGGTCGCCGCACCACCCGTCGAAACCGCGGTCACATATCCGACACCCCAAACATGACATAAACACATGTTTGATGCGGCAAACCAACCTGTGATTGGATGACATAAACCCCAGGTTTGACACTCGTGTGTTGCATTTAGACGGAATATTCTTTCAGTGGGAGGCGTTCCCGTCGACAGCGAGGCGTCTGTGGTGACTTCGTCAATCTCAAGATCCGCCGACTGAGTCTCTCGGAGGTGCTCGTAGGGGTAGAATGTGGGTTCGTAAGGGTGAGTGTACGCGTGTATATAAACGTTTGCGTTTGTAATGTGTTTCAAAAAAAAACATGTTTGATGCGTGCTGACTGAGACGCTCGTACGCGGTAAATTATCCTTTTGGTTGACCACGTGTAGGATTTAACAGTTAAGCAGCACTAAGGGCATGCACAATTGTGCTATCTTAGGGATGCCACGTCGGATAATTGCTGAGTTGGAGGAGAGAGAAACGAAAAAAGAGGTTTGTCCTCTCTTAATTAAGAGATGATCTCTTAGCAACAATTGTCTCACCATTTTTTTAGCGAATCTGGAAAGACTAAGAGACAATCCATTGTACATCATGTTTTTTAGTCTTATCTAAAAAGTTAAGATAAGACGTCTTAGGGCATCCACAGTGTGTGCCAAATTTGGGTGCCAAATACCCTATTTGGCTTTTGGCATCGGTTCTCTATATTGTAGAGGTGTCAAATCTTGGTGCCAAAGCCAAATAATTTGGTGTAGGAGCAACTAGAAGATCCAATGCCAAATTCTTTTAAGTGAATAAAATAGTAGGATGGAGGGGTGAGACTAGAGAGAGAGCGTGCAACCCAAAATAGTTTATTATTACTTTATACATGGTGGGCCACACAATAAGAGAATTTGGCATTTGGCATTGGCTTTGAGACATTGTAGATAACATAGCAAGCTTAGCCCTAATGCCAAATAAATCTATGTAGCAAATTTAGCTTTGGCAACACTGGATGCTTACACGCCTAAAAGGAAGTCGGAGTCATCCCTGAGAATGAGGAGGCAGAGAGGGACTCCGGATGGCACCCACCGGGTTCGGGGCTGGGTAGGCGTCCCCCATACCCGCCCCATTTAACTTGTCGGGTCTCATTTTTTACCAGACCCACGACCCGATCGGGTTCGGGGCCCCAACGGGTACCCATTTAATTAGCGACACCGTCACATGTGAGGAATAAAACAGTGGAATATTGGGATGAGATTGGTGGGAATAGATACGTGTGTACATATGTTATCTCCGGGACTCTAGATTCCAACGTGTTCATGTGATGTGTGATATTTGTGGTCCATAGCTCGTGGACGTGTGGTTAGGCATAGGATCATTAGGGATATGATTAGGATTTAGAGCGGGTCTACGGCTATGCGGGTACGGGTTTACCACCCCATACCCGCCCCATTAGCGGGTCGAACATTTTACCAAACCCTCCCCATTTAAGACGGGTACCCATTGGGTTTGCGGGTTTCGGGGCCCGTTGCCATCCGTAAGAGGGACGGAGGGCCCTGAGCTTCACGGCCTCCCACTAGTAAGTCCACCCCTTTTCTCTCCCAGCTCCCCTCTTCGCCGGCCTCCGCTGCAATCCCTCGATTCATCAACCATCTGACGCCCTCCATTGCTTCTCACACCAGTTCCAGAATTTAAAGCGGCGGAATCGAAGAAGAACATAGGACCAATTCCTGGACGCTTCCCAGCATCGTCATCATCCTCCAGATCCACAGCAGTGGGCCAGGCGCTCTGCTCTGGAGGGCGCACCTCTCCAGCATCGGTGAGCATGCTTGATTTCTTTTTTCAGGCCTCTTTTTTGCCCAAAACCAACAGCGTGGTCAACGCCTGCTTAATTTACCTTCTAATTTAGACCACACATGCCAAAAATATTCTTTTTTTTTTCACTAAGGAGAAGCGGCGGAGAAGCTGTGTAAAAAAATAAACAAAGCTAGTCTTGGTAGGAGCTGATGCCTATAGTCAGAGAAGACATAATTTGGTGGAAAACTTGACGCCCGTATATATATTGCTGCCTGAAGTATCAGATCTCCATTCTGCAGCTTTTCCTCTCAGCTCTTGCTTTAAGGGTGCAGTGCTCTACCATTTCTTTACTCTGTAATAGTTCCCTTCATGATTAATCAGATTAACTCGTTTTTTTAAAGTAATTGTTTAATTAGGTATAGTGGGCTTGCTAGTGGCTCACCGAAGCTGTCTTTGATTTGGACTAGTCTGAAGGTTGAACAGAGCGACTCTTTTCATTGTTGCGTATTTCTGTAAATTCTGATGATAGCCCATTCTTGTACCTTATGTATATTCTGTGCCATGCTTTGCTTCACAAGAGTTTGTACTTCCTGCTAAATAATGATAATGGCTTTGCTCTTGTTTCAAGGATGCTCTGTATTTGTACAGTGATTGGAAATGGACGTCCTGGAGAGGGTGCTGCTAGATGAAAATGCCGAGCCCACACAACTGCCGTTATCACTTCTGGAAGCCATCACAAATCAATTCTCTCCTGATCGCCAAATTGGCATCGGCGGATTCGCGGTGGTTTACAAGGTACCACACACCTAGATCTAATAAGCCAGCTTATGCATCCTAATTAGGGTCGATCTAAAAACTCAACAAACATATCATATTTGCGCACGTACGCAGAGTTCTTATTGGCAATGCATGTTGTGACTGCAGGGAATGGTCGGGAAAGGTATTGTCGCCGTGAAAAAGCTTTCCAGCACATTTATACATGAGAATGTTTTCAAGGAAGAGGTTAAATGCATGATAAAGGCCAAGCACACTAATATAGTACGTTTTCTCGGGTATTGCGCTGACACGCAAGGAAAAATGGAAATGTACGAGGGAGACCTTGTCATGGCAGATCAACGCAACTGGTTGCTCTGTTTTGAGTTCGCATGCAACGGCAGTCTCGATAAGCATATTACTGGTAGGATGAAAACGTCTATTCCCATCTTTATTTACTCAGTTAAATGTTTAGATACAAAGACATGTTGTAGACTTATCATGCCTAGCATTCCGAATTACGTCACGTTGTCGGCATGACCTGAATTATGTAAGAAAATACATATCCATGCCGCTTCATGTGCAGATGCATCTCTTGGACTTAATTGGAGAGTACGATATCGAATAATCAGGGGGATATGTGAGGGCTTACTTTTTCTTCATGAGAAACGAATTATTCACTTAGACCTTAAGCCCGCTAATATATTACTAGATGGTCACATGGTACCCAAGATTTGTGATTTCGGCCTCTCAAGATGCCTCAATGAACAGCAAACCCGTGCAAGCACTAAAAGCCGATTTGGAACACTGTAAGCTAACCTCTTGGAAGCTCTTCGTTTGATTAGGCATGATGTTACTTACAAATTGTTCTCACAGGGGATATATGGATCCAGAGTACCTCAGATCAGGACGAATTGCACTCGCGTCAGACATATATAGCCTTGGCGTTATAATCTTGGAGATAGTGACAGGAGTGAAGTGGTATATTGAAGAGGAAAAGGTAAGAACATTTTTTATTTTAGGCGTTTCCTCCAATTTGAAGTATAGATTTTGAAATAATTAGTTATACTTTAACTTAGTTAAAAGTATAGTTGTATTGGATTTTTCTTGATACCAAGTGTATGAAAATAATCTATTGTTCAGGTGGTTGATTTGTGAGACACAAATCTACTCATCAGAATTCTCATACACATGTTTTTCACTATGAAAATAATCCTATTTATAGTATTTAGTCTCACCTCCAGATATACCACTTAAAAACAAACTGAAAATTATGCATCTACCATATTATATATAATTTAATTGTATGCACGAAATATGTGATAAGAGAACTTAGTTTACCTTTTTCTAAATTACAGGCATAAGCAGTATATACACAAAAAAGCTAATGTGTAATTGAAATATTGAATTAATGACTCCAATGAGAAGTAATCATGGTCTATGTTTTTTAGATCACCAACATATTTTCTCTAGTAGCTTTAATGTAACAAACTACATCTATCATCACATTTTGTAATAAAATTACTAACTCATGATTCGACCTTAGGTAGTTGAAAGTTGGACAAACCGACTGGAGGCATCAGATAGGGACATGCAGTTGGAACAAGTAAGAGTATGCACTAAGATAGGGCTAGAATGCATGAGCATGGACCCACAAAAGAGACCAGCTGCTGGACATATAATTGATAGGCTTGATGAAACAGCAATTGCTGACTATTTATACGAAACTGGCACCAGCAGTTCATTAGCTGAGTTGCAGGTAAGTTTATGTAGGGAACAATCAAGAGAAGGAATTGGAGATGTTGTAACTGAGAGTTTCCAAGCGGCAGAAGTCGAGAAACACCCTGAAATATTGGAGGATTCATTATGGGGAGGGCAAGATGCAAAGCATAAGGCCAACAGTCATGGCAAAAGTATAATTGATAGGCTTGATGAAACGGAAAGTGTTGACTATTCATGCGAAAGTGGCACCAGCAGTTCATTAGCTGAGCTGCAGGCAAGTTTACATAGGAAACAGTCGGAAGAAGAAATTGTAGATCTTGCAGCTGAGAGTTTCCAAGTGGCAGAACTCGAGAAACACCCTAAAATATTGGAGGATTCATTATGGGGAGCCCGGGATACAAAGAATAAGGCCAACAGTCATGGGACAAGTATTTTTGGCTCTATCCCGACTATGTTCAACAAGTTGAAAAAGTTGGGCATCTTCAATAGGAAATCACACATGGATTCAAATAGGAACAACTTGCGTCGTACGTTAGAACAGTCAGATAATATAAAGATCTTCAGTAAGAAGGATATCAAGCCAATACTAAGGTCTTGCGTTATAATTGGAGAAGATCCCTTTAGTGTAGTTTACAAGGGAATGGTTGATAATGAGGAGGTCGCAGTTAAGAAATTGATTAGTAATAATGTGAGAACATACGATCAATTTACAACTGAAGTCCTCATTCAGTCCCAAACCATCCACAGGAACATCGTTAGGCTCATAGGTTGTTGCCTTGAAATGGATACCCTCATTCTAGTGTATGAGTTTGTTCCCAGGGGAAGCCTTCGTGACATTCTTCACAGCGACATCCCTCTCATCTTGGATGTGCGTCTAATGATTGCTGCCGAATCAGCAGATGGACTAGCTTATCTGCATTCACAAGCTCATACCGAAATTCTGCATGGTGATGTTAAACTGGAAAGCATACTCTTGGATGATAGCTTTATACCAAAGATTGCAATCTTTCGCCGTTCGAATCTAATTACCTTAGATATAGAGTACACAGGAGCCCTCGTCGGCAACATGTGTTTTATGGATCCAGTATACTTGCAAACAGGCCTACTGACAGAAAAAAGTGATGTCTACAGTTTTGGAATTGTGATCTTGGAGCTCATTAGCAGGAAGAAGTCCACTTGTTCTGATAGTCTAAGCTTAGTCAGTAGTTTCCTTCAAGTTCATGAAAATGGGGGAAAAGCAGGAAAATTTTCTAGATTTGAAGATCTATTCGACAAGGAAATCGCAGTGACAAGTGGAGATTTGGAGATTCTCGACCAAATGGCAAATTTTGCTGTCAGATGTCTTAACCTTTATCCAGATAACAGGCCCACTATGATGCAGGTTGCACAACACCTTCATATACTGATTCGAGCTCGTAGGTCACAATTCGATGCATATTGTAGTGAGTTCGAACAACGTTGGCAACGATTAATATTTTGATTTATTTTGCTGCTGTGATTCTTTTGTGAAATGTGTAGAACTATGACGTATAATGCAATGCAATTTCTCCTCCATTTGTTTGTACAATTTTTTCTTGTATTATAATGCGTTGGCCTGGCTAAATTATTGTACAGTATATGTTAAGGCTCATAGCATCAGATCAGACTAGTTGCTAAGCACACTTTGTGTGACGAGTACGTTTACTTTATGTGAGAAGAATACTTTCATGCGACAGAGAAATTGCTTCTCCATTCCTAATTTATCTGAGCTGTTTGGCAAGGAAATTGCGGTGACATGAGATTTGGAGATTCTTGAGTCTTGACGCTGGCAAGATATATGCCGAGTCAGCAAAAACGGCACTCGGCAAACAGCCTCACACACCCTGGCGCAAAAAGGCACTCAGCAAACAGGGCTATGCGGAGTGTTTTTTTTGTACCCGGCACTCTGGCAAAAAATGTGGCACTCGGCAAAATCAAAATCGTTGCACCATGTAGCACGTGCCGCCACACAGGATGGAAGTGTGACGACGCAGAGAGCTCCGCCAAGTACCACGTACGTCAGGTGGCACTCCGCAAACATAACGGCATGTTTGCCGTGTGCATCATGGCATGACACGAGCCAAATATTTTGTTTTATTTTCCTATTAAAAACATTTTTGTTTGTCTGTAACATCCCTGATTTTTGGAGAAATTCAAAAATCACAAAAATTTAAAACTTTTATTTTTCACTAATGCAAGCCACCAAAAACAAATTAAACACAATACAAAGAGAAATAATAGAGCTTTTCCAAAGTATTGAAATTGCTAAATCCATTTGAGCCTCTGATAAACCCAATTTCTAAGTAGTCATAAAGTGTCCTCCTTTATTTTAAACCATTTTGAAAATCCAAAAACTTATTTGTGATGGAAATAACACAAAATGGTTTTCATTTGAAAGTATTTGTTTTTACAATTCTATAGAACTTTGTTTGAAGCAATTTGGACTTTTAAAACCAAAGATATGAATTATAAAGGAAAGCAAAAAAAAAAAGAATATAAAAAAGGGGGGGACAGAACAAAAAATGCGCGCAGACCATTTGGGCCGAGCCCACTCTTTTCTCTCCCCTCTCCCATCTCTATTCGTCGCCCTCGCACGGCCCAGCACAAGCCCAACAAGGAACCTGACAGCCAGCACCTCTCTCCCCCTCACTGATAGGCTGGCCCCGCAGCTCACGCACCCCGTGACGTCATCGTGACGACGACGATGCCCTCGACGTCCGCGCTCCGGACTCCACCACCGTGTCCAACGCGGAGATCGCCCGTTCCCCCTTCCGCACGTCACCACGCCTATATAAGGCGCGTCCGTCGACTTTCGCGCCCTCCTCGAAACCCTAGGGCGACGCAGCCGGAGAATAGATCTCATCCGCTGCCGGCCGCCATTGCCGCGTCGCCACGGGTGTACCCGTCACCGCGGTTGGGTGCTCGAGCGGAGGAGTCTCGATGGGAGGAGATTCGTGGAGAGGAGCCGCAGCCGGGAGCCCGTTTCCCTGCCCGGAGATCGCCGGAAGCCACCACCGCCAACGGAGCTTCGCAACTCGGGAGACCACCGCGGCGTCGACTAGAGGCACACCGAGCCATGCCAAAGCCACGAGAAGAACCCCCACGATGCTCTGCGTCCGCTGACGTCCTCAGCGCATCCGGGGAACCACGGGACAGACCGCACCATCGACGACAGGGAGTTGCGCGGCCGTCATCGTTGTCTCCGGCGAGGAACCGCTGCCGGAGGACGTCCTTCTCTGCCTCAGTCGTCAGATTTCCACGTCACTGCCCAGTCAGCGTGCCACGCCAGCGCTTAGTCAGCAGGGTCCAGCCAACCACAGAACGCCACGTCAGCCCAGCATTATCCCCTCGTTTTTCTGGAATAAAATTTAATAGGCAGTTTTGCAGAAACACCCCTGCATCTTAGATCTATCATATCTTTTTAACCGTAGATCCAAATTAAGCAAACTTGGACTTTTTGAAATCAGCATAGCACGTAGAATATTTTAGAACTGTCAAAATTAAAATTTGGCAAACTTAAATTGGCTTAAATTTAAATATGCATGTTTGATGATTTTTGGCATAGTTTGAATTCTACAAATCTGAAAAATTGCAAATAAAATATTTTTGGAGACCTTAGGATGTGTACTAACAGTCCCTTGCACCCAAAATAATTTTTGGCTAAGTTAAAATGGTTTTGGTTGTTATATGCTCGTATGACTATTTCTGACTTAGTTTATTTTCTGTAATTGTTTTCAATATGTTTTCTCTAGCAAAATTGTGCTAAGGACTAAACTTAACCTAGAGAGACAAAAACCAAAGCCCTTAGAATATTTCTAAGATATTTTTCCTAGTTGACCCTCCTAGTTGAAAACCAAGTCTGGATTAGTGAAAAGCCATGGAGAGATACTACAATTGTCAACTCGAAGATTTTCAACGTGAAGCAAGATGACCAATGAAGGACTTAGCCAAGAAAAAAGACTTCAGAAGCATCTCCGAAGAAGTAGAAGCACTTAGAAGAAAATCAAGAAGACAAGAAGACCAGCCACATGTCTCTCTTTTCTCTAAGTCTTTTCTCCCCTTTCTTTTATGTTCTCTTAGACTTTGTGCTATGGCTAAGTTAGATGAAGCCCAGCCCTAGTTGTACCAAAATCAACAAGTGTTACAGGATTCAATGAAGACACCACACCAAGGAGGAAGCTACAAAGGAGCCTAAAGATTTTCCAAGACCAATCATGTGAAGACTTAGGATTTGTTTTTCAATACTTAGGATTTGTTTTCAAGGTGATTAGTGTTTTGACCAAGACTTAGCATTCATCAAGAATAATTTCAACAAGAAGCCAACTTCAACTCAAGACCAGAAGATGAAGAAGAAGAGAAGATTTTACAAGTCCTTTTTAGGGAACTCTAGCAATCCAACCTACATCTCTTATTATATATGACTAAGTCCCTATAATTCTAGATAGATACTTCAAATGTTTTTATTCAACTCAATGAGGAGTACTACAAGCAAGGCCATTGAAGAAACATGAAAGACTTAGACATCAGAAGCCACTCAAGAAGATGGAAGAAGGACTTGGAGAAAACAAGACAGAAATTGATTTGATCTTTGTGTGATCTTTTGATCAAAATCTAACCCCTAGTCACAAAGGGAAAACCACTGACAAGAATTTCTTAGTTCTCTTTATATGTATTGAAATAACAAGTTTTTCTTTTGCATATTACAGTAAAGGTGATAATACTTAGTGAAACTTTTGTTCAATAAGTTTGGAATCCTCAAGACACAATCCTTAGCCATTTGCCATACACTAAATCCAAATAAAATAATTCCTTTGTAGAATAAATTGTTGTGTTAAGTTTGTTGGTTGTTACACTTTGTTGTTTTTGCTTGTGATTGTTTGTTTATTGTTGTTTACTTGTGTTGTGTAGATTGTACGGAGAGAACGTTCCATTTTGTGAAGAGAAGGTGATTGTTCTTCACCAACTTCAAAGGCAAGTAACACACCATCAAGTCTCCCATATTTTTACTATGCATTACTAGTGTTTTTGAGTAGTATGCATGATAGGGAATTTTACTAGGTTATTATTATGCTATGCAAAATCCCAAGTAGTGTGTAGCAATCCCTTAGACTTGTTATTATGGAGACTTAGTACTTAGTAGATGCTTAGACTTGCTACAAATTTGTTTTACTTAATGTTGTGGAAAAATTCTAAGTATAACAATCAATGAAACACCTGGGTGGATTGGTAATTGCTCTGATTATGTTGAGTGGCTACTCAGGGCCATGTCCATGGTGGTTGTCACCTGGGTCACTCCCAGGGCCATGGATGTGGTGGTTGTCACCTGAGGGTACACTTGTGGTTTGCCACCCAGGAACAAAGAGATTCCTAAGTCCCTCTAAGTTTAGTAGCTTCCCGTGCAGCCGTTTGACATATTGGCTCTGTCTTGATCAACTAAGTTGTGAGAGTTCAGCCCATGCTTGACATGAAGATGTAGCATAATTATAGGTGGAACGGGTCTTGCTGGTTGGGTTGAATTCTTGCTTCTGAAAGATCTCTTCTCAATTCTCTCCTTTCCATGATGCACTCCGGGTGTATAGGATGTTTGGGCTAATTGAAGACAAAGGGTGAAAGTGCACAACCTCTGCAGAGTTAGAAACTATGATCATAGCCGTGTTCCCAGTAACGGACGACTTCGAGCAGCTGGACAAGGATGGATAGATGAATCTCCTCATCTTTTCTGAATGAATTAAAACATGGTAGAAACCTTTTCCTAGAGCACATGGTGTGTCTACCCCTCTGTGCTACCTTATCAAACTTCATGGTGTGTCTACCCATGATGCCTTTACCAAACTACATGGTGTGTCTACCCATGTTGATTTTCAAAGATTTTTCAATGATTTATCAAATATAGGACACAACTGGCTGTATGCAAACTTAGCCAAAACTCCACTCAGCCAAATATGCATGTAGTATTAGTCTTGCCATTTATATCCACCATAGTGTTACTTGCCAATACATTAAATTGTATTGACTCCCTTGTGGCTGCATATTCCATATTGCAGATGAATCTGAAGACGAGTGAGGTTTCGTTCAGGATCTCGAGTCTATCGCCAACATGTTTTGCCTGTGGCACATGAAGAAGATGGGCTCAATGTTGTACTATATTTTCCGTTGTAGTTCTGTTTTCTGCTAGTCTTCTAAGACTATGCAAGTTGTAATACTATTTTGTAAAGACTGGATCATGCGATGTAATAGAATTTGATGCATTTGCATGATATTTCATTTTGTACTGTGGTGCTATCATTTGATCCAGGGACTAGCACAATAACACAGGTGTCCTTACATTACTTAAATTTGGGAATGCTACAAAATGGTATCAGAGCATTGTGTTGCCTGTAGAATTCGAGACCTTAAGTTTGGAAAAGACCTAGGTTTAAAACCTAATTTATCCAAATCTTCTAAAGACAAACTTCTCATCTTTCTCATATCTTCTCATCTATTAGTCATTTCCAAAATTTCTTCTCTTTAGATAACATCCCTTCTATACTATCAAGACAAGTTTGGTGAATACCATGCCCTGAAGTGCAAGAAGTATTCTTCACCTAACCTGAAGTACTAAAGAGAAGATAATTGAAGAAATTAGAGAAGAACTCAGACTCCTCAACAAATCATCAACACCTCAAGACATTGAAGAGACTCTAGAAGATATAGATGAGACCACCAACCCAGTTACTTTGTTAGAACAACGTTGTCGTGTTAGAGTATTGATCATACCAACGAGTGTGGTATGACAATATTAGTTTGTTTTCTAAAAACCTTTGTTTGGTGTGAAGTATGTTTGTTAGATATTGTTTGTAAGATGAGTTTTCTTGATCTGTTGTGTTGAGGTAGGAACCTTCTTTAGACCTTTCTAAATCTCTACTCGTCTATGCTAAACCCAAGAAGATACCTAGCCAGAATACCAACAACCATGAGAAGATCAGCAACAAGGTGGAAGATTTACAAGGACATCAAAAGACCAAGTTGAGAGTGACCCAAAAACTTTAATTGGCCCAAAGAGTGACACCTTGGTATCAGATGAAGTTCAAGAGTCACCAGTTAGTCTTCAGCCATACTGCTAAGTAAAGTTCTACTCGAGCCATCTGGAGACAAGATACACAATCAAGTCATGAGATTAGTATACCCACAAAGATTTCTTTTAAGAGTGGTAGCCACCCAGACTCAAGTAACCCAAACCTATATTTATTTATAGCCTTCCCAAATCTCGGGACGAGATTTCTTTTAAGGGTGATAGTCTGTAACATCCCTGATTTTTGGAGAAATTCAAAAATCACAAAAATTTAAAACTTTTATTTTCCACTAATGCAAGCCACCAAAAACAAATGAAACACAATACAAAGAGAAATAATAGAGCTTTTCCAAAGTATTGAAATTGCTAAATCCATTTGAGCCTCTATCTGATAAACCCTATTTCTAAGTAGTCATAAAGTGTCCACCTTTATTTTAAACCATTTTGAAAATCCAAAAAATTATTTGTGATGGAAACAACACAAAATGGTTTTCATTTGAAAGTATTTGTTTTTACAATTCTATAGAACTTTGTTTGAAGCAATTTGGACTTTTAAAACCAAAGATATGAATTATAAAGGAAAGCAAAAAAAAAGAAAAAAAAAAGGGGGGGACAGAACAAAAAATGCGCGCAGACCATTTGGGCCGAGCCCACTCTTTTCTCTCCCCTCTCCCATCTCTATTCATCGCCCGCGCACGACCCAGCTCAAGCCCAGCAAGGAACCTGACAGCCAGCACCTCTCTCCCCCTCACTGACAGGCTGGCCCCGCAGCTCACGCACCCCGTGACGTCATCGTGACAACGACGATGCCCTCGACGTCTGCGCTATGGACTCCACCACCGTGTCCAACGCGGAGATCGCCCGTGCCCCCTTCCGCACGTCACCACGCCTATATAAGGTGCGGCCGTCGACTTCCGCGCCCTCCTCGAAACCCTAGGGCGACGCAGCCGGAGAATAGATCTCATCCGCTGCCGGCCGCCATTGCCGCGCCGCCACGGGTGTACCCGTCACCGCGGCTGGGTGCTCGAGCGGAGGAGTCGCGATGGGAGGAGATTCGTGGAGAGGAGCCGCAACCTGTAGCCCGTTTCCCTGCTCGGAGATCGCCGGAAGCCACCACCGCCAACGGAGCTTTGCAGCTCGGGAGACCACCGCGGCATCGGCTGGAGGCACACCGAGCCATGCCAGAGCCACGAGAAGAACCCCCGCGACGCTCTGCGTCCGCCGACGTCCTCAGCGCATTCGGGGAACCACGGTACAGACCGCACAATCGACGACAGGGAGTTGCGCCACCATCATCGTTGTCTCCGAAGAGGAACCGCCGCCGTAGGACGTCCTTCTCTGCCGCAGTCGTGGGATTTCATCGTACGGTCAAGAATAGATCGCGAAGAGGTACGCAGCCGCAACCATTAGCGTGCCCAGTCAGCGTGCCCTTGAGAATAGATCCATTCCACTTATCCACGTCACTGCCCAGTCAGCGTGCCAGGCCAGCGCTTAGTCAGCAGGGTCCAGCCAACCACAGAACGCCACGTCAGCCCAGCATTATCCACTCGTTTTTCCGGAATAAAATTTAATAGGCAGTTTTGCAGAAACACCCCTGCATCTTAAATCTATCATATCTTTTTAACCGTAGATCCAAATTAAGCAAACTTGGACTTTTTGAAATCAGCATAGCACGTAGAATATTTTAGAACTGTCAAAATTAAAATTTGGCAAACTTACATTGGCTTAAATTTAAAAATGCATGTTTGATGATTTTTGGCATAGTTTGAATTCTACAAATCTGAAAATTGCAAATAAAATATTTTTGGAGACCTTAGGATGTGTACTAACAGCCCCTTGCACACAAAATAATTTTTGGCTAAGTTAAAATGGTTTTGGTTGTTATATGCTCGTATGACTATTTCTGACTTAGTTTATTTTATGTAATTGTTTTCAATATGTTTTCTCTAGCAAAATTGTGCTAAGGACTAAACTTAACCTAGAGAGACCAAAACCAAATCCCTTAGAATATTTCTAAGTTATTTTTCCTAGTTGACCCTCCTAGTTGAAAACCAAGTCTGGATTAGTGAAAAGCCATGGAGAGATACTACAATTGTCAACTCGAAGATTTTCAACGTGAAGCAAGATGACCAATGAAGGACTTAGCCAAGAAAAAAGACTTCAGAAGCATCTCCGAAGAAGTAGAAACACTTAGAAGAAAATCAAGAAGACAAGAAGACCAGCCACATCTCTCTCTTTTCTCTAAGTCTTTTCTCCCCTTTCTTTTATGTTCTCTTAGACTTTGTGCTATGGCTAAGTTAGATGAAGACCAGCCCTAGTTGTACCAAAATCAACAAGTGTTAGAAGATTCAATGAAGACACCACACCAAGGAGGAAGCTACAAAGAAGCTTAAAGATTTTCCAAGACCAATCATGTGAAGACTTAGGATTTGTTTTTCAATACATAGGATTTGTTTTCAAGGTGATTAGTGTTTTGACCAAGACTTAGCATTCATCAAGAATAATTTCAACAAGAAGCCAACTTCAACTCAAGACCAGAAGATGAAGAAGAAGAGAAGATTTTACAAGTCCTTTTTAGGGAACTCTAGCAATCCAACCTACATATCTTATTATAATGACTAAGTCCCTATAATTCTAGATAGATACTTCAAATGTTTTTCTTCAACTCAACGAGGAGTACTACAAGCAAGGCCATTGAAGAAACATGAAAGACTTAGACATCAGAAGCCACTCAAGAAGATGGAAGAAGGACTTGGAGAAAACAAGACATAAATTGATTCGATCTTTGTGTGATCTTTTGATCAAAAACAAACCCCTAGTCACAAAGGGAAAACCACTGACAAGAATTTCTTAGTTCTCTTTCTGTGTATTGAAATAACAAGTTTTTCTTTTGCATATTACAGTAAAGGTGATAATGCTTAGTGAAACTTTTGTTCAATAAGTTTGGAATCCTCAAGAGACAATCCTTTGCCATTTGCCATACACTAAACCCAAATAAAATAATTCCTTTGTAGAATAAATTGTTGTGTTAAGTTTGTTGGTTGTTACACTTTGTTGTTTTGCTTGTGATTGTTTGTTTATTGTTGTTTACTTGTGTTGTTTAGATTGTACGGAGAGAACGTTCCATTTTGTGAAGAGAAGGTGATTGTTCTTCACCAACTTCAAAGGCAAGTAACACACCATCAAGTCTCCCATATTTTTACTATGCATTACTAGTGTTTTTGAGTAGTATGCATGATAGGGAATTTTACTAAGTTATTATTATGCTATGCAAAATCCCAAGTAGTGTGTAGCAATCCCTTAGACTTGTTATTATGGAGACTTAGTACTTAGTAGATGCTTAGACTTGCTACAAATTTGTTTTACTTAATGTTGTGGAAAAATTCTAAGTATAACAATCAATGAAACACCTGGGTGGATTGGTAATTGCTTGGATTATGTTGAGTGGCTACTCAGGGCCATGTCCATGGTGGTTGTCACCTGGGTCACTCCTAGGGCCATGGATGTGGTGGTTGTCACCTGAGGGTACACTTGTGGTTTGCCACCCAGGAACAAAGAGATTCCTAAGTCCCTCTAAGTTTAGTAGCTTCCCGTGCAGCCCTTTGACATATGGGCTCCGTCTTGATCAACTAAGTTGTGAGAGTTCAGCCCATGCTTGACATGAAGATGTAGCATAATTATAGGTGGAACGGGTCTTGCTGGTTGGGTTGAATTCTTGCTTCTGAAAGATCTCGTCTCAATTCTCTCCTTTCCATGATGCACTCCGGGTGTATAGGATGTTTGGGCTAATTGAAGACAAAGGGTGAAAGTGCACAACCTCTGCAGAGTTAGAAACTATGATCATAGTCGTGTTCCCGGTAACGGACGACTTCGAGCAGCTCGACAAGGATGGATAGAAGAATCTCCTCATCTTTTCTGAATGAATTAAAACATGGTAGAAACCTTTTCCTAGAGCACATGGTGTGTCTACCCCTCTGTGCTACCTTATCAAACTTCATGGTGTGTCTACCCATGATGCCTTTACCAAACTACATGGTGTGTCTACCCATGTTGATTTTCAAAGATTTTTCAATGATTTATCAAATATAGGACAAAACTGGCTTTATGCAAACTTAGCCAAAACTCCACTCAGCCAAATATGCATGTAGTATTAGTCTTGCCATTTATATCCACCATAGTGTTACTTGCCAATACATTAAATTGTATTGGCTCCCTTGTGGCTGCATATTCCATGTTGCAGATGAATCTGAAGACGAGTGAGGTTTCGTTCAGGATCTCGAGTCTATCGCCAACATGTTTTTGCCTGTGGCACATGAAGAAGATGGGCTTAATGTTGTACTATATTTTCTGCTGTAGTTCTGTTTTCTGCTAGTCTTCTAAGACTATGCAAGTTGTAATACTATTTTGTAAAGACTGGATCATGCGATGTAATAGAATTTGATGCATTTGCATGATATTTCATTTTGTACTGTGGTGCTATCATTTGATCCAGGGAGTAGCACAATAACACAGGTGTCCTTACATTACTTAAATGTGGGAACACTACATTGTCTTTCTATCCCTTTCTCCGACGCCCACTCTATTTTCCGCGTAAAAAATTTGGCAGAAATTTTTTGGTGGGAAAGGAGTGGAAATTTTGCAATGGAGGATGAGGATGAAAAGGCCCTTGCCGGGCCAAAATATGTACACCCATTTTAGGGTGACTTCTTTTGGGAGTTTCTCCCAGAAACTGCCCCCCCACCATCTTCTACCAGAAACCCAAACCCCAAATATTTTTTTGCTTCTAGTATAGTTAGGCCCTGATTAGATTAGAAGAAAAAAAATTGGAGTTTGAGTTTGTGGGAGAACCTGGTGGGGGGGGGGCAGTTTCTGGGAGAAACTCCCAAAAGAAGTCACTCTTAGTTACCCCTCTCTCTTTTCAAGTCCGTCATCCATTTAGCATGGAAAGTCGGATAGTGTTTCCGGAGTCCAAGTCCACCGATACCACTCTTATAAGAAATTGACCTCCTAAACAAAAACAAGTACAAAACTAAAATGGGCTACCCCTAACGGAGGATTGCTAGGGCTGAGGACATGGGGCCCAAAGGTTTCTACGGCTACCCAACATACCACTGCGTGTGTAGTGCGCAAGTCGTTGGCATAATACTCGCAGAAGGACTTATCCGTGAATATTACATCCCTCAGAGAAGTACAACAGAAACATAGAAAGTCCAATCAAAGCTATAGGATACAAGCACGTTCATTACAAAATCTCGAGAGTCTCTTAATTATATCAAAGAAGATCTCATGCAAATGAAACATCAGAAGAATCAAATCGAAGCTCCAAGCTGGAGAAGAACTCTAGCTCAAAACCTAATCCACTACGACTGATGTCAGCCCTAATCTATGGCTTGCGAGAATCTAAGTCCATGAGCGGTCTCCTCCTTTAACTAGGTAGATAGTCCTCCACCAACATTGTTGATGACGTCGCTTCATCAGTTAAGTAGACTCCTCCTAGCTTCATGAAATGGTGATTGGATTCATGATGAAGACTTCCTTAAGGCTTCAACTCTAAGCAGGGGGTCAAACGGGAACGAATGAGTAACGAGCGTTACTCAACAAGTTCATGATATACAGTGGGTAGTTTGATGCACTAACTACAGCTTTAGACTCGAAAGAGTCATAAGCTAATGCAAGGTTTTGTAAACCTTTCTTCAAGAGGCTGCTTTTAATACTGAAAACTATGCCCGCCAAATCATCACAGGAGCTAGAACTTCATGGAGTTTTCTTTCCTGTAGCGTTCGCAGTTCCTTCCCGGAACAGGGGTAACATGTCACATCCTTTTACACTCTCAGAGGCGCGTTACTTTACCCATAGGCGATCAAGACCATGTTGCACAACCAGGTGTACATTCATGTCCACTCCCACTCAGGTGTGGGGCCTGGTTTTTTATCCAAACCAAACCATGCTTCTCCGCACAACACATGCCCACCTATTTCTACCACGTAGGTTTAACCCCTAATTCTACCTCTTACGATAGATATCTAGGAGCCCCGGGCAGATCATCATAGACCCCAGAGTCCATGGGAATTAAGGGATCCCATCCATGTGCATGTAGTGTCGCAAGACCTACATCGTACATCTCTGGCAGCCCGTTGACATGTGAACGGGAAAAGATCACAACTGGCTTACTCGTCCCATACAAGACCCATGATTAACGCGTCATTTACGATGCACCGAGCTCTGACGACATTTGTTGTTAAGTCCTAGGTAATACTTTCCCATGCAGATGGAACCTTCCTTTGACCTATTCATCTTACCATGGTTCCATCCGCCCACCAAATAGAACACTAACACTCGGGTAGTCATTCAAGTAGTCATATTATATAAAAATAGGATTGTGCATTATTTTGAGAATAGGTGGTAATACGATAGGGTTTCTGCAAATAGTTCGTTAGGAAATACTGCAAAGGATATGAGCAAGTGATGAACTTGTCTAAGATAGAAGTAATAACAATAATCCATGTCTTCTGGGTTCGAGGGTCGCGTAGAAAATCCCGAGATCTGAAAGATAGCAAATTAGTCCTAGTAAGGACTACGGAAAACACTTGGCAAGATGATGTAATGCATATAATGAGATGCATCGTGAAATACCCTGGAAAATACCCCAACTTTCAAGTGTAAGCTACGTTTGATACGATATCCTGAACACATTGATTTTAGATGACTTATGATTGTTTTATTACTTGTGGTGATGATGTTGTTACTTCTTTTGGACTTATATGTGTTTCACTTTTATTTAACAAAAAATTGTTATCATGTTCAAGTAGAAGTATTTATTACTTATTTAGGCACTAAGACAGTACCACACGGAAAACAACTATTGAAAAGATAACAAACATATTTTCTTCAATGCTGTTCAAAAGTGTATAGCTAAGACAAAGGAATTAGAGTGAGTACATAATACAATCAACACTATCATCTTTTAATTTGTTAATGACTTTTTATGAGAGTTTAGAAGTGTGAAAACATGAGGTTTTATTAATAAGGAAAATAATGTTGTAGTAGTTATTTCTGGTTATAATGGAACATGATAGAATTTTATTATACTTTTAGAAACAACTTCATAAGTTAAACAAAATGTTTTATGTTTTACATATTTTGATTGGAAATGCTTTTCTCTTTAATTTGGTATAACATTTGAAGCTTTCTGAAAATATTTGAATAAAGTTATTAATTTCTTAATTTTAAATGAATTTAATGATTAGGAAAAATATTGCACACATGAAAACTTGTTCAAATGACTTTGAAAATATCAGTGATGAGTTGCATTTTTAATTTTGAGTAATTTGGTATATAACTTGTATTTTCATGATTTATTATTTTCTTAATTTTTAAATGAATTAATTTAAATTCCAAAAATGTTCAAATTTAAACTACATCAATCATCTTTTGAAATGTTCATAAATAGATAGGTTTTATTTTTCTGAATATGTATATATTTTATTTACATTTTCTGATAAGTATTTTAAAAGTTATTGAATTATTAAGTTTATAATCATTTTTCTGCCTATTTTAAATTGACATGTGAGACCCACCTGTCATATTTGATTTAAATCAAAAAGAAAAAGGAAAAAAAGAAATATGACGTCATGCTGAGGTCGGGCTTATGTCATCATCGGAGTTTATTGTTGCTGTTGGATTGCAATTGGCCGATTTGCTACGAATTTGGGCGATTGGTTAACTCCACTAGCTTGAGGGGGTTGTGGAGAACCCATAGGTGGTGGCGCTTTGCCCAAATGGTCACCGAAGTGCTCTCGGCGACAACCGGCGCGGCGTCGGGCGGCGATGCATGGTGACAGTAAGAATCCATCGATGAAACTTGAAAGGAAAAGCGCCACGAGGTCCAGCGGCTCACCAGGAGTATGATGGTGACGACGGTTGGGGACGGAAACCTCGGAATCTACGGTAATCGGCCGTGGTGGCCAGCGGCCGGAGAAAAAGGAACATCGAAATCCGGCTGCTCCCGGCCCTCCCAGCTTGCGCGCGTGCTCGAGCAAATAGAGGAGTCCATGCCGCATCTCCGAGTACCATCAATTGCGCCGGTGATGGCCGGAGTCGTCGGCAATGACCAACGGCAGGAGAATCTAGGGTTTTGGTTTGTGCATGGCGTAGAGCGAGCGAGAGAGAGAGAACAATATGGGGATGGGGAGGTAGAGCTCGATGAGTACGTCTCTGCGATCTTATCTCCGAGGTCAGGGAGGCACACATGACGTGGCACAGCGGCGTTTCAGGCGACGACACGCATTTGCCGGCCTGGAGGAAGACAAAAGGGAGTTTCTACCGATAACCCCCGTCTGGTTTTAAAATTTACTGATAGGTCCTTCTATTAACAAAACTGAGAGGAAAACGTTGTTTTCAGGGCTGTTTTGTTAACATAAAAAATATTAAAATTCATATTTGAATTCCTTATCAAATTTTAACCTCACAATGTTTTGTTTTGGGGAAATTGAAGAAGATTTAAATTTTATACTTGGATGATCACTTTAAGTGAATTTTTGTTGTTTTCCCTCAATTTCAATTTCAAATGGACTTGAAATTATTTTGAGTATGTTATAATATGAACACAACACCCTAAATATGTTATTGTAAATAAGGTGTGTTTTTCAGTGGACAATTTTAGATACAATTTTTTTTAGGAATTAATTGTTAACTTCTTAGTAGTTTTTTCTATGCATTGTAATGAAAATCACCCAATAGGGAATTTTATTCCATGTCATACCAAATGTTGTGTGGTAACAAATGGACTTGTTTTCTCTTGATGTGGCTTTGTTATTTTCATTGTTACAACTCTTATTAATTTTGGTTGACATTTCAATTACGTGTGTATAAGCCATGTTTGCCATTTTCGGTACTAGATCAAGTGGAAAACATGAGTTTCCTTGGAATCTTATTTGTTTGTTTTCCACTCAGGTTGCAAGTATAGCTTTTGTCCAATGTTGTTTTTAGAACATGTAATCCTTTAGATGTTGGTGTATGGATGAATTCTTGGTTTTATCCGTTTGTCTTACGGATGAGAAGGATTTGATAATGGTTTCCATTAAGGAGTTTATTATGTGTTCCTCATCTCTGATGAGCTTGACAAGGAATAGAGATTATAGGTTCTCTAATGTTACCTAATGGTACACTGAATAATTTCATATGCTAAGCTTCCTTGCTAAATCAGTGTTGCTCCTTGTTAACTTCTGTTGCCTGATGTACTTGTATCTAGTTGCCACTACTCTTCAGGTACTGCCTTTGTCACTTGCAAGCAGGACCATCTCTTGTACTACCTAATTATTTTCTCTCCCTTCCTGGTCTTATCGCTTTATAATTTCACCAATAGAGCCTTTAAGATATTGTGCATCCCTAGTGGAATGCATTCACTTAATTCAGTAACGATTTCATTCTGGTGGTGTATTCAATTATGATGAAGATTAGCTTATTGAAACTCAGTTGTTTTAATGCTTACAGGAATATTCTGTTCACAAGGTTGATCTGACCATGTGTCCAAATTATTCTTATATAACACCAAACAATTGGGTTTCAACATGTTACTTGTTTTCTTCCTTATCTTGGTTTCCTTCTTACTTAGAACTTGAATAAGTTGCTTAAGTTATAATGTGGTTTCTTATTTTCTCTTTGTTATTCTTCTCCTTGTATGGATCATGGTTATATATATAACAGAATGTAGGTGTATTTTATAACATCAATTTTCCCTATGCATATAAGAATAATTTGTTGACAAGGTTGGAAAGCTTGCCCCAAATTACTTTTCATATCCAAATGGTTGAGAAGTACAAGGTTATCAAACCTTCTGTTTATTTGTATATGACACTCAATTGTTAGAGCCTACAAAAGTGACTTGTTAACAAGGTTGCAAACTTGTTACCAAACTACTTCTATATAACACCAACATTGGAATACTGCATTGTTTCTAGACAGTCTAATAAGAATAGATCTTGGTGTATGATTTTCCAAATTATCCAGGATAGATTGAGTTAGCACTTTTAGGACAACCTAAAGAATACTTTTGAAGACCTGCTTGTGGTAGTTCCTCCTTTGTTGTGGGTTGCTTCTCTTGCAGAAGGACTTAGAGAAGATTGGGAAACAAGAAATAAGATAGTCTAGACAAAGTAAAAGGATCTTGATTAAGACTTAGTTAAGCTTTTATTCTCCTTTCATATACTTCTCATTTTTTTCCATAGGGTAGGTACTTGTTTCATTAAGACTGGTTTTACTTGTTGTTATTCCATTAATTGTATCCAGAGATACTTTAGTTGTTGAATGTTGATTTGGATACAAAAGTGGAGTACTTATGGAATGATGACTTAAGATAATAAGTTGTTCAAATGTCCCTTTATGTGAGGTCTCATATGCTCATTTGTGCAACATGAATGAGACAATGGGCATATGAAGGATATTGGGTTTAATGATTTAAGTCAGAGTTGTCAGTTGGTTTCTCAGATGTTATGATTTTACTTTATAATCTTCTTTTGTAATCTTTGTCATGCATAATGCAGACTTAGAGGTTTGGGAAGATCATATGTAATGATCAAGGTTTATCAATAGTTTAAGAAGATTTATTTCTTATTTTAGGTACTTCTTTATCGTTGATGAGATATGTACATATTCTATAAATATGTTAATAACAATTATTATGTCATTTCCCACTTGTGGGATTTGAGTTAATACTTGTTGTCGAGACATCGTAGTAGAATTCATAGACGGGGGTGCCATGAGACTACTGATAGAGAAGTGGGGGGGGGGGGATGTGATTGCACGATGGACAATGACACAGGGTTTTTACCCAGGTTCGGTATGACGCAGTAATGCGTCGTTCCTACTCCTGCAATCTACTATTCAGGACTAAAGACTGGAAACACCGGGTACAATGTGAGGTTCTATTAACTGCTCGTCAAGGATCAACCTCTCGGCAAGTTAGCCTTTAGCTTCTTGTCTCTCTATCTTATCTCCCGTCCGGCTTTATATAATAGCCGGATTAGGGCATGCAGAGAAGGAAACCTAGAAGACTACGGTAACTATTAATGCGGAAAGTAAGGAATCCGCCTTCTACTCCAAGCCAGATCACGTGGGCCGTGATCCGGGTTCTTCTAGAATCCGACTTTTGCGCGTCAGCTTACTGGGCCGCCCAATGGACCGTAGCCCACTACCATTTAGGCCACCCTGGTAATCCGGCACTTTTAGACTACCATCTGATATACCCCTATTCAGTATATATCCGACAATAGCCCCCCAAAAGGATTAAGACTCTGATCCGCCGTCTTTCGCCAAATAGGTATTTTCCGAGAAATATCGGCTCGCGGTCTTGATTCTTCTTCTCCTCAAAAGGATGTTATAACGGAAAAACTCGGAATCCATAAAATCCGGCTTTTCTTTCACGATCATTCATGAAGAAGGAACTTCCTACGTCAGTGCTTTAATCATGCTGACGTAAGGGACGTTTGGGTTTCGAGCGGGAAACCCCGAAACATATCTCTGACAGATTCTCGCGGGAAACGAGGACATAGCAATAATCAGACATCGTTTTATTTCCCGGAAATTCCGGCGAGTGACACGCGTTGATCATCCAATGGTCAAAAGAGCCGTTAGCACGCATCACGACGGGATTCCGGCTATAAATAGCCATCTCCGTCCTCCCCGGCAAACCTTCCGCTCTCACTCGCAACACCATTCCCAGTGCCCAAGTTCGTAAGCAGAGCCACCTCCCGAGTGCACGAACAAACGAAACGCCGCCCGAAACCTCACCGGAGCAGCCGGAAATTCCTTCGCGCCGCCCACAGATGGCATCTCCGAGCTCTTCTCTGGCACGCTCCGTCGCGGCAGAGATCGACGAGATTATCAACACGATGGATCCCTCAGTGGATTCCCCACTGCATGCAACCGGCGACGAGCCGACGAAAGCTGCCAGCGGCGCAGCGGGCGAGGAAATCCCTCTCGCCGCCACAGATCTTGCGGGGTCCTCCTCCGCGCCATCCCCGCCGTTCGCACCCGAGACGGCGGAGGAAAAAATCATCCTCGTCGGGGACGAGCTCGCGGCTGCATCCGCCGCGGCGTCCGCCGCTGCCGGGGCGGAAGACGTAGGGGAAACTGCCGACAATTGGAGCCAGAGCAGTATTCCGCCTTCCCTCCTTCCGACAATGGAAAAGGAGGGGCTGCTGCTGAAAGGCAAATGGCGGAGCCCGGAGGACGAGTCCGAGCCCGCGCCAAAAGACGGGGAACACGTTTTCCTTGCCTCCCACATTGTCAGAGGTATGGGGCTTCCTCCGTCCGCCTTTTTTCTCCAAGTCCTAGCTCACTATAACGTCCAACCTCATAATCTGCCTCCCAACTCCATCCTGTACTTAGTCGGATTTCAGGCCCTTTTCGAGGTATATCTAGGTTTAGCCCCTAGGTTAGATTTCTGGCTATATTGTTTAGGGGTTAAGAGGAACTCCTCGAAGGGCGCACTCCCAACTTGTGGAACCATATCCTTCACCCTGCGTAGATTCAGGGAGGATTAGTTCCCCAACATCAAGACATCGAAATCCGTCAAATTCTGGACGGGTTCCTTCTTCTACCATCCCGACGTTCCCTTTCCTGGGAAAACCACCGGGGTTCCACCTTTTTCGAATACCGCTGCCGCCCCCCAAGAAAATTGGGGAACTGAAGCAGTACAATCCCTGCCGCCGGATCTTCTCAGGATCAAGCGGCACATCGCGAAACTCGTCGCCTCTGATCCGCCTCTGACCGGCATGGACACTGTCCTATGCTGGTTGGAAAGGCGGATTCAACCTTTGGCTGATCACGGCACTCGCCTCCTCTGTGATTACACGGGAACCGGCGATATCATGCGGACAACGAGCAAAGTTTGGTCGGCAAAAGATTTGCGGAGACGCGCGAATCAATTGGTCGCTTCACGCGACCAATATGAAGAAAGCCGGCCAATGTATACAGCTTCGAATCTGGCTCCCAAGGTACAATTCTTTGCCTTCCGGGTTTAGATTCTTTTCATTTTCTCGGTTTCGTGTTTTTAACTCGGCTTTTGCCTTTTCTAACAGATCACCGAACTTCCTGAGTCGGAACTTGCTTCTGACGCCGAGCTAAAGGCACTGCGTTCCAACTTTGCCGGCGGACGCAAGCGCAAGACGATCTCCACTTCACAGGAAATTATTGATCTTGACGGGGTTCCCGTCGCAACTTCCAGGTTTGTGCGCCTAGGTTATTCTTTTTTGTCGGAATTTTTTCCTTTTGTCTCGGAGTTTTAACTTTTCCGGCATTTCTCTTTTTTAGCTTGTCCCCTAAAACTCTGAAGCCTAAAAAGCTAAAGAGGCACAAATCCGTGGCCAGCAGAGGCCCACATCCTTCCCCTGCTACTGCTCCAGATACCCCAGTAGTAGCCACAGAGGAGCATGCTGCTGCCCCCAACGTCGAAACCCAGCTGACCAGCCAGCGCATTGTGCCGGAAACAGACACGAGGGAAAGGTCGGTCCTAGAGGTGGGAGGTCCTTCTCGGATAACTGAGGAGGAACCCATTCCCACCTTTGATAAAGAATTCAAGAATATCAACGAGGGCCTTAGCACTGCTGGGACTCTTTTTGCCAAATACGCAAAAGAGTTCACCGAAAATTTGGCAGGTTTACAGCGGATGAGCCAGGTAATATCTCTAGCCCCGAAGAAATAAGTCAAATGCTTGATTTTCACTTAATGCTTTCAACTGCATCATGCTTGTTTTTTAACTTAAGCGTTTGCTTACATTTCCGTGTTTCAGCAAACCGCTGAGACAATAAACCTGGAAGTTTTCAGCAAACTTATCGTCAAGAATAAAGAGGTTAGAAACCTTCTGTCTATTCTTGACGTTAAGGAAGCAGAGCTGGCATCATCTCAGCAACAGCTGGAGGGAACAACAGGTATTTTAGTTCTCTGAGGTTTCTTGTCCATATTTTTTTCCTAAGTATTTTTCCGAGTTTTCTAATCCAGATATTTTTTCTCGCTTTTCAGCTGCTTTGGCGAAATCCAAGCAAGTTGCTGAAGATGCCGGCAATGCCGATAACCTCCGCCGGGAGAACCTGGACCTTCATAAGCATCTTATGAGGGTTCAGAAGGAGCTGGAGGCCAGCCAGCTGGCTGTTGGCATTGCTCAGTCCAATGCCTCCCAGCAAGCTGACATGGACAAGGCAACTATCCGAGATTTGGAGAATGCCTTGACCCTGCGCCTAGAGGAAGGATCTGAGATGGATAAGATCCTCGGTAAGTCATTTACTTTTACCAGATTTTCCATGTTTTGATTTCTTTCTCTGCTTTTTCACTAACCCTTTGGTTGTTTGTCTGAAAAAACAGGACATGACCCAACACTTACTCGGATTGAGAAAATCCGATCTTTCGGGAAAGTATTCACCGTGATCAAAGATGCGGGGATGTTGCTCATCAACAAGTATCTTCCCGCAAAGTCTGGGGATCTCTCGGAAGTTGAAAAACTTCCGGGAGCTATCGTAGGAGTGTCGGAGGCCAAGGAATCCACCTTGCGCTCCGCAACACGGGGTGGGGCAGGCATGGATCTAGGGCTTATGCGTATGCACTATCCCACTACTAAATCTTGGCGCGTGGCGTCCGTCATCCCTCAAGGAAATACAGAGACCCAACGGACCACCATCTTTGATGAGATCAAAGGTCACGCTACCAAGATTGCTTCTATGGTGAATATCTCCATCACCTATCCGGAAGAAGAGATTCCAGAAGCCCCCGAGGAGTCCAGCAGCGAAGATGACTCGGATGCTTGAAGAATTTTCCTTGCCCTGGATAGGAAAGATAGGAAAATAGGAGCATTACTGAAATTTTAGAATGTAAACCTTATTGTAATGCTTCTATCCATTTGTACGAACAAGCACTCCGCCTTTTGCAGTTAATACTATTAATCCTTTGCAAATTTTACGGGTTTTATATTCCTTTATCTTCTAAGTTCTCTGGTTTATGTGCTTTAACTGTCCTTAGTGTTTGAAATGGCTCAGTAGTATTTTAATCTTCATGCCAAGTGACTGGGTAAAACCAATCAGTTCAAACTCGGAAACATGGATCATACTAAAGGCATTTTTACTTACTAGCTCCAGTGACCTAGCACATAAACAATCAGATAATACTTAGAGAATAGTAAGGAACTTTTTGGACGAAACTCAGGCACGCAAGCACAATCCGAGTTTCCTTTAGCCTTTAGTAGGCTGAAAATCATTCAGTTTTTAAACGGCGAGCACGCAGGCACAATTCGGGTTAACATTGAGTATTTTGTAAGATCATTGGGAAATAGATAAGACGGAATCATGCTTTGTACTATAATAAACTTGTAAAAACATGGATGTAAGAATTACGAAAACTTTATTTCATGATCTCAAAGATGTTTACATAGAAATTGAACTAAGTATAGAAGGGACGTAACTGCTGGATATTCCAGGGCCTCTTTGTCTCTCCTAGTTCATCATCTATCTTTCTCTTTCTTTTGCGATTCGGCTTTTCAGGATGGTCTTCCGTATCTCGAATGTCTACAAGATAGTATGATCCATTTTTCATAGCTTTTCTGATGACAAATGGTCCTTCCCATACTAGGGCCAATTGTGCTTTCTTTGTTGTACCAATCTTAGCACTAGGTCACCTTCTTTAAAAGAACGATGCCTGATTTTCCGACTATGGTAACGTCGTAAACCTTGCTGATAAATGGCGGATCTTTGAAGCACAAGCTCTCATTCCTCTTCTAAGAGGTCGACGGCATCCTGTCGTGCGTTTTTGGCATCTGAGTCATCGAAATCCTGCACTCTTGGGCTATCATGGATCATGTCCGTTGGCAGAATTGCTTCAGCACCATAAACTAGAAAAACGGGGTTTGCCCAGTTGACCTATTTGGTGTTGTTCGAATACTCCAAAGCACAGAGGGTAACTCTTCTACCCATGCCCCAGCTGCTCTATGAAGAGGAGATTCGAGTCTTGGGCGTATTCCTTGTAAGATTGAGCTATTCATTCTTTCAACCTGTCCATTGGATTACGGGTGTGCCACAGATGCGAGATCTAGGCGAATTCCCGTTTGTCGGCAATATTTTGCCAGCTCTCCAATGGAGAAATTTGTGCCGTTGTTTGTTATTATGCTTTGTGGAACGCCGTATCTCATGACTACGTCAATGATGAAATTTCTGGCAGTTACACCATCAAGCTTTTTGATGGGTTTAGCCTCCACCCACTTGGTATATTTATCCACTGCTACGAGTAGATGTGTGAGTCCGCCCCTTGCAGTTTTGAATGGTCCCATCATATCTAGCCCCCAGACCGCAAACGACCATGTAATGGGGATAGTTTTGAGTGCTTGGGCTGGCATATTTGTCTGCTTGGCGTAATATTGACACCCTGCACATGTCTTTACTATGTGCTCAGCGTCTGTCTTGGCTGTTAGCCAGAAAAACCATGCACGAAATGCTTTTTTGACTATGCTTTTTGATTGAGCATGATGTCCGCAATCTCCGGCATGGATTTCTTGCAGGATTTCTCGTCCTTCTTCTGGTGAAATACATCGCAGAAAAATTCCGGTAGTACTGCGTTTATACAGGCAATTGTTAATTACCGTGTATCCTTTGCATCAACGCTGAATCTGTCTTTGCAAGACTTTGTCTGCTCCATCCGGATACTTCTGATCAACTAAGAAGTTTAAATATGGAATTGTCCAATCCGGGTTAACGAGCATGACCTCAATTGACTCGGAAGCCAGAGGATAATCAACATCTCCACCTTTTATCGATAGTTCATACAAGTGTTGGACGAACACACCAGGTGGTAGGATTTTCACCCTTTCTTACCCCATGCGGGCTAATGCGTCCGCGTTCCAGTTTTCCTCCCTTTTTACATTAAGTACTTCAAATCCAAAGAAACAGATTGCAAACTCGTCCACCGTTCTCGGATATTCGGCCATGATGGGGCTTTTGGCATCCCAAGTTTGGTTGAGCTGATGCTGTACCAAATCTGAGTCGCCATAGCACAAGATGCGTTTGACACCTATTTCCTTTGCAATATGCAAGCCGTGAAGCAGAGCTTCGTATTCTTCCATGTTGTTACTGGCGTTGAAATCTATTTGTAATACATATTCCATTGTATCTCCTTTAGGGGATTTTAGGACTATACCAGCTCCAGCACCCTCCTTCATCTTGGATCCGTCGAAGTGCATGATCCAGTACTCGGACTCCGGCATTGGTGTTTTTTTCCATTGCTTCCGTCCAGTCGGCGACAAAATCTGCCAGAACCTGGGATTTTATTGCCGTCCTGGGTTGGTACTTAATGTCGAATGCTGCTAGCTCGATGCCCCATTTGGCTACTCGGCCAGTTGCCTCCGCATTGTTTATTATATCCCCTAGTGGTGCTTTACATACCACTGTTATGGAATGTCCTTGGAAGTAATGGCGAAGTTTTTGAGATGCGAAAAATACGCCATATGCCAGTTTTTGATAGTGTGGGTACCTTTGTTTGGACTCGGAGAAAACTTCACGAACATAATATACCGGATGTTGATCTGGTATGCTTTGTTCGTCTTTCTTCCTTTCCACAACTATCACTGCACTAATAACCCGGTTTGTAGCCGTGAGGTACAATAGTATAGGTTCTTCGTCTTTTGGGGATGCCAAAATCGGAGCTTTCATCAAAGTTTCTTTCAACATGGCTAATGCTGCGTCTGCTTCTTCTGTCCACTCAAATTTGTCGGATTTTTATTTGTACAGTGGCAGGGCTTTGTCTCCTAGCCGGCTAATAAACCTGCTAATGGCTGCAGCAGAACCAGTCAATCTTTGTACATCTTTTACACACGTAGACTTGGAGATGTTTAAGATTGCTTTGATCTTTTCTGGGTTTACTTCTATTCCTCTGTGAGAAACGATGAAACCTAGAAGTTTTCCTGAGGGAACCCCGAATACGCACTTTAATGGATTTAACTTCATTTTATAAGTGCGCAAATTTTCGAAGGTTTCTCGCAAATCTTCAAGGAGCGTGCCTTTTTCCTTGGAAACGATAGCAATGTCGTCCACATAAACGTGGACATTTTTTCCAATCTGACTATGCCAACATCGTTGCATGCAACGCTGGTAAGTTGCACATGCGTTCTTCAGACCGAATGGTATGGTTATGTAATAGTACGTCCCATATGGGGTTATGAAGGAAGTTTTGATTTGATCTTCTTTTTTCATGCGTATTTGATGATACACGGAATATGCATCCAAAAAGCATAAGAGCTCAGAACCTGCAGTGGCATCTATTATTTGATCGATTCGCGGTAACGCAAACCTATCTTTTGGACACAATTTGTTCAAGCCGGTGTAATCTATACACATCCTAAGGGTAGTACTATCTTTCTTCGGGACTAATACTGGATATGCAGACCATTCCATATGTATAACCTCTCGGATAAAATCTGCTGCCAAAAGCCGGATAATTTTCTTGCCAATAGCCTGCCGTCTTCTTCCGTCAAATCGTCGGAGACCTTGTTTGACGGGTTTAGATCCTGGAATCACCTTGAGCTGGTGCTCAGCAAGTTTCCTGGGTACGCCTGGCATGTCCGCTGGACACCAAGCGAAAATGTCCCAGTTCTCACGGAGGAACTTGATGAGCTCGCCTTCCTATTTGTCAGTCATCCCAGTTCCTAGTACGACAAACTTTGTCGGATCTTTAGGATCTATGATTACCTGTCTTGTGTTCTCGGAAGCTTTGAAGTTGTCTGCAGGCTTTCGGCTTTCCTTTCCTGCCGGCATTTCTGTCGGTGATACTTCTTTTGCCAGCTCTTTCAATTCTTCCTTTGCTATCACTTTTTCAGCGCAAAGGGCGTTTTCTTTTCCAGCTCGTTTGCCAGCTTGAAGTCTCCTGATATGGTAATTACTCCTCCTTTGGGCCTTGGCATCTTCAGCTTGTTATAAATATAACATGATCTTGCCATGAATTTGGCGAAAGCTGGTCGTCCGAGTATCGCGTGATACACGCTTTCGAACGGCACCACTTCGAAGGATACTTTTTCCTGACGGAAGTGATCTTTTTCTCCGAACGTGACATCTAGGGAAATTTCTCCTAGGGATCGTGCTTGTCTGCCAGGGACGATGCCGTGAAAACGTATGTTGCTGTAATTGAGCTGGGTCTTGGAAATTTTCAAACGCTTTAGTGTATACAGGTACATTATGTTAATGCTGGATCCTCCATCCATCAGCACTCTTTTTAGCCTAGTGTTCTGGACAATAGGGCTTACGACAAGAGCTTGTGTGCCGGGTTCAGGGATGTTTCCGGGATGATCAGACTGATCCCAGGTGATTGGTGTATTTGAGTACTTCAAGAATTTCGGGGTTGCAGGGACAACCGCGTTTATTTCTCGAAGCGTTCTTTTTGCCACCTTTGCCGAGGGAGTTGCCAGGAAAGTTAGGTTACATTCTCCGTCAACTCTCGGAAACTTGGGCTCGCCTTTTCGCTGCTATTCCTGGATTTTTTCGTCAGTGTCTGATTCACTGTCTTCTTTCTCAGCTTCTGGCTTTTGGTTGGAAAATTTCCTCTTGGAATTCTTCCCTTTGTTTCTGGATCCTGCACTGCCTTTCATATGCTTGTTCAGCCCGCATTGTGCGTTGGTGTGGGTGGGTTTTGTCGTGGGATAATCACGGCAGACGTTACCGGGGGTAACTTACTTTGGGGCGAATCGACTCTGGTGTTTGGGAGAGGGTTTAGCTCAGGGGAAATCATGTTATCAGGTGATCCGGTAGCTCGGGCTGCAATGTCTCCGAGTCTCCGATCTAGGGTTACAACTATCAGCTCTCGTACTACTAGAATACTCGAATACCTGGAAAAACTCTTCTGGTCTCTCTGTCCCAGGAGCCGATTTATATATTACCCGGCTCCCTGGCTTCCTATACAAGGCACACCCGGAATCCTACCCGGAATCCACACACAACCCTAGGTTTCCTAATCGTGACCCCCAAGATACGAGTTACAAGACATACGCTCCCTTTTGGGCCTTCTAGAAACTCCTCCACCTTGGGCCGGGTCTTGTGCGATTTCCTTCGGGCCGAGTTTCACCTAGGCATGAGACTACCGGGTTACCATCCCTCCAACAGTAGTCCCCAGAATAGCTTGGGCATCTTGGGATCAACCATGAAGCGCACGCTATTCCCTGCAAAACAATAAACATTCGAATTCATAGTATACCGGGTTAGAGCGCTTTTAACTATAGCCAGGCCTGCTCTTTGGGCGGTCCATATAATAACCCGGTTTTCTCCTAGCCAGGGCATCATTTCCCAGGTCAACACTCGAAAGAAACGTGACAAGACCCGGCATTCGTATCCCTATCCGTCAATCCGAGTAATACGCCTAAAATCTATCTCAATCTCTAACCGGATATCTCGCAACGATTACCTCGATACATATCTCCAAATATCCGGGCCGGATCAATCTCTTCCGAAAATTTCTCACTTACCGCCCAAACCCTAAGTTTTTCCCACGCCTATAAATTGGCCCCTGGGGTCAACCATGAATCTCAACGGCCATTTCCTCTTCTCCTTCTTCCTCTCGCTCCGCCTCCGCGCCCACGAGCCCAAAATCAAGCCCGCGTCCGCCAGAGCTGCGCCAATACCCGCAGGGTCGCCGCCGGTCGCCGCCCGCGCCTCCGTCAACGCTCGTACTCACACCTTCGTCCGCGCCACCGGGGCTCTCGAGACGGGCCGCCTCCGCCAGCGGATCGCCGTCGTTCCCGAATCGCCGCCGCCGCGCATCTCCACCAGCGGACCACCCCGGTAAGCACCTTGTGCCATTAGATCTAGATCTCCTTTCTTTTTAATCTTGTGCTAGCATTTTGGCTCGAATTTCACTCGTAGTTATCCGCCACTTATCCGTTAGCTAGATGCGCTCTCGCAATTTGCAATCTCATACTTTTCCGCACTCGTTCTTGGCTAGATCCATTTTCCGCATCTCTTGAAAACACTTAGTTGTTTTACCTTTCCCTTTTCCTGCTGTATCAATTAGTTGCGCTCCTCGAATTTCTCGGCCTTTAATTATTTGCATTTTAACTCCATCTAGATCTGCACTCCATGGCACCCAAAGCTAGTGCCAAGCTGAAGGGCAAAAACCCGGCTGGAAAGCAAAAGCCGGGTCATTCGATTTCCGCCAATTGGGCGAAATCGACTATTACCAAGGCCAAGCTTGACGAGCTGGCCGAGTCAGGTGTCCTGCCCGCTGAGTCGGACATCCAGTGGAGGACGCCGGGTGAGGAGACCCGGCCTTCACCAAGGCCGGATGAGGTAGTCGTCTTCCTTGAGCACGTGATCCGGGGTTTTCGCCCCCCGGGTCACCCTTTCTTCCAGGATCTTCTACACCACTATAAACTCCGGGTATTTGATATCGGCCCAAACTCTATGCTAAACATTTGCCATTTCATAGTCCTCTGTGAAGCTTATCTATGCATTCCTCCAAACCTTGCTTTATTCTTAGAACTGTTCCAATGCAAACCCTGCCGAGAGAGCACGGACGGGGCCCTCCTAGGCTGTGGAGGGGTCTCGATTCAGAGGCGTAAAAACTCTCTAATGCCGATTCTTAGTCTTCACTCTCATGTGAAGCACTGGCAGAAGACATTTTTCTACTGCCGAGACACATCCTTACCCGGCGAGAAGCCTTTGACAGGTTTCTCTGATGATATCCTTTCTCTTTCCGATAACCTAAACTCTTTCACATCCGAGGCCGATAGACAGTCTATCCAGCCTCTTCTCCACAAACTTGCTGTGCTTTCGGCCCAAGGACTTATTGGGCTTAACCTGATAAAATCCTGGGTCAGCTGCCGGATCCAACCAAACAACATTCGGCCCAAGCTTATGTGCGATTACTCCGGGCACGTCACCGACTCTCTCCGATACTCGGAGAAAACTTACCCGGCCGCAGATGTAAATAAAATCATGATACTTTTTTGGCTGAGAGAGTTGATGTTATCTAGAGCATCACCGGGCTTGCCCCTTTTACACGCTCTAAGCCGGCTCCTCCAGTAAGAACCGGCTATCACTCTTTATTCCGACTGACACTTCTTATGTATGGATACTAACTTTTATCTCTGTGTTTTTTACTCTGGAAACTGACACATTCTGGAAGATTGTCACCCCTCCCCCTTTTGAAAACTCGGAGGAGGAGGAAGAGCCGACTGATAGCGATGAAGGTAATTACGGGTCTCTACTCAAAAATTACTTCGTTAGCTTATTAGACCAAACTTCTCCTCCTTCTGACAATGCTCCTCACTCACCAGCGCTAGAGGACAAGGACGACACTCAGTCAGAAGAGAGTGAAGCAGAGCCGGAGGCTGAGGTTGGGGCGAAGAGGAAGAGTAGGAGAGTTGCTTTCAAGGTGCCATACTCTTACATGACCTCCAAGCGATACTCCTATGCCAATATGTGCGAACTTAACAGGCATCTAACCACTTCACCATCTCTGAAGGAATCAACTCCAGCCAAACGACGGGCAACCCGGACCTCTCCGGGTGATGATCCTCTTAACCCGGGTATCCCCATGTCGCCCGCTCGCCGAGCCGGTACTCCTCCAACTTATCAAACCCATATACCTCGAAAGTTTCCATCTCCAAATCATCCCTTAGTCGGACAACTCCGGGTCTCACTTTCCGATTCTTTATCAGCATCTTCCGGGTCCAGCAACGATCTCCCAGCCGACTTCTTCGTGAATACCGGGTAACTCGCTACCCTTATTAACCAATATACTTTTATTTTCCTTGTCTTCCGTCTATTACTTACTAACTTGTTCCTTTTCTTTCTCAGAGCCAAGGTTACACTTAGTGACCCGGAGGATATGCACGTTGATAACCCGGCCATGGAAGACCCGGAGAGTGCTACCAAGCTCGCATCTGGCGGTGAAGAGGAAGAGCTGAATGACCCCATTGTCCCGGAAACCGGGTTCCCCCTGCCAACACATCAATCGGCTGACGCTGATGTCGAGTTTCTGGGAACACATAGGGCTGCCCCTGCTCCTAACACCCAGGCGGCCAGAGTCGACCCGATGAAGCAGGAAAGGACCCCGCCACCGGGTAACCAGAACCCTAGCTCCTCCAGGCCAAATCTGAGTGGCCTTGACTTTGAAGGGATTCTAGATGAACTTTTTTCTCTGAAATCCAATGAAAAAGATATTCTCAAATCCCTAGCAGACGAGCATCAGGTAACTTTACCGATATTATTTGCGTACTCACCTAGTCCCCAAGTTCCGGGTGAACTATACATAGTTTACTCGGTACTTCCATAGCTATATAACCTTCCATACTCGGTTTTTACGCTGCAACCGACTAATATCTCCTTGTCTATTTTTCAGGCTTATGTGACCCGGACGGAGGAGAAGTTGGCGAAAACCAACGAACTCCTCCAAGTTGAGACCAAACTTCGAGAGGAGCTGGAGGTCGAGGTGAAGGACCTTTCCAATGATTGCAAGAAATACAAGAAAAAGCTCCACCATGTTGAGGGTTTACTAAAGAAATTATCGACCTCTGTTGCCGATACATACAGCTCCATAATTGGTAAAGGAACTTAACTTCCTGACTATGACTCGGGTTTCTCATTTGATAGGGTCTATGACCCGGACCTTACCACTTTACTTTTCTCTTTATTCTGAAGGTCCGGGTGACAAGGTTGATGATGAAGATGATATAGAAAAATTGAAGACTTTGAAGGCGGTTATCCGGCAATTTTCTGCGGGGACCAAGTGCACCCTTGAAGCCGTGAGGTGGCCTGGTGGTTATGGCGGTGTATCCCAAATGCGTGCTCAACGGTCCCTGCTTGGATCGACCACTGGAAGCGCTCGGCGTGCCGGGTTGGGGTGACCCGTGGCCTTGCGTTGGCGAAAGCCTACTTTCCTAGGCTTGAGCCGGCAACGCTTGTGAATGGGTTCCCCGAATTCAACACAGACGGCTCTCGATTCTCGACAAAGGACTACAAAGCTATCCATGCTCACATACGTCACCCGACAAGCTTGATAGCCGATAAACTTGACGTGAACAAGCTTACCCCTCCGTACAACTCTGAAGATAAGCCGGTACCTTCTGATTTTCCTGCTCCCTTTGATATGCTAGCCCGGTGGAAGGAGGAAGTTGCCAAGAGGAAGGCCAAGGCCGGCTCTGTGCCAGCATCATCCACTCCAGTCATCCCTCCTCCAGCTCGCGCTGATACCGAGGTTGATCCGGATACGGAGGCAGGGAAGGCTACAGAAGAAAACACTGAAGATCCGGCTACCAAGACTGTTGCTGAAGACTCGGCTATGAATGCCGAGTAAAGTTTGTCCACAAACACTCATTCGGCCAATGGGCATGTTTTAATATGCCTGATACAATTATTTGTTTAATAGTGCGCCTGTGCACTTTTGATACTATTCCCTTGGTTTGTAACACACTTAATCTTATATGGCTTTGATGGCCCTTTTGGCCATCCACCTTGATATGCCCTTTCCAGCCTTGAACTTGGATAATTTCGCTTTTTTGCACTTTCTTCTTTTCTAGATCTGTGAGAGTCGGTTTCCGGGTCTTTGGGTTTGTTGACCTGGTGAACTTTTGCATCTTAAGTCCCCAAGTCCCCAAGACTTAGATTTTTGGGTTTTAAGCTCAATAGCTAGACCGTTTGCTGTTTTTCTCAAATTCCCAAGTCCCCAAGACCAAAATTTCTGAGTTTTAGGGATTTGTAGTTTTAAGAAAAAGGCTCCCTGTTTTTGCCAAGGCCCAAAACATATAGCTACACATACAACTTTTGAAGCTATGCTTAATACATTGTGAGTTTCCGGCTATAGCCTTTTACTCTGCATAACTTGTGGTTTGGATGACCCTTTTGACCCCCTTGGCTGTAAGCCGGCTTTCGCGTGGATACTCAATGTTGCTTATAACTCTATAAAAACAGGGTCAGGCAAGTACCCATGGGCATCATGACTGATTGGTTTTATAGGCTAGCAATCACGCCACTTTGTTGCGAGTCACATCGAGCTTAAGCAAGAAAGATCAAGGAAGTTTTGGCTCTATTGTCCGGTTATAAGATTGTAACCGTACTTATTGCAAGTAACCGGTCCTTATAACCTATTGGCATCGTGGCCGGGTCTTGAGATTATAGCTGTGCTATTCAAGCAATCAGCCCCCAAGACCTATATATGCAATCTGTGAAAATTTTAAACCTAGTGTATTATAACTAAACAATAAATGCTTACCTGATACGGAGTAGAATAAGACATAAAAGACTTTAAAACAAACTAACAGAAAGAAAATAAAAACAAATAATATCATAGTTTAACCATCTCTTTATTGATATGAGAAAGATTATGTCAGCAAGCCGCCTCATTAAAAACCCTCCAGTCCCCTTAGGTACCCTGGATAGGAAAAGAGTGCGTCTGAAACCTGCTGCCTGTTTACATCGTGCAATTCAACTTGTAAACCTAGCCTATGCTAAGTGTAGTAAAGACGCAGCTCAGCCACGTTCCATGGTCTTTCCCGTTCTTGCATAGATGAAGTGGTATGGCCAGTGTCATTGATAGTGTCCGACTCTTCCCTTGCGTCTATTAAGTAGTATGATCCATTATGCAAATTCTGGCTTATGATGAACGGGCCCTCCCATGGTGGAGATAACTTCTACTTTCCTTCCTTTGATTGTGCTAAGCGCAGTACCAGGTCCCCTTCCTGGAAGACCCGGGTTTTGACTCGGCGACTGTGATATCGCCTCAAATCCTGTTGATATATAGCTGATCGCTCCAAGGCTTGCTCCTTGTGCTCTTCTAACATGTCCACAACGTCTTGCCGGGTCTTCTCATTTTCTACTTCAACATAAGCTGCTACACGGGGCGAGTCATGAATAATATCACTCGGAAGAACCGCCTCTGCACCATAAACCATAAAAAATGGAGTCATCTGAGTAGATCTGTTAGGTGTAATGTTAATCCCCCAAACCACTGATGGTAACTCCTCTACCCATGCTCCAGCAGCTCTGAGGCACGTGACTCGTAGTCGTGGTTTCAAACCACGGAGTAATTCCTGGTTTGCCCTCTCCACTTGTCCATTAGCTTGTGGATGGGCTACTGAGGCTACATCAAGGCGGACGCCATTGTTTCCGCAAAACTTTTCCATCTCACCTAAGGACATGTTGGTCCCATTGTCTGTTATTATGCTATGAGGATATCCAAACCGATAGATGATCTTTTTCAGGAACTTAACAGCTGTGGCTGCTTCACAATTGGTGACTGGCATGACTTCAACCCATTTAGTAAACTTATCAATAGCCACCAAAAGATGAGTCTTTTTGCAAGGAGACATGTGAAAGGGGCCCACCATATCCATGCCCCAAACCGCAAACGGCCAGGTCAACGGGATTGTTCGCAACTCCATAACCGGCACATGGGTTTGGCGAGCATACCTTTGACATCCATCGCATCTCGCCACCAAGCGTTCCGCATCCGCCAAGGCCGTGAGCCAGAAGAAACCATGCCAATATGCTTTAGCCACAAGGGGTCGTGTGGAGGCATGGTGCCCACAATCACCTTCATGTATCTCCCTCAAAATCTGTCGGCCTTCCTCTGGTGTTACACAGCGCAAAAAGACTCCTGCAGCACTTCTCTTATACAACTCGCCATTGATGATAGAATAGCCCTTTGCTTGTCTCAGGATTTGCCTGGCTAAAACTTACTATGGTGGTAACTCGGCCTGTGGCAGGTAGGCCAGAAACGGCTCCGTCCACTCGGGAATAGCATGTACAGCGGCCACAAGCTCCAAATCCGGGTCTTGGTTAGCCACCTCTTCTTCCGATTCGGTTTTGACGGAGGGCCGCCATAACTCGTCCAGAAAAACATTAGGCGGAACCGGCTCTCGGCGCGAACCAAGTCTTGCGAGCGCATCTGCTGCCTCGTTCTTTCGCCTATCAATGTGCTCCACCTCATACCCGGAAAAAGACCCGGCCACCCTGTCTACCTCTCTACGATACGCTGCCATTGTTGCATCCTTTCTATCCCAGGTTCCAGAGACCTGCTGTACCACAAGATCCGAGTCTCCATAGCACCTTATTCGCTTGATATTCATCTCCTTTGCTACTCGCAGTCCGTGTAATAGGGCCTCATACTCGGCCACATTGTAGGAGCAATCGAAGTGAATTTGCAACACATAACTCAACTTGTCTCCTTTTGGTGATGTAAGTACCACCCCAGCTCATGATCCTTCGTATTGCTTGGAACCATCAAAGTGCATCACCCAAGACACGGAACTTGGCATTGTTGTGGGCATGCTTGTGTGAGTCCAATCATTAATAAAATCAGCTAAAGCCCGGGACTTGATTGCAGACTGAGGCTCATAGTTGATGTGATAATCTCCCATCTCAATGGCCCATTTGGCTATTCTGCCTGTCGCATCTGAATTTCTGATAATATCTGCAATTGGTATGGAGCTAACCACCGTTATGGGGTGTTCCTGAAAGTACGGCTTCAATTTCCGACTGGCCATGAAGACCCCAAAAACTAGCTTTTGCCAATGCGGGTAACGATGCTTTGCTTCCGATAAGACCTCACTCACATAGTAAACCGGCCTTTGTACCGGATGATCCTTTCCATCCTCCTTGCGCTCAACCACAACCACTACGCTAACCGCCCGAGGCCCGACCGCGATGTATAACAACATGGGCTCTTTGGGACCCGGCGCTGCCAGAATCGGTGCCTCAGATAACTGCTTTTTCAGGGCTTCAAATGCCTCGTCCGCCTCTTGGTCTCATACGAATTTGTCGGTTTTCCTCAAGAGTCGGTATAGAGGTATCGCTTTTTCTCCAAGCCTAGATATAAACCGGCTTAATGCTGCCACACATCCTGTGAGCTTCTGAACGTGCTTCAGGTCTTCCGGCTTTTTCAGGCTCTGGATGGCCTTGATTTTTTCTGGGTTTGCCTCAATTCCTCTCTCAGAAACAATAAAGCCGAGTAACTTTCCTGCTGGAACCCCAAATACACACTTTGTGGGGTTAAGCTTCATCTGATATCTTCTCATATTCTTGAACGTCTCTTTTAGGTCATCAATGAACGTTTCTGCTTTCGTTGTTTTAATCACCACATCATCAACATAAGTGTGGACGTTGCGTCCAATCTGATCCTCAAAGCACTTCTGAATGCACCGTTGGTACGTTGCGCCAGCGTTTTTTAGCCCAAAAGTCATGGTCTTGTAACAAAAAGCACCAAATGGGGTTATAAACGACGTCTTCTCCCAATCCTCTTTTTGAGCTTTATTTGGTGATACCCAGAATAAGCATCCAGGAAACATAATAAATCACAACCTGCCACTGCATCTATGATCTGATCTATTCTTGGAAGGGAAAACGAATCCTTTGGGCAATGCTTGTTGAGACTCATGTAATCTATGCACATCCTCCACTCGTTGTTCTTTTTCAACACTAAAACCGGATTTGCTAACCATTCCGGGTGAAAAACCTCCATGATAAAGCCGGCTGCAAGGAGCCGAGCTATCTCCGCTCCTATAGCCTTTCTCCTTTCCTCATTCATTTTTCTTAGACCCTGCTTCACAGGCCTAGACTTGGGATCAACGTGCAAACTGTGCTCAGCTAACTCGGTCAGGATACCCGACATGTCACTGGGCGTCCAAGCGAAAACGTCCTGATTCTCACGAATGAAATCTATAAGTGCTTTTTCCTCCTTGTTATCTAGGTTAGAACATATGGCAAATTGTTTGGAGGAGTCACCCGTGATGAAAGCCACCATTTTGGTGTCCTGGGCCGCTTTGAACTTTGCTCTCTCTCGTCCTCCGTATTCGGTCTCTTCAAAGCCGTTCTATCTTCCGGGTCTACCTGAGACCGATAATACTTGAGCTCTTCCTTCCTGCAAGCCTGTTCTTCCATTGCCGCATCTCCTTCGTCACACTCTGCTGCCACAGCCCGGTTCCCATGTATAGTAATGGTCTGCTTGGGACCCGGGATCTTTAGCTGCAAGTATACGTAACACGGCCTGGCAATGAACTTGGCGTAAGCTGGCCTTCCAAACAGCGCGTGATAAGGACTGCGCAATTTTACCACCTCAAATGTGAGCCATTCCACTCGGAAATTATCCTTGGATTCTTCAAAAGCGACTTCAAGTGTTATATTCCCTTCAGGGCACGCCGAGTGACCCGACACAATCCCGTGGAAAACTGTGGAACTTTTCTGCAGCTGAGACTCCTTGAGCCCCATGCGTAGAAAGGTTTCCCAATATAGGATATTGATGCTACTTCCACCATCCATCAAAACCTTTTTCAGCTCGTAACCATTGACCTGCGGTGCCACAACCAAAGCTAGCACACCCGGATGTTCTATTGTTTCCGGGTGATCCCTTCTGCTCCACGTTACCTCTTGATCCGACCATCTCAAATATCTCGGAACACCTGAAGAAACCGAGTTTACGGCCTTTTAAGTATCTTTCTCTCTTTGTTAGAAGTCCCGGTAGTGTGGACGTGATATTGTCCTAGATGTTTTGGGTTGGCTTGAAAACCTCCAGCGCCTCCTTGATTGTTATCCGGATTACCACCTCCTGCGTTGCCCGCGGGGGGTGGCCCGTTGCCCGGGTTTCCACCCGGACCCGTCCCTCCTCCCTGGCCTGCACCTCGCGGGGCTTTATGTATTTCCTCGTTCTTCCATCTCTGTAAGTCCACACATTGCTCCAAAGAATGATTAGCCGGCCTGCCGTTCCTGCTATGACGCGGACAAGGCATCCTGAAGGCCTCTATATGGTTAGCCGGCCTCGGTGGCCCCTGGTAATTTCCTCCATTGAAGTTTCCTTCTACCCTGGGTCTTGGAAACCCAACATCGGTATTAGCGACAAACTCGGAGTTTCCTTCATACAGGCGTTTGTGTTGGTTATTTCCATTACTCCCCCCGTTATTACCCGGTGCAGCCCCGCTACCGGGTCTTCCATTATTGTTGGCGTTGGCCTTCGCTTTTTTGTCCTCAACCTCCTCTTCTGTGGTGTCAGTGGCGGCGTGCCTGTTGCATATGTCCATCAATTCCCCCATCGTGATTTCCGAGGCATGCCGACTGGATTTCATGCGCGTTAGCTTTTGCACCAGGGGTGTGTATTTGCACATTTTTGCCATAGCCTTTAACGCATCTTTTGGCTGAATATCAGTGGAAGAGTGGAGGATTTCCATAACCCGGCGCACCCAGCTGCGCGCCGACTCTCCCTTTCTCTGGACACATCTTTCCAAATCATCAATCGTGAATAAATTCCGGCATGTTCCATGAAAGTGCTTAATGAAAGCTGTTTTCAACTCATTCCATGAAATAATGGATCTGTCCGGCAGGTTGTTGAACCACAACTTTGCTGCTCCCTCAGACATCATGAGATACATGAACTTGGCTTGAAGCTTTTCTGATGCATTGCGGATAGACATTGTCATCTCATAACTGCTCAGCCAGGTCTCTGGATCCATAGTTGGCTCATAGTTCACAACTTTACCCGGTTCCTTGAATTTATCCGGGTACGGTTCTGCTCTGATGGCGTCCGACAGACACTTAGGGCCGGCCAGGTTGGTCAATACCGGCCTTGCGCGTGATACATGAGACTCGGCTAGCGCGACTGGGGGTGCGGCGTGTACTGCCGCTTGTACTGCTGACCCGACCATGCGCCTTGCACGGGAACTGTCGACTATCGCCTGTGCTGCCGAGACTGCGAGAGCTGCTGTCCTACGAGGAGGAGGCGGCATTTGCTGCTGCTCTGCCCTCCGCCGTGCCGAGTTTTACTGAATATTCCTCGTGTTTCCGGGTTGCCGGCTGACATACGGCGTCCCATGAAAACCACTTCTATGATCCGGGTAATTTGCCTGCTGAGCCACTGCAGTGCGTAGCCTCTCCATGGCCTGCCGAGTTTCGATTTCTCGAGGCATCTCTCCCAATGGGATATGGTCGAGCGCTAGGGTCGCGGCGTACACGTTATCCATGGGGTTGTTGAAGTGACCTGGTGGGGTATGAAATCGTGGTGGTCGTGGTGCAGCATTACCAGGGGCGATCCCAGTCTGCAGCGTGGGTAACCCGGCCTGCACGTTTGCCGGCTGTCCTCCCAAGGTTGCCGCTTGATACCCGGTTCCTTGATTTATGACCGGGATTGGTTGATACTGAGGGGTGATGAACAATGCAGTCGGCTGTAAGTTTCCACCTGCTGCCGGTAATCTCGTTTGGTGCCTCTGATTATAAATCCTAGTCGACTGAACTTGAATACGATTCTCCAGTTCTTCCAATTCGCGCTGGCGTGCGGCTATCCCTTGCTTCTCAGCTTCCACATCTCTTCTTTGTTGCTCCAATGCACGGCGATCCACATCCAGATCTCGGGCGCGTGCCGCCGCATTTTCTGGGGTTATTACCATCACTAACACTGTGGGGTCTAAGATTAGGTTGTTGTTGAACAGAGCCGGATTTGGCGGGTGCGAGGCTCCTGCTCCTGGCGTTCTATTTGCTGCGAATCCAAATATTTTTCTGTCCCGTTCACTTTCTCCTGTATGGATGGTGACGGAGGCCGGCTCTCCATCGACCCGGGCTATGACCGGGTTTCCATTAGCCGGTGTCTGTTGTTGGGCCTGCGCTCGCGCCGCTCCAGCCGCGGCCGCCGACACATCACCCTGATTAAGATTGGTTGCGGGGGCTGTGTAGAGCGCGACTTGGCGCGCGATGCCTGGCGACGATTCGTATTCTTCTTCTTCGTCACTATCTTCTTCGTACCGATCCTCAAGCAAGTGCAAGATAGACTCGGTATCATCTTCTCCCATAACCCGGCCACACGGGGTCCATACCGGCTCCTCCGGTTGTTCCCTCTTCGTGGTGGGCTCCTTCTCCGGATCTATCGTCCCGACCGATTCTTCTCCGTCCGATTGAACACGAGTATCATCTCCTGACACGGAATCACACTCATTATGGTCAGAAACAAAACCAGATGCACGTACCATACCGTAGAAGACGTTGATCCGGCCGATCGTGATGACAGATCCGGTTTCTAGCAGATCCGACTCTAGCAACCAACCAAAGTCATCCACGATCTTCTCTCCTTCGGGGTTGGTGATGATCTCGCCGACGACGAGGTCCTTCATGCTTTCCCGAGCTTCTCCCGTGATGTAAACACCCTTGGACGTAGGCCCCACGGTGGGCGCCAACTGTCGTGGGATAATGACGGAAGACGTTACCGGGGGTAACTTACTTTGGGGCAAATCAACTCTGGTGTTTGGGAAATCATGTTTTCAGGTGATCCGGTAGCTCGGGCTGCAATGTCGCCGAGTCTCCGATCTAGGGTTACAACTATCAGCTCTCGTACTACTGGAATACTCGAATACCTGGAAAAACTCTTCTGGTCTCTCTGTCCCAGGAGCCGGTTTATATATTACCCGGCTCCCTGGCTTCCTATACAAGGCACACCCGGAATCCTACCCGGAATCCACACAGAACCCTAGGTTTCCTAATCGTGACCCCCAAGATACGAGTTACAAGACCTACGCTCCCTTTTGGGCCTTCTAGAAACTCCTCCACCTTGGGCCGGGTCTTGTGCGATTTCCTTCGGGCCGAGTTTCACCTAGGCATGAGCCTACCGGGTTACCATCCCTCCAACGGTTTTCCAAATTGTGAGTGGTGGACGCAATTTTCCGACTTTATCTTTTCCCACTCTTCCTTGGTGTAATTAATCGGTTCTGTACTGCGTCCTTTCCACCTGTTCCCATTTTCTCTTCCAAAGGCTATGTTAACTTCTTTGGGCTTTTGTGTTGCATCTGGAGTTCCTTTTTTCTTAGGGCGAGGGGTCTTTTTGGCCTGTATCAGTGTATCGATATTGCCTCCTCTTGCTCTGATGTCATCCTCGGCTGCTGCGTGTTCATTAGCGGTTGTAAGCATAGATCCGAGATCTTTGTGCTTTTTGGAACCGATCATGAATGGCACAAGTCCGGGTTTTAGGCCATTGACGAAAGCATGCATTGCTTGAACGTCAGTTACTCTGGAGCAGCTATTCTTCATTGCCGTCCATCTTGAGATGAAATCCACGTATGGTTCGTCCTCAAATTGGGTGCAACGGTTTAGCTGGTTGATGTTGTTCGGGCGCTTATAGGTTCCCCGGAAATGCTGAGTAAATACTCGAGCCATGTCATCCCAGCTGTCGACAGTTCTGGAGGGTAGTCCATTGATCCAGTCTCTGGCTCCATCTAGTAACATTAGGGGGAGAAACTTTACAGCTTCCAAGTCTGTCCCATTGTTAATCTGGACGGCTGTGTAATAGTATGAAAGCCAGGTATCCGGGTTTGTACTGCCGGTATTTTTTTGGTACGTTAGGCCAACTTTGGCGAAGCCAGAATGCAGAGTTATCCTTCGGATTCTATCTGTGAAACATTTAGGTCCAAAGTATAAATCGTCTCTTTCCGCTCTATCCATGTGTGCGGAGTATCTGCTGGCTGAATGGGCAGAAGGGGATCTGCTACTTTCTTTTCCATTGTGGCGTGGATGCGCTTTTCTGGGATCTTCTCTATTTCTTCCGAGATCATGCCTTTTGGGATAAGGTGGAGTTCTACTCCTGTGTCTTTCCTTATTACTGGGGGGCGTCCGGGATCTCTCACGCTTGTGAGGTATATCCTGCCTTCCAGCTTTTTCATCTGGGCGTCTCCGAGGCGGCATTGCTTTTCCGTCATTCCGATTCTTTTATTCCCGATCACGAGGATTAACCCCATCTTTCGGGAGACGGGATCCAGTTCTAGGCGTTTCATCCTTATTGTCGGCATTTTTCTTGTCTTTTCTCGGATCCGATTTCTTCTCTTTTGAATTGTGTGAATCTCCAGGTTCTTCCGGTCCAGGTGCTCCAGCGACGCATGTAGCTGTTTTGCATAGGGCGGAGTTGTCTCACCCGGACTTCTAAAGGATACTCGCCGTTCCGTTGAACAGTAGTAGATTGGATTACGGGGCTTACCGGCACCCGCGTCCTCTTACGAGTAGGCCAACACACGTATGTGTGACAACCAACCCCTATCTGTTCAGCGTCGACGTAAACTATCCCATAGAAATCAGGACACTTCCATTGACGTACTTCAAACCATAAACACATGGTACGTCAACGGCGTTGAACAACTGATATCACAACAAATCTCTACGACACAAAAGATTGAAATAAGTTGCAAATAGCTCTCATTAGAGCAGAGATAGCAAATACAATCATTCAGAGGACACATGTCCCAACATATCATCATTACATCACAGCGGAAGCATTCAAAATGTCTGAGTACAGACAAGAACCAAATAGGCCTAAGAGGCCGAAAACGAAAAGACGGAGCCCATCCACGAAGTCTCGGATCCTGCCCGGGTCCGCTATCTACTCGTCAGCAGTCTCGTCATACTCCACGTAGTAGCCACCATGTAGATCCTCGAAACGTCGTCTGCGGAAACCACATCCCCAAATGGGATGCCTCCCACCAAGCGGGGCACTCAACACAACTCAACTCTTCTTCGCATCAAGCCCAAAGCACCTTGGGCGCACGGCTAATCAAGCCCCGAAGAAAAGGGACCCTCATAGCACTCTAAGACCGTGTCCCCCTATATGCCGACTACGAAAGTTCCACCCGGGTACCAAGGGCTCGCAAGATCATGCATGCAGCAAATGGAAAACCCGAACTAAATGAGACGATTTGGACGAGATGCGAATCGAATCAAATTGAGGGGGGCGCCCATACTCGCTTCCCACATGCGGGTAGTGCGCTCATCATGGATCAGTAGACAAGACCCTTTTCCTATTAGGGTCGACACTAGCAGGCCTCAAAACCACAAAGGGCCTCCTGCCGGTGCCTTATCATCAAATTATTATTTAACAATAACATTAGCATGATTGATTGATTAAACATCGAGCCCCCAGAACATAATAACAATGTAGTAACTGAAAGTAACGGGTAACAGACTCGAGCAAAACAACCTAAGCATGCTAGTAAGACACTGGCTCAATCAATGGGGTTGTAGGAGTGGTGGTGAGGCAATATCAGGGTTAAGGGATTCATGTGATAGGTTCGTAGCAGAAACAACTACTACTAAGGCTAGCAGAAATAGACAACGGAAAGTATCGGTAACCAAGGTTGAAAGGAACATAGTGGTTCATGTGAGTGATAACTTGCCTGCAAACCCAGTAGCCTGGTACTGAGCTAAATCCTTAGAAGGGGTGTCGTAAGTATCGTCGGTCTCAACGTCGTCGTATATCCGAGAAGAAGCAAACAAACAACGCAGAGAACAAACAATCAATAACATGGCATAGTGCACAAACATGGGATGATGCATGACCATTTATTTGATGCATCAAAATAAACTAGTTGACAAGATAGAAACAGGATTAAATGGACCCATATGCAATTGGATTGCATATGGAAAGCCCATGAATTATGGTTGAATTAATTGTTTTACAACTAGGCAACATGTGAAAGTGGATTAGCATGATGCATGGATGAGGAAAACAGCAAAATAACAACAATAGAACCAAATGGAAATAAGGTTTACCAAGTTTGGAAATTCATTTATTAAGTTAAGAAATTTTGGTTTCTTAAAGGTGTCACACAAGCATTTGTTGTTTTCATCAAGTTAAATTGTTCAAAACAGATACCAAAGTTCATATTTGAGAAGAACACCAAATTTTAGGTGGATTACATGTTTCAATTGTTGAAAAAGGATTTCAAATAAATTATTTATGAATTAAACAAGTTTAAGCAAGAATCAAATGAATTTAATTCAAACATGAACTTATTTGAATTTTTATTTGTGCAAAACATTGAGTGAAGTTCATATTTGAAAAGGTTATACTTTTATGGTTTGAAAACATATTTTATATGTCCCAAAAGAATTTGATTTGATCAAGTTATGAATTTAGCAATACTAAATGAATTAAACAAGGTTTAAATTATTTAACCAATTTTAATTATTCAAAACTTGAAACAAATTTTATATTTGAAAAGGTGGTTTAATTTTGCATGGAAAACATATTTCATTTGTTAAAATTGGATTTAAATTGAGCAAGTTATTATTTTGGCAATTTTAAATGCAATAAATAAGAAACAGTTGTTTTCAGCAATTTAAATTATTCACAACATCAAAAAAAATTTATATTTGGAAAGTACATGAAAAGTTGATTGGAAAACATATTTAGTTTGTGGAATTTGGAATTTTTATGCCCAAGTTATGATTTTTGCAAAATTAGGTGAATTAGACAAGAATTCAAATGTTTCACCAATTTAAAATATTCAAAACAGTAAATAAATTTTATATTTGGATAGAACATTTAATTTGGGACAGAAAACATATTAAACATGTTGAATTTGGAGTTAAAATTATTTTCTTATGCAATTTACAAGATTTGGTGCAAATCTGCCATTTTTTAGTAACTAGGGACTTAGGAAAAATTATTACAGGGCTAGGAATAATTTGCAAGGGCCTATTGGTGATTTCCTGGAAGTTCTGTGACCAAAACAATGGAGAATAAAAAGATGGTTTTAATTGTGGGAGGGGGGATTCGATCCCCCACCTCCTGCTGCGCCAAGGGGTGATGATACCCATGGGTTGTGCGCTGTTTTGTGATGGAAAGGGGGGCAGCGGGGGGTATAAGCTGTTGGCTCGCGGGATTTCTGAATTTTTAACTGAACATGGATCGATGGTTTCTGTAATTAGACAGAGATGGCAGCGATCGCTCGCTGTGGTTGATCGTGGTGCCCTGCGGGTGGCGTGGGGTGCAGGAGATGGAGGAGATGAGGGAGGGGAGAGGAAGGAGGAGGTGGGGCGCTCACCTGGATCGATCGAAGCAGGAGGAGGTCGCGTGCAGGTTGGGCAGCAGGGAGACGAGCAGAGGGCGACGGCGGCTTGGAGGGGATGGCGCCGGCGCCACGCTGGGTCCCCGTGGCCGCCAAGGGGACGAGGAGAGAGCCCGCGGTACGCCGTTTCCATTCCCGGTGTTGCGGCGGCCGGAGGGGGGCCTAGGGCGGCGATCACCGGAGGGGAAGTGGAGCTTTTTCGGTGGGGTTCAGTAACAGAAGGAAGGGGACAGAGAGAAGAGGGATGGAGGTGGAAGAAGAGGTGGAGGCGGGGGAGAGAGAGGAGGAGGGAGAAGGAAAGATGGGGGAAACCCTAGGGCACCGGGATGGTTCTTAAGGAGGGGGAGAGGAGGCACAGCCGTTGCCTGTTCTCTCTGAATACGTGGACACCATGGATGGTGATCGTACAGGAGGAGGAAGAAGGATAGAGAGCGAAGGGGTATGGGCTGAGAGGGAAGTGGGCTTGGGGGGAGAAAAAGAAAGGGCTGGGCCTCTCTCACCTCTCCCTTGTTAGATGTTTTTATTTATTGTTTTGTTATTTATTTATTTTTTTGCTGATTTGAAAAGGAAGAAATAGATGAGTGTTAGGGCTAGGAAAAATTTAGGAAAATTGTGGTTAGGTTAGTTTTTACAAGATCAAGTGATTGCCAACCATGTTTTCCAAAAATTTCAACTTTAAATTGCTGTTTGTACTTTAAATCAAATTTGGATGAATTTTTATTATTAAGTGCATTATAGAAAACAAGATTTTAACTAGGGTGCACATTAGTGTTTAAATGGAACAAAAAGATTGGAATTGTTTGAATGCAAATTATATTAAGTGGATTATCAAATAACAAATTAGAGTTGAGCTTTTTATTATTTCATGGAAATAAATGGGAGTTTTATTTGAACCTTATGGTTTGATGGAAACAATGGAGTGATTTGTTTTGCAATTTTCATAACTTTCAAAAGGGTTGTTGTTTGGAAGAAAATCATAATTGAATTTGAAAAGTGTTTGATATTAAATGAATTTTTGATAGAAACAAAACAATAGTTTGGAATCACAACTTTAATGGAAACAATTGATTGTTTTGATTTGACATATGATTTTGGAAATTGTAACATCACAAGGATGAAACAAAAGGTTTGAATTTTGGTTTGAAATTCAAATAGAAAACAAAGGAAAACAAAGGAAAACAGAGGAAAACAAATGGAAAACAAGCAAAACAAATGCAATGAACATGATGCCATGATGCAAAACATAAAATAACAGAGAGCAAACATTCTAAAGGCTTATTTTTCATACTTGGGATGTTACAAAACGCCCCCCCTTGAAGGAATCGCGCCCCGAGATTCCTACTGAGAAAAGAAAGGTCCGGATACTTCTTGCGAAGATCCTCTTGAGCTGTGACACGTGAAACACATCGTGCACCTTGGATAGTTTTTCTGGAAGTTCAAAACGATAGGCATTCCTGGCAACTCTTCTGGAAAAACGTCAGGGAATTTGTAAACCACCGGAACATTTTCAAGTAAAGGTAGAGGTTTTGTATCGAGGGTGTATAGCTGGATAGAACTTGATTCATTTGGAGAATAGACTATCTGTCAGAAGGGTGGAACAGGGTTATTGATTAGACGCCGGTAGCAGAACTGAAGTGGGAAGCAACAACAAGATTTCAACGGACGAAAAGGATGTTGAGAAAAACAGGATATCAACATGGGGGAAAACGAGAACAAAACTCCTGAGGTACTACGGAAAACCCATCCGGGCTTCTAGAGGATCAATATCTACTGCTTAAGGAATAGAGGATCTGCTTCCGGGGCTTACACGCCTCCGTTCTCAATCATGAGTAGGCAACATGATAAATCACGTCACAACCACCTCCATTCCTATGGTCTAGTAGATATAACCATCCCAGAGAAACCAGAATACGTGAAATCCTAACTTGAAAGTTTAGATGAGAAGGGAAAACAACGTTGCACTTCCTTACCAGAAAAGGGAGGGTGGGTGGGGAAAGAAGAAAAAGAACAGAATTCCTACTCTCACGTTTCATTTTTCCTATATAGCTACAAAATAGTTTCTAGACTCAACTGCGACCAGTAAAAGGGGACCCTACAGGCAGACAGGCTCTGATACCATTTGTCGCACCCGGACTTCTAAAGGATACTCGCCGTTCCGTTGAACAGTAGTAGATTGGATTACGGGGCTTACCGGCACCCGCGTCCTCTTACGAGTAGGCCAACACACGTATGTGTGACAACCAACCCCTATCTGTTCAGCGTCGACGTAAACTATCCCATAGAAATCAGGACACTTCCATTGACGTACTTCAAACCATACACACATGGTACGTCAACGGCGTTGAACAACTGATATCACAACAAATCTCTACGACACAAAAGATTGAAATAAGTTGCAAATAGCTCTCATTAGAGCAGAGATAGCAAATACAATCATTCAGAGGACACATGTCCCAACATATCATCATTACATCACAGCGGAAGCATTCAAAATGTCTGAGTACAGACAAGAACCAAATAGGCCTAAGAGGCCAGAAACGAAAAGACGGAGCCCATCCACGAAGTCTCGGATCCTGCCTGGGTCCGCTATCTACTCGTCAGCAGTCTCGTCATACTCCACGTAGTAGCCACCATGTAGATCCTCGAAACGTCGTCTGCGGAAACCACAGCCCCAAAGGGGTCAGTACATAAACGTACTGGCAAGCAAGACTCACAGTTCACCAAAGTGTAACCCGTCAACACCAAGCACAGATGCTTTGGGTTCAACGGAAGGAAGGGGATATAAAAGATGCTGCAACTGGCTGCTCTAAACAACTACAGAGTTACTACCACTTCCGGCTAACAGAAAGGAGATAAGATCGTGTATCGTAACCAACCTATCAACTAACATCAAACAAACCCATCCTGGATCTCGCCCCTTATCCAAAGAAGCAATCCGAGGATAACTCATACAGTTGAAATTATGATGGTTCAGATTATTGTGTCAATAAGCCTATTACTAGTCAAGTTATTAATCATTGGGTGTAAGGTTGTTAATCATTAGTTTTAAGTTGTCCTGAGTACTTGTTAGCCAGTACTTTCACCAAGTAATCCATAACCGCGGAAAACACGGCTTCTCGAGAAGATTATCCCTGCAGGGTTGCACCAATTTGGCCATACACGTATGAATAACCCGCCAGATGGGATGCCTCCCACCAAGCGGGGCACTCAACACAACTCAACTCTTCTTCGCATCAAGCCCAAAGCACCTTGGGCGCACGGCTAATCAAGCCCCGAAGAAAAGGGACCCTCATAGCACTCTAAGACCGTGTCCCCCTATATGCCGACTACGAAAGTTCCACCCGGGTACCAAGGGCTCGCAAGATCATGCATGCAGCAAATGGAAAACCCGAACTAAATGAGGCGATTTGGACGAGATGCGAATCGAATCAAATTGAGGGGGGCGCCCATACTCGCTTCCCACATGCGGGTAGTGCGCTCATCATGGATCAGTAGACAAGACCCTTTTCCTATTAGGGTCGACACTAGCAGGCCTCAAAACCACAAAGAGCCTCCTGCCGGTGCCTTATCATCAAATTATTATTTAACAATAACATTAGCATGATTGATTGATTAAACATCGAGCCCCCAGAACATAATAACAATGTAGTAACTGAAAGTAACGGGTAACAGACTCGAGCAAAACAACCTAAGCATGCTAGTAAGACACTGGCTCAATCAATGGGGTTGTAGGAGTGGTGGTGAGGCAATATCAGGGTTAAGGGATTCATGTGATAGGTTCGTAGCAGAAACAACTACTACTAAGGCTAGAAGAAATAGACAACGGAAAGTATCGGTAACCAAGGTTGAAAGGAACACATTGGTTCATGTGAGTGATAACTTGCCTGCAAACCCAGTAGCCTGGTACTGAGCTAAATCCTTAGAAGGGGTGTCGTAAGTATCGTCGGTCTCAACGTCGTCGTATATCCGAGAAGAAGCAAACAAACAACGCAGAGAACAAAAAATCAATAACATGGCATAGTGCACAAACATGGGATGATGCATGAACATTTATTTGATGCATCAAAATAAACTAGTTGACAAGATAGAAACAGGATTAAATGGACCCATATGCAATTGGATTGCATATGGAAAGCCCATGAATTATGGTTGAATTAATTGTTTTACAACTAGGCAACATGTGAAAGTGGATTAGCATGATGCATGGATGAGGAAAACAGCAAAATAACAACAATAGAACCAAATGGAAATAAGGTTTACCAAGTTTGGAAATTCATTTATTAAGTTAAGAAATTTTGGTTTCTTAAAGGTGTCACACAAGCATTTGTTGTTTTCATCAAGTTAAATTGTTCAAAACAGATAACAAAGTTCATATTTGAGAAGAACACCAAATTTTAGGTGGATTACATGTTTCAATTGTTGAAAAAGGATTTCAAATAAATTATTTATGAATTAAACAAGTTTAAGCAAGAATCAAATGAATTTAATTCAAACATGAACTTATTTGAATTTTTATTTGTGCAAAACATTGAGTGAAGTTCATATTTGAAAAGGTTATACTTTTATGGTTTGAAAACATATTTTATATGTCCCAAAAGAATTTGATTTGATCAAGTTATGAATTTAGCAATATTAAATGAATTAAACAAGGTTTAAATTATTTAACCAATTTTAATTATTCAAAACATGAAACAAATTTTATATTTGAAAAGGTGGTTTAATTTTGCATGGAAAACATATTTCATTTGTTAAAATTGGATTTAAAATGAGCAAGTTATTATTTTGGCAATTTTAAATGCAATAAAAAAGAAATAGTTGTTTTCAGCAATTTAAATTATTCACAACATCAAACAAAATTTATATTTGGAAAGTCTATGAAAAGTTGATTGGAAAACATATTTAGTTTGTGGAATTTGGAATTTTTATGCCCAAGTTATGATTTTTGCAAAATTAGGTGAATTAGACAAGAATTCAAATGTTTCACCAATTTAAAATATTCAAAACAGTAAATAAATTTTATATTTGGATAGAATATTTAATTTGGGACAGAAAACATATTAAAAATGTTGAATTTGGAGTTAAAATGATTTTCTTATGCAATTTACAAGATTTGGTGCAAATCTGCCATTTTTTAGTAACTAGGGACTTAGGAAAAATTATTACAGGGCTAGGAATAATTTGCAAGGGCCTATTGGTGATTTCCTGGAAGTTCTGTGACCAAAACAATGGAGAATAAAAAGATGGTTTTAATTGTGGGAGGGGGGATTCGATCCCCCACCTCCTGCTGCGCCAAGGGGTGATGATACCAGTGGGCTGTGCGCTGTTTTGTGATGGAAAGGGGGGCAGCGGGGGGTATAAGCTGTTGGCTCGCGGGATTTCTGAATTTTTAACTGAACATGGATCGATGGTTTCTGTAACTAGACAGAGATGGCAGCGATCGCTCGCTGTGGTTGATCGTGGTGCCCTGCGGGTGGCGTGGGGTGCAGGAGATGGAGGAGATGAGGGAGGGGAGAGGAAGGAGGAGGTGGGGCTCTCACCTGGATCGATCGAAGCAGGAGGAGGTCGGGTGCAGGTTGGGCAGCAGGGAGACGAGCAGAGGGCGATGGCGGCTTGGAGGGGATGGCGCCGGCGCCACGCTGGGTCCCCGTGGCCGCCAAGGGGACGAGGAGAGAGCCCGCGGTACGCCGTTTCCATTCCCGGCGTTGCGGCGGCCGGAGGGGGGGCCTAGGGCGGCGATCACCGGAGGGGAAGTGGAGCTTTTTCGGTGGGGTTCAGTAACAGAAGGAAGGGGACAGAGAGAAGAGGGATGGAGGTGGAAGAAGAGGTGGAGGCGGGGGAGAGAGAGGAGGAGGGAGAAGGAAAGATGGGGGAAACCCTAGGGCACCGGGATGGTTCTTAAGGAGGGGGAGAGGAGGCACAGCCGTTGCCTGTTCTCTCTGAATACGTGGACACCATGGATGGTGATCGTACAGGAGGAGGAAGAAGGATAGAGAGCGAAGGGGTATGGGCTGAGAGGGAAGTGGGCTTGGGGGGAGAAAAAGAAAGGGTTGGGCCTCTCTCACCTCTCCCTTGTTAGATGTTTTTATTTATTGTTTTGTTATTTTTTTTTGCTGATTTGAAAAGGAAGAAATAGATGAGTGTTAGGGCTAGGAAAAATTTAGGAAAATTGTGGTTAGGTTAGTTTTTACAAGATCAAGTGATTGCCAACCATGTTTTCCAAAAATTTCAACTTTAAATTGCTGTTTGTACTTTAAATCAAATTTGGATGAATTTTTATTATTAAGTGCATTACAGAAAACAAGATTTTAACTAGGGTGCACATTAGTGTTTAAATGGAACAAAAAGATTGGAATTGTTTGAATGCAAATTATATTAAGTGGATTATCAAATAACAAATAAGAGTTGAGCTTTTTATTATTTCATGGAAATAAATGGGAGTTTTATTTGAACCTTATGGTTTGATGGAAACAATGGAGTGATTTGTTTTGCAATTTTCATAACTTTCAAAAGGGTTGTTGTTTGGAAGAAAATCATAATTGAATTTGAAAAGTGTTTGATATTAAATGAATTTTTGATAGAAACAAAACAATAGTTTGGAATCACAACTTTAATGGAAACAATTGATTGTTTTGATTTGACATATGATTTTGGAAATTGTAACATCACAAGGATGAAACAAAAGGTTTGAATTTTGGTTTGAAATTCAAATAGAAAACAAAGGAAAACAAAAGGAAACAGAGGAAAACAAATGGAAAACAAGCAAAACAAATGCAATGAACCTGATGCCATGATGCAAAACATAAAATAACAGAGAGCAAACATTCTAAAGGCTTATTTTTCATACTTGGGATGTTACAGGAGTCGTCGTGCAACTTCCCTGATCGCTGCTGTCCCCGCTGTTGTTGTTGCAATGCTTTTCCTAAAAAAGCATACACCCCTTGAAGCTTTTCACCATTGTAGTACATATCATTATTGAGGATGGCGAACGCTGCTTCCGCGTTTTCTGCTGCGGTTTTGTATATTGGCTTGCCCCTGGCATCTTTGCCGTTTACCTGCTTTTGCCAAGATAGGTTGTGGAACCTTTCTTTTGGCGGCAGTACTTCCGGTTTTGAGATTCCGGGTAACCGCGTAGGTTGAATGCCAGATCTATTCTTTCTCTCGTATTCCTCAATTTCTTCCCGCATGAGCTTGATGTCAGCCTTGGTTTTTTTGGAGGTGCTCTCGAGTTCGAACTAGATGTTGCTGTAGCCTTTGGAGAGCCTGTCTCCGGGCTTCCAGCACTTCAGGTGCCTCATGCGGTCCCACTGGTGTTTGGAGTAATTCCTGTTCGTCTTGTTCTGTCATTGGCGGAACAAGGATTTCCTTTGTTTTCTTCTCCGCAGGTTTTACTCCGCTTGTGTCTCCTACTTCCGGGCTCTCATTGGCTGGATCGGCCAATTTCTTCTTCCGAAGCTTATACTGGAGTTTTTTCGCAGCATTGTGCTTCTTCTTGGAAGAGGGAGGTTTCCTGCAGGGTTCTTCCTCCGTCAATTCTTTGACGTCGGGGAATTTCGGAGAAGTTTCTCCTTCTTCTAACTCTTCCTCTGGCGGAGGAGTTCTAGGGCTTTACTGGCTGTCGGCATCCGTGTTTTCAGCCGGTTTTGCCATCAGTACTTCATGGAATCCCTCCTGAAGAGATTTAACCTTTCTTTCGAAAGCGTCCTCATCTTCGTCTTTGGAATCAAAGTTGTCTGATCCGGTTTCTGATTCCAATCTCGCCTCAATGGCGGCTAACACGGAATCAGCTTCTGAGTTTGTCGTCGTGTTGACGGATGTCGGATCTTCCACCTCAGTTGTGGGTTTGATGTTTTCTGCCTCTTGCACGGGACTGCATTCATCCGTGTCTTCGGCGATCTCGGATTGCAGCATGCCGACAAAGTGTGATTCACTTGTATGTCGGCGATCTGAGCAAAACCCGGCATCATAGTCATCTGCGACTGGGTATAGGGCGGGTGGGATAAATTTACTTCCACCGCAAAATCCCATGGCCTCTGCGGTTAATCCGATAAAGATGTTAGCAGATCTAATCGGTAATACGCAGGCACTTACCAGATGATTCCGCGCCGGCATGTATGATCCATTGTCGAGGAACCGTCCAACGTCGTTGTCGAATTCCAAGGTTCCGACAGTGATTGTACTGCCGATTCCGCCGAGTATCCCCGATCGAAACTTAACGCCTGACGTCGCCGGCCCCACGGTGGGTGCCAACTGTCGAGACATCGTAGTAGAATTCATAGACGGGGGTGCCATGAGACTACTGATAGAGAAGTGGGGGGACGTGATTGCATGATGGACAATGACACAGGGTTTTTACCCAGGTTCGGTATGACGAAGTAATGCGTCATTCCTACTCCTGCAATCTCACTATACAGGGTACAATGTGAGGTTCTATTAGCTGCTCGTCAAGGATCAACCTCTCGGCGAGTTAGCCTTTGGCTTCTTGTCTCTCTATCTTATCTCCCGTCCGGCTTTATATAATAGCCGGATTAGGGCATACAGAGAAGGAAACCTAGAAGACTACGGTAACTATTAACTTGGAAAGTAAGGAATCCACCTTCTACTCCAAGCCAGATCACGTGGGCCGTGATCCGGGTTCTTCTAGAATCCGGCTTCTGCGCGTCAGCTTACTGGGCCGTCCAATGGACCGTAGCCCACTACCATTTAGGCCACCCTGGTAATCCGACACTTTTAGACTACCATCTGATATACCCCTATTCAGTATATATCCGACACTTGTTTGTATCATTTGTGTTCTATTGAACCTTTGTTATTTACTTGTGAAGGTCCACTTAGTAGTTATTAGATAATTTAGAAAGGTGTTGTGTGAATGGTTGATAACTTAAATATTTCATGTTTAGATGACATAATATCTCTACTAATGAGATGGTTCAATTGTGCATTACTAATAAGTTATTAGATCATCAATTATGTGATTTGGATACTCACCCCTCTTTGACTTCTAGATACCTAGTGAATTATCACAAGTCACTTATAGACTTGTGGTTAAGATTGTTGAGAGTTTGTTCTTGGTCAAAGCAATTATGGTTTGTCTTATCAAAAGATGCCTTATGGTTTGTCTTATAAGATATCTTTACCTAATAATAAAGGGGCAACGTTTCTTCCCCCAATTTTTCGTCCGTTTGCGTTTCTTGTCGTCCGTCGGTACTTTCCAAAGTTTGCGTTCACGTTTGCTTGGTCTGTTGTATGTCTCTACCTCGGTTTAGACTCTGGATGAAGAAAACAACTCTAAGTCGATCTGGTATAGGCTTTTGTACCAGATGCGTTTTCTCCCACCCCCGATTCGCTATATATATGAGATCGACGCGACCAGGTCGAAAACTATACCCAATACCTGCTCTAACCCTGGACCATCAATCAATCGGCGGAACACAAAGAAAGCTGAGGGCCAAAACAATGGAGGCGTCGCGTATACCGATGTGGACGGCTCACCAGATGTGGTTTTGACGCCGGAATCGAGTTGACAACCGACCTGATATAAGTTGCTCACGCGCTCATCAAATATTGTCGTGGGGAGGCCGCCGCTGCCCCTACCTAGCTACCCAGTCAAACGTTGGTAATGCCTCCTCGGTTCCGCCTTCTATGTCTATTACAGCGGCGGCGTTGTGGAGTTCTGGCCACAAGAACCTCTCCGCTCTGCAGCGCGCCGAGGAGGAGGACCTGACACCACACCCCGAGAATAATCTGGCTGCCACCAAGCTCTGCGGCGGCGGCAGAGGACTCAGAGGGAGGATATCACGTTGCTCCGACCCACGTGTTCTGGTGTTCATGCAGACGGGAATGCATCCAATCGTCCGTTTCTTTCCACGCCATCCTTTCTCAGTTCATCCATCGCCCCGAGTCATAGCCATCATGAATTCATGATCAATCCATCCGCCAAGTCGTGGCCGGTTACTTGGTTTGGTTTCCTTAATCCAACATTACGCAGTACTCATGTCCCGATACCATGCATTTTGGATTTTCCGTTCGTTTTTACCAGCTCTCGAGGAATCCGGTGGACCATGGAACCAGCACCTCTGCGATGGTCGATCTGAGCTGCAGATTGGGGTGGTTGGTGGCATACGCATTGTGGGCTTGTGGCTGTGGGTGGACCGGCACCTAGCCGACCTGATCGTCGATCTTCCCGGTGTTTCCCTGTGGCGCACGGATGCTTCGACATCATCATGTAGGGGCCAGGTGAGCTTGCTGCTACGGCGAAGCTCTCAAGCGTGGCACTCGACGCCCTGCTTGCTCGCCGCTACGGCCGGCGGAGGTGATGATGCACAACGTCAGCCGGCGCACGCGCATGTACAATCCAGTGGCACGACATCAACACTAAGCGCCGGAGGCAGTTCTTATGCCACGAACGTCGTCTCTGGTGGCTGCCGAGGCGGACGATGCGTCCACGCCGGTGCATCCTGCGACGACCTCCGGCTTCTCCTCGGCATCATGGCCGCCCCTGCGACGATCACCAGTTGCTCATCAACATCATGGCCGCCCCCCTTCATGTCTATGGACATCGTGAGGACCATGGTGAGGCTGTACTGTTGTCGTACGTGTTATCAGCCATGGACAGGTACGCGATGTCTCCGCTGATTCCTATTACCTATGATGCTGCTGAGCCCTGCTCTATGCCCTAGGCCGTAGCACTGTGGTCGGTGTCAAACCTCAACTCTAACAGTATTAGTTAACAAGGACCAAGCTGGTGCAATTCCATTGATTGTAGGTGTTCCCATGCTTCTTTCAAAATTGGTGTTCTAAAAATAAATGTAGTACTACCATCTTTGTATTGTGATTTTTCTGTAGGTTTAAGTTGTAGTACATTGATATGAGCCCTCACCTCTTGTAGTGACAGCTTCAAAGACTAGGTCGGTACATACCCTATACCCGTGATCTTTAGACCAAACCAGTAACAGTAAAGTATATTTGTCTACAAAATACACTAATTGTACATACGTAATTCAGTGCTTTAAGTTCGAGAATCAAAGTGCTTACATCTATCTTTATCCTAGAAAATGTGATTACAATTGCACGATTTTTTCTAAAGCCATATGAGAAATCGACCTAAAAGCATATTCATGTCCGTTGTTCTATTTTCATATAGATTTGTATATATAAAAACACATAGAAAAAGAGGAAATGGCGAACTCGGGTCGGTTACGCGGGTCGATAGACTAAAGGTTAATTATTTCATCCCGTTGCAAAGCACGGGCATTTTTACTAGTCTTCTATAAAGATCACTCCAAATGTACTCCTGACCAGATGATCTAAACCTATTTCATCAAGCCAAGTGAAGCATTGGTCAATTTGCTTCGTTTAAACTTTCGCGCCAAAACTTCCCGTATTTTTAGATGCATGCTTTGCAAATGCACATATTATATTTAGATCCTTATAATCTCCCAAAAACTAGGATGTTACAATTTCTCCTGAAACCGCGTGAGGAAGTGTCAGACACCCTCCTCCACTTTGATGTGGTATGTGTGGGTGGTGTGCTAGATTACGAGCCACTTCCCAGCTTTGATGTGACACTTACTTCACAAATAAGACTATCAAGCAACAAGATTGAGACCTTATAGTGCGAAACCTTTACTTCGAGGTCACGAGAGGGAATCTTGTGAAAACTTGGGCTCGATTTTGGTTTTACATGTTCCTATGACCTACACTAACACAAAAAGGAGAAATGTATCACAATCTAACATGATTAACACTAACATGACCCGCGGAGGGAGAGTCAGAATCCCTCCCCACTTGCATCTGGTCGTATTATACGTGTAAACGTGTTTGGCTAAGATTCATTACACAATTTTTATGTGGTACTTTGAAAGTATAGTATGGTCACCTAGAGGGGGGTGAATAGGTGCTACGACCAATTTTAATTTTTCTTTCACAATTAGGCTCCCAACAATCTCAAATCACCAACAAGTGTTGCAATGGAGTCTAGGTTTTCCACAAGGAAACCCTAGACTAGATCCCTCTAGAATATGAGGGGGACATGAAGATCGGCTCGGTGAATATGTAGATCGGGGTCTTCTCTTTCAATCCTCCAAGTATCAACGAGTTTGGGTGGAGGGATTGGGAGAAATCTAGCTTTTCGAGGCTCAATAAATGCTTGTCTTCAATGATGGTTTGAGCAACCTTTTGGAGAAGAAGGGGATGGGGTATTTATAGCCCCCTCCCCAAACTAGTCGTTTGACCCTTTTTCGTGCCTAGCGATACTACCGTTGGGGTCAGCAGTACTACCGCTGCCTGGTAATGTAACATCCCAAGTATGAAATATCCCTTAGAATGTTTTGTTTCTTGCTTTAATTCAAGTATTGCATCATGTCATCATGTTTAATTATTTGTTTGCATTTGTTACTATTTGTTTTGCAACTGTTTTACCTTGTTTTCATAATGAAATTCAAACTTAATCAACCTTTGTTTTCATACTTGTCTGTTACAATCTTTTCAAATAAAGAATGCAAATCAAAACCCTCCTTTGTTTCCAAATACTTCAATAATGTTCAATTAATAAATTGTTGGTTTTATTTCAAACAAATAATTCCAAGTCACCTACAATTTCAAATCAAATCCATCAACAGCACCCAAGTTGAGTTATAACCAAATTTATAAACATTATCACTTCAATCAACTAGTTTTAATCATTTAATCACTAGGGGTAACCCTATTAAAAATGTTGTTTCAATAAGGTTATTTAAAATTTAAATTCTTTCAAATATGATTTCAAGAACAAACAGTACTTTAAATGTCAACTTTTTGCAAACCAATCTTGGAAATTGTTTGCTAATGTTTTAAATAGCTTAACCAAATTTTTCTGGAATTTTTCCTAAACAAAAACCTATTCTTTTCTTCCAATTCTGTTTTCTTCAAAAAAAAAAGTAAAACAGAAAAAGAAATAAAAGGAGAAACGCAGCGCGCGCGGCAGATAACCAGCCCAAGCCCACCTAAGCCTACGCGCGCGCAGCCCAGCCCGCTGCAGCGCGCCCCGTACCGCTTCAAAATTCGTGCACGCTTCTGTTCGAAGTACGGCCGCGCATCCGTTGCGCCACCGCGACAGTACGGCGATTCCGACGGCTCCCCTCGACGTCCGCGCCCTATTTAGCCCCTACCAAACCCTAGGGCGACAACCCTAACCCCTAGGCCCTGTCTCCCCTCGGATCCGCCGCCATCCTTTCTCTCTGTCGCCGCTCCCCCCTCTCTGAATTCCTCGCCGACGGCGAGCCTCTGAATTTTCCGATGGCGCCGCCCACCTAGCCTCCCCACTCCCTGTCCATCTACTGAAACCGAGCCGCCTCTTCCTCCTCTACACGTTGGACACCTGCGAGGGCACGGGGAGTCACTGGATCTGCGACGCCGTCAACGAACTCGTCGCCGGCCGCGCCACCCCGAGCTACTGCAACCTCGACGCCCCGCGGTGAGCTCCACCGTTTCTCCTCCCTCCTTCCCTCTCTGTGCCTCTGCTGCACACGCGCGCACGTTCGCATCCATCCTCACCACAGCAGCACCACCAGATCGAGCGCTGCCACGGTCATCTCCCCGCGGCGAGTCGCGGAAGGATTCGTTCCTCAGAAATTCAGTTTCGCGCGCGTGCAGTTTCAGTTAACCGCAGACTGAATCTTTATCCTCACTGCGTAGCTGTTACCTGACAACGAAACGCGCACAGCGCAGTTGGTTCAGAGCTAGCGCTTGCAAGCGCGCGGTCGAGGGATCGAATCCCCGCGGCCGCATAAAATTCCCAACCTTTTTCTTCCACGCGATGACAGCCATGGCCCAGCCGTCAGCCACTCGTGTGCCACGCGGGCACAGTGAGCCCACGGGGCCCCCCTGGCAGCGTCTGGGTGCGTTTCCAGTGGGTGTAAAACGTTTTTAAAACTTTCTGTTTTTCAAACTAGGTCCAATTAAATCACAGATTGGCCCCTGGTTTTGAAACCTTAATATCTTTTATTTTATAACTCTAAAAAATGGAAATAAAATATCCACACTGGTCTAAATTAAATTGTCTATCTTTTCGAAACATTTGTTTTATGTTTTGAAATTTCAAAATGCAATTTAAATTTGAATTCAAATAATTCAACTGTAATTTGCAACAATTCATAAATAATTCATACTAATTCCAAATAAGGCAAATAAAATATGTTTTTCATACCATTTTGAATATCCTATTCAAATATAAAATTTGTTTCATTGTTTGAATAATTTAAATTGCCTAAATAATTTAATACTTGTTTAATTCAATTAAATTTGATAAAATTATAACTTGCTCAAAATAAAATATTTCTGAACATGCAAAATATGTTTTCAAACCATCAAAGTGTGAACTTTTCAAATGTGAATTTGAATTTATGATTTGAACAAATAAAATTCAAGTAATATTCAAACTTGTTTTAAATTCAATTAAAACTTGTTCAATATTGTTTAATTCATAATAAATTCATCCTAATTAAAATTTCAATATTTGAAACATGTAATCCAACTAAAATTTGATGTTCTTTTCAAATATAAATTTTGTAATTGTTTTGCACACTTTAAATTGATGAAAACAATAATTGTTTGTGTGACATGTTTAAGTAACCAAACTTTCCAAACTTAATAAATGATTTCCAAAACTTGTTAAATCCTTTTGTCACTTGCATCTATTATTGTTATTTGTTGTTATTTTGTTGTTATCATCATCATGCATGCATCATGATAACAATTTTCACATAATAATTAGTTGTAAATCATTTGTTCCACTTAATCTATGGACCTTTTCCATATGCAACTCAATTTAGCATAGGGGTCCATTTAAATTGTGTTATCATGTTAGCTAGTTTATTTTGATGCAACCATTAACTTGTCATGCATCATCTTGATTGTGCACAATGCCATGATAATGATTGTTTACATTCCTGTTTTGTTTGTTTGCTTCTTCTCGAATAGACGATGACGTTGAGGCAGACGATCTTTACAACACCCCTTCTGAGGATCTAACTCAGTACCCGGCTGTTGAGTTTGCAGGCAAGTTATCACTCACATGAACCATTGTGTTCCTTTCAACCCTGGTTACCGATACTTTCCGTTGTCTAATTTTGCTAGCCTTAGTGGTAGTTGTTTCTGTTACGAACCTATCACATGAATCCTTTAACCTGATATTGCCTCACCACCCCTCCTACAACCCTATTGTTTGAGCCAGTGTCTTACTAGTATGCTTAGGTTGTTTTGCTCGAGTCTGTTACCCGTTACTTTCAGTTACTATTTCATTATGTTCTGGGGCTCGATGTTTAATCAATCAATCAATCATGCTAATGTTATTACTTAATAATAATTTGATGATAAGGCACCGGCAGGAGGCCCTGTGTGGTTTTGAGGCCTGCTAGTGTCGACCCTAATAGGAAAAGGGTCTTGTCTACTGATCCATGATGAGCGCACTACCCGCATGTGGGAAGCGAGTATGGGCGCCCCCCTCAATTTGATTCGATTCGCATCTCGTCCAAATCATCTCATTTAGTTCGTGCTTTCTATTTGCCGCATGCATGTTTTTGCGAGCCCAGCGCAGGGTGGAACTTTTGTAGTCGGCATATAGGGGGACACGTTCTTAGAGTGCTATGAGGGTCCATTTTCTTCTGGGCTCGATTAGCCGTGCGCCCAAGGTGCTTTGGGCTTGATGCGAAGAAGAGTTGAGTTGTGTTGAGTGCCCCGCTTGGTGGGAGGCATCCCATCTGGCGGGTTATTCATACGTGTACGGCCAAATTGGTGCAACCCTGCAGGGATAATCTTCTCGAGAAGCCGTGTTTTCCGCGGTTATGGTTAACTTGGTGAAAGTACTGGCTAACAAGTACTTAGGACAACTTAAACCTAATGATTCACAATCTCACACCCCATGATTATCAATTTGACTAGTAATAGGGTTATTGTCACAATAAATTGATTCATCTTTAATCCAACCGTGTGAGTTATCCTCGGATTGCTTCTTTGGATAAGGGGCGAGATCCAGGATGGGTTTGTTTGATGTTATCTTTCAGTTGGTTACAATACTCGATCTTATCCCCTTTTCTGACAGTTGGAAGTGATAGAATCTCTGTAGTTGGTTAGCGCAGCCAGTTGCAGCATCTTATATATCCCCTTGCTTCCGTTGAACCCAAGTCATCTGTGCTTGTGTTGACGGGCTATACTTTGGTGAACCGTGAGTCTTGCTTGCCAGTACGTCTATGTACTGACCCCTTTGGGGCTGTGGTTTCCGCAGACTACGATTACGAGGATCCAGGTGACGGCTACTACGTGGAGTTTGACGAGGCTGCTGACGAGTAGTTAGCGGACCCGGGCAGGATCCGAGACATCGTGGATGGGCTCCGTCTATATATCAGTTTCCGGCTTCTTAAGCCTATTTGGATTTTGTCTGTACTCAGACCCCTTCGAATGCTTCCGCTGAGATGTAATGATGCTATGTTGGGACATGTGTCCTCTGGATGATTGTATTTGCTATCTCTGCCCTAGTGAGGGCCATTTGCAACTTATTTCAATCTTTTGTGTCGTAGAGGCATGTTGTGTTATCCTTTTGTTCAAAGCCGTTGACGTACCATGTGTGTATGGTATGAAGTACGTCAATGGTAGTGTCCTGATTTCTACAGGATAGTTTACATCGACGGTGAACAGTAGCGATGGGTTGTCACACATAAGTGTTGGCCTACTCGTAAGAGGACGCGGGTGCCGGAAAGCCCCGTAATCCCATCAGAATACTGTTCAGTTCGTACGGTGAGTATCCTATAGAAGTCCGGGTGCGACAAATGGTATCAGAGCCTGTCTGCCTGTAGGATCCCTTTTTACTGGTCGCAGTTGAGTCTAGAAACTATTTTGTAGCTATATAGGAAAAATGAAACGTGAGAGTAGAAATTCTGCCATTTTTCTTCTTTCCCCACCCACCCACCCTTTTCTGGTAAGGAAGTGCAACGTTGTTTTCTGTTCTCACCTAAACTTTCAAGTTAGGATTTCACGTGTTTTGGGTTCTCCGTAGTACCTCAGGAGTTTTTGGTCTCGTGTTTCCCGATGTTGCTTCAATATCCTGTTCTTTTCAACATCCTTATCGTCCGTTGAACCTTGTTGTTGCTTTCCACATCAGTTCTCTACCGGCGTATAATCAAAACTTCCCCGATCATCTGCAGATGGATCTCAGGTTCTTCCCGCAGGTGGTTCGGATGACTCGCTGTGAGAGCACCGCCGGTTATCCGGAGATGCTGAGAGACATGGTAACCTATCTGGGGTTCCATTGGGCACCAGAGTACCAGGTCTACGAGCAGCAGCGAGAGTTTGACCAGACCTACTACCAGGCTATCGTCTTCATTCTGTCGGATGATGGCAGGAGCGTTGTCCACCGCTATGAGGCAGTAGGTTCTACAGTGGATATGGCCGTGCAACAGGCAGCTTACGTGAGTCTCACCGTCCTCCGTGCTGACTACTGGGGGTTTGACGATTCTATCTATCGTCACATCCCCCGTGGTTACATCACGTCAGCGGGAGTTCACTTCACTCTCCACGGCAACCTGGATACCTACGAGTCTGATAGCTCCAGGCTGCACACCACTGCTCAGTTTGTGAGGCACAGTGACACAGTTGCTTCCGCACTGTCTCAGGAGTTGGCCTCAGTCAGGGAGCAGCTCTATCTTGCTTTGACTCGTCTGGCTACGTACACCACAGACTTTGTTGGAGACGAGCGCTTTGCGCGTTTCACTCAGCCAGCTGGGTTTCCGCTGCCAGATGCTGGAGGTTACGAGCCGATCAGAGGTCCACTTCTCGACCTTGGTCCTGGTTACACTGGGATTCCCCGCTTTGGAGCACAGGGAGACGACGCTTTCTACTTCACCACACCGAGAGTTGCTCTCAGAGCAGTCCCGCTCTACGTGGATCGTCGTCATACCTACTTCCGGGGGATTCCTCCGCACCGTATCTCTCGTCGTACTACTCACCGCCGTCCTGCGTGATGAGCATGGGAGTACCGATGTATCCATTCCTATCTATGTTTAGTTATCCTTTGTATTTCGAACCATGTATTGGTCTGTTGGATATTCTGATGTATTTGAACATGTGATGATGTACCTGTTGGTTATCTATTCATGCGTCGGAATAATCTATCTTTCGGTTACCAAGTCTATCCTTTTCTGTTGTTGTGCTAAAATGCATGTCTATTCAGGATGCCGCCAACAAGGAGCAACCCGCCGGAGCCACCTCCGCTCACGGAGCTGTTGACTCAGATGACTCAGGTCGTGGCTCAGATGGCCCAGATCCAGGCTAACCAGCACAACAACCAGAATGCTCCGCGAGTCAGCATCAAGGAGTTTCTGAGCATGGGGCCGAGAGCTTTCGTGGCAACACGTGAGCCTCTGGATGCTGATGACTGGATCAGGGAGATGAACAGGGCTCTGGAGATTGCTCATGTTGCTGAGGAGGATAAAGTCAAGTATGCCACCTACCTACTGAAGGGTCAGGCAGCTACCTGGTGGGAGAACTACCAGACCATGAGAGCTGGCTATCCTATCACCTGGGGATGTTTCAAGGATGCCTTCCTGAAGCACCATGTCGTGGGATAATCACGGCAGATGTTACCGGGGGTAACTGATCTTGGGGCAAGTCGACACAGGTATTCGGGAGAGGGTTTAGCTCGAAAGAAGACATGGCGGAAAGCAATCTAAGAACCGGAAAACAACTCGCCGGATCTCAATATGAATTATGCTGGATACTCGATAACAGGTGTTACAACTATGACTTGAATCTCTGGCAAACTAAACCTAGGGGCCGGTTTATAAAGCACCCGTACACCCCTAACTTGCCCTCCAAGGCACATCTTGAGTCCTACTCGAACTCCACATACAATCCCTAACTTCCCTTACCGCAGCCCACAATCCGGGTTACAAATCTTACAAGCCTTTGGGCCTTCCAGTAATCTCTTTACCCCAAACCGGATATCACTCAGCACACCTCGGGCCGGATTATATCTTGAAGTGGGCCTACCGGGTTACTATCCCCCCATCAGTAGTCCCCAGGATAGCGCGGGTTTCACGGATTCATCCTTGAAGCGCTCGCTATTCCCTGAAAAAGATACGAAACACCCAAGTTCATGGGGACCGAGTTAAATTGCTTCGATAGATGGTTAGGCGCAGCTCCATGACGGCCATATGATGACTCAATTCCCCCCTGAATGCTTAACACGCCTTTCCAAATCTGAACCCCAAAATGCCAAAATCCTACTCACGATACCGGTGCCAGATATCCCGGGGTAAGTTACACTTCCTCCGCCAACGGAACATCTTACTCCATTCCGGGCGCGCGCACCACCAAATCCGCGCGGATAATTACCGTCCCGTAACTTCCGGCTTTCCAGTCGCGGGGGTGTGCCCACCACCTTCCTTATAAATATCAACCGAAGGTAACCCTAAGCCTTTCACCTCACCTCGTCATACTCTTTCTCCTCGCCCCCTCGCAGCTTCCGCCGCCGGAGCTTACGCACACTACAACAGATAAGACCATCGCCGGCCTCACTCGACCTCGAGTCATCCCGCGCCGCCATCGCGCATTGTCGTCGCATCTCCGTTTCTCTCATCGAGGGCGGGGGAACAATACTCAAGCCGCGCCTCGCATTTCCCTCATTTCGGACATCAATCTCTTCGGTAAGCCTCTCTCAATCGTCCAATTGAACCTGGCAATCTTTTTAATTTGACTTGGATCGGATCTGGATCAACCCGTAAACTACCTTTCCGGCATCGTCAAATCAAGCCGCTTCGGTAGTCCTCAGCCCCTTTAAGCACCTGATGCACAGTCGCAATTCATCTCCGCACCTCTTTCAATCACCAACTTTATATAAGATCGCTCGCAAGCTTTTCGACCTAGATCCGTTCCACCTTGTTTTTTCCGCTTGTCCCATTAACATCCGAGAAACCTTCTTTTTCCAGCTATTTCCTTCGCAATAAAAGTATGGGCAACCATCCATGTTCGCCCAACCCACCTCCATACGTAAGTAATTAACAATTTACTCAACCTCATCTATAACCCGGAAAATCCTCCGCACTTAACATCGTAGCACATTATCCGGGTATTATTTTAGCCTTCACATTGCCTCGACATTGCCAAGCTCGGATAATCTGATATTCCGAATCTTTACTCCCTACATCTCTTGTCCCTTGCAGGTTAACTCCATGGCTCCGAAAAGACAGGGAAGGCACCCGGCTTCAACCAAGACCCCTCAAACCACTTCTGCCAACTGGGGTCGGTCTTCAACGACGAAGGCCAAGCTGGAAGGAATGGCCGAATTAGGAATTCTTCCCTCTCAGAAGGAGATACATTGGAGAGCTCCTGACGACGAGACCCATCCTACTCCTGCCGGGAATGAGGTAATCTGTTTTACCGAGCACGTGACCCGGGGATTCCGTCCTCCGGGTCACCCTTTCTTCCGGGAAATCCTAAGCCACTACGGCCTCCGGGTGTTCGACATAGGGCCTAACTCTATGTTGAATATTACCCACTTCATAGTCTTGTCCGAATCTTACTTATGCATTCCACCAAGCCTGGATCTTTTTATTGAGTTATTCCAATGCGAGCTACGTCGCGAGAGCAATGACGGAGCTCTTCTTACCTGCGGCGGGGTATCCATCCAGCGCCGCAAGCACTCACTAATGCCACCTCTTAACTTGAATTCCCACGTCAACAACTGGCAACTATCCTTCTTCTATTGCCATGACACTTCTCCAGATGGTGAGAGGAAATTGCCGGGTTACTCGGAGAGCCTCCTTGAACCCTCCGAGTCTTTTAGCGCTTTCGCACCCGAGCCTGATAGGGAAGCCATTCAGCCCCTTTTGGCCAAACTAGCAGCCCTGTCAGCCCATGGCCTCCTTGGGCTTAATCTAATAAAGACTTGGATAGATTTCCGGGTTCAACCCAACTCCATCCGTTCGAAGTTGCTACACGAGTACTCGGGTCACATCACGGACTCCCTCCGCTACTCCACCAAGAACTTCCCTGCTGGCAACACCAACAAGACCATCAAGGGTTTTCTGATGGAGAGGCTAGATGTTATAAAGAACGCTACCGGGTTACCCCCGTTTACTCGGGAGAATCCCGCTCCAGTAGTAAGATCTGACCCCCTTTTTCTTGTTTCAGCACTTTTACCCGCTATAGTCTCTAATCACTACCTGTATTTACCTATTCACAGGCTGACGATCCCTTCTGGAAGGTCGAGAACTCTCCTCCCTCCCAAGACCCCGAAAAAGAAAACGAGTCCATTGATGACGACGAAGGTATTCTTTCATGACCTTTACATCTGTCTTTCATCCGTGCCACCTTTCTTACCACTCATCCTTTCTTATCTGATACTTATTCGGCTTTCAGGGTCAGAGGACGAAGAGGAGGAAGAAGAAAATGACCCGGAAGCCACTGAGTCTGACCAAGAACCCCTAGCTGGAAACAAAAGGAAAGCCAGAGGGGTAGTTGAAAAGGTTCCCTTCTCTTCCATGTCTTGTGCGCCTTACTCCTTTGCCACTATGCGTGAACTTAATGTGCAATTATCACATTCATCCTTCTTGAAGGACCCTCTCCCGACTAAACGTAGGGTGACCCGGAGTTCTCCGGGGGATGATCCCCTTAACCCGGGTATCTCCACCTCTCCCGCTCGTCGAGCCAGCACCCCTCCAGCTCAACCTTCCCAATCTCCTCAACGTCATCCATCTCCTAGTCATCCACTCGCCGGGCAATTTCGCGTACCGCAACCAGTGCTTTTACCAACATCATCCGCCTCCAGCTGCGAGCTTCCCCCGGACTATGCTGTGAACACCGGGTAAACTACCTTTGCTTACATTCCCTCGTACTTGTTATCTTTCTTTTTTCCATACATTCCACTAACCAATGTCTCCTTTTCTCCTTTCAGCGCCACAGTTACGCTGAGTGACCCGGATATTCCTGAAGCAGAAAGGCAGGGGGAGGAGAAGCCGAGTAATAACATGGACATTGAGGTTGAGGACGAGGCCGAGGACGGAAACAAAGAAGACCCTTTTAAGGACCCACCTCCACCAAAAACTGCATCACCCCAGCCCTCTGAGGAGGTGGATGAAGATATCATTTTGGAGACCAAGTCGGGTTCTCCTAACCCAGACACTCAAACGGTCCGGGTTTCGACCCCCAGACCCGGAGCAAACCTTCAACAGGAAGACCAATCTTCCGGCCCTTCTCGACTTCGCCCTGAAGACATGACCTTTGCGCAAATGCTAGATGCCCTCCATACCTTGAAGGGTGATGAAGAAAACATACTGGACGCCTTAATAACCAAGCACGAGGTAATCCCGAGTAATACCAATTGTTTCCACACATAGTCCCCAAGTTCCGAGTAAATTACTAAGTAACTTGCTTGGAACTTTTGTATAATGTTTCTGGCTAATCCCTCTTCATGCTTCCTTACAGGACTATGTTTCGCAGTTGGAGAAGAAACTGGCCAAGTCCACCAAGCGTATTGAAAAAGAAACGGCCCTTCGTGAAGCTGCGGAGACTGAAGCTCGCAGGTGCCAAAAAATGACGAAAAGGTACAGGAAGAGGGCTCACAAGGCTAAGGACAAACTGACAACACTTTCCGTGCAAATTGCCGACGTTTATCGCACCGCGACCGGTAAGATTTTTTAAATTTCACCTTTTCTATGACCCGGATTTCTTTGATATGAACCACTGTGCTTGCTTACTTATTATCTTTGCTCCTTTTACCTCTTAGCAGGCCCAAGTGATGCTGCCCCCGAAGAAGATGACGCTGCTAAGCTAAAAACCATCAAAAATACTCTTCGCCAACTTTGCGGCGGAGTTAGCTGGATACTTGATGAGTTGCGGCTGCCGGATGTCAAGCCAGACAATATGAGGAGGTTACTGGAATTCTGCTCCACGATCCCCGAGTGGATTTGGCACTGGAAACGGTCCTCCTGCCGATTTGGGGTAACCCGGGGGCTCGCATTGGCTAAAGCCTACGCTCCCAAGCTAGAGCTGGCCAAACTTATGGGCGGATTTCCAGAGTTCAACTTGGATGGGTCCAAGTTTTTGCCAAAGGACTTCAAGGCTATTCAGAAAGAAGTCCGTCATCCGGCTAGTGTTATCGCTGACAGCTTAGAGATTGATGAGATTCTCCCTGCTTATGATGCTAATGACAAGGTTGTCAAGGCGAACCGCCCCCAGCCGTTTGATATGCTTGCCCGCTGGAGGGAGGAGGCACTCAAGATAAGGGACGAAGCTGCCAAGAAGGCCGATGCCGACTCTGCTCTTGCAGCTTCGCAACCCGGAGCTGCTACTAACCCGAGTGGCGTCGCCGCCGCCAGCGGCAACAAGGGCAAGGCCAAGATGGATCCTGCAGCTTGAAGCAATGAATATCGCCTGTCATTCCATACGCGTTAGTTGGCAAAGCGTCGTCAAAACAGCTTTATCACTTGTTTTAAGCGGAGCGCCTGTGCTCTTTTGATACTTTAGGGTTTTTGTAATATTTTTGCTTATACTCCGATGCACTTTGCGCCCCTTTGGGCTTTTGATTAATGTGTCTTTGCACCCGCTTGTTCTTGATACCCACTTACTTTATTCTTGATACCTTGTACCTTTTACGTCCCTCTTTTTTTTATGCTTTCCTTGGTGAGACCCGACCTCCGGGTTTCGTTGACATCTGGGGAATGGGCTTTCACCCGGATCCCTAAGCCCCCAGATCCGGATGCACGGCTTGTTGGAATTTTATCGGCTGGATTACGCTGTTTCTTCTTCAGAGCTCCCAAGTCCCCCCAGCCCGGGTTTCCGCGTCTGGGACACGTAATTGTCTCTTTTCAAGGGATAAGAATTGCCTGTCGCTGAATGCCCGAGACTTCAGGACAGCTCTTTATGACGTTTGAAGTTATGCTTGATAGTTGTTGAGTTTCCGGCTGCTAGCCTTATACTCTGCATAACTTGTGGTTTAGATGACCCTTTTCAACTACCTTGTACTATAAGCCGGCTTCCGCGTGGATACCATGTTGTTACATCAATACGAAAACGAGGTCAAGCAAGTCCCGTTTGGGTCTCATGACCGACATTAATCGTAAGCGAACGAATCATGCCACTTTGTTGCGAGTCACATCGAGCTTAAGTAAGAATAGCCGAGAAATTTGGACTTCTTTGTCCGGTTATAGGATTGTAGCCGCACTCGTTTTTTCAAGTGACGGCCCCCTATAACTCATTGGCATCAAGGCCGGGTCTTTTTTGAGTTTGCAGCTGTGCTTATAGGAGCAACCAGCCCTCAAGACCTAAATATGTACACCGTATAAATGACAATTGCCTCTTTTCCTGATAACCTCCTTTTTATTTGATATGAGAAAATTAGGTCAGCAAGCCGCCTCATTAAAAACCCATCAGACCCCAAGGGTGCCCCCGGATAGGAAAAGAGTGCGTCTGAAACCTAGCTGCCTTGTTACAAAACAAACAGAAATCGTTCCCTTTCTGCTAAGTATAGTACGGACCGCAAGTGAGCCCAACGTTACCCATGTCTCTCTCTCTCCTTGCATAGGTGCAGTAGTGCGAGGCAGTATCGTTTGACCCGTGGCCTATTCTTCTCACTTGCATTATCAAGTAATATGACCCCATTATGCCAGGTACTCCGGCTTACGATGAAAGGTGCCTCTTCCCATGGTGGCGATAGTTGTGGTTTTCCCTCGTTTGTCTGAACCAAGCGCAGGACCAAGTCCCCCTCCTGGAAGACCCGGCTTTTCACCCGCCGGCTATGATATCTTCGCAAGTCCTGCTGATATATGGCCGATCTTTCCAAGGCTTGCTCCCTTTGTTCTTCTAACATATCCACGGCGTCTTGCCGGGTTTTCTCGTTCTCTACTTCCACATAAGCTGTCACTCTTGGTGAATCATGAATGATGTCGCTTGGTAATACCGCTTCTGCGCCGTAGACCATGAAGAAAGGTGTCATCTGGGTGGATCGGTTAGGTGTAGTGTTAATACCCCAGACCACGGAAGGAAGTTCTTCAACCCATGCCCCAGCGGCCCGGATACAAGGAACCCTCAGTCTTGGCTTCAATCCACGAAGTAGCTCTTGGTTCGCCCTCTCCACTTGCCCGTTGGCTTGCGGATGTGCCACTGATGCTACATCCAGCCTGATTCCATTGCTGCCACAAAATTTTTCCATCTCTCCAAGGGACATGTTGGTTCCATTGTCGGTAATTATGCTGTGGGGGTATCCGAACCGGTATATAATTCTTTTCAGGAACTTGACTGTTGTGGCCGCTTCGCAATTGGTGACCGGCATAACCTCCACCCATTTGGTAAACTTATCAACAGCCACTAAAAGGTGCGTTTTCTTGCAAGGTGACATATGGAAGGGGCCAACCATGTCCATACCCCAAACAGCAAATGGCCAAGTTAATGGGATGGTCCGTAACTCCATAGCCGGCACATGAGTTTGGCGAGCGTACCTTTGACATCCGTCGCACCTTGCCACTATCCGTTCCGCGTCTGCTAGAGCTGTGAGCCAGAAGAACCCATGTCGATAGGCCTTGGCCACAAGGGACCTTGTGGACGCATGATGCCCGCAATCACCTTCATGGATCTCCTTAAGGATCTGTCGGCCTTCTTCTGGTGTCACACAGCGCAAAAAGACTCCTGCCGCACTTCTCTTGTACAACTCTCCATTGATAATAGCATATCCTTTTGCCCGCCTCACGATTTGTCTTGCTAGTACCTCCTGTTCTGGTAGATCGCCCCGTGATAAGTATGCCAGATATGGCTCTGTCCACTCGGGGACGTCACGTATTGTAGCTACGAGCTCCACGTCCGGGTCTCGATTTGCTAATTCTTCTTCAGACTCGGATTTAACTGACGGTCGCCACAGCTCGTCCAAGAAAACATTAGGTGGAACCGGCTCCCTGCGCGAGCCGAGTCTGGCGAGTGCGTCCGCCGCCTCGTTTTTTCTTCTGTCTATGTGCTCCACTTCATACCCGGAAAAACACCCGGCAACCCTATCAACCTCCCTGCGGTACGCTGCCATAGTGGCGTCCTTCCTGTCCCAGGTTCCTGATACCTGCTGCACCACGAGATCCGAATCTCCAAAGCATCGTATCCTTCTAATGTTCATCTCCTTGGCTACCTTCAAGCCATGCAACAGAGCCTCATACTCGGCCACGTTGTTTGAGCAATCAAAGTGAATCTGCAGCACGTAACTTAGTTTATCCCCCTTTGGCGATGTCAGCGCCACTCCGGCTCCTGACCCCTCGTACTGCTTCGATCCATCGAAGTGCATGGTCCATGACTCGGAACTTGGAACTGCGGTAACCATTCCAGTGTGCGTCCAGTCGTTAACGAAATCAACCAAGGCCTGGGACTTGATTGCCGATCTGGGCTCGTAGCTGATATGATAATCTCCCATCTCTATTGCCCATTTGGCTATTCTGCCCGTTGCATCCGAGTTTCTGATGATATCCGACATTGGTATTGAACTAACCACTGTTATGGGATGTTCTTGGAAATACGGCTTCAACTTCCGGCTGGCCATAAAGACCCCAAACACCAATTTTTGCCAATGCGGGTAACGCTGCTTCGCTTCCGATAACACCTCGCTGACATAGTAAACCGGCCTCTGGACCGGGTAACCTTTCCCATCTTCTTTGCGTTCCACGACAACTACTGCGCTGACGGCTCGGGGACCGGCTGCCACGTACAATAACATAGGCTCTTTAGGACCCGGCGCCGCTAGTACTGGCGCCTCAGATAACTGCTTCTTTAGTGCTTCAAACGCCTCATCTGCCTCCTCATCCCATACGAACTTATCTGATTTTCGCAAAAGCCGATACAAGGGTATTGCCTTTTCTCCAAGCCTGGATATGAACCGGCTCAGGGCTGCCACGCAGCCCGTGAGTTTTTGAACGTGCTTCAAATTTTCCGGTTTCTTCAAATTCTGAATGGCCTTGATTTTATCCGGGTTTGCCTCAATTCCTCTCTCAGAGACTATAAAGCCAAGTAACTTCCCGGCCGGAACTCCGAATACACATTTCGTTGGGTTAAGCTTCATCTGATACCTCCTCAAGTTTTTAAATGTTTCTTTTAAATCATCGATAAATGTCTCTGCCTTCCGGGTCTTAATAACCACATCATCCACATACGCGTGCACGTTACGCCCAATTTGATCCTCGAAGCACTTCTGAATGCACCGCTGGTAAGTTGCGCCCGCATTTTTCAATCCAAACGTCATGGTTTTGTAGCAGAAGGCCCCAAAAGGGGTTATAAATGACGTTTTTTCCCAATCCTCCCTCTTGAGTTTAATCTGGTGGTACCCCGAATATGCGTCCAAGAAACATAGCAAATCGCTTCCGGCTACCGCGTCTATGATTTGGTCTATCCTTGGCAGTGCGAACGGATCCTTTGGGCAATGCTTGTTGAGGCTCGTGAAATCGATGCACATCCTCCATTCATTTGTCTTTTTCATCACTAGAACCGGATTCGCTAACCAGTCCGGGTGAAATACTTCCATGATAAAGCCTGCGGTTAATAGTCGTGCGATTTCCTCACCAATGGCTCTTCTCCTTTCCTCGTTCATTTTTCTCAAACCTTGCTTCACAGGCCTGGCCCTGGGATCCACATGCAAACTGTGCTCTGCCAACTCGGTGGGGATACCCGGCATGTCGCTGGGTGTCCAGGCGAACACATCCGCATTTGAGCGTATGAACTCCACTAGGGCCTTTTCTTGCGCGTCTCCCAAATTGGACCCTATAGTGAACTGCTTGGTGGGGTCTCCCTCCACAAAATCTACTTTCTTGGTGTCTTGAGCCGCCTTAAATTTTACTCTTTCGTCCTCAGAATCTGGTCTTCTCAATGCCGTGCCATCTTCCGGATCCACCTGAGACCGGTAATATTTAAGTTCTTCCTTTCTGCAGGCTTGCTCGGCCATCACCGAATCTCCCTCCTCACACTCTGCTGCTACATCCCGGTTTCCATGGATAGTGATGGTCTGCTTGGGGCCTGGGATTTTTAACTGCAAATATACATAGCACGGCCTAGCCATGAATTTAGCATAAGCTGGTCTTCCGAACAACGCGTGGTAAGGACTGTGCAACCGGACCACCTCAAACGTGAGCCATTCTACCCGATAGTTATCTACCGACTCTCCGAAGGCTACTTCCAGTGTAATTTTTCCTTCGGGGCGCGCCGAATGACCCGGCACGATTCCATGAAAAACCGTCGAACTTTTCTGTAGCTGAGATTCTTTGAGGTTCATGCGCAAGAAGGTTTCCCAATATAGGATGTTGATGCTGCTTCCTCCGTCCATCAATACCTTTCTCAATTCATAACCATTGACTTGTGGCGAGACTACTAACGCCAGGGTTCCGGGGTGCTCTATTCCTTCCGGATGATCCCTTCTGCTCCATGTTACCTCTTGCTCTACCCATCTCAAGTACCCCGGAGTGGCCGAGGAAGCTGAATTCTCTGTCTGTTTTAACACCTTTTTGTCCCTGTTGGAAGTCCCTGTAACATGCACATGATATTGTCCTTTTAAATTGAGCGTACGTACCATACCGATGAAGATACTGATTTGGCCAATCGACACCGCGGATCCGGATTCGAGGTGCTCCGACTCTGGCCCCCAGCCAGAATCGTCTACCATCTTCTCTCCTTTGCTGTTGACGTAGATTTCTCCGACGATGAGGTTCTTCATGCCCTTCCGAGCTTCTCCCGTGATGTAAACACCTTTGGACGCAGGCCCCACGGTGGGCGCCAACTGTCGTGGGATAATCACGGCAGATGTTACCGGGGGTAACTGATCTTGGGGCAAGTCGACACAGGTATTCGGGAGAGGGTTTAGCTCGAAAGAAGACATGGCGGAAAGCAATCTAAGAACCGGAAAACAACTCGCCGGATCTCAATATGAATTATGCTGGATACTCGATAACAGGTGTTACAACTATGACTTGAATCTCTGGCAAACTAAACCTAGGGGCCGGTTTATAAAGCACCCGTACACCCCTAACTTGCCCTCCAAGGCACATCTTGAGTCCTACTCGAACTCCACATACAATCCCTAACTTCCCTTACCGCAGCCCACAATCCGGGTTACAAATCTTACAAGCCTTTGGGCCTTCCAGTAATCTCTTTACCCCAAACCGGATATCACTCAGCACACCTCGGGCCGGATTATATCTTGAAGTGGGCCTACCGGGTTACTATCCCCCCATCACACCACATCCCAGATGGTCTCATGGAAAGGACGCGTGAGGAATTCTGCTCTCTCAAACAGGGCAAGCTGGACGTCCTCGGCTACCAGAACGAGTTCAATCGTCTCGCTCGATACGCTGGTGACGAGGTGTCCACTGAAGCCAAGAAGATGGCAAGGTTCCGCCGAGGTTTTAACCCGGAACTGAAGTACGCTCTCACCAACATCAAGTGCAAGGACTTCGTGGAGCTCGTGAACACCGCGCTCAATGAGGAGAATGGGCGCAAGGCGTTCGAAGAGTCCCGCAAGCACTCGCGTGAGGGTGGTTCCTCCTCCAACATGACCACCCCTCCGCAGAAGCGCCGCATCTGGGTGCCAAATGGTGCTGTCACTCGGGCTCCAAATGCCCAAGCTTCTCCAGGCTTTGGTCCCCGCCCACCCAACCCATCTCAGATGCAGGGTCAAAGGATTCCAATGGGGCAGCCAAGGCCAGGTCTTCCTCGTGTCGTCACTTGCTTCAAGTGCAAGGAGACTGGACACTACGCTGATAAGTGCACTCAGATGCAGCTACCTCCACCACCTCCTCGCCCCAACACCAACCAGGCAATGGTTCGTGCTCCTCCGACTAAAGCCTTCAACTCCAACAACAGGCCTGTCGGGAGGACCGCGAGGGTGAACCATATCAAGGCCGACAAAGCTGAGGAAGCTGCTGACGTCGTTCTCGGTATATTACCCGTAAACTCTATTCCAGCTAAAGTGTTGTTTGATACTGGAGCATCGCATTCTTTTGTGTCAAAGATTTTTGCAAAAGCATACAACCTAGTTCTGGTTCCGCTAAGCAATCAAATGACTGTTCACTCTCCGGGACCGCAAATGTTGACTTCCAAGATAAGCATGGACAATCAGATCCTAATTGGAGGTCGCATATTCCTTGCTTCACTCATGTTGCTGGGAAATTCTGACATTGATGTCATTCTGGGTATGGATTGGTTGAAGACCCACAAAGCTAAAATTGACTGTGCTCAAAAGTCAATAACTCTCTCCCACACTTCAGGCCAGATAGTCTATTCTCCATATGGATCAAGTTCTGTTCAGCTGTTCAACCTCGATGCCAAACCCCTTCCTGCAATTGAAAATGTTCCGGTGGTTTGTGAATTCCCTGACGTCTTTCCAGAAGAGTTGCCAGGGATGCCTCCGGACAGAGCAGTTGAGTTCGTGATCGAGCTTGAGCCAGGTACTGCTCCAATCTCTAAGCATCCATACAAGATAGCTCCTCCTGAACTGAAATTGTTGAAGGAGCAAATCGATATGTACATGGAGAAAGGTTACATTCAACCTAGTTCCTCCGCTTGGGGTTGCTGTAACATCCCAAGTATGAAAACTCCCCTTAGAATGATTGATTTCTTGTTTATTAAAGTATTGCATCATGTCATCATGTTGTTTGTATTTGTTTCTTATTTGTTGCATTTGTTTTCCACTGTTTTCACAACTCAAATTCAAACCTTACTCAAACAATGTTTTCATACTTGTTCTGTTACAACTTTTGGAATAAAAATAACAAATGAAAACAACCAAATTGTTCCATTTTATTCCATGTTGATCACTCCTTAAATTGTTGGTTTTAATCAAACAATTAATTCAATCAATTAATTGCAAATTCAAATCAACTCTTCAAAACATCAATCAGCTTGAGTTTATAACAAATCTCCAAAACAATCAAACTCTTTTTAATCACTTTAATCAATAGGGTTCACCCTATTAAAAATCCTTGTTTTCAATATTAATCTGTTAATTTCTAATTTGTTCAATTCAAACCAAATGTGTTTCAAACAGAACCATTTTTGAAATTATAAACATGAACAAGCCACTCAACTAATTTTACTCAAATCATGTTGGATCACCTTTTTAAAGTGTGGGTTTTAATAATCCTTTTAATACTCAAAAAACACTCAAATTTGGCTTATTTCCAAACAGCACCACAAATTCAAATATTTGGAAATTCAAACTTGTCATTTGTTTGTAATTAACACTAGGAGCACACCCTATTTTTTTCTCTGAATTTTTTCCTAACCCTAAAGGCCTCCTTTTTCTTCCAATTGGTTTTCAGCAAAAAAAAATAAAACAGAACAAAATAATAAAAACCACAGCGAGCAGCAGCTAACTACCCTATCTACCGCCTGGCCCAGCCCACCTAGCCCCTACAGCGCGCAGCCAGCCCAGCTTCCACTTACCGGTTCGAGGAGATCGCTTCTTCGTCTTGTTTCTGTACGGCAAGCATCTCACGCACGCCACGGCAGCACAGTGGCATGTCGACGGCGATCCGCCACCCTAGCCCCCTACAAATAGCCCTAGGGCCCTCTCTAGCCTGCCCTAACCCTAGGCCACTACTTTCCCCTCGCGCCGCCGTTGTTTCTCTCTCGCTCCCGGTGACAGGGGGATGCTAACCCGGTATGCCAAGCTCTGAGGAAATAACCCGGCCCGAAGGATGGCGTGCAGGATTCGGCTAAGAATAAAGAAGTTTGTGGAGGCCCAAACTTGTGGGCTTAACAGCCCGGGTTATGGGCCATTGTAAAGGAAAGTTATGGTTAGTGCGCCGTGTTCATGTAGGATCCAGAATATGCCTTGCCGAATAAGTTAGGGGGTACGGGTGCTTTATAAACCGACCTCCGGGTATAGATTGAGAGAGAGATCTGAGAACCTTAGCAATATCGTGTGGTATCGAGTATCCAGTGTAAACCCTAATCGAGTTATTGTATCGAGAATAGAGATCCGGCGACTTCGATTGCCGGCTGTCAGATCAAGTTATACCATGTCTTCCCTTGAGCTAAACCCTCTCCCGAACGCCTGTGTCGACTTGCCCCAAGATCAGTTACCCCTGGTAACATCTGCCGTGATTATCCCACGACAGTTGGCGCCCACCGTGGGGCCTGCGTCCAAAGGTGTTTACATCACGGGAGAAGCTCGGAAGGGCATGGAGGATCTTGTCATTGGCGAAATCTACATCGACCACGAAGAAGAAAAGTCGGTGGACGATCCCGGCTGGGGGCCAGAATCGGATCACCTCGAGTCCGGGTTTATATTGACGATCGGCCGGATCAATATCTTCGTCGACACGGTACGAACGACTAACTTAAAAGGACAATATCATGTGCATACTACAGGAACTTCTAGCAGGAACAAAGAGACATCAAAGCAAGCGGCAAATTCGGTTTCATCAGCCGCGCCGGGATATCTTAGATGGGCAGAACAAGAGATAACGTGGAGTAGAAGAGATCATCCGGAAAAGGTGGAGCGTCCAAGAGTCTTGGCGTTGGTGGTCGCTCCACAGGTTAATGGTTACGAGCTGAAGAAGGTCCTGATGGACGGTGGAAGTAGCATCAACATCCTTTATTGGGAGACCTTCTTACGGATGAGTCTCAAAGAGTCCCAGCTGCAGAAAAGTTCAACAATCTTTCACGGGATCATACCGGGTCACTCGGCGAGCCCCGAGGGAAGGATCACCTTGGAAGTTGCTTTTGGGGAATCGACGGATAATTATCGAGTGGAGTGGCTCACGTTCGAGGTGGTCAAGTTGCGCAGTCCTTACCACGCGCTGTTGGGGAGGCCGGCTTACGCCCAATTCATGGCTAGGCCGTGCTACGTGTATTTGCAGCTGAAAATCCCGGGTCCTAAACGGGCCATCACTATACATGGGAACCGGGATATAGCGGCCGAGTGCGACGAAGGAGATTCAGTTATGGCCGAGCAGGCATGCAGGAAGGAAGAGCTCGAATATTACCGGTCTCAAGTAAACCCGGACGATAGAACAGCCTTGAAAAAGCCGAATACTGAGGATGAGAGAGCAAAATTCAAGGCAGCGCAAGACACCAAGAAGATAGATTTTGTCGAAGGGGATTCTACTAAGCAGTTTACCATAGGGTCTAACCTGGGAAAAGAGCAGGAGGGAGCGCTCGTGGAGTTCATTCGCTCGAATGCAGATGTGTTTGCCTGGACACCCAGCGACATGCCGGGTATCCCTACAGAATTGGCTGAGCACAGTTTGCATGTGGATCCCAAGTCCAGGCCCGTGAAACAAGGTTTGAGGAAAATGAATGAGGAAAGAAGGAAAGCTATAGGCGAAGAGATCGCTCGGCTACTGGCAGCCGGCTTTATCATGGAAGTATTTCACCCGGATTGGTTGGCTAACCCGGTTCTGGTGATGAAAAAGACCAACGAGTGGAGGATGTGCATTGACTTCACTAGTCTTAACAAGCATTGCCCAAAGGATCCGTTCGCGCTCCCAAGGATAGATCAGATTATAGACGCAGTAGCTGGAAGCGATCTGTTATGCTTCCTGGATGCATATTCCGGGTATCATCAGATTAAGCTCAAAAGGGAGGATTGGGAGAAAACATCGTTCATAACCCCGTTTGGGGCCTTTTGTTATAAAACTATGACATTTGGGTTGAAGAACGCTGGCGCAACTTACCAACGGTGTATTCAAAAGTGCTTTGAGGACCAAATCGGACGTAACGTCCATGCTTATGTGGATGACGTGGTCATCAAGACCAGGAAGGCGGAGACATTTATCGCTGATCTAAAGGAGACATTCAAAAACCTGAGGAGGTACCAGATGAAGCTTAATCCAACGAAGTGCGTGTTCGGAGTTCCGGCTGGGAAATTACTCGGCTTCATAGTTTCCGAGAGAGGAATTGAGGCAAATCCAGATAAAATCAAGGCAATCCAGAGTTTGAAAAAGCCGGAGAACTTGAAGCATGTTCAAAAGCTCACGGGCTGTGTAGCAGCCTTGAGCCGGTTCATATCTAGACTCGGAGAAAAAGCAATACCCTTGTATCGGCTCTTGCGAAAATCGGATAAATTCGTATGGGACGAAGAGGCAGATGAAGCGTTTGAAGCACTAAAGAAGCAATTATCTGAAGCACCAGTACTAGCGGCGCCGGGTCCTAAAGAGCCTATGTTGCTATACGTGGCAGCTGGCCCCCGAGCCGTTAGCGCAGTGGTTGTCGTGGAACGCAAAGAGGACGGGAAAGGTTACCCGGTTCAGAGACCGGTTTATTACGTCAGTGAGGTGTTATCAGAAGCAAAGCAGCGCTATCCGCATTGGCAAAAGCTGGTGTTCGGGGTCTTTATGGCTAGCCGGAAGTTGAAGCCGTATTTCCAAGAGCATCCGATAACAGTGGTTAGTTCAATACCAATGTCGGATATCATCAGAAACTCGGACGCGACGGGAAGAATAGCCAAATGGGCGATAGAGATGGGGGATTATCATATCAACTACGAACCCAGGTCAGCAATCAAGTCTCAAGCTTTAGTTGATTTCGTTAACGATTGGACACATACAGGCATGACTGCAACGGTTCCAAATTCCGAGTCATGGGTCATGCACTTCGACGGATCAAAGCAGTACGAGGGATCAGGAGCTGGGGTGGTGCTAACATCACCCAAAGGGGACAAATTGAGTTACGTGCTACAAATTCACTTCGACTGTTCCAACAACGGTGCCGAGTATGAGGCCTTATTGCATGGCTTAAAGGTAGCCAAGGAGATGAGCATCAAGAGGATACGGTGCTTCGGAGACTCAGACCTTGTGGTACAGCAGGTGTCGGGAACGTGGGACAGAAAGGACGCAACTATGGCGGCATACCGCAGGGAAGTTGATAGGGTAGCAGGATGTTTTTCCGGGTATGAGGTGGAGCATATAGACAGAAGAAATAACGAGGCAGCCGACGCCCTCGCCAGACTCGGCTCGCGCAGAGAGCCGGTTCCACCTAACGTTTTCCTGGACGAATTATGGCGACCATCAGTTAAAATCGAGTCAGAGGAGGAATTGGCAAATCAAGACTCGGATTCAGGGCTCGTAGCCACTGTACGTACTATTCCCGAGTGGACAGAACCGTTTTTGGCCTACCTATCACGAGGTGAGTTGCCACAACAGGAGGTGTTAGCAAGGCAAATTTTGAGGCGAGCAAAGGGGTACTCTATCATCAATGGGGAATTGTACAAAAGAAGTGCGGCAGGAGTCTTTTTGCGCTGCGTGGCGCCGGAAGAAGGCAGACAGATTCTCAAGGAAATCCATGAAGGCGACTGTGGGCATTATGCGTCCACAAGGTCTCTTGTGGCTAAAGCTTATCGGCACGGGTTTTTCTGGCTCACGGCCCTAACGGATGCGGAGCGATTGGTAGCAAGGTGTGACGGATGTCAAAGGTACGCTCGCCAAACCCACGTGTCGGCTATGGAGTTGCGGACTATCCCGTTAACTTGGCCGTTTGCCGTCTGGGGTATGGACATGGTTGGCCCCTTCCATATGTCACCATGCAAGAAAACACATCTTTTGGTGGCTATTGATAAGTTTACCAAGTGGGTTGAGGTTATGCCAGTTACTAATTGCGAAGCAGCTACAGCAGTCAAGTTCCTGAAAAGGATTATCTACCGGTTTGGGTATCCCCACAGCATAATTACCGACAATGGAACCAACATGTCCCTTGGTGAGATGGAGAAATTTTGCGGCAACAATGGAATCCGCCTCGATGTGGCATCGGTGGCTCATCCCCAGGCCAATGGACAAGTGGAGAGGGCAAACCAAGAATTGCTTCGCGGATTAAAACCACGATTGCGAGTTCCCTGTGTCAGGGCCGCTGGTGCATGGGTTGAGGAACTTCCGTCTGTGGTTTGGGGTATCAACACTACACCTAACAGATCCACTCAGGTGACACCCTTCTTCATGGTCTATGGTGCGGAAGCAGTGTTACCAAATGATATTATTCACGATTCGCCCAGAGTATCAGCTTACGTCGAAGTAGAGAACGAAAAAACCCGGCAGGACGCCGTAGATATGTTAGAAGAACAAAGAGAACAAGCCCTGGAAAGATCAGCCATATATCAGCAAGATCTACGGAGGTATCATAGCCGGCGTGTGAAGACCCGGGTATTCCAGGAAGGAGATTTGGTTCTGCGTCTGGTACAGTCAAACGAAGGAAAACACAAATTATCACCACCATGGGAAGGACCATTTATCATAAGCCGGAGCCTACATAACGGATCATATTATTTGATAGATGCAAGGGAAGAGTCGGCTACAGTCAATGACACCGCACACACCACTTCATCTATGCTAGAAAGAGATAGACCATGGAACGTGGCTCAGCTGCGTCCGTATTATACTTAGTAAAGACTATATTGGCAAGTGGAGTTACACGATGTAATAGGCAGCAGGTTTTCTGACGTACTCTTTTCCTATCCAGGGCACCTTTGGGGACTGGACGGGTTTTTAATGAGGCGGCTTGCTGACCTACATTTTTCATATCAAGTAAAGAGATGGTTATCAAGAAAAGAGATGGTTGTTATCAGTTTTTCATATCAAGTAAAGAGATGGTTATCAAGAAAAGAGATGGTTGTTATCAGGTTATGTATTCTCAGTACGATGCGTATATCTAGGTCTTGGGGGCTGATCGCTTAAATAGCACAGTTACAAACTCAAAGACCCGGCCATGATGCCTATGAGTTATAAGGGCCGATTACTCGCAAACGAGTACGGCTACAATCTTATAACCGGACAAAGAAGTCCAAATTTCTTGGCTACTCTTACTTAAGCTCGATGTGACTCGCATTAAAGTGGCATGATTTGTTCGCTTACGATGGCAGTTAGTCATGAAACCCGTCGGGAATTGGCTGGCTACGTCTTCGTATTGATGTAACAACATGGTATCCACGCGAAAGCCGGCTTACAGTACAAGACAGTCAAAAGGGTCATCTAAACCACAAGTTATGCAGAGTACAAGGCTGAATAGCTGGAAACTCAATGACTATTAAGCATACTTCAAAACCGATGTGAAACAACTCATGGATCTTTGTGAAAATAGCAATAAGCATTTTGTTGCCTTTTCAAGATCAAGTGTCCTAGGCTCGGCAATCCGGGCCCGGTAGCTTGAAATCTTGAAAAGAACTGGCTTACTTGTATAGTTGCAAAAATCCAAATATCCGAGTCTTGGGGACTTGGGGACTTCGAAGCAAAATCCGCTTGTCAATACCCATGAGACCCGGAAATTGAGTTTTCACAAAAGGAGCAATAAATAAAACCAGATATCGAGAACAGATGAGCTTAAACTTACAAAGGTCGGAACAGGCATCGAGTATATCAAGGCCTTAGTGTGCATTACAAAATACTGGTGAAAAAATATCAAAGGTGCACAGGCGCACCGCTTAAAAAATGACTGTTTCAAAAAGTATGTCGACCGACTGACGCTTAAGAAGAGGCATCGGAAACCATATATCACTCGGCGCCCATCTTGGCCTTACCCTTGCCATCATTGGTGGTAGCAGCAACACCCGGATCGGCGGCGCCAGCCCCTGCAGGGGGCGGAACGACTGATGTTGAGGCAGCAGGAGCAGAGCCGGCTTCAGCTTGTTTCTTGGCAGCCTCCGCCCTTATCGCAGCAGCTTCCTCCTTCCACCGGGCCAGCATGTCATAAGGCTCAGGAAGATCCGACTTAATTGCTTTGTCGGCAGAATCATATGCTGGAACAAGTATGTTAACATCCAGTTCATCAGCAATTACGCTGGCCGGGTAACGGACCTCCTTCTGGACGGCCTGGAAATCCTTTACTGAAAACTTGGATCCGTCAAGCTTGAACTCTGGGAAGCCCCCCATAAGCTTCGCTAACTCGAGCTTGGGGAGATAAGCTTTCGCAAGCGCAAGCCCCCGGGTCACTCCAACCCGGCAAGATGAGCGCTTCCAGTGCCGAATCCACTCGGGAACAGTGGATAGGGCGTCCAACAGCCTCCTCAGGTCAACATGTCCTCTACCCGGACACCGTAACTCGTCAAGGATCCATCTGGTCCCGGCACATAGCTGCCGGATAGCACTCTTTATGGTTTTCAGTTTGGCAATGTCATCTTCGTCCGGCATGGCTTCGTCCGGGCCTGAAGTAAAATGAAGATATAAGTCGGACAACTTTTGCTGTTTGTCAAAAGGATAAAACCGGAGAAGGAAGCATACCAAGCAAAGAACGATAGGTGTCAGATATTTCGACGGAAAGGCTTGTCAGGTCATCTTCGGCTTGGTGAGCCCTTCTTCGGTACTTCTTCATTAATTGCCTGTTCCTCCTGGCTTCAGCCTCTGCTGCTTCACGTAAAGATATCTCCTTTTCAACGAGCTTGGCGGCGTCCGCAAGTTTCTCCTCGTATTGAGTCACGTAAGACTGCATGGATGTTAAGAAAGCATTGGTCAGGTAGAAGAGCACAGTTATCAGTCATTGGTATAATAAAAGTACCGAGCAAGTCATGAATGAACTCCCTCGGAACTTGGGGACTGGACAAAGGTACAAGCAACATCAATCAAACTTACCTCGTGTTTGGTTATCAAAGACCCCAAGATATTTTCCTCGTTAGCCCTTAAGGCGCGCAGGGTCTCTAGCATCTGGGCAAAAGTTAACTCCTCGGAGCGAGTCCCGGAAGAGCCGGCAGCTTGATCATCTGGTAGGGGGGTTCCCCTTGCATTTGGAGTGGAGACCCGGACAGTCTGAGTGTCCGGGTTGGGACGGCTCATCTTTGTATCTAGAATTTCTATCTCTTCGTCTACTGGTTCCGATAAGGAAGGAGATCCGACGGTTTGGGAAAGTGGATTGTTCAGAGGGCCTTGTTCCCGGTTAGTGGCCGCATCACTACCAGTTGCGGCGTCTGCGGCGTCAGTCGGCTTCTCCACCTGGGAGTTATCCGTTTCTGTGTTTTCCGGGTCACTGACGGTGACCTGAGCACTGAAAGAAAGACGAAAAAAGGCAGTTATTAATGATGACGGTGGCTCGGATGAAAGTTCGCTAGAGGCAAAAAGAAATAGTAAGGCAAAAACTTACCCGGCATTTACGGTGTAATCCGATGGGAGCTCGCCACTTGAAGTAGATGAGGTATTCGCAGGAACCACTAATGGAACCCGGAATTGCCCGGCACGTGGGTGGTTAGGAGAAGGGTGGCGCTGAGGAGAGTTGGAAGAGCGAGATGGAGGAGCACTGCCACGAGGGACCGAGGGGGCGGAAATGCCCGGGTTAAGTGGATCTTCACCTGGGGAGCTCCGAGTTACCCTGCGCTTGGCTGGGAGGGAATCCTTCAAACATGATGAATTTGATAATTGATGGTTAAGTCGTCGCATGACGTCAAAGGACTAAGGTTCAGAGGATAATGAGGAAAAAGGAACCTTGGACACTGTCCCCCTGCCTTTCCTCTTGGCCCCGACTGTTGCCTCTGGGTCAGACTCGGTTCTCTCCGGGTCGTCTTCATTGTTTCCACCCTCGTCTTCTAGCCCTGCGAACCGGGTGTGCATTCATTGGAAAAAAGACAGACGAGAGGAAAGTAATGCAAGTAAAAATATGCAGATCCTGAGTGAATACCTTCACTATCGTCAGTCGCTTCGTCCTCCTCTTCCGGGTCTCTGGAGGGGGGGAGTGGTTCAACTCTCCAGAAAGGGTCATCAGCCTGAGGTAAAAAGATAAGATTAAAGGCTTAGAAGCAGTATCGAGTTGAAATGCGGAAACAAGCTATGAGCGCCGGGTATTACCGCTGGAGCTGGATTTTCCCGGGTAAACGGAGGTAACCCGGAGATACCCTTTATCGCCTCCAGCTTCTCCGCCAAGAAGCCCTTGATAGTCTTTATAGTATCACCGGTCGCAAAGCTCTTGGTGGAGTAGCGGAGCGCGTCTGTGGTGTGCCCCGAGTACTCGCACATCAATTTGGCGCGAACGGAATTAGGTTGGATTCGGAAATCGACCCAAGTTTTTATTAAATTGAGCCCTAGGAGGCCCTGGGCTGAGAGAATGGCTATCTTGGCTAGCGAAGGAAGGATTGCCTCCCTGTCTGAGTCTGATGCGAAGGCATTGAAAGACTCGGAGAGCTTGAGGGGGGCCTCTGAGTAACCCGGCAGCTTCTTTTCGCTGTCGGGGGAGGTATCGTGGCAGTAAAAGAAGGATAGCTGCCAATGTTTAACGTGGGAGTGCAGGTTGAGGGTTGGCATCAGAGAATTCTTACGGCGTTGGATAGATACCCCGCCGCAAGTGAGAAGCGCTCCGTCGCCGCTTTCGCGGCACGGCTTGCACTGGAATAACTCAATGAAAAGAGTCAGACTCGGTGGCATGCACAAGTACGACTCAGATAGAACAATGAAGTGGGTAATGTTTAACATGGAGTTAGGCCCTATGTCAAACACCCGAAGTCCATAATGATCTAAGACCTCCCTAAAGAAAGGATGACCCGGAGGACGAAATCCCCGGGTCACGTGGTCAACGAAGCAGATTACCTCGTTTTCTTCGGGGGTGGGACGAGTCTCATTACCCGGGACCCTCCAGTGGATGTCTTTTTGAGAAGGGAGGGTTCCTAATTCGGCTAGCTCGTCCAATTTGGCTTTGGTGGTTGTGGAACGCCCCCAGTTGGCAGATATGGTTTGGGTGGTCCTTGTCGGAGCCGGCTGTTTCCCTTGTCGCTTGGGAGCCATGGGGCCAGCCTGCAAAACATAAAGAGAAGAGGCGTGTGAAATAAGACCCGGGAATACTGAGGCATCCGAATATAAAAGTATCAAGAAGGTGCGAAGTCGAGAACTGTCCGGGTATTGAGCACACTTGTGAAATTGTTGGTCACTTACATAGGGAAAGGTATTCGGGGATGACGGATGGTTGCCCATATTTATATCGCAAATGAAATGGCTGGAAAAGGAGGGTTTTTCCGGGTGTTAATGCAATAGGCGGAAAATTGAGGAGGACCGGATCTAGATGGAAATGCTTGCGGATGATTTTTAAGTAAAATTGGTAATCAATGAGGGTTGGAGGATCATTTGTGACTATAGGGCAGATGATTAAAGGAGTTGGCAAGCCTCGAGTCGATCTAGTTTGGTGCAATCGGACAAATGACTTGCGGGTTGACCTAGATCCGATCTTGGGTAAATTGAAAGTTATGAGGATTGATTGACTGGTTGCGAGGAGCTTACCGGGGAGATTGGAGTCTAATACGATGGCGACGGGCGGCGTGGCTCGAATGAGAGGAACGGAGGAGCAACGATGACACTTGATGGTGGCGTAAGGCGATTCAAGGGCGGGCGCGGTCGCTGGTGAGCTTGCGTTGGTGACCTGTGCGAGCTCCTCACGATGGTGTCGCGAGGGTGTTGGGAGCAAGGAAGAAGAGGGGAAGTTGTGGCGTGGTGAGAGGCTTAGGGTTGCCCATTAAGTACTATTTATAAGGCAAGGGGTGAGCCTATCCTAACGGCCAGTAGCCGGAAACCGCGGGGTAAAGGTTATCAGCGAAGATCTTGCGGGATATGCGTTGAGTATTGAGCGAGGCATTGGGACAGAAGAAGGAAAGGATTAGCCCGGCAATGACGGGACTGATTATCGAGCATGAGATCTTGGCATTTTTGTGGTAGTCTGGACCTGGGAATTTGAACCTAAATATCTGGAGGCCAAATCCGGGTTATCACATGGCCACCATGGAGTGAGGCCTAGCCGAATATCAAAACATCTTAACCCGGTCTTCATACGCCCGTATGATCTATATCTTTGCAGGGAATAGCAAGCGCTTCAAGGAGATCCATGAAGCCCAGGCTATTCTGGGGACTACTGACAGGGGGATGCTAACCCGGTATGCCAAGCTCTGAGGAAATAACCCGGCCCGAAGGATGGCGTGCAGGATTCGGCTCAGAATAAAGAAGTTTGTGGAGGCCCAAACTTGTGGGCTTAACAGCCCGGGTTATGGGCCATTGTAAAGGAAAGTTATGGTTAGTGCGCCGTGTTCATGTAGGATCCAGAATATGCCTTGCCGAATAAGTTAGGGGGGTACGGGTGCTTTATAAACCGACCTCCGGGTATAGATTGAGAGAGAGATCTGAGAACCTTAGCAATATCGTGTGGTATCGAGTATCCAGTGTAAACCCTAATCGAGTTATTGTATCGAGAATAGAGATCCGGCGACTTCGATTGCCGGCTGTCAGATCAAGTTATACCATGTCTTCCCTTGAGCTAAACCCTCTCCCGAACGCCTGTATCGACTTGCCCCAAGATCAGTTACCCCTGGTAACATCTGCCGTGATTATCCCACGACACCCGGCGAAACCAGCCTCTGAACCTCACCGCTGCAACCCCGTCGCCACCTCACTGTCTAATTCCGGCGATCGACGCCTCCGTTGCCTCGAGGCGTGAGCTAGCGAAGGGAACGGAGCTACCACAACTCCAGCTACGCCCTCGACCTCTCATCACCCCCGGAGCCCCACGATTTCCACGCCGCCGAGCACTCCTCTGTCGCCGGCCACCGTGGCCTTCTTCTCTGAAGCCGAGCTCGCCGCCGTCGCAGGAGGCCACCGTCGACCACGCTGAACGCGGGAACGACGTCGCCACTCCTTCCCCTACTCGATGAACACCTGCGGGAGCCCAGAGCGCTGCTGAGTCATCGCTGTCATCCACGCCATCGCCGCCGGCCGTGAACTCCCTCGCGCCGCTGCCACCTCTACAGCCGCGGTGAGCCTCCACCGTGCTCCTCCTCCCTCCCTCTCTGTCGTGTTCGCAAGCCCGCGTGCATCCAGTACAGAAGCGAGCACAACATCCACGCGCTTCGTTCCGTTGATCGCCGGCGAGCTTCCTGTGTTTCTGTCAGCCGTGGAAACAATCCGTCGTCAGTTAAACTTCAGTAACACTTGGCGTTGAACCTTAACCAGTCTGCATCTGTATCTCTGTCGAGCGAACGCACACAACACACTTGGTTCAGGCAGCGAACGCGCAAGCGAGCCGTCGTGGGTTCGAGCCCCCGACGCGCACCTTTTTTGGAGAATTTTCTCCCCGTAGCGGCCCACCCGTCAGCGGGCCTGGTTGCCACGCGGGCGTGCACTGCGCCACGTTGGCCCTGGCCCACGCAGCAGAGGCTGCGTGTAGATGCCACCCCCGTAACAAAAGTATAAAACGTTTTCTGTTTCTTTTTAAATAACAGATTAAAGCATAAAACTTCAAAAATCAATAACTATTAATCTATGCATCCAATAAATAAAACTTGTATATGTTTTCTGTTCAAAATTTCCTAATCTTTCCAAATAACTTATTTGTGTTCTGTTTTGAGTTTTCAAAATGCATTTAAATTTCAAATTTGATTAATTCAAATGTAAATTGCAATAATTCATACTAATTCCAAATAGGGCAAATAAAATATGTTTTTCACACCTTTTTGAATGTTCTATTCAAATATAAAGTTTGTTTCCTGGTTTGAACAATTTAAATTGCCTAAAAATTTTAATTCTTGTTTAATTCAATTAAAACTTGTTTAATATTGTGTAATTCATAATTAAATAATCCAAGGTCCAATTTCAAAATGTGAAACATGTAATCCAACTAAAATTTGATAACCTTTTCAAATATAAATTTTGTTAATGGTTTTGCACACTTTAACTTGATGAAAACAACAATTGTTTGTGTGACATCTTTAAGTAACCAAATTTTCCAAACTTAATCAATGATTTCCAAAACTTGTTCCAATCCTTTTTCCCTTGCATCTATCATTGTTATTTGTTGTTATTTTGTTGTTATCATCATGCATGCATCATGTTTAACCACTTACACTTGTTAATCAAATGTAGATCATTGTTTCAACCTTAACCATTTGCATCCATATGCAATTCACATTGCATATGGGTCCAATTAACTTGTGTTATCTTGTCAAGTAATTTATTCTGATGCATCTATTAACTTGACATGCATCATCCCATGATTGTGCACTATGCCACGATATTGATTGTCTACCTTTTCTGCATTGTCTGTTTGCTTCTTATCGGATAAACGGCGACGTTGAGACCGACGATACTTACGACACCCCTTCTAAGGAGTTAGCTCAGTACCAGGCTACTGGGTTTGCAGGCAAGTTATCACTCACATGAACCACCGTGTTCCTTTCAACATTGGTTACCGATACTTTCCGTTGTTCTTTTCTGCTAGCCTTAGTAGTAGTTGTTCTGTTACGAACCTATCACATGAATCCCTTAAACCTGATATTGCCTCATCTCCCGTCCTACAACCCATTGTTGAGCCAGTGTCTTACTAGCATGCTTAGGTTGCTTTTGCTCGAGTCTGTTATCCGTTACTTCCTGTTACTATCTCTATTACGTTGTGGGGGCTCGATGTTTAATCAATCAATCATGCTAATGTTACTATTAATAATAAATTTGATGATAAGGCACCGGCAGGAGGCCCTGTGTGGTTTTGAGGCCTGCTAGTGTCGACCCTAATAGGAAAAGGGTCTTGTCTACTGATCCATGATGAGCGCACTACCCGCATTTGGGAAGCGAGTATGGGCGCCCCCCTCAACTTGACCTGATTCGCATCTCGTCCAAATCGCCTCATTTAGTTCGTGTTTTCCATTTGCCGCATGCATGTTTTTGCGAGCCCAGGCCAGGGTGGAACTTTTGTAGTCGGCATATAGGGGGACACGGTCTTAGAGTGCTATGAGGGTCCCTTTTCTTCGGGGCTTGATTAGCCGTGCGCCCAAGGTTCTTTGGGCTTGATGCGAAGAATGGTTGGTTGTGTTGAGTACCCCGCTTGGTGGAAGGGCCTTTCCATCTGGCGGGTTATTCATGAGTGTACGGCCAAATTGGTGCAACCCTGCAGGGATAATCTTCTCGAGAAGCCGTGTTTTCCGCGGTTATGGATTACTTGGTGAAAGTACTGGCTAACAAGTACTCAGGACAACTTAAACATAATGATCAAACATGTTACACCCAATGATTAATAACTTGACTAGTAATAGGTCGATGACACAATAACTTGATTCACCTTTATTACAACTGTGTGAGTTATCCTCGGATCGCTTCTTTGGATAAGGGGCGAGATCCAGGATGGGTTTGTTTGAAGTTATCTTTCAGTTGGTTACAATCCTCGATCTTATCTCCTTTCTGTTAGCCGGAAGTGGTAGAATCTCTGTAGTTGGTTAGCGCAGCCAGTTGCAGCCTCTTTTATATCCCCTCTCTTCCGTTGAACCCAAAGCATCTGTGCTTGGTGTTGACGGGTTACACTTTGGTGAACTGTGAGTCTTGCTTGCCAGTACGTTTATGTACTGACCCCTTTGGGGCTGTGGTTTCCGCAGACCGACGTTTCCGAGGATCTACATGGTGGCTACTACGTGGATCATGACGAGACTGCTGACGAGTAGATAGCGGACCCGGGCAGGATCCGAGACTTCGTGGATGGGCTCCGTCTGTTTGTTTCCGGCCTCTTAGGCCTATTTGGTTCTTGTCTGTACTCAGACATGTTGAATGCTTCCGCTGTATTGTAATGATGAGTTGTTGGGACATGTGTCCTCTGAATGATTGTATTTGCTATCTCTGCTCTAATGAGAGCCATTTGCAACTTATTTCAATCTTTTGTGTCGTAGAGATCTGTTGTGATATCAGTTGTTCAACGCCGTTGACGTACCCTGTGTGTATGGTGTGAAGTACGTCGACGGAAGTGCCTTTGATCTCTAGTGGATAGTTTACATCGACGATGGAATAGCAGGGCTTGTGTTGTCGCGCATAAGCGCAGGCCTACCAGGAAGCTGGGACGTGGGAGCAGTTATGCCCCATAATCCAAGCATCTGCTATCCAGTTCGTACGGTGAGTATCCCCTAGAAATCAGGGTGCGACAAATGGTATCAGAGCCTGTCTGCCTGTAGGATCCCTTTTTACTGGTCGCAGTTGAGTCTAGAAACTATTTTGTAGCTATATAGGAAAAATGAAACGTGAGAGTAGGAATTCTGTTCTTTTTCTTATTTTCCCCACCCTCCCTCCCTTTTCTGGTAAGGAAGTGCAACGTTGATTTCTCCCTTCTCATCTAAACTTTCAAGTTAGGATTTCACGTGTTTTGGGTTCTCCGTAGTACCTCAGGAATCTTGGTCTCGTTTTCCCGGTGTTGCTTCAATATCATGTTCTTCTAAACATTTCCTTTTCGTCCATTGAAATCTTGTTGTTGTTTTCTACTTCATTTCTTCTACCGGCGTCAAGTTAACTTCCCAAATATCAAATCTATCTGTCCAGAGAGGTTCTTGTTGTTGTTGTTGTTGTTTTTCATTCCTCAAGCAACACATTCCAAATAGTCTATTCTCCATATGGATCAAGTTCTGTTTTAATCAAGTTTTCCCCGTTCATCTACTAAACTCTATTCCAGCTAAAGTGTTGTTTCATACCGGAGCATCACATTCCTTTGTGTCAACAATCTTTTCCACAACATACAACCTAATTCTGGTTCCACTAAGCAATCAAAACTCTGTTCACTCCCCGGGATCTCAAATGTTGACTTCCAAGATAAGTAAGAACAATCCAATTCTAATGGGAGGCCACATATTCCTCGTTACTCTCATGTTGATGATTCTGACATTGATGTTATTCTTGGTGTTGCATTGATGTCAATAACTCTGTTCCACACTTATTACAGATAGTCTATTCTCCAAATGAATCAAATTCTGTTCAATTATACACCTTCCATACAAAACATCTCCCTTTACTTCAAAATGTTCCGGTGGTTTCCTAATTCCCTGACGTCAACCCAAGAAGGTTCCGGACCTTTCTTTTCTCAGTAGGAATCTCGGGGCGCGATTCCTTCAAGGGGGGGCGTTTTGTAACATCCCAAGTATGAAAACTCCCCTTAGAATGATTGATTTCTTGTTTATTAAAGTATTGCATCATGTCATCATGTTGTTTGTATTTGTTTCTTATTTGTTGCATTTGTTTTCCACTGTTTTCACAACTCAAATTCAAACCTTACTCAAACAATGTTTTCATACTTGTTCTGTTACAACTTTTGGAATAAAAATAACAAATGAAAACAACCAAATTGTTCCATTTTATTCCATGTTGATCACTCCTTAAATTGTTGGTTTTAATCAAACAATTAATTCAATCAATTAATTGCAAATTCAAATCAACTCTTCAAAACATCAATCAGCTTGAGTTTATAACAAATCTCCAAAACAATCAAACTCTTTTTAATCACTTTAATCAATAGGGTTCACCCTATTAAAAATCCTTGTTTTCAATATTAATCTGTTAATTTCTAATTTGTTCAATTCAAACCAAATGTGTTTCAAACAGAACCATTTTTGAAATTATAAACATGAACAAGCCACTCAACTAATTTTAATCAAATCATGTTGGATCACCTTTTTAAAGTGTGGGTTTTAATAATCCTTTTAATACTCAAAAACACTCAAATTTGGCTTATTTCCAAACAGCACCACAAATTCAAATATTTGGAAATTCAAACTTGTCATTTGTTTGTAACTAATACCAGGAGCACACCCTATTTTTTTCTCTGAATTTTTTCCTAACCCTAAAGGCCTCCTTTTTCTTGCAATTGGTTTTCAGCAAAAAAAAATAAAACAGAACAAAATAATAAAAACCACAGCGAGCAGCAGCTAACTACCCTATCTACCGCCTGGCCCAGCCCACCTAGCCCCTACAGCGCGCAGCCAGCCCAGCTTCCACTTACCGGTTCGAGGAGATCGCTTCTTCGTCTTGTTTCTGTATGGCAAGCATCTCACGCACGCCACGGCAGCACAGTGGCATGTCGACGGCGATCCGCCACCCTAGCCCCCTACAAATAGCCCTAGGGCCCTCTCTAGCCTGCCCTAACCCTAGGCCACTACTTTCCCCTCGCGCCGCCGCTGTTTCTCTCTCGCTCCCGGCGAAACCAGCCTCTGAACCTCACCGCTGCAACCCCGTCGCCACCTCACTGTCTAATTCCGGCCATCGACGCCTCCGTTGCCTCGAGGCGTGAGCTAGCGAAGGGAACGGAGCTACCACAACTCCAGCTACGCCCTCGACCTCTCATCACCCCCGGAGCCCCACGATTTCCACGCCGCCGAGCACTCCTCTGTCGCTGGCCACCGTGGCCTTCTTCTCTGAAGCCGAGCTCGCCGCCGTCGCAGGAGGCCACCGTCGACCACGCTGAACGCGGGAACGACGTCGCCACTCCTTCCCCTACTCGATGAACACCTGCGGGAGCCCAGAGCGCTGCTGAGTCATCGCCGTCATCCACGCCATCGCCGCCGGCCGTGAACTCCCTCGCGCCGCTGCCACCTCTACAGCCGCGGTGAGCCTCCACCGTGCTCCTCCTCCCTCCCTCTCTGTCGTGTTCGCAAGCCCGCGTGCATCCAGTACAGAAGCGAGCACAACATCCACGCGCTTCGTTCCGTTGATCGCCGGCGAGCTTTCTGTGTTTCTGTCAGCCGTGGAAACAATCCGTCGTCAGTTAAACTTCAGTAACACTTGGCGTTGAACCTTAACCAGTCTGCATCTGTATCTCTGTCGAGCGAACGCACACAGCACACTTGGTTCAGGCAGCGAACGCGCAAGCGAGCCGTCGTGGGTTCGAGCCCCCGACGCGCACCTTTTTTGGAGAATTTTCTCCCCGTAGCGGCCCACCCGTCAGCGGGCCTGGTTGCCACGCGGGCGTGCACTGCGCCACGTTGGCCCTGGCCCACGCAGCAGAGGCTGCGTGTAGATGCCACCCCCGTAACAAAAGTATAAAACGTTTTCTGTTTCTTTTTAAATAACAGATTAAAGCATAAAACTTCAAAAATCAATAACTATTAATCTATGCATCCAATAAATAAAACTTGTATATCTTTTCTGTTCAAAATTTCCTAATCTTTCCAAATAACTTATTTGTGTTCTGTTTTGAGTTTTCAAAATGCATTTAAATTTCAAATTTGATTAATTCAAATGTAAATTGCAATAATTCATACTAATTCCAAATAGGGCAAATAAAATATGTTTTTCACACCTTTTTGAATGTTCTATTCAAATATAAAGTTTGTTTCCTGGTTTGAACAATTTAAATTGCCTAAACATTTTAATTCTTGTTTAATTCAATTAAAACTTGTTTAATATTGTGTAATTCATAATTAAATAATCCAAGGTCCAATTTCAAAATGTGAAACATGTAATCCAACTAAAATTTGATAACCTTTTCAAATATAAATTTTGTTAATGGTTTTGCACACTTTAACTTGATGAAAACAACAATTGTTTGTGTGACATCTTTAAGTAACCAAATTTTCCAAACTTAATCAATGATTTCCAAAACTTGTTCCAATCCTTTTTCCCTTGCATCTATCATTGTTATTTGTTGTTATTTTGTTGTTATCATCATGCATGCATCATGTTTAACCACTTACACTTGTTAATCAAATGTAGATCATTGTTTCAACCTTAACCATTTGCATCCATATGCAATTCACATTGCATATGGGTCCAATTAACTTGTGTTATCTTGTCAAGTAATTTATTCTGATGCATCTATTAACTTGACATGCATCATCCCATGATTGTGCACTATGCCATGATATTGATTGTCTACCTTTTCTGCATTGTCTGTTTGCTTCTTATCGGATAAACGGCGACGTTGAGACCGACGATACTTACGACACCCCTTCTAAGGAGTTAGCTCAGTACCAGGCTACTGGGTTTGCAGGCAAGTTATCACTCACATGAACCACCGTGTTCCTTTCAACATTGGTTACCGATACTTTCCGTTGTTCTTTTCTGCTAGCCTTAGTAGTAGTTGTTCTGTTACGAACCTATCACATGAATCCCTTAAACCTGATATTGCCTCATCTCCCGTCCTACAACCCATTGTTTGAGCCAGTGTCTTACTAGCATGCTTAGGTTGCTTTTGCTCGAGTCTGTTATCCGTTACTTTCTGTTACTATCTCTATTACGTTGTGGGGGCTCGATGTTTAATCAATCAATCATGCTAATGTTACTATTAATAATAAATTTGATGATAAGGCACCGGCAGGAGGCCCTGTGTGGTTTTGAGGCCTGCTAGTGTCGACCCTAATAGGAAAAGGGTCTTGTCTACTGATCCATGATGAGCGCACTACCCGCATTTGGGAAGCGAGTATGGGCGCCCCCCTCAACTTGACCTGATTCGCATCTCGTCCAAATCGCCTCATTTAGTTCGTGTTTTCCATTTGCCGCATGCATGTTTTTGCGAGCCCAGGCCAGGGTGGAACTTTTGTAGTCGGCATATAGGGGGACACGGTCTTAGAGTGCTATGAGGGTCCCTTTTCTTCGGGGCTTGATTAGCCGTGCTCCCAAGGTTCTTTGGACTTGATGCGAAGAATGGTTGGTTGTGTTGAGTACCCCGCTTGGTGGAAGGGCCTTTCCATCTGGCGGGTTATTCATGAGTGTACGGCCAAATTGGTGCAACCTTGCAGGGATAATCTTCTCGAGAAGCCGTGTTTTCCGCGGTTATGGATTACTTGGTGAAAGTACTGGCTAACAAGTACTCAGGACAACTTAAACATAATGATCAAACATGTTACACCCAATGATTAATAACTTGACTAGTAATAGGTCGATGACACAATAACTTGATTCACCTTTATTACAACTGTGTGAGTTATCCTCGGATCGCTTCTTTGGATAAGGGGCGAGATCCAGGATGGGTTTGTTTGAAGTTATCTTTCAGTTGGTTACAATCCTCGATCTTATCTCCTTTCTGTTAGCCGGAAGTGGTAGAATCTCTGTAGTTGGTTAGCGCAGCCAGTTGCAGCCTCTTTTATATCCCCTCTCTTCCGTTGAACCCAAAGCATCTGTGCTTGGTGTTGACGGGTTACACTTTGGTGAACTGTGAGTCTTGCTTGCCAGTACGTTTATGTACTGACCCCTTTGGGGCTGTGGTTTCCGCAGACCGACGTTTCCGAGGATCTACATGGTGGCTACTACGTGGATCATGACGAGACTGCTGACGAGTAGTTAGCGGACCCGGGCAGGATCCGAGACTTCGTGGATGGGCTCCGTCTGTTTGTTTCCGGCCTCTTAGGCCTATTTGGTTCTTGTCTGTACTCAGACATGTTGAATGCTTCCGCTGTATTGTAATGATGAATTGTTGGGACATGCGTCCTCTGAATGATTGTATTTGCTATCTCTGCTCTAATGAGAGCCATTTGCAACTTATTTCAATCTTTTGTGTCGTAGAGATCTGTTGTGATATCAGTTGTTCAACGCCGTTGACGTACCCTGTGTGTATGGTGTGAAGTACGTCGACGGAAGTGCCTTTGATCTCTAGTGGATAGTTTACATCGACGATGGAATAGCAGGGCTTGTGCTGTCGCGCATAAGCGCAGGCCTACCAGGAAGCTGGGACGTGGGAGCAGTTATGCCCCATAATCCAAGCATCTGCTATCCAGTTCGTACGGTGAGTATCCCCTAGAAATCAGGGTGCGACAGTTGCCCAACTCTGTTTGTTGCAAAGAAGGATCAAACAAAGAGACTCGTGGTTGACTATCGTCCTCTCAACGAGAAAACCATCAAAAACAAGTATCCAATTCCTCGTATCGATGATCTTTTTGATCAACTTGCTGGAGCCTCAATATTCTCAAAGTTGGACTTGAGGATGGGTTACCATCAAATAAAGATCAGAAAGGAAGATATTCCAAAAACAGCTTTCACCACTCGCTACGGTCTATATGAATACACCGTCATGTCCTTTGGTCTCACCAATGCACCGGCGACATTCTCTAGACTCATGAATTCTGTCTTCCACGAATACCTCGACAAGTTCGTTGTGGTATATCTCGATGACATTCTGGTCTACTCAAAATCCGAGGAAGAGCATGGAGAACACCTTCGTCTCACTCTCATGAAACTTCGCGAGCATCGTCTGTATGCCAAGTTCTCCAAATGTGAGTTCTGGATTCCAGAAGTTGCATATCTTGGTCATATCATCTCTGCCAAAGGCATAGCCATTGATCCTGAAAAGGTTAAGGCAATTGTTGATTGGAAACCCCCTAAGACGGTGAAGCAAGTCAAAAGTTTTCTTGGCTTGGCTAGCTATTGCCGTCGTTTCGTCCAAAACTTTTCCAAGATTGCCAAACCTCTCACTGATCTCACAAAGAAGGACAAGAAGTTCGTTTGGACTCCACAGTGTGATGAGAGTTTCAATCTCTTGAAGACTAAACTCACTTCCACCCCAGTTCTGGTTGGCCCATATACTACCAAACCTTTCCAGATATTCTGTGATGCATCTCTCCAAGGTCTAGGTGCAGTTCTTATGCAAGAACGTCAAGTTGTGGCTTATGCTTCACGTCAGTTGAACCCACATGAGCAAAACTATCCCACTCATGATCTTGAACTTGCAGCAGTTGTGTTTGCCCTCAAGAAATGGAGACAATACTTGTTGGGTAACAAAACTGAAATCTTTTCCGATCATAAGAGTCTAAAATACATCTTCACTCAGCCAGATCTGAACCTCAGACAAAGGAGATGGATTGAAAAGATTAAAGACTTTGATCTCACCATTTCTTACACTCCAGGCAAGGCTAATGTTATGGCCGATGCTCTCAGTCGCAAATCCTATTGCAATAATCTCATGATCATGGAAAGCCAACCTCCACTTCATGAAGAATTCCAGAAGCTGAACCTTGGTCTTGTCCCTGAAGGATACCTTGCTAGCTTGACAGCCAGTCCAACTCTCGAGGACAAGATTCGTTCTGAACAACTTCGTGATACTGATATCAAGAAGATTGTAGAGCACATCAAGGAAGGCAACGATAAATTCAAGTCCTTCTCAATTGATGACAAGGGAACTGTGTTCTTCGAAGGACGCATTGCAGTTCCTCAGATTCAAAGTCTCAAGGATATCATTCTCAAGGAGGCTCATGAAACTCCTCTATCCATTCACCCTGGAAGTACAAAGATGTACCAGGATCTCAAGACTCTGTATTGGTGGCCTGGCATGAAACGTGAAATTGCTCAATACGTTTCTGAATGCGACGTTTGTCAACGTGTTAAGGCAGTCCATCAGAAAACAGCAGGTCTACTCCAACCTCTGAAAATTCCTGAGTGGAAGTGGGACATGATTGAAATGGACTTCGTTACTGGGTTTCCAAAGTCCAAGAAGGGCAACGATGCAATCTTCGTTGTTATTGATCATCTCACTAAGGTAGCTCACTTCTTTGCTGTCAAGGAAACTATCTCAGCTAGCCAGTTAGCAGAGCTCTACACAGCAAAGGTTGTTCCCCTTCATGGTGTTCCATTGGAAATTAGCTCAGACCGTGGAAGTATCTTCACTTCTCATTTCTGGAAAAGCTTTCAAGAAGCATTGGGCACCAAACTCCTGTTCAGCACAGCTTATCACCCTCAGTCTCAGGGGCAAGTCGAAAGAGTCAATCAGATTCTCGAGGATATGCTCAGAGCATGTGGTCTCTCCTTTGGCATGAAATGGGAGGATTGCCTTCCATATGCTGAATTCTCCTACAACAACAGCTACCAGGCAAGCCTAGGCATGGCACCATTTGAGGCACTGTATGGCCGCAGATGCAGGAGTCCAATCAATTGGTCTGGAGCTGGTGAACGTTCACTCTTAGGCCCTGACATTGTTAAGGAAGCCGAGGAGAAAGTTCGTATCATTCGTGACAATCTTAGGATTGCTCAGTCTCGTCAGAAGAGCTATTATGATAGCAAGCACAGGGATATGATCTATGCACCTGGTGATAAGGCATATGTAACATCCCAAGTCTGAAAAATAGCCATTAGAATGTTTGCTATCTGTTATTTTATGTTTTGCATCATGGCATCATGTTGATTGCATTTGTTTTGTTTGTTTTCCATTTGTTTTCCTCTGTTTTCAGTTGTTTTCCAACTGTTTTCCTTTGTTTTCCTTTGTTTTCTATTTGAATTCTAAACCAAAATTCAAACCCTTTGTTTCATCCTTGTGATGTTACAATTTCCAAAATGTTATTTCAAATGAAAACAACCAAATTGTTCCATTTTATCCCATGTTGATCAACTAATAAAATGGTGCTTTTTATTTCCATTAATCAATTCCAATTTGGTTTCAAATTCAAAGCAATCACCAAACATCACCAAATTCCAAGACATGGAAATTATCACACCATTCTAATGTTTTATCCATTTAATAATAGGGCTCACCCTATTAAACTTGTTGTTTTCAATCATTAACCAATTAATTTGCAAATATTCCAATTCAAACCAAATGCATTTCAAACAGAACCCAAATTGAAAGTATGAAAAGAATAACCAAAACATTTTGTTTACCCTGTTATTTTCCAATTAAAGCAGTTTGGGTCACCCTATTTAAAATTTTGGTTTCAATAATAATTTTAATACTCAAATCATCCACATTTGAAACAATTCCAAACAGCACTTAAATTTTGAATCCATGGAAAAATAAAAGTTGCCAAATGGTTGCATTTGGCCTAAAGAGTTTCCCTAATTTTTTCTCAAATTTTCACTAACCCACAAACCATCCTTTTCTTCCTTTTCCTCTCACTACAAAAAAAAAGCAAATAAGAAAAAAAAAATTAGGAGAGGGGCAGCCCACCCTTTTCCTTTTCTCTTCTCACCTCAGCCCATGACTCTTGGCCCAGTACCTTTTCCCTCACCCCTTGTCGTCTTCCTCCTCCCTGTACGAACACATCAAACACCACCCGATCTCCTCCAACCCCCTTGGATGCCATGCCGTACAAGGTCCTCGTTCCCCTTAAAAGAACCACACCAACTCCCTGCCCTAGCCAAACCCTAGGCACTAGCTCCTCTCCCCATCGCCCACCGCCGCTATCTCATCCATCTTCCCCACCCGAGCTCCCTCTGAATCTCTGAACCGCACCAAACCCCACCATGGCCGCCACCTTCTCCCCTCACCGCCGGTCGCCATGATCACCTCGAGAGGCCACCTTCCCCGGGAATGGAACCGGCTGCGCACCGGTTCCAACTTCGATGTAGGCATCCACGCCCGAGGAGGCCTGGGTCGCCGGCGCCATCGCCTCCATCGCCGGCGCCCTCCACTGCCTCCACCTGCACCGACTCCCTCTGCTCCGCCCGCCTCCTTCCCCTCGAGGGCACCAGGTGAGGCCTCGATCCGCCCCGCTTCCCCCTCCTCCTCTCTACCCGCACCCCCCCAGCCGGCGCCCCCTAGTCCTCTCCGGCGATCGCCCCTGGCCATGGCTGCTTCTCTCTGTCGCTGGCCATGTCTGACGAGGTACCTGTTCGTTTCAGATCAGAAGTTCAGTTAACACACCCGAGACCAACACCTCATACCCCCCTAGCCCCCCTCCTGTTACAAACACAAGCAGTTACCCCACTGGTCATGTTCCCTTGAGCGCATCAGGAGGTGCAGGGGTCAAATCCCACCCCCTGCACAATTGCAAACATTTTTGTTTTGCAATGTTTTGATCACGTAACTTCTAGGAAATCACCAATAGGCCCCTGGCACTTAAAATCTAGCCCCTGGAAAATATTTTGGTAACTTCTAAATCTGCCATTTTCCCTTCAACATTTTTTATATGTTTTCAATACCAAATTAAATGATCTATCCAAATATAAAATTTGTTTACTGTTTTGAATATTTTAAATTTGTGCAATATTTGAAAACTTGTCAAATTCACTTAAATTTGCAAAATTCATAACTTGCTCATAAAAATTCCAAATTTCACAAACCAAATATGTTTTCCAATCAATTTTTCATGTACTTTCCAAATATAAATTTTGTTTGCTGTTTTGAATAATTTAAATTGCTGAAAACAACTGTTTCTTGTTTATTGCAATTAAAATTGCCAAAATAATAACTTGCTCATTTTAAATCCAATTTCCACAAATGAAATATGTTTTCCATGCAAAATTAAAACCTCTTTCCAAATATAAACTTTGTTTTCTGTTTTGAATAATTAAAATTGGTTAAATAATTTAATCCTTGTTTAATTCATTTAATATTGTTAAATTTGTCACTTGATCAAAAAAAATTCTTTTGGGACATATAAAATATGTTTTCAAACCACAAAAGTGTAAACTTTTCAAATATGAACTTCACTCAATGTTTTGCCCAAATAAAAATTCAAATAAGTTCATGTTTGAATTAAATTCATTTAATTCTTGCTTAAACTTGTTTAATTCATAAATACTTTATTTGGAATCCTTTTTTAACAAGTGAAACATGTAATCCAACTAAAATCTTGTTTTCTTTTCAAATATAAACTTTGTTATCTATTTTGAACAATTTAACTTGATGGAAACAACAAATACTTGTGTGACATGTTTAAGTAACCAAAATTTCCAAACTTAATCAATGATTTCCAAAACTTGTTCCAATCCTTTTTCACTTGCATCTATCATTGTTATTTGTTGTTATTTTGTTGTTTTCCTCATCCATGCATCATGCTAATTCACTTACACAATTTGATTAGTTGTAAAACAATTAATTCAACCATAATTCATGGGCTTTTCATATGCAATCCAATTGCATATGGGTCCAATTAAATTGTGTTATCTTGTCAATTAGTTCATTTTGTTGCATCTATTAACATGACATGCATCATCCCATGTTTGTGCACCTATGCCATTATATTGATTGTTTATCTTTCTGCAATGTTTGTTTGCTTCTTCCCGGATAAACGACGACGTTGAGACCGACGATACTTACGACACCCCTTCTAAGGATTTAGCTCAGTACAAGGCTACTGGGTTTGCAGGCAAGTTATCACTCACATGAACCACTGTGTTCCTTTCAACATTGATTACCGATACTTTCCGTTGTTCTTTTCTGCTAGCCTTAGTAGTAGTTGTTGCTGTTACGAACCCATCACATGAATCCCTTAACCTTGATATTGCCTCACCTCCATACCTAAAACCCCTTGCTTGTTGCCTTAGTCTTATCTAGCATGCTTAGGTTGCTTTTGCTCGAGTCTGTTATCCGTTACTTTCTGTTATTATGTCATTTACGTTGTGGGGGCTCGATGTTTAATCAATCAATCATGCTAATGTTACTGTTAATAATAAATTTGATGATAAGGCACCGGCAGGAGGCCCATGAGAGGTTTTGAAGCCTGCTAGTGTCGACCCTAATAGGAAAAGGGTCTTGTCTACTGATCCATGATGAGCGCACTACCCGCATTTGGGAAGCGAGTATGGGCGCCCCCCTCAACTTGACCTGATTCGCATCTCGTCCAAATCGCCTCATTTAGTTCGTGTTTTTCCATTTGTCGCATGCATGTTTTTGCGAGCCCAGGCCAGGGTGGAACTTTCGTAGTCGGCATATAGGGGGACACGGTCTTAGAGTGCTATGAGGGTCCCTTTTCTTCGGGGCTTGATTAGCCGTGCGCCCAAGGTTCTTTGGGCTTGATGCGAAGAATGGTTGGTTGTGTTGAGTACCCCGCTTGGTGGAAGGGCCTTTCCATCTGGCGGGTTATTCATGAGTGTACGGCCAAATTGGTGCAACCCTGCAGGGATAATCTTCTCGAGAAGCCGTGTTTTCCGCGGTTATGGATTACTTGGTGAAAGTACTGGCTAACAAGTACTCAGGACAACTTAAACATAATGATCAAACATGTTACACCCCATGATTAATAACTTGACTAGTAATAGGCTTATTGTCACAATAATTTGAACCATCATTATTTCAACTGTGTGAGTTATCCTCGGATTGCTTCTTTGGATAAGGGGCGAGATCCAGGATGGGTTTGTTTGAAGTTATCTTTCAGTTGGTTACAATCCTCGATCTTATCTCCTTTCTGTTAGCCGGCAGTTGTAGTATGTTTCTGTAGTTGTGTAGAGCAGCCAGTTGCAGCATCCTTTATATCCCCTTCCTTCCGTTGAAACCAAGGCATCTGTGCTTGGTGTTGACGTGTTACAATTTGGTGAACTGTGAGTCTTGCTTGCCAGTACGTTTATGTACTGACCCCTTTGGGGCTGTGGTTTCCGCAGACGACGTTTCCGAGGATCTACATGGTGGCTACTACGTGGATCATGACGAGACTGCTGACGAGTAGATAGCGGACCCGGGCAGGATCCGAGACTTCGTGGATGGGCTCTGTCTTTTCGTTTCCGGCCTCTTAGGCCTATTTGGTTCTTGTCTGTACTCAGACATGTTGAATGCTTCCGCTGTATTGTAATGATGTATTGTTGGGGCATGTGCCCTCTGAATGATTGTATTTGCTATCTCTGCTCTAATGAGAGCCATTTGCACCTTATTTCAATCTTTTGTGTCGTAGAGATCTGTTGTGATATCAGTTGTTCAACGCCGTTGACGTACCATGTGTGTATGGTGTGAAGTACGTCGACGGAAGTGCCTTTGATCTCTAGTGGATAGTTTACATCGACGGTGGAATAGCAGGGCTTGTGTTGTCGCGCATAAGCGCAGGCCTACCAGGAAGCTGGGACGTGGGAGCAGTTATGCCCCATAATCCAAGCCTCTGCTATCCAGTTCATACGGTGAGTATCCCCTAGAAATCAGGGTGCGACAAATGGTATCAGAGCCTGTCTGCCTGTAGGATCCCTTTTTACTGGTCGCAGTTGAGTCTAGAAACTATTTTGTAGCTATATAGGAAAAATGAAACGTGAGGGTAGGAATTCTGTTCTTTTTCTTCTTTCCCCACCCTCCCTCCCTTTTCTGGTAAGGAAGTGCAACGTTGATTTCTCCCTTCTCATCTAAACTTTCAAGTTAGGATTTCACGTATTCTGGTTTCTCTAGGATGGTTATATCTACTAGACCATAGGAATGGAGGTGGTTGTGACATGAATTATCATGTTGCCTACTCATGATTGAGAACGGAGGCGTGTAAGCCCCGGAAGCAGATCCTCTATTCCTTAAGCAGTAGATATTGATCCTTTAGAAGCCCGGATGGGTTTTCCATAGTACCTCAGGAGTTTTGTTCTCGTTTTCCCCGATGTTGATATCCTGTTCTTCTCAACACCCTTTTTGTCCGTTGAAATCTTGTTGTTGTTTTCCACTTCAAATCTTCTACCGGCGTCTAATCAAAACTTCCTCGTAAACTCTATTCCAGCTAAAGTGTTGTTTCATACCGGAGAATCACATTCCTTTGTGTCAACAATCTTTTCCACAACATACAACCCAATTCTGGTTCCACTAAGCAATCAAAACTCTGTTCACCCCCCGGGATCTCAAATGTTGACTTCCAAGATAAGTAAGAACAATCCAATTCTAATGAGAGGCCACATATTCCTCGTTACTCTCATGTTGCTGATTCTGACATTGATGTCATCCTTGGTGTTCCATTGATGTCAATAACTCTGTTCCAACCTTGTTACAGATAGTCTATTCTCCAAATGAATCAAGTTTTATCCAGCTATACACCATCGATACACAAAACATCTCCCTTTACTTGAAAGTGTTCCGGTGGTTTGCAAATTCCCTGACGTCTATCCACTGTGCACGATGTGTTTCACGTGTCACAGCTCAAGAGGATCTTCCCAAGAAGTTACCGGACCTTTTCTTTTCTCAGTAGGAATCTCGGGGCGCGATTCCTTCAAGGGGGGCGTTTTGTAACATCCCAAGTCTGAAAAATAGCCATTAGAATGTTTGCTATCTGTTATTTTATGTTTTGCATCATGGCATCATGTTGATTGCATTTGTTTTGTTTGTTTTCCATTTGTTTTCCTCTGTTTTCAGTTGTTTTCCAACTGTTTTCCTTTGTTTTCCTTTGTTTTCTATTTGAATTCTAAACCAAAATTCAAACCCTTTGTTTCATCCTTGTGATGTTACAATTTCCAAAATGTTATTTCAAATGAAAACAACCAAATTGTTCCATTTTATCCCATGTTGATCAACTAATAAAATGGTGGTTTTATTTCCATTAATCAATTCCAATTTGGTTTCAAATTCAAAGCAATCACCAAACATCACCAAATTCCAAGACATGGAAATTATCACACCATTCTAATGTTTTATCCATTTAATAATAGGGCTCACCCTATTAAACTTGTTGTTTTCAATCATTAACCAATTAATTTGCAAATATTCCAATTCAAACCAAATGCATTTCAAACAGAACCCAAATTGAAAGTATGAAAAGAATAACCAAAACATTTTCTTTACCCTGTTATTTTCCAATTAAAGCAGTTTGGGTCACCCTATTTAAAATTTTGGTTTCAATAATAATTTTAATACTTAAATCATCCACATTTGAAACAATTCCAAACAGCACTTAAATTTTGAATCCATGGAAAAATAAAAGTTGCCAAATGGTTGCATTTGGCCTAAAGAGTTTCCCTAATTTTTTCTCAAATTTTCACTAACCCACAAACCATCCTTTTCTTCCTTTTCCTCTCACTACAAAAAAAAGCAAATAAGAAAAATAAAAAGAAACTTAGGAGAGGGGCAGCCCACCCTTTTCCTTTTCTCTTCTCACCTCAGCCCATGACTCTTGGCCCAGTACCTTTTCCCTCACCCCTTGTCGTCTTCCTCCTCCCTGTACGAACACATCAAACACCACCCGATCTCCTCCAACCCCCTTGGATGCCATGCCGTACAAGGTCCTCGTTCCCCTTAAAAGAACCACACCAACTCCCTGCCCTAGCCAAACCCTAGGCACTAGCTCCTCTCCCCATCGCCCACCGCCGCTATCTCATCCATCTTCCCCACCCGAGCTCCCTCTGAATCTCTGAACCGCACCAAACCCCACCATGGCCGCCACCTTCTCCCCTCACCGCCGGTCGCCATGATCACCTCGAGAGGCCACCTTCCCCGGGAATGGAACCGGCTGCGCACCGGTTCCAACTTCGATGTAGGCATCCACGCCCGAGGAGGCCTGGGTCGCCGGCGCCATCGCCTCCATCGCCGGCGCCCTCCACTGCCTCCACCTGCACCGACTCCCTCTGCTCCGCCCGCCTCCTTCCCCTCGAGGGCACCAGGTGAGGCCTTGATCCGCCCCGCTTCCCCCTCCTCCTCTCTACCCGCACCCCCCCAGCCGGCGCCCCCTAGTCCTCTCCGGCGATCGCCCCTGGCCATGGCTGCTTCTCTCTGTCGCTGGCCATGTATGACGAGGTACCTGTTCGGTTCAGATTAGAAGTTCAGTTAACACACCCGAGACCAACACCTCATACCCCCCCTAGCCCCCCTCCTGTTACAAACACAAGCAGTTACCCCACTGGACATGTTCCCTTGAGCGCATCAGGAGGTGCAGGGGTCAAATCCCACCCCCTGCACAATTGCAAACATTTTTGTTTTGCAATGTTTTGATCACGTAACTTCTAGGAAATCACCAATAGGCCCCTGGCACTTAAAATCTAGTCCCTGGAAAATATTTTCTAAGCCCCTAGTGCAGTAAAAATGGCAGATTTACCCCAAATTTTGGAAATTGCATAAATAAATCATCCTGACTCCAAATTCAACATTTTTTATATGTTTTCAATACCAAATTAAATGATCTATCCAAATATAAAATTTGTTTACTGTTTTGAATATTTTAAATTTGTGCAATATTTGAAAACTTGTCAAATTCACTTAAATTTGCAAAATTCATAACTTGCTCATAAAAATTCCAAATTTCACAAACCAAATATGTTTTCCAATCAATTTTTCATGTACTTTCCAAATATAAATTTTGTTTGCTGTTTTGAATAATTTAAATTGCTGAAAACAACTGTTTCTTGTTTATTGCAATTAAAATTGCCAAAATAATAACTTGCTCATTTTAAATCCAATTTCCACAAATGAAATATGTTTTCCATGCAAAATTAAAACCTCTTTCCAAATATAAACTTTGTTTTCTGTTTTGAATAATTAAAATTGGTTAAATAATTTAATCCTTGTTTAATTCATTTAATATTGTTAAATTTGTCACTTGATCAAAACAAATTCTTTTGGGACATATAAAATATGTTTTCAAACCACAAAAGTGTAAACTTTTCAAATATGAACTTCACTCAATGTTTTTCCCAAATAAAAATTCAAATAAGTTCATGTTTGAATTAAATTCATTTAATTCTTGCTTAAACTTGTTTAATTCATAAATACTTTATTTGGAATCCTTTTTCAACAAGTGAAACATGTAATCCAACTAAAATCTTGTTTTCTTTTCAAATATAAACTTTGTTATCTATTTTGAACAATTTAACTTGATGGAAACAACAAATACTTGTGTGACATGTTTAAGTAACCAAAATTTCCAAACTTAATCAATGATTTCCAAAACTTGTTCCAATCCTTTTTCACTTGCATCTATCATTGTTATTTGTTGTTATTTTGTTGTTTTCCTCATCCATGCATCATGCTAATTCACTTACACAATTTGATTAATTGTAAAACAATTAATTCAACCATAATTCATGGGCTTTTCATATGCAATCCAATTGCATATGGGTCCAATTAAATTGTGTTATCTTGTCAATTAGTTCATTTTGTTGCATCTATTAACATGACATGCATCATCCCATGTTTGTGCACCTATGCCATTATATTGATTGTTTATCTTTCTGCAATGTTTGTTTGCTTCTTCCCGGATAAACGACGACGTTGAGACCGACGATACTTACGACACCCCTTCTAAGGATTTAGCTCAGTACCAGGCTACTGGGTTTGCAGGAAAGTTATCACTCACATGAACCACTGTGTTCCTTTCAACATTGATTACCGATACTTTCCGTTGTTCTTTTCTGCTAGCCTTAGTAGTAGTTGTTGCTGTTACGAACCCATCACATGAATCCCTTAACCTTGATATTGCCTCACCTCCATACCTAAAACCCCTTGCTTGTTGCCTTAGTCTTATCTAGCATGCTTAGGTTGCTTTTGCTCGAGTCTGTTATCCGTTACTTTCTGTTATTATGTCATTTACGTTGTGGGGGCTCGATGTTTAATCAATCAATCATGCTAATGTTACTGTTAATAATAAATTTGATGATAAGGCACCGGCAGGAGGCCCATGAGAGGTTTTGAAGCCTGCTAGTGTCGACCCTAATAGGAAAAGGGTCTTGTCTACTGATCCATGATGAGCGCACTACCCGCATTTGGGAAGCGAGTATGGGCGCCCCCCTCAACTTGACCTGATTCGCATCTCGTCCAAATCGCCTCATTTGGTTCGTGTTTTCCATTTGCCGCATGCATGTTTTTGCGAGCCCAGGCCAGGGTGGAACTTTCGTAGTCGGCATATAGGGGGACACGGTCTTAGAGTGCTATGAGGGTCCCTTTTCTTTGGGGCTTGATTAGCCGTGCGCCCAAGGTTCTTTGGGCTTGATGCGAAGAATGGTTGGTTGTGTTGAGTACCCCGCTTGGTGGAAGGGCCTTTCCATCTGGCGGGTTATTCATGAGTGTACGGCCAAATTGGTGCAACCCTGCAGGGATAATCTTCTCGAGAAGCCGTGTTTTCCGCGGTTATGGATTACTTGGTGAAAGTACTGGCTAACAAGTACTCAGGACAACTTAAACATAATGATCAAACATGTTACACCCCATGATTAATAACTTGACTAGTAATAGGCTTATTGTCACAATAATTTGAACCATCATTATTTCAACTGTGTGAGTTATCCTCGGATTGCTTCTTTGGATAAGGGGCGAGATCCAGGATGGGTTTGTTTGAAGTTATCTTTCAGTTGGTTACAATCCTCGATCTTATCTCCTTTCTGTTAGCCGGCAGTTGTAGTATGTTTCTGTAGTTGTGTAGAGCAGCCAGTTGCAGCATCCTTTATATCCCCTTCCTTCCGTTGAAACCAAGGCATCTGTGCTTGGTGTTGACGTGTTACACTTTGGTGAACTGTGAGTCTTGCTTGCCAGTACGTTTATGTACTGACCCATTTGGGGCTGTGGTTTCCGCAGACGACGTTTCCGAGGATCTACATGGTGGCTACTACGTGGATCATGACGAGACTGCTGACGAGTAGATAGCGGACCCGGGCAGGATCCGAGACTTCGTGGATGGGCTCCGTCTTTTCGTTTCCGGCCTCTTAGGCCTATTTGGTTCTTGTCTGTACTCAGACATGTTGAATGCTTCCGCTGTATTGTAATGATGTATTGTTGGGGCATGTGCCCTCTGAATGATTGTATTTGCTATCTCTGCTCTAATGAGAGCCATTTGCACCTTATTTCAATCTTTTATGTCGTAGAGATCTGTTGTGATATCAGTTGTTCAACGCCGTTGACGTACCATGTGTGTATGGTGTGAAGTACGTCGACGGAAGTGCCTTTGATCTCTAGTGGATAGTTTACATCGACGGTGGAATAGCAGGGCTTGTGTTGTCGCGCATAAGCGCAGGCCTACCAGGAAGCTGGGACGTGGGAGCAGTTATGCCCCATAATCCAAGCCTCTGCTATCCAGTTCATACGGTGAGTATCCCCTAGAAATCAGGGTGCGACAGCATATCTCCGTGTAACTCCCCTCAGAGGCACTCATCGTTTTGGTGTGAAAGGAAAGCTTGCACCAAGATACATTGGTCCTTTCAACATTCTCTCAAGGCGGGCAGAGAATGCTTATCGTCTTGAGCTTCCAGAAAAACTATCCAAGGTGCACGATGTGTTCCACGTGTCCCAGCTCAAGAATTGTTTCAAAGATCCAGATCGTGCAGTTGATCATGATTCCATTGAACTGCAAGATGATCTATCTTATGAGGAGCACCCTGTTCGTATTCTCGATGAGACCGAGCGTAAGACTCGCAACAAGAGCACCAAGTTCTTGAAAGTGCAATGGTCGCATCATTCCGATAAAGAGGCAACGTGGGAGACCGAAGAGGATCTTCGCAAGAAGTATCCGGACCTTTTCACTTCTCAGTAAGGAATCTCGGGGCGCGATTCCTTCAAGGGGGCGTTTTGTAACATCCCAAGTATGAAATATCCCTTAGAATGTTTTGTTTCTTGCTTTAATTCAAGTATTGCATCATGTCATCATGTTTAATTATTTGTTTGCATTTGTTACTATTTGTTTTGCAACTGTTTTACCTTGTTTTCATAATGAAATTCAAACTTAATCAACCTTTGTTTTCATACTTGTCTGTTACAATCTTTTCAAATAAAGAATGCAAATCAAAACCCTCCTTTGTTTCCAAATACTTCAATAATGTTCAATTAATAAATTGTTGGTTTTATTTCAAACAAATAATTCCAAGTCACCTACAATTTCAAATCAAATCCATCAACAGCACCCAAGTTGAGTTATAACCAAATTTATAAACATTATCACTTCAATCAACTAGTTTTAATCATTTAATCACTAGGGGTAACCCTACTAAAAATGTTGTTTCAATAAGGTTATTTAAAATTTAAATTCTTTCAAATATGGTTTCAAGAACAAACAGTACTTTAAATGTCAACTTTTTGCAAACCAATCTTGGAAATTGTTTGCTAATGTTTTAAATAGCTTAACCAAATTTTTCTGGAATTTTTCCTAAACAAAAACCTATTCTTTTCTTCCAATTCTGTTTTCTGCAAAAAAAAAAAAGTAAAACAGAAAAAGAAATAAAAGGAGAAACGCAGCGCGTGCGGCAGATAACCAGCCCAAGCCCACCTAAGCCTACGCGCGCGCAGCCCAGCCCGCTGCAGCGCGCCCCGTACCGCTTCGAAATTCGTGCACACTTCTGTTCGAAGTACGGCCGCGCATCCGTTGCGCCACCGCGACAGTACGGCGATTCCGACGGCTCCCCTCGACGTCCGCGCCCTATTTAGCCCCTACCAAACCCTAGGGCGACAACCCTAACCCCTAGGCCCTGTCTCCCCTCGGATCCGCCGCCATCCTTTCTCTCTGTCGCCGCTCCCCCCTCTCTGAATTCCTCGCCGACGGCGAGCCTCTGAATTTTCCGATGGCGCCGCCCACCTAGCCTCCCCACTCCCTGTCCATCTACTGAAACCGAGCCGCCTCTTCCTCCTCTACACGTTGGACACTTGCGAGGGCACGGGGAGTCACTGGATCTGCGACGCCGTCAACGAACTCGTCGCCGGCCGCGCCACCCCGAGCTACTGCAACCTCGACGCCCCGCGGTGAGCTCCACCGTTTCTCCTCCCTCCTTCCCTCTCTGTGCCTCTGCTGCACACGCGCGCACGTTCGCATCCATCCTCACCACAGCAGCACCACCAGATCGAGCGCTGCCACGGTCATCTCCCCGCCGGCGAGTCGCGGAAGGATTCGTTCCTCAGAAATTCAGTTTCGCGCGCGTGCAGTTTCAGTTAACCGCAGACTGAATCTTTATCCTCACTGCGTAGCTGTTACCTGACAACGAAACGCGCAAAGCGCAGTTGGTTCAGAGCTAGCGCTTGCAAGCGCGCGGTCGAGGGATCGAATCCCCGCGGCCGCATAAAATTCCCAACCTTTTTCTTCCACGCGCTGACAGCCATGGCCCAGCCGTCAGCCACTCGTGTGCCACGCGGGCACAGTGAGCCCACGGAGCCCCCCTGGCAGCGTCTGAGTGCGTTTCCAGTGGGTGTAAAACGTTTTTAAAACTTTCTGTTTTTCAAACTAGGTCCAATTAAATCACAGATTGGCCCCTGGTTTTGAAACCTTAATATCTTTTATTTTATAACTCTAAAAAAATGGAAATAAAATATCCACACTGGTCTAAATTAAATTGTCTATCTTTTGGAAACATTTGTTTTCTGTTTTGAAATTTCAAAATGCAATTTAAATTTGAATTCAAATAATTCAACTCTAATTTGCAACAATTCATAAATAATTCATACTAATTCCAAATAAGGCAAATAAAATATGTTTTTCATACCATTTTGAATATCCTATTCAAATATAAAATTTGTTTCATTGTTTGAATAATTTAAATTGCCTAAATAATTTAATACTTGTTTAATTCAATTAAATTTGATAAAATTATAACTTGCTCAAAATAAAATATTTCTGAACATGCAAAATATGTTTTCAAACCATCAAAGTGTGAACTTTTCAAATGTGAATTTGAATTTATGATTTGAACAAATAAAATTCAAGTAATATTCAAACTTGTTTTAAATTCAATTAAAACTTGTTCAATATTGTTTAATTCATAATAAATTCATCCTAATTAAAATTTCAATATTTGAAACATGTAATCCAACTAAAATTTGATGTTCTTTTCAAATATAAATTTTGTAATTGTTTTGCACACTTTAAATTGATGAAAACAATAATTGTTTGTGTGACATGTTTAAGTAACCAAACTTAATAAATGATTTCCAAAACTTGTTAAATCCTTTTGTCACTTGCATCTATTATTGTTATTTGTTGTTATTTTGTTGTTATCATCATCATGCATGCATCACGATAACAATTTTCACATAATAATTAGTTGTAAATCATTTGTTCCACTTAATCTATGGACCTTTTCCATATGCAACTCAATTTAGCATAGGGGTCCATTTAAATTGTGTTATCATGTTAGCTAGTTTATTTTGATGCAACCATTAACTTGTCATGCATCATCTTGATTGTGCACAATGCCATGATAATGATTGTTTACATTCCTGTTTTGTTCGTTTGCTTCTTCTCGAATAGACGACGACGTTGAGGCAGACGATCTTTACAGCACCCCTTCTGAGGATCTAGCTCAGTACCTGGCTGTTGAGTTTGCAGGAAAGTTATCACTCACATGAACCATTGTGTTCCTTTCAACCCTGGTTACCGATACTTTCCGTTGTCTAATTTTGCTAGCCTTAGTGGTAGTTGTTTCTGTTACGAACCTATCACATGAATCCTTTAACCTGATATTGCCTCACCACCCCTCCTACAACCCTATTGTTTGAGCCAGTGTCTTACTAGTATGCTTAGGTTGTTTTGCTCGAGTCTGTTACCCGTTACTTTCAGTTACTATTTCATTATTATCTGGGGCTCGATGTTTAATCAATCAATCAATCATGCTAATGTTATTACTTAATAATAATTTGATGATAAGGCACCGGCAGGAGGCCCTGTGTGGTTTTGAGGCCTGCTAGTGTCGACCCTAATAGGAAAAGGGTCTTGTCTACTGATCCATGATGAGCGCACTACCCGCATGTGGGAAGCGAGTATGGGCGCCCCCCTCAATTTGATTCGATTCACATCTCGTCCAAATCATCTCATTTAGTTCGTGCTTTCTATTTGCCGCATGCATGTTTTTGCGAGCCCAGCGCAGGGTGGAACTTTTGTAGTCGGCATATAGGGGGACACGTTCTTAGAGTGCTATGAGGGTCCATTTTCTTCTGGGCTCGATTAGCCGTGCGCCCAAGGTGCTTTGGGCTTGATGCGAAGAAGAGTTGAGTTGTGTTGAGTGCCCCGCTTGGTGGGAGGCATCCCATCTGGCGGGTTATTCATACGTGTACGGCCAAATTGGTGCAACCCTGCAGGGGTAATCTTCTCGAGAAGCCGTGTTTTCCGCGGTTATGGTTAACTTGGTGAAAGTACTGGCTAACAAGTACTCAGGACAACTTAAACCTAATGATTCACAATCTCACACCCCATGATTATCAATTTGACTAGTAATAGGGTTATTGTCACAATAAATTGATTCATCTTTAATCCAACCGTGTGAGTTATCCTCGGATTGCTTCTTTGGATAAGGGGCGAGATCCAGGATGGTTTTGTTTGATGTTATCTTTCAGTTGGTTACAATACTCGATCTTATCCCCTTTTCTGACAGTTGGAAGTGATAGAATCTCTGTAGTTGGTTAGCGCAGCCAGTTGCAGCATCTTATATATCCCCTTCCTTCCGTTGAACCCAAGTCATCTGTGCTTGTGTTGACGGGCTATACTTTGGTGAACTGTGAGTCTTGCTTGCCAGTACGTCTATGTACTGACCCCTTTGGGGCTGTGGTTTCCGCAGACTACGATTACGAGGATCCAGGTGACGGCTACTACGTGGAGTTTGACGAGGCTGCTGACGAGTAGTTAGCGGACCCGGGCAGGATCCGAGACATCGTGGATGGGCTCCGTCTATATATCAGTTTCCGGCTTCTTAAGCCTATTTGGATTTTGTCTGTACTCAGACCCCTTCGAATGCTTCCGCTGAGATGTAATGATGCTATGTTGGGACATGTGTCCTCTGGATGATTGTATTTGCTATCTCTGCCCTAGTGAGGGCCATTTGCAACTTATTTCAATCTTTTGTGTCGTAGAGGCATGTTGTGTTATCCTTTTGTTCAAAGCCGTTGACGTACCATGTGTGTATGGTATGAAGTACGTCAATGGTAGTGTCCTGATTTTTACAGGATAGTTTACATCGACGGTGAACAGTAGCGATGGGTTGTCACACATAAGTGTTGGCCTACTCGTAAGAGGACGCGGGTGCCGGAAAGCCCCGTAATCTCATCAGAATACTGTTCAGTTCGTACGGTGAGTATCCTATAGAAGTCCGGGTGCGACAGGTAACATAAGCGGTACTGCAGTGACTCAGAGACAGGGCGCGAGCGGTACCACCACAGAAGTACCGAGGTACTCCAGCAGCGGGTACTACCGCGAGTGCCCACCGGTACTACCGCTGGTCACTTCTTTGAAATAAATCAAAGTGGCTGGCGGTAGTAATGGGGCACTACCGCTCTCGTACCGTAAACGTTACTGCGAGCCGATTCTCGCTGGCGGTACTTTGACCGGTACTGGCAGCGGTACTACCGCCGACGGTAGCGGTACTACCGTCGAGCAAGGATTTGCTCCTCGACCAAGTTGAACACAGCGGTACTACCGAACTAGTACCGCTGGATGCAGTAGCCATTTTTACTCTTGCGGTACTTCCGGCGGTACTGGGAGCGGTACTACCGCTTGCTGTGGACAGAGGTACTACCGCTGAGGCGCCCGGTACTACCGCTGGATCAATTTGATCTTGGTGGATTTGTCTTGGAACACTCTTCACCTTTTTGCGTCTAGATTGATATTTCTTGAAATACTTTGGCGCACTATTAGATTCTTACTAATGTTGTTATCAACTCCAAAACCTAAGAGAGATCAAAATGCAAATGCACTTTCAATCTCCCCCTTTTTGGAGATCGAAGACAACACCACTAAGAGAGGTCTAAAAAATTTGGACGAGCACTTCTTGAGAGAGTGATGCATCAAGAAAATTTACTTAATGAGGCAAACTTTGTTCTCTTTTAGAATGTGTGCTCCCCCTAATTTTTAGAGACCTAGCAAGGATATAAATGATATAACAATATGAATACTTGCTAAAATATATAACGATACCAACCATAAAAACCATTACACCAAATGGTTCAACACAAAAAGCACACACCACACAAAGTTTGACAACACAAACACAACCCAAGAAAATGATACAACGATCCTAAATAGAACTCTCTCCCTCTTTGGCATCAAGACACCAAAAAGGGAAGAGGCGATGCTAACATCCCTGGAGGTCAGTGGATGTGGCTAAGGGCACTAGCTGGGCTTCCGAGTCCATGCTCATCTTCGGAGTTAACATCTTCTACCTCATCATCAGTCTCACCACGAGTGCAAGGCTCATGAGAAGTAATAGCATCATCGAGAAGATCTAGATCAATCCATGTGTTGCCTTCCTTTGACTTCCACTCCTTGGAAGTGGTGATCATGTCCTCAGAACCTGGACGAACAGGCACCCCAAGATGGGAAAACCTGTCACGAGTAAGCTGACGCTCCTTCTTGCTACGCACATGAGCAAGATGTGCCTTGTTCTCCATATCAATCTGGCGACAGAACACTTTCTTCAAAGTTGAGGACATCCACTTGCGAAATCTATTCTTCTGAGCTCTCCCCTCCATCTCGAAATCCGAGTCACTAGATCCATTAGTGTCCGGACCTAGCAAGGGAGTGGCATGCTTCTTGACTCGAAGTTCCTTGACCCTGTGAGTAGTGAGTTCTTGGTCATTATCCAAGAGAGCATCGGAAAGCTTGACATTGCGCCAAGTGGTGGCAATGAGCTTGAAGACCAAAGCAGCAAACACATGGAATCTCCTCCTCATCACACAGTTATACATCTCATTCTAGAGGATATCCATCACATCGAGCCTAAGACCATCACCACGACGCCTATGAGTGTAAACCATCAAGTCAGTGAGTGATCCATGGATTTGATCAAAGTTGCCAACACGCGGAGCCAACGTGTTCCTGAAGATCCGGTGGAGGATATCATATACGGGCAGCAGGTTCTTGGACTGACCAACCATAGCACGGCCAGGGATATAGAGATCATACATCTCAGTGGGGGCCATAAACTTCTCTGGGTAAGGAACCCAGAAGAAAGTAGAGTGAAAAGCAGCATCTGGAATCTCCCCAAAGTCTTGCATCCCTAGCACAATAGCAAACTCAGTCCATGAAGCAGAAAACTTCTGATTCTTGGTCATCCAAGTAATCCTCCTCTCATCAGTATGGAAGTAAAGCGTGGAATATAATTGGCCCACGAGGTGCTCATCATAATATTCATTGATATCGATGAAATCCAGAAGACCGAACTCCTCACAGACCTCCAATGCCTCACCAAAGTAGTCCATCTTCAATCTCATGAAAGGAACATTTATGGAGAATTGAGTCAGTACCTTGTTCTTGTTCACTGGGTACTCATAATAGAAAATCCTCTCCTGAAAACGTGTCCAGAAGCACTCGTTGGCCCTAGGATCCCTAGGCTTGTTGTAGGGGTTGGTCCTCCTTTCTCTGCGGAACTGGTCATCGGGCATGTTGACAACTGATTTGTCTTTGGCCGCATGTGATTTCATAAGCACATACCTCTGTCTCCTTGTCAGATTACCCTGTAGCATGACCTCTGGAGTTTCATCTTCCTCGGGATTCTTCCGAGTCCTCTTAGCCGCACGCTTGCGACCTCCACCCTTAGAGCCACTAGCACCTGCTCCTAAGAAAGCATAGGGGGTAGCAAAGAGGTAAGGTTAACTTCAATCAAAATGATCTACGAGGAAATTCACACAAGAACTAGAAGTGCACAAACTCTAGGAATCGGTAGTACCGCTGGGGGCCACGGTAGTACCGTTGTCTCCAGCAGTTCCAGCCATAGCGGTAGTACCGCTGTTGCCAGTGGTAGTACCGCTGCTGGCGGATTCTGCCATGGCACCCAAGGGAACAACCGAATTCAATCTAGAGGAAATGCAACAACAGTTCTTATGAAATTTACTCTACTAGGAATCACAACGAACTACTTCTAGACTAAGAGATCTCTAGAACCCTAAACATCATCATGTCACAAGATTTACTCGAGGGAGAGAGATATAAGGGGTTACCAGAGCTCATCGTCGTGGATAAGGAGTTGGGTGCGATCCCCGGGCGTCCTCCGGTGCGATTGGAGCACTCAATCACCGGAGAGAGCCCTCCCCGGCGGATGGAAGACTTGGCGGCAGCGAGATCCAAAGTGGGGAGAGGATGAGGGAGAGAAAGAGGTAAATGGGTAACCCCCTTCTCCCAGATCCGTATTTATCCCCAAGGATTTTCACCGCAGCGGTAGTACCGCCCACCTAGGACTACTGGAGCCCCTGTAGCAGTATTATCGTGCAAGTCCACCGGTAGTACCGTGCACTTGGTACAGCGGTAGTACCGCTACAACTGGTGGTAGTACCGCTAGCCGGGTCTTCCTTCCACCAAGAGATCAAAGTGATTAAAATTTTCGGAAGAGAAAATGTCTAAGGGAGGAAATGTTTGGGCTTGGGATAAGAACTCAAACTGAGATGGCACTACACACTCCAACTTTTGCAAAGAAAACAAAATTCGAATAAGGAAAAGAGAGGGTGTGCTTCCCAAACGACAACAACGACACACAAAACACAAAGAGAGAAGGAAAAACACAACGAAAACAACACATAAGAACCAAACAAGAACCAACTCTTCAAGAGAAGAGGTTGGTGGCCTAAGCCACCATGTAAGAGAATATGGTATGTCACCGCGAAGATATATCTTGGGTACATTGCCAATTCTCGACATTGAAGCCCACAATTCAACATTAGAAAAAGAGAGATAACAATGAATATTTGCTTTGGGCATAATGGGGAGGGAAGACCCAATGTGTTAGGATAACAATCCCCCTATGTCCATGCCTACACCTAAACCCAAACACGTTTCATCTATAGGGGTGTGTGCAAGATTCTCTAGTCAAACTCCTAGAATAAATGATGTTTAGTTCATTCCTCAAGAACATGAATCTTGCATCGTCGAGTGGCTTCGTGAAGATATCCGCAAGATTGTCCTTGGTGAGCACATAGCCTAGTGCAATATCACCTCTTGCCACATGGTCTCGGATGAAATGATGGTGAATCTCAATATGCTTCGTTCTTGTGTGTTGCATGGGGTTGTAGGAGATCTTGATAGAACTTTCATTGTCACACATGAGAGGCACCTTATCCAAATGAAAGTCATATTCCTTGAGAGTTTCCCTCATCCATAGCAATTGGGTGCAAGCACTTGCGGCGGCTACATACTCGGCTTCGGCGGTGGAGAGAGATATGCAATTTTGCTTCTTGGAAGACCAACTCACCAAGGACCTACCAAGAAATTGGCAAGCCTCGGAAGTGGACTTCCTATCATATTGATCACCCACCCAATCGGAATCCGTGAAGCCCTTGAGAGAGAATTGTGCCCCCCTTTGGGTACCACAAACCAAACCTTGAGGTATGAACCAAATACCAAAAGATCCAATGGACCGCCACTAAGTGGCTTTCCTTAGGAGCCGCTTGATACCGTGCACACACACCTACACTCAAAATGATATCGGGACTAGATGCACAAAGGTAAAGCAAAGAACCAATCATAGAATGATACAACTTTTGGTCCACATCTTTACCATCCGGGTTACGCTTGAGGTGGCACTTGACTTGCATAGGAGATGGCTTGATCTTGGCATTTTGGAAATTTAACCTCTTGATCATGTCTTGGGTATACTTGGCTTGAGAAATGAAAGTACCACGAGCCAATTGATTGATCTCAAAGCCAAGGAAGAATTTAAGCTCTCCCATCATAGACATCTCGAACCTGTCAGTCATAAGCTTTGAGAACTCATTATTGAAAGCTTGGTTAGTTGAGCCAAAGATGATATCGTCCACATCGAGTTGGCATATGGAAAGCTCTCCCTTTATTCTCTTGGTGAAGAGAGTGGGGTCGATCTTCCCAACTTCAAAACCATGGTCATCCAACAACTATCTAAGGTGCTCATACCACGCACGTGCTGCCTGTTTAAGTCCATAGAGTGCCTTATCGAGCTTGTAGACATGTTAGGAAAGTTGAGGTTCTTGAACCCCGGAGGTTGGTTAACATATACCTCCTCTTTGAGTGGACCATTCAAGAAAGCACTTTTAACATCCATTTGTTGCAATTTGAAATTATGCGAAGATGCATAAGCAAGAAGGATACAGATGGACTCAAGGTGAGCCACGGGAGCATAGGTTTCATCAAAGTCAATGCCTTCAACTTGAGTGTAACCTTGAGCTACCAATCTTGCCTTGTTCCTTATAACAATGCCATGCTAATATTGCTTGTTCTTGAATATCCACTTATTGCCAATAACATTGTGGCAATCTTTGGGCTTCTCAACCAATCTCCAAACCTTGTTACGCTCAAAGTTATTGAGCTCATCATGCATCGCTTTAACCCAATCGGAGTCCTCAAGAGATTCAAACACTTTCTTTGGTTCCACCATAGATATGTGAGCTTGATGCTCACTAAAATGTGACAATTGCCTTCTTGTGGATCTTCTAGCTTGAATATCTTCCAAGACCTTGTTGTCTTGGGCATCAATTTGCTTCAAAGGTCTTCTTATCCTTCTAGCACGACGGGCTACGATCTCCTCATTATTGCGAGGAGGGATCACTTGATCATCTTGATCATTTGGGTCGCTGTCTTGACCAACTTGGCCTTGATCATCATCATCATCATCATCAACAACTTCTTCAACACTAGCTTCAACTTGAGGAGAGGAGGATGAGTATGGTTGATCTTGGCCTTGACCTTGACTAGCATGAATGATAGGACTGGTTGCATCTTTCGTAGTAACTTGGTCAATAAGAGGAGGGTCTTCAACATGTTCTTGGGTAGGTGCATCACTTGGCTCCTTGGCTTGTTGTTCTATTTTAGAGGAGGGCTTCACTTGGGTATAGCATAGTCCTTCTCGAGTCGCCATAAGGTGTCCCTCGATGGGGCGGAAAATCTCACACCCATCCTTCCTATGGCTTCTTGAGGCATTTCAACATCTACATTAGAAACATGAAATTGCACCACTTGGGAGCCATAATTTTCCTCGAAAACCACACTACAAGATTCTATGACAATCCGTGAGGCTTTGTCAAAGACTCTATAAGTGTGGGATTCGGCACTGTAACCAACAAATATACCCTCAGTAGTTTTGGATTGAAATTTAGACAACCTAACACCCTTGATCAAATAGAAGCACTTACAACCGAATACACGGAAGTAGGAGACGTTGGGCTTGTTGCCGGTGAGGATCTCATATGGAGTCTTGGCCAAGCCCTTGTGGTATAGAGGCGGTTGGAGGAATGGCATGCGGTGGATATGGCCTCGGCCCATAAATATTGGGGAGAAGAATACTCCTCCAAAATGGTCCTTGCCATATCCAAGAGAGTGCGATTCTTCCTTTCGGCAACACCATTTTGATGAGGAGTGTAAGTGGCGGAGTATTTATGACGAATCCCTCTTCACTAAGGAATTCATTCAAAGTGTAGTTCTTGAACTCCGAACCATTATCACTCCTAATAGCCATGATTTGCACATTGTGTTGACGTTGCACTTGGTTGGAGAAGTCGATGATGGTTTGTTGAGTCTCACTCTTGCACTTGAAGAAATAAACCCAAGTGTACCTTGAATAATCATCGGCAATCACCAAGAAATACTTCTTGCCACCAAGACTTGCCTCGGGCACGGCACCAAAGAGATCAACATGGAGAAGCTCCAAGATCCTCTTTGATGAAATAATAGTCTTGGCCTTGTGCGATATATCATGCATCTTTCCTTCAACACACGACCTACAAACGCGATCTTTGGAAAAGGAAACATTTTCTTTTAGTACGACAATAAGGACACCTTTGTGAAGACTTTGCAAAGTTCTCATGTTGACATAGGATAAGAGGCGATGCCACAACCATCCCACGTCCGCCTTTCCGAAAAACACATTGATTGAGAGTTGGTGGACTTCGAAAAGTCCACCAGGAACAACTCATTTTCAACATGTCTCACGTATGCGACGTCAAGAGTCTTTCTCCTCAAAAGGACCACAATATCTTCATCAAAAAAAGACGGAGAAACCCATCTTTCCAAGAGAGCGGACCAAAAGTAAATTGAAACCAAGGTATTTGACAAGCATGACATTCACGATAGTGATATCGGGAGCAATCACAACCTTGCCAAACCCCGATACCTTAGAAGAGGACGAGTCTCCATAAGTGCCGGTTGCTTGAATGTCATTTGGGCGCAATTCCGTCACAAGTTCTTTGCTTCCGGTCATATGACTAGTGCATACACTATCAATTATCCATTTAGACCCACCAGAAGCATAGTCCTACAAGAGATCATTGACTAGAGTTAGGACCCGAGGAGGGTCCCTTCATATTAGCAACAAGGGTCTTTGGAACCCAAATGGTATAGTCAATGTAACCCTCAATATGACCAACATATTTAGCTTGCACAACACCGTAATAATCAACATATAAGAAATGGTGTGGATTGTTAGTTCCTGCGGAAATGCTGCGAGTAGTGTTGTCCCTGATGACACCACTACTTGAAGCAACATTGCTTGCTTGAGAGGGAGTGCTACGAGTAGTGTTATCCCTAATGAAAACACCACCCGAGGCACCATTGTTTTCCTTCTTCTTGCTCTTCTTATTCTTGTTCTTCTTCTTGGAAACATAGCCAAAACCTTGCTTGCCCACGTGTGGCCTTGGAGCACTCAATTGTGGTCTAGCAACAACCACATGAGGGCTAGCGGCAACCACTCGTGGGGTATAGGCCACAACCTTCTCAACTTGAGGGCACTTTTTCTAAGTAATGGGGAAGAGGACTGAAACATGCCACTGAAAGACTCTACTGAGACAAAAAGATGGGCTGTTAAAAAGGCCTTTGCCCTTGAGCCTTGCTAGCTCATCCTTCAACCTAGCATTTTCCTCAATAATATTTGCATGACCACAAGAAGAAGTAGAGGTGCTAGGGTTGTTAAGTTGATTCAGTTGAGTTTGAAGTTGTTCAGGCAACTCTTTGAGGGAATTATGTTGACTCTCCAAAGCTTTGTGAGCCTTGGTTAGTTTTTTAAACTCCTTAGTTAGTTTACCATGACCAACACCAAACTCAACCTTATCCTTTTTAGCCTTTTTATATTTAGCAATTGCAAGGTCATGTTCCTTAGTGAGATTAGAAACAAGTTCATTATGAGACTCCTTAATAGATTGAAGTTCCTCCTCAATAGAAACTATCCCATCATGCTCTTCTTCAAGAGTCATAGAGAGGGATGTTATCTCATCCGCATCCCTTCTTTAGATCTCACCTTTCTTCTCAAGAGCTTCATGGGACTCTCCCAATTGGCTCATGAGATGATCAACGTACTTCTTGGTCTCCCCTTGTATGTTAGACATAAAACGTTCCAAAGAGAGAATTTCATCTTCTACTCTAAGACTAGCAAAATTTTCAAGTTCACTTGGCGTCTTAGAGTTGGGAGAAGGTGATACCTCCGAGGCCTTAGCCATGAAGCACTTGGCATTTGGGCGAGGATGATTCTCATTGGGGGATTCAAATAGAGATGAAGATGATGGAGTAGAAGCAATAGCAAGAGCGGCCACTTCACTTGTGGTTTCTTCTTCTTCAGCACTTCCGGAATCATATTCCTCTTGAGACACTAGCACAAACTTTGTGGGAGACTTCTTGTTGAATGGTTTCTTCTTGAAGTGAGGTTTCTTGTAGTCAACCTTGGACTTGTCATTGCGAATGAGCTTGCCGCCATGGAGTTCTCTATTTTCATAGGGACACTCCGGAATGAAATGGTGCTTATGTTGACAAATGAAGCAAGACCTCACGCGTTAAGTCCCATCATTACCATGGCGAGACTTGGTCTTCTCCTCAACATATTGCTTGGCCTTGGGAGGATTCCTCTAAAACTTTTGCACGGTGAGAGCAATGATATCCTTGAGCATGGGATCATATTCTTTATCCTTCAATGGAGCCAACTCCTCATGGACTTCTTATTCATACTCAACCTCTTTTGACACAACTGTGGCCTTCAAAGCAACCGATGCCACTTTGTGCATTCCTATGGCCTTAGCACGGGTTGTCAAGAGCATTCTTGGTTTGCACTTGATAGGAGCACATCTCTTGCATAACTTGGGTTGAGGTCAAAGAAGAAAATTCATGTCTTCCTTGAATGCTCTTCAAGTCCGCGGGCTCAAATGGCATGAGAGCAATCATGTACTTCCTTTTGATCCAAGCATCATCAATGTACTTGGCACCAACATTGGAGAATGCGGTGGCAAGAGTCTTGAGCCTTTGGTACATGTCTTCATGGTTCTCTCCATCATCCATATAGAACCCGTTGGCCTCATTGCTCAAGGCATCATACCTATTCCTTTGCATGCTCTCATTGCCCACAAACATGACGACAAGAGCGTCCCATGTTTCCTGCGCGGTGGAATATTGTTGAAGATGCGGCATGTGGTTAGGACCCACGGCTTGTTGAAGAATTGACAAGGCGGTGTAGTTGAGTTGACAATCTACGGCTTCTCTTCTTGTTAAGTTCTTGGGGTCATGAGGCTTGTATCCATCACGAGTGACCCTCCAAATCTCTATCCAAGAAGAGTTCAAGTGAGTCTCCATGTAATATTGCCATTCACGAAAAGAAAATGCATCAATTTTAGGTGGATCACCCCTAGGAATTATATGAGGATGTGGGACGGGAGCATCGGGAGAATAACGTCCTTTGACGGAGTGATATTATTCCTCTCCTTCCGTACCCTTCTCGGTGGAGTTTTCGGCGGAAGCATTTTTAGATGGATCACCATCATCCCCTTTCTTGGCGCCCTCCGAATTTTCATCTAGAGGAGATGAGCCAGTGACCTCCGGTCCTTTGGCTTTCAAGAGTTGCATAAGGACTTGACGCAACTCATCGATTTTGGTTTCCATGGATGAGGTCAATGAATTTTTCAACTCATTGAGATCATTCATAGAGACCGGCGCCTCGGAACCGGCGGTCTCCGTCTCATCGACCATACTTAAACTCTTAGGAGGTTAAGCCCGATAGAAGAGCCGAGGCTCTGATACCAATTGAAAGTATAGTATGGGCACCTAGAGGGGGGTGAATAGGTGCTACGACCAATTTTAATTTTTCTTTCGCAATTAGGCTTGACACAAAGGTAAATTCTCTAGATGATGCAACTATGGTGAATTTACCTATATGACAAGAACAAGCACAATAACAATACAAGCACGAGTAAAGGAGGAAGGGAACGAGGTAACCGATATGAAGCACACGGAGACACGACGTATTCCCGAGTTCCTCCTTGTTGAGGGAGTACGTCTCGTTGGAGGGGTGTGATCTCTCCATGAAGGCCTACTCAACGCCACAAAGGCCTCACCCTATTCTCCGATGAAACCCACCACAAAGTCCTAGTCCACCTTCCACTATTGATCCCCTTTGAGGCGGGAATCGAGTCCTTTACAAACAAGCTTGGGGCACACACCCTCAACCAAATTGGGGGCTCCCAACAATCTCAAATCACCAACAAGTGTAGCAATGGAGTCTAGGTTTTCCACAAAGAAACCCTAGACTAGATCCCTCTAGAATATGAGGGGGAAATGAAGATCGGCTTAGTGAAGATGTAGATCGGGGTCTTCTCCTTCAATCCTCCAAGTATCAACGAGTTTAGGTGGAGGGATTGGGAGAAATATAGATTTTGGAGGCTCAATAAATGCTTGTCTTCAATGCTGGTTCGAGCAACCTTTTGCAGAAGAAGGGGATGGGGTATTTATAGCCCCCTCCCCGAACTAGCCATTTGATCCTTTTTCGTGCCTAGCGGTACTACCGCTGCCTGGTAACGTAAGAGGTACTGCAGCAACCAAGAGACAGGGCGTGAGCGGTACCACCGCAGAAGTACCGTGGCACTCCAGCAGCGGTACTACCGCTGGCCACTTCTTCGAAATAAATCGATGTGGCTGGTGGTATTACTAGGGCACTATCGCTCTAGTACCGTAAATGTTACTGCGAGCAGATTCTCGCTGGCGGTAATTTGACCGGTACTGGTAGTGGTACTACCGCTTCCTTGAAGCAGCAGTACTACCACTGGCGATAGCGGTACTACCGTCGAGCATGGAATTTCTCCTCGACCAAGTTGAACACAGAGGTACTACCGAACCAGTACCGCTGAAGTACCGCTAGATGCAGTAGCCATTTTTACTCTGGCGGTACTTCTGGCGGTACTGGGCGCGGTACTACCGCTTGATGTGGAGAGCGGTACTACCGCTGAGGCGCCTGGTACTACCGCTGGATCAAGTTGATCTTGGTGGTTTTGTCTTGGAACACTCTTCACCTTTTTGCGTCTAGATTGATATTTCCTGAAATACTTTCACGCACTGTTAGATTCTTACTAATGTTGTTATCAACTCCAAAACCTAAGAGATATCAAAATGCTAATGCACTTTCATACTTCCTATACAAACATAACTATCCTGTAGAAAGGTTCTGAACTTATACTATGAAATCTCCACTTCGATACCACCAGAAAATATCTTGTGCAAAATTCAGTTCATTTAAGTTTTGAATGTCCTATGACTTATTTTAACACAAACAAGCAGAAAATTTCTCTCAAAAAAAAAAACAAGCAGAAAATTACCGTGGTCTAGTCCCTTTCGAAGCCACCCAAGGGATGCCCAAAATGCTTTGATGTGCCACTTTTTCCACAAATTGGACTATTTTGTAGAATGGTTCTGAACTTATAGTGCAAAACCTACACTTTGAGGCCACTAGAGGGAATCTTGTAGAAAATTAGGTTCAATTTTTGGTTTCCTTTGTTTCTATCACCTGCCCTAGCACAAAACAAGGAAAAAGTACAATGGCACCTTTTGAATCTGTTCAAGCGGTAGACAGCGCAAGACTCACATACCAGGGTTTGGATACAAGTCAACCATTGTGCAACTCCAACCGATTTTCCAAACCCAGTTGCACTTTCTAAAAAAATATGCAATGAGCAAGTGCAATCAAGGGTTCTATATTTCTACATATATTTTTCATATATTATTATAATTTTTTTGCGTTTTTCAATTTTCTAACAACATATATAGCTGAAATGTTTCTATTCCTATATATTCCAAGCCATAAAGCACAAGCCAAAAAAAAATTGAAATCGAAATTAATGGACCAAATTTTTTCCACGCGAAGCACATTATTCAGACGGAAAAGTTCCTATTAGAAAATTAAATAAAGGATCATTTTGGTGGAGGGAATATTTAGCATACATCAGTACATTTATAAAGGATGCCAAGACTATTGTAAACACAGAATACTCTATTATGTTCTGGAACGACATTTGGCAAGATCAACCTCTCCAACAAAAATCACTCAACTCCATTCTTATGCATACAACAAAGATATTACAGTTAGCAAGGCGTTTTAGGCATACAATGATGAGTTTATTGACATGTTCCAATTACTAATGTCCACAATTGCAATCCACCAAAGTGAAGAACTTGAATATATTATTCATGTTAGTTCTTCCAATAAAAATGATCACCAGATAATGTTATCTGGAACCCAACATGGGGCATTTCTATACAAAAAATGTACGAAGCCCTCAATATCCTCCTGAATTGGTCGAAACCATTTAACTGAATCTCGAAATCTTGCTGGCTTTTAAAACATAAATTATGTTTCTAGTTATTACTATATGACAGATTAAATACCACAGACCTAATGGCAAGATTTTTTAATAGAGGACAAATCTTTTGTAATTTGTCAAAATGAAGAATGAGCATCTCAGTCATCTATTCCTTTTCTGTATCTTTAGCAATGATTTTTGGAGGAAGCTCGAGTTAAACCGGAGATAAGACTTGGATCTTATTCAAATGTTGATCGAAGCAAAACATAGGCAACAATATATGATTCAAGATGGTAGGATGCTGGAGTATTGATATGTCTCAAACGTATCTATAATTTTTTATACTCCATGCTTGTTTTCTATCCAATACCTTTATGTTTTCACATGTTTTCCTTCGTTTTCCGGATGTTTTCTAGACTAGCCTATTGACAAGATGCCATAGAGCCAGTTCTTGTTTTCTGCTGTTTTTTGTTTTAGAAAAGTTATTCTGGAAATATTCTCGGAATTGGACGAAACAAAATCTCAGAGTCTTAGAATTCCCGGCACGTCAACGGAGTCCAAAGGAGACCAAGGGGGGCACTGGGTGGCCACACCATAGGGGGGCTCGGGTCCCCCTAGTCGCGCCAATAGGTGGTGCGGGCCCCCTGGACACCCACCGACATAGCCCTTTTGCCTATTTATTCCCCCTGAGGCATAAACACTAAATATCCAGCCTTCCTCCATGAAAAGTTCCATAGCTCCGCCGCCGCTGACAAGTTTCGAGGGACAGAAATCTCTATTCCGGCACCCTGCCGTGGCAGGGAAGTGCCCCCCAGAACCATCTCCATCGACTCCACCGCCATCTCCATCGCCGTTGCTGACTCCCATGATGAGGAGGGAGTAGTTCTCCCTCGGGGCTGAGGGCTCTACCGGTAGCTACGTGGTTCATCTCTCTCTCCCATGGTGTGATCTTTATGTGATCATGAGCTTTGTAATCTAGTTGAATAAGTAGATGGTACTCTTCATCTATTATGCTACTCAAGTGGTTTTGTTACAAGATCTCCATAGACACTTTGATCACGGTGTAAAGGTGACAATGTGTGCACCATGTGGTTTAGCATGATTTTATTGTTGTTGGATGACCCTATGAAATTGTGGTGTTTTTTTGGAACCATCTAGGGCTCATAGTGACAGCATGAGGTTACCTGGATGGGGGAATGCAAACTCTAAGGAGTGTTTTTATCGCCCTCCGTGGTTGATTGGTGTTTGTTATCCAATCGGAGAGTGGTTCGGAGTAGCGTACTCAAGAGATGATATTTATGCATTCAATTATGGTAGGTAGGTATGGTGGCTGTTTTGAGGAAGATAATTTTTGGCTTATGTGTAGAAGAACAAAGTTCTCCAACGAGGTTTGGATGCACTGGCGAAGTTTGTACCAACTCTCAATGTGAGAATGAGCAATGCACACTACCGAAGAGGCTAGCAAATATGGATGGTGGAAGTGCTAGAAAACCGTAACATAGAACTCACAAGTTAAAAGATTACAACTAAAATCATGGTCTTACAAGGCATAACGAAAATCACTCCAAGAGGGTCCATGGCAGTGGCAAGTCACTGTTGGCTACCCCGACCGTAGCACGTAACAAAAAGCTATCAGCAAAGGAAGTCATATACCATTATACTATCAACTCGTTTTTTGAGTGTGGCACAGTTTCAAGCTTTTAGACCAACCATTAATTGTTTTTACTTTACTAAACCAGCAAGTTTACCATTAAGCATATTAATATCTCAAAACAACAACAAATAATCAAGTGAAACAGTTTAGTGATCTACAAGAATATGCAAACTTTTTCGTTATACCATCTACCACACATATCATTTTCTATTTCCATCAAACACCAAAAAAAAGAAAACTCTCCAAATAATATAGCAATGAAATAAGAGAGTACTAACATAACTCTACGAGAACTAACAGCTCTGAAAAAGAGATGCATGAAAACAAGGGCTAAACGCGGTACTAGCAAGAAGTGGAGACTCACAGAACAATAAGAATGAAAACTAGAGTGTTCTAAGCAATGAAAATGGAGCGTGTATCTATCCAAAAAAGTATGATAGGATCCAACTATAAATTACAGCAAAGAAAAGTGAACAAAATTAAAGCAAAAATAACTGACGCTTCAAGTAAAATTCATATGATGTGACCGAATAAAAATATAGTTTCACTAGAAGTGACCTGATAAATTGTTCATGAAGAAGGGGATTCCTTGGGCATCCCCAATCTTAGATGCTTGAGTCTTCTTAGAATTTTCTGGGATGAACTACGGGGTCATCCCCAAGCTTTGACCTTGCACTCTTCTTGATCACATTATATCACCCTCTTCTCTTGACCCTTGAAAACTTCCTTAACACCACACACAAAGAGTAATTCACATTAGAGGGTTAGTGCAACAATAAAAAATTAATGGGTTATCCATGTTCACAATTTTTATTGATAATTTTAAACATTATCTACATCCACTGATGTTTCATGAAGCAAAGAAATCCACTTGACATCGTAAAAGAGAAAATGCAAGAAAAATGGCACAATCTACCAAAAACAAAACAGTCTGTAATGACAATTTTTTTCGGGGCACTTAATTTTCTCAAATAAAAAAACTTAAAGAAAAAAGTTTTGGAATTAGCTGAGGAATGCGCAAAAAAAGTTTCAGGTTCTTTCGATCTTTCTGTGAATTATACGATTTTTTACGGTGGACATCAGAAATCTGTATTATGTGCAGAACTCCAAAACTAACTTTCACTTTTCGCTAGAAACTTTACTTGGCACAACTAATACATGAAAATATAGATACAAAGGAGTTTCAACAGAAGTATACAACCCCTTGACTCAAATAAAACAGAGAAAAACAAAGCAAAAATAAAACCATGGGTTATCTCCCAAGAAGTGCTTTTCCTTAAAGCCTTTTAACTAGGCATGATAATTTGAGAAAATGCTCACATAAGAAATATTAATTGAAGCAAAAGAGAGCATCAAGAAGCAAATATAAAGAAAATTTAAGTCTAACCCACTTCCTATGAAAAAGAATCTTGTAAAAAAACTAGTCAATAAAGCACAAAGTGGCTAGCATAGGAAGACAAAAGAAGTGCAACTTCAGAAATTTCAACATAAAGAGGGGAAACTTAATATTGTTGAGATACATAGAATCATGTTTCCCTATCTTGTAATAACTTTCAGTATGAATACAATTGACAATATAAATATCACATAAAACATTCTTATCATGAGCCACATGCATACAATAATTAATGTTATCCACATAAGCATAGTAATTCTTATTAATAGTAGTGGGAGAAAATTCAACAAAATAGCTATCATTATTATTATCATCACCATAATCATCATCCATATTGTAATCATAATTAATTTTCTCCTCAATAGTAGGTGGACTAAAAATATGATATTCATCATTGTAATCATCATATACTGGAGGCAAAGTATCATCAAAGAAAATTTCCTCCTCAAAACTTGGGGAACTAAAAATATCATATTCATCAAAACCAGCTTCCCCAAGCTTAGAATTTTCCATAACATTAGCAATAATGGTGTTCAAAGAATTCATACTAATAACTTTGCTAGTAGCATGCAAATAAAGCTCCATAGGTTTTTTAATTTTCTCTTCAAACACTTCATGTCCTAACTCAAGATAAAGATTATAAAGTTCTCTCATATTTTTGTTGTTTTGCATTAATCCTAAGTAGTAAAAATAAAAACAAGGAACAAGTAAAAATAAGCCTAAATACTGAAACAAGAAACAAAAGATATAATTGCATAATCTAAAGGAAATAACTTCGAGCACTCACACCCGAGGATGTGAGTACCTTTTACCTTACCTCCTCGGCAACAACGCCAGAAAAGAGCTTGATGTCTATGCACGCTTCTATTCTTGTAGACAGTTTTGGGCCTCCAAGTGCATAGGTTTGTAGAACATCAGCAAGTTTCCCTTAAGTGGATTACCCAAGGTTTATCGAAATCAAGAAGGAAGAGATCGAAGATATCCCTCTCAAGCAACCATGCAATTACGATACAAGAAGTCTCTTGTGTCCCAAACACACCTAATACAATTTTCAGTTGTATAGGTGCACTAGTTCGGCGAACAGAGAGTGAAATACAAGTAATAAGGATGATTATAAGTGATAATAGCAATCTAAGATAAAAATGGCAGCAAGAAAACATGTAGCAAAACTGGTTGAAAACGGTGTTTCAATGCTTAGAAACACGGCCTAGGGATCATACTTTCACTAGTGAACACTCTCAATAATAATAACATAATTCAATGCATAAATATTTCTCTTCACTATGCTACTCCGAACCAATCTCCGATCGAATAACAAACACCAATTCATTGCGTAGGGCTGTAACAACACTCCTCAAAGTCGCATTCCCATGTCTAGTTAACCCCACGCTATCACTATAAGCGCCCTAGAAGGTACTAGACTAACACCACAATTTCATAGGGTCATCCAACACAAAATATAAATATCGTGCTAAACCACACGGTGCACACACTGTCACCTTTACACCGTAATCAAAGTGTTTTTACGGTGACCTCATAACAAAACCACTCGAGTAGCATAACAGATGAAGAGTAACATCTACTTATTCAACTAGATTACAAAGCTCATGATGACATAAAGATCACACCATGGGAGAGAGAGATGAAACACATAGCTACCTGTAGAGCCCTCAACCCCGAGGGAGAACTTCTCCCTCCCCATCATGGGAGACAGCAATGACGATGGATATGCCGATGGAGTCGATAGAGATGGTTCCGGGGGCACTTCCCCATCCCGACTGGGTGCCGGAACAGAGATTATGTCCCGCGAAACTTGTCAGCGGCGGCGGCGGAGCAACGGAACTTTTCGTGGAAAAAGGCTGGGATTTTTAAGGTTTATGCATCGGGGAGACTTTATAGGCGAAAGGGTGATGGCGGTGGGCAGCCAGGGGGCCACACCACCCCTGGGCGCGGCCAGGGTGATCCGCGACAACCCAGGCTGTGGGAACCCCTCTGCCCCTCTCCAGGTCTCTTTTGGACTCTGTGGATCCTCCGGGACTTCTAAGACTTCTGGGCTTCGAATCGTCCAATTCCGAGAATATTTCCCAAACAAATTTTCTGAAACTAAAAATAGCAGAAAATAGGAACTGGCTCTGTGGCATCTTGTCAATAGGTTAGTCCCAGAAAATCGATAAAAAGGGGCATAAAGTGTAAAGGAAACATGTAACATATATCATGAAAACAACATGGAACGTCAGAAATTATGGATACATTTATGACATATCACACCAATACTTCAGTTTGGAGAGAGATTTCATATTATGACTTGCATAACTATGTGGGGAACCTTACGTTATAGAACTTGGATTGTATATTCCAATGATGAGCCTCCTCAAAAGTGCTCTAGGTCTTCGTGAGCAAGCAAGTTGGATGCACCCCCACTAGTTCCATTAGAGAGTTTTCATACACTTATAGCTCTATGTGAATCCGTTGTGTGGCAATCACTACTCCTTGCATAGCTTCGATTATAATACTACCTTTTGTCTTATGATCACTTTCAGTTGTGTGAGACTTTCTTCCATTGACTTTCCAAACCCCCCCCCATAATGTTCTTCTAGCCATAACATCCTGGTGCCAGGGACCAATACAGAACGCTTGCTTGTTTTCAGTGCACAAATAGTTTAATGATTTTCCTACGTGCATATTGTTGTCACTTGACTTGATCCATAGGAGTTGTTGTGAGAATTTGATGCATATGATGATTAAATTGTTGTTCTTGAAGCTTAAATCATTGTTGATTGTCTATTAGCATTGATTCATTGAAAAGTTTTACTTTGTTCTTCCTAATGGTTTATATATTACTCTATTGTTATCAACTATAAACCACAACCTTTATTTATTTGATCCTAGTTTACATACTTTACATTGCCAAGTTGATCAAGATTGCGTTGCTACATGTCACCTCAAAAATTATTTTGTTATCACTTACCTGCTCGAGGACGGTCAGGAGTTAAGCTTGGGGATGCTTGATACGTCTCAAACGTATCTATATTTTTTGATGTTCCATGCTTGTTTTGTATCCAATACCTTTATGTTTTCACATGTTTTCCTTCGTTTTCCGTATGTTTTCTGGACTAACCTATTGAAAAGATGCCACAGAGCCAGTTCCTATTTTTTGCTGTTTTTGGTTTCAGAAAAGTTGTTCCGGAAAATATTCTCGGAATTGGACGAAACAAAATCCCACAGTCTTAGAATTCCCGGCATATCAATGGAGTCCAAAGGAGACCCGGAGGGGGCATAGGGTGGACACACCGTAGGGGGCATGGGTCCCCCTGGCCGCGCCACCAGGTGGTGTGGCCCCCTTGGCCACCCACCGACATCGCCCTTTCGCCTATTTATTCCCCCCGGGGCATAAACCCTAAAATATCCATTCTTCCTCCACGAAAAGTTCCGTAGCTCCGCCGCCATCAACAAGTTTCTAGGGATAGAAATCTCTGTTCCGGCACCCTGTCGGGACAGGGAAGTGCCCCCGGAACCATCTCCATCGACTCCACCACCATCTCCATCGTCGTTGCTGACTCCCATGATGAGGAGGGAGTAGTTCTCCCTAGGGGGTTGAGGGCTCTACCGGTAGCTATGTGTTTCATCTCTCTCTCCCCCATGGTGTGATCTTTATGTCATCATGAGCTTTGTAATTTAGTTGAATAAGCAGATGGTACTCTTCATCTATTATGCTACTCAAGTGGTTTTGTTATGAGATCTCGTAGACACTTTGGTCAAGGCGTAAACGTGATAGTGTGTGCACCGTCTAGTTTAGCATGATATATATGTATTTTGTGTTGGATGACCCTATGAAATTGTGGTGTTTGTTTGGAACCATCTAGGGCTCATAGTGACAATGTGAGGTTACCTGGATGGGAAAATCCGAATACTAAGGAGTGCTTTTATAGCCCTACGCGGCTGATTAGTGTTTGTTATCCAGTCGGAGAGTGGTTCGGAGTAGCTTAGTGAAGAGATGATATTTATGCTTTCAATTATGTTATTATTGTTTATAAGAATTGAAACACCGTTTACAACCAGTTCTGCTACATGTTTGCTTGGTGCCATTTTTATTTCATATTGCTACTATCACTTATAATCATCCATATTACTTGTATTTCACTATCTCTTCGCAGAACTAGTGCACTATACAACTGAAAATTGTATTAGGTGTTGGGGACACAAGAGACTTCTTGTATCGTAATTGCAGGGTTGCTTGAGAGGGATATCTTTGACCTCTTCCTCCCTGAGTTCGATAAACCTTGGGTGATCCACTTAAGGGAAACTTGTTCTTGTTCTACAAACCTCTGCACTTGTAGGCCCAACAATGTCTACAAGAATGGAAACGTTCATAGACATCAAGTATCTGGAATCACATGAATACAATTATCTTTGATCGTGAGAATATGAATCAAATCTCTGTTTAGCCATGTTTAGAGAATATTTTGGCATGGTTATGCATAGAGCTAAACCTAGTTTAAAATAAGCGATGCAGCAATGGCTTGGCAATTTTTCATCAGATACCTTTATCCTATGTATTCTTATTGTAAATACTTTCATATTACATATTAAAAAATTAAGAAGTTGGGGATTTTCCATCCCGTAAGACTTAAAAAACCACCGTGTATATTTTTGGCTCCGTGGGGGCAGGCTCCACTCGGCCTGGCGAGTCGATACTTGCCCTCGTGCGTGTTCTGTCAGTTGTTAGGTTACCTGCATCAAACAACATGGTCCAAAGTATCAGCTCAATTGGTAACCTGTATTTTCCAATTCTGACTATGTACATACGAAAGACGTTGTTTGGTTTTCTTCTCTGATACGGTGGCACCTGATCCACTCACCCTTTTTCAAAATTGGTGCGGTTACTAGGACACACACAACGCACAAAAGGAAACAACAAAAGCGAACAAATCAAGAGCAGTCAGGCAAATAACATCATCACTAATAAGAGGGACTACTTAATTTCTTGTTGGGCGTGACCACTGATGTCTACGCACGCTTCTATTCTTGTAGACAGTGTTGGGCCTCCAAGTGCAGAGGTTTGTAGAATAGAGCAAGTTTCCCTTAAGTGGATTACCCAAGGTTTATCGAACTGAGGGAGGAAGAGGTCAAAGGTATCCCTCTCAAGCAACCCTGTAATTACGATACAAGAAGTCTCTTGTGTCCGCAACACACCTAATACAATTTTCAGTTGTATAGGTGCAATAGTTTGGCGAAGAGAGAGTCAAATACAAGTAGTACGGATGATTATAAGTGATAATAACAATCTGAAATAAAAATGGCAGCAAGCAAACATGTAACAGAACTGATTGTAAATGGTGTTTCAATGCTTAGAAACAAGGCCTAGGGATCATACTTTCACTAGTGGACAATCCCAATAATAATAAAATAATTGAATGTATAGATATCTCTCTTCACTACGCTACTCTGAACCAAGCTCCGGTCGAATAACAAACACCAATCATTGTGTAGGGCTGCAAAAATCACTCCTTCGAGTTCGCATTTCCCCATCTAGGTAACCCCCACGCTATCACCATGAGACCAAGATGTTTCCAAACAAACACAATAATTTCATAGGGTCATCCAACACAAAATATAGATATCATGCTAAACCACACGGTGCACACACTGTCACCTTTACACTATGATCAAAGTGTCTACGGAGGTCTCATAACAAAACCACTTGAGTAGCATAACAGATGAAGAGTACATCTACTTATTCAACTAGATTACAAAGCTCATGATCACATAAAGATCACACCATGGGAGAGAGTAGATGGAGATGGCTCCAGGGGAACTTCCCCGTCCCGGCAGGGTGCCGGAACAGAGATTTTTCTCCCCCAAAACTTGTCGGTAGCGGCGGTGGAGCTACAGAACTTTTCGTGGAAGGAGGCTGATATATTTAGGGTTTATGAATCGGGGAGACTATATATGCGAAAGGGAAACATCGGTGGGTGGCCAGGGGGCCCACACCACCCGGTGGCGCGGCCAAGGGGGACCCGCGCCACCCTATTGTGTGCCCTGTGGCGCCCCTCCGGGTCTCCTTTGAACTTTGTTGACGTGTCGGGAATTGTAAGACTTTTGGCTTTTGTTTCGTCCGATTCCGAGACTATTTCCAGAACAACTTTTCAAAAACCAAAAACAGCTGAAAACAGGAACTGGATTTGTGGCATCTTGTCAATAGGTTAGTCCATGAAAACGTCCGGAAACGAAGGAAAACATGTGAAAACATAAAGGTATTGGATAGAAAACAAGCATGGAGCATCGAAAATTATAGATACGTTTGAGACGTATCAATCAAACACCCATTGGGAAACCCCAAGAGGAAGTTATGATGTAGACAAATGTAAATTTCCCCTAGTTAAGGAACCAGGGTGATCAATCCAGTAGGATTTCAAAGTCTCTCAGCAGGTTGCTTGTGCAACGGCGCCGGAAATTTTATCTCGTGGACGGACCCAAGAATGTACCTGCACACAAATACAAACTCTCTCTTCCTCTGAACTTAACGAGAAGGTTGTCAATCTTCTAGTCTTGCTGAAAACGAGAGAATTAATTATGTCGAATGGTTGGAGAATAATAAACAATAAAGGAACAAAGAGCAAGTTATGATTAAAAGTAAGTAAACAAGGTTGTAAACAATAAGGAAAATAGGACCGGGTGGCATAGTTTCACTAGTGGTGTCTCTCCTAAGAACAATAAACATGCTGAGTAAAAAACTTACAGCTAGGCGATTGATAAATCATGAAAGTATAATAATAATATTATGACAGGATAAAATTCATGGGTTCTAATAGTGTAGGCATTACGTCAACATAAATAGACCGCCATCCGACATCATCTGTTACTAAGAATCCACCTTGAGACAACAATCCAGTAAATCTCACTGGTATTAACTTGCAGTAACGGAGTGATTGCTTGTGTGCAATAGACCAATGCATTAAGAACAATACGTAATATAAACAATAATTGCTATCCGTAGACAAGAACACCATTGTTTTCTCCCTAGTGGCAACATCACATCCTCCTTCTACACGTTTATGTCACTCGGGCATTGGTTAAAGGAGGCATGAACCCACTATGTAGCATATAAACCTTCTCCTGGAGGTGCATACAATAACTTGGCCAAGGAAATCATACACACCGGAGAGCATTGCAAGACAAGATTAAAAATCTCTAAAGATATAAGTGATGCAAGTCAATATGACATGAACAAAATAATCATAATCTCGGATCCCAGCAAACACAACATGTAACAATCACACAACGATGATGTTGATCATGTAGAGTAGCTCAAAAGATCTAAACATGGTGGCACAAGGAGGAGAGAACACAATCTAGCTACAGCTATGGACCCGTAGTCGCGTGATGAACTACTGACACATCTGCCCTGGGACGATAATGGTGATGTAGAGGCCTGCGGTGAAGCAACTATCATAACCATGGCATGAAGGAATGGTTAATACTCCATTTATTTTATAATGCGCTAAATCCTATTTCCAGATCTATGCTTGATACATCCGCAAAAAGAAGTTTTATGGGAAAAGAAACTAGATTAGCCAAGAAGCTACTCAATGATATGTAAGACAACCATGCTCACTGGCATATAGGAAGTACCAATACCAAAAAAATCAATGCTGACACTGAGAGCAACAATGAAGAGTTAACAACAAAGGTAGATGAGCTACTTACTGTTCTTAAAGTTAAAAAGGAAACTCCAACAAATGCCATCTCTAATGCTCAAATTGAAGAAATAGATTTTATAGCTCATAATACTTATAACCCTGCATGGAGAGGTCCAAACTTTGGACAGAATTTTCAAAAATCATATAACCCTGCAGGACCATCAAACAATATCAACTACAACAATGGAAACCGCCAATCACTTGAGGATACACTCAATTTATTTATAAATTTTCAAACTGAGAAATAGTGATTTATGTAAAATGGTTGAGAATCGTGATAATATACTTGGCCAACTAACCTAGAAAGTTAGTACTATGAGAACTGATATGCATGTGCTCCAAGAAAGAACAAAAACTATGGAAGTACAAATGGCTAAGACAATTGAGAGTCAAACTTTGATTTTAGAAAAATTTGCTAGCAAACCGGAGCCTAATCTAGTGGAATACTTGAAAATGACGAGAAGTACATAAGATACACCTAAACAACTAGATAATAGTAATGCTCCTACACCAAACTACACTGTAGAAGACCTCATGAAAATGGTAAGACTAAGTAACCCATCAAATCAAGGAGGTAAGGAAGCAGCATATAAAGAATTTGTTAATCAAGTTTCTTACAAAGTATGTGAGCTTGAGCTTGAATATATAAAATTATCTGAAAATCTACCATCTAAACTAGAAGATATATTTTTTAAGATAAATTTAGGTGTCAATGAGATAACGTCACTATGTGATCTAGGTGCAAGTGTTTCAACAATTCCTAGAACACTTTTTGATAAATTAAAGTTGGGTAGCTACAACATAACTGAACTTAAACTTCACCTTGCTAATTCTACCTTTAAACAAGCTATTGGCATGAAAAAAATAGTGAAGTACAAATTAGAGGGAGTCCAACACTATTTGATCTTGTTATAGTAGATATTCCCGAATATCCAATAGCACCAATTATATTTACAAATAAAGTCTTGATAAATTTACATGAAGGAAACATGAGGATTGAATTACCCTCTCGAGATCCTTTTGTTGTACATTTCCTAGAAAGAAGAAATCAAAAGTCTACAATAATGGAATCATCACATTGAAGGCAAACTATTTTGGAATGGGCACACAAATCACTAAGCCTAGTTGAGCATCACTGCATTTGAGCTACACGGCCAAAAATAAGAGTGCTTCATGGGAGGCAACCCATGTTAAGAAAATATTTTTTTTCCATTAGTTTTAGTGTTGAAAGCACAAAGGAGGATAAGCAGTCACTAATAGTAGTGTCTTCTACTTGCATTTGGTGGCTTGTCTATTGGCGCAAACCTGGCTATGCGTCTTGTTTGTCGATGCTCACCGAGACTGTTCGATCGTGTAGGATTATTTAAGGCCAATGAAGAAACTATGCATCATACAAGTTCATGTGTTGGTGTAAAAGATCATTTGAGATGTTAAAATGTTGTTCATTTCTCTTGATCCTTTACTTCTAATACTTGGACGAACAATGGCGTGCTCCCTTGACTGGGCCCAGTTCTTCTGCCAGCTTAAAAAATAAGCCGCCCCCTCTCAGCTTCTCCCATAAGCCCACTAGCTTATTACTCGAGGCTTATAAAGTATTTATGAGGCCAACGGTCCAATAAATATTGTTTGAGTGTTGAATTGTTTTAACCCACTATTGTGTTTTTAGGATTCAAAGGAGAAAGGGCATATGGCTGAGGTGGAGATCAACACTATCTTAAAAAGAAGGAAGGCCACCTATGGCTGGATCAAAGAACCAATATCACCTAACCACTTATGTAAGTGGTTATTGCTCCTAACTTAGGAGTACTCCCAGTTCCTGAAGCCTTTAGACATACCTGGGAGAGGTGTTTGGGGATATCACGCTAAAGACGAACACCGACTATGTCTGGACTATTAAGCTCAAGGAGTTCAATGGAAGAGCATGCCTTGATCAAGGTTGGGCGGCATTTGCATCATCTCATAACGTGTGACTTGGCTACAATCCCCTGTTCAAGAAGCTGGCTCTAATGGAGTACAGGGTCACCATCTTCGACAACATTGGCTATGAGATTGTGAGAGTGCTCTGCTCACCTAGTGAACTTCAAAAGAGATGACTAAGCTCAGAGTTTGTGGCCGTCTTTGATTACACTTTCCTCTACGACCTGTGTGATGCCTGTTTAAGACCTCATGTTCTGTGTTACTGTGCTACTTATTTAAGACTATGTGTCGAGACATCGTAGTAGTTTTCATAGACTGGGGTGCCATGAGACTACGGTAGAGACGTGGGGTAACGGGATAGCGTAGTAAACACAGAACACGGGATTTACCCAGGTTCGGTACGTCGCGACAGTACGGCGTACCTACTCCTGCACTTCTCACTATGTGGGACTAAAGCCCGTATAATAAGGTTACAATGTAAGGGAATAGATCTAGCTACTCGACGAGGATGAACTTCCCGGCGAGTTGCGCAAGGCTTAAGCTAGAACCTAGAACCTTGGACTAAAGGAACTTATTGAACTTATCTCCCGTCCGGCTTTATATAATAGCCGGATTAGGGCTTACAGAACCAGAAACCTAGAAGACTACGTTTAACTTGTAACTTGGAAAGTAAGGAATCCGTCTTCTCCTCCAAGCCAGATCACGCGGGCCGTGATCCGGGTTCTTCTAGAATCCGGCTTCTACGCGTCGGACTACTGGGCCGCCCAATGGACCTAAGTCCATTACCTTGCAGGCCACCCTGGTAGTCCAGCTCTTTTGTCTACCATCTTCGATACCCCTATTCGGTATATATCCGACAGTAGCCCCCAGGAAGGATCAAAACTCTGAAACTCCGCCTTTCGTCAAATACATTTTGTCCGGGAAACTTGATTCAGCAGTCTTGATTCTTTCTTCTTTCCTTTCAAAGGAGATGGTAACATAAAACTCGGAACTATGAAAATCCGGCTTTTCTTCTCGCGATCCTTCGCGGAAAAGGAACACGTGACATCAGCGCTTTAATCATGCTGACGCAAGCGCCGCTTGGTTTCACGCGGGAAACCCTGCAACGTATCTCTGACAGATTCTCACGAGAAACGAGGAGATAGCCATCATTCCTCTGTCGTTCCGTTTCCCGGATTTTCCGGCGAGCGACACGCGTCAAACATCCAACGGTCAAAAGAGCCGTTGGCGCGTATCTAGAGGGTTTTCAGGCTATAAATAGCCGTCTTCTTCCTCCTCATCAACCTTCTTCACTCCCTCACTGCCTTCACCATTGGTGCGAACACGAGCTCGAGAGCGAGAACAATTCCTTGCCCCGACGAGCCCTTCCCACGCCGGAACGCACCAACGCCACCGAGAAAGATGGCGTCACCGCAATCATCGCCCGTTCGCGCCTCCGTCGACGAGCTCCTGAACGATCTAGACCCCCAACTTGGGTCGCCCAAGCGCGCCGGCGGCGAGCCGGAAAAAACTTCGGCGTCCACAGCGGGCGGAGGGAACATCTCCGCCAACACGGATGCTGCGGGACCAAGGACCGCATCAACCCCGCCGTTCGCTCCCGAAACGGCGGAGGAAAAGGTGGAGCTCCTCGACGAGCAGCTCGCCGCCGCGAAGGCCGCCACCACCGCCGCCGCTGGAGGAGATGAAGAAGAGGAGACTGCAGGCAACTGGATTGCCTGCAGTCTTCCCCCGGCTCTTCTTCCCAACTTGGAGAAGGAAGGCCTGGTTTTGAAGAAGAAATGGCGGCTCCCGGAAGAGGAGACCGAGCCCGCGCCACAAGAAGGCGAAAGGGTGCTTCTCGCCTCCCACCTTCTGCGAGGTATGGGGCTTCCCCCTTCTTCTTTCTTCCTCCAAGTTCTAGCTCACTACAGCATCCAACCTCATAATCTCCCTCCCAATTCTATTCTGTATATGGCCGGCTTCCAGGCCTTATTCGAGGGTTACCTAGGAATAGAGCCTAGGTTAGATTTTTGGTTGTACTGCTTTGGGGTTAAGCGTAACTCTTCGGAGGGCGCACTCCCAAATTGCGGAACCATTTCCTTTACTCTTCGGAGATTCCGAGAGGATTGGTTCCCCAAAATAAAAACCTCGGAATCCGTCAAATTCTGGACGGGTTCCTTCTTTTATCACCCCGACGTGCCTTTTCCTAAAAAAGCCGTCGGGGTTCCACCTTTCGTGAACTCCGCCGCTGTTCCCCAGGATAACTGGGTTACAGAGGCCGTCCAGGTTCTGCCTCCAGATCTACTAAGGATCAAGAGGCGCATCGCCAAACTCACTTCCTCCAAACCCCTTTTGACCGGAATGGACACGGTCTTTTGCTGGCTGAATAGGCGGATTCAGCCACTGGCAAATCACGGAGGCCGTCTCCTGTGTGAATACACAGGAGCCAAGGATCCAATGCGGACATCCGTCAAGGATTGGCCCGCAAAGGAGCTCAGGCGGCGCATCAACCAGTTGGTCGCTTCACGCGATCAATACACGGAGAGTCGGCCAATGTACACGGCCGACAATCCCGCGCCTAAGGTAAATTTCCCGTTATTTAGGTATAATATCACTTCCTGGAAAATCTACCTTTCGATTCTGATTGGTTGTTTCCAACAGCTTGTGGATCTTCCAGACTCGGAGTTAGCCTCCGAGGCCGAGCTGGATGCGCTGCGTACCGCCACCACTGGTGGGCGCAAACGCAAGAAGATAATTTCTTCGGATGAAATTATCGACCTTGACGGAATCCCCGTCGCCACGTCCAGGTTATTTTCTTCCGGGTTTTTTCTTTTATGGGATCCTTTTCGTCCATCTTCGGTATTTTAACATTTTCCGGGTTTTCGGTTTTTAGCTTGCCCCCCTCCACCTTGAAGCCGAGGAAGTTGAAAAAGCTCAAAGCTGCTTCCAACCGAGGCAGCCAACCATCTCCCGCCGTCGCCCCGGATACGCCGCAAACACTGGCGGAAGAACCTACTGCCGCCACCACCACCAAGCCCCCAGAGCCCAGCCAGCCCGTTGTGTCCGAGTCGGACACGAGGGAAAGGGCGGCTCCAGAGGTGGGGAAATCTTCTCGGACTTTCGACGAGGAAATCCCCACTTTTGACAAGGATTTCAAGGCTATAAATGACGGCTTGAACGCGGCCGAAAATCACTTCGCGGAATACGCGAAGGAATTCCGGGAAAACTTAGCAGGTTTGCAACGCATGAGCCAGGTATCTAACTCTAGCCCCCAAGCATTAAACAAAAATGCATGGTTTTTTGCTTTGATGTTTTTATTAACCATACTTTTCCTTGCTGAGTTTCAGCAAACCTCCGAGGCCATAAACCTTGAAGTTTTCAGGAAGCTCACTATCAAGAATAAAGAAGTTCGAAGTCTTCTTTCTATTCTTGAGGAGAGAGAGGCGGAGCTGGAATCATCTCAGCTCGCTCTGACGGAAACGAAAGGTAGGCTTTTTCGTTTTAAAATTTCCGGTTTAAGACTTTGTCTAAGTTTTTTCCCGAGGAAATTGATCAACTCGGATTTTCACTTGCTTTTCAGCTGCTTTAGCCGAGGCTAAACAAGCAGCGGAAGATTCCGGCAACGCCGAGATTCTCCGCAATGAGAACATTGAGCTTCACAAGAATCTTGTGAAGGCTCAGCAAGACCTGGAAGCCAGCAACCTGGCCCTTGGAGTGGCTAACTCCAAGGCTTCCGAGCAGGCGGAGAAAGACAAATCCACCATCCAGGATTTGACTGAAGCTCTGAACCTTCGCCTGGAGGAAGTTTCCGAGATCGATAAACTCATCGGTAAAATTTTTTACCCTTGTCTTCATCTTTCCATGTTTTGTTTTCTCTGTTTGCCTCCTTAACCTTTTGTATGCTTTATCGGATCAAACAGGAGACACCCCAGATGGCGCTCGGGCTGCAGGCATCCGAGCTTTCGGGGAAACATGGAATTTGATGAAGGCTGCTGCAACGCAGTTGGTAGGCAAGTTTCTTCCCGAAAAATCTGGGGAGTGCTCGGAAGTTGAAAAACTTCCGGGTATCATCATGGAGGTGGCGGAGTCCAAGGAGTCCGTTCTCCGCTCCGCTGCACGGGGTGGTGCGCGTATGGCCTTAGGCCTTATGCGCATGCACTACCCTAGTGCCAAATCCTGGCGTGTGGCCACCGGTGTCCCTCAGGGATACACGGATGCACAACGATCCACCATCTTTGGTGAAGTTAAGGGCCACGCCACCCAGATTGCCGCCATGGTAAATGTCGGCGTCCACTATCCAGAAGAAGAAGCTCCTCCGATTCCCGATGAAGAAAGCAGCGAGGAGGAGTCGGATTCTTGAAGGGTTACCTGGAACCTGGATAGAAGATTTAGACAATAGGAGCATTACTGTTCTTTCATTTGTAATCCAAAATGTAATGCTTCTTATGTATTAATGAAAATTCCGCCTTTTGCAGTTTAAACTATGAAATTACTTTGCAAGTTGTTTGAATTTTACCATTCCTTTATCTTCTAAGTTCTCTGGTGTATATGCTTTAACTGTCCTTAGTGTTTGAAATGGCTCAAATAGCATTATGAATCGTTATGCCGAGTAACTGGGGACGAACCAAGCAGTTTTGAAACTCGAAAACATGAATCATGCTAAAGGCATTTTTACTAACTAGTTCCAGTAACCCAGCATACGCACGATCAGATAAGACTTAGAGAAACAAGGAAAGTTTTAAGTGAAACTTGGGCACGCAGGCAATTCAAGTTTCCTTTAGCCGTTAAAAGGCTGAAAAATCATTCAGTTATGTAACGCCGAGTACACAAGCACAATTCGGGTTAACATTGAGAAATTTGTAAGATCATTGGGAAATAGATGAGGCGGAAACACTTTGCACTTATAAGAAACATGGATGACAGCATTCCGACAACTTTATTTCATGATCTCAAAAGATGTTTACATAGATTTGAACTAAGTACAGAAGGGGACATAACTTGCTAGGTGTTCCCGGGCTTCCGCAATCCACTTGACCTTGTCGAAATTTTTCAGCAGCTTGAAGAGTAGTAGGGTTTTAGCCCCCAGCCAACTAAGAAATCTTTTTATGGCTGTGGCGGAACCCGGCAATTCTGGGACATCCTTTACACATGTAGGTTTTGAGATGTTCGAGATTGCCTTTATGTTTTCCGGGTTAACTTCTATTCCTCTGTGAGAAACGATGAAACCCAGAAGTTTTCTTGAGGGAACCCCGAATACGCACTTAGATGGATTCAACTTCATCTTGTAAGTGCGCAAGTTTTCGAAAGTTTCTCGCAAATCCTCAAGGAGTGTATCTTTTTCCTTGGTTACGACAGCAATATCGTCCACGTAAACATGGACGTTTTTTCCAATCTGACTATGCAAACAACGTTGCATGCAACGCTGGTATGTTGCACCTGCGTTCTTCAGGCCAAAAGGCATGGTTACGTAGTAATACGTCCCGTACGGGGTTATAAAAGAAGTCTTGATTTGATCTTCCTTTTTCATGCGTATTTGGTGGTACCCGGAGTATGCATCCAAAAAGCATAAAAGCTCAGAGCCTGCAGTGGCATCTATTATTTGATCGATTCGCGGCAGCGCAAACCTATCTTTCGGACATAACTTGTTCAATCCTGTGTAATCTATACACATTCTGAGTGCAGTTGTGTCTTTCTTCGGTACTAATACCGGATTTGCGGACCAGTCAGTATGGATTACCTCCTTGATGAAATCCGCTGCTAAAAGCCGGATAATTTCCTTGCCAATAGCCTTCCGTCTTCTTCCGTCAAATCGACGGAGACCTTGTTTGACGGGTTTTGATCCGGGAATAACCTTGAGTTGGTGCTCAGCAAGTTCCCTGGGTACGCCTGGCATGTCAGCTGGACACCAAGCAAAAATGTCCCAGTTCTCACGGAGGAACTTGATGAGCTCGCCTTCCTATTTGTCGGTCATCCCAGTCCCTACAACGACGAATTTTGTCGGATCTTTGGGGTCTAGGATTACCTGTCTTGTATTCTCGGATGCCTTGAAGCTATCTGTTGGCTTCCGAGTTTCTTTTCCTGCCGGCATTTCTTTCGGCGATACCTCCTTAGCCAACTCCTTTAATTCTTCCTGAGCTATAACTCTTTGAGCGCAAAGGGCGTTTTGCTTCTCCAACTCGTTTGCCAGCTTGAAATCACCGGCAATGGTGATTACTCCTCCTTTGGGTCCTGGCATCTTCAGCTTGTTGTAGATATAGCAAGATCTTGCCATAAACTTGGCGAAAGCCGGACGTCCGAGTATTGCGTGATACACGCTCTCGAACGGCACAACTTCGAAGGATACTTTTTCCTGCCGGAAGTGATCTTTATCTCCGAAGGTGACATCTAGGGAAATTTGTAACATCCCAAGTCTGAAAAATAGCCTTTAGAATGTTTGCTATCTGTTATTTTATGTTTTGCATCATGGCATCATGTTGATTGCAATTGTTTTGTTTGTTTTTCAGTTGTTTTCCAACTGTTTTCATTTGTTTTCCTTTGTTTTCTACTTGAATTTCAAACCAAAATTCAAACCTTTTGTTTCATCCTTGTGATGTTACAATTTCTAAAATGATATTTCCAAAATAAAACAATTATTTGTTTCCATTAAAGTGTGATTCCAAACTGTTGTTTTGTTTCTATAAAAATGCATCCAATAACCAAACCCTTTTCAAATTCAATTAAGTTCCAAATCAACAACCCTTTTGAAAGTTATGAAAAATTGCAAAACAAATCAATCATTTGTTTCCAATTATTCCATAATGATCAACTTCTAAAATAGTGGTTTAAATCAATTCTTTAGTTCCAAATTGCATTCTAAGTCAATCAAAAACATCAAACAGCACCCATTTTTTCAACTTGTGAAAATCAACAAAACATTGTAATCCTTTTTGTTCTAATTAAATAATAGGGGTCACCCTAATAAAAACCCTATTTTCAATATTAATTCATACATTAACAAATTCTTCCAATTCAAGCCATTTTGCAAAACAACAACTAACATTGATTTTTGCAAAAACTTAAGTTGTAAAGTGGTAGATATTGGGCTAACAACCTCACATGAATTTTTCCAGATTTTTTTATCAACTCTAATACTATCTTCTTCTTCCATTTTAGTTTTGCTACAAAAAAAAAATAACATAATGAATTTTAAAAAGAAAACCAGAGGAGAGAGAGCACCAGGCCCACCCTTTCTCCCCTTTGGCCCAACTCACTCCTAGCCCAATACCCTTTCCCTGTGTCTTCTTCCTCGTGGCTGAGGTCACCACTGTACGAACACCTTCAGAGCCCTCCGATCCCTCCTCCCCTCCTCGATGCATCTCCGTACCAAGCGCCATGCCCTATATCTAACCACCTCGACCTCTGCTAACCCTAGTTCCCTTCCACCGCGCCGCCATCTTCCTCCCTCTCCCTGGAACTGAAAGTCTCTGAACCTGCACAACCACACCCGAGTCCTTTTTTCCCTCATGTTGCTCCGATGATCGCCGGCGGCTGGGACCTTCCCCGGCCAGGGCGAGGCCGGGAATGGAACCGGCACCCTCCCCTCTCCAAGATCGGTGAAGGGCTCACCGCCGGATATTGGCCGAGTCGACCGCGCCGTCGCCGCCAAGTGCCGCCGCCTCCCTGCTGTCCGTCCTCGCCTGCAGCTGCTTCTGCATCGACAGATCGAGGTGAGGCCGCCCCCTCGAACCGCTCCTCTCCCTTCCCTCGGTCCGCTCCTCCCTCCTCCTCCCAGGCACCGCACCCCCACGCCCCATCGGCCACAACATCCATCGGCCACAGCGAGCACATGGATGCAGCAGCCCAGCTTCGATCTGTTCTGTCCGCTGCAGGTTCAGTACCTGTTCGTGCAGTTTCAGAGAAATAATACCCGCAAACATCACCTTATACCCCCCCGAGGCCCTACCTATTACAACCGAAAGCAGTAGCCCAGCTGGTTGGTTCCCCTGCGCCCAACCACAGGTCCAGGGATCGAATCCCCCTCCCCACATGAAAACCCAATCTTTTTTTCCTTTTATTTTGGTGCTGCACAAATCTCAGAAATCACAGCTATGCCCTTGCACAATAATTCTAGCCCCTGGAAAAATTTTCTAAGTCCCTAGTTGTGATAAAAAATGGCAGATTGCACCCTAAAATTGGAAATTGCATAAATAATTCATTTTAATTCCAAATCCAACATTTTTTATATGTTTTCAATACCAAATTAAATGTTCTATCCAAATATAAAATTTGTTCACTGTTTTGAATATTTTAAATTGGTGAAACATTTGAATTCTTGTCAAATTCACTTAAATTTGCAAAATTCATAACTTGTTCATAAAAATTCCAAATTTCACAAACCAAATATGTTTTCCAATCAATTTTTCATGTACTTTCCAAATATAAATTTTGTTTGCTGTTTTGAATAATTTAAATTGCTGAAAACAACTGTTTCTTGTTTATTGCATTTAAAATTGCCAAAATAATAACTTGCTCATTTTAAATCCAATTTCAACAAATGAAATATGTTTTCCATGCAAAATTAAACCCTCTTTCCAAATATAAACTTTGTTTTCTGTTTTGAATAATTAAAATTGGTTAAATAATTTAATCCTTGTTTAATTCATTTAATATTGCTAAATTCATAACTTGATCAAATCAAATTCTTTTGGGACATATAAAATATGTTTTCAAACCATAAAAGCATAAACTTTTCAAATATGAATCTCACTTAATGTTTTGAACAAATAAAAATTCAAATAAGTTCATGTTTGAATTAAATTCATTTAATTCTTGTTTAAACTTGTTTAATTCATAAATAATTTATTTGAAATCCTTTTTCAACAAGTGAAACATGCAATCCACCTAAAATTGTGTGTTCTTATCAAATATAAACTTTGTTATTTGTTTTGAACAATTTAACTTGATGAAAACAACAAATGCTTGTGTGACACCTTTAAGTAACCAAAATTCCAACACTTAATAAATGAGTTTCTAAACTTGGTAAACCTTATTTCCATTTGGTTCTATTGTTGTTATTTTGTTGTTTTCCTCATCCATGCATCATGCTAATCCACTTTCATATAATGATTAGTTGTAAAACAATTAATTCAACCATAATGCATGGGCTTTTCATATGCAATCCAATTGCATGTGTGTCCATTTAATCATGTTATGTTAACTTGTCAACTAGTTTATTTTTGGATGCATCAATTAAACTATCATGCATCATCCCATGTTTGTGCACTATGCCATGGTATTGATTGTTTATCTTTCTGCAATGTTTGTTTGCTTCTTCCCGGATAAACGACGACGTTGAGACCGACGATACTTACGACACCCCTTCTAAGGAGTTAGCTCAGTACCAGGCTACTGGGTTTTGCAGGCAAGTTATCACTCACATGAACCACTGTGTTCCTTTCAACATTGGTTACCGATACTTTCCGTTGTTCTTTTCTGCTAGCCTTAGTAGTAGTTGTTTCTGTTGCGAACCTATCATATGTATCCTTTAACCCTGATATTGCCTCACCTCCACACCCATAACCATTGCTTGAGCCCGTGTCTTACTAGCATGCTTAGGTTGTTTTTGCTCGAGTCTGTTACCCGTTACTTTCTGTCACTATTCCTATTACGTTGTGGGGGCTCGATGTTTAATCAATCAATCATGCTAATGTTACTATTAATAATAAACTTGATGATAAGGCACCGGCAGGAGGCCCATGAGAGGTTTTGAAGCCTGCTAGTGTCGACCCTAATAGGAAAAGGGTCTTGTCTACTGATCCATGATGAGCGCACTACCCGCATTTGGGAAGCGAGTATGGGCGCCCCCCTCAACTTGACCTGATTCGCATCTCGTCCAAATCGCCTCATTTAGTTCGTGTTTTCCATTTGCCGCATCATGTTTTTGCGAGCCCAGGCCAGGGTGGAACTTTCGTAGTCGGCATATAGGGGGACACGTTCTTAGAGTGCTATGAGGGTCCATTTTCTTCTGGGCTCGATTAGCCGTGCGCCCAAGGTGCTTTGGGCTTGATGCGAGGAATGGTTGGTTGTGTTGAGTACCCCGCTTGGTGGAAGGGCCTTTCCATCTGGCGGGTTATTCATGAGTGTACGGCCAAATTGGTGCAACCCTGCAGGGATAATCTTCTCGAGAAGCCGTGTTTTCCGCGGTTATGGATTACTTGGTGAAAGTACTGGCTAACAAGTACTCCGGACAACTTAAACATAATGATCAAACATGTTACACCCCATGATTAATAACTTGACTAGTAATAGGCTTATTGACACAATAATTTGAACCATCATTATTACAACTGTGTGAGTTATCCTCGGATTGCTTCTTTGGATAAGGGGCGAGATCCAGGATGGGTTTGTTTGAAGTTATCTTTCAGTTGGTTACAATCCTCGATCTTATCTCCTTTCTGTTAGCCGGAAGTGGTAGAAACTCTGTAGTTGTTTAGAGCAGCCAGTTGCAGCATCTTTTATATCCCCTCTCTTCCGTTGAACCCAAGGCATCTGTGCTTGGTGTTGACGGGCTACACTTTGGTGAACTGTGAGTCTTGCTTGCCAGTACGTTTATGTACTGACCCCTTTGGGGCTGTGGTTTCCGCAGACCTACGTTTCCGAAGATCTACATGGTGGCAACTACGTGGAGTATGACGAGACTGCTGACGAGTAGATAGCGGACCCGGGCAGGATCCGAGACTTCGTGGATGGGCTCCGTCTGTTTGTTTCCGGCCTCTTAGGCCTATTTGGTTCTTGTCTGTACTCAGACATGTTGAATGCTTCCGCTGTATTGTAACGATGTATTGTTGGGGCATGTGCCCTCTGAATGATTGTATTTGCTATCTCTGCTCTAATGAGAGCCATTTGCAACTTATTTCAATCTTTTGTGTCGTAGAGATCTGTTGTGATATCACTTGTTAAACGCCGTTGACGTACCATGTGTGTATGGTTTGAAGTACGTCGACGGAAGTGCCTTTGATCTCTAGTGGATAGTTTACATCGACGATGGAATAGCAGGGCTTGTGTTGTCGCGCATAAGCGCAGGCCTACCAGGAAGCTGGGACGTGGGAGCATTTATGCCCCATAATCCAAGCATCTGCTATCCAGTTCGTACGGTGAGTATCCCCTAGAAATCAGGGTGCGACAAAATTTCTCCTAGGGATCGTGCTTGCCTGCCAGGAACAATGCCATGGAAGCGTATATTGCTGTAATTGAGCTGGGACTCGGATATCTTCAAGTGCTTCAGTGTATCCAGGTACATTATATTGATGCTGGATCCTCCGTCCATCAGCACTCTTCTTAGCCTAGTGTTTTGAACAATAGGGCTTACAACAAGAGCTTGTGTGCCGGGTTCAGGGATATTTCCGGGATGATCAGACTGATCCCAGATTATCGGTGTGTTGGAATACTTCAAGAATTTTGGGGTTGCAGGAACAACCGCGTTTATTTCTCGAAGTGTCCTTTTGGCCACCTTTGCTGACGGGGTTGCTAAGAAAGTTAGCATTGCTTCTCCGTCAACCCTCGGAAATTTAGGTTCGCCTTTTCGCTGTTGTTCCTGGATTTTATCATCAGTGTCCGATTCACTGTCTTCTTTTTCAGCTTCTGGCTTTTGTTTGGTGGGTTTCCTCTTGGAGCCCTTCCCTTTATTTCCGGTTCCTGCATTGCCTTTCATATGCTTGTTTAGCCGGCATTGTGCGTTCGTGTGGGTTGGTTTCCCAAATTGAGAGTGGTGGACGCAAGGTTCCGACTTAATTCTCTCCCATTCTTCAGGAGTGTAATTGATGGGATCCGGACTGCGGCCTTTCCACTTGTTCCCTTTTTCTCCTCCAAAGGCTAAGTTAACCTCCTTGGGCTTTGTTGTTGACTCCGGGGTTCCTTTTTTATCAGAACGAGGTGTTTTCTTGGCCAGTATTAGTGACTCAATATTGCCTCCTCTTGCTCTGATATCGTCTTCGGCTGCAGCATGCTCATTAGCGGTTGTAAGCATAGATCCGAGATCTTTGTGCTTTTTGGAGCCAACCATGAACGGTACAAGTCCGGGTTTTAGGCCATTGACGAAAGCATGCATTGCTTGTACGTCAGTTACCCCAGAGCAACTATTCTTCATTGCAGTCCATCTGGAGATGAAATCCACGTATGGTTCGTCTTCAAATTGGGTGCAACGGTTCAGCTGATTGATGCTATTTGGGCGTTTGTATGTTCCTCGAAAATGCTGAGTAAATACTCTCGCCATATCATCCCAACTGTCGACAGTTCTTGATGGTAAACCATTAATCCAATCTCTGGCTCCGTCTAGCAACATTAGGGGAAGAAACTTGACAGCTTCCAGGTCTGTCCCGTTGTTGATCTGGACGGCTGTGTAATAATCTGAAAGCCAGGTATCCGGGTTTGTACTGCCGGTATATTTTTGGTAGGTTGGACCAACTTTGGCAAAGCCAGAATGCAGGGTTATCCTTCGGATCCTGTCAGTGAAACACTTAGGACCAAAGTATAGATCATCCTTTTCTGCTCTGTCAATATGCGCAGAATATCTCCCGGCTGAATGGACAGAAGGGGATCTACTCCTTTCTTTCCCATTGTTACGCGGACGCGTTTTTCCGAGGTTATCTCTATCTCTTCCGTTGTCACGCCCTCTGGGATTAGGTGGAGTCCTGCTCCTGTACCTTTCCTTATCTTTGGGCGGTGTCCGGGATCTTTCACGCCTGTGAGGTGTATCGTATCTTCCAGTTTTTTCAGCTGGGTTTCTCGGAGGTGGCATTATTTTGCCGTCGTTCCGGTGTTTGTCTTCCCGATCGTGTGGTTTATATCCATCTTTCGGGAGATGAGGTCCGGTTCTAGACGCTGCGTCCCGGTTGTCGGGGTTTTTCTTGTCTTTTCTCGGATCCTCTTTTTTATCCGAATCTCCGGGTTCTTCCGGTCCAGGTGCTCCAGCAGCGCAAGTAACAGTTTTGCAGAGGGCGGAATTATCATGCAGCCTCCCAGATCGCTCTTGTCCTCGCTGTTGCCGCTGTAATGCTTTTCCTAGGAAGGCATACACCCCTTGGAGTTTTTCCCCGTTGGAGTACAGATCATTGTTCAGGATGGCGAACGCTGCTTCCGCGTTTTCAGCTGCGGTTTTGTATATTGGTTCGCCCTTGGCATCTTTGCCGTTTAACTGCTTTTGCCAAGATGGGTTATAGAACCTTTCTTTCGGCGGCAGTTCTTCCGGTTTTGTAATTCCGGGTAACCTTGTAGGTTTTAAGACAGATCTGTGCTTTCTCTCGTACTCCTCAATTTCTTCCTTCATGATTTTGATGTCATTATGGGTTTGTTGGAGGTGTTGCCGAGATCTAAGCAGTTGTTGCTGTTGCCGTTGGAAAGCTTGTCTCCTGGCTTCCAGCATCTCAGGGGGTTCATTGGGTCCCACTGGAGTTTGTAATAGTTCTTGCTCTTCCAGTTCTGTCATTGGCGGAGCAGTGATTTCCTTAGATTTCTTTTCCGTAGGCTTTGTGCCACTAATATCCCCAACTTCCAGGTTTTCATCAGCGAGATCAGCTGATTTTTTCTTCCGGAGTTTGTACTGGAGTTTTTTAGAAGCACGGTGCTTTTTCTTGGAAGAGGGAGGTTTTTTGACAGGTTCATCCTCTGTCATCTCCTTGACATTAGGAAATATCGGAGAAGTTTCTCCGTCTTCCCTCTCCTCTGCTGGCGGAGGGGTTTTAGGGCTTTCCTGGCTATCGGCCCCCGTTGTATCGGCTGGTTTTGCCATTAGTACTTCATGGAATCCCTCTTGAAAGGATTTAACTTTTCGTACGAAGGCATCGTCATCTTCGTCTTCGGAAAAGTTATCCGATCCGGTTTCCGACTCCAGTCTCGCCTCAATGGCGGCAAGCACGGATTCTGCTTCCGAGTTCATCGTCTGGTTGACGGATGTCGGATCTTCCGTCTCTGTGACGGGTATTGGTTCTTCCGTCTCTGGGACGGGTGTATTGTTGTCTGCCTCTTGCACGGGATTTCCGTCATCCGTGTTTTCGGCGATCTCGGATTGCACCATGCCGATAAAGTGGGTATCACTGTTTTGTCGGCGATCTGAGCAAAATCCGGCATCATAGTCGTCTTCGACTGGGTATAGGGCGGGTGGGAGATAATTGCTTTCACCGCAAAACCCCATTGCTTCCGCGGTTAATCCGATAAAGATATTTGCAGATCCAATCGGTAAAACGCAGGCACTTACCAGATGGTTTTGCGCCGGGATGTAGGATCCGTTGTCGAGGAAGCGCCCGACGTCGTTGTCGAATTCCAAGCTTCCGACAGTGATCGATCTTCCGATTCCGCCTAAAATCCCAGATCGAAACTTCACGCCTGACGTCGTTCGCCCCACGGTGGGCGCCAACTGTCGAGACATCGTAGTAGTTTTCATAGACTGGGGTGCCATGAGACTACGGTAGAGACGTGGGGTAACGGGATAGCGTAGTAAACACAGAACACGGGATTTACCCAGGTTCGGTACGTCGCGACAGTACGGCGTACCTACTCCTGCACTTCTCACTATGTGGGACTAAAGCCCGTATAATAAGGTTACAATGTAAGGGAATAGATCTAGCTACTCGACGAGGATGAACTTCCCGGCGAGTTGCGCAAGGCTTAAGCTAGAACCTAGAACCTTGGACTAAAGGAACTTATTGAACTTATCTCCCGTCCGGCTTTATATAATAGCCGGATTAGGGCTTACAGAACCAGAAACCTAGAAGACTACGTTTAACTTGTAACTTGGAAAGTAAGGAATCCGTCTTCTCCTCCAAGCCAGATCACGCGGGCCGTGATCCGGGTTCTTCTAGAATCCGGCTTCTACGCGTCGGACTACTGGGCCGCCCAATGGACCTAAGTCCATTACCTTGCAGGCCACCCTGGTAGTCCAGCTCTTTTGTCTACCATCTTCTATACCCCTATTCGGTATATATCCGACACTATGGTATGTGCTCATTACAATATCGTTTTCATATTGTTCATACTAGTACTTTGTGGTTCTGCGGTACGAAGGTAACCTCACCATAATGGAGAAGAGGTTACCATGGTTGTAGTGCTACATGCAGCCAAACAATACAATGATTGCATTAGAGCATGCAAAACATACAACCAAACATCATAGTCCAGATGCCACGTTCTCTAATGGATACTACCTAACAACACACACAACACGATTGAGGCCTTGGTTTCGTTCGGCCAGGTCCTATCCGGCCTGCCCCATGGAGCTCAAAAAGAGCTGGAGGCTACCAAACGCGCCCGTAATGCGGCAGGGTAGCCCAGGAGACAAAGCAAAAAAAGGGACGTTGTGGAGAAATTGCGTGGCCCACCAAGCTAGATAAAATAGCATGATCCTACATATAAGGACGTTGATTTCAAATCCGACAGGTACCAACAATTGGGATGATGTGGCTACACCATCTTAGTGGGGATATTATATATCCATGATTAAGCTGCTGCTCCCAAGCTGACGGGGTAGACCGAATACTTATATCTTTGGTTCCTGGTTTCAGGACTGCAGAGTGCAGACCAAACTCTTCAATATTGTGACACTTCAGTTGTCTTTTTTCCAAAAGGGGTACGCAGTTTGATAAGTGTTTCACTAATGCATCTTTTAAATCTCAAAACAGTTAATGATTTGGCATTCATTTATCCCTCGTGTCAACCAATGCTAACATAAGCACACATGTTATCACCTATATTTGCACTTTACCTTTGCATGTTGAAGCATGCAATCTTCTACAATAAGCTAAATTGTTAACGGGTAGAGTCTAACTTACTTGAATTTGTAGTGAAGGACCAAGGTACACTTCAATTGCTCAACACTAAGAAAATGCAGACATAATACACACCAGATAATTATCACACCGAGGAATATACTAAATTTCTAGTTCTGGATGTAGCATACAGTGTAGAAATTCTAACCCTGGTTACATAGATGAACATTGTCCATTCTTGATTATATCATCAGGAAAGAACAATAAATAATCTAATTGTAACTGCCCAGAGCACATTCGACATGTTGCCATGCTTTGCATAATAATCGTGCTAAATGTGTTATGAGCCAAAATTTTGTGTGGAGCAAGTTGCTGGCCATGTGTGAGTGTGACAAGAGTTGGTCAGCAACTCTATCTATGTTTAGTGGTGCTATGAAAGTGTGGTATGCGATAAGTTTGTGATAAAATAAATATTTTCCTAAAAAGTAAAGCCTCTCTAACTCATGCATGGAGAATAACCAACATCCCATTAATCAACCCACTACCCTAGCATCATACACATAAGTCCGAGCCTATTACTCGCCAGACATATGGTACATATTATAAGATTGGGGCCTGGTTATCTGACCATAATGGCATATGATATGTCATTTGGTAACTTCAGAGAAAATCATATTGCCAATTTTAACAATTAAATGCTAGTTACTCGACCCAAATGTTATTACACCTCTGATCATGGAATAAAATGATTGGTATGCAAATACCTGGTGTGTACAAGAAGAAAATCATAAGACCACTTAATATTTTAGGGATCCAATCAACATCAAGTATTGTCTAGTACAACCACACGTTTGGAGCTAATGATAATATCAATACCAAATAAAAATTCACTACTTTATTCTTCTTCTAGCATTTTGTAGATTATGAAATAGTTGATTCCAAATATAGAACATATAATTTAATGTATTAAAAATGTCGAGCACTTTACATGTGGTAGTTTGGACAGAAGTTCAGGATCATGCTTGTTCAGTCTATGATATAGAAGAAGAAAATAAATTTTTTAAAGGCATTGTTCGGTCTTATGAATTGGGAATAGTTCAATCGACAAAGCAGATAATGTGGGAGCGAGGTGCTCGATAGCCAAGGCATGCTCCTGATGAGTGTCACACTTGTAGAAAAACTGGAGGTTCTAAATATACAAGGCATGCTCCTGCTATGTATTAGACTTGTAAGAATCCTGCAGCTTCTTATAGCCAAGGAAAGCTCTTGCTGCAAGTTAAAAAAAAAAGGCCGACAATGGTGACCATGTCGCGTCAGGGAGTGGACAGAGAGCATCCGCTTTCTCGTGACACCTGTATTCACCGCCACCTTCCCTCCTCATTGCGGCTCTTCTGCAAGGAGCCCACCCGTGTCTGTGACAGTCCACTCATGCGTTGGTGGCAGTTCGCAGGTTCAGATCGTGGCTAGCGGCGTTTGGAGGAGGTTGTAGGATATAGGCGTCAGCTGCGGGGAGCGCCACCCCTCCTCTCCGACAAAGAACAAGACCTGGATTGCGTCGGACTCCTCTTCCCCCATCGACTCGCTCAAGACGCCACAACCGCTTTCTCTCGACAGAGGGGATCGGGTGGAGGTGAGTGGATAAGGGATGAAGGCCCAAAGTGCAAAACTTCTAATTTCTTGGACTGTAGGTTTCAGTTATCTACTCCTGTCAAGACATCGTAGTAAGGTTCATGGGCGGGGGTGCCATAAGCCTACTGGTAGAACCGTGACGCCAGCGATGAAATCTTGTTGACGTCACAGACGTTTGGGTTCAGTCAAAAGACTGAAACCATATCTCTGACAGATTCTCACGCGGGAAACGGGGAGATAGCAATAATCAACCCGCCCCCTCATTTCCTGGAATTTTAGGCGTTACACGCGTCAATCATCCAACGGCTAAAAGAGTCATTGGAGCTAATCTCCACGCATCCGGGCTATAAATAGCTGCCTCGGGGTCTCTGGCTAACCTTCCACTTATTTTTCCTCCTCGAGCCACTTGAGCACCAGAGCACTGTCGCGCCCAGTTCCTCGAGCCCAAGTACCAGAGAAAACAGAAACCCGAGCCCTCACCGGAGCAACCATCGGCGGTTCTCACTCTCGGCCGCGTCGCCCGCAAATGGATACCGGAAGCCCTCCCCGCGCCTCCGAGACCACGAACGTTGACGCCACCATCGAGGATCTCATCGGAGATCTCGACCCCATAGTCGGATCTTCCCCGAGCTTCTCCGCGCACACGGCGGAGGCTTCTTCGAGCGCACCGAATGGCGGGAACCTAACCTCCGCCACCAGACCCATGCCGCCGCCTGCGGGCACTCCCGTTCCTCCTCCTATCTTCCCCGATACTGGGGAGGAGGAAAACTCCACTCGCGACGGCGAGAACGTAGCTGCCGCCGCCACCGCCAGAGGCGAGGAAGAAGGAGAAGGATACGCCGGAAACTGGAGCCACTGCAACGTGGCCTCGACTCTTCTTCCGGCCATGGAGAAAGACGGGTTTGTTATGAAGGACAAATGGCAGGTGGGCGAGGACGACTTCGAGCCGTCTCCAAAAGCCGGAGAACGAGTAATTTTGGCTTCTCATATCAATCGAGGTATGGGCTTTCTGCAATCTGCGTTCTTTCTCCAGGTTCAGAATCATTACAACATCCAGCCCCACAACCTTCCACCCAACTCTATTCTTTATTTAGCCGGGTTCCCGGCTCTTTTCGAGGGTTACATAGGGATAGAACCCCGCTTGGACTTTTTCCAGTACTGTTTCAACGTGAAACGCAACACCACCGAGGGTGTTCTCCTAATTTGCGGGACCATTTCTTTCAATCTCCGTAGAAATAGAGAGGATTGGTTCCCAAAATCAAGACTTCCGAGTCCGTCAAATTCTGGACGGGCTCGTTTTTCTACCATTCGGATGTTCCATTTCCCGGAAAGGAAACGTGCATTCTAGCTTTCATCAATTACGCAGCCACGCCCCAAGATAATTGGGCGTTAGATGCGGTACAAGTTCTGCCTCCAAACCTGATGAGAATCAAAATACGAATTGGAAAACACGTCTCTTCCACTCCTCCTTTTACTGGCATGGACACAATCATATGATGGTTTGGAAGGAGGATTCAAACTCTCTCGTTCCGCGGCAGCCGGCTAATGTGTGAATACACATGCCTAGATGACACGAGGAGGGCAACAAAAAGCGCCTTATCAAAGAAAGAATTCAAAAAAAGAGTGAAGCAACTCGGCTCCACAAGTGATCAGTACGAGGAGAGCCGAGAAATGTATCACGAGAAAAACCCTGATCCCAAGTATGCTTTTGAAATTCATATTTTGGGGATTTTTTCGAACTCTATCTCTTCTCAAATGCTTCAATGCTAATCCGGGTTTTTGTTTCTTTTGCAGCTTCTTGATCGTTCTGAGACGGAGCTTGCTACTAATGACGAACTGGCTTCACTAAAGACCAGCTTTCAGTCAGTCGGAGGGAGGAAACGCAAGAAAATATCTTCCAGCCAGGAAGTTATTGATCTTGACGGTGTACCCATTGCCACTTCCAAGTAAAAACCCAGAATTTTACATTAGTATGGATTTCCTTGCATATTCTCTTTCTTGAATTTTTTATCTCAGATTTTTATCCCTTTTCTCTTTTCTAGCCTTGCCCCTGTCTCCCTGAAGGGAAAAGGTTGGAAGAAGTTGAAAGCTACCTCCTCCAGGGGGCCAAAACAATCTCCTGCAACCGCCCTAGACACTCCGGTGGTAACTGGAGAGGAGAACACGGCTGTTGGGGAAGAATACCCTTTGTAGTCCAGCCAGCCTGTTGCATCTAACTCGGATGTGTGCAAAAGAGCGGAAACTGACCAAGCCGGGCCTTCAAATCTTCGAAAGGAGGAGCCAATGCCTACCTTTGACTAGAAGTTCAAGGTAAAACAAGAAGACTGTTTTGACAAACTCGGATATATATTCATCCGTGGGCAAAAAAAGTTATTCGCCCGAGCCCCTTTGATTCGCCCTTGGCCATAAGGCGGACTAATCGTACGGAATAATTACGTGTTCTCGCCTCACCAGGTTATGCAAGACGACATCCATCACATGGGGATTACCTTCACAGAATACGCCAAGGAATTCGCCAAAAACTTGAGCGGTTTGGAAAGAATGAGCAAGGTAATATCTCTGCCCCCCAAGTATTAATACAAAACCATTTTTTTGTTTTTGTCTTAATGCTTTTTTCCATTATACTTGCTCGTTTTTTGCCTAAGCAAACTTTTCCTTTGTATAATTTTCAGCAAACCGCGGAAAATATAAACGTGGAAGTTTTTGATAAGCTCACCATTAAGAACCAAGAGGTAAAATCTCTTCTTGGTATCCTTCATGAGAAGGACTCGGAATTGACAGAAGTCTAGAAGCAGCTAAAGGAGGCATCAGGTAAGCATGCTTTCTCAATCCTTGTTTCTTTTTCTGAATTTTTTCTAAGTATTTTTTCGAGTTTTGAAACCTTCATCTCTTTTTCTTCTCAGCTTCTTGGGCTAAGGCCAAACAAATTGCCGAGGACGCTGGCAACGCTGAAACCCTCTGCAAGGAAAACCCAAAGCTCTACAAAATGACTGTAAAGCTCCAAAAAGATCTGGAGGTGAGCCAGTTGGCTCTTGGATTGGCCGAGTCTCGAGCTTCTTCTCAAGCTGAGAAGGATAAGGGGACTATCCGGGACTTGGAGAATTCCCTCAACAAACGCCTTGAAGAAGGCGTTCAGATGGATAAAATTCTTGGTAAGTCTTTGTTCTTTTACCAAGTTTTTTCTTATACTTTTGCAATATTTCCTCCTTCTGCTCACCCGGATTGACAGAATCTGGGCTTTCGGGAAATTCGTCACCGAGCTGAAGAATGCTCGGATGCTACTTATCAATAAGTGCATTCCAGACAAAGTTGATGAATACTCGGAAGTCAACAAACTCCCGGAGGCCATTGAAGAGGTGGCGAACCAGCGGGAGTCTTGGCTCCAATCTTCCGCCCGAGGTGGTGTGTGCATGGCCCTTGGGCTTATGCGTATGCGTTACACCACCTCGAAATCCTGGCGCGTCGCCACCGGTATTCCGCAAGGATACACGGAAGCTCAGTGGGCAGAGATATTCGAGTCTATCAAGGGGCATGCCGCCAAAATAGCTCGGATGGTATCTACCTCTATGTTCTACCCGGAGGAGGAAATTCTGACAGCCCCGGAGAACCCGAGTGACAATGATGAGGACGATGACGAAGAATTCGAAGATGCCGTCTATTTCCTACATAGCCAGTCAAGCGAATAGAAAGCATTACTGTTCTTACAATGTAATATCAATTGTAATGCATTCTATGTTTTGTATGAACAAGTATTTTATCCTTTGCAGTAAAGTTTAAGTCTTCGCAAGTTTTTTCAGAGTTTTGATTCCTTTCCTTCTAAGTTCTCTCCTTTTGTATGCTTTAACTTTACTTAGTGTTGAAGTGGCTCGAAAGTATGTAATCTTCATGCCAAGTGACTGGGTTAAGACCTATCAGTCAAAACTCGAAATCATGGAGTATACCTTGGCACTTTTACTTACTAATTCAAGTGACCCAACACACAAACAATCAGATAATACTTAGGAAAAATAAGGAATTTGAAAAGTATGAATCTTAGGCACATAGACACAATCTGGGGTTCTTAAGTCTCCTTAGGCTTTAGAAGCATTCAGTTTTATAACTCCAAGCATGCAGGCAAAATTCGGGTTAACAATGAAGCAAATTGAAATATCATTCGGAAATAGATACGATGGAAGTATGCTTTGAACAATAAGAACAAGACATACAAAAATGCATGAATTCCGACAACTTTATTTCATGATCTAAAAGATCTTTACATCGAATTTGAACTAAGTGTAGAAGGGACGTAACTGCTGGATGCTCCAGGGCCTATTTTCTCTCCTAGTTCTATATCTATGTTTCTTTTTCTCTTGTGATTCGGATTTTTTGGGTCATCTTCCTTGTCTCGAATATCTACAAGGTAATATGGCACATTTTTCATAGTCTTGCTAATGAAAAATGGTCCTTCCCATATTAGGGCTAACTTGTGTTTTATGTCCAGTACCAATCTCAGTACTAAATCACCCTCTTTAAAATATCAGTGTTTGATTTTCTGACTATGATATCATCATAGCCCTTGCTAATAAATGGAAGATCTTTGTAACACTAATTCTCGTCCTTATTTTAAGAGATCGACGACACCCTGACGTGCATTTTCGGCATCCGGGTCATCGTATGCTTGAACTCTTGGGCTATCATGGTTCATGTCCATAGGAAGCACAACTTCTGTACCATAAACCAAGAAAAAAGGTGTTTGCCCAGTTGATCTATTTGGAACCGTTCGAATTCTCCAAAGCATGGAAGGTAATTCTTCTACCCATGCTCCAGATGCTCTGTGAAGAGGATATTCGAGTCTTGTGTGTATTGCCTACAGAATTGAACTATTCATTCGCTCAACATGTCCATTGGACTATGGGTGTGCCATAGATGCAAGATCTAGCCGAATTCCCGTTTATCGGCAATATTTTGCCAACTCTCCAATAGAGAAATTTGTCCCATTATCCGTGATTATACTATGTGGAACGCCGTATCGCATGACTATGTCAATGATGATATTTATAGCAGTTACACCGTCAAGTTCTTTTTGATGGGTTTTGCTTCCACCCACTTGGTATACTTATCCACTTCAACGAGTAGATGTGTGAGTCCGTCTGTTGTAGTTTTGAATGGACCCATCATATTTATCCCCCAGACCACGAATGGCCATGTTATGGGGATAGTATTGAGTGTTTGAGCCGACATATTGGTCTGCTTGGCGTAATACTGACATCCAGCACATGTATTCACTATGTGCTCTTCATCTGTTTTGGCTGTGAGCCAGAAAAATCCGGCACGAAATGCTTTTTTAAACTATGCTTTTTTGACTGAGCATGATGTTCGCAATCTCCAGCATGGATTTCTTGTAGAATTTCTTGTCCTTCTTCTTCTGGCGAAATACATCGTTGAAAATTTCTGATAGTACTGCGTTTATACAGGCAACCATTGATTACCGTGTATCCTTTGCATCGGCACTTTATCTGCCTTTGCAAGATCTCGTCTGCTCCATCCGGGAACTTCTGATCAACTAATAAGTTTAAGTATGGAATTGTCCAATCCGGGTTAACGAGCAAAACTTCTATTGACTCGGAAACTAGGGGGTAATCCACATCTCCGCCTTTTATTGATGGTTCGTGTAAATGCTGAACGAATAAACCAGGTGGTAGGGTTTTTACCCGTTTCGAGCCCATGCAGGCTAGAGCATCCGCGTTCCAGTTTTTTCTCTTTTGATGTGAAAAACTTCAAATCCGAGGAAGCAAATGGCAAACTCGTCGACTGTTCTCCGATATTCGGCCATTATGGGGCTTTTGGCATCCCATATTTGATTGAGTTGATGATGTACTAAGTCCGAGTCACTGTAACAAAGTATACGCTTGACACCAATTTCGTTTGCAATATGCAAGCCATGAAGCAATGCTTCGTATTCTGCCACATTGTTGTTGGCGTTGAAGTGTATTTGCAATACATACTCTATTATGTCACCTTTTGAAGATTTTAGCACTACACCAGCTCCAGCACCTTCTTTCATTTTGGATCCGTCAAAATTCATGATCCAATATTCCGTTTCTGGCATTGGTGTGCTTTCTATTGCTTCTGTCCAATCGGCTACAAAATCTGCCGACACCTGGGATTTGATTGTCGTCCGGGATTGGTACTTAATGTCGAACGCAGCCAATTCAATGCCCCATTTGGCAACTTGGCCTGTCGCGTCCGCATTATTGATAATATCCCCTAGTGGTGCTTTGCTTACCACTATTAAGAAATGTCTCTGGAAATAATGACGGAGTTTCCGGGATGCGAAAAATACGCCATATGCCAGTTTTTGATAATGTGGATACCTTTGTTTTGGTTCGGAAAACACCTCGCTGACATAATATACCGGATGCTGACCTCGGATGCTTTGTTCGTCCTTTCGTCTTTCCACGATTATCACTGCACTAATAACCCTGTTAGTTGTTGTAAGGTACAGTAACATGAGTTCTTCGTCTTTTGGGGATGCTAAAACCGAAGCTTTCATCAAAGTTTCTTTTAACTGGTTTAGCGCTTTGTCCGCCTTTTCTGTCCATTCACATCGGATTTCTTCAACAATTTGTATAACGGAAGAGCCTTGTCACCAAGCCGGCTTATAATACCCCTTACAACGGCTGCGGAACCCGTCAATCTTTGGACATCTTTTAGACATGTAGGTCTTTTGATGTTTAAGATTGCTTTGATCTTTTCCGGGTTTACTTCTATTCCTCTGTGAGAAACGATAAAACCCAGAATCTTTCCTGAGGGAACCCCAAATACACACTTTAATGGATTCAACTTCATTCTGTAAGTGCGTAAATTATCGAAGGTTTCTTGTACATCTTTAAGGAGTGTATCTTTTTCCTTGGAAACGACGGCAATATCGTCCACGTAAACGTGTACGTTTTTGCCAATTTGACTATGCAAGCATCTTTGCATGCAACGATGGTATGTTAGACCTGCGTTCTTCAGGCCAAAAGGCATGGTTATGTAATAGTATGCTCCGTAGGGTGTTATGAAAGATTTTTTAATTTGTTCTTCGTCGTTCATGCGTATTTGATGGTATCCGGAATAAGCATCCAAAAAGCAAAAAGTATCCGGAATTATTTGATCGATTCGTGGCAATGCAAACCTATCTTTTGGACACAACTTGTTCAAACGGGTGCAATCTATACACATCCTAAGAATAATACTATCCTTCTTAGGGACTAATACTGGATTTGTAGACCAATCAGTATGTATAACTTCCCGTATAAAGTTAGCTGCTAAAAGCCAGATAATTTCTTTTCCAATAGCCTTCCGTCTTCTTCTGCCATCGAAACGACGGAGACCTTGTTTGACGGGTTTTGATCCTGGAATCACCTTCAATTGGTACTCAGCAAGTTCTCTGAGTACACCTGGCATGTCAGCGGGACACCAAGGAAAAATATCCAAGTTCTCACGAAGGAACTTGACGAGCACGCTTTCCTATGCGTCAGTCATACCCGTTCCCACAACGACAAACTTTGTCGGATCTTTGGGATCCAGGATAACCTGCTTTGTGTTCTCCGAGGCTTTGAAGTTGTCTGCCGGCTTCCGGCTTTCTTTTCCTGCCAGCATTTCTATCGGCGATACTTATTTAGCCAGTTCCTTCAACTCTTCCTTCCTTATTACCTGTTCGGTGCAAAGTACGTTTCCTCTTTCTAGCTCATTTGCTAGCTTGAAGTCTCTTCAGATGGTGATTACTCCACCTTTCGGCCCCGACATCTTTAGCTTGTTGTAAATGTAGCATGATCTTGCCATAAACTTGGCGAAAGCCGGATGTCCGAGTATTGCGTGATACACGCTTTCAAATGGCACCACCTCGAATGAGATCCTTTCCTGACGAAAGTGTTCTCTCTTACCAAAGGTAACATCTAGGGAAATTTCTCCTAGGGACTGTGCTTGTCTACCCGGAACAATGCCGCGGAAACGTACATTGTGCTTGAGCTGGGTCTCTAAGAGATGTAACTGCTTCAATGTACTTAAGTACAAGATATTGATATTGGATCCTCCACCCATCAGCACTCTTTTGAGCCTAGTGTTTTGCACAATAGGGCTTACTACCAAAGCATGTGTGCCGGGTTCTGGGATATTTCCGAGATGATCTGACTGGTCCCAGGTAATTGGCGTATTTGAATACTTCAAGTACTTAGGTGTTGGAGGTATCACCGCGTTAATTTCTCGAAGTGTTCTCTTTGCCTGTTTGACTGAGGGAATTCCCAGGAAAGTTAGGTTACATTCTTCTACAACTCTCGGGAATTTGGGTTCGCCTTTTCGCTGCTGCTCCTTTTGGAATCATTAATGTCAGACTCGTTGCTTGCTTTTTCAGCTTCTGGCTTTTGCTTATTGAACTTCCTTTTGGAATTCTTTCCCTTATTCCCGGATCCTGCAACTCCTTTCATGTGCTTATTCAGCCGGCACTGCGCATTGGTGTGGGTAGGCTTCCCAAATTGTGAATGGTGGACACAGTTTTCCGACTTAATTTTTTTCCACTTTTCCTTAGAGTAGGAGATAGGTTATGTGTTTCTGCCCTTCCATCTGCTGCCATTGTCTTTTCCAAAGGTTAAGTTTACTTCTTTGGGTTTTGGTTGTGCCTCAAGAGTTTCCTTCTTCTCAGAACGAGACGCCTTTTTGGTCTTAACCAAAGCGTCGATGTTTCTGCCTCTCACCCTAATATCGTCTTCAGCCGTTGCGTGCTCATTGGTGGTGGTAAGCATAGATCCGAGATCTTTGTGCTCTTTCGAACCAACCATGAATGGTACGAGGCCTGGTTTTAGGCCGTTGATGAAAGCATGCATTGCTTGTATATCACTCACCCAGAACAACTATTCTTCATTGCAGTCCATCTTGAGATGAAGTCAACATATGACTCATCCTCATACTGGACGCAGCGGTTCAGTTGGTTGATGCTCTTAGGGCGTTTGTACGTACCCCAGAAGTGCTGAGAAAATACTCTAGCCATATCTTCCCAGTTGTCAAATGTTCTTGACGGAAGCCCGTTGATCCAATCTCTGGTTCCATCCAACAACATTAGGGGGAGAAATTCGACAGCTTCTAAGTCTGTCCCTTTGTTGATCTGCACAGCAGTATAGTAATCTGAGAGCCATGTATCCGGGTTTGTACTTTCGGTATACTTTTCATAAGTTGGACCAACTTTGGCAAAGCCAGAATGTAGACTGATTCTCCGGATCCTGTCAGTAAAACACTTTGGTCCGAAATACAAATTGTCTCTTTCCATCTTATCGACGTGTGCGGAATACGTTCCAGCTGAATGAACAGAAAGAGATCTGCTCTGTTCTGGTCCATTGTTGTGCGAATGCGCTTTTCTGGGATTAGCTCTATTTCTTCCAATATCGTGTCCTTTGGAATAAGGTGGAGTTCTACTCCTTCGACTTTCTTTATTCCTTGGGGGAGTTCGCGATCTCTCACGCCTATGAGGATTTTCATATCTTCCGGCTTTACCAGCTGGGCGTCTCGGAGGCGGCATTGTTTTGCCGTCTTTCTGGTTTTGTTCCTCCCATTCCCTATTGTCACGGGGATTATTTCCGCCTTTCGGCACATGAGACCCAGTTTTGGACGTTACGTCCCTATTATCGGGGATTTTCCTGTACTTTTTAGGATCTCCCTTCGTTTCCTTAGAATCGTCTCAATCTCTGGGTTCGCCTGGGTCAGGTGCTCCCGCGGCGCACGTGGCAGTTTTGCACAAGGCTGAGTCATCGTGTAGCTTGCCTGAACATGATTGTACTCGTTGTTGCTGTTGTAATGTTTTCCTAGGAAAGCATACGCTCCCAATAGTTTTTCTCGCTTTGAATACAGGTCGTCATTAAGGATGGCGAACACGGTTTCTGCGTTTTCTACTGCAGTTTTGTAGATGTGTTCGCCCTTAGCGTTTAAGTTGTTAACATGTCTTTGCCAAGAAGGGTTTTGGAGCCGTTCTTTTGCTGGCAGTACATCCGGTTTTGAAATTCCGAGTAATCTTGTAGCTTTTATCCCAGACATATTCCAGCGCTCGAATTCCTCAATCTCTTCCCATTTTTCCTTTACATCAGCTTGGGCTTTGAGGAGGTTTTCCTAAGACTAAAATAAGTGTTGCTACTACCACATACAGGCTTGCCTTCTGGCTTCCAGCACTTTCAGTGGTTCGTGAGGTGCAACCGGGGTTTGGATCAGATCGATCTCGTTCTGTTCCGACATTTGTGGAATAGGTATTTCCTTCTTTTTCTTCTCCGCGGATTTTACCCTGCTGCCTCTGATGGTGCAGATCTTGCACTCGTTGGGATACCCCAAGAGGAGGGTGTGATGAGCAAAGCGGTAGGACTTTTCCCCTTAGTTAAGAACCAAGGTTATCAATCCAGTAGGAGAAAGAGAATCTTTGGAAGGTTGATGCCACTGACGGTGGTGCTGGCGCTACACCGGTGTCAGCAACAACGTGGAACCTGCACATGACACAATCAAAATACTTTGCCCCAACGGTACAGTGAGGTTGTCAATCTCACCGGTCTTGCTGAAAACAAAGATTAGACGTATAGTGTGAAAAACAGTGTATGCTTGCAGTAAGTAAAGAAAGCAGGGAATTGTTGTGGTTTGTTTAACAGTGTCGAAAAATGGACCGGGGTTCATAGTTTCACTAGTGGTGTCTCTCCATAAAAGATAGCATGCTGGGTGAACAAATTACAGCTGGGCAATTGACAAATAAAGGTTGCACCGTAGTGCACAATATGACATGAAGATTACTATGCTATTTAGTGCGAGCATTACAACAAGATACATAGACCGACATCCATCTGCATCTATGACTAATAATCCACCCTCAGGTTATCATCCGAACCCCCTTAGGTATAAAGTTGCAAGCAACAGATAATTGCATTACAAAAAGTGTGTAATGTAAGCAATGATTATGCACGCGGGCACTCTCACCGCTGTTTTCTCCCTAGTGGCATCAGCACATCCTCCCCCTTCACGTTTCTGTCACTCGAGCAAGGCAACAAGGAGGCATGAACCCACTATCGAGCATAAATACTCCCTCTTGGAGTCACTAGCAACTACTTGGCCAGAATAACCACTAGCAACGGAGAGCATGCAAGATCACAAATAACATATGCAAATAAAGACTATAATCAACTTGGCATAAGGTCAATATTCATCGGATCCCAGCAAACACAACATAGAGAATTACATAAGATCAATCTCGATCATGATAGGCAGCTCACGAGAACTAAACATGGAGGCATATGAGGAGAAGACAACCATCTAGCTACGGCTATGAACCCGTACTTCAAGGATGAACTACTCACGCATCACTCCGGAGGCAGGCATGGTGATGTAGAAGCCTCCGGTGATGATCTCCTCTCCGGCAGGGTGACGGAAATAGCTTCATAACCCCCCTGATCTGGGGTTGACGGTGACGGCGCCTGCGGAACTTTTTCGGGGATTTTGATCAGGTGCCTAAGGTTTTCCATCCGGGGGGCTTAAATAGGCGAAAGGGTAAAGGCGGTGGAGGCCAGGGGCCCCATACCCATAGCTGGCGCGACCATGGGGGCCACGCCACCATATGGTGTGGCCCCCCTGCTGCCCCTCTTCGACTCCTCTTCGGTCTTCTGGATGATTCCGGGGAAAATAGGACTTGCGGGCTTCGAACTTTCCAATTCCGAGAATATTTCCAGAACAACTTTTCTGAAACTAAAAACAGCAGAAAACAGGGAACTGGCTCTGTGGCATCTTGTTAATAGGTTAGTCCGGAAAATCGATAAAAATGACATAAATAAGGGAGAAAACATGTAGCAATTGGCATAATATCATCATGGAGAATCAGAAATTAGGGATACGTTTATGACGTACCAAGCATCCCCAAGCTTAGTTCCTACTCGTCCTCGAGTAGGTAAACGATAAAACAATAATTTCTGAGGTGACATGCTACTAACATAAACTTGATCAATCTAATGTAAAAGCATATGCATGCTGAGATCATAAAACTTTAAACACAGGCATGATAAATATAACTTTAATAATAAATCATAGCAATTACTTTGCATCACGAAGAGTAACTCAACTAAATGATCATGGATAATAATGCAAAGAAAGGTAAACGTTTGTTTCAGGTACAGAGAAAGCATGGCAAAGTGATATTCTGATAGTCCTTAAGAGTGGGGCAAAACATAAATGCCAGGACACCTTCAAAGTTCATGAGGAAGACTAGAACAAATAATATCACATCATGAAGTAATTATTGATGTTTACGGGACAAATGCACATCGAACTCAGAAAGGCAAAAATTCTCTCTCAACTGTGCATAAAGTTAGAAGATGGAGACTCGACATAAAAGTAAAAGAAAGGCCCTTCGCAGAGGGAAGCAGAGATCACTCATGTGCTAGAGCTTTTTATTTTATTAAACAGAGGTATTGAAAGTTTGACACCCCTCACATCCATCTTTCACAAACCATGGCTAACTGAATCCTCGGGTGCCTGCCAACAATCACATACCGTGGAGGAGTGTTTATATTTTGGGAGATGTATGCTAATGTCAACGAATGGTAAACAGAAAATACAGTACGTCACAAGTCAACTAGATTCACAAGAGAGGCTCCCATGGTGAAGGACGCAACTGGTGTAGAAGGTAAACCCTCTTTCTCTTTTGTTTACACAATTATGCTTTGACTGATAAATAAGGGGCAAAAATAGCGAACAGAATTTGTTTGTATTAATTTGGGGCTGGGCACCCCGCTGCCAGCTCTTCTATCATTTGGATAAGTGGATGAAGCCACTAGTCCAGGGTGTGAAATCCAACCAACAAGTGAGATAAAGATTCTCTATTTACGTCCTCATGAGCAAAAACAGGAACATAAAGCAGCAGTAATTTTGAAGGTTTTAAAGGTAACACATGAGCAATTTACTTTGGAATGGCAGTTAAATACCACATGTAGGTAGGTATGGTTGACACAATGGAAACAACTTTGGTTTAAGGGAGTTTGGATGCACGAGTAGAGCTCATACTTAGTACAGGTGGAGGCTAGCAAAAGACTGGGAGCGACAAATCAAGAGAGCATGAGAGTCATAATCATGCATAGCGACATAAGCATCTTTAATTAAAACATAAGCAGTATCACAAGTTCAAAAACTAAGTGGTCATGGAGGCTATTCGTGAATGGTTTGTAGTCATAAATATGGTTTGATCATGCGCCAAGTCAACCAAATAAAACATTCGAAAGAGAATACCATATATTGATGCTTTACTATGACAAGAACAAATCATGAATCTTTCAATACATATTAAACACTCTCAACTGTTTGAGGCTAATCATGCTACTCACTAACCACAAGGCTTTAAAACAAAAATAACATTAAGCATGGCATGAAAAAGTCCTAGCCACAGTCTATACAAGCTTCTACTAGTACTGTTATAAATTCTACTTCAAGAAGCAATTTTCTTTCTCCCAACAAGCACCATACAAAACATGCTTTAACAAAAAATAATCTTTATGATACATCAAGCAAACATGAGAGTACTCAAATAATACTACTAAAACTAACAGCTCTAATAAGAGATGCATGCAAAACAAGGGCTGAATAAATGCAGCAGCTAGACAGAGACTAAGAATACAACGTATTCTCATGAAAAAGCGGAGCGTGTCACTCTCCAATAAAAGAATGTTGGGGCCCTAAGAATCTTATTATTAAAGTAAAAACAAACAGAAAGAAAAAGAAAAAGCAAACTTAAAACAAAAATAAAAGACGCTCCAAGCAAAGCTCAGATGCGGCCGAATAAAAATATAGTTTCACTAGAAGTGGCATGATAATTTGTTGATGAAGAAAGGGATGCCTTGGGAATCCCCAAGCTTAGACGCCTGAGTTTTCTTGGAATTTTCTTGAGTTTTAACTCTTCTTGATCACATCATATCATCCTCTTCTCTTGACCTTTGAAAACTTCCTTCACATCAAAATGCTCACAATCTTCATTAGAAACGTTAGTGCAATTGAAATAATAATTTCACATGGTTCAGTTTCAACACAAGTCTAACACTCAAAAACACAATAGCTATTGTCACAACTTCTTTCAAAACTCTTTTTCTCAAAAGAATACCAAAAGAAAGAGATTAAGATGCAAATGCGATAAATGACAGAAATCTGTCAAAACAGAACAGCAGGTAAAGATCGATTGTTTCAAAAAGCTTCTGTTGCTCAAATCAAAAAGTAGTATTCTAAGAAAAGTTGCGTATATAACTCAGGATTAAGCACAAAAATGTTCAGGTCATTTTAAATTTTCTGTGATTTTTAACGGAGTTAACAGTGGACAGAAGAAATCTGTTTCCTGCGCAGAAATCCGAAATATAGGCTCAACTTTCCACTAGAGGTTTTACTTGGCTCAACAAAAACTCAAAAGAAAAGATAGAGAGGGGTTTATAAGGAAATAGACAACACCCAGGTGCAAAGCACGCCAAAGAAAACAAAATAAAACGGGTTGAAAACAGCGAAATAAAACGGGTTGTCTCCCGGTAGCGCTTTTCTTTAACGTCTTTCAGCTAGGCAAAGAAAGGTGGAATCACGTGGATGCTCACATAAGGATTATTAATTAAGCAAAACAGATCATCAAGAAGCAAGTATAAAACAAATTTAAGTCTAACCCACTTCCTATGCATACGAATCTTGTAAAGAAATAAATTAAAGAAGCTCAAACTAGAAATCATGGGAAGGTAGAACAAGAGCAATCTCAAAACTTTCAACAAAAAGAGAAGTGTTTTAGTAACATGAAAATTCCTACAGCCATATTTTACTCTCTCATAATAATTTTCAGTAGCATCATGAACAAACTAAACAACTTAATTACCACATAAAGCATGTTTGGCATGGTCTAAAATCACACAATTCATATCAAGCTCAAAAATAGTGGGATCAAAATTTAAAATCAGCTCCTCTTTTTTCCCACTTTTAGAAATAGCAAAGAAAGATAATTGGTCACTCTTAAAAGGTATAGGACACATTATACCAATCCTATTTTCAGTAGCATTATGATTTATAACATCAAGTAACATAGGACCATCATCAAGAGCATTATCATAAGATTTATCCAAGTAGCATGGATTATCATAAATAACAGTAGTAATATCATTCTCACAAGTTTCACTCATAGTAGTATCAAGATCACAAGTATAGCAAGTATCAATTTCATCAAATAATGTATGAGTTAAAGAGTTACTATGATTGGGAGGTTGACATGGGTAGCTCCATTCTTCCTCCTCTTGATCATCACTCTCCTCCTCTTTTTCATCCAATGAGCTTCCAGATTTAGCAGTTTCTTCTTCCATAGCATCCTGCAAGGCATTGGTCTCTTCCTTAGGTTGAGAGAATGTATTAAGATATTCCATAATGTAGTAATTACGATCCTTGTAATTATCAAAACAATATTCAAGTATAGCATAAATCTCATATTTATAAGGTGCATCATCAATACTTTCAAGCAAATAGGCAATTTCGAATGCACCCTTCCAAGCAATAAATTCTTCAATTTGTTCCACATCATATAATTCATAATTTCGCTTAACATAAGAAGATATGTTAACATCATCATTATACTCACATTGAAAAGAGAGGTGTTTATACCTCCTACAGCAGCAAGATTTATCAAAGCAATAAGTAACATTATAAGTAGAGCACAAGTTTTTAGCATAGTCGTGAAATTTATTAATTTGCTCCCATAAGTGTATCCCTTTTTGTGACAAGCGGTGTTCCTGATAATGTTTTTGTTGTTCATCTGTGAACCCACCTTCCCTAAAAGATCTAGTTTCAAAGACATCAAACATTGATAGCAAGCATGATAAAGAAAAAAAATAAAAACTAGAATAAGAGCTAATTTCTTTTTGTTTTTGATATAAAGAAGCAAAACAAGACAAAAATAAAAAAAAACCAGACAATAAACAAAATAAAGAGGTTGAGAGTGAGAGACTCTCCTTGCCAGAAGACTTCCTTCTCCCCGGCAACGGCGCCAGAAAAAGTCATTGATGGTGCAGATCTTGCACTCGTTGGGATACCTAGAGAGGAGGGTGTGATGAGCACAGCGGTAGGATTTTTCCCCTTAGTTAAGAATCAAGGTTATCAATCCAGTAGGAGAAATAGAATCTTCGGAAGGTTGTTGCCACTGACGGTGGTGTTGGCGCTTCATCGGTGTCAGCAACAACGTGGAACCTGCACACGACACAACCAAAATACTTTGCCCCAACGGTACAGTGAGGTTGTCAATCTCACCGGTCTTGCTGAAAACAAAGATTAGACGTATAGTGTGGAAAAACAGTGTATGCTTGCAGAAAGTAAAGAAAGCAGGAAATTGTTGTGTCTTGTTTAACACTGTGGAAAAATGGACCAGGGTTCATAGTTTCACTAGTGGTGTCTTTCCATAAAAGATAGCATGTTGGGTGAAAAAATTACAGCTGGGCAATTAACAAATAAAGGTTGCACCGTCGTGCACAATATGACATGAAGATTACTATGCTATTTAGTGCGGGCATTACAACAAGATACATAGACCGACATCCATCTGCATCTATGACTAATAATCCACCCTCAGGTTATCATCCGAACCCCCTTAGGTATTAAGTTGCAAGCAACAGATAATTGCATTAAACAAAGTGTGTAATGTAAGCAATGATTATGCACGCGGGAACTCTCACCGCTATTTTCTCCCTAGTGGAAACAACACATCCTCCCCCTTCACGTTTCTGTCACTCGAGCAAGGCAACAAGGAGGCATGAACCCACTATCGAGCATAAATACTCCCTCTTGGAGTCACTACCAACTACTTGGCCAGAATAACCACTAGCAACGGAGAGCATGCAAGATCACAAATAACATATGCAAATAAAGACTATAATCAACTTGGCATAAGGTCAATATTCATCGGATCCCAGCAAACACAACATAGAGAATTACATAAGATCAATCTCGATCATGATAGGCAGCTCACGAGATCTAAACATGGAGGCATATGAGGAGAAGACAACCATCTAGCTACAGCTACGAACCCGTAGTCCAAGGATGAACTACTCACGCATCACTCCAGAGGCAGGCATGGTGATGTAGAAGCCTCCGGTGATGATCTCCTCTCCGGCAGGGTGCCGGAAACAGCTTCAGAACCCCCCTGATCTGGGTTGACGGTGACGGCGGCTGCGGAACTTTTTCGGGGATTTTGATCAGGTGCCTAGGGTTTTCCATCAGGGGGCTTAAATAGGCGAAAGGGAAAAGGCGGTGGAGGCCAGGGGGCCCCACACCCATAGCTGGCACGACCAGGGGGCGCGCCACCCTATGGTGTGGCCCCCCTGCTGCCCCTCTTCGACTCCTCTTCGGTCTTCTGGATGCTTCCGGGGAAAATAGGACTTTCGGGCTTCGAACTTTCCAATTCCAAGAATATTTCCAGAACAACTTTTCTGAAACTAAAAACAGCAGAAAACAGGGAACTGGCTCTGTGGCATCTTGTTAATAGGTTAGTCCGGAAAATCGATAAAAATGACATAAATAAGGGAGAAAACATGTAGCAATTGGCATAATATCATCATGGAGCATCAGAAATTAGGGATACGTTTATGACGTATCAAGCATCCCCAAGCTTAATTCCTACTCGTCCCCGAGTAGGTAAACGATAAAACAATAATTTCTGAGGTGACATGCTACTATCATAAACTTGATCAATCTAATGTAAAAGCATATGCATGCTGAGATCATAAAACTTTAAACATAGGCATGATAAATAAAACTTTAATAATAAAGCATAGCAATTACTTTGCATCATGAAGAGTAACTCCAAGTAAATGATCATGAATAATAATGCAAAGAAAGGTAAACGTTTGTTTCAGGTATAGAGAAAGCATGGCAAAGTGATATTCTGATAGTCCTTAAGAGTGGGGCAAAACATAAATGTCAGGACACCTTCAAAGTTCATGAGGAAGACTAGAAAAAATAATATCACATCATGAAGTAATTATTGATGTTTATGGGACAAATGCACATAGAACTCAGAATGGAAAAAATGCTCTCTCAACTGTGCATAAAGTTAGAAGATGGAGACTCAACATAAAAGTAAAAGAAAGGCCCTTCGTAGAGGGAAGCAGGGATCACTCATGTGCTAGAGATTTTTATTTTATTAAACAGAGGTATTAAAAGTTTGGCACTCCTCCCATCCATCTTTCACAAACCATGGCTAACCGAATCCTCGGGTGCCTGTCAACAATCACATACCGTGGAGGAGTGTCTATATTTTGGGAGATGTATGCTAATGTCAACGAATGGTAATGAGAAAATACAGTACGTCACAAGTCAACTGGATTCACAAGAGCGGCTCCCATGGTGAAGGACGCAACTGGTGTAGAAGGTCATCCCTCTTTCTCTTTTGTTTACACAATTATTCTTTGACTGATAAATCAAGGGCAAAAATAGCAAAGAGAATTTGTTTGTATTAATTTGGGGCTGGGCACCCCGCTGCCAGCTCTTCTATCATTTGGATAAGCGGATGAAGCCACTAGTCCAAGGTGTGAAATCCAATCAACAAGTGTGATAAAGATTCTCTATTTACGTCCTCATGAGCAAAAACAGGAACAAAAAGCACGAGTAATTTTGAAGGTTTTAAAGGTAACACATGAGCAATTTACTTTGGAATGGAAGTTAAATACCACATGTACGTAGGTATGGTGGACACATTGGGAAAACTTTTGTTTAAGGGAGTTTGGATGCACGAGTAGAGCTCATACTCAGTACAGGTGGAGGCTAGCAAAAGACAGGGAGCGACAAATCAAGAGAGCATAAGAGTCATAATCATGCATAGCGACATAAGCATCATTAATTAAAACATAAACACTATCACAAGTTCAAAAACTAAGTGGTCATGGAGGCTGTTTGTGACTGGTTTGTAGTCATAAATATGGTGTGAGCATGCGCCAAGTCAACCAAATAAAACATTCTAAAGAGAATACCATATATTGATGCTTTACTATGACAAGAACAACTCATGAATCTTTCAATACATATTAAACACTCTCAGCTATTTGAGGCTAATCATGCTACTCAATAACCACAAGGATTTAAAACTAAAATAACATTTAGCATGGCATGAAAAAGTCCTAGCCAGAGTCTATACAAGCTTCTACTAGTACTATTATAAATTCTACTTCAAGCAACAATTTTCTTTCTCCCAACAAGCACCATACAAAATATGTTTTGACAAAAAATACTCTTTATAATACAGCAAGCAAACATGAGAGTACTGAAATAATACTACTAAAACTATCAGCTCTAATAAGAGATGCATGCAAAACACGAGCTGAATAAATGCAGCAGCTAGACAGAGACTAAGAATACAACGTATTCTCATGAAAAAGTGGAGCGTGTCACTCTCCAATAAAAGAATGCTGGGGTCCAACCAAGCTTATTATTAAAGTCAAAACCAACTGAAAGCAAAATCAAAAGCAAACTGAAAACAAAAATAAAAGACGCTCCAAGCAAAGCACATAAGATGCGACCGAATAAAAATATAGTTTCACTAGAAGTGACCTGATAATTTGTTGGTGAAGAAGGGGATGCCTTGGGCATCCCCAAGCATAGAAGCTTGAGTCTTCTCGGAATTTTCTTAGATGTACCACCGGGGCATCCCCAAGCTTAGGCTTTTCACTCTTCTTGATCACATCATATCATCCTCTTCTCTTGACCCTTGAAAACTTCCTTCACATCAAAATTCTCACAATCTTCATTAGCAACGTTAGTGCAATTGAAATAATAAATTCACATGGTTCAGTTTCAACACAAGTCTAACACTCAAAAACACATTAGCTACTATCACAACTTCTTTTAAAAAAAATTCTCAAAAGAACACCAAAAGAAAGAGATTAAGATGCAAATGCGATAAATGGCAGAAATTTGTCAAAACAGAACAGCATGTAAAGATAGATTTTTAAAAAAATCTTTAGTTACTCAAATCAAAACGTGGTATTCTAAGAAAAGTTGCGTCTATAACTCAGTATTAAGCACAAAAAAGTTCAGGTCATTTTGAATTTTCTGTGATTTTAACGGAATTAATAGTGGACAGAAGAAATCCGTTTCCTGCGCAGAAATCCGAAATATAGGCTCAACTTTCCACTAGAGGCTTTACTTGGATCAACAAAAACTAAAAATAACAAATACAGAGGGGTTGCTAAGGAAATAGCTAACACCCAGGTGCAAAGCACACCAAAGAAAACAAAATAAAAACGGGTTGAAAACAGCGAAATAAAACAGGTTCTCTCCCGGTAGCGCTTTTCTTTAACGCCTTTCAGCTAGGCAAAGAAAGGCGGAATCACGTGGATGCTCACATAAGGATTATTAATTAAGCAAAAAAGATCATCAAGAAGCAAGTATAAAACAAATTTAAGTCTAACCCACTTCCTTTGCATAGGAATCTTGTAAAGAAATAAATTAAATAAGCTCAAACTAGAAATCATGGGAAGGTAGAACAAGAGCAATCTCAAAACTTTCAACAAAAAGAGAGGTGTTTTAGTAACATGAAAATTCCTACAACCATATTTTCCTCTCTCATAATAATTTTCAGTAGAATAATGAACAAACTCAACAACATAATTATCACATAAAGCATGTTTGTCATGGTCTAAAAGCACACAATTCACATCAAGCTCAAAAATAGTGGGATCAAAATTTAAAATCAGCTCCTCTTTTTTCCCACTTTTACCAATAGAAAAGAAAGATAATTGGTCACTCTTAAAAGGTATAGGAAACATTATAGCAATCCTATTTTCAGTGGCATTATGATTTATAACATCAAGTAACATAGGACCATCATCAAGAGCATTATCATAAGATTTATCCAAGTAGCATGGATTATCATAAATAACAGTAGTAATATCATTCTCACAAGTTTCACTCATAGTAGTATCAAGATCACAAGTATAGAAAGTATCAATTTCATCAAATAATGTATGAGTTAAAAATTTACTATCATTAGGAGGTTGACATGGGTAGCTCCATTCTTCCTCCTCTTGATCATCACTCTTCTCCTTTTTTTCATCCAATGAGCTTCCAGATTTAGCAATTTATTCTTCCATAGGATCCTGCAAGGCATTAGTCTCTTCCTTAGGTTGACAGCATTTATTAAGATATTCCATAATGTAGTAATTATGATCCTTGTAATTATCAAAGCAATATTCAAGTATAGCATAAATCTCATATTTATAATGTGCATCATCAATACTTTCAAGCAAATAGGAAATTTCGAATGCACCCTTCCAAGCAATAAATTCTTCAATTTGTTCCACATCATATAATTCATAATTTCTCTAAACATAAGAAGATATGGTAACATCATAATTATACTCACACTGAAAAGCGAGGTGTTTATACCTCCTATAGCAGCAAGATTTATCAAAGCAATAAGTAACATTATAAGTAGAGCACAAGTTTTTAGCATAGTCCTTGCCAGAAGACTTCCTTCTCCCCGGCTACGGCGCCAGAAAAAGTCCTTGATGGTACAGATCTTGCATTCGTTGGGATACCCCAAGAGGAGGGTGTGATGAGCACAGAGGTAGGAGTTTTCCCCTTAGTTAAGAACCAAGGTTATCAATCCAGTAGGAGAAAGAGAATCTTCGGAAGGTTGATGCCAATGACGGTGGTGCTGGTGCTTCACCGGTGTCAGCAACAACGTGGAACCTGCACACGACACAACCAAAATACTTTGCCCCAACGGTACAGTGAGGGTTGTCAATCTCACTGGTCTTGCTAAAAACAAAGATTAGACGTATAGTGTGGAAAAACAGTGGATGCTTGCAGTAAGTAAAGAAAACGGGAAATTGTTGTGGTTTGTTTAACAGTGTGGAAAAATGGACGGGGTTCATAGTTCTACCGGTGGCGTCTCTCCATAAAAGATAGCATATTTGGTGAGCAAATTACAGCTGGGCAATTGACAAATAAAGGTTGCACCGTAGTGCACAATATGATATGAATATTACTATGCTATTTAGTGCGGGCATTACAACAAGATACATAGAATGACATCCATCTGCATCTATGACTAATAATCCACCATCAAGTTATCATCCGAACCCCCTTAGGTATTAAGTTGCAAGCAACATATAATTGCATTAAACAAAGTGTGTAATGCAAGCAATAAATATGCACGTGGGCACTCTCACCGTTGTTTTCTCCCTAGTGGCAACAACACATCCTCCCACTTCACGTTTCTGTCACTCGAGCAAGGCAACAAGGAGGCATGAACCCACTATCGAGTATAAATATTCCCTATTGGAGTCACTAGCAACTACTTGGCCAGAATAACCACTAGCAACAGAGAGCATGCAGGATCACAAATAACATATGAAAATAAAGACTATAATCAACTTGGCATAAGGTCAATATTCATCGGATCCCAGCAAACACAACATAGAGAATTACATAAGATCAATCTCGATCATGATAGGCAGCTCACGAGATCTAAACATGGAGGCGTATGAGGAGAAGACAACCATCTAGCTACAGCTACGAACCCGTAGTCCAAGGATGAACTACTCACGCATCACTCCGGAGGCAGGCATGGTGATGTAGAAGCCTCCAGTGATGATCTCCTCTCCGGCAGGGTGCCGGAAACAGCTTCAGAACCCCCCTGATCTGGGGTTGACGGTGACGGCGGCTGCGGAACTTTTTCGGGGATTTTGATCAGGTGCCTAGGATTTTCCATCCGGGGGCTTAAATAGGCGAAAGGGAAAAGGCGGTGGAGGCCGGGGGGCCCACACCCATAGCTGGCGCAGCCAAAGGGCCGCGCCACCGTATGGTGTGGCCCCCGTGCTGCCCCTCTTCGACTCCTCTTCAGTCTTCTGGATGCTTCCGGGGAAAATAGGACTTCCGGGCTTCGAACTTTCCAATTCCGAGAATATTTCCAGAACAACTTTTCTGAAACTAAAAACAGCAGAAAACAGGGAACTGGCTCTATGGCATCTTGTTAATAGGTTAATCCAGAAAACGATAAAAATGACATAAATAAGGGAGAAAACATGTAGCAATTGGCATAATATCATCATGGAGCATCAGAAATTAGGGATACGTTTATGACGTATCAGCCTCCTCCTGTTTCCAGGTTTTGGATGGCGATGTCTGCCAATTTTCCATTTTTCTTCTGTAATTTGGACAGCAGCTTCCTGGAGGATTTCTTTTTCTTTTTGGAAGATGGGTTTTTTTGTTACACTAGTAGAGAAGTGCCTTTCTATGGAACAGCATCTGTGGCGCACCTAGAAGCCATGCGCCATAGAAACAAAATTTTGTGGCGCACGGCCTGTGGTGCGCCACAGAAAATTCTAATTTTGTGGCGCATGTCTGCTTGGTGCGCCACAGACATATTATGGGGCCCACCGCAATCAGTGGACTGGCTGTCAGAACACCTATTTTTATGGCGCAGGTGCCCTGGTGCGCCACAGAATGTGTCTTTTCTGTGGCGCAGCCCAGAAATGCGCCTCAAAAATGTGTGCAGGTGCGCCACAAAAAAGGTGCACGGTTCACATAAAGATGGTAGCCCCCCTCTCTCTCCCCTCCCTCATTTCATTCCAAGTGGATGTCGCTCACTCGACCCCCCTTCTCTCCCCTCCAATTTTACACATTTAATTCTCCTTTTTTGATAGGTGAACCTATTTTTTCGATGAATAATTGTTGGTGAAGTTTCTTGTTGTTGAGGGGAAGCCCTAACCTCCATCTATACTCCGGTCCCTCCCTCTCCTCGCTCTTTTTGCGTCTCGGTATCGAATCTACTAGGTGAGTATAGTTGGAGGTGCATGTACTCTCGTGTGGCCATCGGTGTGTATGGGTGCTTGTCATGCATGTGCAGTTGGACCGATTTGTCGCGCGCGGGCGGCCATGGTGCATGGATGTTTGCCGAAATGTTGATTCACTTCCATTTCGGCAAACTTTTGCACCCCATTTTTCCTACTTATAGGAGAGGTCATGCCGAATTTTTCCGGCGACTATGATGTTGTGGTTCTAATTTTCTACTTTCTGTGTGTGTGTGCAGGCAACCATGGTACTAGAAATGATCTCTGCTCGAATCGCTAGATACAATAAAGACGCGAAGGCGGACATGATTCGGTGCAGCAGGCGGCAGATAAGATGTCCGTGTCGATCATGCAAACTTGTGCGCTGGATTGATCCTGATTCCGGACAATTGGAGGAGCACCATCTCAGACGCGGTTTCTTTGACGACCACAACCACGTGGCACCGCCGGCAGCAAAAGGTGTGCATGAAGAAGAGGGCGAGCGAGGTGACGAAGGAAATGATGGCGGAGAAGATCATCATGAAGAAGGATATGTCGGCGGAGAAGATCGACATGACGATGAAGGCTTGAACACGGAGACCCCGCTAATTCGGCCTTGCGGGACTCTCATGTTCAGGATCTGCTGCTTAAGGAGACGAGCAACAACATAGCTGCAGCTAGGGAGAAAGCCAAGCTGGCACAAATAGAGATAGACGGGGTGACTCTGTTGTTTCCTGGGTGCCGCCCCGAGGATACGCGCTTGCATTTAACGCTTGCTACTCTGAAGATGAAGACACGAAACAAATGGACCGACTCGAGCTCCAACAAGAACGTGAAATTATTGCACGATCGCCTTCCCGAGGGGAACACATTTCCAAGTAGTATCAACGAGGCTAAGAAAGTCGTGTGCCCTCTTGACCTACCTCACGAAAAATTCCACGCCCGCATCAATGATTGTGTAATTTATCGTGGGGAGTACAAGGACACAACCACATGTCCGAATTGCGGCCACGGACGATACAAGAGTGGAACCAACAACAAGAAAATTCCTCGAAAAGTGGTATGGTACTTTCCTATCACTCCCCGTCTTCAGCGGTACTACGTGGACCCTAAGGAAGCAAAGCTCATGCAATGGCACGTGGAAAGGGAGAAGCCGGAAGAAGATCCGGAGAAGGGCTATATCATGACACATCCTGCAGACGCTGCCCAGTGGGAAGCATTGGACATAGCTTTCCCGAGTTTCGGGGGCGACGCGAGGAACGTCAGGCTGGGTATGAGCACCGATGGACTCAATCCGTTCGGCAACCAAAGTAGCACACATAGCAGTTGGCCCGCTTTTGTATGGCCTTACACCCTACGCCCGTGGCTGTGCACCAAGCAAAAGTACATACACTTGAGTATTCTCATCCAGGGGCCGAAACAACCAGGTGTCGACATGCATTTGTATCTCGGGCTGCTGAAAGACGAGTTAGACACGTTGTGGAAGACGCCACCCCGTACGTGGGACGCCTACACTAGAGATTATTTCCATATGAGAGCCGCATTGCTCACGAAGGTCACAGACTATCGTGGTTACGCGTATGTATCTTCCCAGGTCGGCCACGGATTCTGCGGCTGCGTGAAGTGCATGGAGGGACCCCGCATCTCCAGCTACCAAGGGATTTTGGGTCTTCGAAAACCATGTACCCAAGGGCTCGAAGGTGGCTTCTCCTGGATCACCCATGGAGAAAACGCGGTGAGTTGTTCAATGGTAAAGACGGGCCTGATGGAGCCCCACGCACGAGGAGCGGCGCAGAAATCGACGACCTTCTAAAAAATTGGGATGAGTGCCCTTCGCCGGGAAAGAAGCGACCCAAGCCAGAGCCGTTGCTAGGTGTATGGAAAGCGAGGTCTGTTTTCCACGACTTGGAGTACTGGCCGGTCCTCCACACGCCTCATAGCCTCGATGTGATGCACATTACGAAGAACGTTACGGAGAGTCTGCTTGGCACTATTTGCAATTCGGAAAAGTCCAAGGATGGGCCGAAAGCAAGATACAATCTGAAACATTTTGGCATTACGAAAAATCTACAGGTCACCGCCGATAGTGATGATGATGATAATGAGGATAAGACGGAAGGGACTCAACGTCCCCGCAAAAAGGCTAAGAAGAACACCGTGGTGCTTCCCGCTGCCTGCTTCAAATTGAGTCCGCCGGAGCTTGAGCAGTTTTTCAGGTGCCTCCTAGAAGTCAAAGTTCCTCACGGATACTCAGGGAGTATAAGAAGATATCTGGACTTAGCAAAGAAGAGGTTCACTGGGATGAAGTCTCACGATTGTCACCTGCTCATGACGCAGATACTTCCCATTGCGATCCGAGGGATAATGGACGAGCACGTCCGTGATACGTTGTTTGGCCTTTGCAACTTTTTCGACGTTATCACCCGGAAGTCGATCGGCGTGAGGCATCTCAAGATGCTACAGGATGAGATCGTGGTGATACTATGCGAGCTCGAGATTTACTTCCCGCCGCCATTCTATGATATATATGTCCATCTCCTTCTCCATGTCGTTGATGACATCAGGCATCTCGGCCCGACGTTCCTGCACTACATGATGCCGATGGAAAGGCAGAATGGTGTCCTGAAAGGATACGTTTGCAATAGGGCTCGTCCAGACGCAAGCATGGCCAAAGGATTTCTAACCAACGAGTGCATCTCTTTCTGCGACAAATACATAAGCACCGAAGATGACCAGGATGTCGGTTTGTCCACCAGGACGCACCTCGGCAGGCTCACCGGAGTCGTCACCGCGAGGGCTGCCACGACGTCCATGTCGGCATTCAGAAACGACGTGACGACTTTGAAAGGGCTCACCGGGTCGCGCTACAACACTTAAAATTGATCGAGCCTTGCGCGGAAGAGCACAAAAGCTTAATCAACCGGAATTATATCGAAATGGGCGGGCCGGGGAAGATGGGAGACGTAACCAAAGAGCTGAAAGTGCATGGTTCCCCCATATGTGGTTTTGGTAATTAATGACAATCCTTATGGACTAATGTTTGCATTGAGTTATCTTTGTAGATCTTGTCCATAGGAAATAATGGAGTTCATGTGTTGAACTCTATTAGCTTCCTTGATGGCCATTGTTATATTTATGGATTTATGTGAAGAATGGTCTTGGTTTGAGTTGAGCTTATTGCTAGTATGTCTTGAAGAAAAGGATAAGATCTTGTCCATAGGAAATAATGGAGTTCATGTGTTGAACTCTATTAGCTTCCTTGATGACCATTGTTATATTTATGGATTTATGTGAAGAATGGTCTTGGTTTGAGTTGAGCTTATTGCTAGTATGTCTTGAAGAAAAGGATTAGGTGATCTTTCATTATCATCTTCAAGACATCATCTTTAGAAGTGAGAAGCAAAGATACAAGGTTGATCAAGCAAGCAATCAACACACAAAGCTACAAGTTGTACCAAGTGGGATTGTGTATCTCATGGTATGGTAAGCAATTGTCAATATAGCTTTGTGAACTAACCCACGATATGTGTGTGTCGCATCTCTATGTGTGGTTAGGTATCTTTCCATGGGCATGAACCAAAAGGAAGATTTCATACAGCCCATGGTCTATGTCGTCGTCAAGCGGTGTTTGTCATCTAGCTTGTCGTGGAAGCTCAAGTGAAGCATCTAGAAGATATCCTATGCTTGATGCTTGCCACCCGTTTGGAGATTGTGGTCTTGTGAAGATTTGCCGAAGGGTCTCTCCCATAATGGTGTATGGGGGAGCAACTTGCAAGTCTTCATCAAACGGAGTTTGTGCTAGCAAGCGCAATCAAGAAAGAAGATCCTACTTGAGAGAGTCAAGATCGTCATCATATAGCTCAAGTGGAATGCTCAAGGCAAAGGTATAATCTTGATAGGTTTTCTATTTTACCGGTCTCGTATCTTGGGAGACCGGGTTATAGGATAGATAGTCGTACTATCAAGAGGGGCTCTCAAGTGAGTAACTTGATCGGATCATTATGGAGAGCTCAAACATTTGCATACTTTGCATATCATCTTTCTTGGTTCTTATTTGGATTTTGTCTCCTTTGGGTTTTAGTGCTTGTCGTGATCTTCATGACAAGCCTTGGTTTCTCGAAAACGGATTTCGTAAGAAAAACTTGTTGCGTTTTCGGTGGTGAAAATATTCCGTTCATCTTTGAGAATGTTCCCACACCTTCCATGTGTGGTAACTTCTCCATACTTTGAGGTATCAATATTTTCACCTTTTATTTGGATACTCCTTGCTGTTATCTTTCCAATGCATTTGGACTCACCTAATTCGGAGTTCATTCGCAAAAGTTATGTGAGTTTTCGTGTTGGAAGTTTTACCGGGTGTTCCTATTTGAGAGGTCTAAACTTTACCCATTTGGTTTTATCTTCCATTGGTGGACAATGATTTTTATCTTCATATAATTGTAGATCTCGTTGTGGTGATTTCAACGAGCCCAAGATCATCAAAAACGGAGTCCGGATGAAAAAGTTATTGCAGTTTTCGTGTTGTTGTTTTTGTTAGTCTTGCGAGGGGCGGAAATTCCGGTTCAAGTTTGAACCGGAATATCCGGTTGGCATCTGTCCCCCCACTCCGGAGTTTTTGCTCGAAAACGGATAAGGACCAGAGTCAAAACTTTCTGGAGTGAACCGGATTATTTGAACCGGATTATTCGGGGCATACCGGATATTCCGGTTTGGGCAGTTTTCGGACCATATTTCTCACTGGAGTGAACCGGATTATTTGAACCGGATTATTCACTTCAGACCGGATATTCCTGTCGGACCGGATATTCCTGTCGGACCGGATATTCCTGTCCAGTTTTGAACCGGATATTTCGAAATATCCTGCTCAGACTGCACACAAAATGGCTAGTTTTTGTGGGGACCTATTTAAGGGGGCTTTCTTCCCCATTGGTCCCCAAGTCTTCCAAGCACATTTTTCTCCCTCTCCCCCACCATTGTTGACCTTGGAAAGCTTTCCCCTCTCCCAATCCCTCCTATGATTCTTGCATATCTTTGAGGGAGAAGGTAGAGGAGATCTAGATCTACATTTCCACCAATCCATCTTCCTTCTTAGTGAGGGGAACTTAGTAGATCTTGATCTTGGAGTTCTTGGTGTTTCTCCTCCATTGTTCTTCCTCTCTTATTCCCCCATAAGCATTTGTTGCTTTGTTTTAATTTGAGAGTGAAGGATTTGAGCACTTGTGCTCTTGCCATTTGCATCGGTTGCATCGGTTTGCTCTCTCCACGAGGATTCGTGGAAGTTGAAAGTTTGTGAGCTTGTTACTCTTGGGTCTTGGACCCTAGACGACTTGTGGTGTTCTTGGGAGCCTCCAATTAAGTTGTGGATGCGTGCCCCAAGATTTTAGTGACACCGAGAGCCTCCAATTGAGTTGTGGATGCGTGCCTCGAGTTTGAAGGTTGCCAATAGTGGAAGGTGAACTAGGCCTTTGTGGCGGGGTTCATCGGAGAATAGGGTGAGGCCTTTGTGGCGTTGAGTAGGCCTTCGTGGTGAGCTCACACCCCTCCAACGAGACGTACTCCCCTTTGTGGGAGGAACTCGGGAATACATCATCGTCTCCGTGTGCCTCGGTTATTTCTATATCCGAGCTTTTTACTTATGCAATTTACATTGTGATAGCCTTCGCGCTTGAAGTTATATATCTTGCTTTCACCTTGTTACTTGTCTTGCTTAGCATAAGTTGTTGGTTCATCTAGTTGACCATAGAATATTTAGGTTGTATGCTTGTTAATTTAAACACCTAGTTTATTTCCGCATTTAGCAAGCATTAACCGGAAAAGTTTTAATCGCCTATTCATCCCCCCCCCTCTAGGCGACATCGTTGTCCGTTCAATTGGTATCAGAGCCTCGTCTCTCTTTATTAGGCTTTACATCCTAGATAGTACGATGTCGTTTAGAGAAATAGAACATGATCCCGCTTTTATATTCTATGGTAGAAACTTTGATGTTTGGAAAATCCGCATTCTTAAATTTCTTACGGACATGGGTCCAAAGTATGTTAAGAGAATTGTAGATATGGATTTTCCTCCTCCAAAGGATTCTCAAGATTTATCTTTAGAGGATAAGGAAAACTCTTATCTCGATACTCTTGTATCTAATGGTCTCTTGTGCTTTTTGAGCGATGTAGTTATTGAATCAATCATGCCTTTTCGGAACGCTCATGAGCTATGGACAAAACTTCAAGATATATATGATGTGTCCAATATTATTGAGGATGATTGTTCTCCATCCACTTCCGGCCGTGATGAGTTCACATCTTTCTCCACTCCACCAACATGTGATTTGTCACAAGGTAATTATATGGTGAGTGGTGATAGAAATTGCATTGTGGATAGTGAATTTGCTATTGACTATACTTCATCTCTATCCCATTGCAATGATCTATCTTTGGACTTAATATCTTCTAGCACTCAAAATTCCATACATGCTAGTGTTGATAGTCCTTGCATATCATGTAATAGTTGTTTAACTAAATCGCATGATGATATGCTTCCTATGTCTTGTTTTCATAAAAACAATGCTTCCATTTCCTCTAGTACTTGTGTGACTAACAATGTAGAGGAATCCCAACTTTTGTTGGAACAAGACATGGACCTCAATGGAGCCTCATGCATTCTCTCTTCATCACCTTCCTATCCTCACTTGTGCCTTATGGCTAGGGATTCAAAGGTATCTCCACCTTTGGAACCTACTACATCTTGTGATGATGAGGATGAGGATTTATCTTATGGAGAGTATGAGGATGAGGCCTCCTTAATGGAGAAGGGTGAGTTGGTTCTTCTTGATCTCCCTAAAGGTAGTAAAGCTATCACTCCTTTTAGTGAAATATTGGCTTTTGCTATTTATAGCGCTAAAATCATTGAAACTAAAGGTGAGATTGAAAGAAGTGATGCCGATGAAAAGGCATCCCTCACTACGTCTCTTGAGGAAGAGTATGAGCTCCGAGTTACTCTTGAGGAGAAACTTGAATCTATCGAGGAGCTCTATAATGAACAAATAACCTATCTCACTAAAGCACGTGACCATACCAATGCTAAATATAAAGTGCTTAAAAATGAAAAGGTTGAATTTGTTGTTGGAAATGCTAATCTAATTGAGGAAAACTCTAGGTTGAATAATGAGCTTGCCAAGTTGTCTTCTTCTATTTCTAATGATGCTTGTGCTACTAACTCCACATCTTGTGAAGCATCTATTTTGAAGGAGAATGTTGAGCTAAGGGCTCAACTTGAGTTAATGACTAGCAAGTGTGGGAAATTGGAAGAGAGTCATGAAAAGCTATCTAGCTCTCATGAGGATCTTCTAGCATCCCATACCAAGCTAAAATTAGCTCTTGAGGCTATAACTACAAAGGTAACATCTTGTGAGCCTCATGTGGTAACTAGAACAATCTCTTCTATTAATGCTATATTGCCTTGTTCTAGTATTAGTAACTCATCCTCTCATGATGTTTCTACATCTTGTGATGAGTTGCTTTCCTTGCCTTGTTTCTCTAACAATGAAGCATCTACTTCCTCTAGCTCTTGTGTTGTTTCTAACCATGTAGAGGAAAATAAAGAGCTCAAGGCCCAAGTCACTTCTTTGAAGAAAGACTTAGAAAAGTGTCATGGAGGGAGTTCCACACTTGACAAGATGTTGAGAGTGCGAAGACTTCCCAATGACAAGAGTGGACTTGGATTCAACTCCAATCTCAAGAACAAGTCCATTATTGACAAGAAGAAGGTCCAAGAACAAGTCAAAGATCCGGCCAAGATTATTTGCTTCAAGTGCAAGATTGAAGGGCACCATGTTAGATCTTGCCCTTTGAAGAAGAAGCCTCTTAGTGAGAAGCAACTAGGGAAGAGGCCTCTTGTTCAATCTCATGCTCAACCATGAGTTGAACAACGGCCACCTCCTAAGAAGACTCAAGCCAATGCTCCTCTTGTTGAGAAGCCTATTGAGAAGAAAGAAAAGAGTCGATGTTGCTACCTTTGTCGCAAGAAGGGACACTTTGCTTCTTCATGCACTAATGGTACATTATCCAACCCTATCCTTGTTGATAATGCTTATTCCATTTGGAAGGATAATTTGGGCAATGTGTTTGCCAAGTATGTTGGTGCTCCAAGTGGTGTCAAGAAAAGAACCATTTGGGTTGCCAAACCTATTGTGACTAACCTCTTAGGACCCAACTTGGTTGGGGACCAACAAGCTCAAACTTGATCAATAGGTGGAGTTGGAGGGCATTGGAGACTTGGCTATTTTATGAATAATTAAGGGATGTTCATCAATTATATTTCCTCAAGTCAAGTCACTTGGATTATATATATATCTTACCCAATGTTCCTCCAAGTGGTAACTTGTATTTAATTCTATATACATTGAAAGTTGCTTGCTCCCTTGCATATGTTAGTTTTGTTTCTAGCATGCGTTTGTATATGTTGTGCTTCCTACTTACCTATCTTGAGTAATCTAGTTATGTTTGTTGGTTTGCACTCCATGTACTTGTGTTCTTTGTGTTGAGCCTTCGTTGCTTTCATTGCTTATCTTAGTTGGCTCTTTGGGAGATTAATGGACTATCCCATTTTGGGGGGGTAATATGCTTTGCACTTTACTATCCTAAAATGTGTGTACATGAGGAATACCACTTAGTGTTGATATATCAATATTATCTATTCTCTATGTGGTATGTCATTCTCATGAGAAATTCATTTCTAAATGTCCATTAACTTTCTCTAGTTGAATTTATTTTCTTTGCCACTTGTTAAAAAAATGGATTATCACATTATGGGGGAGTAATAAGTATGTGCATATTACAAGCCTAGAAGATGTGAACATGTGAGGTATTGCCACCTAGAGTTGACATTCTAGTTATCTTGTTCCTTTGTGGCATGTTTCTCAAACAAGTTCCATATTTGCTTAAAATATCTTGTGTATCTCTTCTTTGGTATCTTGTTTGTTAGAGAGTTCTTGTTGCCTTGCTTTTCGGGTTTTGTTTGTAGCCTTCAATAATCTCTTCCTAAGCATGTTTTTTTATTGTTCCTATCTTTTACCACATGCTTATGTTTTGTGAATATGATTGTGAACAAATCTACCACCGAGAAATATCTCCATACATCTCTTGTCTTTGACAAGTTATAATAATTTGTGGTAATTTTATTGATCATATTTACTTTGTCCATTGCTCTAATATTGCCTTGTTTCTTGCCAAGGATTTTGTTTGGTTCAAACTCCTTTGTGTCTTCCTTGCTCTACTAAAAAATTTGTTTTATGCTTTCTTGAGTTAGGAAAAGCAATGATCCCATACTTGTGCACTTGTGTTCAAAGTCATACTTCTTTGGGTTGCACTATTCTTGGGGAAGCTATCCTACATTGAGTAGATCACCATTCCTTTAATTGGTATTGCATCTAATTGATTTTAATTAAACATGACTAGTGTTTGAATAATATATATGGAGAGTAATGATTCCATTGTGTGCATTTTGTATTCAAATGCAAGATCATAAATAATGCACTATTATTGGAAGAACTATCCTATATGCGTTTGAACACTTGTTGTCTTTAAATTTGTTTGTTTTCCCAATGACTTGTCTCTTTGGAAGACAAACACTTTTCGTCTTGGTACTTTGTGTGCTATCATGAAAAGTGGAGAGGGTTTGTTCACTCTTTGATTTTTTTTTGGGTATCTTCTCTATTTGGTTTCCTCAATCATGTGTTGATTTGGGTCTTGATATAATTTGGACAATTCTCTTTCTTTTCACTCTTGTGAGTGGCTTCTTGGTTTAATTGGTTCTTTGTCCAAATTTGTATCTTGTTTTGGTTCTTGAAAGTTTTGTGCATGCATATTTACTATGTATATCTTTTGGCATGCTTACTTTCATTGATCCAATATATAGAATAAGCTCCACCAAATCCTAAATGGCTAAGATGTGCATGAAATTCAATATATCAATATGCACATATTATGTGGAGTTTGTCCTATCTATTGTAGTTGTTCTAACTACTTCGGGCCCAATGAGTTTGGGTACCATTTTGTACTTGAATTTTGTTTTTAGGTACAATGGAGATACATTGCTTGCTTGCTCCATTCATAAGGAAGGTGTTCTCAACATGGTTTTATAGGAGTCAAGCTTCGATGATTATTAATCTCGCATCCTCTTCATCACCAATGTCATCTCGGTAACAAGTATCTATCTCATGCATTCATTTCTAGCTTTCAACCTTGTGTAGGTTGCATCTTGGCATGAATTCCATTTGTTGCATTTCATTTGGTTCTTGCAAATGTCTTATCAAAAACATCTTTATTGCAAATATGAGTAAGCCGGGATGATTACATATCTAGGGGATATTTATAATCATTTTATGATTCACCAATACCAAGTATATTAATCTAGCAACTACTACTCGAAGTCTCTCATATGCAATATTGATGAATTCTCAAAAACCATTTGAATATTTTGTGATATGCGTTACCTTTCTCGAAGCATTCCAACTATCACTTTTCCCGTGTGATATTTGTGATGCTTTGATGAGTTTTGTGTGTTCATCTATATCCCCTTAAGATTAAACTAAGCTTAGTGCTTTGCTTTCAAGCAAAAATCTTATTGGTATATTAATGAACCTCTCTTGGATATCATGTTCTTCACCTTTGTACCTATTTTGTGTGTGCATGTTTTTTTGTGGATATATATCTTTGTGATTGTCGTCCACTTAGAAACTTATACACACGATAATAGTTACATCTTTAATTGATATTCTATTTCTTTAGTGATCATGTTTTATTACTTTATATTCCTTGGTGGTTCCTAAAAGGCACAAGCTTTGTTTTTCTTTTGGTATTCCTTTTGCATCTTAATAAAGCTTGTGGACCTATGTGTTTTATCATTTGATGGTTCGTGTGTATGGGAAAAACATGATATGCACTATGTGCCTCTTATATTGAAAGACTATGTTGATGATTCTATCATCCTATTAGTCTCCTAAAAAAGTTTTTCCTTGTCACACGCATGTATTTCGGTTGAGTAAGTCTTTATTTGTCTCTTCTTGATCTTCTTTCCTCAACTTTTGTTTGTTTGCAAGTTGCTTTGCTTCATTTCCAATCTAGTCTCTTGCTCTTGTTTGTGTTCAAAATTATCTAGAAGGGAGTGATGATTCCATGTTGTGCACATTATATAGTAAATCAAACCTAACATTGTGCATGTACCTTGGGGAGTTCCCTCTTGATTTTCTAGAACACTTTGTTGATCTTATCAAATTATTGTTTTTGGTCAATCGGTTTTTCGGATCCTTGTGGTTGGTTGCTTCTTTGTGAAAGTATCCTTCAATTTGACTTTTCTTGTAATTCTTTGGATCCTCAATATAGTTTGATCTCCCTCCATCTATTCATAGTTGGAGATATGCACTTGATTTCACTCATATCATGAGGAATGCATACACTATGGGGGAGCTCTTACTATATTGGCCTTCTAATCTTTTTGCCCATTTCGGCAATGGATGCCAATGGGGGAGAAGTTTAGAGGGTTTAAGGGAATTTGGTTTATGCTTTAGTTTCGTTCTTAAGCATTTGCATTTCCATGCTATTGCATCCTTGCTCTTGTTTAGCATGTTTGCTTTATTCATCATATAAACCCTCGTAAAAAGGGATTGTCATCAATTACCAAAATGGGGGAGATTGAAAGTGCATGGTTCCCCCATATGTGGTTTTGGTAATTAATGACAATCCTTATGGACTAATGTTTGCATTGAGTTACCTTTGTAGATCTTGTCCATAGGAAATAATGGAGTTCATGTGTTGAACTCTATTAGCTTCCTTGATGGCAATTGTTATATTTATGGATTTATGTGAAGAATGATCTTGGTTTGAGTTGAGCTTATTGCTTGTATGTCTTGAAGAAAAGGATTAGATCTTGTCCATAGGAAATAATGGAGTTCATGTGTTGAACTCTATTAGCTTCCTTGATGGACATTGTTATATTTATGGATTTATGTGAAGAATGGTCTTGGTTTGAGTTGAGCTTATTGCTAGTATGTCTTGAAGAAAAGGATTAGATCTTGTCCATAGGAAATAATGGAGTTCATGTGTTGAACTCTATTAGCTTCCTTGATGGCCATTGTTATATTTATGGATTTATGTGAAGAATGGTCTTGGTTTGAGTTGAGCTTATTGCTAGTATGTCTTGAAGAAAAGGATTAGGTGATCTTTCATTATCATCTTCAAGACATCATCTTTAGAAGTGAGAAGCAAAGATACAAGGTTGATCAAGCAAGCAATCAACACACAAAGCTACAAGTTGTACCAAGTGGGATTGTGTATATCATGGTATGGTAAGCAATTGTCAATATAGCTTTGTGAACTAACCCACGATATGTGTGTGTCGCATCTCTATGTTTGGTTAGGTATCTTTCCATGGGCATGAACCAAAAGGAAGATTTCATACAGCCAATGGTCTATGTCGTCGTCAAGCGGTGTTTGTCATCTAGCTTGTCGTGGAAGCTCAAGTGAAGAATCTAGAAGATATCCTATGCTTGATGCTTGCCACCCGTTTGGAGATTGTGGTCTTGTGAAGATTTGCCGAAGGGTCTCTCCCATAATGGTGTATGGGGGAGCAACTTGCAAGTCTTCATCAAGCGGAGTTTCTGCTAGCAAGCGCAATCAAGAAAGAAGATCCTACTTGAGAGAGTCAAGATCGTCATCATCTAGCTCAAGTGGAATGCTCAAGGCAAAGGTATAATCTTGATAGGTTTTCTATTTTACCGGTCTCGTATCTTGGGAGACAGGGTTATAGGATAGATAGTCGTACTATCAAGAGGGGCTCTCAAGTGAGTAACTTGATCGGATCGTTATGGAGAGCTCAAACATTTGCATACTTTGCATATCATCTTTCTTGGTTCTTATTTGGATTTTGTCTCCTTTGGGTTTTAGTGCTTGTCGTGATCTTCATGACAAGCCTTGGTTTCTCGAAAACGGATTTCGTAAGAAAAACTTGTTGCGTTTTCGGTGGTGAAAATATTCCGTTCATCTTTGAGAATGTTCCCACACCTTCCATGTGTGGTAACTTCTCCATACTTTGAGGTATCAATATTTTCACCTTTTATTTGGATACTCCTTGCTGTTATCTTTCCAATGCATTTGGACTCACCTAATTCGGAGTTCATTCGCAAAAGTTATGTGAGTTTTCGTGTTGGAAGTTTTACCGGGTGTTCCTATTTGAGAGGTCTAAAACTTTACCCATTTGGTTTTATCTTCCATTGGTGGACAATGATGTTTCTCTGCATATAATTGTAGATCTCGTTGTGGTGATTTCAACGAGCCCAAGATCATCAAAAACGGAGTCCGGATGAAAAAGTTATTGCAGTTTTCGTGTTGTTGTTTTTTTTAGTCTTGCGAGGGGCGGAAATTCCGGTTCAAGTTTGAACCGGAATATCCGGTTGGCATCTGTCCCTCCACTCCGGAGTTTTTGCTCGAAAACGTCTAAGGACCAGAGTCAAAACTTTCTGGAGTGAACCGGATTATTCGGGGCATACCGGATATTCCGGTTTGGGCAGTTTTCGGACCATATTTCTCACTGGAGTGAACCGGATTATTTGAACCGGATTATTCACTTCGGACTGGATATTCCTGTCGGACCGGATATTCCTATCCAGTTTTGAACCGGATATTTTGAAATATCCTGCTCAGACTGCACACAAAACGGCTAGTTTTTGTGGGGACCTATTTAAGTGGGCTTTCTTCCCCATTGGTCCCCAAGTCTTCCAAGCACGTTTTTCTCCCTCTTCCCCACCATTGTTGACCTTGGAAAGCTTGCCCCTCTCCCAAACCCTCCTATGATTTTTGCATATCTTTGAGGGAGAAGGTAGAGGAGATCTAGATCTACATTTCCACCAATCCATCTTCCTTCTTAGTGAGGGAAACTTAGTAGATCTTGATCTTGGAGTTCTTGGTGTTTCTCCTCCATTGTTCTTCCTCTCTTATTCCCCCATAAGCATTTGTTGCTTTGTTGGAATTTGAGAGTGAAGGAATTGAGCACTTGTGCTCTTGCCATTTGCATCGGTTGCATCGGTTTGCTCTCTCCACGAGGATTCGTGGAAGTTGAAAGTTTGTGAGCTTGTTACTCTTGGGTCTTGGACCCTAGACGACTTGTGGTGTTCTTGGGAGCCTCCAATTAAGTTGTGGATGCGTGCCCCAAGATTGTGGTGACACCGAGAGCCTCCAATTGAGTTGTGGATGCGTGCCTCGGGTTTGAAGGTTGCCAATAGTGGAAGGTGAACTAGTCCTTTGTGGCGGGTTTCATCGGAGAATAGGGTGAGGCCTTTGTGGCGTTGAGTAGGCCTTCGTGGTGAGCTCACACCCCTCCAACGAGACGTACTCCCCTTTGTGGGAGGAACTCGGGAATACATCATCGTCTCCGCGTGCCTCGGTTATTTCTATACCCGAGCTTTTTTACTTATGCAATTTACATTGTGATAGCCTTCGCGCTTGAAGTTATATATCTTGCTTTCACCTTGTTACTTGTCTTGCTTAGCATAAGTTGTTGGTTCATCTAGTTGACCGTAGAATATTTAGGTTGTATGCTTGTTAATTTAAACACCTAGTTTATTTCCGCATTTAGCAAGCATTAACCGGAATTTTTTTAATCCCTATTCACCCCCCCCCCCCCTCTAGGCGACGTCGTTGTCCGTTCAAGAGCACAACTCTGGCTTCACGCGTTGGTTCAAGCAAAGTCAATTAATTGACGCACAGAGAAAAATGCCTTCTACGGAAGATGAAAAACTCATATACACCTTATCACAGGGCCCCGGGCAGAACGTAAGGACCTATCAGGGGTACGACATCTCCGGTTACAGATTCTCCACCGAGGACAAGGACATGAGTAGCGAAAATCAAAACTCAGGGGTAACTATGCTATCATATGGCGATGACGAGACTAATGTCAAGGAAAGATACTTCGGAAAGATCGAGGAGATATGGGAGCTCAACTACTGCGGAGAGACGGTGGTGCCAATGTTCCGTGTGAGATGGGCCAAGAATGTCAAGAAAGAAGGACGGTATTTCACCACAATGGTTATACCCGATGCCAAATCGAAGAACGCATCCGCGAAAAATGAGCCATGGGTACTCGCTAGCCAAGTTGACCAATGCTTCTTCATCACCGACCTGTCAAGGCCGTGTTGTCGTGAGGAGGGGCAAGAGGAGCATCATCGGAATGGAAGGAGACGCCAACGAGGAAGACTTGGACAAGAACGGTGATCCGAAGATCGAGGAGGAGTTCGACAAGCACTTCGACATGCCTACTACTGGTAAAGTAAGAAGGAAGACATCTCTACCTACCCACGGTTGTCCGTTCACGTGAACAAATCTCCAGGTGGCCGGCATAAAGTATTCAGTCGCCAACAAAAAGGTCAAGAGACGCTAATTAAGCTAGCTAGATCGGAACCGAGACAAATTAAGAAGACTTGTGTGTATATATGTGCATATGTATGTGTATGTGAGACAAGCACTTCTTTCTATATATATGTGCATGTGTATGTGAGACAAGCACTTCTTTATATATGTGCATGTATGTATGTGAGACAACCACTTCTTTCTTTTATTATAATTAAATAAAATATTAAAAAATGTGGGGCAACCCCAGGATTCGAACCCATGGCACTAGGGTTATTTACTTCACAGCTAAACCAATGGAGCTAGTAATACATATCTGTCACAGTACAGCGTTTGGTTTTTTTTATCTATCCACGCAATTCTGTGGCGCATCGTCTAAGGGATGCGCCAAAGAATTCCATTCGAGCATATGACATGTGGCCCCGCACATGTGGCCAGAGAAAACGCCCAAGAAATTCTTTGGCGCATGCCTTAGAAGATGCGCCATAGAATTCTAACAATTCTGTGGCGCACGGGGTTGGGGTGCGCCACAGAATACGCCTCTCAGCAGATGACATGTGGCCCCGCGCGCTAATCTTCCACACTTAGCAAAAATTCGATCCCCTCCTTCTCCCTCGCGCGACGAACCCTAACCCCCTTCTTCGATTCTCCCTCGCGCTCGCCCGTTGGGGAGATCGATTCTGCCTCGCGCTCGCCCGTGGAGGAGCAGGTGCTGGCCGCCGTTCACGCGCCACCTAGCCCCCGTCCACACGCCCCGGCCGTCCTCGAGTCTGTGCACGCGCCGCCGTCCACCGAGGTGCACGAGCCAGAAGGAGCAGGGAGCAGGGAGCCGTCGCCATCGCCGTTCGCCCCACCGAGGTGCCTCGCCCCGCGCCCAGCGCCAGGTCGGTTCGCTGCTCGCCCCGCCCCCATTGCCCTGTTTTGCTTCTCTGATCGAGTACCTGCTCGCCCCGCTGCTTGATTAGCATGCACATGAACATGAACATCACCCAGGGGATCACCTCCTTGTAGCAAACTCCTTTTGCTTTAACTTTGCTTCTAATAATCGCTCGAACTCCTTTTGGTAGTAGTTCTCGCTGATGAGCGAATTCATCCGTTACCTTGTTGTGAAACAATATCGCTGCTTAGATGTTGTCCACTTTCCATGTATGTGACTTGTTGGTTTCCTAGGATCTTGTCTTTAATATCAGTTTTATCATGGCTGCTAGATTGTTTTAATGGTTCAGAAGGATCGCTGGAATATTCACTCGTTAACTTGTTGCTTTCCTCTACAATGAACAAGTAGTATGCTCATTTCTTTTATCTTGTGAATTTATTTTCCTCTGCATGGAACGAGTAGTTTTGCCTCTACCTCGCTCTCCCTCCGGTGGTGCTCCAAGTCTCTCTGTCTGGAACCGCTGGCTCACTGGAGAGGCTGAATGCCTCCATAGCCACACCCACACGTGAGACCACTTTGAAGGTCCTAGCATAGACTTTGACGCTTGATTGGTATTGACCGGCATGATCATATTTGGAATGCTATAATATGTTTCCTGTAACGTATCATATTTTCTATGTGCTAGTCTAATATAATTTTGGGTGAAGCCAATTTCCATGTATGCCTGATTTTTCAGTTTGTGTTTGCATGGATGACAATTAGTGTATAGCATATATTTATGTGTATGCACCAGTCACCTACTGTTAATTGCACGGCCCCGAAATGAATGCGGTCACAAACACCAGGCATTGTTTTGTTATGCTTCTTTTCTCAATACCCTTCCGTTGTAAAGAGTGTATAAACAGGAAAGATAAGTTTGGTTGCGAATAAATTGTTCCCTGTAATAACTGATTAAGTCAGATTTTCCTCTCGGGAGCAGGATAAATCCTAGTTACAGCTTGTACTCTAGTTAATCATATCAGTTGCCAACTTGTGAGGCCCATATGCCCATCCATATATGAGAAACATACATTCACAAGTGGCAAGTGATCCTGTAACTCATGACAGAGAATGCAATGTGAACCCGGTCCAAACATGGCTAACCTAAGAGGGCAGCCTATTGTGCTCATGCTATCTTCCATTTCTGAATAAGGCAGTAGATTGAGGGGATTGGGGATGGTTTTTGTGCAGGTACACATTGAGAGTTGCCAATGTTTCACCGGAACGTCGATTCATTTCCGTTCCGGCGAATTTCTGGCACTCCGGCATGGCCTTTTTTAGCAAAGGTCATGCCGAAATTTTTCGTCGAACTTTTGATCATAGAAAGAAATGCAAGATTCCATAGCCCGTGTGTTGCCATGTCGAAAACTTCTGCAACAACTCATAGCCATCCTTGAGATGTGTCGAAAACTTCTGTATGATCGTAAAAGAGAAATAAAGTTTCAAGTCATCACAACCATGGTAGGCTAACTGTTCCATCCTGATTAGAAAGAGATAGATAGTAACTTAGTCTTGGTTACAACAACTTAAAATGTAACTTGGGAGTAGAAACATGAGAGGGAAGTAAAGAAGAGCCATGAAAATTCAAGAATCAGATGGAAAAGCATATCACCGGCCAATTTTGTAGCTTTAACCTTAAAAATGCACTATGTACTCATGTTTTTTCATCTTCAATAGAATCTACAGCTGGGCATATATACCAGGTAAATGTGCAACTCGGATATGGGAAGACCACATAAGCTTCAAAAAAGAATGCCGCCCGAAATGCTCCAGGGGTCAATACATGAATAGGAGTGATGCAGCATCCCTCCTGCTGACTATTCCAACACCAAATAACTCTGCAACTATAACTGCACCAGGGGCACTCCACTATTTATTTCTGGCATTCCACTATAGTAAAGCTGAACTGAAACCATTATCAACTCAAAAATCTAGTGGAATGAAGCATCTTTGAATGATCGTTCAGGTTTTGACCTCGCTTCGAGGTGGTTTTGACCTGGCTTCGAGGTGGTTTTAGCTCCTACAGCCATGCTTACAATCCTTGCCGGCCAATTGACTGCCAGAATTCCAGGCGCAGTCTTTAACTGCCAATCTTATTCTACTGTACAATGGAACATAAACAAATTTGAGAATCCACGCGTTGCAAAGTAGCAGAAGAAGATGCAAATCTTAAACAAGTTCCAGAATCCTTGACCATGTGATGCATGTAAAATGCATACATGAACTTTGCATGTTATTACTTGTTTTTCCTACATATTAACAACTTATATTCATGTTTTATAATGATTTGGGGGATTTTCTGAACAATCCCCCTTCTTTTGGTTCTAACCCTGTTTTTCCATAAAACGTACTTTTTAGTGTTTCAGACTTTCCGGGAGCTTCGGGACTCCAAAAAGGGCAAGGCCAAAGAGAACGGTTCATAATTTTCGAGACGAAGACCATGGGCCAAAGTAGAGGGCCAAAAGGCCAACCAGGTGGAAAAGAGGACCCTCCATGCGGCCATATTCCTTGGCCGCGTGTGGGCCCCCCTTTTTGCCCCCGTGGCTCCGATGTCGTCGATCTTTCTTCTCCCGAGTGTCTCGTGACCTAAAAACGACTATATAAAGGGTCCCCTGGCCTTTTCGAGAAGGAGGCGGCGCCGAGAGACGAAACCACGAAACAGAGAGACAGAAGGCTGCCGCCGGAGAAGATCGGAGGGGGGAAACGCCGCCGGGATCACCCCCGGAGGGCTCCACCCCCCTCCGGCGTGTTCATCATCAACATCTACAGCAAGATCAGCTCCATCTCTCCATTGTAATCTCTTGAAAAACATGATGTATGATGCAATACAAGTTTGTTATCTTCTATGATTGTCTTTATGTACAATATATGAGTGCACGCATATGTTGGGGAATGCATGTAAGGTGATCACCGGTAGCATAATGGAGTGGTGGTGACTTGGGAGTGACAGTAACCTGAGACCGAGCCACAAAGTTAAGTTATTGGGGGATATATATAGGGGACCTTAGAACGTAAGGCTATGGTGGGACTTTATGTCTTAATCAATCTTGTGCAGTCATTTACTTGGCCACATGATCCATCATAAGGGGTTGTAGATCATTTACTTGACTATACCTATTCATGGCTCCTTCCTAGAAGAAACAACTAAGACTAAAACATGTGCTTCACTAATTGTGACAACCACACGAACGAAACACCTATTGCTAGAACACTTGCTCCCTTGAGATACTTGAGATATTTGATGCTTGCTACTTGTGAAACTTGCTTAGAAACTTGCTTTAGAAACTTGCTCTAGGATTACTTGCATTTTAAACTTGCTTCACTAGTTACTAGACAAACCACACTCCACGTCACTTGCTTTTAATTAGTTAGTTCCTTTTAGTCAAACTTATTGCTTTGCATAAACAGCCATATAAGAGGGTTATAGGGATTTAGAGAATAGATAGCTTACCTTCAGCTCCTAGTGGGTTCGACACTCAAATACTTATCAAAAGGTACTACAATTGATCTCCTGCACTTGGGAGTCATCAAGCACTTTTCTGGCGCCGTTGCCGGGGAGCGTTGTGCTAAGCTTTTATTCTTGTTTGCATTGCATACTAACATATAAACCTAAAACACAAAAAATTATAAAATGGAAAACAACCAAACAATTTTAGAACTGTATAATATCTACCTTGAATTAGGACATGAAGTGTTTGAGGAGAAATTAAAAAATTATTTGCACAACAATCATATTTGTGGTAGTACTAATTCTTTGAACACCTTTATTGCTAAGGAAAACCTTGAGCTTGGGGAAGTTTGTCTTGATGAATATGATATTTTTAGTCCCCCTACTATTGAGGATAAAAATGATATACTTGATGATTCTATGGAAAGTTTTAAGCTTGGGGAAGTTGGTTTTGATGAGCATGATATTTCTAGTTCCCCAAGCTTGGAAGAGAAAATTCACTTTGATGATACTATGCCTCCTATATATGATGATTGCAATGAAAATTATGAATGTTTAACTCCCACTATCACTAATGAGGATTTTACTTATGTGGAGAGTAGTGATTCTTTTATGCATGTGGCTCATTATAAGAATGTTTTATGTGATATTCATATTGTTGAATCTATTCATGATGCTACTGAAAATTATTATGAGAGAGGGAAACATGGTTACACATATTTCAACAATATTAAGTTTCCCCTATTTATGCTGAAAGTATTGAAGTTGCACTTGATCTACCTTTCTATGCTTGCTATTATGTGCTTCTTTTATTTGTTTCATTACAAAATGCCAATGCATAGGAAAGGGGTTAGACTTAAAAATAAATTGTTTAATATTTTTTGGTGTGTTCCTTATGCTTTAATTTCCTATTCGGTTTGAGCACACATTTATGTATTTTCAACATGTAAAATACCTTTACCTACTGTTATCTATCATTTAGTTTAAGATTTTCATTTTATAAAAAATTTGGGAAAGTAAATGAGAAGGATGAGTAATGGAGAAGTTGGGGTCGACCTTGAACATGTGTTGTTCATGCCAATGAAACCATTGAAAAGTCTCTATCATTAAAACTTTTTCCAAAGCTAAAAACAATAAAAATATTAGTTCACTACTGTAACATCACATTTCTGTCTTATTTCTCATCATAAATGGCAAGAATAATCTTATATGAGCGATATGATTAAACAATAGTAATTAGCTGTCTAGAAAACAGATTCCTGAACTTCACTGCGAAAAATGTTTAAAATCACAGAAGTGGAATTTTGACCTGCTAATTTACGACAGCAATATTTAGTTATTACTACATATTTCATTAGTTTTAAGTTTTCTGATTTGAGCAACTTAAGTTCCTCTAAAAATTCACTCATTACGGGCTGTTCAGTTTTTGGCAGATTATGTCTTTATTTTGCATTGCTCTCATTACTTGTGTTTTGTGTGGTTCTTTTTGATCAAGGAGCAATGCACAACTGTAGTAACAGTAGTTGATATTTAGAATCAACTCATGATGTGTCTTTGCTGTACCTATGTGGATTTTATTTATGGAGGCACTAACCCCTCTAATCAAGTTTTATGTTGAGATTTGTGTAAGAAGAATTTTTCAGGAGGAAGAGTTGAGTGAGATGAACAAAGATCAAGAGGGACAACCAATAAAGCTTGGGTATGTACCCCTGGGCTCACCCTACATTTATCAAATAAGTACAAGAATCCAAGCTTGGGGATGCCGAGCCACCTCACTCCAACCATCATGTTGTTAAGTAAGAAAAGCCTAGCTATACGGCTATCAATAAAGCGCTTTACGGGAGGCAACCCGGTTGTTCTTAGTTGGTTTTTCCTAGTGTCCTATTGCTGTAACAAGAGACTTAGTATTTAGTTTAGTTTCTGGAGTTTTCAATAAAGTGTCAAGTTTCACCCATTTGGATTTAAAAGTTGTTGTCCTAGTGCTTGGAATTTCTGTTTCAACACGATTCTGCTCACCGTACGATTTTTCACTTTTTATCTGTAAGTCGGATTGAGCTAATTTTTTAGTATGTTCTGCAACTTTTTGTATTATGTAAGCAGAAAAACTGGTTTAATTTTTTGATGAGTCTAGATTAGGGAAAACGTTCGTTTTGCTGCTATTGCTTTTCTGGACAGATTTTGCCTTCTTTTGTTGGATGCACTCTTTGGGTTTGGGACTTGAATTTCCTTGATCTTTTCGAGCTAGAGAGTGTACATACAACATTATGAACCTTATTGTCTATCTTCTGGAGCATTTGTTTTGGAATTTTGCGCAGCATGCATACGTTTTGTTTGTCCTTGCTAATCTCACCCCACAGAAAAAGAATGGGAGAAACATGTTTTGTAAAGTTTTTTCACAGGGAATAGAGGAGCTGCGCCAAGAGAGATCCAAGAGTGGTGAAAACCACAAGCTTGGGGATGTGGTGAACACCCCCCTGGACCAACACTCTTTTGGTTAGCACACGTCTACTTTCTGTTTTTCTAAGCAAAGCATTTATCGCAGAAACTTGAAGCGTCTAGTTTTGTTTTTTTAGTTTATTTGTGAGACCACCAGCACAATTATCTTTATGAGAATCAGCTACTAGAATAATGGGTTGAATTAAGTTGTATGCTGTTATATTTATTGGGAAAGAGATGCTTTAGTTGATTATAAAAGCTACTTATAGTTGCATGATTTATATGTTGTCTTAGGTGTAGAAATTTGCAATAGTGTTGTCATGAGCTATCTCTTATTCATGTTTTTGATGTTAATTGTTAGTTTACTTAGTTTGTCATGAAATGAGTAGTTCTATGGACACTAATTCATGCATAGTAGCTGGTCAACTATCTCCCTCTTGCTAGCCAAAAAAAAGTAAAAATTCCAACAAGTATAAACTTGTTTCCAACACCCTTTAGCCAAGTATTTCCAGTGAGTCCACCATATCTACCTATTAGCTTCAGAGCTATTCCGAGTATGTTCACCATGTTATAGTGTTATTTATGTTCTAAATTAAGATATTCACTTTATTAATTGTCATGAGCTGAATTTCGGATAGGACTCTCACGAACTTTTGAATGCACACCTTTACTTTTCATCGCACTTAATAAACATGACCCAATAACGGGAGCTAAAATTTTTGCGTTTGACAAGTGTTTGGTTGGGAGCTAGCTATAAACGTGTATCACTGGAAAGTTTTCAACATTGCACAAAAAATTACATTTGGTTGATATCATGTACTTTTGTTTTTGGACTCCTGCCATGCCGAAATGAAATAGAGGAATAGTAAGTTTTGATGAGTAAGTATATTTATGACTAGAGAAACGCATTGGGCCGCTAACCCAAGCCATGCTTGATCATGGTGGAAATTTACTTACAGCTAGAGTGGACTCTACAAACACATCCTACAATAAAATAAGAAGCTATACATATAGTGAATGAAATAAAAAAGGATGATGAGTCTACTCCGTTTGTTCATCTTGTCATTGTGTCATGGGCTGGTTTCCATGTCATGGGGTAAGAGGTACCTATTTGCGGTTCTCTATGATGTCATTAATACTTATTATGATTGTACAAAGCTTATTAGGAATCTTAAGTTGAGTAATCATGGAGTAGGTTTTCACACTCACGGGGCATGAGGCATTCAACCAACACCTTGTCAATCACATTACTTCAACATTCACAATTTAAGATGCTAGTGATAAAGCGGCAATGAGAGAGCTTAGACCAATGGATGACACATTTCAATTAGTAATTTTAGTTGAATAATTTAGAGGCTAAATAAGACTTTATCATGTTTTACCTCTACTCAATTTTCTCCAAAGTGTCCACCATATTTTCTATTTTCCATTATGCTATTCTTTGACCAATATAGGATTTTATTTTTCATTTTGTGTATGCATTTGTTCCATAGTGCTTTTATTTCATTATACACTCTGTGAACTTTCATGAAGCATCTTTGCTTGCATATTTGATATTTCTTATAACATGAATTGTATGTTGCTACTCATCTACATTATGAATAATTTGATTATATGTAGCATGAATAATCTTCTTTGATATTCCATGATTGTTTTAAAATACAAAGTCCATGTTAGTTTTATCACCTTCATACTCGAGAACGAGTATGGGTTCAGCTTGGGGATGTTGATGCATGTAAAATGCATACATGAACTTTGCATGTTATTACTTGTTTTTCCTTCATATTAGCAACTTATATTCATGTTTTATAATGATTTGGGGATTTTCTGAACAATCCCCCTTCTTTTGGTTATAACCCTGTTTTTTCCAGAAAACGTATTTTTTAGTGTTTCAGACTTTCCGGGAGCTTTGGGACTCCAAAAAGGGCAAGGCCAAAGAGCACGGTTCAGAATTTTCGAGACGAAGACCATGGGCCAAAGTAGAGGGCCAAAAGGCCAACCAGGTGGAAAAGAGGACCCTCCACGCGGCCAGATTGCTTGGCCGCGTGTGGGGCCCCCTTTTTGCCCCCGTAGCTCCGATGTCGTCAATTTTTCTTCTCCCGAGTGTCTCGTGACCTAAAAACAACTATATAAAGGGTCTCCTGGCCTTTTCGAGAAGGAGGCGGCGCCAAGAGACGAAACCACGAAACAGAGAGACAGAAGGCTGTCGCCGGAGAAGATCGGAGGGGGGAAACGCCGCCGGGATCACCCCCGGAGGGCTCCACCCCCCTCCGGCGTGTTCATCCTCAACATCTACAGCAAGATCAGCTCCATCTCTCCACTGTAATCTCTTGGCAAACACGATGTATGATGCAATACTATATTCCCTTGATGTATTGTGTCTCCCCGTCTATGTTTGAGTAGTGAATTGTTCTTGGCGATGGTGAAATAGTTCGTTGATTGGTTGCATACAAGTTTGTTATCTTCTATGATTTTCTTTATGTACAATATATGAGCGCACGCATATGTTGGGGAATGCATGTAAGGTGATCACCGGTAGCATAATGGAGTGGTGGTGACTTGGGAGTGACAGTAACCTGAGACCGAGCCACAAAGTTAAGTTATTGGGGGATATATATAGGGGACCTTAGAACGTAAGGCTATGGTGGGACTTTATGTCTTAATCAATCTTGTGCAGTCATTTACTTGGCCACATGATCCATCATAAGGGGTTGTAGATCATTTACTTGACTATACCTATTCATGGCTCCTTCCTAGAAGAAACAACTAAGACTAAAACATGTGCTTCACTAATTGTGACAACCACACGAACGAAACACATATTGCTAGAACACTTGCTCCCTTGAGATACTTGAGATATTTGCTGCTTTCTACGTGTGAAACTTGCTTAGAAATTTGCTTTAGAAACTTGCTCTAGGATTACTTGCATTTTAAACTTGCTTCACTAGTTACTAGACAAACCACACTCCACGTCACTTGCTTTTAATTAGTTAGTTCCTTTTAGTCAAACTTATTGCTTTGCATAAACAGCCATATAAGAGGGTTATAGGGCTTTAGAGAATAGATAGTTTACCTTCAGCTCCTTGTGGGTTCGACACTCAAATACTTATCGAAAGGTACTACAATTGATCTCCTGCACTTGGGAGTCATCACCATGGCAGGCACAACACATATCCACAACATGCTGGCATGGCTAAACTAAGCACAAGACTAGATCATGTCCTTGGAGGTATGTTGCCCTTCATTGCACAATAAGAAACCTAAAGTGGCTCTCGGAGCAGATTCGCAATTTTACCCATTGCTGCGTAGGTACACCTTCAGCATCCAGGCATAGTTGGTGACTTGTATAAATTAAAAACCATAGCTCTTATCCTCTACTATGTTTAGAACATACCAACTCTTTGACCTTTTGCATTAACACCCATTGGATTGGACGACTGCTAGTACTTACTACAGCTAAGGAACATAAATTCAATGCTTGTTGGTGTACTGTTGGCTTGATGTGCTCTTAATAAGAACTACTAGTACTTGTCAAAAAAATTGTAATTTTTTTTCATTTAATATCTCAAATGTAATATTTCTTCTGTATCAGAATCATTATAAATGAAAAAAATGTGATTTGTATCCAATTCAGTCCCCTTGTAAATTTTATTTCTTATTAATTGTGATAAGAGTTTCTTAAGAATGAAATTTAAATTGAATAATTTGAAATCCAACTCAAAAACTCAAATTTGAATCAAGTGATGTTAAGATAAGATAGGAAATCAATAAGTAAACCTATAGCACCCTAGGGTTAAATTTTGAATACCAAATAGAATAAAGGTGAAAATAATCCCCCTCCCCCCAACAGAAAGCTCACTTTGAGGATTCTGCTCCTCTGATCATTTGAATGTTATTACAGAAACATGTCGGGCACTTCCAAGCACGGGTCCATGCCCGAAGCCGGTGCCGAGGAAGAGGGCTGGGATGCCCATGCTGCAGCCGGCATTGAGGAAGAGGTCCGGGAGGCCGACGCTGGTGTTGATTGGGAGTACTTGGAGGAAGAGGGTCATGACAGCACCGATGGTGGCGGCACTAACCGCACGAAGGCTGGTGGTAGCAGCGACGCCAAGGAAGGATCGTACGCCGCAAGTGCTCGCCAACGTCACTGATACAATCACCGAGGTCTCGCCAAGTGGCCTACCATTGGCGCCTCGAGCGGTTGCCTCAGGGTACGGCATGCAACTAGGGTGCATCATGCGGGAAAGCATGTCGATCAACACGACGGATCTTAGAAGCAGTGACAACGCGGCTTTGGTCGAAATCCTCCTGAAGAAGCTTCACCATCGATACACGTTCCCGGAGCCATTCAACAAAAAGATGGACTCTTTAGCCATCACAAAGATGAGCATCTCCTTGAGCAGCTGGGAATCCCGGGTGAAGAAGAAGATTGAGAAAGGTAAAAGCTGGGAGGAGATAAGTCGCAAAGACCCGACGCTCGTGAAAGAAGATTTCGACATACTGAAGGCGTACATAAACACCGAGGAGTGTAAAAATGGACAAAATGGGGGCAGGATATGCGGGACCAAAACATAGGGGTCCAACATTGCGGAAGCGGTGTTTACCGAGGAAAACAACCCGTTTGGGAGAAGGAGGACCACGAGATGGAACGTCTCGGAAAAGATAACCCCTAGCACAAAATCACGGATATACAGGTTAGGAACTTTGTCCGGTCCCGGTACTTCTTAGACCGGAGGACGGGGGAATTCGTGACGAAAGACCAGGCCGTGAAGGATTTCGAGAAACATTTGGTAAGGACACATATATCTCAAGTACATGTATATTGCATTGATCTAATAATTAGATAATGAAGCCAAATGGGCTCACCTTAATTTCCTTTTGTCCGAAGGAGGAGGAGTTGCGGAAATCTGGCCCGTCGTCCGAAGGGTCGACGGATCGGTGGGACACGCCTTTCAACAGGGCGACGAAGACAAACAAGAAAAGGCCGTTGGATGCCCCACTGTCGCACCCGGACTTCTAGAGGATACTCACCGTACGAACTGAACAGTATTCTGATGGGATTACGGGGCTTTCCGGCACCCGCGTCCTCTTACGAGTAGGCCAACACTTATGTGTGACAACCCATCGCTACTGTTCACCGTCGATGTAAACTATCCTGTAGAAATCAGGACACTACCATTGACGTACTTCATACCATACACACATGGTACGTCAACGGCTTTGAACAATAGGATAACACAACATGCCTCTACGACATAAAAGATTGAAATAAGGTAGCAAATGGCCTTCACTAAGGCAGAAATAGCAAATACAATCATCCAGAGGACACATGTCCCAACATAGAATTCATTACATCAGCGGAAGCATTCAAAGGGGTCTGAGTACAGACAAAATCCAAATAGGCTTAAGAAGCCGGAAACTGAAATAAAGACGGAGCCCATCCACGATGTCTCGGATCCTGCCCGGGTCCGCTAACTACTCGTCAACAGCCTCGTCAAACTCCACGTAGTAGCCGTCACCTGGATCCTCGTAATCGTAGTCTGCGGAAACCACAGCCCCAACGGGGTCAGTACATAGACGTACTGGCAAGCAAGACTCACAGTTCACCAAAGTATAGCCCGTCAACACAAGCACAGATGACTTGGGTTCAACGGAAAGAAGGGGATATGTAAGATGCTGCAACTGGCTGCGCTAACCAACTACAGAGATTCTATCACTTCCAACTATTAGAAAGGGGATAAGATCGAGTGTTGTAACCAACTGAAAGATAACTTCAAACAAACCCATCCTGGATCTCGCCCCTTATCCAAAGAAGCAATCCGAGGATAACTCACGCAGTTGGATTAAGATGAAACAAGTTATTGTGACAATAATCCTATTACTAGTCAAATTGTAATCATGGGGTGTGAGTTTATGAATCATTAGGTTTAAGTTGTCCTGAGTACTTGTTAGCCAGTACTTTCACCAAGTAGTCCATAACCGCGGAAAACACGGCTTCTCGAGAAGATTATCCCTGCAGGGTTGCACCAATTTGGCCGTACACGTATGAATAACCCGCCAGATGGGATGCCTCCCACCAAGCGGGGCACTCAACACAACTCAACTCTTCTTCGCATCAAGCCCAAAGCACCTTGGGCGCACGGCTAATCAAGCCCCGAAGAAAAGGGACCCTCATAGCACTCTAAGACCGTGTCCCCCTATATGCCGACTACGAAAGTTCCACCCTGCGCTGGGCTCGCAAAAACATGCATGCGGCAAATAGAAAGCACGAACTAAATGAGATGATTTGGACGAGATGCGAATCGAATCAAATTGAGGGGGGCGCCCATACTCGCTTCCCACATGCGGTTAGTGCGCTCATCATGGATCAGTAGACAAGACCCTTTTCCTATTAGGGTCGACACTAGCAGGCCTCAAAACCACACAGGGCCTCCTGCCGGTGCCTTATCATCAAATTATTATTAAGTAATAACATTAGCATGATTGATTGATTGATTAAACATCGAGCCCCCAGAACATAATGAAATAGTAACTGAAAGTAACGGATAACGGACTCGAGCAAAACAACCTAAGCATGCTAGTAAGACACTGGCTCAATCAATAGGGTTGTAGGAGGGGGTGGTGAGACAATATCAGGGTTAAAGGATTCATGTGATAGGTTCGTAACAGAAACAACTACCACTAAGGCTAGCAAGAATAGACAACGGAAAGTATCGGTAACCAGGGTTGAAAGGAACACAATGGTTCATGTAAGTGATAACTTGCCTGCGAACTCAGCAGGCGGGTACTGAGCTAGATCCTCAGAAGGGGTGCTGTAAAGGTCGTCTGTCTCAACGTCGTCGTCTATTCGAGAAGAAGCAAACAAACAAAACAGGAATGTAAACAATCATTGCCATGGCATTGTGCACAATCAAGATGATGCATGACAGTTAATGGTTGCATCAAAATAAACTAGCTAACATGATAACACAATTTAAATGGACCCCTATGCTAAATTGAGTTGCATATGGAAAAGATCCATAGATTAAGTGGAACAAATGATTTACAGTTTATTATTATGTGAAAGTTGTTAGCATGATGCATGCATGATGGTGACAACAAAATAACAATAAATAACAATGATAGATGCAAAGGAAAAGGAATAAAACAAGTTTGGAAATTATTTATTAAGTTTAGGAATTTTGGTTACTTAAACATGTCACACAAACAATTATTGTTTTCATCAATTTAAAGTGTGCAAAACAATTAACAAAATTTATATTTGAAAAGAACATCAAATTTTAGTTGGATTACATGTTTCAAATATTGAAATTTGAATTAGGATGAATTTATTATGAATTAAACAATATTAAACAAGTTTTAATTGAATTTAAAACAAGTTGGAAAATTATTTGAATTTTATTTGTTCAAATCATAAATTCAAATTCACATTTGAAAAGTTCACACTTTGATGGTTGGAAAACATATTTTGCATGTTCAAAAATATTTTATTTTGAGCAAGTTATGATTTTTAACAAATTTAAATGAATTAAACAAGTATTAAATTATTTAGGCAATTTAAATTATTCAAACAATGAAACAAATTTTATATTTGAATAGGATATTCAAAACGGTATGAAAAACATATTTTATTTGCTTTATTTGGAATTAGTATGAATTATTTATGAATTATTGCAATTTACATTTGAATTATTCAAATTTGAATTTTAAGTGTATTTGGAAAATTCAAAACAGAACACAAATGGAATAATTGGATAGGCAATAAAATTTGGAGCAATAAACATATATAACTTTTATTTATTGGGTTTATAGTTTAAAAGTTATTAAGGATTTGGATTTAGTGTTTATTCTGCCATTTTAAAAGAAATAGAAATTAATAACAGAAAAGTTTTAAACTTTTTCTACGGGCCAACACCTAGCCGCAGCCACTGCAGGGTGGGCCACGGCCAACGTGGCGCTGAGCGGGCGCCTGCGTGGCCACCAGTGCCACTGACTGGTGGGCCACTGCGCGGGGAGAAAAATCTCCAAAATAAGTGCGTGTCGGGGACTCGAACCCACGACCGCTCGCTGCGCGCTCGACACTCTGAACCAGCTGCGCTGCTGCGCGTTCGTTATCTGTATACGCGACGCAGAAAGGTTGAGCTTCAGTTCCAGGTGTTAACTGACGAAACTGACGAGCAAATCCTTGCTCGACTGACAGAACAAGGACTCGCCGGCGGCGATCACCGTGCTTGTGCGCATAGTTGATGGATCTGGAGGTGCAACACGCGCGTGGACGCCCAGATAGGAGAGAGGGGAGGAGATTGGCGCGCTCACCACGGTTCCGTAGAGGAAGCAGGAGTTGCTGACGGCGGCTGACGTCGACTGCTGCGGCGGGGAAAAGGACGGCGGCGCTGATCCGGTGGCCCTCCGAGCTCCCTTCGGTGTCCAAAACGTAGAGGAGGAAGAGGTGGATGGATAGCCGTGCTCAGATCACGTCGAGGTCCCCTGCACCGTCGAGGTCCCCTGCCTCGGGTTCAGATACGGAGGCACGGTGGCCGGAGAGGGAGAAGATCGCGGCGGCGAGACAGTGGCTTACCGGTGGCGATTAGGTGTTCAACGGGTAGAGGGGAGAGTGGCGATGTCGTTCCCGTGTAGAATTGGCTAGGTAGGGCAGTGAGGAGGCGGCGCCATGGCGAGGTTCAGGGAGTTGTCGCCGGCGAGGAGAAACAGAGAGGGGAAGTGGCGACAGAGAGCAGGAATGGCGGCGGATCGATGGGACAGGGAAACCCTAGGCTCTAGGGTTGCTCGCGCGCTGCACTAGGCTACTTATAGGCCAGCGGAGAGCCTCCTGGCCGTCGGCGCCGCCGTACGCCGACGTGGCGGGCTCGGATGCGTTGCCGTACTCGAAACAGAAGGCTCGCACGAATATTGAAGCGGTAAGTTAGGGGTTAGGCGGGCTGGGCCGCGCGCGCGTAGGCTTAGGTGGGTTGGGCTGCTGTTAGCTGCCGCGCGCGCTGCGGTTTTGCTCCTTTTATTTTTCTGTTTTTTTTTTTTGCTGAAACAGATTTTGGAAGAATTTGTATAAGGTTTTGTTTAATAAAAATTCCAGAAAAATTAGGCTAAGCTAATTAGGTAATTAGAAACCATTTTCCAAGATTGGATTTCAAAAAGTTGAGATTTAAAATGATGTTTGTATTTGAATCCAAAATTTGAAAGAATTTTAATATTGATTAATATTAAGAAAACAAGGCATTTTTATAGGGTGGCCCCTATAGAATAAATGTTTGAAATTAGTTGATTTGCTTAGAGGTTTCATAAACTGAAGTGGGTTGTTGTTTGATGACTTGGATTTGAAATGGTAGATGATTTGAATTAATTGATTGAAATAAAACCAACAATTTAATGAGTGATCAACATGGAATAAAATGGTTGTTTTCATTTGTTATTTTTATTCCAAAAGTTGTAACAGATCAAGTATGAAATAACCATTTGAAATTTGTTTGAGTTTGATTATGAAAACAAGATAAAACAGATGCAAAACAAATAGTAACAATTGCAAACAAAAATAAAACAAATGCAATGAGATGATGACATGATGCATTGCTTGAATTAAAACAAGGAACAAAACATTCTAAGGGATATTTCATACTTGGGATGTTACAAAACGCCCCCCCTTGAAGGAATCGCGCCCCGAGATTCCTTACTGAGATGTGAAAAGGTCCGGATACTTCTTGCGAAGATCCTCTTCGGTCTCCCACGTTGCCTCTTTATCGGAATGATGCGACCATTGCACTTTTAAGAACTTGGTGCTCTTGTTGCGAGTCTTACGCTCGGTCTCATCGAGAATACGAATAGGGTGCTCCTCATAAGATAGATCATCTTGCAGTTCAATGGAATCATGATCAACTGCACGATCTGGATCTTTGAAACACTTCTTGAGCTGTGACACGTGGAACACATCGTGCACCTTGGATAGTTTTTCTGGAAGTTCAAGACGATAAGCATTTTCTGCACGTCTTGAGAGGATGTTGAAAGGGCCAATGTATCTTGGTGCCAGCTTTCCTTTCACACCAAAACGATGAGTGCCTCTGAGGGGAGTTACACGGAGATATGCCATATCACCAGGTGCATAGATCATATCCCTGTGCTTGCTATCATAATAGCTCTTCTGACGAGACTGAGAAATCCTGAGATTGTCACGAATGATACGAACTTTCTCCTCGGCTTCCTTAACAATGTCAGGGCCTAAAAGTGAACGTTCACCAGCTCCAGACCAATTGATTGGACTCCTGCATCTGCGGCCATACAATGCCTCAAATGGTGCCATGCCTAGGCTTGCCTGGTAGCTGTTGTTGTAGGAGAATTCAGCATATGGAAGGCAATCCTCCCATTTCATGCCAAAGGAGAGACCACATGCTCTGAGCATATCCTCGAGAATCTGATTGACTCTTTCGACTTGCCCCTGAGACTGAGGGTGATAAGCTGTGCTGAACAGAAGTTTGGTGCCCAAAGCTTCTTGAAAACTCTTCCAGAAATGAGAAGTGAAGATACTTCCACGGTCCGAGCTTATTTCCAATGGAACACCATGAAGGGGAACAACCTTTGCTGTGTAAAGCTCTGCTAACTGGCTAGCTGAGATAGTTTCCTTTACAGCAAAGAAGTGAGCAACCTTAGTGAGACGATCAATAACAACGAAGATTGCATCGTTTCCCTTTTTGGACTTTGGAAACCCAGTAACGAAGTCCATTTCAATCATGTCCCACTTCCACTCAGGAATTTTCAGAGGTTGGAGTAGACCGGCTGTTTTCTGATGGACTGCCTTAACACGTTGACAAACGTCGCATTCAGAAACGTATTGAGCAATTTCACGTTTCATGCCAGGCCACCAATACAGAGTCTTAAGATCCTAGTACATCTTTGTACTTCCAGGGTGAATGGATAGAGGAGTTTCATGAGCCTCCTTGAGAATGATATCCTTGAGACTTTGAATCTGAGGAACTGCAATGCGTCCTTCGAAGAACACAGTTCCTTTGTCATCAATTGAGAAGGACTTGAATTTATCATTGCCTTCCTTGATGTGCTCTACAATCTTCTTGATTTCAGTATCAGGAAGTTGTTCAGAACGAATCTTGTCCTCGAGAGTTGGGCTGGCTGTCAAGCTAGCAAGGTATCCTTCAGGGACAATACCAAGGTTCAGCTTCTGGAATTCTTCATGAAGTGGAGGTTGGCTTTCCATGATCATGAGATTATTGCAATAGGATTTGCGACTGAGAGCATCGGCCATAACATTAGCCTTGCCTGGAGTGTAAGAAATGGTGAGATCAAAGTCTTTAATCTTCTCAATCTATCTCCTTTGCCTGAGGTTCAGATCTGGCTGAGTGAAGATGTATTTCAGACTCTTATGATCGGAAAAGATTTCAGTTTTGTTACCCAACAAGTAATGTCTCCATTTCTTGAGGGCAAACACAACTGCTGCAAGTTCAAGATCATGTGTGGGATAGTTTTGCTCATGTGGGTTCAACTGACGTGAAGCATAAGCCACAACTTGACGTTCTTGCATAAGAACTGCTCCCAGACCTTGGAGAGATGCATCGCAGAATATCTGGAAAGGTTTGGTAGTATCTGGGCCAACCAGAACAGGGGTGGAAGTGAGTTTAGTCTTCAGGAGGTTGAAACTTTCATCACACTGTGGAGTCCAAACGAACTTTTTGTCCTTCTTTGTGAGATCAGTGAGAGGTTTTGCAATCTTGGAAAAGTTTTGGACGAAACGACGGCAATAGCTAGCCAAGCCAAGAAAACTTCTGACTTGCTTCACCGTCTTAGGGGGTTTCCAATCAACAATTGCCTTAACCTTTTCCGGATCAATGGCTATGCCTTTAGCGGAGATGATATGACCAAGATATGCAACTTCTGGAATCTAGAACTCACATTTGGAGAATTTGGCATATAGACGATGCTCGTGAAGTTTCATGAGAGTGAGACGAAGGTGTTCTCCATGCTCTTCCTCGGATTTTGAGTAGACTAGAATGTCATCAAGATATACCACAACGAACTTGTCGAGGTATTCATGGAAGACAGAATTCATGAGTCTTGAGAACGTTGCCGGTGCATTGGTGAGACCAAAGGACATGACGGTGTATTCATATAGACCGTAACGAGTGGTGAAAGCTGTCTTAGGAATATCTTCCTTTCTGATCTTTATCTGATGGTACCCCATCCTCAAGTCCAACTTTGAGAATATTGAGGCTCCAGCAAGTTGATCAAAAAGATCATCGATACGAGGAATTGGATACTTGTTCTTGATGGTTTTCTCGTTGAGAGGACGATAGTCAACCACGAGTCTTTTTGTTTGATCCTTCTTGGCAACAAACAGAGTTGGGCAACCCCAAGCGGAGGAACTAGGCTGAATGTAACCTTTCTCCATGTACATATCGATTTGCTCCTTCAACAATTTCAGTTCAGGAGGAGCTATCTTGTATGGATGCTTAGAGATTGGAGCAGTACCTGGCTCAAGCTCGATCACGAACTCAACTGCTCTGTCCGGGGGCATCCCTGGCAATTCTTCTGGAAAGACGTCAGGGAATTCACAAACCACCGGAACATTTTCAATTGCAGGAAGGGGTTTGGCATCGAGGTTGAACAGCTGAACAGAACTTGATCCATATGGAGAATAGACTATCTGGCCTGAAGTGTGAGAGAGAGTTATTGACTTTTGAGCACAGTCAATTTTAGCTTTGTGGGTCTTCAACCAATCCATACCCAGAATGACATCAATGTCAGAATTTCCCAGCAACATGAGTGAAGCAAGGAATATGCGACCTCCAATTAGGATCTGATTGTCCATGCTTATCTTGGAAGTAATCATTTTAGTTCCCGGAGAGTGCACATAGATTTGATTGCTTAGCGGAACCAGAGCTAAATTGTACATTGTAGCAAAGATCTTTGACACGAACGAATGCGATGCTCCAGTATCAAACAACACTTTAGCTGGAATAGAGTTTACGGGTAATATACCGAGAACGACGTCAGCAGCTTCCTCAGCTTTGTCGGCCTTGATATGGTTCACCCTCGCGTTCCTCCCGACAGGCCTGTTGTTGGAGTTGAAGGCTTTAGCCGGGGGAGCACGAACCATTGCCTGGTTGGTGTTGGGGCGAGGAGGTGGAGGTAGCTGCCTCTGAGTGCACTTATCAGCGTAGTGCCCAGTCTCCTTGCACTTGAAGCAAGTGACGACACGAGGAGGACCCGGCCTTGGCTGCCCCATTGGAATCCTCTGACCCTGCATCTGAGATGGGTTGGGTGGGCGGGGACCAAAGCCTGGAGAAGCTTGGGCATTTGGAGCCCGAGTGACAGCAGCATTTGGCACCCAGATGCGGCGCTTCTGCGGAGGGGTGGTCATGTTGGAGGAGGAACCACCCTCACGCGAGTGCTTGCGGGACTCTTCGAACGCCTTGCGCCCATTCTCCTCATTGAGCGCGGTGTTCACGAGCTCCACGAAGTCCTTGCACTTGATGTTGGTGAGAGCGTACTTCAGTTCCGGGTTAAAACCTCGGCGGAACCTTGCCATCTTCTTGGCTTCAGTGGACACCTCGTCACCAGCGTATCGAGCGAGACGATTGAACTCGTTCTGGTAGCCGAGGACGTCCAGCTTGCCCTGTTTGAGAGAGCAGAATTCCTCACGCATCCTTTCCATGAGACCATCTGGGATGTGGTGCTTCAGGAAGGCATCCTTGAAACAACCCCAGGTGATAGGATAGCCAGCTCTCATGGTCTGGTAGTTCTCCCACCAAGTAGCTGCCTGACCCTTCAGTAGGTAGGTGGCATACTTGACCTTATCTTCCTCAGCAACATGAGCTATCTCCAGAGCCCTGTTCATCTCCCTGATCCAGTCATCAGCATCCAGAGGCTCACGTGTTGCCACGAAAGCTCTCGGCCCCATGCTCAGAAACTCCTTGATGCTGACTCGCGGAGCATTCTGGTTGTTGTGCTGGTTAGCCTGGATCTGGGCCATCTGAGCCACGACCTGAGTCATCTGAGTCAACAGCTCCGTGAGCGGAGGTGGCTCAGGCGGGTTGCTCCTTGTTGGCGGCATCCTGAATAGGCATTCATTTTAGCACAACAATAGAAAAGGATAGACTTGGTAACCGAAAGATAGATTATTCCGACGCATGAATAGATAACCAACAGGTACATCATCACATGTTCAAATACATCAGAATATCCAACAGACCAATACATGGTTCGAAAGACAAGGATAACTAAACATAGCTAGGAATGGATACATCGGTACTCCCATGCTCATCACGCAGGACGGCGGTGAGTAGTAAGACGAGAGATACGGTGCGGAGGAATCCCCCGGAAGTAGGTATGACGACGATCCACGTAGAGCGGGACTGCTCTGAGAGCAACTCTCGGTGTGGTGAAATAGAAAGCGTCGTCTCCCTGTGCTCCAAAGCGTGGAATCCCAGTGTAACCAGGACCAAGGTCGAGAAGTGGACCTCTGATCGGCTCGTAACCTCCAGCATCTGGCAGCGGAAACCCAGCTGGCTGAGTGAAACGCGCAAAGCGCTCGTCTCTAACAAAGTCTGTGGTGTACGTAGCCAGACGAGTCAACGCCAGATAGAGCTGCTCCCTGACTGAGGCTAACTCCTGAGAAAGTGTGTAAGCAACTGCGTCACTGTGCCTCACGAACTGAGCAGTGGTGTGCAGCCTGGAGCTATCAGACTCGTAGGTATCCAGGTTGCTGTGGAGAGTGAAGTGAACTCCTGCTGCCGTGATGTAACCACAGGGGATGTGACGATAGATGGAATCATCAAACCCCCAGTAGTCAGCACGGAGGACGGTGAGACTCACGTAAGCTGCCTGCTGCACGGACATATCCACTGTGGAACCTACTGCCTCGTAGCGGTGGACAACGCTCCTGCCATCATCCGACAGAATGTAGACGATAGCCTGGTAGTAGGTCTGGTCAAACTCTCGCTGCTGCTCGTAGACCTGGTACTCTGGTGCCCAATGGAACCCCAGATAGGTAACCATGTCCCTCAGCATCTCCGGGTAACCGGCGGTGCTCTCACAGCGAGTCATCCGAACCACCTGCGGGTAGAACCTGAGATCCATCTGCAGATGATCGGGGAAGTTTTGATTAGACTCCGGTAGAGAACTGATGTGGAAAGTAACAACAAGGTTCAACGGACGAAAAGGATGTTGAAAAGAACAGGATATTGAAGCAACATCGGGAAACTCGAGACCAAAAACTCCTGAGGTACTACGGAGAACCCAAAAGACGTGAAATCCTAACTTGAAAGTTTAGATGAGAACAGAAAACAACGTTGCACTTCCTTACCAGAAAAGGGTGGGTGGGTGGGGAAAGAAGAAAAATGGCAGAATTCCTACTCTCACGTTTCATTTTTCCCGATATAGCTACAAAATAGTTTCCAGACTCAACTGCGACCAGTAAAAATGGATCCTACAGGCAGACAGGCTCTGATACCATTTGTCGCACCCGGACTTCTAGAGGATACTCACCGTACGAACTGAACAGTATTCTGATGGGATTACGGGGCTTTCCGGCACCCGCGTCCTCTTACGAGTAGGCCAACACTTATGTGTGACAACCCATCGCTACTGTTCACCGTCGATGTAAACTATCCTGTAGAAATCAGGACACTACCATTGACGTACTTCATACCATACACACATGGTACGTCAACGGCTTTGAACAATAGGATAACACAACATGCCTCTACGACACAAAAGATTGAAATAAGGTAGCAAATGGCCTTCACTAAGGCAGAAATAGCAAATACAATCATCCAGAGGACACATGTCCCAACATAGCATTCATTACATCAGCGGAAGCATTCAAAGGGGTCTGAGTACAGACAAAATCCAAATAGGCTTAAGAAGCCGGAAACTGAAATAAAGACGGAGCCCATCCACGATGTCTCGGATCCTGCCCGGGTCCGCTAACTACTCGTCAACAGCCTCGTCAAACTCCACGTAGTAGCCGTCACCTGGATCCTCGTAATCGTAGTCTGCGGAAACCACAGCCCCAACGGGGTCAGTACATAGACGTACTGGCAAGCAAGACTCACAGTTCACCAAAGTATAGCCCGTCAACACAAGCACAGATGACTTGGGTTCAACGGAAAGAAGGGGATATGTAAGATGCTGCAACTGGCTGCGCTAACCAACTACAGAGATTCTATCACTTCCAACTATTAGAAAGGGGATAAGATCGATTGTTGTAACCAACTGAAAGATAACTTCAAACAAACCCATCCTGGATCTCGCCCCTTATCCAAAGAAGCAATCCGAGGATAACTCACGCAGTTGGATTAAGATGAAACAAGTTATTGTGACAATAATCCTATTACTAGTCAAATTGTAATCATGGGGTGTGAGTTTATGAATCATTAGGTTTAAGTTGTCCTGAGTACTTGTTAGCCAGTACTTTCACCAAGTAGTCCATAACCGCGGAAAACACGGCTTCTCGAGAAGATTATCCCTGCAGGGTTGCACCAATTTGGCCGTACACGTATGAATAACCCGCCAGATGGGATGCCTCCCACCAAGCGGGGCACTCAACACAACTCAACTCTTCTTCGCATCAAGCCCAAAGCACCTTGGGCGCACGGCTAATCAAGCCCCGAAGAAAAGGGACCCTCATAGCACTCTAAGACCGTGTCCCCCTATATGCCGACTACGAAAGTTCCACCCTGCGCTAGGCTCGCAAAAACATGCATGCGGCAAATAGAAAGCACGAACTAAATGAGATGATTTGGACGAGATGCGAATCGAATCAAATTGAGGGGGGCGCCCATACTCGCTTCCCACATGCGGTTAGTGCGCTCATCATGGATCAGTAGACAAGACCCTTTTCCTATTAGGGTCGACACTAGCAGGCCTCAAAACCACACAGGGCCTCCTGCCGGTGCCTTATCATCAAATTATTATTAAGTAATAACATTAGCATGATTGATTGATTGATTAAACATCGAGCCCCCAGAACATAATGAAATAGTAACTGAAAGTAACAGATAACGGACTCGAGCAAAACAACCTAAGCATGCTAGTAAGACACTGGCTCAATCAATAGGGTTGTAGGAGGGGGTGGTGAGACAATATCAGGGTTAAAGGATTCATGTGATAGGTTCGTAACAGAAACAACTACCACTAAGGCTAGCAAGAATAGACAACGGAAAGTATCGGTAACCAGGGTTGAAAGGAACACAATGGTTCATGTGAGTGATAACTTGCCTGCGAACTCAGCAGCCGGGTACTGAGCTAGATCCTCAGAAGGGGTGCTGTAAAGGTCGTCTGTGTGACGCCCCGAGATCGGGCACTATGCAGATTTCAGCACTCCCGCCAAATCCGCATAATAACCGATTCCAGGTTGCCATTTATGATAGCATTACAATAGTTCACGAATAATCCACAATTACAACAGAAACAGATAGATACAAGATGACTCCGACGAGACAGGGATACAACTGATACAATACAAAGATCCAAATAACAGCGGAAGAAAACAAACGTCCGCCTACGGACAAGATCCAAATTGGACTAAGAGTCCTGAAGATAACCGAAGGCGTCCAATCCCTGCCCAGGCCAAGCCGGAGGGATTCCCAAGCTAACGTCGTCAGACTTCAAACCTGTTGACTGCAATTTGGAATTTGCAGCCACGAAAGAGATTCGTGGGTCAGTACGGTTAAGTACTGGCAAGGGGGATAAAACCCATACTCACAAGTTACCGGCGTAGCCAGTCAGCACAAGATACAAATACTTTAGGATCAACGGAAAGGAAGGGGTTATTGCAAATAAGCGACAACAGGCTGCACTAACCAACTACAGAGAGATACTACCACTTCCGGCTAACAGAAAGGAGATAAGATCGAGTATTGTAACCAACTGAAAGTAACTCCAAACAAACCCATCCTGGATCTCACCTCTTATCCAAAGAAGCAGTCCGAGGATAACTCACACCGTAGTATTAAAGATGAGTCAAGTTATTGTGTGAATAAACCTATTACTAGTCAAGTTATTAATCATTGGGTGTAACATGATTGATCATTATGTTTAAGTTGTCCTGAGTACTTGTTAGCCAGTACTTTCACCAAGTAATCCATAACCGCGGAAAACACGGCTTCTCGAGAAGATTATCCCTGCAGGGTTGCACCAATTTGGCCGTACACGCATGAATAACCCGCCAGATGGAAAGGCCCTTCCACCAAGCGGGGCACTCAACACAACTCGACTCTTCTTCGCATCAAGCCCAAAGAACCTTGGGTGCACGGCTAATCAAGCCCCGAAGAAAAGGGACCCTCATAGCACTCTAAGACCGTGTCCCCCTATATGCCGACTACGAAAGTTCCACCCGGGTACCAAGGGCTCGCAAGATCATGCATGCAGCAAATGGAAAACCCGAACTAAATGAGGCGATTTGGACGAGATGCGAATCGAGTCAAATTGAGGGGGGCGCCCATACTCGCTTCCCACGTGCGGGTAGTGCGCTCATCATGGATCAGTAGACAAGACCCTTTTCCTATTAGGGTCGACACTAGCAGGCCTCAAAACCACAAAGGGCCTCCTGCCGGTGCCTTATCATCAAATTTATTATTGATAATAACATTAGCATGATTGATTGATTAAACATCGAGCCCCAGAACATAATAGAAATAGTAACAGAAAGTAACGGGTAACAGACTCGAGCAAAACAACCCTAAGCAAGATATTAAGACACAGGCTCAAGCAAAGGTTATAGGAGTGGAGGTGAGGCAATATCAGAGTTAAAGGATTCATGTGATAGGTTCGTAACAGAAACAACTACTACTAAGGCTAGCAGAAAAGAACAACGGAAAGTATCGGTAACAAGTGATGAAAGGCAGCCATATGGCAGCAAGTGAGTATACTTGCCTGAGATCCCGCAAGGTAGCAGAACTTGTCGTTGCTCACATCATCTCAACGTCCTATCCGAGAAGAAGCAACGAACCTCGAACAAACACCGGAATGCAACAATTACTACTACGGCAAAAGAGCCAGCATGATCAAGATATGGATGCATGACAATTTAATTGATGCATAGAAATAAACTAGTTGACAAGTTCAACAATTTAAATGGACCCTTATGCAATGTGAGTTGCATATGGATGCACATGTTAAGGTTGAAGCAATGATCTACAATTAGTTAACATGTGCAAGTGGTTTATCATGATGCATGCATGATGATGATAACAAGATAACAACAAATAACAATGATAGATGCAAAGGAAAAGGAATAAAACAAGTTTGGAAATTATTTAGTAAGTTTGGAAAAAGTTTGGTTACTTAAACATGTCACACAACCAATTATTGTTTTCATCAACTTAAAGTGTGCAAAACAATTAACAAAGTTTATATTTGAAAAGAACATCAAATTTTAGTTGGATTACATGTTTCACATTTGGAAATTGGACTTAGGATTATTTAATTATGAATTAAACAATATTAAACAAGTTTTAATTTGAATTAAACAAGATTTAAATTGTTTAGGCAATTTAAATTGTTCAAACCAGAAAACAAATTTTATATTTGAATAGGATATTCAAAAAGGTGTGAAAAACATATTTTATTTGGCTTATTTGGAAATAGTATGAATTACTTATGAATTATTACAAATTACATTTGAATTATTCAAATTTGAAAGTTAAATGCATTTTGAAAACTCAAAACAGAACATAAATTGGATATTTGGAAAGGTTAGAAAATTTGGATCAGAATTCATATATAACTTGCATAAAAAGGAATTACAGAATAAAAGTTATTAACTTTTGAAGTTTTTGTTTTAATTCTGTTTATTAAAAAGAATTAGGGATTTTTAGGAGATGCGCAGAAATCCTTTTGTTACTCATCTGGCCCCTACACGCTGCCACTGCGCAGTGGACCCGTGGCCAGCGTGGCACTGCGCAACGCCTGCGTGGCCGGGGCAGTCGATGACGGGTGGGGCCGTGCGCTGTGGAAGAAAAAGAAACAAAAGTTTGGGGCGCCGCGGACTCGAACCCGCGCCCTCGCCCTCGCGTTCGATGGACTGAACCAGTCCAGCTGCGAATCGTTACTTGTCAGTCTACGCGACGCGAGTAAGATTAGGTTCAGTTGGATCTCTGAATGTTAACTGACGAAAATGCAGGTTCTGAACTTTGACAGGAACTGCGCGACGGCCGGCGATCATCTCGTGCTCGCGCTCGCGGTGATGGAAGAGGTGCTGGTGGTGTGCGAAGATGGAGGCGTGTGCAAGCAGTGGGTGCACGGAGGCATGACAGAGAGGAGGGGAAGAGGGGGATGGTCGCTCACCGGCGATCGTCGGGGTGCAGAGGCTCGATGACGACCCTGTGACGGAGGCGAAGGCGGAGGTGCCGTGGACGGCGGCGCGCATCCAGGTGATCACCGGGCTCCCTCGGGTGTGCAAACGGAAGAGGACGTCGAGGCGGTGCGGTTCCCGTCGCTGGATCACGACGTGAAGCCCGACAGCGACGGCGGCGAGCTCTTCTTCAGAGAAAGAGGCCACGGTGGCCGGCGGCGGTGTTGACCATGGCAGCGTCGACTCCGTGTGCCTCCGAGCGCGCACGGGTGTCCAACAGAGAGAGAATGAGGTGGCGGCTTCGTTTTGGTGTCTAGGAGGGGAAGTGGTGTTGTGAGAAGACGGTGATGGCCGGAGATTCAGAGGGGAAAACGGCGGTTCTCCGGTGAGGGGTTCAGAGAGGACAGAGGGCGCCGGGAGAGAGAAAATGGCGGCGCCTCGAAGGGAGAGAGGGACCTAGGGATTAGGGCAGGGTTCTAGGGCTTCGTAGGGCTACTTGTAGGGGGGCTAGGGTGGCGGATCACCGTCTGCTCGATCTCCTGCCGCCGTGGCAGCACCGATTGCCTGCCGTACACGGGGGAGACGAGGGCGTCTGTTAGCGAACAGGTAAGTTGGCTTAGCGGGCTGGCTGCGGGTTTAGGTGCTTAGGTGGGCTGGGCTGCGCGGTAGATAGGTTAGTTTGCTGCTAGCGTTTCTTTTATTTATTCTTCTGTTTTATTTTTTATTTTGCTGAAAACAAGATGGGAAGAAAAGAAAGCTTTTTGGTTAGCAAAAAATTTGATAAAATTTATGGTTAGCTTAGTTTTTTAAATAACAACTATAAACCAACTTTTGTTTTCTAAAAGTTTTCAAAAGTATTGCTGTTTAGGATTTAAACCCAATTTTTGAAGGAATTTGAATAATCATTAAACATTATGAAAACAATCATTTCCATAGGGTGGACCCTAAGGTCAAGTTTATAAAAATCAGTTGATTGGCTTGTTAAAGTTTTTAAATTCAAAAGTGGTTATGGTTGAGGCATTTGATTTGAAAATGAAGGTGATTTAATTAATTGATTGAAAGAATAGTTGCTTGATTGAACCCAACAATTTAAAGAGTGATTTGGTTTAAACTTTTGAGTTAGCCATTAGGGTTTTAACAAGAGGGGGAAAATTATTAACAAGCAATTGGATTAAACAATTTTCAAACTATTGAAGAACAAATGAGTGATTTAGTTTGCAAGTTTGAAATTGGGAATTTTGAGCAAGGGTGAAAGTTTAAATTGTTTTGAAATTTTCAGTTGGGATGCAAACATGGTGCAATGCAATGTGATGCATATGATGCAAGCAAACAAACAGGTAACACCCCAGGTGTTACAGACGACACCACTAACAAGGGATTGCGCCCTCGCAATCCACCTGCTAACCCGGGAGGGGAAAGAAGTTCGACTATCGATTCTTCGTGCTTCCAGTTGATCTCCTCGACACCACTAACAAGGGATTCTTGCTCGGAGTGACGACGATGTTCTTCCACCAGGAATCTCCCGATGATCGTACCTATTAGGTTAAGGGCTCAGAAAACGTCCACCCACGTAGGATCCTAACACTTTGAAAGATAGACAAGAGGGGGAGACTCAAAAACAAATAAGATGGGAGGGGAAATAGAATAGGGGTAAGGAGAAAACAAGAATCCTATTGAGATGTTTTTCCAAAATAGTTTAGCAGAAATAGTTTTCGACACTCTAGAAACAACGACCGTTAGCGAGGTTAACCTACAGGCTTTGCGGACCCGTTGCTTCGATAACCATTCGTATCGAAACAATCTCGGGAATCGGAACCAAGGCTCTGATACCATTTGTGACGCCCCGAGATCGGGCACTATGCAGATTTCAGCACTCCCGCCAAATCCGCATAATAACCGATTCCAGGTTGCCATTTATGATAGCATTACAATAGTTCACGAATAATCCACAATTACAACAGAAACAGATAGATACAAGATGACTCCGACGAGACAGGGATACAACTGATACAATACAAAGATCCAAATAACAGCGGAAGAAAACAAACGTCCGCCTACGGACAAGATCCAAATTGGACTAAGAGTCCTGAAGATAACCGAAGGTGTCCAATCCCTGCCTAGGCCAAGCCGGAGGGATTCCCAAGCTAACGTCGTCAGACTTCAAACCTGTTGACTGCAATTTGGAATTTGCAGCCACGAAAGAGATTCGTGGGTCAGTACGGTTAAGTACTGGCAAGGGGGATAAAACCCATACTCACAAGTTACCGGCGTAGCCAGTCATCACAAGATACAAATACTTTAGGATCAACGGAAAGGAAGGGGTTATTGCAAATAAGCGACAACAGGCTGCACTAACCAACTACAGAGAGATACTACCACTTCCGGCTAACAGAAAGGAGATAAGATCGAGTATTGTAACCAACTGAAAGTAACTCCAAACAAACCCATCCTGGATCTCACCTCTTATCCAAAGAAGCAGTCCGAGGATAACTCACACCGTAGTATTAAAGATGAGTCAAGTTATTGTGTGAATAAACCTATTACTAGTCAAGTTATTAATCATTGGGTGTAACATGATTGATCATTATGTTTAAGTTGTCCTGAGTACTTGTTAGCCAGTACTTTCACCAAGTAATCCATAACCGCGGAAAACACGGCTTCTCGAGAAGATTATCCCTGCAGGGTTGCACCAATTTGGCCGTACACGCATGAATAACCCGCCAGATGGAAAGGCCCTTCCACCAAGCGGGGCACTCAACACAACTCGACTCTTCTTCGCATCAAGCCCAAAGAACCTTGGGCGCACGGCTAATCAAGCCCCGAAGAAAAGGGACCCTCATAGCACTCTAAGACCGTGTCCCCCTATATGCCGACTACGAAAGTTCCACCCGGGTACCAAGGGCTCGCAAGATCATGCATGCAGCAAATGGAAAACCCGAACTAAATGAGGCGATTTGGACGAGATGCGAATCGAGTCAAATTGAGGGGGGCGCCCATACTCGCTTCCCACGTGCGGGTAGTGCGCTCATCATGGATCAGTAGACAAGACCCTTTTCCTATTAGGGTCGACACTAGCAGGCCTCAAAACCACAAAGGGCCTCCTGCCGGTGCCTTATCATCAAATTTATTATTGATAATAACATTAGCATGATTGATTGATTAAACATCGAGCCCCAGAACATAATAGAAATAGTAACAGAAAGTAACGGGTAACAGACTCGAGCAAAACAACCCTAAGCAAGATATTAAGACACAGGCTCAAGCAAAGGTTATAGGAGTGGAGGTGAGGCAATATCAGAGTTAAAGGATTCATGTGATAGGTTCGTAACAGAAACAACTACTACTAAGGCTAGCAGAAAAGAACAACGGAAAGTATCGGTAACAAGTGATGAAAGGCAGCCATATGGCAGCAAGTGAGTATACTTGCCTGAGATCCCGCAAGGTAGCAGAACTTGTCGTTGCTCACATCATCTCAACGTCCTATCCGAGAAGAAGCAACGAACCTCGAACAAACACCGGAATGCAACAATTACTACTACGGCAAAAGAGCCAGCATGATCAAGATATGGATGCATGACAATTTAATTGATGCATAGAAATAAACTAGTTGACAAGTTCAACAATTTAAATGGACCCTTATGCAATGTGAGTTGCATATGGATGCACATGTTAAGGTTGAAGCAATGATCTACAATTAGTTAACATGTGCAAGTGGTTTATCATGATGCATGCATGATGATGATAACAAGATAACAACAAATAACAATGATAGATGCAAAGGAAAAGGAATAAAACAAGTTTGGAAATTATTTAGTAAGTTTGGAAAAAGTTTGGTTACTTAAACATGTCACACAACCAATTATTGTTTTCATCAACTTAAAGTGTGCAAAACAATTAACAAAGTTTATATTTGAAAAGAACATCAAATTTTAGTTGGATTACATGTTTCACATTTGGAAATTGGACTTAGGATTATTTAATTATGAATTAAACAATATTAAACAAGTTTTAATTTGAATTAAACAAGATTTAAATTGTTTAGGCAATTTAAATTGTTCAAACCAGAAAACAAATTTTATATTTGAATAGGATATTCAAAAAGGTGTGAAAAACATATTTTATTTGGCTTATTTGGAAATAGTATGAATTACTTATGAATTATTACAAATTACATTTGAATTATTCAAATTTGAAAGTTAAATGCATTTTGAAAACTCAAAACAGAACATAAATTGGATATTTGGAAAGGTTAGAAAATTTGGATCAGAATTCATATATAACTTGCATAAAAAGGAATTACAGAATAAAAGTTATTAACTTTTGAAGTTTTTGTTTTAATTCTGTTTATTAAAAAGAATTAGGGATTTTTAGGAGATGCGCAGAAATCCTTTTGTTACTCATCTGGCCCCTACACGCTGCCACTGCGCAGTGGACCCGTGGCCAGCGTGGCACTGCGCAACGCCTGCGTGGCCGGGGCAGTCGATGACGGGTGGGGCCGTGCGCTGTGGAAGAAAAAGAAACAAAAGTTTGGGGCGCCGCGGACTCGAACCCGCGCCCTCGCCCTCGCGTTCGATGGACTGAACCAGTCCAGCTGCGAATCGTTACTTGTCAGTCTACGCGACGCGAGTAAGATTAGGTTCAGTTGGATCTCTGAATGTTAACTGACGAAAATGCAGGTTCTGAACTTTGACAGGAACTGCGCGACGGCCGGCGATCATCTCGTGCTCGCGCTCGCGGTGATGGAAGAGGTGCTGGTGGTGTGCGAAGATGGAGGCGTGTGCAAGCAGTGGGTGCACGGAGGCATGACAGAGAGGAGGGGAAGAGGGGGATGGTCGCTCACCGGCGATCGTCGGGGTGCAGAGGCTCGATGACGACCCTGTGACGGAGGCGAAGGCGGAGGTGCCGTGGACGGCGGCGCGCATCCAGGTGATCACCGGGCTCCCTCGGGTGTGCAAACGGAAGAGGACGTCGAGGCGGTGCGGTTCCCGTCGCTGGATCACGACGTGAAGCCCGACAGCGACGGCGGCGAGCTCTTCTTCAGAGAAAGAGGCCACGGTGGCCGGCGGCGGTGTTGACCATGGCAGCGTCGACTCCGTGTGCCTCCGAGCGCGCACGGGTGTCCAACAGAGAGAGAATGAGGTGGCGGCTTCGTTTTGGTGTCTAGGAGGGGAAGTGGTGTTGTGAGAAGACGGTGATGGCCGGAGATTCAGAGGGGAAAACGGCGGTTCTCCGGTGAGGGGTTCAGAGAGGACAGAGGGCGCCGGGAGAGAGAAAATGGCGGCGCCTCGAAGGGAGAGAGGGACCTAGGGATTAGGGCAGGGTTCTAGGGCTTCGTAGGGCTACTTGTAGGGGGGCTAGGGTGGCGGATCACCGTCTGCTCGATCTCCTGCCGCCGTGGCAGCACCGATTGCCTGCCGTACACGGGGGAGACGAGGGCGTCTGTTAGCGAACAGGTAAGTTGGCTTAGCGGGCTGGCTGCGGGTTTAGGTGCTTAGGTGGGCTGGGCTGCGCGGTAGATAGGTTAGTTTGCTGCTAGCGTTTCTTTTATTTATTCTTCTGTTTTATTTTTTATTTTGCTGAAAACAAGATGGGAAGAAAAGAAAGCTTTTTGGTTAGCAAAAAATTTGATAAAATTTATGGTTAGCTTAGTTTTTTAAATAACAACTATAAACCAACTTTTGTTTTCTAAAAGTTTTCAAAAGTATTGCTGTTTAGGATTTAAACCCAATTTTTGAAGGAATTTGAATAATCATTAAACATTATGAAAACAATCATTTCCATAGGGTGGACCCTAAGGTCAAGTTTATAAAAATCAGTTGATTGGCTTGTTAAAGTTTTTAAATTCAAAAGTGGTTATGGTTGAGGCATTTGATTTGAAAATGAAGGTGATTTAATTAATTGATTGAAAGAATAGTTGCTTGATTGAACCCAACAATTTAAAGAGTGATTTGGTTTAAACTTTTGAGTTAGCCATTAGGGTTTTAACAAGAGGGGGAAAATTATTAACAAGCAATTGGATTAAACAATTTTCAAACTATTGAAGAACAAATGAGTGATTTAGTTTGCAAGTTTGAAATTGGGAATTTTGAGCAAGGGTGAAAGTTTAAATTGTTTTGAAATTTTCAGTTGGGATGCAAACATGGTGCAATGCAATGTGATGCATATGATGCAAGCAAACAAACAGGTAACACCCCAGGTGTTACAGACGACACCACTAACAAGGGATTGCGCCCTCGCAATCCACCTGCTAACCCGGGAGGGGAAAGAAGTTCGACTATCGATTCTTCGTGCTTCCAGTTGATCTCCTCGACACCACTAACAAGGGATTCTTGCTCGGAGTGACGACGATGTTCTTCCACCAGGAATCTCCCGATGATCGTACCTATTAGGTTAAGGGCTCAGAAAACGTCCACCCACGTAGGATCCTAACACTTTGAAAGATAGACAAGAGGGGGAGACTCAAAAACAAATAAGATGGGAGGGGAAATAGAATAGGGGTAAGGAGAAAACAAGAATCCTATTGAGATGTTTTTCCAAAATAGTTTAGCAGAAATAGTTTTCGACACTCTAGAAACAACGACCGTTAGCGAGGTTAACCTACAGGCTTTGCGGACCCGTTGCTTCGATAACCATTCGTATCGAAACAATCTCGGGAATCGGAACCAAGGCTCTGATACCATTTGTGACGCCCCGAGATCGGGCACTATGCAGATTTCAGCACTCCCGCCAAATCCGCATAATAACCGATTCCAGGTTGCCATTTATGATAGCATTACAATAGTTCACGAATAATCCACAATTACAACAGAAACAGATAGATACAAGATGACTCCGACGAGACAGGGATACAACTGATACAATACAAAGATCCAAATAACAGCGGAAGAAAACAAACGTCCGCCTACGGACAAGATCCAAATTGGACTAAGAGTCCTGAAGATAACCGAAGGTGTCCAATCCCTGCCTAGGCCAAGCCGGAGGGATTCCCAAGCTAACGTCGTCAGACTTCAAACCTGTTGACTGCAATTTGGAATTTGCAGCCACGAAAGAGATTCGTGGGTCAGTACGGTTAAGTACTGGCAAGGGGGATAAAACCCATACTCACAAGTTACCGGCGTAGCCAGTCATCACAAGATACAAATACTTTAGGATCAACGGAAAGGAAGGGGTTATTGCAAATAAGCGACAACAGGCTGCACTAACCAACTACAGAGAGATACTACCACTTCCGGCTAACAGAAAGGAGATAAGATCGAGTATTGTAACCAACTGAAAGTAACTCCAAACAAACCCATCCTGGATCTCACCTCTTATCCAAAGAAGCAGTCCGAGGATAACTCACACCGTAGTATTAAAGATGAGTCAAGTTATTGTGTGAATAAACCTATTACTAGTCAAGTTATTAATCATTGGGTGTAACATGATTGATCATTATGTTTAAGTTGTCCTGAGTACTTGTTAGCCAGTACTTTCACCAAGTAATCCATAACCGCGGAAAACACGGCTTCTCGAGAAGATTATCCCTGCAGGGTTGCACCAATTTGGCCGTACACGCATGAATAACCCGCCAGATGGAAAGGCCCTTCCACCAAGCGGGGCACTCAACACAACTCGACTCTTCTTCGCATCAAGCCCAAAGAACCTTGGGCGCACGGCTAATCAAGCCCCGAAGAAAAGGGACCCTCATAGCACTCTAAGACCGTGTCCCCCTATATGCCGACTACGAAAGTTCCACCCGGGTACCAAGGGCTCGCAAGATCATGCATGCAGCAAATGGAAAACCCGAACTAAATGAGGCGATTTGGACGAGATGCGAATCGAGTCAAATTGAGGGGGGCGCCCATACTCGCTTCCCACGTGCGGGTAGTGCGCTCATCATGGATCAGTAGACAAGACCCTTTTCCTATTAGGGTCGACACTAGCAGGCCTCAAAACCACAAAGGGCCTCCTGCCGGTGCCTTATCATCAAATTTATTATTGATAATAACATTAGCATGATTGATTGATTAAACATCGAGCCCCCAGAACATAATAGAAATAGTAACAGAAAGTAACGGGTAACAGACTCGAGCAAAACAACCCTAAGCAAGATATTAAGACACAGGCTCAAGCAAAGGTTATAGGAGTGGAGGTGAGGCAATATCAGAGTTAAAGGATTCATGTGATAGGTTCGTAACAGAAACAACTACTACTAAGGCTAGCAGAAAAGAACAACGGAAAGTATCGGTAACAAGTGATGAAAGGCAGCCATATGGCAGCAAGTGAGTATACTTGCCTGAGATCCCGCAAGGTAGCAGAACTTGTCGTTGCTCACATCATCTCAACGTCCTATCCGAGAAGAAGCAACGAACCTCGAACAAACACCGGAATGCAACAATTACTACTACGGCAAAAGAGCCAGCATGATCAAGATATGGATGCATGACAATTTAATTGATGCATAGAAATAAACTAGTTCACAAGTTCAACAATTTAAATGGACCCTTATGCAATGTGAGTTGCATATGGATGCACATGTTAAGGTTGAAGCAATGATCTACAATTAGTTAACATGTGCAAGTGGTTTATCATGATGCATGCATGATGATGATAACAAGATAACAACAAATAACAATGATAGATGCAAAGGAAAAGGAATAAAACAAGTTTGGAAATTATTTAGTAAGTTTGGAAAAAGTTTGGTTACTTAAACATGTCACACAACCAATTATTGTTTTCATCAACTTAAAGTGTGCAAAACAATTAACAAAGTTTATATTTGAAAAGAACATCAAATTTTAGTTGGATTACATGTTTCACATTTGGAAATTGGACTTAGGATTATTTAATTATGAATTAAACAATATTAAACAAGTTTTAATTTGAATTAAACAAGATTTAAATTGTTTAGGCAATTTAAATTGTTGAAACCAGAAAACAAATTTTATATTTGATAGGATATTCAAAAAGGTGTGAAAAACATATTTTATTTGGCTTATTTTGAAATAGTATGAATTACTTATGAATTATTACAAATTACATTTGAATTATTCAAATTTGAAAGTTGAATGCATTTTGAAAAATCAAAACAGAACACAAATTAGATATTTGGAAAGGTTAGAAAATTTGGATCAGAATTCATATATAACTTGCATAAAAAGGAATTACAGAATAAAAGTTATTAACTTTTGAAGTTTTTGTTTTAATTCTGTTTATTAAAAAGAATTAGGGATTTTTAGGAGATGCGCAGAAATCCTTTTGTTACTCATCTGGCCCCTACACGCTGCCACTGCGCAGTGGACCCGTGGCCAGCGTGGCACTGCGCAACGCCTGCGTGGCCGGGGCAGTCGATGACGGGTGGGGCCGTGCGCTGTGGAAGAAAAAGAAACAAAAGTTTGGGGCGCCGCGGACTCGAACCCGCGCCCTCGCCCTCGCGTTCGATGGACTGAACCAGTCCAGCTGCGAATCGTTACTTGTCAGTCTACGCGACGCGAGTAAGATTAGGTTCAGTTGGATCTCTGAATGTTAACTGACGAAAATGCAGGTTCTGAACTTTGACAGGAACTGCGCGACGGCCGGCGATCATCTCGTGCTCGCGCTCGCGGTGATGGAAGAGGTGCTGGTGGTGTGCGAAGATGGAGGCGTGTGCAAGCAGTGGGTGCACGGAGGCATGACAGAGAGGAGGGGAAGAGGGGGATGGTCGCTCACCGGCGATCGTCGGGGTGCAGAGGCTCGATGACGACCCTGTGACGGAGGCGAAGGCGGAGGTGCCGTGGACGGCGGCGCGCATCCAGGTGATCACCGGGCTCCCTCGGGTGTGCAAACGGAAGAGGACGTCGAGGCGGTGCGGTTCCCGTCGTTGGATCACGACGTGAAGCCCGACAGCGACGGCGGCGAGCTCTTCTTCAGAGAAAGAGGCCACGGTGGCCGGCGGCGGTGTTGACCATGGCGGCGTCGACTCCGTGTGCCTCCGAGCACGCACGGGTGTCCAACAGAGAGAGGATGAGGTGGCGGCTTCGTTTTGGTATCTAGGAGGGGAAGTGGTGTTGTGAGAAGACGGTGATGGCCGGAGATTCAGAGGGGAAAACGGCGGTTCTCCGGTGAGGGGTTCAGAGAGGACAGAGGGCGCCGGGAGAGAGAAAATGGCGGCGCCTCGAAGGGAGAGAGGGACCTAGGGATTAGGGCAGGGTTCTAGGGCTTCGTAGGGCTACTTGTAGGGGGGCTAGGGTGGCGGATCACCGTCTGCTCGATCTCCTGCCGCCGTGGCAGCACCGATTGCCTGCCGTACATGGGGGAGACGAGGGCGTCTGTTAGCGAACAGGTAAGTTGGCTTAGCGGGCTGGCTGCGGGTTTAGGTGCTTAGGTGGGCTGGGCTGCGCGGTAGATAGGTTAGTTTGCTGCTAGCGTTTCTTTTATTTATTCTTCTGTTTTTTTTTTTTGCTGAAAACAAGATGGGAAGAAAAGAAAGCTTTTTGGTTAGCAAAAAATTTGATAAAATTTATGGTTAGCTTAGTTTTTTAAATAACAACTATAAACCAACTTTTGTTTTCTAAAAGTTTTCAAAAGTATTGCTGTTTAGGATTTAAACCCAATTTTTGAAGGAATTTGAATAATCATTAAACATTATGAAAACAATCATTTCCATAGGGTGGACCCTAAGGTCAAGTTTATAAAAATCAGTTGATTGGCTTGTTAAAGTTTTTAAATTCAAAAGTGGTTATGGTTGAGGCATTTGATTTGAAAATGAAGGTGATTTAATTAATTGATTGAAAGAATAGTTGCTTGATTGAACCCAACAATTTAAAGAGTGATTTGGTTTAAACTTTTGAGTTAGCCATTAGGGTTTTAACAAGAGGGGGAAAATTATTAACAAGCAATTGGATTAAACAATTTTCAAACTATTGAAGAACAAATGAGTGATTTAGTTTGCAAGTTTGAAATTGGGAATTTTGAGCAAGGGTGAAAGTTTAAATTGTTTTGAAATTTTCAGTTGGGATGCAAACATGGTGCAATGCAATGTGATGCATATGATGCAAGCAAACAAACAGGTAACACCCCAGGTGTTACAGTCTGTCTCAACGTCGTCGTCTATTCGAGAAGAAGCAAACAAACAAAACAGGAATGTAAACAATCATTGCGGCAAATAGAAAGCACGAACTAAATGAGATGATTTGGACGAGATGCGGATCGAATCAAATTGAGGGGGGCGCCCATACTCGCTTCCCACATGCGGTTAGTGCGCTCATCATGGATCAGTAGACAAGACCCTTTTCCTATTAGGGTCGACACTAGCAGGCCTCAAAACCACACAGGGCCTCCTGCCGGTGCCTTATCATCAAATTATTATTAAGTAATAACATTAGCATGATTGATTGATTGATTAAACATCGAGCCCCCAGAACATAATGAAATAGTAACTGAAAGTAACGGATAACGGACTCGAGCAAAATAACCTAAGCATGCTAGTAAGACACTGGCTCAATCAATAGGGTTGTAGGAGGGGGTGGTGAGACAATATCAGGGTTAAAGGATTCATGTGATAGGTTCGTAACAGAAACAACTACCACTAAGGCTAGCAAGAATAGACAACGGAAAGTATCGGTAACCAGGGTTGAAAGGAGCACAATGGTTCATGTAAGTGATAACTTGCCTGCGAACTCAGCAGCCGGGTACTGAGCTAGATCCTCAGAAGGGGTGCTGTAAAGGTCGTCTGTCTCAACGTCGTCGTCTATTCGAGAAGAAGCAAACAAACAAAACAGGAATGTAAACAATCATTGCCATGGCATTGTGCACAATCAAGATGATGCATGACAGTTAATGGTTGCATCAAAATAAACTAGCTAACATGATAACACAATTTAAATGGACCCCTATGCTAAATTGAGTTGCATATGGAAAAGGTCCATAGATTAAGTGGAACAAATGATTTACAGTTTATTATTATGTGAAAGTTGTTAGCATGATGCATGCATGATGGTGACAACAAAATAACAATAAATAACAATGATAGATGCAAAGGAAAAGGAATAAAACAAGTTTGGAAATTATTTATTAAGTTTAGGAATTTTGGTTACTTAAACATGTCACACAAACAATTATTGTTTTCATCAATTTAAAGTGTGCAAAACAATTAACAAAATTTATATTTGAAAAGAACATCAAATTTTAGTTGGATTACATGTTTCAAATATTGAAATTTGAATTAGGATGAATTTATTATGAATTAAACAATATTAAACAAGTTTTAATTGAATTTAAAACAAGTTGGAAAATTATTTGAATTTTATTTGTTCAAATCATAAATTCAAATTCACATTTGAAAAGTTCACACTTTGATGGTTGGAAAACATATTTTGCATGTTCAAAAATATTTTATTTTGAGCAAGTTATGATTTTTAACAAATTTAAATGAATTAAACAAGTATTAAATTATTTAGGCAATTTAAATTATTCAAACAATGAAACAAATTTTATATTTGAATAGGATATTCAAAATGGTATGAAAAACATATTTTATTTGCTTTATTTGGAATTAGTATGAATTATTTATGAATTATTGCAATTTACATTTGAATTATTCAAATTTGAATTTTAAGTGTATTTGGAAAATTCAAAACAGAACACAAATGGAATAATTGGATAGGCAATAAAATTTGGAGCAATAAACATATATAACTTTTATTTATTGGGTTTATAGTTTAAAAGTTATTAAGGATTTGGATTTAGTGTTTATTCTGCCATTTTAAAAGAAATAGAAATTAATAACAGAAAAGTTTTAAACTTTTTCTACGGGCCAGCACCTAGCCGCAGCCACTGCAGGGTGGGCCACGGCCAACGTGGCGCTGAGCGGGCGCCTGCGTGGCCACCAGTGCCACTGACTGGTGGGCCACTGCGCGGGGAGAAAAATCTCCAAAATAAGTGCGCGTCGGGGACTCGAACCCACGACCGCTCGCTGCGCGCTCGACACTCTGAACCAGCTGCGCTGCTGCGCGTTCGTTATCTGTATACGCGACGCAGAAAGGTTGAGCTTCAGTTCTAGGTGTTAACTGACGAAACTGACGAGCAAATCCTTGCTCGACTGACTGAACAAGGACTCGCCGGCGGCGATCACCGTGCTTGTGCGCATAGTTGATGGATCTGGAGGTGCAACACACGCGTGGACGCCCAGATAGGAGAGAGGGGAGGAGATTGGCGCGCTCACCACGGTTCCGTAGAGGAAGCAGGAGTTGCTGACGGCGGCTGACGTCGACTGCTGCGGCGGGGAAAAGGACGGCGGCGCTGATCCGGTGGCCCTCCGAGCTCCCTTCGGTGTCCAAAACGTAGAGGAGGAAGAGGTGGATGGATAGCCGTGCTCAGATCACGTCGAGGTCCCCTGCACCGTCGACGGCAACCTCGGGTTCAGATACGGAGGCACGGTGGCCGGAGAGGGAGAAGATCGCGGCGGCGAGACAGTGGCTTACCGGTGGCGATTAGGTGTTCAACGGGTAGAGGGGAAAGTGGCGATGTCGTTCCCGTGTAGAATTGGCTAGGTAGGGAAGTGAGGAGGCGGCGCCATGGCGAGGTTCAGGGAGTTGTCGCCGGCGAGGAGAAACAGAGAGGGGAAGTGGCGACAGAGAGCAGGAATGGCGGCGGATCGATGGGACAGGGAAACCCTAGGCTCTAGGGTTGCTGGCGCGCTGCACTAGGCTACTTATAGGCCAGCGGAGAGCCTCCTGGCCGTCGGCGCCGCCGTACGCCGACGTGGCGGGCTCGGATGCGTTGCCGTACTCGAAACAGAAGGCTCGCACGAATATTGAAGCGGTAAGTTAGGGGTTAGGCGGGCTGGGCCGCGCGCGCGTAGGCTTAGGTGGGTTGGGCTGCTGTTAGCTGCCGCGTGCGCTGCGGTTTTGCTCCTTTTATTTTTCTGTTTTTTTTTTGCTGAAACAGATTTTGGAAGAATTTGATAAGGTTTTGTTTAATAAAAATTCCAGAAAAATTAGGCTAAGCTAATTAGGTAATTAGAAACCATTTTCCAAGATTGGGTTTCAAAAAGTTGAGATTTAAAATGATGTTTGTATTTGAATCCAAAATTTGAAAGAATTTTAATATTGATTAATATTAAGAAAACAAGGCATTTTTATAGGGTGGCCCCTATAGAATAAATGTTTGAAATTAGTTGATTTGCTTAGAGGTTTCATAAACTCAAGTGGGTTGTTGTTTGATGACTTGGATTTGAAATGGTAGATGATTTGAATTAATTGATTGAAATAAAACCAACAATTTAATGAGTGATCAACATGGAATAAAATGGTTGTTTTCATTTGTTATTTTTATTCCAAAAGTTGTAACAGATCAAGTATGAAATAACCATTTGAAATTTGTTTGAGTTTGATTATGAAAACAAGATAAAACAGATGCAAAACAAATAGTAACAATTGCAAACAAAAATAAAACAAATGCAATGAGATGATGACATGATGCATTGCTTGAATTAAAACAAGGAACAAAACATTCTAAGGGATATTTCATACTTGGGATGTTACACCCACCGACGTCAGCTGGCCGTATCTCCGGCTTTGGGCTAAACATGAAGGTAGCCAAGTACTACGCATCGGACGCCAAGTCGTCGAGAAAGCAGAGGAAGATGACATCGACTAAGGCTAAAGAGGAGGTCGAGGAGCTGAAGAAGAAGATGGCGGTTCTAGAGAAGAAACTTGAGAGCAGAGAGGTGGACCCCGACACGCTAAATAAATTAGTGGATGAGAGGCTCGCGCAAGTCATCCCCGCTGGGCTGATGGAGGGGATAGCTGCTTGGAATGCGGGGGGTCAAATTGGGCCGATCAACTGCCCACCTTCGTTGGCAGCAACTCAAGCATGAACCAGCAAGTGCCGCCGGAACAGGTGACCCCCCAGATGCCGCTCCTTCTGGTTGCATCGGCGCCTCCTTCCGCAGCAATGCCGAAGAATGATGGGCCGGCCGCCGACACCGTCGCCCTTGTCTCGACACCCGCCGAGCTCGACGCCATCACCAAGGTAATTAATTAGTTAGTCGTGATCTAACTACGCCTTTCACGATGACTGCCATCTCATGATGCCTGATATGTTGCCCAACAGGACGAACCTTGCGTACTCCTGCATCGTGTGGTGCCTGGTGGAGAATTGGTGGATGTTGCTATCGGCACTATTATACAACCCAGGGAACGCACTATGCACCACTCTTGAATGGACGAGAACGTGATGAAGGTGAAGTTGGCCAATGTAGTGCCGGAGTATCGCGACGTCCTCCCCCCTTTCAACCTCCAGGCTGTGAAGAGGAGGACAACTTGGTCCTTGGAGACTGCACGACACGGGTGATGAAATGGCCGAAGAGCCAGATTCGTCTTGAGGGGGGGTCTTGTGATCAAGCGCAACATCGGCACCACATCCCCTATGGCCCCGCCCAATAAGATCGTCCGTCCCACGAAGCAAAGAGCCCTCCAGACAGTACCCAAGGCCGTCGCCCCTCAGAAGGAAACGGTAGTCGTCGCCACCATCAGCCAGAAGGAACCGGCGGTCGTTGCCACCACCACAAGGCACCAAGTGTTTTTGGGAAAGATGCCGCAACGACCGGCCAAAAGATCATCAAAGGAAGTTGTGCCTCAACCGCCGGCATCACAGCCGTTGTCGCTACCCAAGGACGTGGACATGGCGCTTGCTGGAGCCGGTGTCGATGACTATCATTACGATGACAATGTCGACATCAATGCCTACCTCAACACGGGCTGCAGCCAAGATAGGTGCATGCCTGCGATGGATCATGAAGATGAAGCCTTCCGTAGTCACGACGATCAACCTAGGCGTACTGAAATCACGCAGCGCCTGACCTTCCAGCAGGGTACAGTATTCAACACTGGCACACTGCATAAGACAGTCGTAGGGTCGCCCCGAGCACCCCCAGCAGCGCCCCACCAGTACCCCAGCTCCCACAGCAGATCAGGCCACCGCCACCAAGAAGAAGATTAGGAAGAGACCTGTTAAAAAGGGCCAGCCTAGTAAGATCTTGGCCGACGTCGTGGTACGACCCCGTAAGGATGGCTTGACCCGCTTGCATGAAGCTGGCCAACCGATACTGGATCCGGACGAGATACACGGGGCAACTGGACCAATGTTCACATTGCAGAACATTATCGTGATGCTAGAGAGCCTCCTTCTTAAAGACGAGTGTCCAAATTACCCGGTGTTCGTGGTCAAGGTGCCAGAGGGCCCGAACTTCGTCCATGAAGACCCCGCGGGACTGTTCTTCATAGCGTACGAGGATATCTTCAATCTCTTTCACTCGAGACGGCTGGACTATAACTTGGTCCGCCTATACGCGCTCAATGCTCAGCTGCAGATCCAGCGACAGTTACCCCCGTACGTTCTGGTAGCGAATCCCTACTACATGCGTGATAGCCAGCTGGAGGAAGGATCAAGTACACGGACCAAGACATTGAAGTACCTCGAGAGCTTCATGTTGAGAAACAGTGAGAAGAGGGACATTCTTTTGCCTGTCTTTCCCGAGTAAGTACACATCCGCTCGTGGCCGTCGTAGCTAATGTTTTTTTTCTATATTTCATCCATTGCTTATCCTTATTTCAATTGCATGTGTTGAGCAAGGACACATACTGCACACTCATCGTGCTTTGCCCAAAGTGGTCACTTGCCCAGTATTTCGACTCGTCGAATATGACGAAGAGGAAAGACTACACCAGGATAAGGGGTGTTCTCGATGAGGCTATCAATGGCTACGCCCAAAATGGAGGGACCTTCGAAAAGAAACAAGAATGTATCAGGCCGGCTACTGGCAAATACGGGTTCAGGCACGTGGCCGAGTTCCCCTGAATCAAGCAGCCGGCTTGGAGCACGAAGGAGGCCTTCTATGCCCTCCATCACCTCAAAGGGATTGTCCGCGATGCAAATAATTTGAATCAGCCTGCTAAACTCCGAGAATGGTCCAACAAAATGGCGGGGGAAATCTCACAGGACGATCTTATTGAAGATTTTCATCGCATCAAAGTCAAGTTGTCGGAGATAATCATTGAAGATGTCAACAAAAAGGGGGGGTCCTTAAACAATTCCATAGGGTTATGCCAGAGGGATACCCAGGAACACCTAGAGCGGCAGGTTGATCGTAGGACGTGGATGGCGAAAGACTTATATAAGCCGTTTCCGACGCCGCTCACCTTGCTCCCGCCGCAGAAGAGGTCTCATTGATCGAGGTGTGCCTAGCTACTATTAGTTTGTTTAACAAAATTTGCTTAATTAGCTCTAAACTTAGGCCTAGCTTTATGCTTAGTTAGCTTGAACTTGTGTGATATCGATGTTGTATATCTTTGATGTTTATTTTTGTTTCCTTGCTCTACTTTTTGTGAACATATATGCCTTAGCTGTTTTTGCATTACTTACTAATATGCCTTGTGTCTATCTATATAGATGACGTACTACGTGGTGTTCGAGGGTCGGGTTCCAGGAGTCTATGACGAGTGGAAGGATTGTAAAGCACAGGTGCACAAGTTCAGCGGCAACTGCTATAAAGGATACGAGACTAGACACGAGGCGGTTGTCAAGTGGAGGGACCACCAGTCGAAACAGAAGAACAAGATGAAGACCTCCATCGTGCTACCGCTCTTGCTCACCATCGCCGTCGTGCTTGTAGTCTATTTCATCTTAGCTTAGGCATTTGTAACTTGACATCATCGAGTAACTATGTGGTGACAATTGTTCGATAATGTTTGACTAACTTTGAACCAAATTCGATACTTTGCACTATGTATCACTATTGTAAGTAATGTGTGACTTATATCTTTGTCAAATATCACTGTTTCTGTTATATATTGTCAAATATCACTGTTGTGTATTCAAACTGTATAATTCATGTAATATACATGTATTTATACCAGAAACAAATTAAATTTCGAAATACTGCATTCGTTTCTGTGGCGCACCTATAACAATTTCTGTGGCGCATCCCCTCTTGGTGCGCCACAGAATCTACTATTTCTGTGGCGCAGGTTATGGGTACGCCATAGAATTTACCCCTTCTGTGGCGCAGGTTGTGGGTGCGCCATAGAATCATGTATTTCTGTGGCGCACGTGCTGGGTGCGCCACAGAAAATATTTTAATGGCGTGTATTCTGTGGCGCACCCCTGTGACCCCGTGGTGCGCCACAGAATCAATATTTGGTGCGCCACAGATGACCCTTTCTGTACTAGTGTTAGGCTCATCTTTCGTCAACTCTTTGATGTAAGGGTATGTCGGACTAACTTCTCCCTCTTATTCCTCTTCATCATTCCTATCCACTGGCAGAGGGGTTTTGGGATCTCCTTCTTCCTCAGTATCCGAGTTTCCAGTCAGTTTTGCCATGAGTACTTCATGGAAGGTCCCTTACATGGATTTGCCCTTTCTTTTGAAAGCGTCCTCATCTTCACCTCCTGAATCTATGTCAGATCCACGTTACAACTCTACCCTTGCTTCTATAGCAGTTAACACAGAGTCGGCTTCCGAATTCGTCGCCTGATTGGCGGATGTCGGATCTTCCACTTTTTCTATGGATCTTGCTTTCCTGCTTATTCCACGGGATTATCTTCTTCCGTGTTTTCAGCAATCTCGGACTGCACCATGCCAATGAAGTGAGATCTGATTGCGGGCATCTTCGAAGAGGCAGCAAATTCAGAAGTGTTTTGGCGATATGCGGCTATGTGAGCTTGATCCGCCTCTTCATGAGAATAAAGCAAATCTGAGCAAAGTCTGGTATTGTAGCCTTCATCAATTGGGTATAGGGCGGGTGGGATAAATTTACTTCCACCACAGAATCCCATTTCTTCTGCTGTTAATCCGATGAAAATATTAGTAGATCCAATCGGTAAAACGCAGGCACTTACCAGATGATTCCGTGCTGGCATTACGATCTATTGTCAAGGAAGCGTACGACGTCTCCGTTGAATTCCAGGCTTCCGACAGTTATTGTACTACCGATTCCCCCCGAGTATTCCCGCTCGGAATGTAACTCCCGAATTTGCAGGCCCCACGGTGGTCGCCAACTGTCGAGACATCGTAGTAAGGTTCATGGACGGGAGTGCCATAAGCCTACTGGTAGAACCACGGGGGAAACGTGGAAGTACTATAAACAAGAACACCGAGTTTACCCAGGTTAGGTACGTCGCAATGGCGGCGTTCCTACTCCTGCAATCTCACTAAATCACGGCTGAAGCCTGATGTATACAAAGTACAGTTGTGAGTATGGTTTCGCTAACTCGGCGATGATCAACTTCTCGGCGAGGTGGCTTCTAGCTGAGTTGAGATTCGTTGTTGTTCTTTTCTCCCGTCCGGCTTTATATAGATAGCCGGACTAGGGCTTACAGGAAAGAAACCTAAAAGACTACGGTAAGTGTCTTGTCTTGCAAAGTGAGGCATCCGGTTTCTTCTCCAAGACGTACCACGATCGGGTCGTAGTCCGGTTTATTCTAGAATCCGGCTTCCTGCGCGTCAGCTTACTGGGCCGCCCAATGGACTCTTTTCCATTACCTGCGAGCCACCTTGGTAATCCGGTCTTTGGCCAATGTCAGATATACCCCTAATTGGCATATATCTGACAACCCCCCTTTTTTTAGAAACACAGTACAAACACAAGCGATCATATACACGTGCATACACTCACCCCTATGAACGCACATACGCACACCCTACCCCTATGAGCATCTCTGAGAGACTAAGTCGGCGGATCTTGAGATTGACGAAGTCACCATAGGCGTCTCGCTGTCGACGGAACGTCGCCTCCCACTGAAAGAATATTCCGCTTAAATGCAACACACAGTGTCAAACCTGGGGTTTGAACTCTGGTGGGCTGGGGGTACAACTCCCTTTGTATCCAATTGTAAGACATTTTAGTTTTTCTATTTTATTCGATACGTGTATCTATATATGTTTTTGTGCAAGATTCATGTGAACCTTGTACTAAAACATGTCTAAGTACATATGAGATAATGAAGGCTAAAAGTTATTACATTTTGATATAGAAGGAGTAGGTCCATACCACGACATGGTCGTTAAGCCGCACACACAAGAGATCCTTTTTGTTTGAGAACTATTTTTTTGTTTTTTGAGAATGCGGATGTGTTTTTGGGGTGCGATTAGGGAAAGGTCGGCCTCTCCTAACCTCCTGAGAGGGAAAGGGGAGCCACCGCCATGTGCACCAAGTGTCACGCCCAGAGAATTTTGGTGGGTTTTTCCTTTCCCGCCGGACGGAGAATGACACACATTTCTTTTTAGATTCGTTTTTTCAAAATAAAATAACTCCAGAACCGTATTTCGAAATTACAAACCGTTTTCATATTTAGGATCCTCGGGTTGAGATCTACAAAACTAGATCCCATGTTGATAGGTTTCGAGAAAAAAAATTCGGACTTTGTACACCCTGTTGTTCATACTTTATATTTCGGTAGCACGCGCGCGTGTGTACACCATGTAACAGCAATGCTCGGCTTCGTCTCGCTATATTTTTAACGGCTCGGCTTCGCCTCGATAACCATTAATAAAGATCTTGAAGGGGGTACATAGGTCGTTGTGCGCATTGGTCGAAGCGTGCATTGGTCGTAGTGCGTGCTACGGCTCGGCGTTGCCTCGTAATACTGCTCGGCTTCGCCTCGAACAAAACGCCTACGGCGTTCATCTAAAAAGTACACACGTGTTGTATCTAAAAAGTATAAAAAAATAGTTACTAAAACTATACAAACGTTGTTTCTAAAAATATACATATTGTATGTGAAAGTATAAAAAAATTGCTACTGAAATGTATACAATCGTTGCTCTAAAAGTATACATGTTATATGTGAAAGTATAAAAAAATGTTACTGAAAGTATACAAAAATTGTTCTGGAAAGTATACGCACGATGTACCTGGGTGTACATCCGCCTGGGTGTACACATCCGCCTGGGCGTACAACCGCCTGTGTGTACGCCGGCCCTTCACTAGATGTACACCTGTCTGGGTGTATAAACTCCTGGATGTACATCCGCATGGGTGTACATCCGCTGTAACTGGGTGTACAACCATCTGGGTGACGAAGGGATGTATCCTAGGCCTGTCGGGTAAGCATACCCGGTCTCAGGCCCAAGGCCCAAGCTCCAACGGAGGCGCCATGGACTATTCTAGAAGGCCCAATCAAAGCCCACCCGCAAAGCCTTGCGTGTTAAGAAAGGAAACCTGTAACCGACGTAGGGTTAGGGTTTGTATCCCCCCGGGTACGGTTTGAGACCTAGCGCTATCTATATAAAGCTAGGAGAACCCCCGGGGGGAGGACCAAGCAATACCGCACCATATAAACCTTGAGATCGAGATCGTACTCTCGACTTGAGCATCCCCCATTGTAACCAATCTACTCGTTAATACAGATCGACAGAGGCAGGAGTAAGGGTTTTACCTCTACGAGGGCCCCGAACCTGGGTAAATCATGCCCCCTGTTTAGCCGACGATTGTCACCAGCGCCCACAGGTTCTCCTAATCGAAACTCTATGGGTTCACCCGAGGGACTTGTTGAGATGCATATTCGACAATTGGCGCCGTCTGTGCGAACGGCGGGCGCTGGATCTCCGGCATCTTCGATCTCATCGACAACCAACTCACGCTGGAACCCCACGACTTCGACTCCGACCAATCCTATCCGAATCGGATCAGTCATCGTCACCCCCACTCGCCGGAATCACGACCGGTGTTTAGCGACCTGGAGAAGAGTATCACCCTAACGTTTGGGAGCTTCCAGTTCTACACCAACAAGGACGGAATCCTTCACTTCCCCGAGCAAACCAATCTCGAAGGATCAAGATCTTGGTCAACCTCTAGCCCAGAAGCTGTCGATTCACGACCCCGCTATGCGGATCGCGACTTGGCGAAAAGCGGCGAATCTGTCCGCCTCAACACCATCAACTTCTATACCCTCTCCACAGAGGAACCTTCTCGGGTCAGGAAAGCCTGCTTAACTACGCCTAGGACCCACGAGCCATATCTAGCTCAGGTCTGCATAGCAGGATCAGGAGACCCACCCGAAGAAACTGAGAACAGCGCAAGGGAACGCGCTGCCATCGGCATCTCACGAGCTGCTTGGGATCGGGCAAAGGAGGCCATCCACAGAAGCAAACCACTTGAACCCGAAGCTCCTCACGAGGACATGACCGCCTACCACTACCATCTAGTGAGAGCGGTTACTGCAATAAAAGAAGCTCAGAAAGATCTACCGAGCGAAAGAGATTAGCGGATGAGTCAAGCCAGCGCCGAGCCGCGCTATCCTTGACACCTTCTGTTGGGAACCGTCCTGCGAGAAAAGGATACGCCTCCAAAACCGCGACCATGGATGGCGAGTCCCTGAGCGGGATCAGCAAATCAGTCGGACCTTCCCTTATGCATGTCGACGAGGACGAAAACGTCCATCCGCAAACTCCCGCAGCCGCGGTACTGGCCGCAGCCACCTACATGCAGATAAATCAACCAGGGGAAAATAATCCCCGTGCAGAACAATACAAGCAAGTTCAGAAAGGATTGGGCATGGCAGCCGCAAAACTCGCCTCCTACGATCGCAGGAAAGCAGCCGCGCAGAAGGACAAGGAAGCACCCCGCGGACGCAGGAGCACATCGCCTAGCAAGGAAAAATTGCCTCATCGCGCACAAGGAAAAGAAGCCCGATGACGCGGAGATAGCCTGAGTGGCAGCGACCGTAGCCGCAGCCCGCGAAGAGGTCGAGATCGCAGCCCGCGAAGAGATCGAGACCGCAGCCCGCGGAGGGATCAAGACCGCAGCCCGCGGCGACACAGCAGCCGCTCGCGGCACCGCAGCAAGGAGCCGAGGGGAGACGTCAATCGCGACGAACCCGGGTACAATGCGTGATCAGACATCGCTCAGTGCAAGGTTGATAAAGGTCGAGCGGCCAGGAACCGCGCGGGTTCCCCATCTACATCCTCCGACGACGAGGTCTGCGGAGCCTTATGTTTCGCTCGCAGCATCCGCGAGGCACCGCTACCCAAGAGGTTTAAGCTCTCCACGGAGGTGCAGAAATACGATGGTTCGCAAGAACCACAAGGTTGGTTGTCAGATTACCTCACGGCAGTAAAATGCCAACGTGGGAACAAAAACACGGCTATGCAGTACCTTAACCTACATCTCGTAGGCGCTGCGCGCAGCTGGCTCAAAGGGAGACCGAGGGCATGCTACAGTTCATGGGACGATCTAAGCCTCGATTTCTGCAAGAATTTCCAAGCAACATACAAAAGACCAGCGACCATCGAGGAGCTACGAGCTTGCAAGCAGAAAAGTGGCGAATATACTCGCGACTATATTCAGCGATGGACCACACTCAGGAATACAGCGGGAAACATATCAGAGGACGTTGCAGTTGAAGCATTCGCCAAAGGAGCCTGGCGAACCTCCTTCAGGGAAGAACTGGGACGGGCTGCACCCAAAACCATGGGAGAGCTGATGGCCATAGCCGACAGATGGGCCAACGGCGAGGACGCGGTGCGTAATGAGAAAGCCTCATCACCAGCACGAGAAGACGATCGTCATGGTCGAAAGAAAAGGAGAAAGCATTACGACCGCGATGATCGAGAAGAACTGGTGGCAGCGGAGTTCACAAGAAATCGCGACAGCGGATATCGCGGAAATCGTGAGTGGAAGCCAAAGCCAGAGGACAAAACCCCCGAGGAGGATCTCGATGGTTACTGCACGCTACATCTATTTACAGATAAGCGCACCGGCAAAACTCAGGCAACAGACCTTCTCAAGGATTGCCAAAAGTTCCTTGACATCCACGAGGCCTTCTCGAAGAAAAATAGAGCAGCAGTCAATCAAGGCTACCCGCAGCTCCCTGGAGGAGGAGCCCAAGGATTTCACCCGCCGCAAGTCCTGCCCCCAGCAGGAAACCAAAACACGGTGCTAGCAGCGCTACCAGCGCCACCCGCCCCAAACCAGGGAGCCAATGGATATCCAAATCCAGCAGGACTCCTAGGGATGATACAGAAAGTTTACCCGTCCCGCAGGGCCCAGAAAACAAACACTCGACATGTATTTATGGCTGTCCAGGCACCACCATCCCAACCCGAGTATTTGAAGAAGGTCGATCAGCCGATAATTTTCTCCAAGGAAAACCATTCCCCAAGAGTCTATCGACCAGGGCATGCCGCACTCGTCATCTAGGCGCAAATAGGCAACTATGAACTCGCCCGAGTATTCATGGACAGAGATAGTGGGATTAACATAATTTACGCGGACACACTCCGCAGAATGAACAGGAACCTGGACGGACTCGCGCAATCAGAGACATCCTTTCATGGGATAGTACCAGGGAAGGCAGTCCGCCCACTCGGAACAATAAACTTGGAGGTAGTGCTCGGCAACCGAAGCAATTACAGACGAGAATTTCTCGACTTTGAAGTAGTCGACTGGCCCTCACAGTACCACGCCATTCTTGGCCGAACAACGTTCGCCAGATTCATGGCAGTACCACACTATGCATACCTGAAGCTCAGGCTGCCTGGGGAACATGGTACCATCACCATCGACGTCGATTTCCAAAAATCCAATAAATGCGACATCGAGTTCAACGAGATCGCCAAATCCTTCGGGGTGCAGGAAGAACTGGAAGAGATAGCAAAAACCACGGATCACTCTGTGATGCCTCTCACCAAGAAGAACGCCCGAGAGCTCGAGTTCAGCGCAAACAACGGCACTCGAAAACATCAGGTGCACCCGACCGAATCCACAAAAACGGCGATGGTGTCCACCACCCTCTCGCCAGCATAGGAAGGTGCACTCGTCGAGCTCCTCCGCGAGTACTGGGAAATTTTCGCATTGCAGCCTTCAGATATGCCAGGGATATCCAGGGAGTTCACCGAGCACTCACTCGAAGTTTTTAAAGACGCCAAGCCTCTCAAACAGACAACCCGACGGTCAGGCTGTAAGTGGGCAAGCCCACGGCTGCCCACCAGCGAGCCACCTGTGTCCAGATAAGTTAAACGGTTGGTCCACTTTTGCCCATTTATTTTTGCCATGTTAAGCGGCACCCACAGTGCCCACTTATACCCACCTAAACTAATTCTGCAGTAGCCAAGGTGTGCGCGACGATGGCAGCTGAACCAAACGGTGTGCGCGACGATTCTCCAGCACCTCCCGCCCGGCCGCCACGGACCGCGCCACCCACCGCAGCGCCGGGACGCCGCACGAGCGCATGCTCTTTGTTGGCTTGGCGTATGCCGCAGAAGCCGGCTGCTCCGCGAGGGCGAGCGCGAACTCGAGGCTGGACTTGGCCGCCGTGGAGTCCGCGGGCGACAGCGGCGGCTGCGTGAGGCCCCTCCTCCACGCCGCTCAGGCAGAACACGCACTCCACCGTCGCCTCTGCTTCCCCGTCCTGCTTGCTCCTCCTTCGTACAGCGACACCGGAAGCTCGTGGTCCCGCTGCTCGGTCGCCGCCCACCTGCCGCCCTTCCGCCCCCGCGCCAGGTCCGCGTGCATGAACGGCGACCCGGCCGGCCACGCGAAGTGCGTGCGCGCCAGCGCGCCCACCCCGCGCACCTCCGCGCGGATGGCCACGGCGGCCAGGAGCACCGCGAGCGGCGGGAGCACGACGGCGAACAGAAGCGTGCACACGCACCGCCGCGCGGACGGCCACGGCGGCCAGGAGCACCGCGAGCGGCGGGAGCACGGCGGCGAACAGAAGCGTGCACACGCTCGCCATGGCCTATCTCTCTGCTCCACTCTCTTCTTTGGTTGTTTGGTCACGCACCGGGACATGGAGCGTCGTTTTGACTATGGATGGAGCTCAGCTTCTAGGTGACATAGCCACGAGAGAAGCAGAGGGCGGTCTGGCGGCGGTAGCGAACGCGCCACGGCCTTCCGTCTCTTTGTTTTCATTGTCCATGGATGTCCACTTAACGAAAAGAAGTGGGATGGGTTAGCGGCGCCGTGGTCAGCCCGTGCCCACTTTCAGGCCTACCCGACGGTTTTCAGAGCCAAAGCAAAAAGCACTTGTAGAAGAAGTAAACAGGTTACTCGCAGCAAAATTCATCCGCGAGATAAAGATCTCCACCTGGTTAGCAAACCCGGTGCTAGTCCCAAAGAAAAATACTGACATCCTTCGCGTATGCATCGACTACACGTCGTTGAATAAGCATTGCCCCAAGGATAACTTTCCCTTACCATGGATCGACCAGATCGTGGACTCCACAGCAGGCTGCCAGCGCCTCTCCTTCTTGGACGCCTACTCGGGATATAATCAGACCAGGATGAAAAAGGAGGACGAGGAGAAGACAACATTTATCACACCCCGTGGTGTTTACTGCTACACAACAATGCCCTTTGGGCTAAAGAACGCACACGCAACATATCAGCGCTGCATGCAAAAAATGCCTCGCCAAGCTCATTGGCAAGAACGTACAAGTGTACGTTGACGACATCGTCATCAAGACTCGAGTAGAGGATACGCTCCTCGACGACATCAGAGAAACATTCGATGCGCTGAACGCATACCGAATCAAGCTCAATCCGACCAAATGCATCTTTGGTGTCCCTGCTGGACAACTTCTCGGGTACATGGTCTCTGCTCGAGGAATTGAAGCCAACCCGGAAAAAATCCAAGCGATCCTGACAATGAAGGAACCAACTAATCTCCGTGGCGTACATCAGCTCGCAGGACGACTAGCCGCTCTAAGCAGATTCATTGCGAGGCTGAGTGAGCAAGCATTGCCTTTCTAGAAGCTACTAAAGAAAACAGATAAGTTCGAATGGACACTCGAAGCACAGAAAGCATTCGCGGACCTCAAGCGAGCATTGTAGAGTAGGCGTGTCCTGGCAACACCACAAGAACATGAGGCATTGTATCTGTACCTAGCCGCAACAAATCAAGTCATCAGCACAGCAATCGTGGTCGAGCGGCCGGAAGACGGCAAGGCGTATGACATCCAAAGGCCAATATGTTATATCAGCGAGGTGCTTTCGCCCTGCAAACAACGATATCCCCATTATCAGAAGCTCGCGTACGGTGTGGTGCTCACAGCTCGAAAACTCAAGCACTACTTCCAGGAACACACCGTCACGGTGGTAAACGACGCATCACTGGGTACTATCATGAATAACCCAATGGCATCCGGAAGAATTGCAAAGTGGAGCATCGAGCTCGGCGCCTGGGACATCATATATGCGGGACGCAAATCTATCAAAGCACAAGTACTCGTGGAATTTTTGAGCGAGTGGACAGAACTACAAACGCCAGGCCCTCCAGAGTATTCGAGCAACTGGATAATGTACTTCGACGGGTCGAAGAGAATGAAGGAGCTGGAGCCGGGGTCGTACTGATATCCCCCAGAGGCGACAAGTTGCACTACGTCCTGCGATTGGACTTCTCACCCGACGACCCAGCATCAAACAATGACGCAGAGTACGAGGCTCTCCTCCATGGCACGAAGATGGCGATCGCCTGTGGAGCCACCCGACTGATGATCTATGGAGATTCAAACCTCATCGTACAACAGACAATGAAAGAATGTGACGCCATTGCAGAAAACATGGTCGCTTATCGGGATATGTACAACCTACTCGAAGGAAGTTTCAAAGGGTGCGAACTAAAGCACATTGCACGATCTAGCAACGAAGAAGCAGATAAATTGGCGAACATGGGTTCTACCAACACACCCATACTGCCCAGAATATACTTCGAGAGGATGATCAAGCGCTCAGTCAAGGTCAAGAAGTCAGCAGAAGCACCCGCAGCGTTGGAAACAAAGGACAACCCACAAACTGCTATGATTAAGCTCAGCCACAACATTTCAAGGCAAGTTATTTTGGTCGAACCAGTCTGGATGCAGAAATACCTCGACTACTTGTCCAACAAGCACCTCCTAGCAGATATTCGCAAGGCTCGACAGATAGTACGACGCAACAAAGCTTTTCGAGTGATCAATGGAGAGCTATACAAACAGAGCATATCATGAATATTGCAGAGATGCATAGCACCCGAGGACGGTATGGAACTACTGCGGGGTATACACCAAGGAGATTGCGGACACCATGCTAGCTGGAAGGCGATCATGGGTAAAGCTTTTTGAGCAGGATTCTACTGACTCACAACGGCCAGGGACGCAAAGGACCTAGTCGACAACTGCAACGCATGCCAAAGATTCGCGCCCAAGCCGCACGCCCCTGCCACTGAACTTCACATGATCTCAATCGCCTGGCCCTTTGCACAATGGGGGCTAGACATGGTAGGGCCACTGCGAAAGTCAACACCCGGGGGATACACGCACTTGCTCGTTGCAGTCGACAAATTTACGAAATGGATCGAAGCCATGCCAGTCACCTCGGCCAGCGCCCAATGCGCTGTAAAATTCCTTGACTCCATCGTGTGCAGATTTGGGATACCACACAACATCATCACCGATAATGGAAGCAATTTCACAGCAAAGGAAACACAGCAGTTCTGCGAGGAAAAGGGAATCACCCTCAGCTTCGCCTCAGTGGCTCATCCGCAACCCAACGGTCAAGTCGAGCGATCCAACGGATTGGTCTCAGCTGGAATAAAGAAACGACTACTCAATCGTCTGCACCCAGCAGCAAGACACTGGGCAGAGGAATTACCATCAGTGTTGTGGAGCCTTCGCACAACACCAAATCGGTCAACAAACTACACGCCATTTTTCATGCTCTATGGAGCCGAAGCCGTCCTACCCGAAGATGTCAAATTCAGAGTACCCCGAGTCGACGCATACAACGAAGAAACCTCGAACAAGGCACTCGCAGAAGACATGGACGCACTCGATGAAATTCGCGACATCGCACTCGCATGATCGGCGGTATACCAGCAATCACTGCGCAATTACCACAGTCGTCGCATACGCCACAGATCCTTCGTGGTAGGCGAACTGGTGTTGCGGCTCAAGCAAAAAGAAGGACACAAACTAGAGCAACCATGGGAAGGACCCTTCATCATACATGAAGTTATCCCAGGTGGCGCCTATCGACTGAAGAACCCCGAGACCGGTGGCATCTACTCCAATCCATGGAATGTTGCGCATCTCCGCGAATTCTATCCTTAGGATCATTCTATTCGCGAAAATAAGGCTATACTAGCCATCTTGTAGCTCGAGGAAAATACATGGCTTCTCAGTCATATCAATAAAAACACATGGTTTTCAACCATAGCTACTCGTGTATTCTTATTTTTACATGCTCAATACAGGTATACACCCCAAACGTACGGGGACTATGCCTAACTAAGCATTACAAGGAAAATTACAAATACAAGGTACAAACAAGGTTCACACCTTATAAAACACCGTATAAAACCTCAAGTGAATATACAATGTAACAGGATATCTACATCCTACGACTATAATTAATGAGGAGCAACCCTCTCAGTCAGCTTGTGTTCAATCTCTTCAGAAGTCAGTCGAATGATCTCCTCGGCCGCAGGTTTCACGACTTCATAATGAGGGATCATATCGACTGGAGCATTGGGGAGCCTGGCCACGGATCTAAAATTTACTTCAGGATGCCATAACCGAACAAAAGCGAGCGCCACTTCTCCACCGCAGATGAGCTGCTGACGAACACACTGGCGAACTTCACCAACTCGGCCAAAAAGTCTTAGCAGGTCGCTTAACTTCTCTGGAACAATACCCAGCAAGTAGAACGTTCGATGCACCCGAAGACAAGGCTTCGTGACAAGAATCCACAAGCAGCCTCGCCTGGCCAGCCCGGTACTTCAAAGTAGCAAGAACAAAGCCGCGGCTGCGGCCAGACCAAAAGTTGTTCGCATGCGGCTTTGAGCTACTCGCCTCATGAATAATGTGGTGGTCTACCCAATGAGTTTCACAAGGAGCGTTGGGCTCAACAACTGCGAAAAACAGCGTGGAAGGTTAAAAAGGCGAAGAGAAGGAAAAATAGCAAAGTGCTAGGGGGCTAGCATGCTTACAAAGCATATCCTTGGTAACAACAACTAACTCCTCCATCACGAACTGTTCACGCTCAGCCGCAACCTTTTGTTTTGATCTAGCTACATCAGCCACTCCACGTAAAGCTTTCAGCTTGCACTCACCATCCGCGACACGATCACGGAGCCCAGCAAAGGTACCAACAGCAGCAACAAGGGGATCTACTCGTGCAGCAGATCCACCCGAAGGCTCCACGACATCACCGATTACCTGGAAGGAGATAAGAAAAGTTAAGAAAGAATTCAAGACACCCCACTCAAGAAATAAACCGCCTATTCGACAGGTGCTCGGGGCTACTCCCATCGGAAGGAACTCATAACAATCAATCGCAAGGAATCACATCTCAGATATCAAAAGAACATTTCGATTAAAGGCAGAATAGGGAATACATCCGAAGGTTCATTACATCAGAAGAGCAAACTAAATAAAGTCTATCCTATGGAACTGCAGAAGTGCTGCCACTTGCGACAGGTTGCCCCTTGCGACTAGCACGAGCAATCAAGTCGGATAGCTTCTGAGCAAGGACTCCAGCCGGATCGCCGAAAGGACGAAGCACTACCTTTTTGCCTGTGGTAGCATCCACGGGAAGTTTCGAGTACGCCTCATCCAAGCCTGTGACTCCATGCGCCAACGCGAACTGGATGGCAGTCTTCGCCCCGCACTCAGACTATGCGACCGAGTAGGTCTGAAGGAGATCATCCTCCAGGAAAACCTTCAGGAGACCATCCAGCGTGGGCGGAACCGCGACATCAACCAGAAGACGCTCGTGGAATTGCGTCAACACTCGAATGGCATCACCAACGAGGGAGCAGATCCTACTCGCGTGCCTCTGAAGCTGAGCGCAAGAATCCGTCAGGGCGTCCACCCGTTGAACCCCGGGCAGCTCCAGCGCAACGCCAAGGACATCTGCAAAGAGACGTCATTAAACTCAAAAAGGCGACCGATCTAATCGCAGCGCAACAGGAATTGTAGTGAGACTTACCAGCGAATTTCTGAGCCAGAGGACGAATGAAGCCAACAAGATCATTGTCATGTTTGGTGCCAGCCTCCTCCAGTCGCTTCAGAGCGTCTTGGACCTCAGCGAGCTTTCCCTCGAAGTCAGTCGAATACTTGCGAGAGGATTCAAGTTCCTTTCAAGCAGCCTCCAACTCAGCCTCAAGGGTGTTCACCCGAGTAATAGCATCAATCTTCTCGTCCTTCAGAAGATCGACTTGGGCTACACAGCAACAAATTTCAGCCTAAAGGAATTCGCACGATCAGAAAGAATAAGTAGAAGGAATGAGTCAATTTACCTTGGAGAACTTGGCCATCCGCGACGAGTCGATCACGATCCGCCCGAAGGGTTACGCAATCTGCCTCAGCCAAAATTAAGCGGCGACCAATGGTTGCGAGAGAGTCAAGTAGAGACTGCAAAACAAGAAGATGAAGAAGAAAGAGAAAGTGGAGGGAAATTGAGCCTATTCACGACTGTAAACAGTCGAGTTAGCCTCGGGGGCTACTCCCATCGGGAGAACTGCCCGTGCACCCGGTAAAATCAAGAAAGGAAAGAAGTTTAAGTTCTTGAGCCTGTAGCCAATCGCAAGCGATTGACCACAGCCTCGGGGGCTACTCCCATCGGGAGCACTACCGTGCACCTGATAAAAACCATAAATGAACGAAGTACAGAATGCAAGGAAAATGGTAAAGTTTACCTGTCCCTAGGCAATACACAGAGGATCAGCCGAGCTACCAGACACTTCTTTCGAAACCGAGGCTCCACCCGCAAAGCTAGGCAGCTTATAATCCGTAGCCACAGCTGTTGGGGCTGGGCTCGGCGAGTTCTGGACGGCCTTAGCAATTGGGGTTTCACCCACAATAGCATCATTCCTCTTCGCGGGAGGAATAGAAGAAGCGAACCGGCCGGGGCTGATGGACTGAAGCCTGTCATGAAAGAAACAACAACATAAGGAAGAGTGAGAAGAAAATTTTCGACTAGAGCAAAGAAGGAAAGAAAAACTTACTCATCATCGTCGTCGTCATCCAGCATATCCGCATTCCAGGCGGTGTGGATCTTCGACTTGGGAGCGAGAGGAGCACGCACACTCAGTGGGGTCACGATGAGAGGCTCTTTCTCAGATCCTCCACCCAAGGAATTATCCTTGGAAGTGGCTTCATCGTCTCCCGCCCTGCGGCGCTTGCGGCGGTGGAGATCGCTACTCGACTCTTCCACGTCATCCGAAGAGCCGTGCTCAGAACTCGAATCGGTGTCGGCAACGCTAGTGTCAATGGGAACCTCCAGGTTGCTTGCCAACAAGTCCGAGGCTTCTTCACCAGAAACTGGCGGGTAGCAGGTTGCTACCTCTAGACTCTATAGAAGGAAAACAAGAAGACAAGAAGAAGAAACTCAGTCGACAAACTTTCGAACAAAGAAAAAAAAAGTTAAGACAGAAAAAGAATTGAACTTACTTCAGATGGAGGAGGTCTCGAAGTTTCGAATGCTGCGATAGGGCAGACAGGGAAGGTCTCGCCCACTTTCAGCTTGGTGATGGCCGCAATTTTCTTCTCGAATTCAGCATTCGAAAATTCTTCTCGGCTCACACGGCTGGGGTCTTCGACGCCCTGGTACTCCCACATGGTGGAGGGCCTCTCTTGCAGAGGTTGAATCCCGCGCTTGAGGAACACATTCGCCAGATGCAAGCCGTTCAGCGCAACCCCTGCGGTTTGGTCACGGAGGGCTGCCACCTTGGCGAGTAGCGGGGCGACGATTCGGCTCTCTTCGGCTGAGAGCCTGTGCGCCCAGGACTTCCGCCGCTTCAAGACAGTGAACGGTGGAATTCATGAGCTCCACCCGCGCTGTTATCGACGACGTAGAACCACTTCTTCCTCCACCCTTGCGCGGAGTCGATGAGGTGCATTTCGAAGTACGAGCTATCCGACTTCGCCTGGATTCTGAAGCCGCCAGTGCGCAGTGTCTCTCCAAGCTCGGTCTCTACCCGCGATTTCTCGCGGAAGGCCCGCACCTTGAACAGGGCTTTCCAAAGGCCCCAGTGCGGAAGGATGCCCAGGAAGCACTCGCAAAGAACGATGAAGCACGAGATGTGCCGCACCGCATTTGGAGGCAGATCGTGGAGCTGTATGCCGTAGAGATACAACAAAGCAACAAAGAAAGGATGGAGGGGGAGTGAGAGCCGGCGCGAGACGTGATCCGCAAAGATCACGCGCTCGTTCGCGTGAGGGTTTGGTACCTCTTCTTTTTTGCCGAGGCGAACTCGGGGGCAGCAACCCCTCCCTCTGCATCTACTTGATGCTTTTGTTCGTCGTATTGGCAGAGCGCCAGTCGCCTGAGCGCGGAGCGGGTGGCCCGGGAGCATCTTCTGGCGCTTTCGAGGATGAAACAGCTGCGCTGCGTTTCTTTCCTCCCGCCATGGAAACTGGTGCGAGCTTGTAGAGAAAGAGAGGAGCGCGAGGAAGAAGAAGGTGAGGAAGTGAATAATCGGGAAGTTTTTTACTTTCCACCTAAGGGCCGTATATATACACAGGGCCACTCGATCTCAGTCGTTCATCGAGCAATGGCACCCATCACGGCTGCCACGCGTGAAGCGGAAACGAGGAGGCGGTGAAAACTGTTTCGTGCCACGATCTTAACGGGAGATCGTGCATATTTACTGCACACGGTTCGCAGAAAAAACGGAAACGACGTCTCGTTTCCTGTCAAAAGACTGACAAGATGGGCCAGCGTGCCCTGTTTTCACTCTGTCACGTCCCATCGGGAGGAGTCAGAGCAAAGTGCGTAATGACGTCATTGCGTGTGTCATCAAACCCGAGAAGTTTCTCGGGTAGGATCCTAAACACGAAATTTCTTTCGTATGGACACATCAAGACGCGAAAACTCTTTCGCATAAATTCCAAAACAAGAAATTTCTTTCGTTTGGACACATCAAGACGCGAACACGCTTTCGCATAAACTCCATAACACGAAATTTCTTTCGTTTGGACATCTCAAGACGCGGAAACTCTTTCGCATGAACTCCTTAACACGAAATTTCTTTCGTTTGGCTACCTGAAGACGCGAAAAAACTCTTTCGCCTAAATTCCAAACAAGGAAAATTATTCACTCGCAAATTCGCGAGGAAATGTCCACGGATGAGCGGTCCCAACCACTCTAGCATACGATGCATACACATCTTTACCCTGGATTGTTCTGCCGACTAGGCACATCCGGATGCTGTATACTCTCAATACGAAGGTAAGACCCAAAAGATCTTTCTTGAGGGCCTGGAATCGCACTCAAGCTGCATCCTCCGGTAAATTTCCATGTCAACAACACGAAGAAAAATCCTAGCGGACGCGCCGGGTACCCTATTAGGTTAAGTTCGACTCGGTAAGACCTCCACGGCCCAGTCGCAACGATCACCTCGCCAGATTCGAGTCGGAGGTCTTGAATCTGTGTAGGCCAGAACTGTTTTTGCCCTAGAAGAAATTAATTGGCCCTGAGCTTTCGGGACAGCCAAGCAACTGAGCCAAATCCTTCTGCAAAAACAGCCAACACACAGGCACTTTTATTTTCTCGATACTCGAGTACAAGAAATGCATCGCATACAGGATACACATCCTCTTCAAACGATTGAAGCCACCAGTCGAAGAGAAATCAAGATAAGCTTTGAGCGTCCACCCGACAGATTCTCAGTCGAGTAAACGCTCGGAGGCTACTGACGAAGGGATGGATCCTAGGCCTGTCGGGTAAGCATACCCGGTCTCAGGCCCAAGGCCCAAGCTCCAACGGAGGCGCCATGGACTATTCTAGAAGGCCCAATCAAAGCCCACCGGCAAAGCCTTGCGGGTTAAGAAAGGAAACCTGTAACCGACGTAGGGTTAGGGTTTGTATCCCCCCGGGTACGGTTTGAGACCTAGCTATCTATATAAATCTAGGAGAACACCCGGGGGGGGGGGGGGGACCAAGCAATTCCGCACCACAAAAGCCTTGAGATCGAGATCGTACTCTCGACTTGAGCATCCCCCATTGTAACCGATCTACTCGTTAATACAGATCGACAGCGGCAGGAGTAAGGGTTTTACCTTTACGAGGGCCCCGAACCTGGGTAAATCGTGCCCCCTGTTTAGCCGACGATTGTCACCAGCGCCCACAGGTTCTCCTAATCGAAACCCTATGGGTTTGCCCGAGGGACTTGTTGAGATGCATATTCGAAACTGGGTGTACACCCGTGGTGCACGTGTGTGTACGTCAGCACATGCACTTGGGACGTACTTCGTTCACTGCACCTGGGCGTATATCCGTGTGTAACTGGGCGTACATCCGTGTTGATTCTGAGTGTACAAAAAAAAATTCTCGAAACATATCAACATGGGATCTAGTTTTGATGATCTCGACGCGAGGATCTCAAATATGAAAACGGTTTGTAATTTCGAAATACAGTTCAGGAGATATATCATTTTAAAAAACGGTATCACGAAATAAATGTGTTCACATCCCACCTCCCGTCCGTGCGTGCCACAGAGAAAATCCCCCCAAAACTCTGTGGTGGTGACACTTGTCACACATGCGGACACCCTGCGGAGGTTAGGAGGAAGGAGAGCGCAACAAGTGTCGCGTCCACAGCGCGTGCGGGGTGACCTTCCGGAAGGGAGACATCTATAATATCTAAATGGGAGCAACCCACTAAGGGCCTCTTTGATTCGTAGGATAGAAAAACTAATAGTAATATGAAACTTGTAGGATTGATATGGCATGGCTAAACGAATCCTATGAGAAGAGCAATTTGCTTTGATTATGTGAAGGAATTTTTCCATGAGGTTAGACCTCATGTTTGTTTCCTATATGATTTATACTACAAGATTCCTATAGGAATATTTCCTATAGGATATGATCCTATGGATCAAACAAGCAATATAGGAAAGTTTCCTATAGGATCTAATCCTACAAAAATCCTATGTCATTCCTATGAATCAAAGAGGCCCTAAGTCTATTTCTCTCAACATGCAAGGTGTACACATCATCGGCCATCCGATTGGTCCACGTCATCAACTCTATTCTCTTATTTATGTGTTCGCGTCCCTCCACATCGGCAGGTCCGCTCTCATCTTACGAGGGATTTCCAGCTTCTAGCGCCTGGAATTTCTCTTTGCAATAACTCATCACTTTTATTGTATCATTAATCATTGCATGTCACCATTTGTTCACCTTCCTACCACACGGCACCTTCCTCTCTTCTTAATGCGCATGAATCAATTGCCTCTTCTCACCTCCCCTCACTTGATTCACCTCTCCATCAGCCCAGTATTTCTTCTTCGTCCGTCCCTTCTTCTGTTTCATCCCCTCCCTGTTTTACCATCTCTCTTCTTCCCTTTGGCAACCGTTCTCAAGCCATGCATGCTGAGGTCATCCATGGAGTCATGTGGCAAATTAAGACGCCCATGGTCGATGGTGATCCTGCCGATTGGATTAATTATGCTCCGACCCCCGTCTTCAAAAGAAGATCTACTACTAGCCCTATATCTATCACATAGGCCGGAGTGTATTCTAATGTATAGATCTACCTGGAGTGCTTCCGATCTGTGAGGTCAATCTTCTTCTGACAATCATGTTATTGCAGGTAAAACTGCTCCTGCTGTTTTTTTCCTTTTCAATCATTGGTCGAATTCACTTCTATCAACGTGATAATCTGCATTCTGTGTTGTTGCCGCCACTGATTTGCTTGCAGGAGATACCCGATATGCTGGGTCACAGAGAAGAATGACTAACATGTGTATCTCGCTGTTTCAAAAACTTTAACGTGGTTGCCCTATGCTTATCTTTGAAGGTGGTTGTTTCTAGAACGGTGTTGATACCATTTTTCATTTACCTGGAAAGGGTGATGATGGGTCTGCCTTAATGGATGAGATCATATGTGATGTATGTGCAAATTTTTATCAAACCAAATTGTTATTGGGCACTTAGCAAAAGAGAAGCCTGATGCGTCTGTTTCCGTTTCTCATATGTGGGATGTGGCAAGTAAGATCAATTTTCGTTCTGTTTAAATCGCTCATTCAGTTTACCTCGGTCAGAATATTTGCTTATCGGTATCAAACCAGTACATTTTTATGGGGTTTAAGATTAGCCCCTTTGTACTTTGCTATCTCGAGAACAAATATATTTTATAATAATAAATACTACAAATTAAAGAGGTATAGTTTTTTTTTATCATATCTAGAAAATGTTCTTTTCTTTTCCTCTTGCTTTTACTAAATCTTGAAATGTACAGATCGTAAGTACGTATTGTTAGTGGAAGCATGCATATTTTTCTTGCTGTGCTTTCTTAAAGAAACATATATATTTTTTGTTTGGGATCATAAGAACAAATTTACAGTTACCTTTCGTATAGTGCAATTTTATCTTTCTATATTTTCTCAACTGCAGTACATATTTTTGTTTGGCATGCCTTTCTAACAATATTATTTGAGTTAATTTCTTTCAGATGCTCATAATTTAACATTGCATAAATAATTCCTTTGATTACTAATTCCAATGATTCTATGGTAAAACAAATATTTACACCCATTTGTGATCAAATGTTCCCGCAGCAACGCGCGGGGAATCATCTAGTTTTTCTAGTGATTTGGGTGTTTTTGAGAATTCTTGTCCACCGTATATGATACGATGGACCCGACTAGTAAGCCCATAGCAGTCCAACAGGCCAGAAACATCACCAAAGCCCATTAACCGGAGCTGCGCGTACGTTGGGGACTACGGATCGACGGGTGCCCTTGTATTGTTGACCTGCCTGCCTCGTCGTGGACCGGCCGGTGAACACGCCGCCGTGAGCTCGCCCTAGGACCATCGAGCTCAAATCCAGCCCCCTCTTGCCCCCCAGCTTTGGATGAAGGAACGAAAGCCGGCGGTCTCCTCCACGCTGTCCCGGATCCTCGCGACGTGCGCGTCCCAGGTGCGGATCCCCACCCCATCCCCCCACCCCCGTCTCTCTTCCTCCTACATGTGGGGATGCCGGATTGGCCCTGTTGAATTTTCCTTTTCGTTAGCTGCTAGTCGTTGACGGGCCTGGTGTCGATCTCGGGGATCTGTGAGGGCTCCCTTTGACTGGTTTCGTGCGGTTGCAAAGATCCAAGATGGGTGATAGGAGCAGTTGTTATGCCTGGTAATACTAGTTCCCTAGCATCATATTGTTGCCAGCTCGTTGGAACCCAGTTTCGTGGTTATACGGTCTAATTTGATCAGTGTACCTCAGCTTATTCCTGATTTTGATTTATTTGCGGCTGTCTGCTGCGTAGTTACTTTTCTTCTCTGTCCTTTGGATGATTATTATATTTTAGAAGTTATAACTTCAGTTCATTGCCCCTAAATGTGGCTGCCGAGTTTTCTACATTTTGTCATTCCGAGTCTCTCCTACATAGTTTGGACCTGTGATTCACCTCCAGGTCTGCTTCGTATACCCTGATAAGTCGCTAAGTTTCTTCACTGAAGAACATTGGTTTCATCTCATTGCCTATACACGTGCAATGATGCCTTGCCATCAGCACTATATGAATTGTAGCTAGATAGGGGTGTGTTGAGATGTACAATATTCGTACACATACCCACGAGTTTTTTACACTCAAGGGTTCTGTGACTTGCTATACTAGTGGTATCATAGTAATTCGTGAAATCATTCAAATGCCAGTGTCAACTGGCTCAGTGAAGATGAATGAATAATCAATGACCTTATGATCTGGTCTAGTTTCTGTATGTGGTGAGTGTTCTATTTATCGGCTATGCTATATGCAGGCGAAAGATTATGGGAGATGCGTAGCGGCCAAGGTCCCTGAGATTGAGCATAATATGTGTTCTAAGGAGTTCCTAGCGCTCAGAGCATGCATGCAAACTGCGGTAATCTTTTCTATCATTAAGAAAATATTAGTGTGGTTGTATCAAATCATACTGTTACAACTTCCCCCCGTACATTAAATTACCCAATTCAAATGGAATTGGTCTTTTAATTAATTAACGCCAACTGTTCTGTTCTTGGCCAACAATCAAATTCTGTACCAATTTTTTGTCCCCCTCTTGCTTGCCTCCTTCTCCAACCTTCTCCACCGCTTCACTGCTGTTGTGTGCTCTGACGATCGTGTGCCTCTTTCTCCACCATTTGCACTGTTGACGAGGTTACGGTTAGAGTTAGGGTTAGGGTTAGGGGGTGGATGGTGGCTCTTCTGTTTCCCTGCGGGGGTGACTGGTAAAAGTGGTGGCGACCGTTTGCTAGGGAGGTTGTGGGCACGGCGAGAGCGCTGGTGGGAAGTTGAGCTGGGAGGGTTGGATGGTGGTTGAGACTACAAATCGATTCCAGTATCAGTGGGGCCATTGGAGACATGGAAGATGGCAGGGACGGTTGGCGAGACGGCTACCGCGTAGAGAGGGAGGGAGGAGGGAACAAAGGGGGTAAAGGCAGGCCTTGTGGTCCTTGTTGGCACTGACATGGCTCCTGCGAGGCAGAGGGCGTTTGAGCTTGAGGAGCATGTGGTAGGGGTTTTGGGATGATTGGGAGAGTATTCGATCATGGGGTGAGATAAGTATAAATTCTTGAGGGCTAATTTAGTCCGATAGATCTTGATCTGATGGTCCAGATCATTGATGGTCAATCTGACAATAGGTGGCTGTCAATCGATAGTCTCTAAATTAATTTCCTTTTCCTGATCCATAAGCTTACAGAAATTAATTTGTATTATTTCTATAAAGTGTCTGCTCATAGTCTGTGGCTCTGTGCAACGCTTTCATGCTTGATATTTGAATATTGATTTATCTTGCTGGCCTAACTTTCACAATTGTGTAATCATGTTTTCGTCTGTCCTGAAAGGTCAAGAATAAGGCTTGAAGCGTGAGTTGCTGTAGCTCTCTGGTAAGTCTATATATATATTTGTGAGTAAAGAAAATATGTGATACTGTGGTGCTTTATAACCATGTAGTAAGAAAAAGAACTGTGCATCATGCTGACAACAGCTCCCTTTCCATCATGTGATAAAATGTAGGCTCACTAGCTTAGTCGCTTGAAATAGCAAAAGAACTCTGCGGAATCAGATGCAAGGAGGTTTGGGTAGCCCTGGTGCGCTCTCTCACGCTTATGTACAACATCCTCCACTACGATGTGACATTCCAGATATTAGGGGCCTATTCTATGATGATGCAAATAAGTTTCTTGTAGCTCCAACAGCTGATCGGGTATATGAACATTCAGATATTGATTTTTTCCATTCCCCTCATGAACCTGGTTATTATAAAGTAAATTGGCTGCGTGATTGTAGATATTATACTGGAAGATAACTCCATCTACTCCATCTGGACCTCCAAACTCTGACCCAGTAAATGAAGGCCCTGTCTTATCAGTTCGATTTTCGCTGGATCAGAAAGCCGTAGGGATTCAACGATCCAGTCACGAGGTTGAGTTCAGAAATAGAGAAACAGGGGAAGCTTGTAGCAAGAAGTGCAGAGCAGATTCTGAAACCATACTGGGCTTTTTCTGGACTGACTGCCCTACTTGTGATGTCATAATAATAAAAACAAGGTATGCAATGTGTTACTGCTAAATATAAATAACAGAAAATTTATATTTGTTCTACATCTGAATATCTGATTAGCCTATTGCCACAGCCATAGGAGCACCTTTTGCGACTAGACAAATTATTTATTTCCTCCTTTGGTGGCTGACTTCATTCATGTTTTAGTTCTATGTGGAAGGAGATTATCCTGTTGGTTGGTTAATTTTGTGTGTGAAATGTATGTCTATTGCAGTGGCCTAGATCTGCTTGTATATGAGCCTCAATCAAATGCTCTTCGCTTGGTGGAGTCAAAAAAATTCAATGTTATCTGGTATCTTTACACTCATGAAAGCAGGTTGCTTCTTCTTGCTTCTGGCATGCAATGTACTCTGTTCACTGGATATCAGGTAATGCAATATGCACACATGAAAGATAGCATATTCCATAGAAAAATCTGTTCTTTCATCAATGTTGGTTGGTAAGAAATATTGGTTGGTAGTTGCCCACTTCTACTGTTTTGAACCATTCTCACTTCCATTCTGCTGGGCTGATGCTGTAGTTGCACTTATAAGCAGACTCTGTATAGTAATTCAAACATTGTTAAAAGCAGATTATGTATTGAGATATTTTCAACTTTTCTGTGTTGTAAAACAGCAGGTGTGGATCTATTTAGTAGTGCATATTCTTGCTTTCTATTTTATACTACATTGGGTTTTCGTATTCCTTAGAGATTATTAATTACTTCTAGAATTTACTTCCAGTAAAAGGATTTTGTGTATGGTTGTTCGTGTTTACTTTGTGTGCATATTTTGGATGGCGTATAGGAGCAAGCGATGGTAAATAAGACAATGAATTTGTAACATATAATCGCACTTCCCAAATTCTGGAGGGTACAGTGCACTCATGGTATTCAGTGGTGTAGAGACTATCCTGCGAATATATCTCTTCCCCCAATGTACTAGAGTGTCACCGCAGTACTTGGTAGTAAGGTTCAAGCCGAGAGCATCCAATATTTCATCCTATTCTTGTCTTCTGGTCATGTTGTGATCTTGGGTTCTTTAGCACTTGCAAATTGGTGCTTGATGTGTAATGGTGTTAAGGATCTGGCCTTCTCTTGATTCTAGTTTATACTCCACCACTACGGTGTGATTGATCCATTGGCCTAGACCCTGTATTCTGAACATCAGTTTGCAGTTGAGCTGTTTTTGCAAGCAAGACATCGCATATGAAACTTTTCTTATGACTTTGGAGAATTTTTCTATGTCCATCTTCATGTCTAATTTGATTCCAAATGTATGTTGAATGAACTAGAAAAGACTATCTGATTAACTTTTTTTGTTCAGATAGCATGATTTATCATGCAATCTGTATGCTAACTTTCACCCATGTTCCTCACAGTTTTCTGCTGGTGGGATTGTCAAATTGCCTAAGTTTGAGATGACGATGTCTAAATGTGAAGCAAACAACAAGCCTGTCCTTGCTGCTGCTGATGTTCACATTGTAACAGTGTATGCTTTTCTGTCCCTATTATCAGTTCTGTTTTTGTTTGTTTTATAATTTTAACATGTAATTCCAATAATATTTTTTGAATGTGACAGGTACGGTAGGATTTACTGCTTGCAGTTTGATAGAGTTAATATGGCATTGAACTTGTACCGTTTCTACCGTGATGCTGTTGTCCAACAGGTTTGAACTATAAAGCGATTTCCCATGTAGTTCCTTTTCTTAAAAACATATTATAGTTTGGATGTTTTTTCCGATCCCAGCTCTAGCTTTAAGAGGGGGGAGGGGGCACATAATTATGCCTGGACTAGGCTTTGTAAGCTAGGTGCCTGTTTCAGTTCAGTAGCATTTATTTGATATTTATGAATATTAGCACCCTTGGTCTTGTTCGCGACATAAACAGCATCCTATTTTGCCATGACATTATTTTAAAAGAAAACATGTAAAGGAGTTAGTAAATATTAAGGTGTTGGTCGCAGATTTGGTTATTTAACTTGAATAAGGATATATCTCGAAATGGTAGCCTTCTTGCATTTCACGCGGAACAGTTTGAGTGCATAGTATTAAACTGGATGAACTGGTGGTTCAACCCATAGTTACTGGATTCGCTCAATCCTTTGTCAAACACCGATCCAAATCGGTTTCTAATTGGCCATCCCATTCGTGAATAATTACGAAGAGCAGCACGCGAGTATGATCGTTTTCATCGTTGCGTCGCTGTCACCGTTGACCATGGCATCACTGAACTCTTGGTGGAACAAGCCACATCGTCCTCAAGTCGTGGTGGTTGCAGAGCTGTCAGCGCACCGCTAGGAGAAATGTAGAGGAGGGCAGCAAGATGGAGAGGAGCAGGTGGTGTTAAGTGAGAGAGAGTGAGAACTTGGAGGTGACCATCGGAATGCAACGCGGATGGAAGAGAGATGCAGAGAATTGTGTGCCTGCATACGACTAGGGTTTGGCCAGCATTACGTGGGCAGGATATCTGATTTGTGAACCCAGTCTCCAATTAGCGTATCAGAGATGTAATTGAACTGGGGTTATTTGATCATTTGCCATACTTTACTTTGATATTTGATCATTTGCCACGCTGACCACCACATGTCAGTGACACAAGCCGTGGAAAATGATCAAATTGCAAAATAAAGTGTGACAAATTGTCAAATCCCTCAGATTGTAGAAAGTCACGAATCGTGAACTGTGAATCTGGTAACTATGACGTCGACCAATGAATTAATAATGCCTAGTCTGGTCTGGCTGACCTATCGTGTCGGTTTAGGGAAAAAAAGAAGGGGGAGAAATACTGTGATTTGCATTAAGGAGGTGTCCACTCCTACAACAGGGTGCACCACCAGTGAATCAGTTGTGATAAATACTATCTACCGAGTCAATATGACCTATAATAATATTTAGGTGGTCATGATTAAGTGTTCTGATAAATAAAAGGTCAAATATTATGATAGCACTCCATTCATGCATCTGGGTTTCTAGAAGATGTTCAGATCATCAGATGGATCATAATGTTAACTGTCTTGTCAGAATTATGTGATTATCGGTCTGAATCATAGAGTTCTTAGGAGAATGGGCATGAGGAATAGCCTGTAATGTTATAGGCGCTTTGCTTTCCATTTTAATCTAGTGAGTTATTTGCTTTCCTTGAAGGCTGCGAGCAAGTTCGAGCTAAAGTTGGGATGAGGTTTCTGGTTCGTGGCTAAATTGGACATCTTGGCCTTGTTAGTTTGTAGGAAAACCACCCCGTATACAGATTACAGTGTACCAGTTTCATAAGTCCTGAGCTGTTCATTTTGTTTTTTGTGAATTAACACTTCATTTGTTTCTGAAAAGTTCATAAACATCTTAAAGTTTGGGTGAAGCGACTGAGATACTGACAAATGATTTTTTCCCAAAAAAGAGACCAAGGAATACCACCTTGGTCAATGATCACAAGACATTATTCTGGTCTATGTTTGGAATCCCAGTTTGGTAATGTATTTCTATTACCGCGTTCAAGAAGTAGCGGCAGTCCACTAACTCATAGTTTGTTATTTCAGGGTACTCTGCCAACTTATTCAAGCAGAATTGCAGTTAGTGCGGTTGACAATATAATCATGGTCCATCAGATAGATGCAAAAGTTGTCATACTATATGATGTGTTTATGGATTCTTACACACCAATATCTGCACCACTTCCGCTCCTAGTGAGAGGACTATCCATCAATAGTAGGCAAGAAGCTCAAACCGCAGATCACCAATCAAGTGCATATGGCGGGACTTTATATGGAGAAGGCTGGAACTTTCTCATTCCTGACCTTATCTGTGATGCTGATAATGGGCTACTGTGGAAACTTCAGTTGGACCTGGAGGTAAGGAATCGGCAACGGATTATTCCTTGATTATATCATCCTCAATGCAGTACATCTTTGCCTGACATGCATAGCTTGAACTCTAGGCTATTTCTGCTAGCACTTCTGATACTCCTTCGATTTTGGAATTCCTTCAAAGACGAAAGTCTGACCTGAGTATGGTAATATGATTTCTGTTTCGCAGATATGCCTTTCTGATAGTTCAGTTTTTGCCAACCATTACAATTTTCATGCCGTTTCTTACTTAAATTTATGAAGCAGGTCAAGACACTTAGTCTTGCTATAATTCGAACAATGATCCTGGAAAGGAGGCCAATAACTTTGGTTGCCAAGGCAATGGATGTCATTCTTGATTCATACTCCCGTTTGATGAAAATGGGAGGCAGTGCTGCTGGGGCTCGGAGAACATCTGAGCAAAACGAGCAGTCTGGTCAGCCTATTGAGGACTCCCGTGTGGTTTCTCAGGAACCACCTTCTGGAACAGAGAATAGACCTGATGTCCACACAGATTCAGCAATTGGGGTTGAGAGTAGACAGTTGCAGTCAAATTCTGGAGCTGCACATGAAGATGGGACATCTTTAAATACATCATCTGATTCTGAAGATATTGTCGAGACATCTAGAGCAGTAAGGCAGGCTACATCTGGTGCCACCAGTCAAAGACCTCAGGTTGTGGGAGAGGATAGTAGACCATTGGCTTCTGGGGCATCAATGCAGCATGGAACGCATGTCGCTAGTGTGGCAATTTCACCAATCGAAATGTTCCAGTGTGTCTTTCTTCTTGTTGAAGATGAAATGATGGGCGACCCTGCATATCTTATTGCTGTCATCATGGAGTTTCTACGAAGGTACTTAGTGCTCTTGAAAAGTAGTTTATAAGCAACAAATACATGATAGTAAGAACATACATTACTGTATTTTTTTTGTGAACAGCATGTCAAAGGCTGGGCTGAAGGCTCCTCCCAACCTTTATGTGATGATGGCCTCTTTGCTGGCCCGCAGCAACCGCTATGCTGAAATAGCACTGTTTGTATCAAACAAGGTTAGTATGTTGTGTGTACTGATGCCTAAACGTATTATGTGTTTAGCTCTATTAATTCCCCAAAAGTATATTTCCTGCGCGCTATATTGTGCATTGTTTGTCCAAAGTATATTACCTCTATTAATGTAGTACTGTTTCATTCTTGTAATGACAAATTCTTGCAGATCCTAGAGCCCTCCAGGGAACTTGCGATGCAGCTAGTTGAACTGGGTCGACATCATTCGCTGACAAGAAAATTGGGCGTGGACATGCTGCGGGAGAGGTGCCTGCACCATGATTATGTAGCTGTATTACTCCAAGAAGGGTACTATCTGGAGGCTCTACGCTATGCTAGAAAATACAAGGTATGCATTAGGTGCATTAGTATCGTTGAAGCTTGTGTTGCTAGTGACTTTCTTCCACACATCTGAGCATGCTATGTTGCAAGAGCTAAGCATTATTTTTTAAACTATAGCCAACGATCCGGCTAGGCATATCTGAATCAGATGGTAAAATAAATAAATTAAAACCCAGTATAAAAACACAAAACACAAGACGAACCCTGAGGCTAAGTGGCTATGCTCAGGTGACTAAAACTTGAGGATCTCAGTCGACTTAGTATTATTGATTACGCAAGTCAAATACTTTCCTGCTTGCTGGTTATTGGTATCATGTCTACTGAAAATTGCTGCTCAAGTGCTTATCCTATGATCCAAGGTAGCACATTGGTTTTGTCCCAGTACTTGGTTGCATTTCCTTGGTTACTGACTTGAAGATTTGTCCAGGTCATCACCGTGCAGCCTGTCCTGTTCTTGGAGAAAGCCGTAGCCAATGGCAGCGCGCCGAACGTTGCTGCTGTGCTGAGCTTCTTCTCCGAGTTCACGCCGAGCTTCAAGGCTACGTCGGACTATGGCAAATATCAGCACATATTGTCCGAAATGGTTTGAAGCTTGAACAACTTCTCTGCCCCAAGCGGTTAGCACGCTGTATGGACGCAATCACTCGTTCTTCTCTCCTGCGAGAATTTCGAAGCTTTTTAACTGATAACTCGGCTCTTCCCTGTTTGAAATATTAGCCTTGATCAATGTTTTGTCGCGAATAAAAATAAGCTGGTAGAAGCAGGGGCGTACCCACACTATGCTAGCAGGTGTCATAGGACACCGGGTAAAATCCCATTTCTTCGTTATATTTTGCACATTTGGAGTGTATGACACCCCCAGATTTAGGTAAAAATGCCGATATCCCACCCATATTCAGAACATGTACAACATAAAAGGATGAATAAGTACCAACTTGTTTTGTTTTTTCTCTCTAGAAGAAACAAAAAACTACATAAAAAAGTACTGGCTTCTTATATTCTGCCTGAAGACTGATCAAGCGATCAGAGTGTTTCGTTTGCATAATCATGTCAACTAGGTCTTCTATTGGAGAAAATACTTTAGTGTTTTGGTTGTTTTTTTCCTCGACGAAGTGAGTAATTCCCACCTTTCCTACATGTCAATCGGCATGTGACTGAGACCGCGAAACCTGGCCTGTTTTATGATGCATCTCAACCCCATCATCGTTGGTGTGTGCTGCTCGGAGAAAGCCCGGTGCCGGTGGAGCAACCATAGCAAAAATAGAAATTTTCTGACGGAGAGAGGGACTTTTTTTTTGTAACCTGATCAGGCAATGCTCCCCAGTTGACCCAGAGTACCAACCACAGCAAAAATAGAAATTATCTGACGGAGAGAGGGACTTTTTTTTTTTTGGTAACCTGGTCAGGCAATGCTCTCCAGTTGACCCAGAGTTACATTTCCAGACAATGGCATGAAGATCTTGTCCATCTTGTTTTGTAGGCGTCAGCGGAGTGAAGCGAGCACTAGACCCCACTTAGCTCTGATGCAGAGCAGACTTGTTGGCAAAAAAATCAACATCATGTCAAAAGTTGTTGGGTTTGGAGAGTTGATGAAGAATAATCATCATGTCAAAAGTTGTTGGGTTTGGAGAGTCAATGAAGAATGTTGTCTGGTATAGAAGTTAGAGACCAAACCTTGCCTGGCCAAATTGATGGACGAAACCGAAACTATACCACTTTTATTTTATATTTATAGTTGATCAGTGTAGAAGCCAGATCAAATTTACTAGTTCCATATATTTCTTCAAGTTTGGATGGTGATTGTTAGGCTCTTGCTTGCTTTTTATTTATTTATGGAAATGGAGGTTCTATCCCTAGCATCTGCATCAAAATGATGCACACATCCGATTTTTTAATTAAGAATAAAGCGAAACCCCGATGCCTTATAAAGAGTTACAAGGATCGACCTGTAAAGAGTTACACGGATCGACCGGAAGCCACCTCCCCGACGATAAATTCGTCACACCTACAAACCTACGCTTAGATGAAGGAGGTGGTTATATTCGGAGCTACATGCCCAGGCCTAACACACCAACGTGACCCCGTCCAAGCCTCCCAACATGGAGGCAAGAGCACAATCCCGTCGAGCAAACACTAGGCTCTTGCTTGCTGAGCATGATATTTTGCATTTTCACACACCTGTACTAAAGGGCATGACAATGAGCAATACTATTATTACACACAATATGCATTTGAAGATACCACTCCATCATAATGTAATCACCAACTCGGCCTTACACTCACACTCAAAGCATTTCGTACATGGAAATACCATGCCAAACTCTACCTAATGGCTAGAGCCTAGGGGTAGTATATATACAGAGACCATTGCATTGTGTGAGGGTGCCAAATTAATTGTGGTTGTAGTTATGTCACTAATTTATCAAACTCAAATCTTTTCCCATGAGATATTGGAGACAACCAAATTCCAGCTTAGTGATATTCTTGCCGATGACAATGATAGTCACAACTTTGTTCGCCTAGCCGCTTGTGTATCTCGTCCGCCGTATTTTCTCTCACTGTGTTCGCGTAACTCTGGATGGGTAGCGGGTTCGTGATGTTCTATCGGCGATGGTGAAGCCATCAATGCCCTTGAGGTACGGTCCAAAAACAAGGATTTTAGGTGCTACAAGCAGACATGACATAGCCAAAACGGCGTCGCGATCAGCACTGACCGCAAACACCTCATGGTTGCGTCTACTGTCCTGTGCAAGCTAATAAGGCACCAGATTAGTGAGAAGTTTCCTTGAACTTCACGAAGAAGGAAAGAAAGCAATGGAGCTGCTTGACACGAAAATTGCAGTCACAGCAGGAGATTTGGAGATTCTTGGTTCGTTTGGGAGCGATTGCCGTGGAATGTCTTAACCTTGACAGGTATGAAAGACCCACTATGAGACATTGCAGAGCGGTTTGTCATACTGGAATCGATCTGGTAGGTTAAAGTTGTTTTGAGGATAAGTCGATGCATATTGTGATGTGAAAAGAATGCGTGTCGTGGAAGGCCGATTAAGATAGGCAACTATCAGCGTTCCATTTATTTTTGGTGTTGTAAATAAAATCCTTGAAAAATAGTACGTCAACGCAATGTTTTTGTCCCTTCTGCAGACTTCAGAGAATGGTTGCTGTGCTATAATCCATTGTGTAACAATGATACCAAATTGATGCGTTATATTTATTGCCTACTGCATTGTGAACAACACAGGTGCCATGAGTACCAGTTTTCCCAGGGTTTTCTAACGCTCCAGAGATTACGGAGCCCAGTCCTTCGTGGCTAGGTTTTGTGCCCCTGAGGTCACCTTGGCGGCGCATCCTTACCGTCTTCCCTCCAGATCGGCGCCTGCGTTCCTGGTTTTCCATCGGCCGTCTTCTTGGGCCTCCATCGTAATTCCTTGCATGCTCGCGTTCGGGGTGATTAAGGGTTAGACCTCGTGTATTGCCCACCCTTGGCGTTGGACGGGTTTGGAGCTGATCGGTGACCAAGATGGCTGACAATCATAGTAAGGTGTCGGGGGGAATGATGACAGCGGCCAAGTGGATCCAATCTGGATCAGCCTACGGCTGCGGCGATTGTGGACGTATCTGGGAAGGAGTCCGTGAAGAAGAACCTGGATACTAAGATGGTGACGGGGTGACGATGATGATGGGCAGGCTGAAGCTTACCTCAAAGGAGGCAAAGGCCTTCGTCCTAGATCTTGCGGACGATCGAGGACACGGTGGATTGCCCAGAATGCGCGCTGGTAGGAAAGGTGTTGGCGCTCAATGGTCAATGCACTGCATGTCAACACAATCTCGGTGATTGTCAGTCCGGCGTGGGGTAACCAGAATGGACTGATGATTTGCTCGTGCAGCAAGAACCTGTTCCCGGCGGAGTTTGAGTAAAAAACAGACAGGCCACGGGTGATCAATGGATCTCCATGGGCGGTGAACAAGAATGAAATTTTGCGGAAGGAATTTGACCCAAAAGTGAGGCATGTGGACACGGTTTTTGATCTCCTACAGTTGTGGGTAAGGATCTATGGTTTCCCTTTCTCCTTGATGAATTCTGAGGGGGGGGGGGGGGGGGGGGGGGGCCCTCTTGCTGGCATGGTCAACAAGGTGGATTGGGTAAAGACTGATGACAAGGGACGTGTATCTCTGGGTGCGGATATTTGTGGATATAACAGATCATTTTATGAGATGTGTGGCAGTGGAATCACCGAGCTTGAAGAGAACTTTGTTTTATGAGGTGAAGTATGAGAAGTTACCTATGTACCTTTTCTCCTGCGGTTTGCTTGGACACTCCTGTGTGACGTGCCCAACATTGGCCATCAGGGATGAGAATGCGCTGCTGCCGTGAACAGTGATATGTTGTGTGGTCCAGATTTTAAGTGGAGAGAGCAAGGGTCATCATCTGGGCAGGGTTCTAGTTCCCAACCTGTGAACGGAGAGAATAAGGATACTGAGGTTACATAGTCCGTTAAACAACGCAAATCCCGTGCAATGAAACCTGAGACGGAGGGAAAGGGACAGAACTTGGGGTACTGATGGAGGGAGGACTGCCGGACAAGAACGCAAGAAAACGGTCTACGTAGCCCGAGAAGACAGCTCCCTTGGCCATCACAAATTTCGCGGCAGACCCGAGCGCAAGCATGGATAACCTGGTGTGAACGAGGCAGATGTCCAGTTCCAAGAAATCCTAGGTCCACTAAATTTCGGAAGCTCAAAACCTTGGTTTCAAGGAATGCCTGGATGATTACGGTTTATTGGATCTACGGTTCTTCGGGCCCAAGTTCACATGGTCGAACAAGCAGGAGGCTGATAGGAACGTTCATGTCAGATTGGACCGTGCTGTCTCTAATGGCGCTTTCACTCATTTGTTCGACGATTGTAGAGTGGAAAATGTGATCACTACAACTTCATATATATGCTCTGTCAATTACGCTGGGACAGTTCGAGACGGAAAAAACGTTCACTCCGATCCAAAGGGGCTTCAAATTCGAAGCTGCCTGGTTGAGAGCACCGGACTACTGGCAGGTGCTGGAGCAGGCGTGGGATGGCAATTCTGCCGGGCCACCGTCTCTACACAGCACTTGGGCCACACTTCATGGTTTAGCGGTGTCACTGGCCAATAGAGCCGGGAATTTTTCTCGGCGGTCCAAAGAAGGATTAAAAAGCTAGAGAAACAACTCAAATTTTTTCACTTGGCGCCATGGGATAATAATCCCGCAGAAGCAAAAGCGATCGAACGAGAGCTGTGTGAATTATTCAAGTGGGAGGATATGATGGCTCGCTTGCAGAGTCGATTGGTTAAAGGAAGGAGACCGGAATAAGACATTCTTTCATGCACAAGCATCTGCTCGCCGACGGGCGAATAAAATATCGGCCTTGGCTAGAGAGGATGGGACACAGTGCACTTATGTATCTAAGATAAAGGAAATGGTTGCGGGGTTTCTAACCTATTTAGCTCGGATCTTTGTGATCGGATGGACGAGGTGTTGGATGCAATCCCGGGCAAGGTCACGGTTGACATTAATGTTTGAGCTATGCAAACCGTATTCTAACGTAGAGATTAAATATGCCTTATTCCAGATGGGTCAGACGAAAGCACCGGGGTCTCATGGCTTCCCGACACTTCTCTACCAAACTCATTGCGAGATATTCTAGGAGGAGTTATGTACGGCAGTGAGAGGTTTTTTGGCGGGGGATTCTATTGCGGAGGGCCTATGTGACTCGGTCGTTGTGCTGATCCTGAAGGTAACATATCCCGACAATCTAAAGGATTTTCGCTGTATTATCCTTTGCAACGTTTTGTACATGTTAGCATCGAAGGCGATGGCCAACCGGCTCAAGTTAATCCTTCCCGTCATTAGTTCTGAGCAGCAGAGTGCATTTGTGCCCGGGAGACTAATCACGTGATCGCTTATGAGTGTCTACATACGATAAAAAACAACGCGTGAATGAACCTTTATTTGCTCTTAAAGTAGACATGATCAAGGCGTATGATAGGGTAGAATGGAACTACCCGCATGGTTGCCTTGTGACGCTCGGCTTTGATCAATTATGGATCAATTCGGCAATGAGGTATGTTAGTATGGTCCGTCATGCAGTGAATGTCAATGGTGAAAGTAAAAGGATGCCGCCTAGGCAAGCTAGATTTACCTATGTGCACCAGCAATTTATGATAAGAAATATATATAACTAAGTGATAGCAAGATAGATGACTTCAAGCACGATAGTTATTACAAAGGTAAATTTATAAGTAACGAGCTCGGGTTGAGAAATAACCAAAGTACAAGGAAACAACAATGTGATTTCCGAAGTTCCTTTCCCAGGGAAATACGTCTTTGTTGGAGGGATGTGGAGTCACCAAGACACTCTAATAGAACGAATGTGCACACTTATTCTCCTTGAGCTTCTCCGGTGAAGGAGATGCTCGTTTCCACTATGAGCTCGTCTTGAAGGAGGTGACCAAATCTTACACGAGGTTGAGGCCATCTTGACAACTCAGTTGGAGGCTCTTAACAAAGATTCTTGTAACACGATGGAATCCCTAAGAACTAACCGTCTAGGGTGCTCAATACAACCAAGAGGAACAATCTCTCCGGTGACCAAGCACCCAAGAGTAACAAGCTCACAAACTTATCTTTCACGAATCCCGTGGGGAATTTAAACCGATGCACATAATGCAATGGGAAGAACACACAAAGTGGTCAAGTACTTCTCTCTCAAATCCCACCAAACAAACTAATGCTATGGCGGCGGGAATAAGGAAGAATAAGGAAAACAACAAATGAATCTCTAGATTTAGATCTAATAGGCTCCCCTTACAAAGAGGATGGATTGATCAGTGGAGTTGAATATCAGGATTTTCTCTCTCTTTTCCTCAAGTGGGAGTAAGAATCATTGAAGAGATATAGAGATAGCAAGCTTTTGAAGGTCAACAATGGAGGTCAAAACTTGCCAAAAGGTTGGAGAACCATTGAGAAAGAAGACCCCTTAAATAGGTCACCCAAATATCCAACCGTTGGGGGAAAACGCGCAGGGATGATACTCCGGCTCAAACCACCGGTACTACCGCCCCCTGGGTGAGTTAGGAGCACCAACGGGCTGAAAAACTGCCCCAGGAAACGGTACTACCAGTGGAACCACCGGTACTACGTCCACTTATATACCGAGGGGTATTTGGCAGTATCGACACAGGTACTGCAGCGTTCTCACATTTAAATAACACTAGAACTCTGTGTTATTGTGCTAGTCCCTGGATCAGTTGCTAGCACCATAGTTCAAAATGAAATATCATGCAAATGCATCAAAATCTATTACATCGCATGTTCTAGTCTTTATAAAATAACTTTACAACTTGCATAGTCTCAGAAGACTAGTAGGAAACAGATTTACAACGGAAAACATAGTACACCATTGAGCCTCATCTTCTTCATGTGTCACAAGCATAACATGTTGGTTGTAGACTCGAGATTCTGAACGAAACGTCACTCGTCTTCAGATTCATCTACATGATGGAATATGCAGCCACAAGGGAGTCAATACAATTTAATGTATTGGCAAGTAACACTATGGTGGATATAAATGGCAATACTAATACTACATGCATATTTTGGCTGAGTGGAGTTTTGGCTAAGTTTGAATAAATCAAGTTTTCTCCTATCTCTTTTGTAAAACAAACTTTTCTCCTCAAAGGGTGGCAACATTGGATTGAAATCCAAGCACCACAACTACTTTTCACTTGGACAAAATTTTATCTATTGAAAATGGTGTTGAGATTCTTCCGCCATTCCTTATACAACTGCTCGAAGTTGTCCATTACCGGGGACACGACTATGATCATAGTTTCTAACTCTGCAGAGATTGTGCACTTTCACCCTTTGTCATCAATTAGCCCAAACATCCTATACACGCGGAGTGCATTAAGGAAAGGAGATAATTGAGGCGTGATATTTCCGAAGCAAGAATCAACCCAACCGGAAAGAACCGCTCCACTTATAATTATTCTACATCTGCTTGTCAAGTCTGGGCTGAACTGTCACAATTTAGTTGATCAAGACAGAGCCCATTTTGTCAAAAGGCTGCACTAGAAGCAACTAAATTTAGAGGGACTTAGAATCTCTTTGTTCCTGGGTGGCCATCCGCAAGTATCCTCCTTTTGGTGAAATTCACCATAGCATGGCCCTAGGGAGTCACTCAACATAAACCAGTCTTTCCACTTCCACCCACGTAGTTCATTTATTAGTTATACTTAGAATTTTCCCTCAGGAACTAGTAAAACAATTTTTAACATTGCATATCATCTACTAAGTTCTAAGGCTATAAAAAATAACAAGGTAAAAGTGATGGCTACACACTATTAGGATAATAGCATATCATAATCTAACGTAGTAAAAAAAAAATCAATGCATACTACTCAAAAATCAACTACTGCATATAGAAAGTAATGGGTAGTTGATGGCTTGTTACTTGCGTTTGAAGTTGGTGAAGAATAATCACCTCTCTTCACAAAAGAACGTTGCTCTCCGTACAATCTAAACATTGAAAACACAACAACATAATAAACAAGCATGCAAATCAAACAAACAAACAAATGAAGAAAACGTACAAAACAACAAATAAAGTAAAAGGAAAGTATGTAATAACATTTAGTTTCAAATCACAAACTAAACTAAGTTAGATTTTGCCATTTGTGACTAAGGGTTGGTCTTTGATCAAATGTCTTGTCTAAACTATTTATGTCTTGAGTTTCTCTAAGTCTTCTTGGCTTCCTTGAGTTGCTTTTGATGTCTAAGTATTTTATGCATATCTTTGAATGTCCTTGATTGTAGTCCTCCTTATTGAGTCTAGGATTTGGGTACTTAGTCATATAGAAATAGATGAGATTTCTAGAGTTCCCCAAAAATAACTTCTAAATTCTTCCTCTTCTTCTTCATCTTCTGGGAGAGTATTCTTCTTGAGTTGAAGTTGGCTTCTTATTCAAACGGTTCTTCTTGATGAAAAACTCCTTGTTGAAGTCTTGGTCAAAACTCTCATCTCACTTGGAAGATAAATTCTATGTCTTGGAAAACAAATACTAAGTCTCCACATGATTGGTCTTAAGAAAAATCTCCAGGCTCCTTTGTAGCTTTCTCCTTGGTGTGGTGTCTTCATTGAATTTTTCAGCACTATGGTTTTGATACAAGTTAGGGCTGGTATTGATCTAACTTAGCCATAACGCAAGGTCTAAGAGAACAGAAAAGAAAGGGAAAAAAGACTTAGAGAAAAGACGGGGTTGGTCTTCTTGAAGTTCTTCTGGATTTTCTTCTTAGTGCTTCTACTTATTGAAGATGCTTCTGAAGTTGCTAAGTCCTTCATTGGTCTTATTGCTTCATGTTGAAATCTTCAAGTTGACTATTTTAGCATCCTCTCCATGGCTTTTCACAAATCCAGACTTAGTGGTTTTACACTAGGAGGGCCAACAAGTACAACATCACATGGACATGGTTTCAAGTCATCCAAGGGCTTAGGTTTTGGTCTCCATAGTCTAAGGGAAAAATTCTAAAGAAAACATATTAAAAATATTTATAAAATTTAAACAAAGTAAAAAACACTCAAAAGGCCAGTTAACTCTAAATTCAGTTTTAATTAGTTCAAAAATTATTTTGGGACATAGAACATGAAAGTATACATCCTAAGGTTTCCAGGGATATTTTATTTGCAATTTTTAGATTTGTATAATTTAAACTATGTCAAAAATCATCAAACAAGCATATTTGAAATTGAACCAATTTTAAATTTGACCAATTCTAACGAAGTCTACAAGTTCAGGGCTTTCCAAAAAGTCTAAGTTTGTCGAATTTGGGTTTTTTTTTTGAGAAACATAGGACAAACGCAAGCGCTCATATACACGTGCATACACTCACCCCTATGAACGCACACACGCACACCCTACCCCTATGAGCACGTCCGAAAGACTGAGCCGGCGAGTCTTGAGAATTACGAATTTGGAGTTATAGATCTAAAGTTATCAAAAAAACAAGATTTACATAGATTCAATAATAACAAGTGTGTGCACGTATCAAAAGTGAATTTTCTTGACTCGAAAGTGTTCTACACACTGTGCTGATTTCAAAAAGTACAAAATCATAAAAAATGGACTTACAGAACTAAATTTACGGATTTTTGAAGTTTTGTAACATTTTCTGGAATTTATATTGGGTTTAAAATTGAATTTGACCAGAGTTTGACTGGGCTCACGTGGCGTCTTCCTGTTGGCTCGGGCGTGCTGGCTGACGTGGCTCCCCGTGACTCGCTAATACCGCTTCGCCTAAGTGGCATGATCTGGGCCATCTAGATTGGATGTGACGGCAGCAAAAACAAAGTGGAGAGCTTACCATCGGAGATGGAGGGCGCGGCAGTAATACGGCATCCCGCGGCCCAAAAGTCGATGGCGGCGATATTCCGGTGGTTCTCTGGCTTCACGAAGACGATGACGAGGCATGGCCCGCCCTGGGGGATACGATGGCAAAGTCAGTGCCGTCGATTGCTTCGTGAACCTGCGTCGAGGGGCGTACGGAGTTGCGTCGACGCCGACGATCTCCGGATGCGGACGGGCTAGAGCTACGGAGCTCCTCCGGCGAAGTTGAGAAAGGCGACGGCCTCGTCTGCTTCTCGCGGTCCTCCTCGTGTCCTCGCCTTCTCCTCTCGAGACGGGGAACGGCGGCTGCGGAAGCTCCCGAGGAAGTCTTCAATGGGTGCGGCGGATCTCGACGAGATCGGCGAGACATCGGAGGAGCGTGACCTAGGGCTAGAGTTCCAGAGGCGGGATGCAGACGTCGAGGCGGTCCCTTTATGGGGCAGGAGGCGCGGGCGAGGGGCAAATCATGGCAGCGCGGTGGAGTTTGCTTCGGTCACGGACGTCGAGGCTTCGACTTCATGCGCGCGTCATGCTAACGTCAATGTCGGGACCCACCTGCCAGTGAGGGAAAGAGTGAGAGCGGGGCCGCGTGCGCTACTGAGATTTTCTGTGCGCGCGAGCGACGGATAGAAGGGGACGGGAAAATGGGCTGGGCCGGCTTGCTGCTGCGCGCCTCCTTTTTTTGTTATGTTTTTTTTTCTTTTCCAGTTTTAATCAATTAACCATAACTTTTGATTCAATATTCCAAATATCCTCAAACCAATTTGTAAATTGTTAAGAATATATTCTTTCACCTAAGCATATTTGTGTGATGTTTCAACACATTTAATTTTTTTATTTCAAAATAAGAATGAAACACTAATAGCAACTTAATGCCATTTCCAAAATAGCAAAATAATTAAATTGAAAATATGTAAAATATATTCAGTGACACAACTTATTTGGAAATATTGTTCCTCATAGTTATTTAACCTATTTTTATAAACAAAATACTTCAAGAAAACACTTTATTGGTTGGAACTTGATATTGAAAAATGATATAGTTAATTTTGGACTTTGAAAAATATTTTTGTTTATCAAATAATTGAAAGATGAATTATTACCCAATTGATGGATAGAATTTGAAGGCATTCATTTATAAAACAAGTTGTTAGTAAAACTATATTATATATTTTAATGTTTGTTGTAGAGAAATAAATAATTTGGAATAATAAAACTTATTTTGAATGGGTTCTTTTAAGGGTTATGGATTTAGAGTCATATTTGGTATTATTTCCAATAACATTGGAATACCATATAATACTTACTCTGTGTTTGATTTTTATTTGTTTTTGGTGGACCGCTTTAGTGAAAATTAAAGTTTTAAAATTTTGTGTTTTTTGAGTTTCTCCAAAAATCAGGAATGTTATAGACTATCACCTTTAAAAGAAATCTCGTCCCAAGATTTGAGAAGGCTATAAAGAAAGATAGGTTTGGGTTACTTGGGTTCCATAGCAACTAAGTGGTACCACACATAAAAGAAAACTTTGTGGGTATACAAATCTCATGGCTTGATTGTGTGGCTCGTCTCTAGGTGTCTTGTATAGAACTTTACTTTGCAGTAGGGCTGCAGACTAACTGATGCCTCTTGAACTTCATTTGACATTGAGAGGTCACTCTTTGGGTCAATCAAAAGCCTTTGGGTCCCTCTGAACTGGTCTTTTGATGTCCTTGTCAATCTTCCATCTTGTTGTTGTCTTCTCATGGTTGTTGGTATTCTGGCTACGTATCTGGTTGGGTTTAGCATAGATGAGTAGAGATTTAGAAAGATCTAAAGGAGATTCCTACCCAACACAACAGAGCAAGACAATACATCTTACAATCAACATCTAATCAAGCATTTTCACACCAAACAACAAGGTTTTAGGGAAACAAACTAATATTGTCATACCACACTCATTGGCATGATCAATGCAGTAACACGTTGACGTTGTTCTAACAAAGTAACTAGATTGGTGGTCTCATCTATATCTTCTGGAGTCTCTTCAATGTCTTGAGGTGTTTATGATTTTTTAGGAGTCTCAGTTCTTCTCTAATTTCTTCAATGATCTTCTCTATAGTACTTCAGGTTGGGTGGAGGATACTTCTTGCACTTCAGGCATGGTATTTACCAAACTTGTCTTGATTGTATAGAAGGGATGTTATCTAAAGAGAAGAAATTTTTGAAAATGAATAATAGATGAGAAGGTATGAGAAAGATGAGAAGTTTGTCTTTAGAAGATTTGGATAAAATAGGTTTACAACCTGGTCTTTTACAAACTTAAGGTCTCGAATACTACATGCAACACAATGTTCTGATACCATTTTGTAGCGTTCTCACATTTAAATAATGCAACAACTTTAAAATCTATTACAAAATAACTTTACAAATTGCATAGTATCAGAAGACTAGCAGGAAATAGAAATACATCGGAAAACATAGTACAACATTAAGACTCATCTTTTTCTTGTGCTAGAGGCAAAACATGTTGGTTGTAGGCTCGAGATCCTGAACGAAACCTCACTCATCTTCAGATTCATCTGTATGATGGAATATGCAGCCACAAGGGAGTCAATACAATTTAATGTATTGGCAAGTAACACTATGGTGGATATAAATGGCAAGCCTAATACTACATGCATATTTGGGTGAGTGGAGTTTTGGCTAAGTTTGTATAAAGCAAGTTTTCTCCTATCTCTTTTGTAAAACAAACTTTTCTTCTCAAATGGTGGTAACATTGGATTGAAATCGAAGCACCACAACTACTGTTCACTTGGACAAAAATTAACTTATTGAAAATGGTGTTGAGATTCTTCCGCCATTCCTTGTCCAGCTGCTCGAAGTCGTCCATTATCGGGGACGCATCTGTGATCATAGTTTCTAACTCTACAGAGGTTGTGCACTTTCACCCTTTGTCATCAATTAGCACAAACATCCTATACACGCGGAGTGCATTAAGGAAAGGAGAGAATTGAGACGAGATATTTCAGAAGCAAGAATCAACCCAACCGGCAAGAACTGTTCCACCTATAATTATTGAGAGAATTCCTTATTTAGCCCTTATTTAAAATCTTGTTCCTTATTTGGCCCTAAAAAAAAAATTCTTCCCTATTTGACACCTTACCTTCATTTTCTTCGTAACGTGGCCTTATAGTGCATTCTAATCACAAATGAGGATGTAAAAATACTCTTTTCCCCTACCAAAATTCATAATAGTAGTTGAAAATAAGTATAGTTAGATTCTATGCCACGTTAGTTCCACACGATACAGTACTATACTTTTACATCCGAAGGGTCGAAAATGTACATAGACTCACGGGCCTATCTCGATTCTCGTATGGTATGCTGCGTACTACAAACAGAATCAAATTATGCGCATCTTTGAACAAGGATTTAGTCTGTGTGTCTGTTGGGCAGACGCCGAGTACGAGAGTATTATACTGGCAACTCTACGTGGGAAGCCCCACCACCGACTGTATGCGGTCCACGTCCAGTGCGCGGCGCGCCCACGGCACATGTATGCGGGCCGGCTGGCCAGCCGTTACCGAGGTTGCACGAGTCATCTGCTAGACTGCTACCATGCATGACTCGTACGTGATCGTCTCTGCTCATGGCGCCCCTGCTGGCCATCATTGTTGCGCTCATGTCTGCTCAACGGCAAGTTGGCCGTGGTATGTCCGCGTCAATGGCGCCACGTGAGTGCGTGTGGCTCCATGCCATATATATTGCGCCGGTTGCGGGCACCAAGAAGGTACGTGAGGAAGAATTAATCAGGAGAGCAACCGCGCCGGACCTGCGCTTTTCCGCGTGGGCTGGCCACTTTGGACGGCAGGATAGCGCCGGTGGCCTTGCCTTCTCTTCCTCATCCGTCAGTGAGCACTCGTCGGTAGGCTGAAAAGGACACCCGCGAGTGGAATAGCCAGGACATGCTGGTCTGCACTCTGCACCCTATTTGTATCGTGTATGACCAACGTGGCATAAAATCTAACTAAGCTCTTCTATGAATTTTGGTACAAAACTTCACCAGGGGCAAATGAGTCTTTTTACATCTTCATTTGTATTTAGAATGTACTGTAGGGTCATGTTAGGAAGAAAATGAAGTTAATATGTCAAATAGGGGAAAAAAATTTAGGGCCAAATAGGGAACAAAATTTTAAGTAAGGGCCAAATAAGGAATTATCTCATAATTATTCTACATCTGCTTGTCAAGTCTGAGCTGAACTATCACAATTGAGTTGATCAAGACAGAGCCCATTTTGCCAAAAGACCGCACGGGAAGCAACTAGATTTAGAGGGACTTAGAATCTCTTTGTTCCTGGGTGGCCATCCGCAATTATCCTCCTTTCGGTGAAATTCACCATAGATATGGCCCTAGGAGTCATCAACATAAACCAGTCTTTCCACTTCCACCGAGGTGGTTCATTTATTAGTTATACTTAGAATTTTCCCTCAACAACTAGTAAAACAATTTGTAACATTGCATAGCATCTACTAAGTTCTAAGGCTATAAAAAATAACAAGGTAAAATAGATGGATATACACTACTAGGATTATATGATAGCATAATATAACTTGGTAATTTTTTCCCTATCAATGCATACTACTCAAAAATCAACTAATGCATATAGAAAGTAATGGGTAGTTGATGGCTTGTTACTTTCCTTTGAAGTTGGTGAAGAACAATCACCTCTCTTCACAAAAGAACGTTGCTCTCCGTACAATCTAAACATTGAAAACACAACTACAAAGTAAACAAGCATGCAAATCAAACAAACAAACAAATGAAGAAAACGTACAAAACAACAAACAAAGTAAAAGGAAAGTATGTAATAAAATTTAGTTTCAAAGCACAAAATTAACTAAGTTAGAGATTTCCATTTGTGACTAAGGGTTGTTCTTTGATCAAATGTCTTGTCTAAACTATTTATGTCGTGTGGTTCTTCAAGTCTTCTTTGCTTCCTTGAGTTGATTTTGATGTCTAAGTCTTTTATGAATATCCTTGAAAGTCCTTTATTGTAGTCCTCCTTATTGAGTCTAGGATTTGGGTACTTAGTCATATAGAAATAGAAATAGATGATATTTCTAGAGTTCCCTAAAAATAACTTGTAAATTCTTCCTCTTCTTCTTTATCTTCTAGGAGAGTATTCTTCTTGAGTTGAAGTTGGCTTCTTGTTGAAATTTTTCTTCTGGATGAAAAACTCCTTGTTGATGTCTTGGTCAAAACTCTCATCTCACTTGGAAGATAAATTCTAACTCTTCGAAAACAAATCCTAAGTCCTCACATGATTGGTCTTAAGGAAAATCTCTAGGCTCCTTTGTAAATTTCTCCTTGGTGTGGTGTCTTCATTGAATTCTTAAACACTACGGTTTTGATACAAGTTAGGTCTGGTCTTGATCCAACATAGCCATAACACAAGTTCTAAGAGAACAGAAAAGAAAGGAAAGAAAGACTTAGAGGAAAAGACGGGGTTGGTGTTCTTGAAGTTCTTCTGGATTTTCTTCTTAGTGCTTCTACTTCTTGGAGATGATTATGTAGTTGCTAAGTCCTTCATTGGTCTTCTTGCTTCATGATAAAATCTTCAGGTGAACAATTGTAGCATCCTCTCCATGGCTTTTCACTAATCCAGACTTAGTTGTTTTACACTAGGAGGGCTAACTAGCACAAAATTATATGGACATGGTTTCAAGTCATCCAAGGGTTTAGATTTTGGTCTCTCTAGTCCAAGATTAGTACTTAGAGCAAAAATTCTAAAGAAAACATATTGAAAATATTTAGAGAATTTAAACTAAGTCAAAAACACTCAAAGGCCAATTAACTCTAAATTCAATTTTAATTAGTTCAAAAATTATTTTGGGACACAAACATGAAAGTATACATCCCAAGGTTTTCAGGGATATTTTATTTGCAATTTTTAGATTTGTATAATTTAAACTATCTAAAAAACCATCAAACAAGCATATTTAAAATCGAACCAATTATAAATAGTTAATTTTTTTTTCAATTCTAGCAAAGTCTATATGTTCAGGTTTTTCCAAAAAGTCCAAGTTTATCAAATTTGGAGTTATAGATGTAAAGTTATCAACAAAACAATATTTACATAGATTCACCAATAACAAGTGTGTACACGTATAAAAAGTGAACTTTCTTGACTCTAAAGTGTTCTTCACACTGTGCTGATTTCAAAAAGTACGAAATCATCAAAATTGGACTTACAGAACTAAAGTTATGGATTTTTGAAATTTTGTAACGTTTTATGGAATTTATATTGGGTTTAAAATTGAATTTGATCAGGGTTTGACTGGGCTGACGTGTTGCTGACGCAGGGGCTGACGTGGGGGCTCCCTGTTGCCTCGGCCGTGCTGGCTGACCTGGCGCGCCGTGACTGGCTAATACCGCTTCGCCTAAGTGGCATGATCTGGGCCGTCCTGATTGGATCTGACGGTAGCAAAAACAAAGGGAAGGGCTTACCACCGGAGATGGAGGACGCAGCGGTGTTCTGGCGTCCTGCGGCACGAAAGTCGATGGCGGCGATATTTCGGTGGTTCTCCGGCTTCAGGAAGACGATGACGAGGCGTGGCGCGGCGTGGGGGATACGATGGCAAAGTCAGCGTCTTCGATTGCTTCGTGAACCTGTATCGAGGGGCGGACGGTGTTGCATGGACGCCGGCGATCTCCGGATGTGGATGACGCTGGAGCTATGGAGCTCCTCTGGCGAAGTTGAGAACGGCGATGGACTCGTCTGCTTTTCGCGGTCCTCCTCGTGTCCTCGCCTTCTCCTCCATAGAAGGGAAACGAAGGTTGCGGAAGCTCTCGAGGAAGTATTCAATAGCGGCAACAGACTTGTTTTGTAGGCGTCAACGGAGTGAAGCGAGCACTAGACCCCACTTAGCTCTCTGATGCAGCGAGGCTGGCTAGGAGCGCGTCATCAGCCTTGTTGGCAAAAATCAACATTATGTCAAAAGTTGTTGGGTTTGGAGAGTTGATGAAGAATAGTCATCATGTCAAAAGTTGTTGGGTTTGGAGAGTCGATGAAGAATGTTGTCTGATATAGAAGTTAGAGACCAAACCTTGCGTGACCAAATTGATGGACAAAAACGTACCTTACTCGAAACTATACCACTTCTATACCACTTTTATTTTTATAGTTGATCATTGTAGAAGCCAGATCAAATTTACTAGTTCCATATATTTCTTCAAGTTTGGATGGTGATTGTTAGGCTCTTGCTTTCTTTTGTTTTGATAGAAATGGAGGTTCTATCCCTAACCTCTACATCAAAATGATGCACACAACCGATTTTTTAATTAAGAATAAAGCGAAACCCCGATGACTTATAAAGAGTTACAATGATCAACCGGAAGCCACCTCCCCGACGATAAATTCATCACACCTACAAGCCTATGATTAGATGAAGGAGGTGGTTATATTCGGAGCTAGATGTCCTGACCTAACACACCAAAACGCATCATCTAAACTAGAGACCTCATCCAAGCTGCCCAACAGCGAGCCAAGAGCACAATTTGGTTGAGCAAACACTAGGTTCTTGCTTGCTGAGCATGATATTTTGCATTTTCACACACCTGTACTAAAGGGCATGACAATGGGCAATACTATTATTACACACAATATGCAGTTGAAGATACCAGTCCATCATAATAAAAGCACCAATCGGCCTTACACTCACACTCAAAGCATTTCCTACATGGAAATACCATGCCAAACTCTACCTAATGGCTAGGGCCTAGGTGTAGTATATATATACAGACCATTGCATTGTGTGAAGGCGCCAAATTAAGTGTGGTTGTAGTTATGTCACTAATTTATCATACTCGAATCTTTTCCCATGAGATATTGGAGACAACCAAATTACAGCTTAGTGATATTCTTGCCGATCACTGGTAGAAAAAAGGCCTTCCATACGCCCCCATCAGTCCTCAAACTTTGCGCACCGTGACTAAAGGCGTTTTAGTCCCGGGTCGGGAGGAGACCCGCGACAGAAGGTCACGCGTCATGGGTTGGGAAGCGCGTGGAGGTGCGTGGAGGGCTTTAATTCCGGTTGGCCTGGCCACCCGCGACTAATGATCCAGTCTGCTGGCCTCCCTGCCTTTAGTCCCGGTTGGCGTGGCCACCCGGGACTAAAGATACAAACTGCTCGCCTCCCGCGCGGCGGTTTTATTTCGCGAGCGAGAGGCAGAGGCCATTGCTACAGTGCGCGCACCCGAGAGTCTCTGTTTCTTCTCCTCTCTCTTCGATCTTCCTCCACCAAGCACCCATGGCTCAAGTTTGGAACACTCTACGTGTGGCCACACCATGCCGCAAGAGTCTCGACGTGGCGTACACCAATATGTGCGAGAGGCTCCCCGATCTTCTTACGCATTTCAGCAATCTCTATGAAGAAGCCGATGAACACCATAGGTTCTTCGGGCTTGATTTAGAGTATACGGCGGATCAACGGGATGTTGCCGTCATCCAAATTGCCTTCCAGGAGATCCTGTTGGTCTTTCAATGGGCAAGGTAACGCACATGTACAATCGATCTCTCTTGTAGGATAGTGTTGCATTTGCGATTTGTTTGTTGCATTGGAAGAATACATGTGTTGCAACATATCTAACACGTTCTATTTTTGTTGTTGCAGTAGTTCAAAGGATTCTACGGCCCTTGTTGATTTTCTTGTCAACAAGGGGTACGACTTCTGTAGTGTTGACATCACTCAAGACCGGCAGAAGTTGATGCGATTGGGTATTATGATACCTGAAGATCACTACAATGATCTTCAGGATCTTATCCATTTTGATGATTTGTGCGGTCACAAGACCGGGATGGCTCCGATGGCAACCGCCTTCATCCACGCCGACTACAAAACCATGAAGTCTGGTTTCCCCTCCAAGAATCACATGCGTTGGGGGAAGAACCCACTGGACCGGATCAACCTCAACTATGCAGCCATAGATGCATAAGTTTCCTACGAGTTGTTCCGCATCTACTCGACGGAGCTCGAGTAGATGGTGTTTGTACCGCATCTTGCGTTCGATATATGCATGTAATGGATATATTAGTATGTAATGGATATATATTATTATGTAATGGATATTATTTCTATATTAATTAGTAGCTATATTATTTCTATATTATGTCAAACACACATTTCAAAACAAACAAACAAAACACATCAAGAAAACAAACAATAACACATCAAGAAAACAAAACAGGAAAACTACCGTTTCTAAATTAATCTAAGCCATAGATGCATACGTTTCCTACGAGAGTTGTTCCGCATCTACTCGCCGGAGCTAGAGTAGATGGTGTTTGTGTACCGCATCTTGCGTTCGATATATGCATGTAATGGAAAACAAACAATAACACATCAAGAAAACAAAACAGAAAAACTACCGTTTCTAAATTAATCTAAGCCAGGAAAACATAGATCTAGTCAATACCAAACTCATCCAGTTGGATTTACTTCAAATACATTTTTGAACTCATTCTGAAAATAATAGAAGAGTCTACTGGTCTTTTATTAAAAAGGATGGTATTTTCATTTGGTTGTTTGAACTTGGATCTGCAAATTTTATATGGTTTAGATTTCATATGGTTTGGTTCATGAATTTTATCAGATTTTATTTTGCATTTAGGAAACGGGAAAATGAATTAGTTTTATTTTTCTGAATTTTTTGATATATTATTTGTATTTTTAAGATTTTAAAATGTATTAGTTTTATTTTTCTGAATATTTTGATATATTATTTGTATTTTTAGGATTTTAAAATGTATTAGTTTTATTTTTCTGAATATTTTGATATATTAATAGTATTTTTAAGATTTTAAAATAAATTAGTTTTATTTTTCTGAATATTTTGAAATATTATTTGTATTTTTAAGATTTTAAAATGAATTAGTTTTATTTTCTGAATATTTTTTAGAAATAATACAAATTAAAAAGTTAATGTTTATTTATTTATTCAAAATTATTAATTACATCATTACTTTTGTTTATTAAAAGATTTATTTGAAATTCAGACAATAAAGAAATGTGGCATCGACCAACATGTTAATAGGATTGATATGATATTAGTATCACATACATGCGTGCGAAACACTTGGATGCGGAACGGGATGGAACTCGGATGTTAAGCGTGCTAGTGCTAGAGTAGTGGGAGGATGGGTGACCGAGAGGGGAAGTTTGACCACGAGTAAGAAATTTGACTAGAGATAATTGTAGTTACACACTAAGCAAATAATAAAAATTCTGAAAAAAAGGGAGTGAAAAATTAGAGTGAAAAAAGGGAGTGAAAAATAATTAGAAACCCCAAATGAATTAAAGAAATAACGAAAAAGCATGTAGTCCCGGTTCGTGTGGCCAACCGGGACTAAAGGTCCCCGCCCCCGACGCACGCCACCCGCCCACGTGGACGGGCCTTTAGCCGCGGTCCGTAAGTGGCGCGACTATAGGGGGGTCTTTAGTCGCCCATACCTAGTCCCGGATGCGCGGCCGGGACTAATGACCTTTACGAACCGGGACTGAAGGCCTATTTTCTACCGTGGATGACGATCATAGTCACAACTTTGTTCGCCTTGCCGCTTGTGTATCTCGTCCACTGTATTTTCTCGGCGTGTTATATGGTACCTTTTACTACTGGTGAAATAGGAGTAGTATGGTTTCATCCAACGGTTGAGACAAATTTAGCCCAACAGGCCCAAGTGTATGGTAAAAAATAATTAACGATGACTTGAACGTTGGTGTGACATCCCAGTCCGCTCTTGCCGCTTCCAGCCCCAGGTGCACCCACGCCGCCGCCACCCTGGAGCTCGCGCTGCCACCGCCGCCGTCGATTCCTTGAATTTTCGTTTCGTGTGACATCCCTGTCCGGTGTTGCTGCCTCCAGCCCCAAGTGCGCTCGCGCCGCCGCCACCCTCGAGCTCCCGCCGCCGCCGCCGCCGTCACTCCCGAATGCGCCCCGTCCCTGCATCCAGTTCTGTCCGTAAGCCGGCCGTAGCTGGACCGCGTGCTCGTGGTACGCACCGATGACGACGCCCATCTACAGAGTCAGATCAAGCATGCACTGCCGACGTCGACGCCATCTCCCTCTTGCACCATTGAATTCGCCGTCGTGGACGCCGGTGCCGCCTGCGGCCTGCTTCTTGAACTCGTCGGCAATCAACGTAACACGACCCCAGCAGGTTATGTTGTTCGTTGTTTCCTTTAGCTTGTCCAGCCACGCGTGACATGCCCGCTCTAGCGCTTGCGCATACGGCCAGTCGTTGCTTCCGCAGATGCTGACCATGCATGCTGACGCGTTGGCGACCAACCATGATCTCCACGCCCGCTCCTAGTGGCGCGTCCAGCGAGGGGATGGTAAAGGTGGGTCCTGTCGAAGTCGACCAGAGGATGGCGGGGATGAGCAGCAGCCACGGCGGCCATGGCCGTGGACGTGGTGGAGCTCCAATCCAACTTTGCACAACGACCGGAGGAGGACGACCGAACCGGTAGAGGGAGTAGCTCGGATGGGCCGCGCTAGTTGGTGGTGACTGTAGCTGGAAAGGAGACGAGCTGCTTCTTCGTTGAAGACATGGACGAGTTAATTTTTATTTCGTCAAAACTGGGGATTTCTGATCGCTGGCGATTCGGTTTTTTCATCTTACACAAATCTGAATATTCACGGATTTTCTTTGGGGCCAGCAACCTTCCACCATCTTGGGCCAAAGCCCATCTACGGGGAGGAACAAAACTGGCAGTAGTACCAAACGTACTAGTCACTAGGTTGACCACTAGTATGAAACGTTTTCCAACGTTTTGACCCATTGGATTAGCGGAAATAAACGGTGGTGATTAAATTGGGGGTACCACAGAACAGCTCATTTTCTCTCAGTGTGTCCGCGTAACTCTGGATGGGTAGCGGGGTTGTGATATTTTAGCAGCGATGGTGAAGCCATGGATGCTCTTGAGGTACGGTCCAAAAACATCAGATGTCAGGTGCAAAAAGCAAACATTACATGCCCAAAATGGCGTCGCGATCATGGTTGCATCTACCGGCCTGTGCAAGCTACCAAGGCACCATATCAAAGAGCACAATCGACGAAGCTCAAAGCTACAACGTGTCTCCGGTGCTATTTTGAGCACCTCTGCCGATGGCCACCGTGATGGCCTCGGGGAGAGGCGAGCCTGGAAGTGCCTCCTTCCAGAAATCTGCTGCCGGAATGGCCCTGGTAATAGGGTCGCCATGTAACGCCCCGGCTGGAAGCAGTCAGCAGCACCACGATGAGAAGGTACATGGCCATGTGAGGACTGAGGACTGAGGAGATGGTGTTTGAGTTTTAACGATGGAGTTGGAGTTGTGAAGGAGATAGTGCATTAATTGCTCGCGTATTTATTCCCTCAAATAAAAAAATTGCTTGCGTATTTATATTCTCCGGCAGCGCCGTGTCGACGGTCGACCCACCGAGTTCACTCAGAGCAAGTACAATAAGTGATATAAGCGGGCTACAAGAGTTGCCACATCAGATTTTTGCTTAGGTGGAGGTGAGAGAAGAGGTGAGAAGAAAATCGGGCTACAAACTTGTAGCCAGCTCTTGCACGTGCTCCAACACAATTTGTGAGACAATAAGTGGGCCAACATAATAATGATATACTCCCTCCGTCCGGATTTAAGTGTCGCAGGGGAAAAACGTTTCAACACACGTCCATTTTACAGAAAGACCCCTTATATCTTAAATCTAACAAACAACTCTGTAAATAAAAATCTGAGCTTTTTTACTGTCCGTCTTTGTCGCTCCGTATCGATAGATCGGTGGTTTGCGTCCGTTGCCAACACCTCCACCTCCCAGATCGATTGGCACAACTGCATCCGCCTCCCAGCAGCATCGATGATCCCGATCGATCAATCCTTCTGCAGCAGCTCCATCACCAGCATCCTTGCTCCTACTCGCCGGCACACGTGCACGAGCTCGCCCCTTGCCGGCGCACCTGCACGATCTGGTCCCCCGCCGACGTCCCTGTTCCTGCTCGCCGTCGCACATGAACGAGCTCATCCATCGACGGTGCCCTCCTGCTCGCCCGTGCACCTGCAAGAGTTCCTGCTCGCCAGCGTCTGTGCTCCTGCTCGCCGGCGCACCTGCACGAGCTCCTCCCTCGCCGGCGTCCCTGCTCCTGCTCGCTAGCGCACCTGCATGAGTTCCTGCTCTCCGGCGTCCCTACTCCTCCTCGCCGGCGCCCCTGCACCACCCTTGCTCGTTGTCGGCGTCTCTGCTCCAGGCGAGCTCCCTCCATTCCATACCACCGACCTCTCCACCAGGCCATGGAGCTCCGTCGATGTCCCTCTGCTCCAGGCGATATCCAGCCGCGTCACCTCACCCAGCGCCTCCCAAGTCGTGCTAAAGAACCCGAAGAAATTGAACAAGTTCACAAGAACCTGATGAAATTGAAAGTGCGAGAAAAAATTCAGTATCAATTTTACTGCCATGTTCCTTTGATTAAAAACAACAAAATGGAGTAAATTTTCCAGATGTATAGTGCCGTTCATGGAATGATTTGAAAGATTGCCCAAATCACTTTCATCTGCTTTTGATTACGCAAGGCTCTTTTTGGATCTACAAAAGCAATAATTCATGGAATGGGCAATTTAGTTCAACACAGAGAACTGAGATGGAAAACTAAAGCTGACAGACTCAAGTAACATTATTGAACTGGCAAATTGTAGTTTAATCAAAAGGGGACATGTATGTGTGCATGGCTACTCCTGTCTGCGGCAATAACATCATCAGGCCCAATGTAGCAGACGAACACTTTCTTAGTTCACTCACAGAATACTGAATGTTCAATCTAAGTGAACCGGGAATAACAAGTAAACCTTGTGTGTAAGGTTCTGCGACTCGTCTTAAACACCCTACATACATATAAAAGCAGATCTGTTGGTAACAGCACAAGTACTTGAAGAACATGTATTGCAAAGGGACACAAAAGAAATTTCCCTTGAAACTTTGCTAAGTTTAACTCACTAGCTCTCCTTTCTAGACTAATAATCAGAAATAAACAAAAAGCAACTGTATGTATAGGAGGAACTTTGGTTTACGGCTCAGTTATAAGAAAATTCCCAAGAGAAGTCTCGCAAGCATCTCAAAGAATTCAAGTACTACTCTTGAAATGACAAAACTCTTTCCAATCTCTCTAGAACAATCTCCATCATTCTCTCACAACCTCTCATATGTAGCAACAAAAACATATCTCCTGCTCTCACTTCCTCTGAGCGACAAGCAGCACCAAGCAAAGTAGCAGGAGGATAGCAAAAAATGGTGGGGACAACAGCAACCCTATGCTATGCATGCACTAGTCCTAAAATCATAGAGAAATTCAAAGATCGATCGGAATTGTAACGACATTTGATAGTTCCTTGTATCCTGGACTCCAATCTGGCTGTGGCACCACTCCTATGGGTGATCAAAGCTATACTGGCATGAGCAAATTATGTTCTACTCCTACTCCTAGAGGAGAGCCGAGGAGAAGAATCTCACCAACACCAAGAACATCAATGTGGGAAGTGATGAAGGACCGACCAAGCGTACAACCGCAAGGGAGGCACAGGAGGCTAGCGGCGGTGGTGGCGCGCTCGGTGCACGGCATGCATCCTCATCCTTCTATAGAATACACCCTTATTTGCACAAATACGAGACTTTTGTGATGCCTCCAACAGAACACACACTTATTTGCACAAACCAAACTTTGAGCTTCCATGCATCTACACATCTTCACCCCACTATGAAAACCAACAATTTTGTAGCCCTGAAAAAATACAAGGTTTGAATCACAAGATGTACTCCAGACAATGAAATTATACAGACAAAGCACATGAACTACAGATAAGAACGAAAGGTTGTTAGCCCCGCCTATACAGATAAAGATCTGAGGAAAAATACACAAAGCCAGTGCTAACCAACATCAGTGTTGTGTCAGTACAAATTATCTTAGATCCTAACCATTGGTTTCACAAAAATGACCGGTTTGATTACTTGTCACTTGCTTCAACAATCTCATTCTATCATAGTGAATTGTCAAACTAAGGATTCTACACGAAGCATGAGTTCCAGTAGCACCACATACCCTAGTTCAGTAAACTTATTGGAGTAGTAATCAGAACAATTTGCATAACATAGGATTTTTTACAGTAGTGCAGAGTAGTGGTTCAGCCTAAAGGCAGAGGAAGGAGATATCTCACCAGTTGTCAAGGACGACGGAGCCGTGTCGGTCTGCCGTGGTGGAGGACGGCGTGCGGAAGGAGGTCGCCCCCGGAGCTTGCCTGCAGGTCCGTGGCTGGAGGCTCGCATCGCCTCCGTCCCGTTGTCGTAGCTGGCAGCACCTCTCAGAGACCAGATCTGGCACGTCCGGCCTCGCAGCAACCGGATCCGACCTCGCTGATGCCGGATTCGTCACCGGCTTGGACCAAAAGGTCCGTACTTTTCGGAGGTTCGCCGCGGGAGGTTGGAGAGGAGTGCCGCGAGACGACTGAAGGTGGAGGAGAGCACCGCTATACGAGGGGACGTGGAGGGGAGGGAGAAGAGCAAGTGCGACGGCGGGGAGCCGGAGCAGAGCCGGCGACGCCGAGCCGTAGGGGACTGAGTCGCGGCCGAGAGCCTTTCTCCGACATGGGTGGAGTGCGGGTTGTGTTCCAAAAACGTAGAGGGTTTGTTTGCAAAAATCGGTTTGCGACAATTATTTCCGGACGGAGGGAGTAGTAAGCAAATATGCAGGACTAGCTATTGTATGAGTAGGCTATAAGATGACTATATATGACATGGCAAACTCATATAGCCGGCTGTTGGCTATATTATTGACCATGCTCTCAGACGAGGATGTTAAGTATCCCAACAGAAACCTATGCAGATGGCACCGCTCCCAGTGGCGGTTCGAAGAGATCGATAGCTTCCACTCAGTGGCATTGCCTATACGCTGCTGTCGCAATGAACGGGAGATTGGCGGTGAAAAAAAAAGAAGAAAAGAAAGGAAATGAGAGCACCTTCTCTCGGGATGAATCTTGGATATTGTTTTGAGAAAAATGTTTCAGCTCCGAGCTCAAGGGATCTTGATAGTTTGAAAAGATTTAAAAGTAAAAAAAAACTGAAAAAAATCCCGGATGTTGCCGTTGTTGTATCCCACTAACGTGCAGAATTTCAACTTCAAATAATTTGTATTCCGAGCTACACAAAAATAACAAAATCAGATATAAATTGAAGATTAACAAATTTGTATACTCTCTATGTCTCAAATTAACTGTCACAAAGTTAGACAAAAGTGAATGTATCTAATACTAAATTATGTCTAGATACATCCATTATTGTCAATCTTTGTGACACTTAATTTGAGACGGAGAGAGTACATAGTTCTACATTGTTGTTATTTTTGTTTTGCTCAGAATACGAAGTTTTGGAAGCTGATTTTGCACGTTTGTGAGATGCAACATTAGCTATGTCTGAGATTTTCAAATATTCTTGGAACTTGTAAATATTTTTGCGAACTTTTTAAAACACCAGGATCACTATGCTCGGAGCACCAAATGTCCATTCATATCTTCCTTTAGTGAAACTTATAAAACTTTAACAATGTTGACCACATATATCATTATAGTTTTTCAGAATGGTGGCGTGAAAACCACATGTATATATTTTTCACTAGGAGAGAGTGTTTTCAGAGTCCTATTATTTTCTTCATTATAATACATATAGTATTACAATACTATGACGAATTGTCAAAATTACATCTCGAAGACCAAGACTATTTAAAAAACTTCACATTTTTTGCTAGAGAAAATAAATTTACTCAACATTATACTATGCTCGAGTTCGGTACTTACACTATAACATGAGAAATCCACGCCTCGTCTATATACGTGGATCGGTTATAATCAAAAGTGACGGTCATCTCTCACCATGAATTATTTTTATTTTAGAGAAAATGCAAAATTTTTCTTCTTTATCGAAAGCACCAAACCGATGTGTTATTCTAAAGATCAGCCCAGTAACAAGAAAAATGAAAAGGTAAGAGTTAGAAAATTACATCACTCATGGAACAAAAACTAGAGCCGGCGTACTATTTTTCTGCTGGTCTTTGATGCTCGATTTTGAAATAGAAATAGATGATATTTCTAGAGTTCCCTAAAAATAACTTGTAAAGTCTTCCTCTTCTTCTTTATCTTCTGGGAGAGTATTCTTATTGAGTTGAAGTTGGCTTCTTGTTGAAATTTTTCTTCTGGATGAAAAACTCCTTGTTGATGTCTTGGTCAAAACTCTCATCTCACTTGGAAGATAAATTCTAAGTCTCCGAAAACAAATCCTAAGTCTTCACATGATTGGTCTTAAGGAAAATCTCTAGGCTCATTTGTAAATTTCTCCTTGGTGTGGTGTCTTCATTGAATTCTTCAACACTACGGTTTTGATACAAGTTAGGTCTGGTCTTGATCCAACATAGCCATAACACAAGGTCTAAGAGAACAGAAAAGAAAGGAAAGAAAGACTTAGAGGAAAAGACGGGGTTGGTGTTTTTGAAGTTCTTCTGGATTTTCTTCTTAGTGCTTCTACTTCTTGGAGATGCTTATGTAGTTGCTAAGTCCTTCATTGGTCTTCTTGCTTCATGTTAAAATCTTCAAGTGAACAATTGTAGCATCCTCTCCATGTCTTTTCACTAATCCAGACTTTGTGGTTTTACACTAGGAGGGCTAACTAGCACAAAATTACATGGACATGGTTTCAAGTCATCCAAGGGTTTAGGTTTTGGTCTGTCTAGTCCAAGGTTAGTACTTAGAGAAAAAATTTAAAGAAAACATATTGAAAATATTTAGAGAATTTAAACTAAGTCAAAAACACTCAAAGACCAATTAACTCTAAATTCAACTTTAATTAGTTCAAAAATTATTTTGGGACAAAGAACATGAAAGTATACATCTCAAGGTTTCCAGATATATTTTATTTGCTATTTTTAGATTTGTAGAATTTAAACTATCTAAAAAACCATCAAACAAGCATATTTTAAATATATATTGATTTGATTTGTTACACGGATCTGCAAGCGTGGCCCAACACCATTCGAAATCCGAGTAACAATTATGATGCAAGTGCATCCTACCAAAAGCCCATCCGTTCAATGGAAACGTTGAATGAAAAATCATGTCAAAGATAAAATTTACTTAGCACCGGCTTGAAGTGTTGTTTTATAGTCTCTAGATACATGCATATTTGAACAAATGGAAGTCATCTATTTTGGAACTGAGGGAGTATCTTCACAAAATAAAAATGATGGATTAAATAACAATAATTTAACCGGGGACCTATAGTGCACGTGAACTTGTCAAATAGTACCCCCAAAAATAAAATATTGTGAATTATTGATGTATGTGTGTGCTACTACATCTACGGTACATTTATTTTTTGTCATTTCCATCATAGATCTTGCTTGTAATATTAATTGGACACAGATATTCCGCGAGTTGACATCTCAAAGGTGGAGTTCGATTTGAGCGAACGATTTAGAGTGATGCATGTGAGACCGAACGATTAAGAGAGGTATAGGTCGATCGGAAAGACTCATAGATGCGTAGGTGAAAGTGGACAAATTAGAGCGCTGGAGGTGGAGCCTGAAAAATCTCCTCCCCCCGCGCCAGGGAGGGAAAAGCCTAACCCGCTGGGGGGGGGGGGGGGGGTACCAAACATGGTACTATGCTCTGGGTGGCGGCGGTGCGCACTCTCCATCGGGGCCCATTTTGGTTGAACGCGTCATGTCCGTCGTGCACGTCCGTTCGATCACTCGGCGGCTGCATCATGGTCCAATTAGTGGGGAAGTGAAGTGCATACATGATTTGCTACCATCCTCCACCTTTGGTGCGATTTTTTCTAGTTGCATCATACTTCTAGTCAATGGTTTGGTAACCTACAGTTACTAGTCGCTAACCGGATATCCCGAGCACCCCCGAGAAATAGTCATACCGGGCAAAAAAAAAATCCCGAAAATCTTGAATTTTGACAAAAAGTCTCGGTAAATTGTCATATTGGTTTTTTAAAAATTTTGGTTCTCAAATTTGTCCGGTAACCGGTCGGAGTTGTCGGAGAGGCATGCAGTGTAGGTAAATCTGAAGGACTAATTAAGAGTGACATAGGTGACAGCTAAGAGAGGTGCATGTCAGTCCGAGAAACTAATAAAGTCATGCCTGCGTCTAAATGACTAAGAGGGGTGTAGGTGAGACTAGACAACTCTGGGACTAGGCTATATGGAGCTTGTCACTCAGCGAACACATGTGGAACAAGCGCGCCGCGTAGTGTAGTCCTTGTAGTCTCATCTCGGGCAGTCGCCTCCGGCTACTCCCTGCCGCCTTAGCCCCGCTGCCTTGCTCCCGTGACCCGCCTCGCCCGACAGGGTGGCTTCGGTCGGGGTCCCAACCAGTAACTTGGAGGAAATAAGGTTGCTGGAACCAAGGACCATCTCGACTAGATCCGAAGTTTCTTAGCACCGTCACTTGGATAAAGATACATCTTCATCGCAGTAGATTTTTGACCTATTTTAAAATTTGTTTTGCAAACCATCAATTAATTGAGAATTTCTCAATTATCAGTCGACGCCTAGAACAATCAAACCTACATAAATATCCATGCAAAAAAAAACACACCTCTTTTTGCACATTGTTTCGCTATTTGAGATAATTATTACATCACTATGATTATTTTTCAGACACATACAACTAAATGTGCAAAATTGACTAAGGTTATCGGTTGACTAAGATTTGTATACATCTTTTAAATTTTTCTTCATTCCATTTTATGAGAGATGAGAAAAGTTATCATTGCAACGCACTCATAAGTTTTCTTTTCTAGGCACAGTAAAAAGTTATCCAAATTATCAGGCCACATGCACGAGTTGTTTGGGTAAAGGAACGGAAACTTGTACAATGAACCAAGGAAGGCTCTGTATTATGTTGGTCTGTCTTTTTGCATCTGCCGAATCTACCCTTGGATGAAAATATACTACTCTTCTAACCAATAAGTATTGATCTATTTGGACCATCCGATATGCTAACTTGAATGGTCAATAATTTCCCGTACACTACAGGAGACGCTGAGTATGCCGACGGCCGCCCCCCGTCGGCGTATACGGCATTGCCGTCGGCGTACGCATAGTCCGACGGGGGCCGTCAGCGTATAGCCTCGTCGGCGTATGCGAAATCCCGTCGGCGTAAACGATATGGTAGGCCCCGCAGTGGTCCGTGGAAACCTCAGACACCGACGGGGCGGGCCGTCGGCCCATTGGGCAACATGGCGTGCGCTGGCGCGCGGGCGTCGAGACGCTGACGGGGACCCCGTTGGCCCAACGGGCCATGCGGCGTACGCTGGATGCTCCAACGTTGAGACACCGACGGGCAGGCCGTCGGCCTATGGGCCGCGCCTGGCCCATTTGCGCGCAGAGGCCCACGGGGAGGCCATCGGCGTATACATGACCATTTTATTTTTTTTCCAGTTTTTTTCTCTGTTTTTTCCCCTGGTTGCTGCGTTTCGATTTCAAATTGCAGATTTGAAATACAAATTAAATTGCATAAAATTTAAAATTGGAACCAAATAAGCATGCATATAAGTCAAACATCATCCATATAGCACATCATCCATATATCGTACAATCTCCCTACATACGATGCATACGAACTCCGATATCATACAGAAACGTGCATACAAAAGCTACCATCCTAGCTAAGTCGATCGACATCATCCTAGCTAGCTAGATCTCGCGGGAGCTCGATGTGCCTATCTCGGACCGAGTGAGAATAGGCGACGCTCTTCGCTGGGTACACGCCGTCGAACCATGCCTGGAACTCGGCGAGGGAGCAGCACGGGCATCGGCATCGCGCGACGGACTTGGCGATGCAGCAGGAGCGTGATCAAACGGTGTGATCGTGCCACTTAGCGAGCCATCAGCACGGCCAAAGGGAGTAGCACCGGCATGTCCCGATCCCTACATGCATTTTTTAGCAGAACTTTGCAACTCTAACTTGGCGGGCACATGACAGCGGTAAAGACTGGTTTGGCATATAACTTACCGGTGCTCACGTAGGCTACGCGAGTGAAGTCCTCCTTCGTTGGAAACGGTGGCGACATGTCAGACTTAGGTGGTCGTAGAATTGGTAATGTAACCCGCTCTCCAGTGGAATATAACCTCTCGTCCACCTACAAGATATTTTTGATGTTAGGCTTTGCCGAAATAAAGGTTCAAAGTAGGGGGAAATAGGATTTGTCAACATTTGCAGAAAGAAAATGACGAAACTTACAACATCGCGCAGTTCTTCCCAGGCGTCAGAATCCCTTCTCTTCTGCGCCCACTCCTGATACTTAACGGTGTACTCCGCCATAGATGCATCGTAGGCATCGCCTATAGAAGACTACAATTTCAAGAAAAATGAATCTCGATGTAAGTTGAATCTCGTCAAGTTAGCCACTAAGGAAAGGGGAATGGGATTGAGAAGAACTTACTTCGGCGCGAGATAGGGAAGCCCGTCGAGGAGGAGGGACAACGGGGCCGTCGGCGGTGAGGGTGGACTTGATACGCGTGAAATCCAACTCGGGAGTACGCGGGGTCACCTGATCAAGGCAGCGAAGACGGCCATGCTCCCTGCCGTGCCCGCCCACGACCAAAGCCCTCACGTCGGTCTCCTGCTGAATAGGGTTATCCACCCACGGATGAAAACCCAGGAACGCCGCGGAGTACCTATCTACGTCCTCCCTGGCGCTGCCGAAGTACTCTGGAAGCCAGGCTGGGGCTTGGATGGATCGGGCCACTTGATCCTAATCTTCTCCCATGATTCCGTGTCCGGAACAGGGGCATTCCCCGTGACGGACTCCTGCATCGCCAAAGAAATGTTATGCATGCCAGATAGAAACATGACGGGAATAAATGCATGTTGTTCGATGTGTGCACATGTATCTTTTCCTTGAAGCGAGCATGGTTGCGGGCTCCCGCACAGTGTGTCCCCTTGTGGCCGCGGTTTGCCTTGTTTCGCTCTCTTATGGCTTTGAACTCCTCGTTCTGCCCGAGCCACATTGCCACCAATGCCTTCCATGCGTCCTTTTTACCATCGGCCCACTGGGGCATAACCTGAAAAATTCAAGACTCATTTTGTAGAACAGATAATACAAATTGCAGTTTAGCAGCAACATATGATATCATTGACAATTTTGACTTACCGCGATGTAATCTTCCAAAGTCATCGGAGGCTTTGCAATCACATTCTCATGCTTCGGCGCCGTCTTGCCGAACTTCTCAGAACTGAATTGATTCATGACGGTATGCCTTATATTGTAGAACTGTTGTCGTGTCAGTTTCTTACATGCCCCCCACACAGTCTTGTTCGCCGAGTCCTGATGCTCCGGAAGAACCCTAAAGAATCTATGTAAACATGCATAAAAATATTGTGAGAGTAGAGAGTCCATCAGATGGATGTCCCATCTTTACCCGTCCGTGCTCGTCCTCGTATCTCTTCCCCATCTTGTGCCACGTCATCTGCGTGGCAGACTCCTTATTCATGTAAAGCCGCTGGATTCTTTTTATGAATGGGAGATAACAAAGAATCTTCACGGCGACTTTGGTCTACTTTTTCTGACCATCCGCTCCCTTTACCTCATGATACCTAGAGGCTCCACACAGGGTACAATACTTGTCATCCGCAAACTGTTGCCGAAACAAGATGCAACCTTTGAGACAACAATCTATCTTTTCGTAATCCATGTTGAGCTCTCGCAAGATTTTCTTTGTCTCGTACATGCTTTTAGGAAAACAATGTCCTTCGGGCAACATGTTACCATATGTTTGCAGATGAGCTTCAAAGCATGAACGAATGTTGCCATACTCGAGTTTTTTGGATAGTACTTGCGAGATGACATCGAGCCGAGAAATACTTGCACCCTCGTAAAGAGGTCTCTCAGCCCTTTCCATCATATGAAAGTAGGCCTTCGCGGTAGGCTCCTGTTCCTCGTGTTCACACGGTTCCTCTTGTTCATACGGTTCCTCCGGTTCCTCGTGTGAATTGGCGGATCTGGCATGTAGGAATCACGGAGATCATTCAGGAAGTTTCTAATCCCATCGTCCTCCTTGCCATTGATCTGCTGCCGCATCACCCTTCCACTGTCACGTTCGTATTCAGCAAAGTCGACCGTCGTGACGAAGCCCGGCATATGCCCATAAGACCAAAGGTGTTTTCTCATATCGTATTTTCCCTTACGCTGACGCTTCCTGCAATGACTGCAAGGGCACAATGGACGAAGGCCTGCCTTTGAACAACGCGCTAACTCCTTCACTAAGAAATCCGTCTTTCATACCCACTCATCGGACCTTTCAATCGCACTAATTCGGCCACTGTATATCCACCCATTATCAGCCATCCTCTGTTTTATTTCGGAGCCAAACAACATACATAGCATGAAATTAATTGCATCGCAATATTTTTTTTTCTACCGTGCAAAATAAAGCATCAACCTACATCTCTAATAGGTAAGGGTCCTAGCAGCCGCCGGATCCGTAGATTGAGTACGTTCTCCATGCTCTACCCCGATCTGAGATAGAATTTCGGCAGCACCTCCCCGCTGCTCTCCCAATACACGTCTTGGCAAAAAGCCGAGAGGATGTGCATAAGGAGAACAACGAGGAGGCGCTACCGAAATCCTGACCCAGACCAGAGTAGAACATGAAAAATGTACCCAACTACGCATCCGCCGACTGTCACGTAAATGCCGCAAGCGTTACGGTTCAAAATATGCCTACCTCTAATGCATATTTATCTTCGTAACGCTTGCGGAAGGGAAATGACACCTATGTGACACGACATAAAAAAATGTGAGGAAGAAGACGAACTTCAAGCTCACCCTCGGCGGTAAAGGTGGTAGTCGAACGACGGCGTGACGACCGGGTCGGGGGCGTGGAATGGCGGGGTCAGGGTCGACGGACGGCGTCGCAGCTCCGATCCCCTATAACAAAAACAGTCGCGTAATAAGAATATATCGGATAAAAAAATTAGCGACTAAAAATTTTCTAACACCTAAAATTTTTCTAACATCTAAATTTTTTTAACCTTTAATTTTTCTAACCTAAAATTTCTAACAAACAATTTAACCTATAATTTTTCTAACCTATACTAACTAACAGTACCTAACATAAGTACAATAACAATTAAAACATCTAAAGGGGGGGGGGGATTTACCTTGCCGGCCGGTGGAGGAATCCCGACGGGAGAGGAGGAGGTCGCGGCCGGGGGTAGGGCGGGCCGCCTGGACAACAGTGGAGGAGGCGGAGGGCCGGGACGGGGGCAGGCCGGGGCGCGAGGTGGCGGCGGGGTCGAGTGGCGGCGCGCGGCGGCCGGTGGAGGAATCGGATGGGGAGAGGACGAGGTGGAAGCCGGGGGTAGGGCGGGTCGCCGGGACTGCAGTGGAGGAGGCGGAGGGCCGGGGCGCGAGGTGGCGGCTCGCGGATGCTGGGGGGGGGGGGCGCCTGGGAGGGGCGCGGAGGAGGGAGGAGCCAGGAGGGGCGCGACCGGGCGAGGATGCAGCAGGGGGGGGGGGTGGAACTCGGCGACGCGGCGGCGGTCGGGGTCACGGGGACAGAGGCCTCGCGCGGGGAGGTGGCATTACAGATGGGGTTGTCCCGAACTCCCGAGATGGACAATTACAGTCGGGCTATGCGGGGACACGCTGACGGTTAGGATACGCCGACGGTCACGGTCGGGGAAAGTTAGACACGCCGACGGCCTCCCTGCTCGCATTTCTGTCCCCGTCTCGTACGCCGACGGCACCAACGTTTGGCCGTCGGCGTACGGTGTGTCTCTCCCGTAGTACCTACCGTAAAAAGGCCCCTCGAGGAATACCTGTCTTCCTTGAAGAACACTTCTTTCCTACTAGTATATTTGTGTATACATCTTCTGGCATGCAACGCGCACAAACTAATTAAGAAAAAAATTAGATGAAAAATGGATTAAGCTAGACTGATTTATTATTGGTAATTGGCCGATTTGTATTATACTACTCCCATCCTGGGATGGGCGACTGTTTTGCTATACCAATTTCTATGGGTCTGATGGCTGCCAATGCAAAATTGTACATTACCTTCATAGCTGTGGTAATCATGTGTTAACTTGTATCTTAGTTACTCGGCTATTCTGTGTCCTCTCGATCTAGTTTCCTTCAGATGGGTGCATGTCAGGGGGCGCAGACAGGTTCTCTAGAGGACGCACCTCTCGCCCTCATTGCCTGTCTCTTTCCTTAGTACTAGTACATGCATCTTCTGGGAAGCGATGCACACAAATTAATTAAGCTCTTTTTTGGATTGCAAATTGATTAAGCTCGACTGATTGGTTGTTCGCAGTTGACCGATTTGTACTCCCTCCATCTCGAATTAATTGTCATAAAGATAGACAAACGTGGATGTATCTAGACATAATTTAGTGTTATATACATCAACTTTTGTCCATGTTTGTGACAATTAATTTGAGACTGAGGGAGTATTATACTGCTCGCATCTTGAGCGGTGTGGATATTACAGCTACCGAGAGTATACTACCACTTCTTTTTATTATGGGCCTGATAGCTGCTGACAAATTATGCATTGTACTAGTACCACTCCACATACAAAGACGTGTAGTTAGCTAGGCGTTGACGGGATAGAACCAAAGCAAGGAGGCTAGCTCGCTCATCTTGGCATTAGCCGATTCATTGACCGATCGTCATAGCTGAGGTATTCTTGTGTAAATTTGTAGCTTAATTACTAAGCCATTCTGTTTCTTCTCGATCTAGTTTTCGTCAGATGGAATGGAAAGCATTCTTGATGTTTCGATTTCATCTTTATTTCCTTTCTGAACCTCCTTGCTAGCTTATTTCCTTCGTCTGCAACGTAAGTCTTTCAGATGGAAGGCACCCTTGATGTCGAATATCATGCGTGCATGTTACGATTTCCTCTTAGTTTCCTCTCTGACTCTCCTTGCTAGCTAGCTAATTACCCGCTGGAGAAGCTTACATCTCCAAGCCTCTTCATTTTTGGTGAAAACAAAATGGTCAAAGGCTTTGTGATCACACCAAGATATGGTAATTAGTTTTCATGGTCACATCTTCAACTCTTTAAATAGGCAGGGTAGAGAATCCAAGAACACACCTGCTTAGTTATTTGCCTTTTATGTTTACCCACACATGTCGAAAATTTGTTTCCACCCACTACAAGCGGTGGGAAAGCTGGTTTAAAACAAAATTAATGTGGTGGTAGATAAGTAGCCTCGGTCAGAGCTGATATCCCTTGGTGTGTGGTCAATATGGCGGACAAGCGATGTCCCTTGGTGGCAAATTTGACGCCTGGATATAACTCGAAATAAATTTTAACTAGCATGCAATTGGGAAAATTTATTGCTCTTGATCCATGGAATCTTCATTTTGTAATTGTTCCTGTCATGATTACTCTTGTCTCATCTACCTAACAATGTAAAACCAAGGGAGGGATCATTCCCCCGTTGGCCACGTTCTTTTAAGGGTGATGTACTCATTTCATACACAGTGGTTGCAAATGGACCATGAAGCCAGCACAAGCCACAATGTCCTGGAGAGGATGTTGCTTGATGAAAGCGCGGAGCCCACGAGCCTGCCGTTGTCAATTCTCCAATACATAACAAATCGTTTCTCTCTCGATCACCAAATTGGCAGTGGAGGGTGTGCAGTTGTTTATAAGGTAGCACACACCTAGATCTAATAATATTCTTCAATCCTAATTACGGCCGATCTAAAAATGAAATAAACATATCAGGGGTGCAAAAGTTCACATATACACACATACGCGATCTGTGTTCTTGTTAACAATGGATGTTGTCACCGTAGGGCATGGTTGGAAAAGGAACAGTTGCCGTAAAGAAGCTGTCCAACACATTTGGTCTTCAGGAGGATAAATTCCATGACGAGGTTAAATGCCTGATAAAGGCCAAGCACAAGAATATAGTGCGGTTTCTTGGGTATTGTGCTGAAACTCAAGGTAAAATCGAAAACTACGAGGGGAAGCTTGTCATGGCAGATCAACGGAACTGGTTGCTCTGTTTTGAGTATGCATGCAATGGGAGTCTTGATAAGCACATTACTGGTAGGATGAAAATGTCTATTGCCATCTCTTTATATACTCTGTTATTTAAACGTATAGCACGTCATATACCTAGACTATGTAATTCAGATCCTAACCGCTTGGTGTGTGCAGATGCAACTGGTGGACTTAACTGGAGGCAACGATATCGAATAATTAGGGGGGTGTGCACGGGTCTACTTTTTCTCCATGAGATTGGAATTATTCACTTGGACCTTAAGCCAGCTAATATATTGCTAGACGCTCACATGGAACCCAAAATTGCTGATTTTGGTCTCTCCAGATTCCTCGGTGAAGATCAAACAAGTGATATTACTAAAAACCTACAAGGAACTCTGTAAGCCATCCCCACTTGAAAGCTATTTGTTTTGTTAGGCACTTACTTTAGATTTATTTGGATATTCATTTATTGAAATTTATTGTTTCCATAGGGGATATATGGATCCAGAATATCTCAGATCAGGAAAAATTGGATTTGCGTCAGACATGTATAGTCTTGGCATTATAATCATGGAGATACTGACAGGAGTAAAGTGGTATCTCAAAGATGAATATGTAAGAACATTTATTTATTTTCTCCAAGTTTAAGTTTAGTTTAACTTAGCAAAACGTCATTTTTTTTCTTTTGTTTAGAGAATTTTCTTACATACCTGTTTTATGGAAACAACCTCTCGGTGAGGTAGTTGAGTTCTTGGGCATGGATGTGCCCATCCGAGTTCATGTGTGCACTAAAAATAAAGTCTATTTATAGTTCTGGAAGTATGTACTATGAAGTCCTGCATTCTGATATACCACTGTAACATCCTGATCATTTTTATCTATAGAATATTGTACACTTCAGTTGTAACTATAAGATATCTCAATGTGAATTGCATAAAAACAAATCACAGTGGCACTTAGTTTTCTATACACTTTTTTCTGTACTTTAGATGTAAGCAATACATTAGAGAATTTAAGTGGCTTCCATTTTAGAAAATATGTGGACTGACATTAGACAGATTAAGCTGCTTCCATTTTTAGAGCATAATTATGGTCCATGTTTTCAGGATTTTTAGAAATTTTCTGTAGTAGGTGTAAGGTAATAACTACATATATTATCATATTTTATTATATATATATTTAAGTACTAACTCAATATTGCAACCTCTTAGGTTGTTCAAAGTTGGAAGCATCGATTGGGTGAATCAGAGGGGGGCATGCAATTGGAACAAGTAAGAGTATGTTATATGATAGGAATGGAATGCATGAACTTAGACTCAAAGAAGAGACCAGTGGCACGCTATGTAGTTGATATGCTTGATAAAACGTCAAGTGCGGACTATTCTTATGAAACTAGCATCAGAAGTTCATTAGCTGAGCTGCAGGTAAGCTTACCTAGGGATCAATCAAAAGATGGAATCGGTGAGCTTGCAATTAAGAGCTTCCGGGAGGCGCATGTCAAGAAACACTCTGAAAGATGTGAAGATTCATTGTGTGCTGTTCAAGAAACAAGGAAGAACATCAGCCGTCATGGCACAAGTATTTTTGGCTCTGTCGCAACTATGTTCAAGAAGTTACATAATTTGGACATCTTCAATAGGAAATCACACATGGATTTAAAAGGGAAGAACATGAGTCGTACAAAACTTGAACTTCGGGGGCCCCACATGAAGATCTTCACAAAGAAGGATCTCAAAGAGATAATAAATAGTGCAAATTTAATTGGAAAAGGTCCTTATTCTGAAGTTTACAAGGGATTGGTTGGTCATGATCTGGTCGCAGTTAAAGTATTCACTGATATTGCCATAGAACCCGGTCAATTTCAAAATGGAATCCTCATCCACTCACAAGCCATGCACAAGAACATCATTAGGCTCATAGGTTGTTGCCTAGAAATGGATACCTCCATTCTTGTATACGAGTTCATGCCCAAAGGTAGCCTTGATGACATTCTTCATGGTGAAAAGAAGGTGCCTTTTGGCCTCGATTCGCGTCTAACTATTGCTGCAGAATCATCACAGGGACTAGCTTATCTGCATTCAGAAGGTCATATAGTAATCCTACATGGTAATGTGAAACCGACAAATTTCCTCTTGGATGAATACTTTATTCCAAAGATCTCCGACCTTGGCATATTGAGGCTTATTCCAAGAGATAACGAACGCAATGACATGTCTTATATGGATCCAATATACCTGCAAACAGGCATACTGACTAAAAAAAGTGATGTCTACAGTTTTGGAGTCGTGATCTTGGAGGTCATTAGCAGGAAGAAGGCCACTCATTCTGATAACCCTAGCTTAGTGAGAAGTTTCCTTGAACTTCATGAAAAAGGACAGAAAGCAACGGAGCTGTTTGACAAGGAAATTGCAGTGACAACAGAAGATTTGGAGATTCTTGATTCTTTGGCAGAGATTGCCATGGAATGTCTTAACCTTGACAAGGATGAAAGACCGACGATGATAGACATTGCAGAGCGTCTTCTCATACTGAATCGATCCCGTAGGTTACAAGTTGCTTGACGATAAGTCCATGCATATTGTGGTGTGAACAAATGCATGTCATGGACGGCCGATTAAGATAGACAACTATCAATGTTTCATTTATTTTGCTGTTGTAAAAAAAATCCTTGAAATGTAAGTACAAAGGTTTCTTCAATAACGGGCGATACAACTTAATTCACCTGAGCAGCATATTCATGCTATGGAAATATTGCTTCATCAATCATCATACGAGATACTCAAGTACTAATATATCAACATTTGTTCGAGAAAATATGGTTTGCATGCAATATTTTAGGAAGTACATGATGCAAGTCTTGAGCATTATAATTTCGTAAGAAAATCCGTGTTATCCATAAACCTGATTTAGTTAGATGTAATCTCTTGTACGGAAAGGTTAGATGTAAATGTAATCTCAAATTATTGGCCAGAACTAGGAGCAGGATTACTGACAGGGAACGAGCAGGCGGAGGGTGCCCGTGGATTCTTCATGCTCTCCCAGTCCACTCCACCTCTGCGCTCGCACGCTCCCCCTCCTCGTCGACATTCGCCGCCGCCTTCCTCCACTGTGTCTCTAATTGGTTGCTCTGCTCTGTGTTTCTCGGAATACTTGGGTTTCTTCATCCTCTGATCCTCTCTCTTCGTGTCGTTTATCTGACCAGTATGCCTATTTCTTTTCCCCATTTGCTTCCCCTTTGCACTGTAATGGATCCTTTTGATCGCTCACCCCCTGATCTCCCCTACAAATTCGCCATTTTTTTTTTGCTCTGCTTTGTGTTTCTCGGATCAATTGGTTGGTTATTGGCACCCCTCGCCGTATATCGACCTCTCTTGAATCTTGCGTCGGTTCCTGAATTTTTAAGGCGGAACCGAAGGAGATCGGCCGATTAAGGCCCACGCTTGGCAACCCAGTCCATATTCGCATCCACTATACATCGCTTATAGCCATTCCTAACACCAACTCGCCCACGAAGAGTTCTAAGCGGGCTGACCCGCTAATTGATATAATTGACATTTCTACGAGAAAATGACAAAAAAGTAGAGATTCCTAACACCAACTCGTCTAGGGAAGGCAGTACTCGAACCAGCGAGCTAGGCATCCGGAAACACAGAGGCACACCAACTGGGCTACCAAACAATCACGTACAACTTTGGTTTTAACTTTTTTATTGTCTCTTTTTTCCTGTTTTTCCTTTTTACCATCTTAGGTGCGTTCTTTTATCTTCGTTTTTCCTTTTTTTTTCTTAGTTTCTTTTTTCCCGGCCTGAATAAACATTTTTTAATCTGAATAGTTTCAAAAATTGTCCATTTCGAAAAATTGTTCACTTGTAGTCGGAGTAGATGTCAGCATAGACATATGACTGCTCCAAGTGTTAGAAACGAGCATCCTCACACTGCACATCATGAGGAGTGTTGTACCAATCATTCTATCTGACCTGAGCATAGTCCTGAGTGGAGACATCTGTCTTGTAGTTCTGCCTAGCTGTCTTTCCTTTCTTCTTCTTTGATGGCTTCGAGGCGAGAGACTTGATCTTGGCAACAACTTTCCTTGGAGGGCGGTCACCGGGATCCTCATCACTAGTGTCCTTGTATGAAGGACGCTAGCGAGGGCCCAACATGTCAGCGTGAGAGCTACCTATGAAGGAGAAACATAGAGGAAGCAATAGGGGTAAGTGCACATATGTCAAGAAATAGAGGAATCATACGACAAAACAATAGGGAAGATTCCATGTAATGATCGAGAAATAATTCTAGTGAGGATCAAACTAGTACTGATGAAATTCGGGGCAGAACTCAACCGGATATTCCGGTTCAGTTCTGTACCGGATATTCCAAGTGCGTGACAGAACACCACCAGATATTCCAGTTCAAAATTGAACCGTATATTCCGTCTGCTCGATAGAACACAACCGGATATTCCGGTTCAAAACTGTACCGGATATTCCGACAGCACGAAAACAACACTAGATTGATTCTCCACTAGATTTTAAAACTAGATCGGTGACATGTGAATCTAAACTATTGTCTCTAGCATGCATATCGTACCCTAGGGAGAAATTTCTACCAAGCATTGTCAACAAAAACACAAATCCATGGATGGGTATGGTTATGGCACCAAGATTCAAAGGATTTGAACTTTACCGACGTCCATGAATGAAGATGCTTGGATGGAAATGCTCCCGAGTACGAGGGGAACAAGATTTGGGCAAGAACTCGCAGATCCCGCGGAGGAAGTGACCCGGGAGGCCAAGAATCAAGGTGGCCGCGCTTGGGGTGGAGAAGAGGAGTTGGGGGAGAAGAAAGGGCAAGAACTACCTCTCTCCCCGTGCCCCTCCGAAATAAGTGATATGCGCCGGACCGGATATTTCGGTTCAAGTTTGAACCGGATATTCCGGTACCACCCGGATATTCCGGTTCAAAACTGAACCAGAAATTCCGGCTACCATATGATTCAAATCTTCCTAGTTTCAAAGGAATGACAAATGTGCTAGATAGAGTTTGCTTTTTTGGTAGGAGGGCTTAGGATAGAAACACCAAACTGAAATTAGCACTTATCCCGCTCAATTGCAAGAATAAAACAAACAAAAAGGACCAATTGAGTGAGATTTTCCTACGAAAGAACACTCAGAGGAAAAAACAAGAAATGCAATGAAATATCAAATAAACCCCAACTAATATCCAACTCTTCACAAAGAAGAGGTTGGTGGCCTAAGCCACCATGTAAGAGATCATGGTATGACACTGCGAAGATATATCTTGGGTGCATGACCAATACTCGACATTAAAGCTCACAATTCAACATTAGAAAAAGAGAGATAGCAATGAATTTTTTGCTTTGGGCATAGTGGGGGGAGGGAGAACCCAATGTGTTAGGATAACACTCCCCCTATGTCCATGCCTACACCTAAACCCAAACACATTTCATCTATAGGGGTGTGTGCAAGAACCTCAAGTCAAACTCCTAGAATCAATGATGTTTAGTTCATTCCTCAAGAACATGAATCTTTCATCATCGAGTGGCTTCGTGAAGATATCCGGAAGATTAATTTTCCTGTGTGGGAACATATGCGAGAGCAATATCACCTCTTGCCACATGGTCACGGATGAAATGATGACGAATCTCAATATGCTTCGTTCTTGTGTGTTGCACGGGATTGTAGGCGATCTTGATGGCACTTTCATTGCCACACATGAGAGGCATCTTATCCAAATGAACATCATATTCCTTGAGAGTTTGCCTCATCCATTGCAATTGGGTGCAAGCACTTGCGGAGGCTACATACTCGGCTTCGGCGGTGGAGAGAGATATGAAATTTTGCTTCTTGGAAGACCAACTCACCAAACACCTACCAAGAAATTGGCAAGCCCCGGAAGTGGACTTCTTATCATCTTGATCACCAACCCAATCGGAATCCGTGTAGCCCTTGAGAGAGAATTGTGCCCCCTTTGGGTACCACAAACCAAACCTTGAGGTATGAACCAAATATCGAAAAATCCTATGGACCGCCACTAAGTGGCTTTCCTTAGGAGCCTCTTGATACATTGCACACACACACCTACACTCAAAACGATATCGGGCCTAGATGCACAAAGGTAAAGCAAAGAACCAATCATAGAACGATACAAATTTTGGTCCACATCTTTACATCCGGGTTACGCTTGAGGTGGCACTTGACTTGCATAGGAGATGGCTTGATCTTTGCACCTTGGAAATTAAACCTCTTGAGCATGTATTGGGTATACTTGGCTTGAGAAATGAAAGTCCCACGAGCCAATTGCTTGATCTCAAAGCCAAGGAAGAATTTAAGCTCTCCCATCATAGACATCTCGAACCTATCAGTCATAAGCTTTGAGAACTCATCATTGAAACCTTTGTTAGTTGAGCCAAACATAATATCGTCCACATAGAGTTGGCATATGAAAAGCTTTCCCTTTACTCTCTTAGTGAAGAGAGTAGGGTCGATCTTCCCAACTTCATAACCACGGTCATCCATTAACTCTCTAAGGTGCTCATACCACGCACGTGGTACTTTTTTAAGTCCATAGAGCATCTTATCGATCTTGTAGACATGGTTAGGAAAGTTGAGGTTCTCGAACCCCGGAGGTTGCTTAACATATACCTCCTCTTTGAGTGGACCATTCAAGAAAGCACTTTTGATATCCATTTGTTGCAATTTGAAATTATGCGAAGATGCATATGCAAGAAGGATACGGATGGACTCAAGGCGATCCATGAGAGCATATGTTTCATCAAGTCAATGCCTTCAACTTGAGTGTAACCTTGAGCTACCAATCTTGCCTTGTTCCTTATAACAATTCCATGCTCATCTTGCTTGTTCTTGAATATCCACTTAGTGCGAATAACATTGTGGCAATCTTTGGGCTTCTCAACTAATCTCTAAACCTTGTTTTGCTCAAAGTTGTTGAGCTCATCATGCATAGCTTCAACCAAATCGGAGTCCTCAAGAGCTTCAAACACTTTCTTTGGTTCCACCATATATATGTGAGCTTGATGCTCACTAAAATGTTCCAATTACCTTCTTGTGGATCTTCTAGCTTGAATATCTTCCAAGACCTTGTTATCTTAGGCATCAATATGCTTCAAAGCTCTTCTTATCCTTCTAGCACGACGGGCATCGATCTCCTCATTATTGCAAGGAGGGATCATTTGATCATCACTACTAGGGAAAAGCTTACCCGTGACGCACCATTTTGCTTATCCGTGACGCACCTGGGCGCGTCACGGCTATCACGCCGCGCCTATTGGTTTAGCCGTGACGCACCGAGCTGGTGCGCCGCGCCTATCAATACCCGTGACGCACGGGCTAGGTGCGCCGCGGCTACTTCTGGGCGCGTCACGCCTAACTCCAGAAGTGCGCCACGGCTATGAATACAGGTGCGTCACGGGTAAGATAATGCCTCCACGGCTAAGTTCGCCGGTGCGCCACGAGTATCCACTTTGGCGCGTCACGCCTATCCTCCCAGGTGCGTCACGGGTACTCTTTTTGGTGCGTCACGGCTATACTATGCTGTATTTTTTTAAAATACGCAGTACCGTATTTATACAGGTATATACAGCTCAAATACAGAGGAATATCAGTAGACAAAATGTATCAAAACAGTTCTTTGACAAACAAGTTATATATCATAGTTGATCATACTGCTTAGAATTCCTAATAGCTACATCAAACAGTTGATTATGAATACAAAGTGTTTATCAGAGTCAAATAGATACAAGTGACCTACATCACACGGTTAATCATCGGGACCGATTACATCGATTGATGATGCTTCATCATCGGGACAAGTGACCTATCTAGTCGCCGATAACCTAATCATCTAGCTAGGAACCATAGCATGACGAGCGAGGCGACGGCGACAAGAGCGGCTGCGATGGTCTTCATCCACGTGTTGTTCTTCTTCTTCTTATTTTGTTCCTCCTCGAGATGGATGAACCACCTAGCTTCCGCCGCCACTCTTGTGTTGTAGGATTTGTAGGCATTCCCTTTGAACTTGTTCACCTGCTCGAAGCAGTCTTCCCAGTGATCGTAGACTCCTGGAACCCTGCCTCTAAACACCACGTAGCACCTCGGCATCTGTAATGACAAGAAAGAAAAGCAAAAACAATAGTTTTAAACATGTCTACAATAATTAGTAAGTGGAGAAATATAAAAGGCCATCTGAGTGTGAACCAACTCTTGTAATCATCGGCATTTATACAAAAGATCGAACGAACATAGGACCGGAATAATATAAAGCAATATAATCAAGCATTGACATAATTGAGCATCAGTTACGAATGGACGATTCATAACCGTAACGATGTGTGCCTCATATTTAGGGTGGACACATACAAGCGGCCGTAGGTGGTGCCGCTGCGCCAAGTGGGATGCACAAGATCGTAACTTTGTGAAAATCACAAGGCGCAACGGACCACCTAGGCCATCTGAGTGTGAACCAACTCTTTTAATCATCGGCATTTACTTATTCAAAAGATCGAACGAACATAGGACCTGAATAATATAAAAGCAAGATAATCAAGCATTGACATAATTGAGCATCAGTTACAGAATGGACGATTCATAACCGTAACGATGTGTGCCTCATATTTAGAGTGGACACATACAAGCGGCCGAAGTGGTGCAGCTGCGCCAAGTGGGATGCACAAGATCCTAACTTTGTGAAAATCACAAGGAGCAGCTGACCACCTCGGCCATCTGAGTGTGAACCAACTCTTTTAATCATCGGCATTTACTTATTCAAAAGATCGAACGACCATCACAAGTAGGACCGCAATAATAAAATGCAAGATAATCAAGCATTGACATAATTGAGCATCAGTTACAGAATGGACGATTCATAACCGTAACGATGTGTGCCTCATATTTAGGGTGGACACATACAAGCGGCCGTAGGCGGTGCCGCTGCGCCAAGTGGGATGCACAAGATCCTAACTTTGTGAAAATCACAAGGCGCAACGGACCGCCTAGGCCATCTGAGTGTGAACCAACTCTTTTAATCATCGGCATTTACTTATTCAAAAGCTCGAACGACCATCACAAGTAAGACCGCAATAATGAAAAGAAAGATAATTAAGCATTAACATAATAAAGCATCTGTCACACGATGGACGATTCATAACCCTAACGATTGAGTTCGACTATTTTCGGAAAATGTAGCAAGCCTTACAATAGTTCTCACTCCTTCTGACTCATCCTCCCAGGGATTACAACGGGACAGCCCTCCGGAGTGATGAAGGGCCTGTCGTCACAGACAGTTGCTAGGTAGGTATCTATGTCGCGGTTCGGCAAGTTGAACCGGCAGTAGAATGTCCCACTCTTGTTCACCACTTCATGAACGATTTTCGTGGCAAAGCACTTCTGGATATCATATATCTCTTCTCTAACCTTGTCATCGCCGACCATCGACAAGCGGGAGGCCCATTGTTGGACTTGACTAGGCAGGGTAAGGAACTGTTGATCCCGTACATACGCCCGCATATGATGGAGGACATAGTAGGTGTCTCGGTTACTGCCCGCCGGCTGCTTGACGCACGCGAAAGTCGTCGTGTGGGTGAACACCCGAGCGCCCTGAACGACCTTCTCCCTAGTGATTTTGCCCCCCCTTGCGTGGTAGCCGGTGAGAGCATTATCCAAAACTTTCTTCACGTTGGAGTAGTCTTTCTTCACCGCACTCCCTGAGTCGAGATACGTGGCATGCGAATGACTGATACAAATGCAGATGAGTGTGCATTGTGTATATCTGCGTGGAACAATCCAAACAAAGTGTTGGAAAGGAGCGATGAAAATCTAAAGAAAATCACTTTCGATTCGGCTAATAATATTGACTTACCCGGCAAAGTAAGGCACGAGGATGTAATCCTTGGTCTCGTTCGCCAGCATGAAGTCCCGGAGATATGTCGACGCGACTACCTGGTTCCCAACGCCGCACAACACGTCGTGGCGCATGTAGAAGGGGTCCGCTATCGCGATGCCCGGTGTATTAACCCTGATGACTTGCACCGCCAGACTGAGCGAGTATAGGCGGATCATGGAGTAGTGCAGCGGATTGCTATGGAACATATCGAAGATGTCCGAATACCGCAGTACTATTCTATCCGAGCCGGTTGACTCGACGAAGCCCAAGTCCTTTGGCACCATGGCAATGAAAACCGGGTATGATGGATCCTTGGATTCAAGAAGACGCGATTCAAGAAAAAGAATGCTGTCATGCAAACTCCGCATATCCCCACTTGCGGCCTTGAGCTTGCTCTGGCTAAGCATAGGCTGACCAATCACATGCATCTTCGTATGCTTAGATGTAGGTGGGCCGTCCTGAACACGGAGCGGCATCTTAGCAGGCTGGCTCGCGGACTTTGCGGCCTTGGATCTAGGTCCTCTTTTCCGCGGCTTCGGCGCTTTCGGAATGATCTCCTTCTCAATCTCCTCATTAGCCGCCTTACGGATTGTGCTAGGGCTGAAAATAACTCCACCCTTCGCACTTTTCTGAGTCTCGGTGCAGGGGCCGACATCTGGAGGCGTGTCTTCCTGAGAACCGAAGAGACGCTTGCAATTGGATTTATCCGCAGGAGGAGCCTCACCACGAGCCTCCGTGCTATGGTAGGGTTCTTCTGGAGGAGGAGCAACGTAATCTCCGCCATCAAAGTCATCAGCGATGAAATCCATGGCATCAAGATCAACGTCATTCTCCTGGTCTTGTGCCATCTCCATGTCACGGTAGGCGACGGCGCGGCGACGGTCTTGCCATAACTCCGCTCCGGAGCTTCTAGAGGGGTTGTCTTCGAGGTGGTGCCTCGCGCCGGTAGTTCTAGAGGCGATGTCCGCGGGGTGGCGCCCCTCTTCCCCAGGCGAATCTGGCTCTTCGGCCATTCCATGTTCCAAGGCATGCACTGGAGCAGCGTCAGGGTATCGGGGTCATCTTCTTCTTGGTAGGGTTGAATGGGAGGCAACAAGTCGTCGTAGCCCGCCAGCACCCGAAGCACTCGAACTCTATATACGTCTTCGCGCATCGGCCTGTTGTGGAACCTGCGGGTTGACGGTTGAACGATCATACCCACAGCAACATCCTTCAACACGCCGTCCACTGTGTGTAAGAGAGTGCATGGAACGTCGTCGTTCTGCGGAAAACATGCAGGGCGTCAGAGAGGCCAGTCTAAGGCAAAGGAAGATCGACGCTCCAACGCTTAACTATTTACCTGGCTGGCGAGGGCGTCGAGCTCCTCTAGTGGCGAGGGGCCAACGACGACGGCGGGCGTGCTACTGCTCAATGGCGAGGGAGAACCGGCGGCGGGCGTGGAACCGATGGCCAGGCGGCGGTTGTTCGTTGGTGCACGCTCTTCATTCGGCGGAGGACCGCCCACTGTGGGCGTGCAACGGATGGTCAGGCGGGTAGAGGCGGGCGGAGTCACTATCGGCGCCGTGGTGTAGGCGGGCGGAGTCACAAGTGGGTCCGCCATCGTGGTGTTGGCCGGCGAGACTCTGGACAAGTCTCTTGAGTTGCTGCCCTGCATGCTAGGCACCGGGCACGGCCCCACTCGACCTCCTTCATTCCATCGAGTAACCACATCGTAGATGGTAGGCAAAACGCTGCCCATTTGTTCTGCCAAAGCTGTTTTGACAATATTAGGAATATCGGCAACTTTGGCCTTGAGGTCTGCAATCTCGCGATCGCGGGCTTCGTCACGTTGGATATCTTCGATGCTCCTCTTTCTATTCCTTCTCGCCTCCCTGGGCTCCTTGAAGTACTCTCTGAGCTTCGTCGTCGTGCCCAAGCCACAAACTCGGCCACCTGACGGCCTTTTGTGCTTTTCCTTCCCCTGCGTCACGTTCACCGCCCTATTTAAAGTGTCGTCCCACGGGCCGTGCAGCCTCGGCATGGATGACGGGGTTCCACCACTTTCGATTTCTAAGTTCTGCACAATTAGCGTGAACCGTTTAGAATTCCACCAGTACACTATGATGCAATCGACTTGATCGTCGAGAGCAAACTAACTAGGGTGGTGTATTTACTTACCAAGTTGTCATACAACGTCTTCACCTTCTCATCATCGGTAGTATACTCATTAGCTACCGGGTCATATGTAAACCGGGCCCTGATGAAGTTTTTCGTCCGCGGCGAGTACTTTGCGAGAGGGTCAGGGATGCCCTGTTCTGCACGTTTGGCGTCCTCCTTCTCCCAATTGGGAATCGCCGCTCTGTAACCGCCGCATCCCAGTTTGTGGGTACCAATGTTCAGCTTCCGCATCCTCTGCCCCCAACCAGAGTTAGCCTTGGCGACTTCGCTCTCGCAAATTAGCTTGAAGTCCCGGAGTTCAGCTTCGGTGATTCTCGGCTCACTCGCTAAAACATCCTGCAAGCTATTTTTGGGGTCCAAGACCTTAACCTTCACCCGGTGTTTCCAGTTGGCCAAGGCGGTGTTCATCTTACCAATGGCGGAATGGTTGACCTTATTCCCCTCCAGATTGTCGTTATTGTACTTAAACGGCTCGTCTGGCGGATGCGGGTACAAGTATCGTCCGTGCAGCTTTCTAAAGAGAATAACCCGATAATGGGCATTCTCTTTTTTCCTTAGATCATTGGTTAAGATCCTCACAGTGTCCCGGACAATGCAACCAATCTGGTTGCCGAATCCTTTGACCACCTTCTCGGGCGCGATTGGATACCCAGAGCTATCAATTTCCGTGATCTCTTCACGGTAGGTGCGGAGAGTGTTACATTTCCGTTTCCTCTTCTTGTTGGCTTTGCTACCACCATCTGTCTGACCGCCGGCATCAGTGGTGTCATTTCCACCGGCGGCGCCACTAGTGGTATCACCGGCGGCACCACTAGTCGTGGCGTCATCCTCCTCGCCACCGCTAGTGTCCGCGTCAGCCCAGGCATCCGCCGTCGGGTCGTATTGCTCATCTTCTTCGTCGGTGATTTGCCAGAACGGCTTAGAACCGCCGGCCTCGTCGTCGTGTGCCATGTTCTGAAGGGGGAAATTATTGGTTAATCTTAAGGAAACAAAAAATCGACATACTACTCGATCACGGGAAAACGGCTAAGTCCTAAATTCACGGGAAAATTTCGGCATGACCTTTGCTAATTTTCTAACACTAGAGTGCCCGATTCTCGCCGAAACGGAAATTAATCAACATTTCGGCGAAAATGGGCAACTCATTTGAATTCCCTGCAAAGTTTTAAACGGCTCGATGGCCGGACAGATTCTTTAGGCCAACACCAGCACAATTTTTATTATCTGCAAAATTTTATCCAACACCAATACCAGCACCAGTCCTACAACACCAGCACCAGTCCTAGAAGATCATTTTTTATCCATCAAAACTATATTACCAGTACCAACACCAGTACCTGCCAAACAAACATAGCCTAGCAGCAGCAATTTCTCATGAACAACATGGAAACAACTTAGCAGCAACAACAACCAATATGATCTCTAAGTAGACACTTCTATATAGATTGGATATGATAAGTAACATCAGTAGCAAATTCTCAGGAACAAGCAGCAAACAAAAGCAGCGGCAAAAAAAATCATAACCATGTTGCTGTACAGAAAACAGCAACAAAAGCTGAAGAATGCAGATGGTGCTCTTCCAAATCAAGATGGCAAAATATCTAGTAGCAGTGCTACTCAAAAATCAATATGGCAAAGGAGAGAGTCTATAGCCACTCAAATATAGTGCCAGCATTACTACAGACCACCATACGCACACCCTAATTTACCCAGCTACTACAGAGCCACCTGATCAAATCTTTGTCTTACCTACCTGACACAGTTAATGAAAACATATGTGCAAAGCACCTGTTGGTAACCATAGATAGAGGGCACAACTCTTCTGTAACCAATCCTCCATATTCATTTACTGTTTGCTAACATAAGATTTTACAATCACATGGCCTCTGCACTCCTGAACACAAGGCCTCTACACTCCTGAACACAGGGAACCAGACAATAAAGCAAAACATGCCAAAACAAAAAAAAAACACAGCGGCACCTGCAGGTTCAACAAAATCTCTCCAATTGAGAGCAAGATGACCAAGACCAAGCCTACGGTGGCACCTGCATTCATCAATCTCGTTGTCACACGTTCAGTTATCTGAAGGTTGTTGTGGACTACTGATCAAAACTGACTACTCAGAGTGTTTCTCTTGCGGGCATTTGCTCGAGCACATAGCTGGCTGTGGGAAGAGGGGGGAGCCGCTGGCCACAGGGAACACGGCGAGGACACAGGGAGCCCGTCTGCATCGAGGGAGAAGAAGAGACTTACCCTGTAGGTGGAAGGCGTCGAGCGGGTCGATGCAGATGGCCGGCGGCGCGGCGCTCCTCCTCCCTCGATGCAGACGGGCGGCGCTCCTCCTCCTCGATGCAGACGGCGCGGTGCTCCTCCTCCTCCCTCGATGCAGACGGGCTAGGTGGAGTCTACGGTGGTGCGTGAGGCTGGTGTGCTGTGGACGATGGTGGAGTCTACGGTGGAGAGCGACGGCGGCGGTGGAGACTGGAGGAAGCGAGGGAATGGGCCGGAGAAGGAAGGGGAACGGGGAGAAGAAGGGAACGGCCGGGCGCCCTCCTCGATCTATATCAGCTATACCCGTGACGCACCGCAGCTAGGCGCGCCGTGGATTAGATATCCGTGACGCACGTCTGGATAGTGCGCCGCGCATTATATAGCCGTGACGCACGTCTGGATGGTGCGCCGCGCATCAGATAGCCGCGACGAGCGTCACTGCCGTGCGCCACGCCTATTCGCATAATATGTTCAAAACGTTATGTTGCCTGTTAATATCACAACTGCTTTGTTAGCCCAGTGGTTGATACTGTGATGTGCCCCAGCACCCGGGTTCAAATCCCCCACACCCAATTTTTTTTGGAAGTTTTGGAAAACACAATATAAATCAACATAAACACAATATAAATCAACATAAATTCATATAAATCAATATAACTTTCAAAATAAAATCTCAATTCATGTGTTGACTAATTTAAACACCACATCTTAGTGCATACATATAAAATGCATCATCATACATTGTCATCACTGCCTCGAATGCATGCAAACACATGACACATATATCGTTGTTCTTAGAGTTAGCGTTTTACAATTTTCTTTCCCTTCTTTGTCGCGGTTGAGTAATTCAGTCCTGGAACACCGTGACTTCTTCGGTGGAATGGGCGACCTGTAGGTAGCGTTGTCCTGCTTCTTCTTGTTGTGTATTTCGTTCCATCGTCATTGTCATCTTCCATTTTCGGGTCGCCGTACTGGTCAAAGTCTTGCTCGTTGGCTACTCCATCCATTCCGATGATGTTTCTTTTGCCTCTCCGCACGACAACACGGCTAGGCCTTGTCGGGTCAGTAATGAAGAAGCATTGGTCCACTTTGTTAGCCAAGACCCATGGCTCATTTTTTGCGGTGACATTCGTGCCGGATTTGGCTTCAGGTATCACCATGGTGGTGAAATATTGTCCTTCTTTCCTGACGCTCTTTGCCCATGTGACACGGAACATTGGCACCTTCTCTCCGCAGTAGTCGAGTTCCCATATCTCGTCGATCCTACCATAGTATCTTTCTTTGACGTCACCTGTTAATGATTCCATCGTTACCCCCGAGTTCTGGTATTCGCAGTTCCGGTCCTTATTTGCCGTGTAGAATGTGTAACCATTGATATCGTATGCCTGATATGTCATGAGGTTATGTGCGGGGCCTTGTGACAATGTGAGTACGAGTTTTTCTTCTTCAGAATAAGGCGTCTCCGGTTGATCGGTCATAATCTTCTCCCTGAACCACTGTGTGAAATGGATGTTGTTCTCTCTGATTATTTCTGCTTCGGTCCTGTGTTGTCCCCGGTCACTGTAATACTTCGCGATTAGCAATTTGTGCTTTTCCAACCAAGGATCAACCACTGTTAGATGTTGTAGCGCGACTAGGTTTGCTCTGTCAAAGTCGTTGCGTCGGCCCTGAAAGTCGACATTCATTTCGCGCTGGCCCTCGCGGTGTCCCCATCCACCGAGCCTGCCAAAGTGCCTGTTTACGGGCAGACCAGGGTTCTCATCTTTGTCTAGAAAATTCGTGCAGAAAGAGATGCACTCCTCTGTCAGAAAGCCCTTGGCAATGCTTGCGTCTGGACGGGCCCTGTTGCGGACGTATCCTTTGATGGAACCATTCATCCTTTCGAACGCCATCATAGAGTGTAAAAACGGCGGCCCGAGCTGGATGATATCATCCACGACATGGACAAGGAGATGCACCATAATGTCGAAGAATGCTGGCGGGAAGTATATCTCAAGCTCGCATAGTATCACCACGATCTCTTCCTGTAGCCTTGCGAGTTTCTTCACGCCAATCGACTTTCGAGAGATGACGTCAAAAAAGTTGCAGAGTCCAAACAGCATTTCGCGGACGTGCTCGTCCATTATCCCTCGAATTGCAACTGGAAGTATCTGCGTCATCATCACGTGACAGTCGTGAGACTTCATTCCGCTGAACTTCTGCTTTGGTACGTCTAGGTATCTGCTTATCTTCTCCGCATAACCGTAAGGAAATTTGACTCCAAGGAGGCACTTGAAGAATTGGTCGATCTCCTTCTCGCATAGCGTGAAGCACGAAGGGGGACAGTAATATTCCGTCTTCTTGGCCTTTTTGCCCTTGCGGCGACCTTCCGTCCCATCTAACACATCGTCATCGTCATCGTCATCATCATCCGGTTTTCCTCCGTGGAGCTCGCCCCTGATATTCAAAAATCTCAAGTCGTTCCTTGCTTTCGGCCCATCTTTGGTCCTCTCCGGCATGTTTAGCAGGGTGCCAAGCAGACTCTCGCACACGTTTTTCGTGATATGCATGAGTTCAAGGCAATGGGGTGTGCGGAGAATCTTCCAATACCTCAGGTCCCAGAGAACAGACCTTGTTTTCCATACACCCTCCAACGGCGCCGGCGCCTTTCGCTTCTTTCCCGGCGCAGGGCACTCTTTCCAGTTCTTCAACAGCTCGTCGATTTCCTCGCCGCTCCTTTGACGTGGGGCTCTTCGCATCTCAACTTCATTGTTGAACAGATCTTTGCGTTTTCTCCACGGGTCATCCTTGCGAAGCCACCTTCGATGCCCCAAGAACACGGTTTTCGATGACCCGGGGTTTCTCTCTAGCTGGAGATACGTAGTGTCATCCATGCACCTAACGCATGCACAGAATCCGTGCGTCACCTGCCCCGCGACATATCCGTAACCGAGGTAGTCATGCACCGTCGTGAGGAGCGCGGCTCTCAATGGGAAAAACGTTTCTCCATAGGCGTCCCACGTATTGGCTGGCTCGTCCCATAACGTGGCTAGCTCCTCTTCCAACAACTGGACATACAGATTGATGTCGTTACCTGGTTGTTTCGGCCCTTGAATAAGCATACTCATCTGTATGTACTTCCTCTTCAAGCACAACCAGGGGGGTAGGTTGTATATACATACAAACACGGGCCAGGTGCTATGGGTGCTGCTCTGGTTGCCAAAAGGATTTAATCCATCCGTACTCATGCACAACCTGATGTTCCTTGGATCGTCGCCGAATTCGGGGTAATTCGATGTCTAGCGCCTTCCACTGGCTAGCATCTGAGGGGTGTGTCAGCATCGTGTCATCATTCTCCGGATCGGTTCCATCATGCTCTTCTGGCTTCTTCCTTTCCGCGTGCCATCGCATGAGCTTCGCCTGTGTGGGGTCTGCGAAATACCGCTGCAGACGGGAAGTTATCGGAAAGTACCACACCACTTTTCGAGGAGAGGCCTTCTTCCCTGTCTTGTATCGAGTTGCGTTGCACACCGGGCATATGGTTCTCTCCGCGTCCGCGCCCCGATAGATGATGCAGTCATTAATGCAAGCATGGTATTTCACGTGAGGTAAATCCAGAGGGCACACGACTTTTTTTGCCTCCTCGATGCTCGTTGGACACTTGTTCCCCGTGGGAAGACGGTCGTGCCAGAATGCCATGTTCTCATCGTAGCTCGCATCGGTCCATCGGTGTTTTGTCTTCATCTCGAGGGTCCTTAACGTTACGTTCAGACGGGCATCCTCGCTCACGCATCCTTCATACAATGGAGTAACGGCGTCTATCTCCAGTTGCGACAACTTCGATTTCTCTCTAGCAGCAGCTCTGGTGTTGCTAGTCTCCTTGAGAAGCAGATCTTGGACATGAGGGTCCCGCACCCAGTCCGACGACGATGGCACGACATCTTCATCATGATGTCCTTCGTCTTGATTATGATCATCATGTCCGACATCTTCATCACGATGTCCTTCGTCTTGATTATGATCATGTCCTTCATCTTGATCATTATGTCCTTCATCATGTCCGGGCGACTCTTCATCTTCATCACTTGTCGGGTAAAGAGTGTAGCCATCCATAAAACCACGACGGATAAGGTGCGACTCCAAGTCACCAGAATCGTATCTGATCAAGTGTTTCAGTTTGCATCTTCGACAAGGACATCTTATCTCCGTCATGCTATTTCGAAACATTTCGTCCGTCGCATGTTTCATAAATCTAGCCACGGTGCCTGTGCTTATATGCATGGTTGCCTACATAGTAAAAAAAGATCAAATGAAAAATTAATTAGAATCAAATTACGTAATATATGGATATATGATGCATGCACATGGTCGTCGACGGAAAAATTCGGCATGACCTATGCTAAAAATAGGACATTCTCGGAGTGCGTGGTCGCCGAAATGGAAATGAATCAACATTTTGGCAACACATGTCAACTCATTTTTAAGACATCCACAAATTTCATCAAAAATACGCAACACAATTTCTTTTGTGACGTCGACGCACGGCGCCGACACACATACATTCAACACATATACATATCGTCCCTCCAACAACTCACCAACTATAGATCTTGCCGACACGAGACCGATCGAGAGAGTACGTTTGTATGTGGCTATAGAAAGTGAAAAGATGGAAGGGAAAGTGGTAATAAAGTGAGAGATGAGGGTGGAGGCAAATGTTTACTAGATTCCCCACACATATATATCAAATAAAATAGGTTAAATAAGTTTTAAATGGTGGGAAAATGGGGGAAATTGGGTGGTGAGGAGGTGGGGGGCGACCAGATCTAAAATGGGGTGGAGATATGGGGGGATGGGAGGTGGGGGGTGGTCCCAACCACTTAAATTCGTTCCAGGTATACCCGTGACGCACATAAGATTTGGCACGTCACGGCTATGTTTGGTACCCGCGGCGCACGTTACGGCGGTGCGTCACGGCTATAGATGCCACCCGTGGAAAAGATAGCCGTGACGCACCACTGGCATGTGCGCCGCGGCTACCCAACATAGCCGTGACGCACCGCTAGATGGGTGCGTCGCGGGTATGCCTCGGAGGCTCGCCACCCCGGCCCCACACATATGCGCGACGGGCCTTTTATTCGGTGCGCCGCGGCTATGCCTTTAGGCGCGACGCACAGAAACGTGGTGCGCCGCGGGTAATAGGCGTGACGCGCCAAATGCTATGTGCGTCACGGGTATCATCACTCCTATAGCCATTTTCCTAGTAGTGATCTTGATCATTTGGGTCGCCGTATTGACCAACTTGGCCTTCATCATCATCATCATCATCATTGTCACATCCCAATTTTGGAATACCTGATAACACAGTTGTTTTGCTAATTTCTTGACAATTAAACTTTGGCTGTGTTTGTTTAAGTGCAACTAAACAAACTAATTATATAAACTTGCAAACTTAAAAAGATAGCAAAGCAGTAAACTAAAAATATTCAACATATTGTTCCAATGACCTTGGCAATATATTATAAAGTAAATATTGATCAAGAGTTTTTCAAAACTATCTTATGAATCCCATACTTGTTGAATATTATTCCAAGGCCTAAATTAAGAAAGAGGAAACACTTAATAAATTTCCCTAAAAGATTATCAGGAAAAAGAGGCATTCTTAGATGCTTCACCAAAATCTTATCAAATGTTTTTCCAACCTTGCAAGCTTAAAAACAAAAGTATTGGAGAGCATTGACTTGATATCTCTAGTCACATAAATATTTTGGCAAAGCATTGTTAAAGAAAAGCCAAGTGCCTTATTAAATTGAATTTCCAATATTTCCAGAAACAGGAAACTCAAACAAGTTACTATTGGAAATTTCTTCAAATGATCTGAAATTAATACCAGTGCTTCCTTATATCAAATAAGGAACACACACAAGAGGAGCCCAAAAATTGAATCCATTAAAGTCCTGAAAACATGATTTTTCTCCACAGCAACAATTGGAATTTTGAACAAGTTTGTTCTACAAACTTTTTGAAAATGCCATGAAATAAATACCACATTTTCTATATCATAAATAAGGATTAAAACCAAAAGGGCACAAGGTTTTGAATAGTTTAAGTTGCCAAAAACCCCTGTTTTCCAGACAGCACCTTTTTGAAATTTGAACAAATTTGTTCTATGAAGTAACTCAAAATGACTTTAATTTTCTACCACACAAGGAACACACCAAATAAGGAATGTGTGACAAAAATTATCATTTTTGGAAGCTACTAAGTAGTCTATTAAATTCAATGTCCATTTATGTAAGAATTGAAATTTGAACAACTTTGAACTATCAAGTTTATGTACTTGAGCCAATTTTCACATATGTTGTGCATCTCAACTAATAAGAATTTTCTGCAAAAGTATTTTAATTTTAGACTTTGTTTGCCTAGTGAAAACAGCATTTTTTCAGAGAAGGAAAAGAGAGAAAAGGACCTCTTTGTAAATTGGCCAGGGACCTAGTTGTGAGCTGAGTCACCCTTCTTCTTCCTAGCACCTCTGTAGCTGCAGTGCCCTAGCCATTGCCTTCGAGTGGAAGCATTCGAGGTGGATAAGAACCCCCCATGTGCTTGTGTCTGCTCCCTGCCCCCCCTCTCTCTCCCCCCTCGAGCTCTCTCTCTCTGCTCGAAATTTCCTCAAACCGAAACCCTAGCAAATGCCCGCCGTCGATTAGGCCGTCTCCGAGCTCGCCGCCGGCCGCCGAGTGGCCCATCCTCTCCGCCTCGTCGTGGTTGTACTCGGTGCGAAGGGAATCGAGGTGGAACGCCGCGAGGAGCCCGCGCCGTCCAATTCCTTCTTCGGGTCCGGGAGGACTCCGGCGAGGTATCGCCGTCGCGTCGCGCCTCCTCCGCCCTCGCCGAGTACTCCATTGCGTTCAGGGTGAGCAGGCGCTCCTCGCCGTCGCTTTTCCCCTCTCCCTCTCTCTCTAGAACCTCGCCGCGCCGCGCTCGCTTTTCGGCCGACGTGCGCCGTCGTCGTCGCCGCTCACCGGTGACCTCCCTGGAAACGAGGCAGAGCCCGTGTGGTTCCCCGCGTCGAGTGCATCGCGTAGGTAAGTTCGAATCGACGAATGATGAATGGATGCGCCGTATTTTGGCTCGCCAGAGCTCTCCCGCCGGCGAATTACGTCGCGCTCGCGTCAGCGGGCCTTGACCGCGCGCGGGAGCGAGTCAAACCCGCGGGTGGGCCTCGCAGTTGCCGCGTGGCTGCCACCGTGGCCGCTGGCCCGCTGGTCAGCGACTACAACTGGCTCTGCCCGCGGTGAAACCAGATCTGGCCGACCCAATACTGGATCTGGCCCATCCACACTTGTTTTTCCTTTTAAATTTTTACAGAAAAGTGTATGTTTACTTTTGGCCTTAAAAACCTACCTAAGATATGAATTTGACCAAGACAAAATTCACAGATGTAAATCAACTAAATATAAACCATCTCCAATTTGTAGATCTACATTTGGATGAATATTTTAGGAATGAAAAATGTTTTGGCAACAGGTACCGGAAACAGAAAAATGAGCACCATTTTAATTTCACAACTCAGAATGAGGTGTATCCAATTGCATTGGAAAGCCCTTGAAATTTCCTAACAGTATCAATTAACCTTGCTTCCAAATTCCTAATATTTTTGAAATGGCATGCAATTTGGTAAAACACCAGAGAGCACTTTGGTGATTTTTATAAAATCATTAAAAATGATTTTTGATGCAAACTCAATTGGATGGTCTTGTATATGTTTAGGGCTATCCAAAACTAGCTAGGTTTAATTTTTAGAGTATCATAGAAAATTTGGTGGACAGATCTTTAATTTGCATGTTTCTGCCATTTTGGCATTTTAGGTATTTAATTTATGTGAAGTTATTTTTGTGTTGCAATATTGTTTTCTAGCATGTACAAGTTGTGTGAACTTGTTTTCTAAGTGTTACTTAGCTATTTTAGCATGTTATATTGTGTAGACTTGAGTTGAGAAGAAATAGAATTTTTGTTAGTAGCATATGTTTATTCCCTAGTTAATACTTGCATAGTATTTTTGAGTGATAAATTTATGTGCAAGCACTTGGATTGTTGTGTTGAGAGATTAGATCCAGTACCATGTTGATACTTATATTTTGTTGGTATCACCTCTTCTAGCTTGCATTTGAGTTGGTAGAGAAGCATGAGTAGTTTAGTCATCACTATGCAAATGTTGGAAAAATTCTCTCATGTGTAGAATTTTTGGCATAAACATTTGTGGTTGTGTAGCCACATATTTTTGTGTTGTATTCATAGGACCAGTAGCATTTTGGTTATGTTTTTATGAGTACTTGACCCCTGAAGTTTTCACTTGTGTGGGAATAATAGCATGAGTAGCATTACCTTGCTTATTTTAGCACCCTATTATTTTCTACTAGTATGGTTATTGCACTAGGTGCTAGTTTAGGTTTTTGTTAACTTTTAGCAAGTATGACCAGAGGATTTGTGACCTCTTACTGCTTTGTTATGATAGTGGAACACCCACTGGTGTCATTGCATTTTTGGTGGAAACATTATTTCCCCCACGCTAGATGTGTTTCTTTTATATAGTTCTCTAACCAATGAGTGCCTAGTATTTTTGCCTTGAGCTTTTGAGTGCTAAATAAAAAAGTGTATGCTTCTGTTTGTAAGTGGTTGTAATCATGTGTGGCTTGCTAGGAAAAAATCCATCTTTGGAGTGTTGTTTGATTCCTCTAGTAATGCCCTTTTTATTACTACTAGTATGTAGGAGTTGCCCTGCAAATTGATGCCTTGTTTTATTAAATGGGATATTTTTGTTATAGCAAGTATAGATGTTTTTCACTCCTGTTTTTATGACATGGACCCTCTGGTTGTATTTCAATTACTTGATTGAAATGCATCCATTGATTCTTCATGTTTGAGTAGTACTAGTTTCCTTAGCAGTTTTTGTATTGAATTATTTTTCCTGCCAACTTGTGTTTGGTGGATATTTGTGTATCCTTGCATGAGGACATGTTTTCATTTCCCATTATGATAACATGGTTCCTTGTTTGAATTTTAGTACTTTACTTATTATGCTTGCTTGCATAGAAAACCCTTAGTAGAAGCATGTCTATAGGATTCCTCCTTTTTAGTAATTGTTTCTATTGTTCTCACTATGAGAATTGTGTGTTTGGTGACGAGTCTATTTCCTTGTTGCACTTGTGTAGGCTCACTGATTTGTAAAAATCACTTTTGCAAATCATGTGTTTTATTTATTCTTGATGTGAATTTAGGCTTAGTAGAATAGCTACCTTGTTCTTTTTGTGGTTTGGTTGATAGACCCATTGCCATGATTATTATTGTGCATGTTTTTTTTATACTTTTAGCAGTCTCACCCATGTGAAACTAAGTGTATTTTGGGTTTCTAAATATCTTGGTATAAGAGTGTTACACCCACTGAATCCACGATATTGAGGTTGTGAGATATGTTCCTCCAACCTTGAGTTGTCTTATTAAATGGCACTTCTGCCAAGTGTGTTTGTTTGATTGTTTGCCTAAATTAATAATTGTGTGATTGGTTATTATTAGTTTCCTTGCTGTATGTATTGTTATGTATTTTGCTTGCCTTGATTGGTTCTGAATGTGTGTCCGTTATTCTTTTTTACGACGTTAGAAAACGAAGAGGAAGGAAGTGTCGGGAAGCTCTGTTTCAAGTTCCAGTCACTCCAAAACCAGGGACACAAGGAGTTACCAGGCAAGCCATCCTGATGCTTGCTGATACAATACTTATCATTATCTATCATGCATGTTTTACCTCTGAAGTTCTACCAAAACTTGATTATCAAAACTATTTTTGAAGTGGCTATTACTACTATACTAGTATATAGGTTACTATTATGCCAGTAGTTAAACTTTGTAATACCAAGCCCAAAAGCCACCATATGGTATTTATTACCATCAAATATACTAGTCCCTAAGTGGACACCCTAAAATTGTGATTCTACAAAACAAAGGCTTTACGGAAAAACCCGGAGAAAAGGCGGATCCTTATTCTCCGGAGGAATGTGGAAGTGGTCATTTTTGAGAAATTGGTGTTTTCAAAAATTACACATAACCTAGTCTTCGCCGGACAACCTTTACCGTACTGCCACCCTACCCCAACATGGGCACGGGGCTTAACTTGAAGTTTGTTCTTATTAGTGTGTGCTATCTCAATCGCTATAAGGGACGTCGTACCCTCGAACCGAATGTCGTGGAGACATAAAAGTGTGGGATTCATTTTCCCTCCGGATGCAGCAGTTGGGGCTCCTGGCTTGGCGGGGATTAGCCCGGTGCCGGGGATGCGGACACTCGACTGAAGAGATAGACATGTACTAGCTTGAACATAGTGGATGGTTATGATCAGATACCTGATGTTTACATACTGTTGTTACAGTCCGTGGTTGTTCACGGTAGGTGTACTGGATCTGGTGGATGAGTACATCTCTGCAGAGTACAACTTTTTCGAACAAGCCGCGTCCTCGGATATGGACAGTTGAATGGCCATGTAGCTAGCATTGTGTCAATGTTTTCAAAAGAGGAAGTTTTTGAAAGGGAATTTTTGAAAGGAAGTGTTGAACTTGTGAAGTTCGGAAAGGAAGGAAAACTTATACCGTGGAGGTATCGTCGATGATGAAAAGCCAGATGTCGTTATACAAAACAAAACGTTTTGCAAAGAAAACCTTTTCTACTCTAAGCAAGAATTCTGGAAACTGATTCCAAGAAGTTTTGCAAAGAGAAAATATTCTTTAACAAAGTTTTACAAAACCTCTTGTACTTGTGATATCTACAAGAGAAATAAAACTATATTATTTTTCTTCTGAATTATCTTCTTCAACGAAGATACAGATTAACCTGACTGCAACTGTGGTGTCATCATATATGAACACCATTGATAGTGAACCCTATTTATAGCCTACCTATTCCACCATATAAGCATACCTGCATGTTGGTAAGTGATATGATGGATGTCTTGCTGAGTACATTCAAATGTACTCATTATGGTTTCGCCCCTGGTATCTACTTGCCAGACTTTGAGAAGGAGCCTCTGAAGGATTTCTATGAAGAGAAGTACGGAGCTGACGGCGCTGCGAACTAGGATCGTCTCCGGGTCAGCAGCCTGTAGGTTAAGGCGTGACTTGGGCTCATCTACGTTGTGTTTTAATTGTCTTCTGCTGTGTTTGCTAAGTTGCCTGCCCTATGTGGCAGTTGTGTTAACCTTGATCATGTGATCATTTATGTAATACCTTTATGTATTCGTGTAATGGATGATGTATTTCTCTGTGCCAACTTTGTATGTTGTTCACGACTGATCTTTCTGGTATCGTGAATGTATGCATACGGAGGGTTTCAGACTGCCGGTCTGGGGTCCTTACAATCATCATCAACAACAACAACAATTTCTTCAACACTAGCTTCAACTTGAGGAGAGGAGGATGAGGATGGTTGATCTTGGCTTTGACCTTGACTTGCATGAATGATAGGAGTGGTTGCATCTTGCATAGTAACTTGGTCAATAAGAGGAGGGTCTTCAACATGTTCTTGGATAGGTGCATCACTTGGCTCCTTAGCTTGTTCTTTTATTGTAGAGGAGAGCTCCACTTGAGTAGAGCATAGTCCTTATCGAGTCGCCATAAGGTCTCCCTCAATGGGGCGGAAAAATCCCACACCCATCCTTCCTATGGCTTCTTGAGGCATTTCAACATCTAATTAGAAACATGAAATTGCGCCACTTGGGAGCCATCATTTTCCTCGAAAACCACACTAAAAGATTCTATGACAATTCGTGAGACTTTGTCAAAGACTTTATAAGTGTGGGATTCGGCACCGTAACCAACAAATATACCCTTAATAGTTTTGGATTTAAATTTAGACAACCTAACACCCTTGATAAAATAAAAGCACTTACAACCGAATACACGGAAGTAGGAGACGTTGGGCTTGTTGCCGGTGAGGATCTCATATGGAGTCTTGTCCAAGCCCTTGAGGATGTAGAGGCGGTTGGAGGAGTGGCATGCGGTGGATATGGCCTCAGCCCATAAATATTGGGGAGAAGAATACTCTTCCAACATGGTCCTTGCCATATCCAAGAGAGTGCGATTCTTCCTTTCAGCAACACCATTTTGTTGAGGAGTGTAAGTGGCGGAGTATTGATGACGAATGCCCACTTCACTAAGGAATTCATTCAAAGTGTAGTTCTTGAACTCCAAACCATTGTCACTCCTAATAGCCATGATTTCCACATTGTGTTGACATTGCACTTGGTTGGAGAATCGATGATGGTTTGTTGAGTCTCACTCTTGCACTTGAAAAAATAAACCCAAGTGCATCTTGAATAATCATAGACAATCACCAAGCAATACTTCTTGCCACCAAGACTTGCCTCGGGCACGACACCAAAGAGATTAACATGGAGAAGCTCCAAGATCCTCTTTGATGAAATAATAGTCTTGGCCTTGTGCGAGATGTCATGCATCTTTCCTTCAACACACGACCTACAAACGCGATCTTTGGAAAAGGAAACATTTTATTTTAGTTCGACAATAAGGCCACCTTTGTGAAGACTTTTCAAAGTTCTCATGTTGACATGGGATAAGCGGCGATGCCACAACCACCCCACGTCCGCCTTTCCGAAAAGACACATTGATTGAGAGTTAGTAGACTTCGAAAAGTCCACCACGAACAACTCATTTTCAACATGTCCCACGTATGGGACGTCAAGAGTCTTTCTCCTCAAAAGGAACACAATATCTTCATCAAAAAAGACGGAGAAACCCATCTTTCCAAGAGAATGGACCGAAAGTAAATTGAAACCAAGGGGTTCGACAAGCTTGACCTTCACGATAGTGCTATCGGTATCAATCACAACCTTGCCGAATCCCGATACCTTAGGCGAGGACGATTCTCCATAAGTGACGATTGCATGAATGTCATTTGGGCACAACTCCGTCACAAGTTCTTTGCTTCCGGTCATATGACTAGTGCATCCACTATCAATTATCCATTTAGACCCACCGAAAGCATAGTCCTGCAAGAAATCATTGACTATAGTTAGGACCCGAGGAGGGTCCCTTCATGTTAGCAACAAGGGTCTTTGGAACCCAAATGGTATAGTCAATGTAGCCCTCAACAGTACCAACATATTTAACTTGCACAACACCATAATAATAAACATATAAGAAATGGTGTGGATTGTTAGTTCCCGCGGAGATGCTACGAGTAGTGTTGTCCCTCATGACACTAGTACATGAAGCAACGTTGCTTTCTTGTGCGGGAGTGCTACGAGTAGTGTTGTCCCTAATGACAATAACACTCGAGGCACCATTGTTGGCCTTCTTCTTGCTCTTGTTCTTCTTGTTCTTTTTCTTGGCAACATAGCCAAGACCTTGCTTGACCACTTGTTGCCTTGGAGAACTCAATTGTGGTCTAGCAACAACCACATTAGAGCTAGGGGCAACCACTTCTGGGATAGAGACCACAACCTTCTTAACTTGAGGACCTTTTCCCTTGAGCCTTGCTAGCTCATCCTTCAACCTAGCATTTTCCTCAATAATATTTGCATGATCACAAGAAGAAGTGTAGGTGCTAGGGTTGTTAAGTTGATTAAGTTGAGTTTGAATTTGTTCATGCAACTCTTTGAGGGAAGAATGTTGACTCTCCAAAGCTTTGTGAGCTTTGGTTAGTTTTTCAAACTCCTCGGTTAGTTTACCATGACCAACACCAAACTCAACCTTATCGTTTTTAGCCTTTTTATATTTAGCAATAGCAAGGTCACGTTCCTTAGTGATATTAGAGACAAGTTCATTATGTGACTCTTCAATAGATTCAAATTCCTCCTCAAGAGAAACTCTCCCATGATGCTCTTCTTCAAGAGTCATAGAGAGGGATGCTATCTCATCCGCATCCCTTCTTTCGATCTCACCTTTATTCTCAAGAGATTCATGGGCCTCTCTAAATTAGCTCATGATATAATCAAAGTACTTCTTGGTCTCCCCTTGTATGTTAGACATAAAACGTTCCAAAGAGAAAATTTCATCTTCTACTCTAAGACTAGCAAGATTTTCAAGTTCACTTGGGGTCTTAGAGTTGGGAGAAGGTGATACCTCCGAGGCCTTACCATGAAGCACTTGGCATTTGTGTGAGGATGATTCTCATTGGGGGATTCAAATAGAGATGAAGATGATGGAGTAGAGGCAATAGCAAGAGCGGCCACTTCACTTGTGGTTTCTTCTTCTTCATCACTTCCGGAATCATATTCCTCTTGAGTCACTAGCACAAACTTTGTGGGAGACTTGTTGTTGAATGGTTCTTCTTGAAGTGAGGTTTTTTGTAGTCAACCTTGGACTTGTCCTTGCGAATGAACTTGCCACCATGAAATTCTCTATTTTCATAGGGACACTCTGCAATGAAATGGTGCTTATCTTGACAATTGAAGCAATACCTCACTCTTTGAGTCCCATCATTTCCATAGTGAGACTTGGTCTTCTCCTCAACATATTGCTTGGCCTTGGGAGGATTCCTCCAAAACTTTTGCACGGTGAGAGCAATGATATCCTTGAGCACGGGATCATATTCTTGATCCATAAATGGATCCAACTCCTCATGACCCTCTTCTTCATACTCAACCTCTCTTGACACAACCTTGGCCTTCAAAGCAACCGATGCCCCTTTGTGCATTACTATGGCCCTAGCACGGTTGTCAAGGGCATTCTTGGTTTGCACTTGATAGGAGCACATCTCTTGCATAACTTGGGTTGAGGTCAAAGAAGCAAATTCATGTCTTCCTTGAATTCTCTTCAAGTCCGCGAGCTCAAATGGCATGAGAGAAATCATGTACTTCCTTTTGATCCAAGCATCCTCAATGTACTTGGCACCAACATGGGAGAATGCGGTGGCAAGAGTCTTGAGCCTTCGGTACATGTCTTCATGGTTCTCTCCATCATGCATATAGAAGCCTTCGGCCTCATTGCTCAAGGCATCATACATATTCCTTTGCATGCTCCCATTGCCCACAAACATGACGACAAGAGCGTCCCATGTTTCATTGGTGGTGGAATATTGCTGAAGATGCAGCATGTGATTAGGACCCACGGCTTGTTAATGAATTGACAAGGCGGTGTAGTTGAGTTGACAATCTACGGCTTCTCTTCTTGTCAAGTTCTTGGGGTCATGAGGCTTGTATCCATCACGAGTGACCCTCCAAAGCTAGAGAAACAACTCAAATTTTTTCACTTGGCGCCATGGGATAATAATCCCGCAGAAGCAAAAGCGATCGAACGAGAGCTGTGTGAATTATTCAAGTGGGAGGATATGATGGATCGCTTGCATTCCCGAGTCGATTGGTTAAAGGAAGGAGACCGGAATAAGACATTCTTTCATGCACAAGCATCTGCTCGCCGACGGGCGAATAAAATATCGGCCTTGGCTAGAGAGGATGGGACACGGTGCACTTATGTATCTAAGATAAAGGAAATGGTTGCGGGGTTTCTAACCTATTTAGCTCGGATCTTTGTGATCGGATGGACGAGGTGTTGGATGCAATCCCGGGCAAGGTCACGATTGACGTTAATGTTTGAGCTATGCAAACCGTATTCTAACGTAGAGATTAAATATGCCTTATTCAAGATTGGTCAGACGAAAGCACCGGGGTCTCATGGCTTCCCGACACTTCTCTACCAAACTCATTGCGAGATATTCTAGGAGGAGTTATGTACGGCAGTGAGAAGTTTTTTGGCGGGGGATTCTATTGCGGAGGGCCTATGTGACTCGGTCATTGTGCTGATCCTTAAGGTAACACATCCCGACAATCTAAAGGATTTCCGTTGTATTATCCTTTGCAAAGTTTTGTACATGTTAGCATAGAAGGCGATGGCGAACCGGCTCAAGTTAATCCTTCCAGTCATTAGTTCTGAGCAGCAGAGTGCATTTGTGCCCGGGAGACTAATCAGGTATAATGCTTTGATCGCTTATGAGTGTCTACATACGATAAAAAACAACATGTGAATAAACCTTTATTTGCTCTTAAAGTAGACATGATCAAGGCGTATGATAGGGTAGAATGGAACTACCCGCATGGTTGCCTTGTGATGCTCGGCTTTGATCAATTATGGATCAATTCGGCAATGAGGTATGTTAGTATGGTCCGTTATGCAGTGAATGTCAATGGTGAAAGTAAAAGGATGCCGCCTAGGCAGGCTAGATTTACCTATGTGCACCAACAATTTATGATAGCAAGATAGATGACTTCAAGCACGATAGTTATTACAAAGGTAAATTTATAAGTAACGAGGTCGGGTTGAGAAATAACCAAAGAACAAGGAAACAACAATGTGGTTTCCGAAGTTCCTTTCCCAGGGAAATACGTCTTTGTTGGAGGGATGTGGAGTCACCAAGACACTCTAATAGAACGAATGTGCACACTTATTCTCCTTGAGCTTCTCCGGTGAAGGAGATGCTCGTTTCCACTATGAGCTCGTCTTGAAGGCGGTGACCAAATCTTACACGAGGTTGAGGCCATCTTGACAACTCAGTTGGAGGCTCTTAATAAAGATTCTTGCAACACGATGGAATCCCTAAGAACTAACCGTCTAGGGTGCTCAATACAACCAAGAGGAACAATCTCTCCGGTGACCAAGCACCCAAGAGTAACAAGCTCACAAACTTATCTTTCACAAATCCCGTGGGGAATTCAAACCGATGCACATAATGCAATGGGAAGAACACACAAAGTGGTCAAGTACTTCTCTCTCAAATCCCACCAAATAAACTAATGCTATGGAGGCGGGAATAAGGAAGAATAAGGAAAACAACAAATGAATCCCTAGATTTAGATCTAATAGGCTCCCCTTACAAAGAGGATGGATTGATCAGTGGAGTTGTAGATCAGGATTTTCTCTCTCTTTTCCTCAAGTGGGAGTAAGAATCATGGAAGAGATAGAGAGATAGAAAGCTTTTGAAGGTCAACAATGGAGGTCAAAACTTGCCAACAGGTTGGAGAACCATTGAGGAAGAAGGCCCCTTAAATAGGTCACCCAAATATCCAACCGTTGGGGGAAAACGCGCAGGGATGGTACTCCGGCTCAAACCACCGGTACTACCGCCCCCTGGGTGAGTTAGGAGCACCAACGGGCTGAAAAACTACCCTAGGCAGCGGTACTACCAGTGGAACCATCGGTACTACATCCACTTATATACCGAGGGGTATTTGGCAGTATCGACACAGGTACTGCAGCGTTCTCACATTTAAATAACACTAGAACTCTGTGTTATTGTGCTAGTCCCTGGATCAATTTCTAGCACCACAGTTCAAAATGAAATATCATGCAAATGCATCAAAATCTATTACATCGCATGATCTAGTCTTTACAAAATAACTTCACAACTTGCATAGTCTCAGAAGACTAGTAGGAAACAGATTTACAACGGAAAACATAGTACACCATTGAGCCTCATCTTCTTCATGTGTCACAGGCATAACATGTTGGTTGTAGACTCGAGATTCTGAACGAAACGTCACTCGTCTTCAGATTCATCTACATGATGGAATATGCGGCCACAAGGGAGTCAATACAATTTAATGTATTGGCAAGTAACACTATGGTGGATATAAATGGAAATCCTAATACTACATGCATATTTTGGCTAAGTGGAGTTTTGGCTAAGTTTGCATAAATCAAGTTTTCTCCTATCTCTTTTGTAAAACAAAATTTTCTCCTCAAAGGGTGGCAACATTGTATTGAAATCCAAGCACCACAACTACTTTTCACTTGGACAAAATTTTACCTATTGAAAATGGTGTTGAGATTCTTCCGCCATTCCTTATACAACTGCTCGAAGTTGTCCATTACCAGGGACATGACTATGATCATAGTTTCTAACTCTGCAGAGGTTGTGCACTTTCACCCTTTGTCATCAATTAGCCCAAACATCCTATACACGCGGAGTGCATTAAGGAAAGGAGAGAACTGAGGCGTGATATTTCCAAAGCAAGAATCAACCCAACCGGAAAGAACCGTTCCACTTATAATTATTCTACATCTGCTTGTCAAGTCTGGGCTGAACTGTCACAATTTAGTTGATCAAGACAGAGCCCATTTTGTCAAAAGGCTGCACCGGAAGCAACTAGATTTAGAGGGACTTAGAATCTCTTTGTTCCTGGGTGGCCATCTGCAATTATCCTCCTTTCGGTGAAATTCACCATAGCATGGCCCTAGGGAGTCACTCAACATAAACCAGTCTTTCCACTTCCACCCACGTAGTTCATTTATTAGTTATACTTAGAATTTCCCCCCAGGAACTAGTAAAACAATTTTTAACATTGCATATCATCTACTAAGTTCTAAGGCTATAAAAAATAACAAGGTAAAAGAGATGGCTACACACTATTAGGATAATAGCATATCATAATCCAACGTAGTAAAAACAAAATCAATGCATACTACTCAAAAATCAACTACTGCATATAGAAAGTAATGGGTAGTTGATGGCTTGTTACTTGCGTTTGAAGTTGGTGAAGAATAATCACCTCTCTTCACAAAAGAACGTTGCTCTCCGTACAATCAAAACATTGAAAACACAAGAACATAATAAACAAGCATGCAAGTCAAACAAACAAACAAATGAAGAAAACGTACAATACAACAAATAAAGTAAAAGGAAAGTATGTAATAACATTTAGTTTCAAATCACAAACTAAACTAAGTTAGAGTTTTCCATTTGTGACTAAGGGTTGGTCTTTGATCAAATGTCTTGTCTAAACTATTTATGTCTTGAGTTTCTCTAAGTCTTCTTGGCTTCCTTGAGTTGCTTTTGATGTCTAAGTATTTTATGCATATCTTTGAATGTCCTTGATTGTAGTCCTCCTTATTGAGTCTAGGATTTGGGTACTTAGTAATATAGAAATAGATGAGATTTCTAGAGTTCCCCAAAAATAACTTCTAAATTCTTCCTCTTCTTCTTCATCTTTTGGGTGATTATTCTTCTTGAGTTGAAGTTGGCTTCTTATTCAAACGGTTCTTCTTGATGAAAAACTCCTTGTTGAAGTCTTGGTCAAAACTCTCATCTCACTTGGAAGATAAATTCTATGTCTTGGAAAACAAATACTAAGTCTCCACATGATTGGTCTTAAGAAAAATCTCCAGGCTCCTTTGTAGCTTTCTCCTTGGTGTGGTGTCTTCACTGAATTTTTCAGCACTCTGGTTTTGATACAAGTTAGGGCTGGTATTGATCTAACTTAGCCATAACGCGAGGTCTAAGAGAACAGAAAACAAAGGGAAAAAAGACTTAGAGAAAAGACGGGGTTGGTCTTCTTGAAGTTCTTCTGGATTTTCTTCTTAGTGCTTCTACTTATTGAAGATGCTTCTAAAGTTGCTAAGTCCTTCATTGGTCTTATTGCTTCATGCTGAAATCTTCAAGTTGACAATTTTAGCATTCTCTCCATGGCTTTTCACTAATCCAGACTTCGTGGTTTTACACTAGGAGGGCCAACTAGTACAACATTACATGGACATGGTTTCAAGTCATCCCAGGGCTTAGGTTTTGGTCTCTATAGTCTAAGGTTAGTACGTAGAGAAAAATTCTAAAGAAAACATATTGAAAATATTTATAAAATTTAAACTAAGTAAAAAACACTCAAAAGGCCAGTTAACTCTAAATTCAATTTTAGTTATTTCAAAAATTATTTTGGGACATAGAACATGAAAATATACATCCTAAGGTTTCCGGGGATATTTTATTTGAAATTTTTAGATTTGTATAATTTAAACTATGTCAAAAATCATCAAACAAGCATATTTGAAATTGAACCAATTTTAAATTTGACCAATTCTAACGAAGTCTACAAGTTCAGGACTTTCCAAAAAGTCTAAGTTTGTCGAATTTGGAGTTTTTTGAGAAACATAGGACAAACGCAAGCGCTCATATACATGCGCATACACTCACACCTATGAACGCACACACGCACACCCTACCCCTATGAGCACCTCCGAAAGACTGAGCCGACGAGTCTTGAGAATTAGGAATTTGGAGTTATAGATCTAAAGTTATCAAAAAAACAATATTTACATAGATTCAATAATAACAACTGTGTGCACGTATCAAAAGTGAATTTTCTTGACTCTAAAGTGTTCTACACACTGTGCTGATTTCAAAAAATACAAAATCATAAAAATTGGACTTACAGAACTAAAGTTATGGATTTTTGAAGTTTTGTAACGTTTTCTGGAATTTATATTGGGTTTAAAATTGAATTTGACCAGAGTTTAACTGGGCTCACGTGGCGTCTTCCTGTTTGCTCGGGCGTGCTGGCTGACTTGGCGCCCCGTTACTCGCTAATACCGCTTCGCCTAAGTGGCATGATCTGGGCCATCTAGATTGGATGTGACGGCAGCAAAAACAAAGTGGAGAGCTTACCATCGGAGATGGAGGGCGTGGCGGTAATACGGCATCCCGCGGCGCAAAATTCGATGGCGGCGATATTCCGGTGGTTCTCTGGCTTCACGAAGACGATGATGAGGCATGGCGCGCCCTGGGGGATACGATGGCAAAGTCAGCACCGTCGATTGCTTCGTGAATCTGCGTCGAGGGGCGTACGGAGTTGCGTCGACGCAGACGATCTCCGGATGCGGACGGGCTAGAGATATGGAGCTCCTCCGGCGAAGTTGAGAAAGGCGACGGCCTCGTCTGCTTCTCGCGGTCCTCCTCGTGTCCTCGCCTTCTCCTCTCGAGACGGGGAACGGCGGCTGCGGAAGCTCCCGAGGAAGTCTTCAATGGGTGCGGCGGATCTCGACGAGATCGGCGAGACATCGGAGGAGCGTGACCTAGGGCTAGAGTTCCAGAGGCGGGATGCAGACGTCGAGGCGGTCCCTTTATGGGGCAGGAGGCGCGGGCGAGGGGCAAATCATGGCAGCGCGGTGGAGTTTGCTTCGGTCACGGACGTCGAGGCTTCGACTTCATGCGCGCGTCATGCTAACGTCAATGTCGGGACCCACCTGCCAGTGAGGGAAAGAGTGAGAGCGGGGCCGCGTGCGCTACTGACATTTTCTGTGCGCGCGAGCGATGGATAGAAGGGGAGGGGAAAATGGGCTGGGCCGGCTTGCTGCTGCGTGCCTCCTTTTTTTGTTCTGTTTTTTTTTCTTTTCCTGTTTTAATCAATCAACCATAACTTTTGATTCAATATTCCAAATATCCTCAAACCAATTTGTAAATTGTTAAGAATATATTCTTTCACCTAAGCATATTTGTGTGATGTTTCAACACATTTAATTTTTTTTATTTCAAAATAAGAATAAAACACTAATAGCAACTTAATGCCATTTCCAAAATAGCAAAATAATTAAATTGAAAATATGTAAAATATATTCAGTGACACAACTCATTTGGAAATAGTGTTCCTCATAGTCATTTAACCTACTTTTATAAACAAAATACTTCAAGAAAACACTTTATTGGTTGGAACTTGATATTGAAAAATGATATAGTTAATTTTGGACTTTGAAAAATATTTTTATTTATCAAATAATTGAAAGATGAATTATTACGCAATTGATGGATAGAATTTGAAGTCATTCATTTATAAAACAAGTTGTTAGTAAAACTATATTATATATTTTAATGTTTGCTGTAGAGAAATAAATAATTTGGAATAATAAAACTTATTTTGAATGAGTTCTTTTAAGGGTTATGGATTTAGAGTCATATTTGGTATTATTTCCAATAACATTGGAATACCATATAATACTTACTCTGTGTTTGATTTTTATTTGTTTTTGGTGGATCGCTTTAGTGAAAATAAAAGTTTTAAATTTTTGTGTTTTTTGAGTTTCTCCAAAAATCAGGAATGTTATAGACTACCACCTTTAAAAGAAATCTCGTCCCGAGATTTGAGAAGGCTATAAAGAAAGATAGGTTTGGGTTACTTGGGTTCCATAGCAACTAGGTGGCTAACATACTTAAAAGAAAACTTTGTGGGTATACAAATCTCATGGCTTGATTGTGTGGCTCGTCTCTAGGTTTCTTGTATAGAACTTTACTTTGCAGTAGGGCTGCAGACTAACTGATGCCTCTTGAACTTCATTTAACATTGAGAGGTCACCCCTTGGGTCAATCAAAAGCCTTTGGGTCCCTCTAAACTGGTCTTTTGATGTCCTTGTCAATCTTCCATCTTGTTGTTGTCTTCTCATGGTTGTTGGTATTCTGGCTAGGTATCTGGTTGGGTTTGGCATAGATGAGTAGAGATTTAGAAAGATCTAAAGGAGATTCCTACCCAACACAACAGAGCAAGACAATACATCTTACAATCAACATCTAATCAAGCATTTTCGCACCAAACAACAAGGTTTTAGGGAAATAAACTAATATTGTCATACCACACTCATTGGCATGATCAATGCAGTACCACGTTGACGTTGTTCTAACAAAGTAACTAGATTGGTGGTCTCATCTATACCTTCTGGAGTCTCTTCAATGTATTGAGGTGTTTATGATTTTTTAGGAGTCTCGGTTCTTCTCTAATTTCTTCAATGATCTTCTCTATAGTACTTCAGGTTCGGTGAAGGATACTTCTTGCACTTCAGGCATGGTATTTACCAAACTTGTCTTGATTGTATAGAAGGGATGTTATCTAAAGAGAAGAAATTTTTGAAATGAATAATAGATGAGAAGATATGAGAAAGACGAGAAGTTTGTCTTTAGAAGATTTGGATAAAATAGGTTTTCAACCTGGTCTTTTACAAACTCAAGGTCTCGAATACTACATGCAACACAATGTTCTGATACCATTTTGTAGCGTTCTCACATTTAAATAATGCAAGAACTCTGTGTTATTGTGCTAGTCCCTTGATCAATTGCTAGCACCACGGTTCAAAATGAAATATCATGCAAATGAATCAAAATCTATTACAAAATAACTTTACAAATTGCATAGTATCAGAAGACTAGCAGGAAACAGAAATACATCGGAAAACATATTACAACATTGAGACTCATCTTTTTCTTGTGCTAGAGGCAAAACATGTTGGTTGTAGACTCGAGATCCTGAACGAAACCTCACTCATCTTCAGATTCATCCGCATGATGGAATATGCAGCCACAAGGGAGTCAATACAATTTATGTATTGGCAAATAACACTATGGTGGATACAAATCGCAAGCCTAATACTACATGCATATTTGGCTGAGTGAAGTTTTGGCTAAATTTGTATAAAGCAAGTTTTCTCCTATCTCTTTTGTAAAACAAACTTTTCTTCTCAAATGGTGGTAACATTGGATTGAAATGGAAGCACCACAACTACTGTTCACTTGGACAAAAATTTACTTATTGAAAATGGTGTTGAGATTCTTCCGCCATTCCTTGTCCAGCTGCTCGAAGTCGTCCATTATCGGGGACGCATCTGTGATCATAGTTTCTAACTGTGCAGAGGTTGTGCACTTTCACCCTTTGTCATCAATTAGCCGAAACATCCTATATATACACGCGGAGTGCATTAAGGAAAGGAGAGAATTGAGACGAGATATTTCAGAAGCAAGAATCAACGCAACCGGCAAGAACTGTTCCACCTATAATTATTGAGAGAATTCCTTATTTAGCCCTTATTTAAAATCTTGTCTCTTATTTGGCCCTAAAAACATTCTTCCCTATTTGACACCTTTAGTTCATTTTCTTCCTAACGTGGCCTTATAGTGTATTCTAAACACAAATGAGGATGTAAAAAGACTCTTTTGCCCTACCAAAATTCATAATAGTAGTTGAAAATAAGTATAGTTAGATTCTATGCCAGCGTTAGTTCCACACGATACAGTACTATACTTTTACATCCGAAGGGTCGAAAATGTACATAGACTCACGGGTCTATCTCGATTCTCGTATGGTATATTGCGTACTGCAAACAGAATAATCAAATTCTGCGGATCTTTGAACAAGGATTTAGTCTCTGTGTGTCAGTTAACTGCTGGGCAGACGCCGAGTACAAGAGTATTATACTGGCAACTCTACGTGGGAAGCCCCACCACCGACTGTATGCGGTCCACATCCAGTGCGCGGTGCGCCCACGGCACATGTATGTGGGCCGGCCGGCCGGCCGTTACCGAGGTTGCACGAGTCATCTGCTAGACTGCTACCATGCATGCCTTGTACGTGATCGTTTCTGCTCATGGCGCCCCTGCTGGCCATCATTGTTGCGCTCATGTCTGCTCAACGACAAGTTGGCCGTGGTATGCCACCGGGTGATCGGGCATGTCCGCGTCAACGACGCCGCGTGAGTGTGTGTGGCTCCATGCCATATATATTCCGCCGGTTGCGGGCACCAAGTACGTACGTGAGGAAGAATCAATTAGGAGAGCAACCGCGCTGGACCTGCGCTTTTCCACGTGGGCTGGCCACTTTGGACGGCAGGATAGCGCCGGTGGCCTTGCCTTCTCTTCCTCATCTGTCAGCGAGCACTCGTCGGCAGGCTGAAAAGGACACCCGCGAGTGGAATAGCCAGGACATGCTGGTCTGCACTCTGCACCCTATTTGTATCGTGTATGACCAACGTGGCATAAAATCTAACTAAGCTCTTCTATGAATTTTGGTACAAAAATTCACCAGGGGCAAATGAGTCTTTTTACATCTTCATTTGTGTTTAGAATGTACTGTAGGGTCATGTTAGGAAGAAAATGAAGTTAAGATGTCAAATAGGGGGGGGGGAATTTAGGGCCAAATAGGGAACAAAATTTTAAGTAAGGGCCAAATAAGGAATTATCTCATAATTATTCTACATTCACTTGTCAAGTCTGGGCCGAACTATCACAATTGAGTTGATCAAGACAGAGCCCATTTTGTCAAAAGGCTGCACGGGAAGCAACTAGATTTAGAGGGACTTAGAATCTCTTTGTTCCTGGGTGGCCATCCGCAAGTATCCTCCTTTCGGTGAAATTCACCATAGACATGGCCCTAGGAGTCACTCAACATAAACCAGTCTTTCCACTTCCACCGAGGTGGTTCATTTATTAGTTATACTTAGAATTTTCCCTCAACAACTAGTAAAACAATTTGTAACATTGCATAGCATCTACTAAGTTCTAAGGCTGTAAAAAATAACAAGGTAAAATAGATGGATATACACTACTAGGATAATATGATAGCATAATATAACTTGGTAATTTTTTTCTATCAATGCATACTACTCAAAAATCAACTAATGCATATAGAAAGTAATGGGTAGTTGATGGCTTGTTACTTTCCTTTGAAGTTGGTGAAGAACAATCACCTCTCTTCACAAAAGAACGTTGCTCTCCGTACAATCTAAACATTGAAAACACAACAACAGAGTAAACAAGCATGCAAATCAAACAAACAAACAAATGAAGAAAACGTACAAAACAACAAACAAAGTAAAAGGAAAGTATGTAATAACATTAAGTTTCAAAGCACAAAATTAACTAAGTTAGAGATTTCCATTTATGTCTTGAGTTTCTTCGAGTCTTGTTTGCTTCCTTTAGTTGATTTTGATGTCTAAGTCTTTTATGCATATCCTTGAAAGTCCTTTATTGTAGTCCTCCTTATTGAGTCTAGGATTTGGGTACTTAGTCGTATAGAAATAGAAATAGATGATATTTCTAGAGTTCCCTAAAAATAACTTGTAAATTCTTCCTCTTCTTCTTTATCTTCTGGGAGAGTATTCTTCTTGAGTTGAAGTTGGCTTCTTGTTGAAATTTTTCTTCTGCACTACAAGAAATGTGTTGATACATGACGTTCTCGCAATGATGATGTATGAAATCGTCATAAAGTTATGACGATTTTGTGCCATATCGTCGTAAGCCGTTAGAGGGTGTGAAAACCCACAATTTTCACGACGATTTGGCTAAAAACGTCGTAATTTTATAATTCAGAAACGTCATGAACGATTAGAACTTATTTTTTTTTCCTATTTTCATCGTCAAATCCGCCTACTTCGCCTACGTGGCATTTATGTTTTTTTCAATCTGCCTATGTGTCGTGTCTACTAGATGGCCACATCGTGATTTCGCCTACGTGGCATTTCTGTTTTTGCCTACGTGGCATTTCTGTTTTTGCCTACGTGCCACTTCTGCAACCCCACATGTCACACATGCCCATGACAGGTGAGACCCGCAACATCCTGGACCAAGGGTCCTAACATGTGGGACCCCATCCAACCAACGTGTCCTGTTTTTTTTTGAAACCCCAATGTGTGCTGCTTAATTAGGAGGAAAAGGAGCAAAAAATGCCTCCGCCATGTTTCGAACCCGCAACCCACGGGTCTCCCGCGCAAAGCCAGACACCACTAGGCCATCGGACACTTGATGCAAAAGCAGTGCGAAAAAGCTACTTGACATGATGCTTTACGTGAAATTGGGCCATGGTCAAACGGGCCACCATTTCTTTTGGAGGGCCATTGCTACCGCACATTTGGACGGGCCAAAACAAAGCCTCGGAGTGAGCTCTCGCGCGCGCGATCTTAGCAGGATGGGCAGCTCGGTAGTCTTTTTTTTCAGTTTTTTTTCTTTTCATTTCTATAATTTGAATTTAGCCTCTAAATTGATCAAAATCAGTTTTGAAAATTTTATAAAATTAACTCATATTAATTATACACCATTTGAAACCGTTTTTCTGAGAAAAAAATAAACAATCATGTCCATGGGCATAGACTGCTCGAGACTTTAAGAGATTTTGAAAGCCGGTTTCGAAAAACGGTCAAAACGGGGGACATGACCGTTCATACCTAGGTGTTGAATCCTGATGAACTCTTGGAACATCTCAATTGAAATAGGTAGTTGTGTGTCTAAAAATGATTTTTTTCAAATAATCACGAGCAACATATGAGGCACCTGTAGTTCAAATTTGGCCCGGTTTCAGCGGAATCGGCAGAAATTTGTCTTTTTCGAAAGAGGTGTATTAAAAGCTATTTAGAGGTAGTAAGTTTGTTATTTGTAGATCTAATATGACATAATATATTTATAATTTTACTTTGTACATTTTTGCAACATATTTTGTGTATGTGCTTCACAAAAAAACCTAGTTTTGACACTCCGGAGATGGAAAATGGGATTTTTATTCAACGAAAAATAAAAGTTTCTTCATGAACATTTTTAGTTGTACCAATATACATCTTTGTGTAGAATATGGTCACATTTCAACAAACTATGCCATGGATGTGGCCAAAACATCCGTCATTTCGCCCGAAAGCCATGGATCTTCGTACGAGATAGCTCATTTTTGTGAACACATTTCCCACCAAATTGTCGTATTCAAAGTTTATTATTTTTGGTGGATACTAGGACATATATAACAACACCACGCGAAGATCTTGCATCGTTTCGATTTTTTTTTGAATTTTCTGGAATTTTGAAAGCCGGTTTCAGAAAACGGTCAAAACGGGGGACATGACCGTTCGTACCTAGGTGTTGAATCTTGATGAACTATTGGTACATCTCTATTGAAATAGGTAGTTGTGTGTCTAAAAATGATTTTTTTAAAAAAATCACGAGCAACATATGAGGCACCTGTAGTTCAAATTTGGCCCGGTTTCAGCGGAATCGGCAGAAATTTGTCTTTTTCGAAAGAGGTGTATTAAAAGCTATTTAGAGGTAGTAAGTTTGTTATTTGTAGATCTAATATGACATAATATATTTATAATTTTACTTTGTACAATTTTGCAACATATTTTGTGTATGTGCTTCACAAAAAAACCTAGTTTTGACACTCCGGAGATGGAAAATGGGATTTTTATTCAACGAAAAATAAAAGTTTCTTCATGAACATTTTTAGTTGTACCAATATACATCTTTGTGTAGAATATGGTCACATTTCAACAAACTATGCCATGGATGTGGCCAAAACATCCGTCATTTCGCCCGAAAGCCATGGATCTTCGTACGAGATAGCTCATTTTTGTGAACACATTTCCCACCAAATTGTCGTATTCAAAGTTTATTATTTTTGGTGGATACTAGGACATATATAACAACACCACGCGAAGATCTTGCATCGTTTCGATTTTTTTTTGAATTTTCTGGAATTTTGAAAGCCGGTTTCAGAAAACGGTCAAAACGGGGGACATGACCGTTCGTACCTAGGTGTTGAATCTTGATGAACTCTTGGTACATCTCTATTGAAATAGGTAGTTGTGTGTCTAAAAATGATTTTTTAAAAAAATCACGAGCAACATATGAGGCACCTGTAGTTCAAATTTGGCCCGGTTTCAGCGGAATCGGCAGAAATTTGTCTTTTTCGAAAGAGGTGTATTAAAAGCTATTTAGAGGTAGTAAGTTTGTTATTTTTAGATCTAATATGACATAATATATTTAGAATTTTACTTTGTACAATTTTGCAACATATTTTGTGTATGTGCTTCACAAAAAAATCCTAGTTTTGACACTACGGAGATGGAAAATGGTATTTTTATTCAACGAAAAATAAAAGTTTCTTCGTGAACATTGTTAGTTGTACCAATATAAATCTTTTTGTGGAATATGGTCACATTTCAACAAACTATGCCATGGATGTGGCCAAAACATCCGTTATTTCGCCCGAAAGCCATGAATCTTCGTACGAGATAGCTCATTTTTGTGAACACATTTCCCACCAAATTGTCGTATTCAAAGTTTATTATTTTTGGTGGATACTAGGACATATATAACAACACCACGCGAAGATCTTGCATCGTTTCGATTTTATTTTGAATTTTCTGGAATTTTGAAAGCCGGTTTCGGAAAACGGTCAAAACGGGGGACATGACCGTTCGTACCTAGGTGTTGAATCTTGATGAACTCTTGGTACATCTCTATTGAAATAGGTAGTTGTGTGTCTAAAAATGATTTTTTCAAAAAATCACGAGCAACATATGAGGCACCTGTAGTTCAAATTTGGCCCGGTTTCAGCGGAATCGGCAGAAAATTGTCTTTTTCGAAAGAGGTGTATTAAAAGCTATTTAGAGGTAGTAAGTTTGTTATTTGTAGATCTAATATGACATAATATATTTATAATTTTACTTTGTACAATTTTGCAACATATTTTGTGTATGTGCTTCACAAAAAAACCTAGTTTTGATACTCCGGAGATGGAAAATGGTATTTTTATTCAACGAAAAATAAAAGTTTCTTCGTGAACATTGTTAGTTGTAACAATATGCATCTTTGTGTGGAATATGGTCACATTTCAACAAACTATGCCATGGATGTGGCCAAAACATCCGTCATTTCGCCCGAAAGCCATGAATCTTCGTACGAGATAGCTCATTTTTGTGAACACATTTCCCACCAAATTGTCGTATTCAAAGTTTATTATTTTTGGTGGATACTAGGACAAATATAACAACACCACGCGGAGTTCTTGCATCGTTTCGATTTTTTTTGAATTTTCTGGAATTTTGAAAGCCGGTTTCGGAAAACGGTCAAAACGGGGGACATGACCGTTCGTACCTAGGTGTTGAATCTTGATGAACTCTTGGTACATCTCTATGGAAATAGGTAGTTGTGTGTCTAAAAATGATTTTTTCAAAAAATCACGAGCAACATATGAGGCACCTGTAGTTCAAATTTGGCCCGGTTTCAGCGAGATCGGCAGAAATTTGTCTTTTTCGAAAGAGGTGTATTAACAGCTATTTAGAGGTAGTAAGTTTGTTATTTGTAGATCTAATATGACATAATATATTTATAATTTTACTTTGTACAATTTTGCAACATATTTTGTGTATGTGCTTCACAAAAAAACCTAGTTTTGACACTCCGGAGATGGAAAATGGTATTTTTATTCAACGAAAAATAAAAGTTTCTTCGTGAACATTGTTAGTTGTAACAATATGCATCTTTGTGTGGAATATGGTCACATTTCAACAAACTATGCCATGGATGTGGCCAAAACATCCGTCATTTCGCCCGAAAGCCATGAATCTTCGTACGAGATAGCTCATTTTTGTGAACACATTTCCCACCAAATTGTCGTATTCAAAGTTTATTAGTTTTGGTGGATACTAGGACAAATATAACAACACCACGCGGAGTTCTTGCATCGTTTCGATTTTTTTTGAATTTTCTGGAATTTTGAAAGCCGGTTTCGGAAAACGGTCAAAACGGGGGACATGACCGTTCGTACCTAGGTGTTGAATCTTGATGAAATCTTGGTACATCTCTATTGAAATAGGTAGTTGTGTGTCTGAAAATTATTTTTTCAAAAAATCACGAGCAACATATGAGGCACCTGTAGTTCAAATTTGGCCCGGTTTCACCGAGATCGGCAGAAATTTGTCTTTTTCGAAAGAGGTGTATTAACAGCTACTTAGAGGTATTAAGTTTGTTATTTGTAGATCTAATATGATATAATATATTTAGAATTTCACTTTGTACAATTTTGCAACATATTTTGTGTATGTGCTTCACAAAAAAACCTAGTTTTGACACTCCGGAGATGGAAAATGGTATTTTTATTCAACGAAAAATAAAAGTTTCTTCGTGAACATTGTTAGTTGTACCAATATGCATCTTTCTGTGTAATATGGTCACATTTCAACAAACTATGCCATGGATGTGGCCAAAACATCCGTCATTTCGCCCGAAAGCCATGAATCTTCGTACGAGATAGCTCATTTTTGTGAACACATTTCCCACCAAATTGTCGTATTCAAAGTTTATTATTTTTGGTGGATACTAGGACATATATAACAACACCACGCGAAGATCTTGCATCGTTTAGATTTGTTTTGAGATTTCTGGAATTTTGAAAGCCGGTTTCGGAAAACGGTCAAAACGGGGGACATGACCGTTCGTACCTAGGTGTTGAATCTTGATGAACCCTTGGTACATATCTATTGAAATAGGTAGTTGTGTGTCTAAAAATGATTTTTTCAAAAAAACACGAGCAACATATGAGGCACCTGTAGTTCAAATTTGGCCCGGTTTCAACGGAATCGGCAGAAATTTGTCTTTTTCGAAAGAGGTGTATTAAAAGCTATTTAGAGGTAGTAAGTTTGTTATTTGTAGATCTAATATGACATAATATATTTAGAATTTTACTTTGTACAATTTTGCAACATATTTTGTGCATGTGCTTCACAAAAAAACCTAGTTTTGACACTCCGGAGATGGAAAATGGTATTTTTATTCAACAAAAAATAAACGTTTCTTCGTGAACATTGTTAGTTGTACCAATATAAATATTTTTGTGGAATATGGTCACATTTCAACAAACTATGCCATGGATGTGGCCAAAACATCCGTCATTTCGCCCGAAAGCCATGAATCTTCGTACGAGATAGCTCATTTTTGTGAACACATTTCCCATCAAATTGTCGTATTCAAAGTTTATTATTTTTGGTGGATACTAGGACATATATAACAACACCACGCGAAAATATTGCATCGTTTCGATTTTTTTTGAATTTTTTGGAATTTTGAAAGCCGGTTTCGGAAAACGGTCAAAACGGGGGACATGACCGTTCGTACCTAGGTGTTGAATCTTGATGAACTCTTGGTACATCTCTATTGAAATAGGTAGTTGTGTGTCTAAAAATGATTTTTTTCGAAAAATCACGAGCAACATATGAGGCACCTGTAGTTCAAATTTGGCCCGGTTTCAACGGAATCGGCAGAAATTTGTCTTTTTCGAAAGAGGTGTATTAAAAGCTATTTAGAGGTAGTAAGTTTGTTATTTGTAGATCTAATATGACATAATATATTTAGAATTTTACTTTGTACAATTTTGCAACATATTTTGTGTATGTGCTTCACAAAAAAACCTAGTTTTGACACTCCGGAGATGGAAAATGGTATTTTTATTCAACGAAAAATAAAAGTTTCTTCGTGAACATTGTTAGTTGTACCAATATAAATATTTTTGTGGAATATGGTCACATTTCAACAAACTATGCCATGGATGTGGCCAAAACATCCGTCATTTCGCCCGAAAGCCATGAATCTTCGTACGAGATAGCTCATTTTTGTGAACACATTTCCCACCAATTTGTCGTATTCAAAGTTTATTATTTTTGGTGGATACTAGGACATATATAACAACACCACGCGAAAATATTGCATCGTTTCGATTTGTTTTGAATTTTCTGGAATTTTGAAAGCCGGTTTCGGAAAACGGTCAAAACGGGGGACATGACCGTTCGTACCTAGGTGTTGAATCTTGATGAACTCTTGGTACATCTCTATTGAAATAGGTAGTTGTGTGTCTAAAAATGGTTTTTTCAAAAAATCACGAGCAACATATGAGGCACCTGTAGTTCAAATTTGGCCCGGTTTCAGCGGAATCGGCAGAAATTTGTCTTTTTCGAAAGAGGTGTATTAAAAGTTATTTAGAGGTAATAAGTTTGTTATTTGTAGATCTAATATGACATAATATATTTAGAATTTTACTTTGTACAATTTTGCAACATATTTTGTGTATGTGCTTCACAAAAAAACCTAGTTTTGACACTCCGGAGATGGAAAATGGTATTTTTATTCAACGAAAAATAAAAGTTTCTTCGTGAACATTGTTAGTTGTACCAATATGCATCTTTGTGTGGAATATGGTCACATTTCAACAAACTATGCCATGGATGTGGCCAAAACATCCGTCATTTCGCCCGAAAGCCATGAATCTTCGTACGAGATAGCTCATTTTTGTGAACACATTTCCCATCAAATTGTCGTATTCAAAGTTTATTATTTTTGGTGGATACTAGGACATATATAACAACACCACGCGAAGATCTTGCATCGTTTCGATTTTTTTTGAATTTTTTGGAATTTTGAAAGCCGGTTTCGGAAAACGGTCAAAACGGGGGACATGACCGTTCGTACCTAGGTGTTGAATCTTGATGAACTCTTGGTACATCTCTATTGAAATAGGTAGTTGTGTGTCTAAAAATGATTTTTTCAAAAAATCAAGAGCAACATATGAGGCACCTGTAGTTCAAATTTGGCCCGGTTTCAACGGAATCGGCAGAAATTTGTCTTTTTCGAAAGAGGTGTATTAAAAGCTATTTAGAGGTAGTAAGTTTGTTATTTGTAGATCTAATATGACATAATATATTTAGAATTTTACTTTGTACAATTTTGCAACATATTTTGTGTATGTGCTTCACAAAAAAACCTAGTTTTGACACTCCGGAGATGGAAAATGGTATTTTTATTCAACGAAAAATAAAAGTTTCTTCGTAACATTGTTAGTTGTACCAATATGCATCTTTGTGTGGAATATGGTCACATTTCAACAAACTATGCCATGGATGTGGCCAAAACATCCGTCATTTCGCCCGAAAGCCATGAATCTTCGTACGAGATAGCTCATTTTTGTGAACACATTTCCCACCAAATTGTCGTATTCAAAGTTTATTATTTTTGGTGGATACTAGGACATATATAACAGCACCACGCGAAGATCTTGCATCGTTTCGATTTGTTTTGAATTTTCTGGAATTTTGAAAGCCGGTTTCGGAAAACGGTCAAAACGGGGGACATGACCGTTCGTACCTAGGTGTTGACTCTTGATGAACTCTTCGTACATCTCTATTGAAATAGGTAGTTGTGTGTCTAAAAATGATTTTTTCAAAAAATCACGAGCAACATATGAGGCACCTGTAGTTCAAATTTGGCCCGGTTTCAACGGAATCGGCAGAAATTTGTCTTTTTCGAAAGAGGTGTATTAAAAGCTATTTAGAGGTAGTAAGTTTGTTATTTGTAGATCTAATATGACATAATATATTTATAATTTTACTTTGTACAATTTTGCAACATATTTTGTGTATGTGCTTCACAAAAAAAACCTAGTTTTGACACTCCGGAGATGGAAAATGGTATTTTTATTCAACGAAAAATAAAAGTTTCTTCGTGAATATTGTTAGTTGTACCAATATGCATCTTTGTGTGGAATATGGTCACATTTCAACAAACTATGCCATGGATGTGGCCAAAACATCCGTCATTTCGCCTGAAAGCCATGAATCTTCGTACGAGATAGCTCATTTTTGTGAACACATTTCCCACCAAATTGTCGTATTCAAAGTTTATTATTTTTGGTGGATACTAGGACATATATAACAACACCACGCGAAGATCTTGCATCGTTTCGATTTTTTTTGAATTTTCTGGAATTTTGAAAGCCGGTTCCGGAAAAACGGTCAAAACGGGGGACATGACCGTTCGTACCTAGGTGTTGAATCTTGATGAACTCTTGGTACATATATATTGAAATAGGTAGTTGTGTGTCTAAAAATGATTTTTTCAAAAAATCACGAGCAACATATGAGGCACCTGTAGTTCAAATTTGGCCCGGTTTCAGCGGAATCGGCAGAAATTTGTCTTTTTTGAAAGAGGTGTATTAAAAGCTATTTAGAGGTAGTAAGTTTGTTATTTGTAGATCTAATATGACATAATATATTTAGAATTTTACTTTGTACAATTTTGCACCATATTTTGTGTATGTGCTTCACAAAAAAAACCTAGTTTTGACACTCCGGAGATGGAAAATGGTATTTTTATTCAACGAAAAATAAAAGTTTCTTCGTGAACATTGTTAGTGGTGCCAATATTCATCTTTGTGTGGAATATGGTCACATTTCAACAAACTATGCCATGGATGTGGCCAAAACATCCGTCATTTCGCCCGAAAGCCATGAATCTTCGTACGAGATAGCTCATTTTTGTGAACACATTTCCCACCAAATTGTCGTATTCAAAGTTTATTATTTTTGGTGGATACTAGGACATATATAACAACACCACGCGAAGATCTTGCATCGTTTCGATTTTTATTGAATTTTCTGGAATTTTGAAAGCCGGTTTCGGAAAACGGTCAAAACGGGGGACATGACCGTTCGTACCTAGGTGTTGAATCTTGATGAAGTCTTGGTACATCTCTATTGAAATAGGTAGTTGTGTGTCTAAAAATGATTTTTTCAAAAAATCACGAGCAACATATGAGGCACCTGTAGTTCAAATTTGGCCCGGTTTCAGCGGAATCGGCAGAAATTTGTCTTTTTCGAAAGAGGTGTATTAAAAGCTATTGAGAGGTAGTAAATTTGTTATTTGTAGATCTAATATGACATAATATATTTAGAATTTTACTTTGTACAATTTTGTAGCATATTTTTGGTAGGTGCTTCAAAAAAAACCCCTTTTTTCACACTCCGAAGATGGAAAGTGATATTTTTATTCAATGAAAAATAAAACTTTCGTCGTTAACATTGTTAGTTGTTCCATTATGCATGTTTGTGTAGAATATGAGCACGTTTCAACAAACTATGCCAGGAGTGTGGCCATAACATCCGTCATTTGCCCGAACCCAAGAATCTTCGGAGGAGATACCTCAAGAATGGACACATATTTAACCACGACCCCCGAACGGTCCACACGCCGAATTCGAACGGGTTTTCAAACCGCCGATAGAAACTAAAAAAATCGAAAAAAATGGAAAACCTACAAGGTGCGTCATGTTGTCATGTTACCCAACGGATTGAAATAAGAGGAAAATTCTTTTATTTTGTATTTGTATCTATCATTTTTTATATTTTTTAAACAATGTCTACCTATTTTTTATATTTATTTTAATTTTTACATCAAATTAAAAAATTTTACACCAAATTCCACTTTCTTTTGCACCAAAATTCCCTCATAATTTTTCCTTCTAAAATTTTGGGATGCTCAGGCGGGAGTCGCGGGACAAGCGCGCCTAAATTTTGGGACGTTCCCCCCTTCCGATGTTGCACCCACCAGTCCACCTCTCACGCGGAGACAACCCCCAATTCCCCTCTTCCTCCTTAGATCCAATCTCACTGCACCGCACGCCGCCGCGAGCGAGCTCCTCTACACACCACCTCCTCTAAGCCAAGAACCCTAACTCTGCCCTCTCCCTCCTTGCGCCGCCATCCTCTTCTTTCCTTGCTTCTCCCTCCTTCTCTCAAAATTGCACAGAAAACCACCACCGTGAGTGCATCCTCGCTGCGCCGTGGCATTACTCGCCCACAACCCCTTTCATGGGTACCAGCGGTTGCACCTCGTATCCCTCGACGTCTTCGACGAGCGGAGCTTGCTGGAACGCCCGGAGACAGGACGATTTTAGGTTCTTCTTCCTCAACGCTGAGCTCGTCCCCGCCGGATTTCGCCGCCGTTCGTCCTTGCCGCCAACCGAGACTTCCCCGAGCCCCTCCCGGTGAGCGCCACGCCCGATTCCCGCCGGTTTACAGGTTAATTTTGCGCCGTAGGTCAAGCTGGTCACGCGGAGACAACCCCCAATTCCCCTCTTCCTCCTCAGATCCAATATCTTTCTTGAGGAGCATGGCGCCGCCGCACTCCGACTCCTTGAGGAGCATGGCGCTGCCGCACTTCCGCCTCCCTTGAGGAGCAGGGCGCCGCCGCATTTCCTCCTCCCACAGGAGCAGGGCGCCGCCGCACTCCGCCTCCCCCAGGAGCAGGACGCCGCCGCACGCCGCCTTCCTCACCGGACCAAGCATTTGACCCCACCGCCCAGAGCCCCAGACCCGTCGGGGCCTTCACCGCGACCCAGTCCTTCGGTGAGCAGGTGCCGCCGCACAAGATCTTGCAGGCTTCCGTGGGTGCACAGACAGATGATTTTCGAAGCTTTTTTCTATAGTTGTGCTTCGGTTTGTACGTGTAGAAATTGGCTCTTGCCTGCCACAATTGAGATTTGAGAACTAAAAATTTCTGCATAGTGTGCAAGTAAGGGGGCTACTTGTTTGTTGGGAAAATGGTCTACTGGCCTAGCTTTTGGTAGAAGTTGCTGATCAGTTGAACCTTGCCTCTAGGAATCACCTTGGGAATTTTATGAATGTTAGTTGTGGTGTATTTATTCTCTGTTCAGTTTTGAACTGTGCCATGCTCTATGTTTTGTAAGCCAGATGGTGTATTTATTCTCTGTTCACCTCACTGTAGGACGTGCCCTATCTAGAAGATGATTAACCAGCTTGTTAACCTAGATGCTGCTGCCTATGAATAGTTTTGTTGGTATGAATGTGATCTATTGTATTTGTGTGCTTAAGATGGTCTTGCTTCAGCAGCTAGACCAACAGTCAAATATGCTTGTACAGTTTAAGCTGTTGTATTGGTGTGATAGATAGGGATACTAGCTACACTACTTTGCCGTGACAGGACTTGGATCTGGCTACACTGTGTGCTTCATCTTTTAACAGTGTGATAGAATTTTTATTGTTCAGCAACACAATTTTGTTCCATGCATGTTAAGTGAACTATGTTCTGGTCGGTGTTACTTTAAGGGATGGGGCAAGTAAATATAAGGGGGTCAATTGCTTCTTCCTTCTACACATTTGATCCATGAACTGCTATTTTTTTTATTATTGTTTGTCTCCTAATATGCTCATATGGTGGATAAACTAGAGGCATATGCAGTTAGCTTTAAGAAACAGTTGATCAGCTGTTGAACCTGGTAATTAGAAAGTAGATCTATCACTGGATTGGCTATCTATTCTCTTGCTTTCCATTTGCAAAATTTGGTGGATAAAATTGTTTGTGCTTCACGTCAGTATGTCTTAGCATTTCAATACTTAATGGAAGCTCTGCAATTCTTAGTTCATCTGAATCAGCAATTGTTGTTAAAGTAGACTGGTACTTTCTTTCAAATTAGGAAATTCTATCTTCTGTTCTTTTTTTTTTGTTTGAGAGTATATTGGGAGGACAGTCCATTTGCTTCAAGTGATGATGTATAAACTGCAACAATATGACAGAAGTTATACTTCAGTGATTCGTAGTTTTATATCTGATGATTTCTCAATCTGTTCTCTTATATTGCATGGTCCTAACTTCCTATGTTCACTTCTTCATCATGATCTTTTCGGTTCCATCTTGCCATGAATTACTGCAGCTCTTGCAGTCCCAGATTGATTTTATTATTGTTTCATAGTGTTCTTTGTGTGCTTAATTGTATATGATAAAATCGATTTCCTCGTTATGCTGTTTGGATTTGGTAGCACCTTGCTCTGCTGTGTTACTGGTTCATATTTCTACTTTATCAGATAGATTCGTTCTTTTGCTACGTTGGATAAGCTCAGTATTAACATAGGCATCCATTATTTCAGACAACTGGAGTGTGAAGGCCATCAGGCGCAAGACCACGGGAACTGGAAGGATGAGGTACATGCGCCATGTGCCTCGCAGGTTCAAGAGCAACTTCAGAGAAGGTACCTTACACTCACATCAAAGGTGACACATCTGTTTATTGTAGACCAGTTCTGATGGTAGTTTTGTTGAATCCTGATTCAGGTACCGAGGCTGCCCCCAGGAAGAGAGCTGCCGCCAACTAAGTCTCCATTTTGCCATCAGTAATCCCGTGAAAAAAAAATCCCTGTGTTGATTTTTACGTTGATCTGCTGTGGTATTACTTCCAATCCTGTTACTGAGTTTACACTTAATACACCTACATCACCTAGGAAATAGTCCCCACTAAATAGTTCACGATAGAGATGCCTCATTGTTGGAATTTCCTGTGCGTGTTTGCATGAGAGAATGGCGTCAGTTTGATGCTTGGGCAAACATGTTATATTTCTGCATTTGTTCTTTCAGTGTGATAATTAGAATTAGGAGGGGAGATACTAGTTGGTATCCATATCTTAGTGTAATTGCTTGTGTGGGTTCATACGTCTAAGCTGCTAGTTCATAATCTGCAACATGTGGCTAATTTAGATATTGATTAGTAGCTAGACATGCTATATTAGGGCAGGGCTGACCATGTGTTTTTTTTCTTGAAGAGCAAGGAGGTGGATAAACTAAGGAGCAACCTGGAACCAATAGCTGCACCCAAGCTAGAAGCAGACCCAGACCCAGGAACGGACAAGATGCCTCTATCTCACCATCCATGTAGCCTTTGCATCCCTCTTTTTACTCAATGGTAAGCTTACTCTAGCTTCCTTATGGAAGTGGTTGCGATTTTTGTGCTCCGCCTTTAACTGTTAGTGAAATCCGACTTCAAATTCTTATGAAGTAGTGATTTGATGGTGAATTGCAGACACCGGTGGTGATTGCGTGATTGAGAATGCTGAAGGTGCAAGAACAATGCATTCCATTGTCGCCAAGAACAATAACGGGAGCCTCTTGTTGGCATCAGTGCCATTTTTTCTACTTATTTTCCCGTGAACTCTGTGTATCTGGCTTTTTGTGTATTGCTGAATGTAATCTTCCTCCATGTGCACTGGTGTATTGTAGTTCTGTGAAGGTTGCTGATTGTGGAAATTCAAATTACCCTGTAATTTGCTGTTATTAATTCCTATCTAAATGCAAGAAATGTCTGAACTAATTAATTTGCTCTGTATTTTCCTGTTATTTATTCTAAGATATATGCAAAAAAAAAGGCAGAAAAAATGGGCTGCGAATTTGTACCTAAGGTGGCCACGGCCCAACCAAAAAAGCCAATTTTTGGTCTGAGCAACGAAATAAACTATAGGCTCTAAAAAGGCTATGGCCCAAATATGAAAAAAAATGAATCACAAAATGGACCGGACCCATCAACGGAAAAGGCTGAATTAAGGCTCAGGCCCAAGTAAGAAAAGGACCAGCAAAGCCCGAAGTTATTGGGCTAGGCCCACGCAGACCAACAAAATGGACCGGGCTGAATTAGGTCCACGACGATTTCATTTCGTCACTATTCTGCCACGTAGGACATGCCACGTCGGCGCTGAGCTGTCCTGGCCGGATTGCTCACGACGATTTTGGATCGTCATAGATTAATGACGTTCCTGTATCGTCGTGGATATCCATGACGATTCCTACAAAATCGTCGTGGTGAACCATTACTGACGCTCGGTTTTCAACGATTTGTTTTTCGTCATAAGATCGTCATGGATGAAATTTGGTGACGATTTAGTGACGAAAATTGAGCGTCATGTATCAGCATATTTCTTGTAGTGCTGGATGAAAAACTCCTTGTTGATGTCTTGGTCAAAACTCTCATCTCACTTGGAAGATAAATTCTAAATCTTCGAAAACAAATCCTAAGTCTTCACATGATTGGTCTTAAGGAAAATCTCTAGGCTCGTTTGTAAATTTCTCCTTGGTGTGGTGTCTTCATTGAATTCTTCAACACTACGGTTTTGATACAAGTTAGGTCTAGTCTTGATCCAACATAGCCATAACACAAGGTCTAAGAGAACAGAAAAGAAAGGAAAGAAAGACTTAGAGGAAAAGACGGGGTTGGTGTTCTTGAAGTTCTTCTGGATTTTCTTCTTAGTGCTTCTACTTCTTGGAGATGCTTATGTAGTTGCTAAGTCCTTCCTTGGTCTTCTTGCTTCATGTTAAAATCATCAAGTGAACAATTGTAGCATCCTCTCCATGGGTTTTCACTAATCCAGACTTAGTGGTTTTACACTAGGAGGGCTAACTAGCACAAAATTACATGGACATGGTTTCAAGTCATCCAAGTGTTTAGGTTTTGGTCTCTCTAGTCCAAGGTTAGTACTTAGAGCAAAAATTCTAAAGAAAACATATTGAAAATATTTAGAGAATTTAAACTAAGTAAAAAAACAATCAAAGACCAATTAACTATAAATTAAATTTTAATTAGTTCAAAAATTATTTTGGGACAGAGAACATGAAAGTATACATCCCAAGGTTTCCAGGGATATTTTATTTGCAATTTTTAGATTTGTAGAATTTAAACTATCTAAAAAAACCATCAAACAAGCATATTTAAATTCGAACCAATTCTAAATAGTTAATTTTAATTTTTTTTTCAATCCTAGCAAAGTCTATATGTTCAGGTTTTTCCAAAAAGTCCAAGTTTATTAAATTTGGAGTTATAGATGTAAAGTTATCAACAAAACAAAATTTACATAGATCCACCAATAACAAGTGTGTACACGTATAAAAAGTGAATTTTCTTGACTCTAAAGTGTTCTTCACACTGTGCTGATTTCAAAAAGTACGAAATCATCAAAATTGGACTTACAGAACTGAAGTTATGGATTTTTTAAATTTTGTAACGTTTTATGGAATTTATATTGGGTTTAAAATTGAATTTGACCAGGGTTTGACTGGGCTGATGTGTTGCTGACGCAGGGGCTGACGTGGGGGCTCCCTGTTGGCTCGGCCGTGCTAGCTGACGTGGCGCGCCGTGACTGGCTAATACCACTTCGCCTAAGTGGCATGATCTGGGCCGTCCAGATTAGATCTGACGGTAGCAAAAACAAAGGGGAGGGCTTACCACCGGAGATGGAGGACGCGGCGGTGTTCCGGCGTCCCGCGGCACGAAAGTCGATGGCGGCGATATTCCGGTGGTTCTCCGGCTTCAGGAAGACGATGACGAGGCGTGGCGCGGCGTGGGGGATACGATGGCAAGTCAGCGTCGTTGATTGCTTCGGGAACCTGTATCGAGGGGCGGACGGTGTTGCATGGACGCCGGCGATCTCCGGATGTGGATGACGCTGGAGCTATGGAGCTCCTATGGCGAAGTTGAGAACGGCGACGGACTCGTCTGCTTTTCGCGGTCCTCCTCGTGTCCTCGCCTTCTCCTCTCGAGAAGGGAAACGACAGTTGCGGAAGCTCTCGAGCAAGTCTTCAATGGCGGCAACAGACTTGTTCTGTAGGCGTCAACGGAGTGAAGTGAGCACTAGACCCCACTTAGCTCTCTGATGCAGCGAGGCTGGCTAGGAGCGCGTCATCAACCTTGTTGGAAAAAATCAACATTATGTCAAAAGTTGTTGGGTTTGGAGAGTTGATGAAGAATAGTCATCATGTCAAAAGTTGTTGGGTTTAGAGAGTCGATGAAGAATGTTGTCTGGTATAGAAGTTAGAGACCAAACCTTGCGTGACCAAATTGATGGACAAAAACGTACCTTACTCCAAACTATACCACTTCTATACCACTTTTATTTTTATAGTTGATCATTGTAGAAGCCGGATCAAATTTACTAGTTCCATATGTTTCTTCAAGTTTGGATGGTGATTGTTAGGCTCTTGCTTGCTTTTGTTTTGATAGAAATGGAGGTTCTATCCCTAACCTCTACATCAAAATGATGCACACAACCGATTTTTGAATTAAGAATAAAGCGAAACCCCGATGACTTATAAAGAGTTACAATGATCAACCGGAAGCCACCTCCCCGACGATAAATTCGTCACACCTACAAGCCTACGCTTAGATGAAGGAGGTGGTTATATTCGGAGCTAGATTCCCTGACCTAACACACCAAAACGCAGCATCTAAACTAGAGACCTCATCTAAGCCGCCCAACAGAGATCCAAGAGCACAATTTGGTTGAGCAAACACTAGGTTCTTGCTTGCTGAGCATGATATTTGCATTTTCACACACCTGTACTAAAGGGCATGACAATGGGCAATACTATTATTACACACAATATGCAGTTGAAGATACCAGTCCATCATAATAAAAGCACCAATCGGGCTTACACTCACACTCAAAGCATTTCCTACATGGAAATACCATGCCAAACTCTACCTAATGGCTAGGGCCTAGGTGTAGTATATATATACAGACCATTGCATTGTGTGAAGGCGCCAAATTAAGTGTGGTTGTAGTTATGTCACTAATTTATCATACTCGAATCATTTCCCATGAGATATTGGAGACAACCAAATTACAGCTTAGTGATATTCTTGCCGATGACGATCATAGTCACAACTTTGTGCGCCTAGCCGCTTGTGTATCTCGTCCACCGTATTTTCTCTCAGTGTGTCCGCGTAACTCTGGATGGGTAGCGGGGTTGTGATATTTTAGCAGCGATGGTGAAGCCATGGATGCTCTTGAGGTACGGTCCAAAAACATCAGATGTCAGGTGCAACAAGCAAACATTACATGCCCAAAATGGCGTCGCGATCAGCACTGACCGCACGCACCTCATGGTTGCATCCACCGGCCTGTGCAAGCTACCAAGGCACCATATCAAAGAGCACAATCGACGAAGCTCAAAGCTACAACGTGTCTCCGGTGCTATTTTGAGCACCTCTGCCGATGGCCACCGTGATGGCCTCGGGGAGAGGCGAGCCTGGAAGTGCCTCCTTCCAGAAATCCGCTGCCGGAATGGCCCTGGTAATAGGGTCGCCATGTAACGCCCCGGCCGGAAGCAGTCAGCAGCACCACGATGAGAAGGTACATGGCCATGTGAGGACTGAGGAGATGGTGTTTGAGTTTTGACGATGGAGTTGGAGCTGTGAAGGAGATAGTGCATTAATTGCTCGCGTATTTATTCCCTCAAATAAAAAAAATTGCTTGCGTATTTATATTCTCTGGCAGCGCCGTGTCGATGGTCGACCCACCGAGTTCACTCAGAGCAAGTACAATAAGTGACATAGGCGGGCTACAAGAGTTGCCACATCAGATTTTTGCTTAGGTGGAGACGAGAGAAGTGGAGAGAAGAAAAGCGGGCTACAAACTTGTAGCCAGATCTTGCACGTGCTCCAACACACTTTGTGAGACAATAAGTGGGCCAACATAATAATGATATAGTAAGCAAACATGACTAGCTATTGTATGAGTAGGCTATAAGATGGCTATATATGACATGACAAACTCATATAGCCGGCTGTTGGCTATATTATTAACCATGCTCTCAGACGAGGATGTTAAGTAGCCCAACGGAAACCTATGCAGATGGCACCGCTCCCGGTGGCGGTTCGAAGAGATCGATAGCTTCCACTCAGTGGCATTGCCTCTACGCTGCTGTCGCAATGAACGGGAGATTGGCGGTGAAAAAAGAAGAAGAAAAGAAAGGAAATGAGAGCACCTTCTCTCGGGATGAATCTTGGATATCGTTTTGAGAAAAAAAAATTCAGCTCCGAGCTCAAGGGATCTTGATAGTTTTAAAAGATTTAAAAGTAAAAAAAAACTTAAAAAAATCCCGGATGTTGCCATTGTTGTATCCCACAAACGTGCAGAATTTCAACTTCAAATAATTTTTATTCTGAGCTACACAAAAATAACAAAATCAGATATAAATTGAAGATTAACAAATTTGTATACTCTCTCTGACTCAAATTAACTGTCACAAAGTTAGACAAAAGTGAAGGTATCTAATACTAAATTATGTCTAGATACATCCATTATTGTCAATCTTTGTGACACTTAATTTGAGACGGAGAGAGTACATAGTTCTACACTGTTGTTATTTTTGTTTTGCTCATAATACGAAGTTTTGGAAGCTGATTTTGCACGTTTGTGAGATGCAACATTAGCTATGTCTGAGATTTTCAAATATTCTTGGAACTTGTAAATATTTTTTCGAACTTTTTAAAACACCAGGATCACTATGCTCGGAGCACCAAATGTCCATTCATATCTTCCTTTAGTGAAACTTATAAAACTTTAACAATGTTGACCACATATATCATTATAGTTTTGCAGAATGGTGGCGTGAAAACCACATGTATATATTTTTCACTAGGAGCAAGTATTTTCAGAGTCCTATTATTTTCTTCATTATAATACATATAGTATTACAATACTATAACTAATTGTCAAAATTACATCTCGAAGACCAAGATAATTTAAAAAATGTCACATTTTTTGCTAGAGAAAATAAATTTACTCAACATTATACTATGCTCGAGTTCGGTACTTACACTATAACATGAGAAATCCACGCCTCGTCTATATACGTGGATCGGTTATAATCAAAAGTGACGGTCATCTGTCACCATGAATTATTTTTATTTATTATTATTATTTTAGAGAAAATGCAAAATTTTCCTTCTTTATCGAAAGCACCAAACCGATGTGTTATTCCAAAGATCATCCCAGTAACAAGAAAAATGAAAAGGCAAGAGTTAGAAAATTACATCACTCATGGAACAAAAACTAGAGCCAGCGTACTATTTTTCTGCTGGTCTTTGATGCTCGATTTTGACCACTAGTAACAATAAATCATATGGACTGAGAATGTATAAATGTTACTGATGGATCCGTCTTGCAAAATTCTTTCATTGTATATATAATTCTACTAATTAGTGTATATATTATAAGTATATAAATCATGGACAAAATTGTAAGCCGTCTAGAGCACACAGCCGCCTCATCCTAAGACAAATGAAACCATAGCTTCCCTCATGCCATTTATCTCCGTCGGCAATTGTCCGGTCCCCGCCTCCTCTGTTTGCCGCTCCAGTGATAGAGGATGGGGTGAACAATTCAGACCTAACTACACATGGACCAGATACTCTAGAGGAGGGGTCTTTTACGGTGCAATTTACTAGTCCAATGAGCTAGTAGTATCAAGTCATATCCATCGTTGATTACAGGGCTATTATGGATAACTATCATTTGGTATGTCTGTTTTAGCATTTATTTCCTAGAATGGAATATATATTGATTTGGTTTGTTACATGGAGCTGCAAGCGTGGCCCGACACCATTCGAAATCCGAGTAACAATTATGATGCAAGTGCATCCTACCAAAAGCCCATCCGTTCAATGGAAACGTTGAATGAAAAATCATGTCAAAGATAAAATTTACTTAGCACCGGCTTGAAGTGTTGTTTTATAGTCTCTAGATACATGCATATTTGAACAAATGGAAGTCATCTATTTTGGAACCGAGGGAGTATCTTCACAAAATAAAAATGATGGATTAAATAACAATAATTTAACCGGGGACCTATAGTGCACGTGAACTTGTCAAATAATACCCCGAAAAAGAAAATATTGTGAATTATTGATGTATGTGTGTGCTACTACATCTACGGTACATTTTTTTTTGTCATTTCCATCATAGATCTTGCTTGTAATATTAATTGGACACAGATATTCCGCGAGTTGACGTCTCAAAGGTGGAGTTCGATTTGAGCGAACGATTTAGAGTGGTGCATGTGAGACCGAACGATTAAGAGAGGTAATAGGTCGATCGGAAAGACTCATATATGCGTAGGTGAAAGTAGACAAATTAGAGCGCTGAAGGTGGAGCCTGAAAAATCTCCGCCCCCCGCGCCAGGGAGGGAAAAGCCTAACCCGCTGGGGGGTACCAAACATGGTACTATGCTCTGGGTGGCGGCGGTGCGCACTCTCCGTCGGGGCCCATTTATGTTGAACGCGTCATGTCCGTCGTGCACATCCGTTCGATCACTCGGCGGCTGCATCATGGTCCAATTAGTGGGGAAGTGAAGTGCATACATGATTTGCTACCATCCTCCACCTTTGGTGCGATTTTTTCTAGTTGCACCATACTTCTTGTCAATGGTTTGGTAACCGGTCGAGATTTACAGTTACTGGTCGCTAACCGGATATCCCGAGCAACCCCGAGAAATAGTCATACCGGGCAAAAAAAAATCCCGAAAATCTTGAATTTTGACAAAAAGTCTCGGTAAATTGTCATATTGGTTTTTTAAAAAAATTGGCTTTCAAATTTGTCCGGTAACCGGTCGGGGTTGTCGAATCTCGACCCTACTCTCCAATTGGACGGCCGAGAGGCATGCGGTGTAGGTAAATCTGAAGGACTAATTAAGAGTGACATAGGTGACAACTAAGAGAGGTGCATGTCAGTCTGAGAAACTAATAAAGTCATGCCTGAGTCTAAATGACTAAGAGGGGTGTAGGTGAGACTAGACAACTCTGGGAGTAGGCTGTATGGAGCTTGTCACTCAGCGAACACATGTGGAACAAGCGCGCCACGCAGTGTAGTCCTTGTAGTCTCATCTCGGGCAGTCGCCTCCGGCTCATCCCCACCGCCTTAGCCCCGCTGCCTTGCTCCGGTGACTCGCCTCGCCCGACAGGGTGGCTTCGATCGGGGCCCCAACCAGTAACTTGGAGAAAATAAGGTTGCCGGAACCAAGGACCATCTGGTCTAGATCCGACGATACTTAGCATCGTCACTTGGATAAAGATACATCTTCATCGCAGTAGATTTTTGACCTATTTTAAAATTTGTTTTGCAAACCATCAATTAATTGAGAATTTCTCAATTATCAGTCAACGCCTAGAACGTTCAAACCTACATAAAGATCCATGCAAAAAAAAAAATACACCTCTTTTTGCACATTGTTTCGCTATTTGAGATAATTATTACATTACTATGATTATTTTTCAGACACATACAACTAAATGTGCAAAATTGACTAAGGTTATCGGTTGACTAAGATTTGTATACATCTTTTAATTTTTTCTTCATTCCATTTTATGAGAGATGAGAAAAGTTATCATTGCAACGCACTCATAAGTTTTCTTTTCTAGGCACAGTAAAGTTATCCAAATTATCAGGCCACATTTTTTTTGAAAAGGGTAACCCGGCCTCTGCATCTGGTCGATGCATACGGCATTTATTAAAACATAAACATTCTGAATATCCGTTACAATAATCAATCACTCACATAGGAGCTCAACAGACCCTATGTAAGCAAAAGGCCATAAAAATTAAACATCCATGGTAACAAGCATAATGATCATTCGGCCCCACTATCACTATGCAGCATCCAGACGTCTACTAAGCAACCAGCCACCCTGGCTGAAGATAGCCTGAACGACCGCCATCAGACGAGTGCATCCACCATCCAAACGCACACGCTGGTCCTCTGGCAGTAGGATAGACCACTGTTGCATCCAGTAGATGGCCTGATGAATAACCTGCAAAAAGTTCCCAACTCTGCCATTGTTAAAAATAATATCATTGCGATGATTCCATAGAGCCCACAGAAGAGCACATACTCCTACGCGTATAAGTGCTTTCAATTGTTGCTCTACCCCACACAACCAATTACCAAACAAATTAGTAATACTAGACGGTTGTGAAATACTGTAAGAAAAGTGAATCAATCTCCAAATATTCTTAGCAAAAGCACACGAAATAAAAAGATGATTAACAGTTTCGGATTCACCACAGAACACACATTTCTTACACCCAACCCATTTTCTTCTAGCCAAATTATCCTTAGTGAGTAACTCTTTCCTAGACATGAACCACATAAAAATTTTGATTTTCAAGGGGACCTTTAATTTCCACAGGTAACCATGAAGGTACCTAACCTCTTCATTCATCACTTCTTCATACAAAGATTTTACTGTATATTTTCCAGAGTTTGTGAGTGTCCAACAGCAAATATCTTGTTCATGAACCAATGAAAAATTCATTAGTCTTTCAATTAGGTGCAACCATCTTTCCCATCTTTCTCCCAACAGAGCACGTCTAAAGTGCAGAGCAGGGGGAGTTTGTGTAAGTACAGTTGATACCAATATATTTTTATTACTCACAATTGAGTACAATGATGGGTATTGGTTTGCTAAAGGTAAATCCCCTAGCCAACAATCTTCCCAAAATCTAGTCCTCTCACCATTACCCACATTGAACTTAACCTTCTTAAAGAAATCATCCTTGCCCCTCAATATACCTTTCCAAAAAGGTGAATCAGTGGGCTTGGCTTCCAGTTGCGCCAAAGTTTTATCCCCCAAATATTTGTTAGTTAATAATTCTTGCCACATGCCTTGCTCGGTTAACAATTTGAACAGCCATTTATTTAGTAGACAACGATTCTTAATCTCCAACACTTCTATTCCTAGCCCCCCTTGGTCTTTAGGTCGACAAACAATGTTCCACTTTGTCAGGCGATACTTCTTTTTGGCATGAACACTCTGCCAGAAGAATCTTGACCTATAAAAATCTATCCTTTTTCGAACCCCTATAGGAACCTCAAAGAATGAAAATAAGAACATAGGCAAACTCGATAAAACTGAATTGACTAACACTAGTCGATCCCCATAAGATAATAGCTTTCCTGCCCATGAGCTCAATTTCTGTTCGAAACGATCCTCAACCGTCTTCCACTCCTTAAGAAGGAGTTTTCTATAGTGGATAGGAATACCAAGATAAGTGAAAGGTAGAGTACCCACTTCACATCCAAAGATGCGTCTATAATCATCTAAATGATCACGAGCCTTACCAAAACAAAAGATCTCACTCTTATGGAAATTAATTTTCAGGCCAGACAATTGTTCAAACACACACAAAATGAGTTTCATATTGACGGCCTTCTCTAAATCATTTTCCAAGAAGAGGACCGTATCATCAGCGTATTGGAGAATCGATATTCCTCCTTCAACTAGATGAGGTACTAGTCCACCCACCTGATTGTCCTCTTTGGCTCTATTAATAATCACTGCCAGCATATCAGCAACCAAATTAAACAGAATTGGCGACAGGGGATCCCCCTGTCTTAGCCCTTTAAGAGTTTGAAAGAAATGACCAATGTCATCATTCACTCTAATTCCTACACTTCCTCCTTGTACAAAACGAGCAACCCACTCACACCATTGAGGACAAAAACCTTTCATACGCATGGTTTGCTGAAGAAAAGCCCAATTAACTTTATCATAGGCTTTTTCAAAGTCAATTTTAAATATTATTCCATCCATTTTCTTCCTATGAAGCTCATGTATGGTTTCATGAAGCACTACCACCCCCTCCAGAATATTTCTACCCGGAAGGAAAGCTGACTGAGAAGGATTAATAACTTTCTGTGCAATGGAAGTCACCCTATTAGTCCCCACTTTAGTAAATATTTTAAAGCTAACATTTAACAGGCATATAGGTCTGTATTGCTCTATTCTACATGCATCTTCTTTCTTTGGTAATAGGGTTATTATTCCATAGTTCAGTTTGAATAGAGGTAAATCCCCACGATGCAATTGAGCAAACATAGCCATCAAGTCTCCCTTGATAAACTCCCAACACTGCTGATAAAATTCAGCAGGAAAACCGTCAGGACCTGGTGCCTTGTTGTGTTCCATCTGAGATATAGCGTCAAACACTTCTGTCTCAGAGAAAACCGAGGTTAAGAAAGTGTTTTCTAATGATGATACCTGAGGTAAATCCTCGGTAAAAGATTCCACCATAGAAAACGAAGATGGGACCGATGCCCCAAAAAGACTCTTATAATATTGAGAAATAAAACATTTCAAATTCTCTTGTCCTACAATAGTACCCTCATCCTGTTCTAGCTGGTAAATTCTTTTTTTCCTATGTTTACCATTCGCAATCAAATGAAAATATCGTGTATTACTTCCCCCCTGTTGCACATGCCTAACTTTCGCCCGTTGAGCCCATTTTGACTCCTCCTCTCTACGAAGTTTGGTCAAAAATTCATCAGCTTGCTTCTTAACCTCACATTCCTCCTCACTAAGAGGAGAAGTCTCCGCTTTAATATCCAACTCGTTTATGAGTAACAGCAAACGATCTCGCTGCAATCTATACTCACCACTAATATGTTTAGCCCACCCTCGAAGAAAGCTCCTTAGATGTCTAATTTTTGATTGCCAAATTTCAATAGGATTTGACCCCGTGGCCACTTGACCCCATTTTTCTTTAACCATATCTAAAAAACCCTCCCGCATGAACCAAGCCACCTCAAAGGAAAATGCCGATGAATTTCCAATATGAGCTGGTAGCCCAAAATCAATCAGCAAAGGTACATGATCAGACTCAGTCCTAGTAAGAGCCCTAACCGAGACAAGAGGATATTTTTGTTCCCACTCAACAGAAGCCAAGAATCTATCTAGCTTCTCCAAAGTAGGTGTTGGATGTCTACTCACCCAAGTGAATTGACGTCCTGTCATTTCTAAATCTTTGAGGTCTAAACTCTCTATGATCGCATTAAAAATAACAGGCCACCTAGCATTGAAGTTATCATTATTCTTCTCTTCTCGACGCCTAATAATATTAAAATCACCCCCAATCAACATTGGTAGTGATTCCCCGTCACAGACCCGCACAAGTTCAGCCAGAAAAGCAGGCTTTTTATCCTCCTGAGCTGCACCATAAACCACAACAAAAGCCCATTGGAAGCCATCTTCCTTTGATTTGAGGTGAAACTTAACACAAAAATCACCCGAAACCACATCCAAAACCGAAATAGATGAAGGATTAAAACCAGCCAAAATCCCTCCCGATCTACCGTGAGGTGGTAAGCAATACCATGTGAAATCTACTCCACCTACAAGATGCCTTAAGAAATGTGAAGGAAAATTCGATCTCCCTGTCTCCAATAAGGCAAAGAAATCAATACCATGTTCCCTCACAGTTTCATTAATCGCAAAATGCTTAGCTGTATCACCTAGCCCGTTCGAATTCCAAATGAACCCTCTCATTTTACTTACTTAATATTGTTATTCTTACAGGTATTAATTCTCGAGCTACGCCTTGGAAAAAAACCAGAAGACACCACTGTCTTAGCTCTTTTATGTTTCTTTTTCAGAGAGATAATAGGGATATCCAATGAATCCCTTTCGTCAACAACATTTTCTAAATCCAGATCATCGCAAAGGTTAGCAGCTCTCTGTAGTACCATACTAGATGAATTAGAGGGCAACACTGCCCCTAGATTGTTTCTAAGCAAAACACAACTTGATAGAGAGTCTGATTGTTTTAGTTTGTGTACTGCTGCATTGACTTGTTCATTAGAACTACCCAAGCTCACTCCCAACTTAGCTACACGCGAAATAATTACTTCATTCGGAATGGAAGCAATAGATAAATTACTAGCGGAAATACCTGAGTTGAACTCATCTCGATGGGCTGCACGCAGAGAAGCCCTCTCCGGAACAGATAAATCCGCCTCGGGCTGGGCTCTTATCCTCGCGCTAGAGCGTAACCCCCCCAATGAGGGGTCAGAAATCCCTCCAAAAGCAATCACTTCTTCGCGAGAATACCCATTTGGAGAAACAGAATTCAGAGGTGAAACCCTTGCTTCCTCTTCCGAGAACAGCCGCCTAGCGGTATTAGAAACATTCAGTTTACCAGAGAAACCCAAAGACGAACCCCTAGTAGCAGAAACCGAAACCACATCAACCCCAATGTCAATCATATTATCATGAGTATCCGAAGCAGACTTCCCATCTCCACTGCTATGATCCATTGATGACGGAATAACCGAGTTCAAATTATTTCTATCAATAAGATTACTGCCACCAGGAACTCCAAATGACTGATCCGAGACCACCTGTGCCATATGTGCCAACGCACTCTGCACCTGTGTTCTGTCCGCAACCGCAGCAGCAGGAGAATAACTCGCGGCAGCAAAAACAGCTGCGGCAGCGTGCCCTGCGCTCCCGGCAGCCTGCTGCGAAGCCACGGCAGGCAAAAGCTTGCCCGCGGCAGAAACATGCTCCTCTGATGCCAAGACGATACTAGATGAATCCCTCCCCTGTGGTACAACTCCTCCATGTGATAGCAGTGGTATCTCTTGATGATCAACATCATTATTGGACGAAAGATCAGTAGGAGAACACCCAATATTAGCTACAGCACCCGAGTTAGCCGAGATAACCAGAGAATCCATTTCTTCTTTGCTAGCCGAAACCACATGATCTTCCTTATGTGCAGATAAAACCAGGTTAATCTCCTTCATAGCACTAGCATACAAATCTTGTACAAGAGGGGAGAAGACCACCCCCCCATGTTTGTTTTGTTTGCCTACCGAACCACTTCCTTGATCTAGCATTGGGTCAATACCCGAGTCTACATTAGATCCTTTCCCCCTTGATTTTTTTTGGCTAGCTTCCTTTGCAAGTGCCTCCTGAAAATCATCCCCCAACCCATCATCATCCTCCTCATCCTTTCCATCCTCATTTTCAGCCATATCAATATCTTGAGTGGTATTATCTTCCCCCTCCACATCAAACGTAAGCCTATAAATCCCATCCTTAATATAAAGAGGAAAAGTAGAGGGAATCTTGGTATAATCCAAACAACCCACTAGAATTCTCAAAATCTTTTTCTCTCTAGTAAACTCCATATCAATCTTCACTGGTTTCCCCAAAAGGAACCCCACAGACCACATAGCTAGATAATCACCAAGATGTTCCTCTGGAATACCTGAAATCCTCACCCAAAAATTAAGAAGGGTATCCTCTGGTTCCACTTTCTTAGACCAAGCCTCCACAGTGAGTTTACAGTTACTATTAGGCACACAAAAAGTCCCAAAGATTTGTAGCCTCTCTAATTCTTGCTTGGAAGGGAATTGAACTTGAAAGATATTATGGCCCATCCTAATAACATCCCAATGGAAATTATTTCTAGGCACCAACCTTTGTAATTGCAAAATTATTTGAGGGATGCTCATATCTCCACCATTAACCACCAATGAAGCCAACCTATGATTCAATAATCTAGGTCTGTATGTATCCGTACATTGAACACCGAAAAACATGAGCTCTTCATTTGCAAAGCCATATTGCACAATAGGAGGCTTAGGAGCTGAAAGCAATTTGCAAGACCCATTGGTATGCATCCTATTCTCACAAATTAAGCACATGTCAGTATCACAATCACCAAGAGCATGACCACTTAGACCACACCTAAAACACCTGTGTCTGTCCACTCCCTTCCCCTTACCAGCATTCTCTGCACTCAGATTAGATGCCAATGTAGAATTACCCACTTCTCTTGAAAGATCACCCAAAGGAACAGAAGCCCCTGCCGCATGAACAACTGGATGTGGCTGCGAACTAGGCTGTGAAAACTCCCTCTATCAGGCCACATGCACGAATTGTTTGGGTAAAGGAACGGAAACTAGTACAATGAACCAAGGAAGTCTCCGTATTAGGTTGGTCTGTCTTTTTGCATCTGTCGAATCGACCCTTGGATGAAAATATACTACTCTTCTAACCAATAAGTATTGATCTATTTGGACCATCCGATATGCTAACTTGAATGGTCAATAATTTCCCGTACACTACAGGAGACACTGAGTACGCCGACGGCCGGCCCCCGTCGGCGTATACGGCATTGCCGTCGGCGTACGTATAGTCCGACGGGGGCCGTCGGTGTATAGCCTCGTCGGCGCATGCGAAATCCCGTCGGCGTAAACGATATGGTGGGCCCCACAGTGGTCCGTGGAAACCTCAAACGCCGACGGGGCGGGCCGTCGGCCCATTGGGCAACGTGGCGTGCGCTGGGCGCGCGGGCATCAAGACGCCGACGGGGATCCGTCGGCCCAACGGGCCACGCGGCGTACGCTGGATGCTCCGGCGTTGAGACACCGACGGGCTGGCCGTCGGCCTATGGGCCGCGCCTGGCCCATTTGCGCGCAGAGGACCACGGGGAGGCCATGGGCGTATACATGACCATTTTATTTCTTTTCCAGTTTTTTTCTCTGTTTTTTTCCCTGGTTGCTGCGTTTCGATTTCAAATTGCAGATTTGAAACACAAATTAAATTGCAACCAAATAAGCATGCATATAAGTCAAACATCATCCATATAGCATACAATCTCCCTACATTCGATGCATACGAACTCCGATATCATACACAAACGTGCATACCAAAGATCGACCATCCTAGGTAAGTCGATTGACATCATCCTAGCTAGCTAGATCTCACGGGAGCTCGATGTGCCTATCTCGGACCGAGTGAGAATAGGCGACGCTCTGCGCTGGGTACCCGCCGTCGAACAATGCCTGGAACTCGGCGAGGGAGCAGCACGGGCATCGGCATCGCGCGACGGACTTGGCGATGCAGCAGGAGCGTGATCAAACGGTGTGATCGTGCCACTTGGCGAGCCATCAGCACGGCCAAAGGGAGTAGCACCGGAGTGTCTCGATCCCTACATGCATTTTTTAGCAGAACTTTGCAACTCTAACTTGGCGGGCACATGACAGCGGTAAAGACTGGTTTGGCATATAACTTACCGGTGTACTCACGTAGGCTACGCGAGTGAAGTCCTCCTTCGTTGGAAACGGTGGCGGCAGGTCAGGCTTAGGTGGTCGTGGAATTGGTAATGTAACCCGCTCTCCAGTGGAATATAACCTCTCGTCCGCCTACAAGATATTTTTGATGTTAGGCTTTGCTGAAATAAAGGTTCAAAGTAGGGGGAAATAGGACTTGTCAACATTTGCAGAAAGAAAATGGCGAAACTTACAGCAGCGCGCATTTCTTCCCAGGCGTCAGAAGCCCTTCTCTTCTACGCCCACTCCTGATACTTAACGGTGTACTCCGCCATAGATGCATCGTCGGCATCGCATATAGAAGACTACAATTTCAAGAAAAATGAATCTCGATGTAAGTTGAATCTCGTCAAGTTAGCCACTAAGGAAAGGGGAATGAGATTGAGAACAACTTACTTCGGCGCGAGATCGGGAAGCCCGTCGAGGAGGAGGGACAACGGGGCCGTCGGCGGTGAGGGTGGCCTTGATACGCGTGAAATCCAACTCGGGAGTACGCGGGGTCACCTCATCAAGGCAGCGAAGACGGCCATGCTCGCTACCGTGCCCGCCCACGACCAAAGCCCTCACGTCGGTCTCCTGCTGAATAGGGTTATCCACCCACGGATGAAAACCCAGGAACGCCGCGGAGTACCGATCTAAGTCCTCCCTGGCGCTGCCGAAGTACTCTGGAAGCCAGGCTGGGGCTTGGATGGATCAGGCCACTTGATCCTAATCTTCTCCCATGATTCCATGTCCGGAAGAGAGGCATTCCCCGTGATGGACTCCTGCATCACCAAAGAAATGTTATGCATACCAGATAGAAACATGACGGGAATAAATGCATGTTGTTCGATGTGTGCACATACCATCTTTTCCTTGAAGCGAGCATGGTTGTGGGCTCCCGCACAGTGTGTCCCCTCGTCGCCGCGGTTTGCCTTGTTCCGCTCGCTTATGGCTTTGAACTCCTCGTTCTGCCCGAGACACATTGTCACCAATGCCTTCCATGCGTCCTTTTTACCATCGGTCCACTGGGGCATAACCTAAAAAATTCAAGACTCATTTTGTAGAACAAATAATACAAATTGCAGTTTAGCAGCAACATATGATACCATTGACAATTTGACTTACCGCGATGTAATCTTCCAAAGTCATCGGAGGCTTTGCAATCACATTCTCATGCTTCGGCGCCGTCTTGCCGAACTTCTCAGAACTGAATTGATTCATGACGGTATGCCTTACATTGTAGAACTGTTGTCGTGTCAGCTTCTTACATGCCCCCCACACAGTCTTGTTCGCCGAGTCCTGATGCTCCGGAAGAACCTTAAAGAATCTATGTAAACATCAATCACATTCTCATGCTTCGGCGCCGTCTTGCCGAACTTCTCAGAACTGAATTGATTCATGACGGTATGCCTTACATTGTAGAACTGTTGTCGTGTCAGCTTCTTACATGCCCCCCACACAGTCTTGTTCGCCGAGTCCTGATGCTCCGGAAGAACCTTAAAGAATCTATGTAAACATGCATAAAAATATTGTGAGAGTAAAAAGTCCATTAGATGGATGTCCCATCTTTACCCGTCCGTGCTCGTCCTCGTATCTCTTCCCCATCTTGTGCCACATCATCTGCGTGGCAGACTCCTTGTTCATGTAAAGCCGCTGGATTCTTTTTATGAATGGGAGATAACAAAGAATCTTCACGGCGACTTTGGTCTACTTTTTCTGGCCATCCGCTCCCTTTACCTCATGATACCTAGAGGCTCCACACAGGGTACAGTACTTGTCATCCGCAAACTGTTGCCGAAACAAGATGCAACCTTTGAGACAACAATCTATCTTTTCATAATCCATGTTGAGCTCTCGCAAGATTTTCTTTGTCTCGTACATGCTTTTAGGCAAACAATGTCCTTCGGGCAACATGTTACCATATGTTTGCAGATGAGCTTCAAAGCATAAACGGGTGTTGCCATACTCGAGCTTTTTGGCTAGTACTTGCGATATGACATCGAGCTGAGAAATACTTGCACCCTCGTACAGAGGTCTCTCAGCCCTTTCCATCATATGAAAGTAGGCCTTCGTGGTAGGCTCCTGTTCCTCGTGTTCACACGGTTCCTCTTGTTCACACGGTTCCTCCGATTCCTCGTGTGAATTGGCGGATCTGGCATGTAGGAATCACGGAGATCATTCAGGAAGTTTCTAATCCCATCGTCCTCCTTGCCATTGATATGCTGCCGCATCACCCTTCCACTGTCACGTTCGTATTCAGCAAAGTCGACCGTCGTGACGAAGCCCGGCATATACCCATAAGACCAAAGGTGTTTTCTCATATGGTATTTTCCCTTACTCTGACGCTTCCTGCAATGAATGCAAGGGCACAATGGACGAAGGCATGCCTTTGAACAACGCGCTAACTCCTTCACTAAGAAATCCGTCTTCCATACCCACTCATCGGACCTTTCAATCGCACTAATTCGGCAACTGTATATCCACCCATTACGAGACATCCTCTGTTTTATTTCGGAGCCAAACAATATACATAGCATGAAATTAATTGCATCGCAATATTTTTTTTTCTACCGTGCAAAATGAAGCATCAACCTACATCTCTAATAGGTAAGGGTCCTAGCAGCCGCCGGATCCGTAGATTGAGTACGTTCTCCATGCTCTACCCCGATCCGAGATAGAATTTCGGCAGCACCTCCCCGCTGCTCTCCCGATACACGTCTCGGCAAAAAGCCGAGAGGATGTGCATAAGGAGAACAACGGGGAGGCGCTACCGAAATCCTGACCCAGACCGGAGCAGAACATGAAAAATGTACCAAACCACGCATCCGTCGACTGTCACGTAAATGCCGAAGCGTTACGGTTCAAAATATGCCTACCTCTAATGCATATTTATCTTTGTAACACTTGCGGACGGGAAATGACACCTATGTGACGCAACATAAAAAAATGTGAGGAAGAAGACGAAGTTCAAGCTCACCCTCGGCGGTAAAGGAGGTAGTTGAACGACGGCGTGACGACCGGGTCGGGGGCGTGGCATGGCGGGGTCAGGGTCGACGGACGGTGTCACAGCTCCGATCCCCTATAACAAAAACAGTCGCATAATAAGAATATATCGGATAAAAAAATTAGCAACTAAAAAATTTCTAACACCTAAATTTTTTCTAACATCTAAATTTTTTTAACCTTTAATTTTTCTAACCTAAAATTTCTAACAATTTAACCTATAATTTTTCTAACCTATACTAACTAACAGTACCTAACATAAGTACAATAACAATTAAAACATCTAAAAGGGGGCGCGGGGGGGGGGGGATTTACCTTGCCGGCCGGTGGAGGAATCCCGACGGAAGAGGAGGAGGTCGCGGCCGGGGGCAGGGCGGGCCGCCTGGACAACAGTGGAGGAGGCGGAGGGCCGGGACGAGGGCAGGCCGGGGCGCGAGGTGGCGGCGGGGTCGAGTAGCGGCGCGCGGCGGCCAGTGGAGGAATCGGACGGGGAGAGGACGAGGTGGCGGCCGGGGGCAGGGCAAGTCGCCGGGACTGCAGTGGAGGAGGCGGAGGGCCGGGGCGCGAGGTGGCGGCTCGCGGATGCTGGGGGCGCCTGGGAGGGGCGCGGCCGGGCTCTTCATGGGGGCGCGGAGGAGGGAGGAGCCAGGAGAGGCGCGGCCGGGCGAGGATGCTGCGGGGGGGGGGGGGGGCGTGGAACTCGGCGACACGGCGGCGGACGACGGTGTAGCGGCAGTCGGGGTCACGGGGACAGAGGCCTCGCGCGGTGAGGTGGCGTTACGGGATGGGGTTGTCCCAAACTCCCGAGATGGACAATTACAGTCGGGCTATGCGGGGACACGCTGACGGTTAGGATACGCCGACGATCACGGTCGGGGAAAGTTAGACACGCCGACGGCCTCCCTGCTCGCATTTCTGTCCCCGTCCGGTACGCCGACGGCACCGACGTTTGGCCGTTGGCGTACCGGCTGGCCGTCGGCGTACGGTGTCTCTCCCGTAGTACCTACCGTAAAAAGGCCCCTCGAGGAATACCTGTCTTCCTTGGAGAACACTTCTTTCCTACTAGTATATTTGTGTATACATCTTCTGGCATGCAACGCGCACAAACTAATTAAGAAAAAAAATTAGATGAAAAATGGATTAAGCTAGACTGATTTATTATTGGTAATTGGCCGATTTGTATTATACTACTCCCATCCTGGGATGGGTGACTGTTTTGCTATACCAATTTCTGTGGGTCTGATGGCTGCCAATGCAAAATTGTACATTACCTTCATAGCTGTGGTAATCATGTGTTAACTTGTATCTTAGTTACTCGGCTATTCTGTGTCCTCTCGATCTAGTTTCCTTCAGATGGGTGCATGTCAAGGGGCGCAGACAGGTTCTCTAGAGGACGTACGCACCTCTCGCCCTCATTGCCTGTCTCTTTCCTTAGGCTGGTCACAATGGGGAGGAACTTAGGAGTAACATCACACAATACAAATACAATTTTGATTACGTGGCACGTATTTAATGAAGAGAGAGATGCTTGTGGTAACTAGCTAAGTTACCGGAACATCACACACTCCAAGAAACAATGAGTCTATAGTCTAATAAATGCATTGTTGCATGACACTACATACATGTTACTCCCCATTGTGGAGGTAGGAACATAGTATAGGAAAGTGTGTAGGTTCCTACTTTATGTTACTCCCCGTTGTGACCAGCCTTAGTATTAGTACATGCATCTTCTGGGAAGCGATGCACACAAATTAATTGAGCTCTTTTTTGGATTGCAAATTGATTAAGCTCGACTGATTGGTTGTTCGCAGTTGACCGATTTGTACTCCCTCCATCTCAAATTAATTGTCATAAAGATAAACAAACGTGGATGTATCTAGACATAATTGGTTGTTTGAGACGGAGTGAGTATTATACTGCTCGCATCTTGAGCGGTGTGGATATTACAGCTACCGAGGTACCACTTCTTTTTATTATGGGCCTGATAGCTCCTGACAAATTATGCATTGTACTAGTGTAGTTAGCTAGGCGTTGACGGGATAGAACCAAAGCAAGGAGGCTAGCTCGCTCATCTTGGCATTAGCCGATTCATTGACCGATCGTCATAGCTGAGGTATTCTTGTGTAAATTTGTAGCTTAATTACTAAGCCATTCTGTTTCTTCTCGATCTAGTTTTCGTCAGATGGAATGGAAAGCATTCTTGATGTTTCGATTTCATCTTTATTTCCTTTCTGAACCTCCTTGCTAGCTTATTTCCTTCGTCTGCAACGTAAGTCTTTCAGATGGAAGGCACCCTTGATGTCGAATATCATGCGTGCATGTTACGATTTCCTCTTATTTTCCTCTCTGACTCTCCTTGCTAGCTAGCTAATTACCCGCTGGAGAAGCTTACATCTCCAAGCCTCTTCATTTTTGGTGAAAACAAAATGGTCAAAGGCTTTGTGATCACACCAAGATATGGTAATTAGTTTTCATGGTCACATCTTGAACTCTTTAAATAGGCAGGGTAGAGAATCCAAGAACACACCTGCTTAGTTTTACACGAAACGATTCATGAGTTGCAACGGAAAAAGATGGCCGGGGTTCTGTTTAAAATTGATTTCGAAAAGGCCTATGATAAGGTGAATTGGTCGTTCCTTCAGCAAGTGTTAAGGATGAAAGGGTTTTCACCAGTCTGGTGTGATTGGGTGGCTCGTTTTGTTCAAGGAGGAAGTGTGGGTATTAAGGTGAATGATGACATCGGTCATTATTTCCAAACTCTAAAAGGTCTGAGGCAAGGGGACCCTCTCTCTCCCATCCTTTTCAACCTTGTTGTCGACATGTTGGCCATCCTTATTGATCGAGCAAAGGAGGATGGCCAAGTTGGAGGGTTGATACCTCACCTTGTCGAAGGAGGGGTTTCAATCCTCCAGTATGCGGATGATACGATTCTTTTCATGGAACACGATTTACAAAAGGCCTTGAATATGAAACTAATACTAGCGTTGTTTGAGCAATTATCGGGTCTTAAGATCAATTTTCATAAGAACGAGATTATTTGTTTTGGTGAGGCAAAGAATGCACAAGATGAATATTGTGAAATTTTTGGTTGTGAGGTAGGCTGTTTACCGTTTAAATATCTTGGTATCCCAATTCACTATAGAAAGCTTTTAAATAAGGAGTGGAAACCGGTGGAGGATAGGTTCGAGAAAAAGCTAAGTTCATGGGCTGGGAAACTTTTATCATATGGGGACCGCCTCATATTAATTAATTCCGTCTTGACGAGCTTACCTATGTTTCGTCTCTCTTTTTTTGAAATACCGATTGGGGTTAGGAAGCGATTAGATTTTTATCGCTCTAGATTTTTCTGGCAAAGTGATACCAAGAAACGAAAATACCGTCTTACGAAATGGAATATTGTATGTCGACCAAAAGATCAGGGTGGCCTAGGTATTGAGGTCTTAGAAATAAAAAATATGTGTTTGTTGAGCAAATGGCTGTTTAAGATGATGCATGAGGAGGGAGTATGGCAGGAGTTATTGACTAACAAATATCTGGGGGATAAAACGTTGTCCCAAGTAGTAGCAAAACCGTTAGACTCTCCGTTCTGGAAAGGAATCATGAAGGTGAAGCACGAGTTCTTCGCACGGGGAAAGTTTGCTCTTGGGAATGGACAAAATGTTAGGTTTTGGGAGGACACATGGTTAGGTGATGAACCGTTATCACAATCATACCCATCTCTTTTCAATTTAGTGGTACACAAAAATGTCACGGTGGCAGAGGTGTTGTCACACAATCCCCTGGATATGCGATTCAGGAGGACTATTTTCGGTGACAGAAGAGGTTTATGGTTACACTTGGTCGAGAGATTAATGGGTGTCCATCTCAATAACGAAATGGATGTGTTCCAATGGAAATTAACTATGGATGGATCCTTCTCCGTAAAATCATATTATGCAGACTTGCTTCATGGTTCTACAAGATTTTTGCGAAAATACTTGTGGAAATTAAAGGTTCCTTTGAAAATTAAGATTTTCCTTTGGTTTCTGAACAGAAAGGTGGTTTTAACCAAAGATAATTTGTTAAAAAGGAGTTGGGTAGGATGTAAAAAGTGTGTTTTCTGTGATACGGATGAGTCGGTAGAGCATTTGTTTATCTCCTGTCCTTTTGCTCATGATATTTGGCGTCTAATTCACTTCACTTTCAACATTTATCCACCTACTAATATTGCGCATATGTTTGGTAGCTGGCTAAATGGCATTGATAAAAAAACTAAGGCACGCATTCGTGTCGGAGTGGCTGCGTTCCTCTGGGAGATTTGGAACAGCCGTAATGATGTGATTTTTAACAAACGAAACAATGTTCACTTTTTGCAGGTTGTAAACAAGGCGGTATATTCCTTACAGACATGGTCCTTCCTTCTTCCTGTAGACCAGCGAGGACTTATGGATTCAGGCTGTACCCGGCTGCTGGCGGTCGTACGGGCTATCTACAGCCGGGGTGGGTGGCTTAATGCAAGACGGATAGATGCATAATATACTTTTAGTTATTTTTGAGTGGCTGATTTTTGTGGCCACCTTGAGTGATCCGTAAACTGTAAGCTGAATTTGGTTCTGGATATTTTTTACTCTTTTAATAAAGTCCGGCTGTGTGCATCATTTTGATGCAGAGGCCGGGGCAGAGGCTCCCATTTCTAAAAAAACACCTGCTTAGTTATTTGCCTTTTATGTTTACCCACACATGTCGAAAATTTGTTTCCACCCACTACAAGCGGTGGGAAAGCTGGTTTAAAACAAAATTAATGTGGTGGTAGATAAGTAGCCTCGGTCAGAGCTGATAGATATCCCTTGGTGTGTGGTCAATATGGTGGACAAGCGATGTCCCTTGGTGGCAAATTTGACGCCTGGATAACTCGAAATAAATTTTAACTAGCATGCAATTGGGAAAATTTATTGCTCTTGATCCATGGAATCTTCATTTTGTAATTGTTCCTGTCATGATTACTCTTGTTTTAAGGGTGATGTACTCATTTCATACACAGTGGTTGCTAATGGACCATGAAGCCAGCACAAGCCACAATGTCCTGTGTAAAGACCCGAATAGGTTTTGGAGGAGTACACGATACCCTCCAAGGGGCTCGGTACAGATGATTATGTTGAGAGAACTAGGGTTACATGTGGGCCCGAATAGGGAGCTAATCTACGTACAATTATAAACAGAATACACCTATACATATGTTCTATCAACCTCCCTCAATCTCAACTATGGACAACATATTGAGATTGCGCTTGCATTCCTCAAACAAAGGAAGCGGTAGTGGTTTCGTGAAGATGTCAGCTAGCTGATCCTTGGATGGAACAAACCGAACTTGGAGCAACTTCTGAGCAACTCTTTCACGAACAAAGTGAAAATCAACCTCAATATGTTTGGTCCTTGCATGAAACACTGGATTCGACGAGAGATAGGTACCACCAATATTATCACACCATAGAACCGGTGGAGAGGCTTGTTGAACACCAAGTTCCTTCAACAAAGCTTCCACCCAAATCAACTCAGCAGTGGCATTTGCAACAGCTTTATACTCAGACTCCGTACTAGAACGAGATACGGTAGGTTGCTTTCGAACACTCCAGGCAACAAGATTTTCTCCATAAAAGATAGCATAACCCCCCGTGGATCGCCGATCTTCCACATCACCAGCCCAATCAGCATCAGAGAAGGCAGACGGGGCAGAGGAGGAGGAGAGGCGAAGACAAATACCATGCCCAAGAAAATGTCGAACATAACGGAGAATATGTTTAACCGCAGCCCAATGATCCACCGTGGGACAATGAAGGAACTGACACACACGGTTGACTGCAAACGACAAATCTGGGCGAGTGAGAGTAAGATATTGTAAGCCTCCAACAATACTCCGATAGGTGGTGGCCTCATCATCAGAAAGAGAGGCACTGTCAGCACCGAACAACCGAGTAGTGGAGGACATAGGTGTATGCGCAGGACTGCACTTAAGCATCCCTGCTCTACGAAGTAAATCCAAGGCATACTGCCGCTGAGTAATATTAAGAGCCTTTGAACTGGGGGATACCTCAAGACCAAGAAAATAGTGGAGAGGACCCAGATCCTTAACTGCGAACTCCTGACGAAGACCAGTGAGAAGGCTATCAACAACAGAATCCGAAGAGCTAAGAACAACGATATCATCAACATAAACCAGCAAATAAACTGTTAACTCAGGACGCTGAAGAATGAATAAGGATGTATCAGCAGTGGATGCCAGAAAACCATGTTGATGAAGCACATCAGCAAGACGAGAATGCCAAGCACGAGGAGCCTGTTTAAGACCGTATAGAGCCTTGCTAAGATAACACAAGTGAGCAGGACGAGCAGGATCCTCAAAACCAGGAGGTTGACGCATGAATACCTATTCCTCGAGAACACCATTCAGAAACGCATTCTGAATATCAAGCTGTCATAGAGACCAACCACGAGTGACAGCCAATGAGAACAATAGACGAATAGTAGTTGGCTTCACAACAGGACTAAATGTATCCTCGTAATCCAAACCATGATGCTGCTTGAACCCTTTTGCAACCAGACGAGCCTTATAGCGCTCAATACACTACTAGAAAAATGGGCATAGATGACATAGCATCAGTGGCGCACCGTGTAGCCGTGCGCCACTGATGCTGCTCGGAGCATACATGTACAGGCATCAGTGGCGCACGGCTACACGGTGCGCCACTGATGCTTGTAGCATCAGTGGCGCACCTCCAAGTGGTGCGCCACTGATACTATGTGCCCATATATGCCCGAAAGCATCAGTGGCGCACCACCAACCATGCGCCACTGATTCTATGGAGCATCAGTGGCGCACCGTCTAGTGGTGCGCCACTGATTCTATGTGCCCATGTATGCCCGGAAGCATCAGTGGCGCACCACCAACCATGCGCCACTGATTCTATGGAGCATCAGTGGCGCACTGTCTAGTGGTGCGCCACTGATTCTTGCCACCCATGTATTCTTCTTAGAATGTTTGCTAAGTAAAATTATATTGTAGTGTGTGCGTGGATTATATTGATTTGTTTGCTAAGTAAAATAATATTAATAAAAAGATGTTGGTTCATCTGCTAAAAATGCACAAAATTAATTAACATATTGTTCCAAATTTATCAATATAATTTGTTGAATTCTAGTGATTTGTTATCTACAGAAAAAAATCACATTAAAAAGTTGAAATATAAGACGTTTAAGAGTTTGGTGTACAAAATTCGTCACGTTACAATTTTTTCCGACTTTCCCAGATTACCCTGCGCAGAGCCGCAGACGACGCCCCCTCCACTCCTCTCATCCACTCGATCTGTCCACGCTCGCGTTCCCCGTCGCCCTCTCTCTGGCTCCCCGGCGCCGCTGTCTCACTCTCGTTTGGCTCCCCGTGACGCTCTCTCCCTCTAGCTCTCCGTCGCCGCTCCCCGCAGCCCTCACCGCCCTCGTTTCTCCCCACCATCTTGTCTCCTCTCTGGAATCTGGAGACCAAAAATTCTGTTTTTACGCGTCGATGACGAGGTTCTGGGCGACGGAGCCCTAGATCTACGTGCGCCGGGGGATGGAGAAGCCGAGGCTGTCGAGGATGGCGAGGAGAGGAGGTCGGATCTGGAGCAGAGAAGCAAGCGCGAGGTGGTGGAGTGCATCAAGGACAAGGAAGAAAGCATCTTCGGCAAGGGCGGCGCCGACATCGTCTACCACGGCCTGGCTGCACCTGGATCTTCTTCAACTCCGGTACAGGTAAGTTACGGTTCCCGCTGCTCTCTCCTTTCCATGTTGCTTTGTGGTGCCACGACCGCCAATGGTTAATTTTGCTTACTTCAGTTTAGGTACGGTGGTAATGGTCATAGGAGTAGTTAATCTGCTGGCGTTGTAGTTCATCCTGTACCTTTGTTCACAGCAATGTGTAGTTCATCTCGTGGAGTACTCTGAAACACTATTTCAGGCTTAGTTGGTCAGGTCAGGCAGTGTTGTCAGCTGTGCAGTGCCACATGATTACATTTGCCCCCTTCTAGTGAATGGTGTATTTCGGATCACTTGAATAAAGGTTGCTTACACTGCTCTTTATGTCATTTGATAGACTGAACTTGTTTATGATTTGCAACAGAAAATATACTAGGCTCCAATATTACACTCTTACTCATGGCATCTACTCATGCTTGTGTATGTTTTATTTTGGACGGAGTGGAGTAGTTACTATGAACTGCTTAGTTTATGATTTTTCACCACATTTTATTCACAAATTGAGTAACATGCACTATGTTTCTTTAATGCTGACATCCTTACAAAGCAACCACTTAACCAATTTAACTGTATCATTTTTTTTTTGCACTCATCTTCCAGGTTGTTGAATTGAACTTTTTTTTGCTGGAGTATTTTTCTGCTGGAGTAGTAAATTTTGCTTTCTTAATATTTTCTTGAATATGGAGTAGTAGGTGCTCATGTTTGTAGCGGTAGCTCTCTGTAAAGCATGAGTGCAAACTTGTGAAGTTTTACTGAATTTGTGCTTGTCAAATTACAGTACTGCTTGTCAAACTTGTGCTTGTCAAATTACTGTACTTGTCATGCCATGTGTCAATGAGTAAGTACTGTAATGGTACTAATCTACTCCAATTGATTCAATTTTCAAAAGTAACTCCAATGATTCAATTTACTTGTTCATCTACTTGTTCTGTTCACCTGAAATATTCTCTATCGTGATTCAATTTAAACAATCGTACACAGTTTAAACTATTGTACTACAGTTTGACAATGTACAAGATTGTGCCTTTTCATAATTCAGAAGCAATTAAGTTTACAAAGCACAAGAAATTATCAGGTCTTATTTTATTTTACTACTTCAGTTTCTAAATGTTAGTAGGAATGTAAAGTCCTAGTTATTAGTTCTTACTCATATCAGGTTTCATTTACAATGTATGGGATTCAGATTTATGTGTCACATATAAATTCACTACTTAGTTAGTTCTCTGTTTGTACATGTGATCTGTTCAAAAAAAAATTCTTTGTGTCATATCATTTTGGCGTGTATCTGTTATAGATATTATCTTACTTTGTTTGAAATTACGTGGGGAGCAGCAGGAGGCCCGTAAGGTCTGTGTGGAGCCACAACTGTCTGGCAATGCTCACGGGGAGAAGCAAGTTTCCTGCTCGTTGCTTGCATATTTAATTCCATCACTAGTGCCCCGTTTCCTGCTATGCTTTCATGATGGATTGAGGTCATGTTTTTTCCCGTTTCTTGATTCACTAGTGAAATCTGAATGTCACTTTCCTTTAGCTTTTGAAGTAGTTGTATTTTCCTAATTAGTTACACTAGACTTTCACACTGTCCACCAGATCTAAATTAAGGCAGCTGTCAGATCCAAAATGTGATTATTACATTTAATCATAGCAGCTAATTGGTAACCTGGCTGCTGAGTATGTGCTGAGAAAACTCTGCTCTGTGTAATGTCATATAAGTAATGAGATTTTCTTTTGATCTGAGTCCATCCAATAGCACTATAATGGCTTTTTCCAGAAGGGATAACTTATAGAATCACTAGCTCCCGAGATGCTAAATTTATGCTGAAATTTCCGTGAAGATAAAACGTTTGTGCTCCCAAACAGCGGTCATTTGGTGGAAACACAGCTGGTTGTAGAACCATGTTTGCATTATAATTCATCAACACTTTTGGTCAATCTTTCTTTCTTGTTTTATATGCTAGTGTAGCGTACAGGTGAGCATGCAGCGAAGTTTAGCTTCATTATACCAATCAGGCATTACTATAAAAAAAGGAAACCTAAAAATCAATATAGATTATGATGGTCTTGCTTTAGCAGCTAGACAAACAGTCAAATATGCTTGTACAGTTTCAGCTTGCCACTATCAAGTGTATCTGTTGTTTTAGTCTGCAATATATACATATGTTAGATTGTTAGTTGACTTCCTTGAACATGAATCCTTAAACATGAAAGGGGAAAATCGAAATAGCATGAACAATAGGAAACTAGACATCATTTGTTCTGTGATAAAATCTGTGGGAAGGTTCACTGGTTGGAGGCAGAGTTCTATTTTGTAATGCATACAATTTGTTCATTCTCTGGTTGCTCTCTCTCAAGGCTTCTCATGGATTCTATGTTGTAAATTACAGAAGTGGAGCAAGGGCAAGGAGGTTGTGAACAACACATTGTTGTTTCGACAGGCCACCCGCACCATGGTCCGAGGTGATAAATTGCACGCTTGTCAGCCCCGCTGTGCTCTCGGAGCTCATCAGGGTAGGTTATCCCACTGGTCTCCTCAATTGGGATGTGAAGATGCACTACTTCTGTTTGAATAATTTTGTGACCTATGAAATAATCATATTTATGCCTTCCTCGGTTGCCATGGATCTTCTTTCAGTTTGTATGATGACTATATAAACTTGTTTTTTTTGCAGGTATACTCCTGATGTTGTTAATTAACTTGAATTTAGAAATGTCACCTGACTGGTTCAATTGGACTTTATTCTTAACTGGAAGTGTCTCCTTTTTTTATGTAGTGCAGAGATTATGATGAAGGAGCTGGATGTGCAGGGGCATGGTATCCCGGTTACGGTGCCTAGCACGACCTACATGGGCATGCACGCTCTCTATGCCGCCAGAGGCTGCGGCAGGTTGCCAGCCTATGAGTACCTTGGTCATGATGGACGTCGACAAGCTCGTCACCGCACAAAGTAGCTTGTTCTTTCACGCCCTACAGCAACGTGACACAAGCAAGTGACGCAACGTGACACAAGCAAGTGACGAGGTTCAATGGCAACTCTTACAAAAGCTACAGTACTAAGGCGGAGGCTCGGTGGATGAACCACTTGCTAGAGGAACGGGATCAGAGGAACATGAACCGGATGAAGACCTTTGCCGTCTTTCTCGCCACGGTGACTGCGATTCTGATCTATTTCTGTTGATAGTGTAGGTGACTGTCCTCTCCTTAATTTGTAATGTGATGAGATTGATGAACTTGTGTGATGGACGACTTGCTACTAGGTAGACTAGTATGTGTTGATGAACTTGTAGTATCTAAAACTTATTATTGTTTCGGATTTTAGCTATGAATGTGATGATGAACCAGATTGCGATAATGATAAGCTTTTTCTATTTATACTACTTTGCAATCTATTATTTGAATTGTATATAACTTGTATAAATACATGTATGCATACCGTATAAATACGTGTACAAACAAAATTGCGTAAACATATGTAAGAATCAGTGGCGCACCCCCAAAGGAATCAATGGCGCATCAAAAGGAATCAGTGGCACAGAGCATCAGTGGCGCATCAGTGTGGTGCGCCACTGATTCCCTAAAGTGCATGCAAACTCTAGAGAATCAGTGGCGCACCAAAGTCATGCGCCACTGATTCCCCAGAGAATCAGTGGCGCACCTTTGGGGAATCAGTGGCGCATCACTTTGGTGCGCCACTGATTCTCCAGGGAATCAGTGGCGCACCAAAGTGATGCGCCACTGATTCTCCAGGGAATCAGTGGCGCAATAGTAGTGGCGCACCATGGTGCGCCACTGATTCCCAAAATGGTGCGCCACTGATGCCCATTTTCCTAGTAGTGATAGTGCCATTGGCGTGGCGCTTGACACGAAAAATCCACCTGCAGTCAATGATATTAATGCCAGGACGAGGAGGAACCAGCTGCCAGGTGTTGTTCTTGATTAAGGCATCGAATTCTAGTTCCATAGCAGCACGCCAATGGGGAATTCCCAGAGCAGCACGAAAGTGATGAGGTTCAGCATGAGGATCAGCAGCAGAGTGAGCCATGAGGCAGCTAACCAGGCGACAGTGCCATCCGTGCGGCGTTTGGGCTGATGAATACCACGCAGCGCACGGGTGACTGGCCGCAGAGGATCTGCAGCAGGAGCCGGCGAAGGGAGCTCAGGCGATGCCGATCCAGGAGCCGAGCCATTCGTAGCTGGAGCCAGGTCGGGGCTAGAGAGAACCGAGCCAGGTGAGGGAGCCGAGCCAGGCGAGGGAGTGGAGCCAGGTGCCGACGGGGTCTGCGGCTCGGGTCCACCAGCGTGGTGGACAGGCGAGGGCCTCGCGGGGGGCTGCGGGTTGTCCGCAGGCTGCGGTGCATGTGCACCAGGCGCACGCCCAGCTGGAGCAGCATGCTGCTGCATGGCGGGGGGCCGATCGACGTTATCGGCCGGATGTGGCGATGATGATGATGGAGCAGCATCATGAAGGACCTCAAGGCGCGCACCACGACATGTACCTGCGCCATGGTTAGGGAGCAAAGAAGGTGCATACGTACAATCATCAAATTGGTCAATACAATAAGGCGTGGAGATGGAGGATGGTGGAGAATCAGAGGATGGAAGATTAGAGAAAGGAAACACATGTTCGTCAAAGATGACATCTCGACTAATATAGACCCTGTTAGTCGGAACGTGAAGACACTTATAGCCTTTGTGAATGGGACTATATCCTAGAAACACACACTTTTTAGAGCGAAACTGAAGTTTGTGATTATTGTAAGGATGGAGGTTAGGCCAACACGCACACCCGAAGATTTTGAAGAAAGTGTAGTCAAGGGTTTGATGAAGGAGACGCTCAAGTGGTGTTTGCATGTTTATTACACGAGTGGGCATGCGATTAATGAGAAAACATGCAGTGGTAAAGGCATCACTCCGAAAACGAAACAGAACTGAGGCATGAGCAAGAAGGGCAAGACCTGTCTCAACAATATGACGATGTTTACGCTCATCACTACCGTTTTGTTGATGGTGTGGGGGCAAGAAACACGATGGGAGACACCAAGTTTCTGAAAGAAAACATTAAGCTTGATATATTCACCACCCCAGTCAGATTGAACAGTGATGATTTTATGATTTAAGAGACGCTCAACATGGGCTTGAAATCGAATAAAGACATCAAAAACATCACTCTTGCGCTTAATCAAATAAAGCCATGTAAAACGACTGTAGGCATCAATAAAACTCACATAGTAACACATCGGAATAAATAAGCTCTAAAGGAGCGTTTGTTACATGCTGTGAAAGAGAAAACGGTAACCGGTGACTTTTGCCTTGTTGGCAAGCATCACAGACACTCACACTAGTATTTTTATTGGACTCTGAGGGAAGCTCATGATGACGAAGAATGTGTTGGACGATCTGAGGTGACGGGTGACCTAGCCGGGCATGCCACTGGGCAGGAGAGGCTTTAAGCACACTGAAGACACGTTTTGCAAGAGAGGCGCCAGCAACATGAAGATCATCAAGTGCATAAAGGCCACCGCGACGCCGACCTCTAAGAAGAAGTGCCCCCGTAAGTAGGTCCTTAACAAAAAAAACTGTTAGGATGGAATTCAACCGAGACACAATTATCATAAGTGAATTTAGGAACAGACAAGAGATTTTTGGTGGCAGAAGGAACATGAAGAATGTTACGAAGAACAAGTGTCTTGGATGATTGAGTAGGCAGAATTGCTTGACCAATATGATGTATACGCATACATTGACCGTTGGCGGCGTGGACTTGCTCCTTCCCAAGATATGGCTCCTTGAAGTTCATCTTGTTCAATTGTCCGGTGAGGTGATCAGTAGCACCGGTGTCGAAGTACCATGCTGGATCGACAGGGAAGGTGGGAGTTTCACCCGCGGGCTCTGGCATGACGTGATGCGCCTGGGCCTTGTTCTGTTGCGCCACGGCTAGCTGCTTCTCCAGGAAACGGCCGTCATTGCCCATGCCTAGGAACGTGGTGTCGAAGCGACGGAAGCAGCGGGAGGAGACGTGTCCAGGGGCGTCGTAGAGCTGGCAGTGGTGACGTGCACCAGTACTGGTGCCCCCCGATCCACCAGCGACCGAGGGACCAGGAGCACCCGAGGACGTCTTGAAGAAGGCGCCAGGTCGAGGCGGAGGGTAACCTCCCGGAGGACGGAACGGCGATGGAGGACCTCCGGGCGGGCGCTTCCCCGAGAACTTGGCCGTGTTGGCGGCATGGATCTGCCCAGCCTGAGCACGGCGGGCATCGACACGCTGCTCGGTGAACTGGAGCCGCGAGAGGAGATCATGGGGAGAGATCGGAGTCTCCAATCCGATCACGAACTCCGCGAGATTGTCGTATTCAGAGTCCAAACCCTTGATGACGAAGGCAACAAATTCCTCGGGCTTAAGGGCTTGGCCGATTGAGGTGAGAATATCCGAGAGCCCTTTCATCTTATTGAAATAGGTTGCAGCGGACAGATCGTTCTTCTTCAACTCCGACATCTGATCACGAATTTGCATCGAGCGCGAAGTGGAGACGGTGGCGAAGCTGTGCTCGATTGTGGTCCATGCCTCACGAGATGTACGGGCGAACCAGATCATGCCGGTGACCTCGATCGAAGAGGAGGTGAGAAACGCCGATAGTATAGCCTGATCTTGCTGGACCCAGGCGGCATACTTGGGATTTGTGTTGGTTGCGCCGGCGGTGGTGATAGTCGGAGAAGGACATGGGAAGGTTCCCTCGACGAAGTCATGGAGCAGATTGCTCCAAAGGAGGGAGACCACCTGAGAGCGCCAAAACAGATGGGTTTCGGCGGAGAGCTTGACGGTGATACTTGACCCGAAGTTGATCGGAGCGCCGGACGTGGATGTCGACCCGGCCGACAGCGCCGGCGTTTGGGGAAGAAGGGCCGCAAGGGCCAGGGAGTCATCGGTGGCGGCGGAAGTCGACATGCTCAGGAACGATGCTCTGATACCATGTAAAGAACCGAATAGGTTTTGGAGGAGGACACGATACCCTCCAAGGGGCTCGGTACAGATGATTATATTGAGAGAATTAGGGTTACATGTGGGCCCGAATAGGGAGCTAATCTACGTACAATTATAAACAGAATACACCTATACATATGTTCTATCATCCTGGAGAGGATGTTGCTTGATGAAAGCGCGGAGCCCACGAGCCTGCGGTTGTCAATTCTCCAATACATAACAAATTGTTTCTCTCTCGATCACCAAATTGGCAGTGGAGGGTGTGCAGTTGTTTATAAGGTAGCACACACCTAGATCTAATAATATTCTTCAATCCTAATCACGGCCGGTCTAGAAATGAAATAAACATATCAAGGGTGTAAAAGTTCACATATACACACATACGCGATCTGTGTTCTTGTTAACAATGGATGTTGTCAGGGAAGGATAGTCATAAAAAGTACACAGCTGTGAGGGGGAAGCGAGCGCGGTAGCTCCGTAATGCCGGAGACTCATCATCGCCGGCTGTCTCTAGCGCCGGGGGGGGGGGCTGTCCACGCCTACGGCCGGGAGGTTCGATGCGCTAATCGGCGAGGAGGCGGGCGAAGGAGAATCTCCGATCGGCGATGACGGTGCCCTGGGGGCGAGAGCTCTGGCGTTTGGGTGCGCGGCCGCGGTGCTGGCCGAGGATCGCGAGATCTCAGTGGAGTTCGTAGACCGGCCACCTAAGTCCGACGAGGTGCTCGCTGGCGAGTTCTGGGCGGCGGCTGGGTTCCCTACGGCGGAGTCTAGGTTTTGGGAGAAGGATCCATCGACAAGCAAAGGTATGGATGTGTTGTCCTCGTGCAGGTCTCTATCAACGGAAGTGGGCCGATCGCCGGAGACTGTCGCCTCTCCGCCACGGTCGACGGCGTCGGGTGGGAAGGCTGGTCGCGGGAAGACGCTGAAGAAGACGCCTGTGGGAATGGGGTGGCGTGGCCCTGTCCCTCGACCCCGGGTCACGCCACCACCGTGTCTTGGGGACTTCATGCCGGAGCTGCCGGCTCCGACGGCGACGTCGGCAAGCGAAGATCAATCAGATCGCGTGTTTGGTGGATCGAGTCCGGATTGTACGTCGTTTCAAAATGCTGAACCGCTGGAGTGTGGGTCCCACCTGCATGGCACGAGGCCCAAAAAGCCTTGGGCCTACTTCGCGGAAGGTTTCGAGCGACTTTGGTACGGATTCGGGTCCAGGAAGAAGACGGCGCCCAGGGTTACGTCGAAGGATCCATCGGAGCCGCCGTTCGCTACTCTCGCGCCTCCTGTTGTACTTGCGTCCCTCTGCAACGCCGCCCCTGCTCCGACGAGGGGAAGAACCTACGCCGAGGCACTATCCGCACCACGCATGGCGGACTCGCAGCGGGGCGGGGCTGCGCCGGCGGCGCGTTCGGCGGCGTCCGCGCCTGCGGGACGCGGTAGAGGCGCTGGACGGGGTGGGCCTGTCGGGAGGCCGACGGTGGGGCCGCCTTCTTTCGCCCCAGCGCTGCTGCCGCACGTGCCGGCCTTCGTGCTTCCACCGCGCACCGCTGCTGCCGCGCAACCCACTGCATCCTCACGGCAGTTGGGGGCTGCGCCTGGTGGTCTGGTTGTTGTGCCGACTGGTGCCGCTGCTGCGCCGATAGGTGTGGTGACTGCACCGCCGTTGGCAACCGTTGCGGCGGCGTTCCATACCCCGGACGTGCCCGTGGCGCCAACTTCTGCCGGTGCGGGGTTTGCTGTTGGCCCGGGTGCGGGTGCCGGAGCTAATAAGAGGAAGAAGAAGAAGAAGATGGTGAAGGTTGCTGCTGAGAGTTCTTTGACAGCGGAGGATGTGGCATTGCCGGTGCTTCCGGTTGAGCAGCGAGTGCATACCACCGCTGAACCCGTGAGTACGAATGTTGCTATGGTCCAGGCAGTCAAGAAAACACGTTGTTGGAAGTGTGACGTCGACACCCATGCAACTAGAGATTGCCCGATTGAGCATTATTGCTATATCTGTGACAACAACAAGCATCTGATTAAGAAGTGCCCAACGTTGAAGCTCCCGAAACCAGAGGTGTCTATTGCAGGGATTGGTAGCTAACACACTATGTTCTCGCGGTTCCCTGACAATTTGTACAAGGCGATGGGGGAGGCGTCTGAGGGGCCTGTTGCGTTGGTTACAGTTCTGGGTACTGCTGCTACAGCTAAGCAGGTGGAGTTGACGGTTGCACGTATGTGTCCGGCCCCTAGAAGTGGGAGGCTATACCTAGTGGCGACAATGTGTTTAAGCTGGCGTTTCCCTCCATGGCCGAGTTGGATCGGTTCGATGGCATGGATTTCGGTATTCCGTCACAGTCCACGAGATTGCTTTTTAGCAAGTGGAGGCAGGAGGAGATTGAGCCAGTTCTTGAGCTGTATCAGACATGGGTTCATGTGGAGGGTGTGCCTCATTCTTTGCAACACTTTCTAGGCATCTGGGCGGTAGGATCTCTGATTGGCTTGACATTAGATGTGGATCTTTTGGCTCTACGGCGCAGGGGTATCATAAGGATCCGGATCGCTCTGTCCGATGATGAGGTGTTTCATAGGAGGGATGAGGTTGGACCGTTCACGAGCACTGATGGGGTTTTGCGGCTAAAAGGGTATGCCTTTACCATTAGGCCGGAACCAGAGGACTTCGTTCCCGAGCCAGACTTTGTTCCTTTCATTTGGGATCATAAACTGCATGTGGAGTCCACGTCTGGAGGGGCCACTGGAGGGGAGGCGCATGCTACTGGTGCTGGGGTCATTGAGGAGACTGATGGTCCTACTAGTATGGTCGTTGATCAGTCCACATCTGATGGGGGTCATGTCCGTGCTATGGCTGTGGAGATTCTTCGAGACTACGCTCTAACTCCCATCAACGTGTCGACGCCACATGGAAAGGAGATTGCTTCACGAGTGGTTTCTTCCGGTGAGGCAGTCGACTTGTTCTCTACCGGTTCTTCTTCGTCAGGGATTTCCAGTGGAGCGCCACAACTCGAGGGTGGCGGGGTCTCGTCGATGCCGGTCACACAGGCAGTGCTTCAGCCGGCGCTGCGGGGGCGTGTTGGGCTGCATGACGGGCTGCTGATGGGCGACCAGCAGCCCCTAGGCGGCGCGCAAGAGGCTGCTGACCGCAGCGGCCCGAGCAGCGCGCAGCGACAGGTGCAGGTGGCATCTGGCCTTCGCGGGCCGTGTAGCGAGCAGCTGTCCGGCGCACGTGCGGCGTTGGAGGCGACGGGCTGTGGGCGAGTTGGGCCGGCCTGCGAGCCTGCCGACGGAGATGACGCGGCGACCGTGGGACGGGGAGTAGCTGGGCCGGCCCTGGGCGTGACACAGCTATCCGCTGCCCAGGGGACGCCTGCGGCGACATCTCCGGCGTCTGGTGGGTCTGCGGGGTCGGCCCATGAGCCCGCCTCTTCACCGACGACGGTGGTTGCACGAGCGCTCGAGGGCGACTTCGACGGCGCTACTACCGGACACAGTGGACCGGCAGCACTAGCGTCTCCACGCTTGGTGCCCGGTCCGATGGCTTCGGTGGCCGGGGAGACACCCACTTCGACATTGTCTCCCTCCGCCGCTGCTTTCGTACCTGTGGTGGCGTCGACGGCTACGAAGGGGCTGCGGCGGAGTGCGCGCCATGTGGTGGCGAAGGACGGATCTTCTGCGACGGACGAGGACATGATGTCTAAGGCCATGCGCAGGAAGGCGGCTTTGTTTTCCTCTCCAACCAAAGGTACGACCGTGATGCATAAATCCTTTCTTTTGTTTTCAGATACCGGTATTTCGTCTAGATTGGACAATGTTGAAGTTAAGTTATGAAGAAATGATGCTGAGATCACGTTGTCGGCCAATGTGTTGAAGCATATGGAATATGACCGGTTAACGGTTAAACCATGTGTTTCGACTAAGGTGGACATACCCCATACGGATGATGATTTAGCGAATGCCTCTTCGGATGGACAGCTTTTATCACATTTGGTGGGGGAGGTGACCGAGGTGGGTATGGATGAGGACGGGCTCGGATCTCTTATTGATCTGTTTGCATCCGGCCGGAAATCTAAACTCGCCAAGCAAAAGAGGAAATCTTCGCCGCGTAATTCAGTGAGACTGCCAAAGAACCCAATTGTTTCCCGATGAATGGCTTATTCACTAATATCAGAGGTCTTGGTGACTTGGCTAAACATTTGAATATAGCTCAATACGTCGGGGATCATAATTTGGAGTTCGTGGCTATCTCCGAATCAGGGAGGAGGGACTTTCCGGTGAGTGTTCTAAACCGCCTGTCGGGGGGTCTAGACTTCACTTGAAATTCTATTCCTCCGCGTGGACGATCGGGGGGCATTTTACTAGACGTAAAATCAGATTCCATAGATGTGTTAGCAAGGTCGGATGGTGATTTTCATATAAAATGACACCTCCGCAACCGTGTTGACAATTTCGTTTGGAGTTTGGTAGCTGTGTATGGTGCTGCCCAGGAATAGTTTAAGTAGGCTTTTCTTCGCGAGTTGGTGAACCTAGCTAATGTCAATCCATATCCAATGTTAATTGGTGGTGATTTTAATATGCTAAGATTCCCACACGAGAAGAGTCGCAGACGGTTCGATGGTCACTGGCCTTTCTTGTTTAATGCTGTAATTGATAGCTTGGATTTGAGAGAGGTTCATATGACGGGTCGACAATTCACGTGGGCAAACAATCTTCCGGAGCCTACTTACGAAAAACTTGACCGCGTTCTGATGAGTACCGATTGGGAAGATAAATTCCCATTGGTATCAGTGCGTGCTCTTGAGCGTATAGAGGCTTTGTCGGATCATGCCCCCCTCCTCCTCTCTACTGGAACATTGAAACCGAATCCTCAACCGCAGTTCAAGTTTGAATTGGGCTGGTTATTACGGGATGGTTTTGATGAGCTTGTTAAGAGGGTGTGGAGCACACCGGTCGTCGGTGCTAACCCAATCCGGAGATGGAATAATAAAATGCGCAATGTGCGTAAATATCTCCGCGGGTGGGCTAGACATACGACTGGGATGCTCAAGAAAGAGAAAGAGCGTCTTTGTTCCATAATCGATGAGTTGGATCTGATCGCTGAGACGAGGTTGCTATCTATGCAAGAGATTGAACTTAAGAGTCAATCAAACGCTAAAATAGCAAAAATGTTGCGAGAAGAGGAACTCAAATGGTATCAGAGATCTAAGGCTCAGTTCATCCTGGAAGGAGACTCGAATACTCGTTATTTTCATAATGTCGCCAATGGTCGACATAGGAAAAAGCGAATTTACTCTCTCACTCAGGATGAAGGACTGATAGAGGGACAAGAGTGTCTGAAAGCCTATATCACAAAGTTTTATAAAGGTCTGTTTGGGGCTCCTGAAATAAGTAATATTACTATGGACGAGACCCGAACAGATGATATTCCCCAAGTATCCAATGAGGAAAATAATTTTCTTAATGCTCCTTTCACCGAAGAGGAGATTAAGAAGGCGATTTTTCAAATGGAACATAATAAGGCACCAGGCCCAGATGGTTGTCCCGCTGAGTTTTATCAACATTTCTGGGAGGTCATTAAGGATGATCTCATCGAAATGTTTGGTTGCTTGCAGGGTGGACACCTAGAGCTTTATCGTCTTAATTTTGGGGAAATCGTTTTGTTACCTAAAGTTCTGGAGGCGGAAAGGATACAATAGTATAGACCGATCTTCCTTCTAAACGTTAGTTTCAAAATCTTTACAAAAGTTGCAACCATGAGGTTGAATTCGGTGGCAGATCATGTGGTAAAGCCTACACAGACTGCATTTATGCAGGGTAGGAATATCCTTGACGGAGTCGTGATTCTACACGAAACTGTACATGAGATGCATTCGAAAAAACTAAATGGTGTAATTCTTAAAATAGACTTTGAAAAGGCTTACGATAAGGTGAACTGGGAGTTTCTCCAACAAACTCTGAGAATGAAAGGATTCTCTGAGGAGTGGTGTACTCTAGTTCGCAGTTTCGTTGAGGGAGGTAGCGTAGCTATCAAAGTCAATGACGATGTTGGCCGCTACTTCCAGACCAAGAAAGGCTTAAGACAAGGTGATCCGCTATCGCCCATATTGTTCAATATTGTGGCAGACATGTTAGCGATCATGATTGATAGAGCTAAGGAAAGTGGTCAGATTGAGGGAGTGATCCCACATCTGGTCGATGGGGGATTATCTATTCTTCAGTATGCAGACGATACAATTCTGTTTATGGAACATGATTTGGAGAAATCCAAGAACTTGAAACTAATCCTTTCAGCGTTCGAGCAATTGTCCGGATTAAAAATTAACTTCCATAAAAGTGAATTGTTCTGCTTTGGTGAGGCCCAGGATGCTGTTGCACAATACACCGAACTTTTCGGTTGTGAGCAAGGTCAATTTCCTATTCAGTATTTGGGTACACCAATACATTACAGGAGATTGACTAATGCAGAATGGAGTCATGTTGAAGAACATTTGCAGAAGAGATTAGCTAGTTGGAAAGGAAAATTGCTGTCACTCGGTGGAAGACTGGTACTCATTAACTCAGTACTATCGAATATGGTACTGTATATGATATCATTCTTCCAGTTGCCTAAAGGAGTCTTGAAAAAACTGGATTATTTCTGATCAAGATTTTTTTGGCAGGGTGACAGCGAGAAAAAAGAAATATCGATTGGCCAGATGGGATGTAGTTTGTCGACCAAAAGATCAAGGAGGGCTTGGAATTCATGACCTAAAAGTTAAGAACTCCGCCTTACTTGGTAAATGGTTGTTCAAACTATTAACCGACGATGGCGTTTGGCAAACCCTCCTTAAACGTAAATACATAGGCTCAAAAGCAGTCTCACAGGTTATATGGAAACCAGGTGATTCACACTTCTGGGCTGGACTCATGGCGAATAAAAACTTATTTTTTCGCTATGGGGTATTTAAGATTAAGGATGGATCGCAGATACGATTCTGGGAGGACAAATGGTTAGGTAATACCACCCTTCGAGAACAGTATCCGGCATTATATACTATAGCGCGACATAAGGATGATACGCTGGCTACGGTCATGCAGACGTCACCTCCTAATGGTACGTTCAGACGAGATTTAATCGGTCCACGGCTTACCTCTTGGCAAATCCTGATTAATAGGTTAGCTATGGTAAACCTCACACCAGGTACCGATGAATTTTGTTGTAAACTCACTAAGAATGGAATGTTCTCGGTGGATTCCCTGTATAATGCTATGATCCAATCGGATATGCCAGTTGATATTTTTAAAAATGTATGGCGTTTGAAGGTACCATTAAAGATTAAGATCTTTGCGTGGTACCTTCGGAAAGGGGTCATACTTACTAAGGATAATCTTGTCAAACGTAATTGGCATGGGAGTTCTAAGTGTGTTTCTTGTACTCATGATGAGACGATTAAACACTTGTTCTTTGAGTGTTCTTTTGCGCGTTCTATATGGTCAGCTATCCATATGGCTTCGAACCTTTATCAGCCCACATCAGTTGCGAATATATTCGGTAACTGGTTGAATGGTGTAGATAAACGTTTCAAGACTATTATTAGGGTAGGAGCGATTGCCGTTATTTGGTCGCTCTCGCTTTGTAGAAATGACAAGATTTTCAACGATAAAAATTTCTCTCGTATGCAGGTTCTGTTCAGATGCACAGGTATTCTCCGTTGGTGGTCCACATTACAGCGGGGGGAGTTTCGAGGCCTTTTTATGGAGGCGTGTGCACGGCTAGAGCAGGTGGCGAGGGATATTTTTATCCCACATGGATGGCCGCGTGATCTACGGATAGCAGCTCCATAGCCTCGACAGTCTACGTCCACGTGATTTGCATAGACTTGTCGCACTTTGTTTTCAGTTTCGGATTTCGGCTGTGTGCATTATAATGATGCAGAGGCCGGGTGTAATACTTACTATTTAAGTAATAAAAGCCCTTTATCAAAAAAAAAATGGATGTTGTCACCGTAGGGCATGGTTGGAAAAGGAACAGTTGCCGTAAAGAAGCTGTCCAACACATTTGGTCTTCAGGAGGATAAATTCCATGACGAGGTTAAATGCCTGATAAAGGCCAAGCACAAGAATATAGTGCGATTTCTTGGGTATTGTGCTGAAACTCAAGGTAAAATCGAAAACTACGACGGGAAGCTTGTCATGGCAGATCAACGGAACTGGTTGCTCTGTTTTGAGTATGCATGCAATGGGATTATGGGAGTCTTGATAAGCACATTACTGGTAGGATGAAAATGTCTATTGTCGTCTCTATATACTCTGTTATTTGAACGTATAGCACGTCATATACCTAGACTATGTAATTCAGATCCTAACCGCTTGGTGTGTGCAGATGCAACTGGTGGACTTAACTGGAGGCAACGATATCGAATAATTAGGGGGGTGTGCACGGGTCTACTTTTTCTCCATGAGATTGGAATTATTCACTTGGACCTTAAGCCAGCTAATATATTGCTAGACGTTCACATGGAACCCAAAATTGCTGATTTTGGTCTCTCCAGATTCCTCGGTGAAGATCAAACAAGTGATATTACTAAAAACCTACGAGGAACTCTGTAAGCCATCCCCACTTGAAAGCTATTTGTTTTGTTAGGCACTTACTTTAGATTTATTTGGATATTCATTTATTGAAATTTATTGTTCCCATAGGGGATATATGGATCCAGAATATCTCAGATCAGGAAAAATTGGATTTGCGTCAGACATGTATAGTCTTGGCATTATAATCATGGAGATACTGACAGGAGTAAACTGGTATCTCAAAGATGAATATGTAAGAACATTTATTTATTTTCTCCAAGTTTAAGTTTAGTTTAACTTAGCAAAACGTCATTTTTTTCTTTTGTTTAGAGAATTTTGTTACATACCTGTTTTATGGAAACAACCTCTCGGTGGAGTTCTTGGGCATGGATGTGCCCATCCGAGTTCATGTGTGCACTTCACTACGAAAAATAAAGTCTATTTATAGTTCTGGAAGTATGTACTATGAAGTCCTGCATTCTGATATACCACTGTAACATCCTGATCATTTTTATCTATAGAATATTGTACACTTCAGTTGTAACTATAAGATATCTCAATGTGAATTGCATAAAAACAAATCACAGTGGCACTTAGTTTTCTATACACTTTTTCTGTACTATAGATGTAAGCAATACATTAGAGAATTTAAGTGGCTTCCATTTTAGAAAATATGTGGACTGACATTAGACAAATTAAGCTGCTTCCATTTTTAGAGCATAATTATGGTCCATGTTTTCAGGATTTTTAGAATTTTTCTGTAGTCGGTGTAAGGTAATAACTACATATATTATCATATTTTATTATATATATATATATATATATATATATATATATATAAAAAAGTACTAACTCAATATTGCAACCTCTTAGGTTGTTCAAAGTTGGAAGCATCGATTGGGTGAATCAGAGGGGGGGCATGCAATTGGAACAAGTAAGAGTATGTTATATGATAGGAATGGAATGCATGAACTTAGACTCAAAGAAGAGACCAGTGGCACGCTATGTAGTTGATATGCTTGATAAAACGTCAAGTGCGGACTATTCTTATGAAACTAGCATCAGAAGTTCATTAGCTGAGCTGCAGGTAAGCTTACCTAGGGATCAATCAAAAGATGGAATCGGTGAGCTTGCAATTAAGAGCTTCCGGAAGGCGCATGTCAAGAAACACTCTGAAAGATTTGAAGATTCATTGTGGGCTGTTCAAGAAACAAGGAAGAACATCAGCCGTCATGGCACAAGTATTTTTGGCTCTGTCGCAACTATGTTCAAGAAGTTACATGATTTGGACATCTTCAATAGGAAATCACACATGGATTTAAAAGGGAAGAACATGAGTCGTACAAAACTTGAACTTCGGGGGCCCCACATGAAGATCTTCACAAAGAAGGATCTCAAAGAGATAATAAATAGTGCAAATTTAATTGGAAAAGGTCCTTATTCTGAAGTTTACAAGGGATTGGTTGGTCATGATCTGGTCGCAGTTAAAGTATTCACTGATATTGCCATAGAACCCGGTCAATTTCAAAATGGAATCCTCATCCACTCACAAGCCATGCACAAGAACATCATTAGGCTCATAGGTTGTTGCCTAGAAATGGATACCTCCATTCTTGTATACGAGTTCATGCCCAAAGGTAGCCTTGATGACATTCTTCATGGTGAAAAGAAGGTGCCTTTTGGCCTCGATTCGCGTCTAACTATTGCTGCAGAATCATCACAGGGACTAGCTTATCTGCATTCAGAAGGTCATACAGTAATCCTACATGGTAATGTGAAACCGACAAATTTCCTCTTGGATGAATACTAACTTTATTCCAAAGATCTCCGACCTTGGCATATTGAGGCTTATTCCAAGAGATAACGAACGCAATGACATGTCTTATATGGATCCAATATACCTGCAAACAGGCATACTGACTAAAAAAAGTGATGTCTACAGTTTTGGAGTCGTGATCTTGGAGGTCATTAGCAGGAAGAAGGCCACTCATTCTGATAACCCTAGCTTAGTGAGAAGTTTCCTTGAACTTCATGAAAAAGGACAGAAAGCAACGGAGCTGTTTGACAAGGAAATTGCAGTGACAACAGAAGATTTGGAGATTCTTGATTCTTTGGCAGAGATTGCCATGGAATGTCTTAACCTTGACAAGGATGAAAGACCGACGATGATAGACATTGCAGAGCGTCTTCTCATACTGAATCGATCCAGTAGGTTACAAGTTGCTTGACGATAAGTCCATGCATATTGTGGTGTGAACAAATGCATGTCATGGACGGCCGATTAAGATAGACAACTATCAATGTTTCATTTATTTTGCTGTTGTAAAAAAATCCTTGAAATGTAAGTACAAAGGTTTCTTCAATAACGGGCGATACAACTTAATTCACCTGAGCAGCATATTCATGCTATGGAAATATTGCTTCATCAATCATCATACGAGATACTCAAGTACTAATATATCAACATTTGTTCGAGAAAATATGGTTTGCATGCAATATTTTAGGAAGTACGTGATGCAAGTCTTGAGCATTATAATTTCATAAGAAAATCCGTGTTTTCTATAAACCCTATTTAGTTAGATGTAATCTCTTGTACGGAAAGGTTAGATGTAAATGTAATCTCAAATTATTGGCCAGAACTAGGAGCAGGATTACTGACAGGGAACGAGCAGGCGGAGGGTGCCTGTGGATTCTTCATGCTCTCCCACTCCACTCCACCTCTGCGCTCGCACGCTCCCCCTCCTCGTCGACATTCGTCGCCGCCTTCCTCCACTGTGTCTCTAATTGGTTGCTCTGCTCTGTGTTTCTCGGAATACTTGGGTTTCTTCGTCCTCTGATCCTCTCTCGTCGTGTCGTTTATCTGACCAGTATGCCTATTTCTTTTCCCCATTTGCTTCCCGTTTGCACTGTAATGGATCCTTTTGATCGCTCACCCCCTGATCTCCCCTACAAATTCGCCATTTTTTTTTGCTCTGCTTTGTGTTTCTCGGATCAATTGGTTGGTTATTGGCACCTCTCGCCGGCCCACGCTTGGCAACCCAGTCCATATTCGCATCCACTATACATCGCTTACAGCCATTCCTAACACCAACTCGCCCACGAAGAGTTCTAAGCGGGCTGACCCGCTAATTGATATAATTGACATTTCTACGAGAAAATGACACAAAATTAGAGATTCCTAACACCAACTCGTCTAGGGAAGGCAATACTCGAACCAGCGAGCTAGGCATCCGGAAACACAGAGGCACACCAACTGGGCTACCAAACAATCACGTACAACTTTGGTTTTTAACATTTTTATTGTCTTTTTTTTCTGTTTTTCCTTTTTACCATCTTAGGTGCGTTCTTTTATCTTCGTTTTTCCTTTTTTTTTTCTTAGTTTCTTTTTCCCAGCCTGAATAAACATTTTTTAATCTGAATAATTTCAAAAATTGTCCATTTCGAAAATTGTTCACGTGTAGTCGGAGTAGATGTCAGCATAGATATATGACTGCTCCAAGTTTCAGAAACGAGCATCCTCACACTCCACATCACGAGGAGTGTTGTACCAATCATTCTATCTGACCTGGGTATAGTCCTGAGTGGAGACATCTGTCTTGTAGTTCTGCCTAGCTGCCTTTCCTTTCTTCTTCTTTGATGGCTTCGAGGCGAGAGACTTGATCTTGGCAACAACTTTCCTTGGAGGTTGGTCACCGGGATCCTCATCACTAGTGTCCTTGTACGAAGGACGCTTGCGAGGGCCCAACTTGTCAGCGTGAGAGCTACTTGTGAAGGAGAAACATAGAGGAAGCAATAGGGGTAAGTGCACATATGTCAAGCAATGGAGGAATCATACGACAAAACAATAGGGAAGATTCCATGTAATGATCGAGAAATAATTCTAGTGAGGATCAAACTAGTACTGATGAAATTCGGGGCAGAACTCAACCGGATATTCCGGTTCAGTTCTGTACCGGATATTCCAAGTGCGTGACTAAACACCACCGGATATTCCAGTTCAAAACTAAACCGTATATTTCGGCTGCTCGATAGAACACAACCGGATATTCCGGTTCAAAACTGTATCGAATATTCCAACAACACGAAAACAACACTAGATTGATTCTCCACTAGATTTTAAAACTAGATCGGTGACATGTGAATCTAAACTATTGTCTCTAGCATGCATATCGTACCCTAGGGAGAAATTTCTACCAAGCATTGTCAACAAAAACACAAATCCATGGATGGGTATGGTTATGGCACCAAGATTCAAAGGATTTGAACTTTACCGACGTCCATGGATGAAGATGCTTGGATGGAAATGCTCCCGAGTACGAGGGGAACAAGATCTGGGCAAGAACTCGCAGATCCCGCGGAGGAAGTGACCCGGGAGGCCAAGAATCAAGGTGGCCGCGCTTGGGGTGGAGAAGAGGAGTTGGGGGAGAAGAAAGGGCAAGAACTACCTCTCTCCTCGTGCCCCTCCGAAATAAGTGATATGCGTCGGACCGGATATTCCGGTTCAAGTTTGAACCGGATATTCCGGTTCAAAACTGAACATGAAATCCCGGCTACCATATGATTAGAATCTTCCTAGTTTCAAAGGAATGCAGAATGTGCTAGATAGAGTTTGGTTTTTTGGTAGGAGGGCTTAGGATAGAAACACCAAACTGAAAGTAGTACTTATCCCGCTCAATTGCAAGAATCAAACAAACAAAAAAGACCAATTGAGTGAGATTTTCCTACGAAAGAACACTTAGAGGAAAAAACAAGAAATGCAATGAAATATCAAATAAACCCCAACTAATATCCAACTCTTCACAAAGAAGAGGTTGGTGGCCTAAGCCACCATGTAAGAGATCATGGTATGACACTGCGAAGATATATCTTGGGTGCATGACCAATACTCGACATTGAAGCTCACAATTCAACATTAGAAAAAGAGAGATAGCAATGAATTTTTTGCTTTGGAAATAATGGGGGGAGGGAGAACCCAATGTGTTAGGATAACACTCCCCCTATGTCCATGCCTACACCTAAACCCAAACACATTTCATCTATAGGGGTGTGTGCAAGAACCTCAAGTCAAAATCCTAGAATCAATGATGTTTAGTTCATTCCTCAAGAACATAAATCTTGCATCATCGAGCGGCTTCGTGAAGATATACGCAAGATTGTCCTTGGTGGGCACATATGCGAGAGCAATATCACCTCTTGCCACATGGTCACGGATGAAATGATGACGAATCTCAATATGCTTCGTTCTTGTGTGTTGCACGGGATTGTAGGCGATCTTGATGACACTTTCATTGTCACACATGAGAGGCACCTTATCCAAATGAACATCATATTCCTTGAGGGTTCGCCTCATCCATCGAAATTGGGTGCAAGCACTTGCGGAGGCTACATACTCGGCTTCGGCGGTGGAGAGAGATATGAAATTTTGCTTCTTGGAAGACCAACTCACCAAAGACCTACCAAGAAATTGGCAAGCCCCGGAAGTGGACTTCCTATCATCTTGATCACCCGCCCAATCGGAATCCGTGTAGCCCTTGAGAGAGAATTGTGCCCCCTTTGGGTACCACAAACTAAACCTTGAGGTATGAACCAAATATCGAAAAATCATATGGACCGCCACTAAGTGGCTTTCCTTAGGAGCCGCTTGATACATTCCACACACACCTACAATCAAAACTATATCGGGCCTAGATGCACAAAGGTAAAGCAAAAAACCAATCATGAACGATACAACTTTTGGTCCACATCTTTACCATCCGGGTTACGCTTGAGGTGGCACTTAACTTGCATAGGAGATGGCTTGATCTTTGCACCTTGGAAATTAAACCTCTTGAGCATGTATTGGGTATACTTGTCTTGAGAAATAAAAGTCCCACGAGCCAATTGCTTGATCTCAAAGCCAAGGAAGAATTTAAGCTCTCCCATCATAGACATCTCGAACCTATCAGTCATAAGCTTTGAGAACTCATCATTGAAACCTAGGTTAGTTGAGCCAAAGATAATATCGTCCACACATAGAGTTGGCATATAAAAAGCTCTCCCTTTACTCTCTTGGTGAAGAGAGTAGGGTCGATCTTCCCAACTTCATAAGCACGGTCATCCAACAAATCTCTAAGGTGCTCATACCACACACATGGTGTTTTTTTAAGTCCATAGAGCGTCTTATCGATCTTGTAGACATGGTTAGGAAAGTTGAGGTTCTCGAACCCCGGAGGTTGCTTAACATATACCTCCTCTTTGAGTGGACCATTCAAGAAAGAACTTTTGATATCCATTTGTTGCAATTTGAAATTATGCGAAGATGCATATGCAAGAAGGATATGGATGGACTCAAGGCGATCCATGAGAGCATATGTTTCATCAAGTCAATGCATTCAACTTGAGTGTAACCTTGAGCTACCAATCTTGCCTTGTTCCTTATAACAATTCCATGCTCATCTTTCTTGTTCTTGAATATCCACTTAGTGCCAATAACATTGTGGCAATCTTTGGGATTCTCAACTAATCTCTAAACCTTGTTTCACTCAAAGTTATTGATCTCATCATGCATAGCTTCAACCCAATCGGAGGCCTCAAGAGCTTCAAACAATTTCTTTGGTTCCACCATAGATATGTGAGCTTGATGCTCACTAAAATGTGCCAATTGCCTTCTTGTGGATCTTCTAGCTTGAATATCTTCCAAGACCTTGTTATCTTAGGCATCAATATGCTTCAAAGCTCTTCTTATCCTTCTAGCACGACGGGCTTCGATCTCCTCATTATTGCAAGGAGGGATCACTTGATCATTTGGGTCCCCGTATTGACCAACTTGGCCTTGATCATCATCAACAACAACAACTTCTTCAACACTAGCTTCAACTTGAGGAGAGAAGGATGAGGATGGTTGATCTTGGCTTTGACCTTGAATAGCATGAATGATAGGAGTGATTGCATCTTGCATAGTAACTTGGTCAATAAGAGGAGGGTCTTCAACATGTTCTTGGATAGGTGCATCACTTGGATCCTTGGCTTGTTCTTTTATTGTAGAAGAGGGCTCCACTTGAGTAGAGCATAGTCCTTATCGAGTCGCCATAAGGTGTCCCTCAATGGGGCAGAAAAATCCCACACCCATCCTTCCTATGGCTTCTTGAGGCATTTCAATATCTACATTAGAAACATGAAATTGCGCCACTTGGGAGCCATTATTTTCCTCGAAAACCACACTAAAAGATTCTATGACAATTCGTGGGGCTTTGTCAAAGACTTTATAAGTGTGGGATTCGGCACTGTAACCAACAAATATACCCTTAATAGTTTTGGATTTAAATTTAGACAACCTAACACCCTTGATCAAATAAAAGCACTTACAACCGAATACAAGGAAGTAGGAGACGTTGGGCTTGTTGCCGGTGAGGATCTCATATGGCCTCGGCCCATAAATATTGGGGAGAAGAATACTCCGCCAACATGGTCCTTGCCATACCCAAGAGAGTGCGATTCTTCCTTTCGGCAACACCATTTTGTTGAGGAGTGTAAGTGTCGGAGTATTGATGACGAATGCCCTCTTCACTAAGGAATCCATTCAAACTGTAGTTCTTGAACTCCGAACCATTGTCACTCCTAATAGCCATGATTTGCACATTGTGTTGACATTGCACTTGGTTGGAGAAGTCGATGATGGTTTGTTGAGTCTCACTCTTGCACTTGAAAAAATAAACCCATGTGTATCTTGAATAATCATCGACAATCACCAAGCAATACTTCTTGCCACCAAGACTTGCCTCGGGCACGACACTAAAGAGATTAACATGGAGAAGCTCCAAGATCCTCTTTGATGAAATAATAGTCTTGGCCTTGTGCAAGATATCATGCATCTTTCCTTCAACACACGACCTACAAACGCGATCTTTGGAAAAGGAAACATTTTCTTTTAGTCCGACAATAAGGCCACCTTTGTGAAGACTTTGCAAAGTTCTCATGTTGACATGGGATAAGCGGCGATGCCACAACCAACCCACGTCCGCCTTTCCGAAAAGACACGTTGTTTGAGAGTTAACAAACTTTGAAAAGTACACCACGAACAACTCATTTTCAACATGTCCCACGTATGGGACGTCAAGAGTCTTGCTCCTCAAAAGGAGCACAATATCTTCATCAAAAAAGACGGAGAAACCCATCTTTCCAAGAGAATGGACCGAAAGTAAATTGAAACCAAGGGGTTCGACAAGCTTGACCTTCACGATAGTGATATCGGTAGCAATCACAACCTTGCCGAATCCCGATACCTTAGGCGAGGACGAGTCTCCATAAGTGACGATTGCATGAATATCATTTGGGCGCAACTCCGTCACAAGTTCTTTGCTTCCGGTCATATGACTAGTGCATCCACTATCAATTATCCATTTAGACCCACCGAAAGCATAGTCGTGCAAGAAATCATTGACTAGAGTTAGGACCCGAGGAGGGTCCCTTCATGATAGCAACAAGGGTCTTTGGAACCAAAATGGTATAGTCAATGTAACCCTCAATAGTACCAACATATTTAGCTTGCACAACACCATAATAATCAACATATAAGAAATGGTGTGGATTGTTAATTCCCGCGGAGATGCTACGAGTAGTGTTGTCCCTCATGACACTAGTACACGAAGCAACGTTGCTTGCTTGTGCGGGAGTGCTACGAGTAGTGTTGTCCCTAATGACAATAACACTCGAGGCACCATTGTTGGTCTTCTTCTTGCTCTTCTTCTTATTGTTCTTTTTCTTGGCAACATATCCAAGACCTTGCTTGACCAATTGTTGCCTTGGAGCACTCAATTATGGTCTAGCAACAACCACATTAGATCTAGGGGCAACCACTTGTGGGATAGAGACCACAACCTTCTCAACTTGAGGGCCTTTGCCCTTCAGCCTTGCTAGCTCATCCTTCAACCTAGCATTTTCCTCAATAATATTTGCATGATCACAAGAAGAAGTGGAGGTGCTAGGGTTGTTAAGTTGATTAAGTTGAGTTTGAAGTTGTTCATGCAACTCTTTGAGGGAAGAATGTTGACTCTCCAAAGCTTTGTGATCCTTGGTTAGTTTTTCAAACTCCTCGGTTAGTTTACCATGACCAACACCAAACTAAACCTTATCTTTTTTAGTCTTTTTATATTTAGCAATAGAAAGGTCACGTTCCTTAGTGATTTAGAGACAAGTTCATTATGTGACTCTTCAATAGATTCAAATTCCTCCTCAAGAGAAACTCTCCCATCATGCTCTTCTTAGAGAGTCATAGAGAGGGATGCTATCTCATCCGCATCCCTTCTTTCGATCTCACCTTTCTTCTCAAGAGCTTCATGGTCCTCTCTAAATTGGCTCATGAGATGATCAAAGTACTTCTTCGTCTCCCCTTGTATGTTAGACATAAAATGTTCCAAAGAGAAAATTTCATCTTCTACTCTAAGACTAGCAAGATTTTCAAGTTCACTTGGGGTCTTAGAGTTGGGAGAAGGTGATACCTCCGAGGCCTTACCATGAAGCACTTGGCATTTGTGTGAGGATGATTCTCATTGGGGGGTTCAAATAGAGATGAAGATGATGGAGTAGAGGTAATAGCAAGAGCGGCCACTTCACTTGTGGTTTCTTCTTCTTCATCACTTCCGGAATCATATTCCTCTTGAGTCACTAGCACAAACTTTGTGGGAGACTTTTTGTTGAATGGTTTCTTCTTGAAGTGAGGTTTCTTGTAATTAACCTTGGACTTGTCCTTGCGAATGAGCTTTCCACCATGGAATTCTCTATTTTCATAGGGACACTCCGCAATGAAATGGCGCTTATCTTGACAATTGAAGCAATACCTCACTCGTTGAGTCCCATCATTTCCATAGTGAGACTTGGTCTTCTCCTCAACATATTGCTTGGCCTTGGGAGGATTCCTCCAAAACTTTTGCACGGTGAGAGCAATGATATCATTGAGCACGAGATCATATTCTTGATCCTTAAATGGAGCCAACTCCTCATGACCCTCTTCTTCATACTCAACCTCTCTTGACACAACCTTGGCCTTCAAAGCAACCGATGCCCCTTTGTGCATTATTATGGCCCTAGCACGGTTGTCAAGTGCATTCTTGGTTTGCACTTGATAGGAGCACATCTCTTGCATAACTTGGGTTGAGGTCAAAGAAGCAAAGTCATGTCTTCCTTGAATTCTCTTCAAGTCCGCGAGCTCAAATGGCATGAGAGAAATCATGTACTTCCTTTTGATCCAAGTGTCGAATCCCTGACTCGACAAGTCCCTTAGGTGACCCTATCGGGTTTCGATTAGGAGAAGTCATGGGCGCTGGTGAGATCGTCGGCTAGACAAGAGGCAAGATTTACCCAGGTTCGGGGCCCTCGTAGAGGTAAAACCCTTACTCCTGCCTTGTGTCGATCTGTATTGGATGATTAGATCGGTTACAGGTTGCTCGAATCGAGAGTAGATCTCGAGTTCCGAGGCTTTTTGGTCGTGCGGTATTGCTTCCTCCTCTCCCTGAGGGCTCTCCTGGCCTTATATAGATGGCCAGGTCTCGAGTCCTACCCGGAGAGGATTCAAACCCTAGCTTAGGTCGGTTACAAAACTACCTAACTTAACCCGCAAGTTTGGTGCGGGTGGGCTTCTGGTAGGCCTTCTGGAGTCTTCCAAGGGCGCCTCTTCTTGGGCCTTGACATTGGGCCTGAGAGGGGGTGTCCTTACCCGCAGGGTCCAAGATCTATGTCTTCGTCAGTAGCCCCCGAGCGTGTGCTCGATTGGGATTTATTTCCAATCGGGTAGACGGTCAGACCTTTTTTGATCTCCTCTTGGAAGTTCAACTCGACAGTTGTTGTCTTCGAAGGGTGTGTCCCCTGCATTGTAAGTTATAACGCTCGAGTATCGAGCAGCACAGGCGCCTATTTTGCGGCTTATATTTGCAGAAGGATGTGGCACAGTAGCTTGGCTCTCCCGAGAGATCAGGGCCAATTAATTGCGACTAGGGCAAAGACATTCCTGGCCTACACAGATTCGAGACCTCCGACTCGAACCCGATGAGGTGATTGTTGCGACTGGGCCGTTGTGGACTTATCGAGTCGAACTTAACCTATGAGGGTACCCGGCGCGTCCGCTAGGATTTTTCTTCGTGTTGTTGACACGGAACTATGCCGGAGGACGCAGCTTTCGAGTGCGATTCCAGGCCCAAAAGAGAGATCTTTCTGGGTCTTACCTTCGTACTCGAAGAATACGGCATCCAGATGTGCCTAGTCGGCTGAACAATCCAGGTTTTTATGATGTAGAATTATCACGTGCAGGAGAGGTAGGTTTTTCCCACCCGATGAATTTGTTTGAGCCCCTATACGAAAGAAATTTCGTGTTGGAAAAAACCAAGCCCGTATGAAAGAGTTTTCATGTTCGGGATGCTGTGCCCATACGAAAGAGTTTTCGTGCATAGGGTATTTTCCTCTCTGTTTCGAAGAGGTCTTGCTTTATGAACTGTTCATGGAAAAGTTGCTTTTATCCGAAGGAATTGATATTCGTACGAAGATAATTTCGCGTTTGAACTTCCATTCGAAAAGATCTCAATTTTGAATGACGAATGCCATGACGTCATGGCGCACTCCTCTTCTCCCGATGGGACGTGACGGAGTGGTAGCAGATGGTAACCCACCTTGTCAGCTTTTTGACCGGGAAACGAGACGTCGTTCCCGTTTTTTACGCGAAACGCGCAGTAAATGCGCACGATCTTTTGTTAAGATCGTGGCACGAAACAACGCAGTCCGCCGCTTCGTTTCATCCTTACGCGTGGCGGCCGCGATAGGCGCCACGTAGCGCATCGTACGGCCGAAATTGCTTTGCCCCGTGTATAAATACGGGTGTTAGCGCTGCGGTAAAATTTTCCCCGCTCTCTGTCTTCATCTTCTTCCTCGCGCCCATCTTCGTCTCCCTCGCGCTCGAGCTCTTGCTGCGAACAATGGCTGGCGGGAAGAGACGTGGTGCTGCCGGTTCCGCATCCGGTGAACCTTCCGCGCAACCTGCGCCCCGTGCCGGCGACTGGCGGTCTCCCAACACCACCGCAAAAAGCATCAAGGAGATGCAGCGGGAGGGGTTGCTGCCGGCGGAGGCGGAGAAGCGCGTCCGCCTCGGAAAAAAGGAAGAGGTACCCAATCCCCAGTCGAACGAGCGCGTGGTCTTTGTGGATCACGTGACTCGGGGCCTCTCTTTTCCCCTTCATCCCTTCTTCCTCGGGTTGCTGTGTGTCTATGGCATACAGCTTCACGATCTCCCCCCGAACGCGGTGCAGCACATTGCGTGCTTCATCGTGTTCTGCGAGTGCTATCTTGGCATTCGCCCGCACTGGGCGCTATGGAAGGCGCTCTTCAAGGTCCGGATCTTCCGCGAGAAGTCGCGGGTGGAGTCCGAGCTTGGCGAACCGCTTCGCACCGGCGGCTTCGGGATCCAAGCTCGACAAGAACGCAGTTACTTCAACATGCACTTCGTCGACTCTGCCCAAAGCTGGCGGAAAAGGGGGTTCTACGTCATCGACAACAGCTCGGGTGGGATTGTAGAGTTCCACCCGTTCGCTGTTTTGACCAGGCGCAAGTCTTGGGGGCACAAGATGTCAGCCGAAGAAACCCAGACCGTTGCGCCTTTAATCGCGAGAGTAGCTGCCCTTCGGGATCAGACCGCGGGAGTTGTGCTCAACGGGATGCACTTGGTGAGCATCTTCTTGAAGCGCAGGATCCAGCCACTCCAGCAAAGGCCATCCGCCATGTGGGAGTATCAGGGCTCAGAAGATCCCAGTCGAGTAAGCCGCGAGGAACTTTCGAATGTAGAATTCGAGAAGAAAATCGCAGGCATCACCCGACTGAAGGTGGGAGAGAAATTCCCCGATTGCTCCGTGGAAGCCTTCGCCGCCTCGAATCCTCCCCCAGCCGAGGTTAGTTTCTTTCTCTTCTTTCGTTTTTGAGTTGTTCCTCTTTTCTCCGTTCAGAGTCTTAGTCGATAAGATTTTTCTCGTCTTCTTCTTGCATTTGCAGAGCCTAGCCATGGCGGACTGCTACCCGCCAACCACGGGGGAAGCCGCCTCAGAGCAAGTGTCGAGCCATCAAGACGGCCCGATTGACACCAGCGTCGCCAATGCCTCTTCGAGTTCAGAGCACGATTCTTCGGATGACGTTGCGGACTCGAATGGCGCTCCGACGAAACGTCGTCGGGTAGACGAGGACGAAGCTACCTCCAAAGACAAATCTTTGGAAGCATCGCCCGGTCAGGCTCCTATCCATGCGACTCCACTGCGCTCCCTTGCTCCTTCCCCTTCGATCCCAGTGATGACGCCCGCTTGGAATGCGGACTTGCTGGATGACGACGAGGATGACGAGTAAGTGTTTTTCCCTTAATCTTGGTCGAACATTTTCTGCGCTTCGATATCGACTGTTTCTATCTTTCGATGCAGTCTGCAAGCGATCAGTCCTCGCAGGTACACGACTGCTGTTCCTCCCGAGAAGAGGAATAAGGGCAAGGATGCGGGTGAAACTCCCACCACGGGCACCGTCCAAAACTCCCCTAGAGCAGCCCCCGAAGTCGTGACAATGGTGCGTGAAGCTCCAAGCTTTGCCGCCAGGGCTTCTGCTTCTAAGGAAGTGACGGATAGCTCTGCGGATCCGCTGTCTCGCGCCTCTGGCCAGGTAAGCTTCGTCTTTCGTCTTGAAACCATAATTTATTTTTATCGGGTGCACGACAGTGCTCCCGATGGGAGTAGCCCCCGAGGCTGTAGTCGATCGCATGCGATCGGCCACAGGCTCAAAGTCTAGTTTAATTCCTCTTTATGCTTTTAATTTTTATCGGGTGCACGGCAGTGCTCCCGATGGGAGTAGCCCCCGAGGCTGTAGTCGATTGTAAATAATCGGGTACAGGCTCAAATTTGATCCTTTTAACTCTTCCGTCTTCGCGCTTTTGCAGTCACTCGTTGATTCTCTTGCGGCGATTGGTCGCCGCGTCGTTCTCGCTGAATCGGATTGCAAGTCTCTTCGAGCGGACCGCAACCGACTCCGGACTGAAAACGATCTTCTCAAGGGTGAGCTCTATCGTTTCCCTGTCTTCCACACTCCATTCATTCTTGAGTTTTTGACAAGCGTCTCTTTGCAGCTCGACTTGAATTTGCAGAATCCGAAAAGGTCAAATTCTCTGAACAGGTAACTGCTCGAGAGGCTGACCTGACGGCCATTCGACAAGAGCTAGAGGCTTCCCGTATGCAGTCGGAAGACTTCAGTCGACAGCTTGCGGACGCGCGGAAGTCCTTGAAGGAGTTAGAGAAAACCGGCAGTAAGGCCGACAGCGAGCTTGTCGGGTTCCTCCGTCCCCTTGCTGAGCGCTTCGCGGGTAAGTGTGTTGGAATTTCGCGATTCTGATTCTTCACTTGGCTGTAGTTTGCTAAGTATTATTTTCTCCCTTCGCAGGTATTCTGGATGTTCCTCTAGAAATCCCTGGACTCCAGCGGGTGGATGTGGTAACCGATACACTTGCCCAGCTTAAAAGGCACGCTGATGGAGTTTTCTCCATGGTCAGTGATGCCACCCAAGTGCTGGGGCAACTGTACGGTCGCCTCCTCGCCAACGCCACTCCTGCACCTGCGCTAGATGATATGTTGAAGGTCTTCTCAGAAGGAAAACTTCTGGATGCCTTTGCAGTCGCTCAATCGGAGGCTGGCGCGAAGACTGCGATCCAATTTGCTCTGGCGCACGGAGTCGAAGGGTTGGAGGAGGCTTACTCGTCCATTCCAGTCGATCCTTCCACGGGCAAAAAGGTACGGCTCTCTCGTTTTGGCGAGCAATCCGCCATTCTTGCTCGGAAGCTTTCTGAGATTTTTGCTCGGAAGAAGGGAGGGTCGACTGCTGCTAGTGGGAGCACCAATGTAGCCTCGTAGTTCTTTTTTATTTCCTTCCTTGAATGTAATGAACCTTGGGATGTATTCCCGTACCATTGTTGTCCTTAATCGAAGCATTTATCTTTTGGAATTTTTATTCTTTATGTTTGTGCCTTGTCTCCCGATGGGAGTAGCCCCCAAGCGTTTTTAGTCAGATGTGCGACTAGAAACAACTCGAGTAGGGCATCTCACTTCTTTCCTTGTACTTCTTCCAGGCTACTGTGTTTGCCGCGGAAACTTCTGGTGGACGTGGTAATCCAGTAAATCCACTTGTGGCCGCCGTGGGCACTTTTGCTGGCCTTCGTGATAAGGTTCAGGAGGGTGAGCGTAGGCTGAAAGCTTTGCGCGGGGTGGCTGATGTGGCGATATCCAAACAGAAATTGGCGGCTGAGCGGGAACAATTTCTGATGGACGAGCTATCTTCAGTTGCGAGGGAGTTGCTATGTAAGTGGTGCAGCCCCCGTGCATTTTTTTCTCCTTTTGTATTCTTCAGCTGACTAAGTGCATCTGCCCTTCAGTTGTTAGACCGAATGACAGGGAGGAAAAGCAGTGGGTGGAAAACCACATTCACCAAGAGGCTAACAGCCCAAAACCTCATGCGAATAACTTCTGGTCTGATCGCAGTCGAGGGTTTGTGATGGCCACCTTGAAATTCCGAGTGCTGCAGGCGAGAATTCTCGTGGGTTCTTTTCACGAAGTCTTGATCGCGATGAATGCAGCTTTTTATCCACTCGAAAGGGGTCCCGAAGACTGGAGCTATCTACTCAGGCTGTTTAGTCGGGAAGGGGAGATTCGCACGTGCGTACGCAAACAGATGACGTGCGGCGCGGTTGTGGCTCTCTCCTTTGTCCGAATATGGCATCCTGAGATAGATTTGAACTCCGCAGCTCGGCGCCCAGATTATGCAATCGAGGACATCACACATTTTTATGATGCTGTACGCCCTGCAGCCGAGAAGATTATCCGAATGACCTCTGAAGAGGTAGATAGGGTCTTAGCGACTGAGAATGCTCAGCGTTTTGACTGATCTGTCGGATGTGAATATCCTGTAAACTGTTTATAGTTTGTGAAAATCGTTGTAAGGTGTGTAACCTTGTATTTGATGATATTTCTTTCGGATGCTAAGTTCTTAGGTGTAGCCCCCGTGTGTGCGATGGGGTGTGTACCTGTGACTTTTAGCATGCAGTAAACAAGAAGCTTCGGGTAAATATGATGAGGAAATCATGTATTTTTATTGCAATGACTGAGAAGTCATGTATTCGAGCTACAAAAATTGGCTAGTATAGCCTTATTGTTGTAGAAACAAGTAAACCTAAGGGTAGAACTTGCGGAGTTGTGCAATATTCCATGGATTGGAATAGATTCCTCCGGTCGCTGGATTCTTGAGCCTGTAGGCTCCTCCTGGGATAACTTCGTGTACAACGAAGGGTCCTTCCCAAGGTGGTTCGAGATTGTGTCCTTCCTTCTGCTTGAGCCGCAATACTAAGTCACCTACCACGAATGACCTGTGGCGTATGCGGCGACTGTGATAGTTGCGTAGCGATTGTTGATAAACTGCGGATCTTGCGAGTGCGATGTCCCGCATTTCGTCGAGTGCATCCATATCGTCTGCAAGTGCTTTGTTGGAGGTTTCTTCGCTGTAGGCCACAACCCGTGGGGCGCTGAATCGAACTTCCTCGGGAAGGACTGCTTCCGCCCCGTATACCATAAAAAATGGTGTGTATTTTGTAGACCTGTTTGGGGTCGTCCGTAGGCTCCAGAGTACGGAGGGTAGCTCCTCTGCCCAATGCCCTGCTGCGGGGTGCAGACGGTCGAGTAGTCGTTTCTTGATCCCAGCCGAAACTAAGCCGTTGGATCTTTCGACTTGTCCGTTCGTTTGCGGGTGGGCGACCGAAGCAAACTTGAAATTGATGCCTTTCTCTTCACAGAACTGCTGTGTTTCCTTTGCCGTAAAGTTTGTGCCGTTATCTGTAATGATGTCGTGTGGCACACCAAATCTGCATATGATGGAATCGAGAAACTCCACGGCGCATTGGGCGCTGGCCGAAGTTACTGGTCTTGCCTCTATCCATTTTGTGAATTTGTCGACTGCGACCAGCAGATGTGTATATCCACCGGGTGTGGATCTGCGTAATGGTCCAACCATGTCTAGCCCCCACTGTGCAAAGGGCCAGGCGATGGGTATCATGTGCAACTCCGTAGCGGGTGCGTGCGGCTTTGGTGCGAATCGCTGGCAGGCGTCGCATCTATCGACCAGGTTTTTTGCATCGGTGGCTGCTGTGAGCCAGTAGAATCCTGCTCGAAAGGCTTTTCCCAATATCGCTTTCCAACTAGCATGATGTCCGCAATCACCCTGATGTATGTCCCGTAGTAATTCCTTGCCGTCTTCGGGTGCGATGCAACGCTGAAGTATTCCCGAGATGCTTTGTTTGTATAATTCTCCGTTAACCACCCGAAAGGATTTGCTACGCCTGATTAGCTGTTGCGCCTCACGTGGATCGGCCGGGAGCTGTTTGTTTAGCAGGTAGTCGAGATATGTCTGCGTCCAGACCGGTTCGACCAGAAAAACCTGCCGTGATATGTTATGAGTAAGCTCGATAAGCGCGATTTGCGGGCTGACCTCTGTTTCCATTGCTGCGGGTGTTTCTGCGGGTTTCTTCAGTTTGATCGATCTCTTAATCATTCGCTCGAAATATATCCCTGGCGGTATGGGTGTGTTCGTGGAACCCATGTTGGCCAGTCTGTCTGCTTCTTCGTTGCTAGATCTTGCAATGTGTTTTAGCTCGCACCCTTTAAAGCTTCCTTCGAGTAGGTTGTACATGTCGCGGTATGCAACCATGTTTTCAGCAATGGCGTCACATTCTTTCATCGTTTGCTGCACTTGGTGTTTGCGAGTATCGCTGTTGGCGCTGAATTCCAGTTCGGGTGCGTTTTTCTTCGTGAGGGGCATAACGGAGTGGTCCGTTGTTTTTGCTAACTCTTGAAGTTCTTCTTGCATCCCGAAAGATTTTGCGATCTCATTAAATTCTATGTCGCACTTGTCCGATTTCTGGAAGTCTCCGTCGATGGTGATCACACCGTATTCGCCAGGTAGCTTGAGCTTCAAGTATGCGTAATGTGGCACGGCCATGAATCTGGCGAACGCTGTTCGACCAAGAATGGCGTGGTACTGTGAGGGCCAGTCGACGACTTCGAAGTCCAGGAATTCCCTTCTGTAGTTGCGTGGGGAGCCCAGTACAACTTCTAGGTTGATTGTTCCGAGTGGACGGATTGCTTTGCCCGGAACTATCCCGTGGAAGGATGTTTCTGATTCCCTTAGGCCGTCCAGATTTTTGTTCATTTGACGGAGTGTATCCGCGTAGATGATGTTGATGCCACTGCCACCGTCCATGAACACGCGGGCCAGGTCATAATTGCCAATTTGAGCTTGAATGACGAGGGCGGCGTGTCCCGGCCGATAGACTCGTGGCGGGTGGTCTTCTTTCGAGAACGTGATTGGCTGATCGGCCATCTTCAGGTACTCTGGCTTTGTTGGTGGCGTCTGTACTGCCATGCATATTTGTCTCGAGTTAGTCTTTTGAGCTCTGCGAGAGGGGCATACCTTCTGTATCATCCCGAGGAGTTGTCCATGCGGAGTCGGGTATGTATTTGCTCCCGAGTTTTGTTGTGGTGGCGCTGGCAATGCGGCGAGCGCCATGTTTGGGTTGGTCGGTGGAGGTGGAGGCGGTGGTAGCTGGAATTGTTGTCCCCCTCTTGGCAGTGGTGGATAGTTTTGGGTGGAGGCAAATCTTTTCTTGGCGAGCGCGTCCGAGATTTCGATGAACTTTCGGCAATCCTTGAGAAGGTGTGTTGCCTTAGTCTTGCCCGTGCGCTTGTCTGTGAACAGATGTAGCGAGCAGTCAGCATCGAGGTCTTCCTCGGGTGATTTTTCTTCTGCCTTTGGTTTCCACTCGCGACTTCCGCGACGACCGGAGTCGCGACTTCGCGTGAATTCTGCTGCTACTAGTTCTTCTCTATCATCGTGGTCGTAATATTTTCTTCTCTTCCTTCGTCCGTGGCGGTCGTCCTCGTGTGCAGGTGATGATCCTCTTTCGTTGCGTACTGCATCTTCTCCATTGGCCCATTTTTCGGCTATGACCATGAGCTCCCCGATGGTTTTGGGCGCGGCTCTGCCGAGCTCTTCCCGAAACGCAGTTCTTCTTGCTCCTTTGGCGAAGGCCTCAATCGCCACTTCTTCAGAGATTGTCCCTGCGGTGTTTCTGAGCGTGTTCCATCGCTGTATGTATTCTCGGGTGGATTCACCGCTTTTCTGTTTGCAGGCTCGTAGTTCTTCGATTGTAGCCGGCCTTTTATAGGTCGACTGGAAGTTCTTGCAGAAATCACGGTGCAAGTCATCCCACGATGCGTAGCAAGATCGCGGTCTCCTCTCCAGCCAGCTGCGAGCTGCTCCGGCTAGGTGCAAATTGAGGTATTGCATGGCCGTGTTCTTGTTACCACGTTGGCATTTCACTGCCGTGAGGTAGTCGCTCAACCATTGAGAGGGCTCGAGCGAGCCGTCGTACTTCGTTACTTCCGTGCTGAGCTTGAATCGCTTGGGTAGGGGCGCCTCGCGGATACTACGGGCGAAACACAGTGCGCCGCAGGTTTCGTCATCCGAAGAACCGGACGATGATCGATCGCGATATCTTGACGCCCTTGCTCTATCCACTTTGTTTTGCGCGATGTCTGATCGCGCGTCCCGTCCGGGTTGATCGCGATCGGAGTTCTTCCGTGGTTCCTTGCTTCGTTTGCGTGAGCGGCTGCCGCGGTGTCGCGGGTTTTTTTCTCTCGGGCTGTCGTCGCCACTGCTTCGACTGTCATCACGGCGGCGGGCTTCTTTCCCTCGGCCACGACGTGGCGACTTGTCTTTTCTCGGGGAAGAGCTTCTGTGCCTACGGGGCGTTTCTTTGTCCTTATCCTTCTCCATTCGTTCCTTCTCCAATTGTTCTTTGCGATCGTGAGAGGCGAGCCTCGCGGCCGCCAGCCCTAGACCTTTGCGAATGTGCTTGTATTGTTCCACCCGGGGATCGCTATCCGTTGGCTGATTCATCTGCATGTAGGTTGCTGCGGCTAGGATCGCGGCAGCTGGGGTTTGCGGGTAGACGTTGCCATCGTCGTCGACCCTCATGAAAGAAGACGTGGTAGACCTATTGGTTCCAGCCATAGATTCGTGGTCCCTCGTCGACGCTGCGGGTCCCTTCCCCCTAGGTCGGGTGCCGACTAAAGGTGCGTGGGATAGCTCGGCCCGACGTTGGCTTGATTCATCCGCCGCTCTCCTGCGACGGGCTAGATCTTCTCGGGCATCTTTGATGTTTGAGGCCGCCCTCACTAGGTGATAGTGGTAGGCGGTTAGGTCTTCCTGTGTGGCTCCCGCCGCAGGCGGCTGGCTCTTTCGCATGGATTCCTTGGCTCTTTTCCAGGCTTCCCGCGAAACGCCGATTATATCGCGCTCGGTCGCGCTATATTCAGTTTCCGAGGGCTGTTCCGACCCTGCCATGCAGACTTGGGCCAGTTGTGGTCCGTGTGTCCTAGGCGTAGATCGAAAAGTTCTCCGCACCCGAGAGGGTTCCTCTGTCGAGAGGGTGTGGTAGTCGACTGCGTTGTAGCGGATGGACTCGCCGCTTTTCCCTGTAGGGAGGCGCGAGTTGGCGGTTCCAGATTCGGTTTCAGATTCATCTGAGAAGTGGAGGATCCCGTCTCTGTTCGCCATGAAGTTGAAGCTCCCGAACGTCAGGGTGACGCTCTTCTCCAGTTCCTCGAACGCCGGGCGAGATTCCGGCGAGTGAGGCGTGACCACGACAGATCCGATCCGTATAGGATTGTTCGGAGCCGTAGTCGTTGGTTTCCAACGGGAGTTGGATGTCGATGAAGCCGAAGATGCCGGTGATCCAGCGCCCGCGATTCCCACAGACGGCGCCAATTGTCGAATCCCTGACTCGACAAGTCCCTTAGGTGACCCTATCGGGTTTCGATTAGGAGAAGTCATGGGCGCTGGTGAGATCGTCGGCTAGACAAGAGGCAAGATTTACCCAGGTTCGGGGCCCTCGTAGAGGTAAAACCCTTACTCCTGCCTTGTGTCGATCTGTATTGGATGATTAGATCGGTTACAGGTTGCTCGAATCGAGAGTAGATCTCGAGTTCCGAGGCTTTTTGGTCGTGCGGTATTGCTTCCTCCTCTCCCTGAGGGCTCTCCTGGCCTTATATAGATGGCCAGGTCTCGAGTCCTACCCGGAGAGGATTCAAACCCTAGCTTAGGTCGGTTACAAAACTACCTAACTTAACCCGCAAGTTTGGTGCGGGTGGGCTTCTGGTAGGCCTTCTGGAGTCTTCCAAGGGCGCCTCTTCTTGGGCCTTGACATTGGGCCTGGGAGGGGGTGTCCTTACCCGCAGGGTCCAAGATCTATGTCTTCGTCACCAAGCATCGTCAATGTACTTGGCACCAACATTGGAGAATGTGGTGGCAAGAGTCTTGAGCCTTTGGTACATGTCTTCATGGTTCTCTCCATCATGCATATAGAACCCTTCGGCCTCATTGCTCAAGTCATCATACCTATTACTTTGCATGATCCCATTGCCCACAAACATGACGACAAGAGCGTCCCATGTTTCATTGGCGGTGGAATATTGCTGAAGATGCAGCATGTGATTAGGAACCACGGCTTGTTGAAGAATTGATAAGGCGGTGTAGTTGAGTTGACAATCTACGGCTTCTCTTCTGGTCAAGTTCTTGGGGTCATGAGGCTTGTATCCATCACGAGTGACCCTCCAAAGATCTATACAAGAAGAGTTCAAGTGAGTTTCCATGTAATATTGCCATTTGCGAAAAGAGAAATCATGAATTTTAGCTGGATCTCCCCAAGGAATTATATAAGGATGTGGGTCGGGAGGCTCGGGAGAATAATGTCCTTTGACGGAGTGATATTCTTCCTCTCCTTCGGTACCCTTATCGCTGGAGTTTTCAGCAGAAGCATTTTTAGATGGATCACCATCATCTCCTTTCTTGGCGTCCTCCAGATTTGCGCCCGGAGGAGATGAGCCGGGGACCTCCGGTCCTTTGACTTTCAAGAGTTGCATCAAGACTTGACGCCAACTCATCGATTTTGGTCTCCATGGATGAGGTCAATGAATTTTTCAACTCATTGAGATCATTCATAGAGACCGGCGCCTCGGAACCGGCGGTCTCCGTCTCATCGACCATACTTAACTCTTAGTCTGTTAAGCCCGATAGAAGAGCCGAGGCTCTCCTACCAATTGAAAGTATAGTATGGGCACCTAGAGGGGGGAGGTGAATAGGTGCTACGACCAATTTTAATTTTTCTTTTACAATTACGCTTGACACAAAGGTAAATTCTCTAGATGATGCAATTACGGTGAATTTACCTATATGACAAGGATAACAACAAACACAATACAAGTGCAAGTAAAGGGGGAAGGGAACGAGGTAACCGATATGAAGCACGCGGAGACACGATGTAATCCCGAGTTCCTCCTTGTTAAGGGAGTACGTCTTGTTGCAGGGGGTGTGAGATCGCCACGAAGGCCTACTCAACGCCACAAAGCCCTCACCCTATTCTCCGATGAACCCCACCACAAAGGCCTAGTCCACCTTCCACTATTGATCCCATTTGAGGCGGGAATCGAATCCTTTACAAACAACTTGGGGCACACACACACAACCAAATTGGGGGCTCCCAACAATCTTGAATCACCAAGAGTAGCAAGATGCCTAGGTTCTCCACCAGAGGAAACCCTAGGCTAGATCCCTCGAGCTAGAGAGGGTGAAATGAAGAACGACTCGGTGAAGATGTGGATCGGGGCCTTCTCCTTTAATCCTCCAAAGATCTTCGAGTTTGGTGGGAGGGATTGGGAGTTAATGCGGATTTGGTGAGCTCTTAAATGCTATTGAATGCCAAGGGGAAGATCTAGAGCTCAAGGTTGAAGAGGAGGGGTATTTATACCCCCTCCTCAAATCTAGCCGTTTGGCTGGAAAACAGGTACCGGAATATCCGGTTCAAGTTTGGACCGGAATATCCGGTTGGGATATTTCCACCGAGTTCGTTGACTTAAACCGGATTATCCGGTTGCCTCTGAATAATCCGGTACGAATAATCCGGCTGGCTTCTGTCTTGCGCAGGCAGCTGAACCGGATATTCCGGCTCCTCCAGAATAATCCGGTACAAATAATCCGGTTAGCTTCTGTGAGTTTCAACTTCAGTCCTTAGCCGATTTTCGATCAGAAACTCCACAACTTGAATATGCGGTATGGTTTGAATAATCCGGTACCAATATTCCGGCTCATCTCTGTCCCAAACTGGACCCAAACCATCCTAACTGGAATATCCGGTTTCCCTGAATAATCCGGTTAGAATAATCCGGTTGCTCAGTGTCCCAAATCTCTTAGCCCAATCTTCACCGATCTTTTCGGTGATCAATGCCGATGTTAAGTATAACACCTTCACACTAAACACCTCGATATATAATCAACTTAGTTTTGTTAACTAACACACAAAACACCGGGAAAACCAAATGCACTTTCAAACTGTAGTTCAAATTTGGCCCGGTTTTAGCTGAATCGGTAGAAATTTATCTTTTTCAAAAGAGGTGTGTATATAAATCTTTTTAGAGTAAGTAATTTGATTATTTGCAGATAAAATATGGTCTAATAACTTTATAAATTCACGTGGTACAATTTTGGAACATATTTTTGATAGGTGCTTCACAACAAACCCATTTTTGGCACTCGGGAAATGGAAAATGATATTTTTATTCAGGGAAAAATAAAACTTTCTTTGGCAACATTGTTTGTTCGTCCAACATGCATGCTTTTGTAGAATATAGGCACATTTCAACAAACTATGCCATGAATGTGGCCATAACATCTGTCATTTGGCCTGAAAGCAATGAATCTTCGTAGATGATAGCTCATTTCCGTGAACACCTTTTTGCGGTAATTTCTGTATTTCAAGTTTATTATTTTTAATGGATATTAGGTCACATATAATGATTCGAATACGAACAATCCACCGTGATATAGAGATATTTCTGATGGACAAAGTGCAATCTACTGTTTGATGGCGATTCAAAGGTTTGCAATACATTTCATCTTAAGCTAAATACAGAATGATCTCATTGTATTTTTCAAAATTGGTGCATGGAAACCTCTTGAGAGGCAAGAATTTGGTTATTTGTATAGAGAATGTGGTATAATAATTTATAAAATGCAATACTCTAAAATGCAGAACTCTAATTTACAACTATGATCTCAAAGTAAAATTTTCATTTTGTAAACTCAGTTTCAAATCGAAGACATATAAAGGTACACATTTTTTGTTGTTTACAAGTTAAACTTAATTATGCCTATTTATCGGTACTACCTTTAATTCATAATTGTATTACAAGTATTTGATATTTAAAAATATATTTTATATTTAAACTATTAATTAAAGGTCTTGAAATTTTTATATTTGATATAGAAAAAATAAACTATTTGTTAGCGGATATCATATCACTGAAACTAGTTGACTATTACTAGTAAATTACCTAACTATAGACTGTACAATGGGGCCAACAAATTGGCAGGTCCCAGCTGTAGCCACTAATTATAAGGTGGGAAAGTAAGTATGAGAAGAGGGTGTCCATAGGAAATTTTTTGGAACAGGCCCGCGAGGCCGCGACCTTTATCCCGCCTCCATCGGTCCCTCCAAAACCGAAAATTGAAACCCTAGCTTTTCTCCCTCGCACCGCCACCACCCCCTTCCCTCGTCTCTTCTTCTCTCCTACGGCACAGATCTGAGCCCGACAAAACCTCCTTTCTTCTTCTCTCCTATGCCACAGTAACCACGCTGCATGCGAGAGTACAACCCCATCTCTCCACAGCCTCGTGGCAGATGCATCCTTCCTCCCATGGTCAGATCCACCCAGGATGGCTTCGATGCCGGCGTGGAGCGGCTATCGAGCATCCTCCCTCTACATCCTAGAGGAGTGGCGGAGGTTGTGGGCCGAGGGGGACACGCTCTCATTGCCTCTCCCCCTCCTCGCCAACTTCGACGCCCAGAAGGCCGGATGCATGCGGCGATAACGATGCTGCGCTCCCAGGTCATCGTTTCAGATTCCACCGCCGAGCTCGTCAGCATTGGACCACTCGCTGGCGGAAACTACTACTGACTTTATCCCCTAAACCGGCAGGCAATGAGATCTATAGGTATAACAGGCGACCCTAACCTCCTTCTCTCTGTTCTCTTGTTGAACCTGCTCCTCCTTCGGTTGCTGATCCCCAAGAACGCGCTCAGGAACGTAGAGGCCGGGCTGACTATGGCGACAACCGTGGACGCCAAGGGTGGCTATTTTCTCTACCGGGACTACAATCTCTCCCAATGAATTCACTGCCCTCTAGGTCCGGTACGCATGCCCGCTCCCTCCTCTTCCCCTCCAGTCTCAGATTGGAGGGGAAAACAACACGTGATGTGGTGTTTTGTTTCTGTTCATGTGAAGTGCGAATCCTGCTGCTTATTTCCTGACTCGGGTCGAGGAGACTAGAATTACACCAGGGATACTAATCACACTACTTGATTGTGACAGGCTTTGCTTATTTCCTGATGGAAGTCTCCTCTTTCCACAACGACAGAGGCAAGGAACAAAAAGCATATGAAGTCATTCAGTAATGGTATAGTTTTATAAGAAATACTCCTTGAATACTTTATAGCTAAACAAGTAGGTCTTACTGTGTACAGCTATACAACCAATGTCATTCTATTCTGAATACAAAGATACATTTTAACATGTAGGCAGTTTGCACAGAGAGGTAGAAGAATATTGTGGCTCCAGTAGAATGGTAAGTTTCTTTGACCCCTGATAAATGATCAATGTTCCTTTATGATAAGTACTTGTCTTAACTTTGTGCGTTTCCATAATTTGGACAACTTTTGGTAAGCAACGTTTACCTATTCCACCCGCTCTCTGAATATCTCCAAACCCTGATAAGTTAAACTCGTACTATGCAAACCTGTCTTGTATTTGGTGTGGTCTCCTAATAGAGACTTTACTGAAAGTAGTATTTGCTTTCCTCCATTAGATACCTGGGACAACTTCTTTTACCTGCTAATATAATCAGATCAAACAATCTGTAAATGATTAGTATGAAAATGTCCAATCTTTATTCCTTTTCACACTTAATAACTGCTACCAAATGGTTTGTACTCATATTTCGAAAGTGATTTTTCGTTGTGAATTTTTCATCGGGACATTTTCATTTTGATATGATCATCTTATATTGCTCCTAACTGATAAGAACATTGCTTCTTCTTGCAGAAGGAGCTGTAGCCGTTCCATAAGCGACGCCTGGCCGTTCCGGGCCCAGTGGTGTTGTTGTGATGGTCATGGTCTTTTGCGCCTCATGCGGCCGGCCAGCCCTTGGGTTCATCTCCCTCAGTGGTGAGTTCATGGCGCCACCACCCCTCCGAGTCCCTGGTTATACGGGTATGTCCATTAAATCAGTGGTATTTAATATGCAAAATATGTTGTGCTTGCTGCCTCTTCTGCTTATGCATGTGTGATGGCCCTGATTCTAGCTACACTACAGGAATCTGTTTATAGGCCGACGGCTTTTTGCCGTCGGCACAGGTCAGAACCCCGTCGGCCTCCTCTGTGCCGACGGTGGCCGTCGGCACATCGCCGTCGGCACACGGCTCGTCGGCGCAGGTGCAGGGGCCGTCGGCACAAGAAATTGCCGTCGGCACAGCTGAGTGGTGGGCCCCACCTTGGCCTGACAGCGGGCCCCACGCTGTCAGAGCGTTGGTCTGGTGGTGACCGCTGTGCCGACGGCCACCGTCGGCACAAGGGGGGACAGGTGGCTCGACCTGGTTCGTTCCTGGGCGGGAGCTGTGCCGACGGCATTGCCGTCGGCACAGGAGGGGACACGTGGAGCGTTCTGGTGCGCTCCTGGGGCATAGGCTGTGCCGACGGCATTGCCGTCGGCACAGGACTGACCATTTGGTCAGCGTAGGCCCTGTGCCGACGGCATTGCCGTCGGCACAGCCTATGCCCAGGTTTTTTTTTTGCCCTTTTTGGTGCTGTTTTCGTTCCAAAATTCACAGAAAAATCACAAATAATGATCCAATCCAATAGAAACATCTAGAAGCTCAGTACCATCATTATTAACCATCAAAACATCCAGACAAACATCGTTTAAGGTCATACATCGATCCTGATATGTCCATCGATCCAGATACATCCATACATCGATCTAGATACATCCCTAGCTAGGAGAAGGGGTGAAGCCCAGGTCTCCACTCGTGAAAACAGGACGATCATGTGTCGCGTCCGTCGAACCAGCTCGGGAGCCACCAGGCGAGGTACCAGGAGTGGCCGAAGCACGGCCGTGAATCGGCGTCGTCTGGCGCGAACCCGGGGAGCCACTAGGAGAAGCCCGGCCAAAAGCCGTGTTCTCCGAAGCTCCAGTACCCTACATGTTCGAGCACGAGTTAGACATTTTAGAGGCAAAGTAAATCAGTAATCGACGTGTGGAAAAGAACACATACCGGGGTCTCTGCGTAGTATGTGAGGGCAAACTCATCCCTCGATGTGAATATCGGGACCGGCCCTGCCGCTTCAGGAGGCTCTCCTGGAGGCGATCCTCTCTCTCCGGTGGTCATCCACCTCACCATCGCCTACAAGATGGTTTAGATGTCATGTGTTGCCAAGATGATTTAGACTTGTCATATTTTGCAGAAATATGGATTGGAAACTTACCCTCGATACCGCGCTATGGTACGCATTGAGGACGTCGGTCCTCTGCTGCCACGCCTGTAGGTCCTCCTTGTACTTCTCATAAGCGGCGGCATAGGCCGCATCGAACTCCCGCTACAATTTAGGAAACAAGTTAATATCGACAACTTAGCAATGCAGGGGGGAATGTCAGAAAACATGATGAGAATGAGAAGACAGCTTACATCGGCAGAGGCAGAGGTAGCTCCAGCACGCCGTCGACGAGGCTGGACAGGGACGGCGTCGACGGGGAGGGTAGCCTTGATACGAGTGAGGCTCGCGGTAGGCGTGGCCACCTTATCAAGGATTCTCAGACGGCCGTGCTCCCTCCCGTTCCCCGCTAGCATCAACGCCGTCTCGTCGTACTCGTGCTCGAAGGGGTCCTCGACCTGCGGGTGCAGAATCTGGAACGCCGAGGTGTAAGACCGCATGTCCTCCTCGGTTGTGCCGTAGTACTCAGGAGCCGAGGACGTGGCGGCGTCCGAAACGGACTTCTTCCGCCTCATCGTCTTCCACGCCGCCAAGTAAGTAGCTGGCACCCCACTCCGCTTCTCCTGCATCGCAAAAGTAAACGTTATGTGTATCAAGTAGAAACATGCATGATAGAAAATAAACCATTTTTTCCATATATGTACATACCATCCTCTTCTTGAAGCGGTCGGTGTTGAGGCTTCCTCCACTGTGGGTGCCCCCGTGGCCTCGGTTCTTCTTGTTCCGCTTGCTCACGGCATCGAATTCGGGGTCTTCCCCGGCCCACCTCCTAGCCAGCACCGCCCATGCGTCCTCGTGTCTTTCGGCCCAGTGTGGAATGACCTGAGAATGCAATAGTGAAGTAAATAGGAGGCAATGCAATGGCAACTTAACTGAAATGTAGAATGACATAGATAGTTTACTTACCCTCATGAAATCCTCGGGTGTCATCTTGGGCGGGTCCTCGACATTATCATGCTTCTTGGCCCTTTTGCCCTTCTCGGCCATGAACGCGCTGATGGCGGTGTGCTTCTGGTTGTACCACACCTGGCGGGTCAACCTCACGCACGCCAGGCGGAGAACCCGAACCGCCGCGGCTCTATCCTCCTCAAGCACCCGGAAAAAGCACTTCAATCATGCATAAAGAAAATTGCGAGTTAGAACGGTGGTGTCATCAACTACGAACGAAACTCAAGAAAATATAACTTACCCAAAACCTGGTGATCACGGCGTCAGAAGCCTTCCCGAAGGGCGGGCAATCGGCAGCCTCGTAGTCCAGCCAAGAAGTCGCCAACTTCGGCTCGCCATCCACAGCCGTGGTGTAAAAGCCCGGCCAATAAAGCCGGGTCAGAGCTCCAATCAAGCTCGAAGGCTGGCGGCTCCCTTCAGCATATGTCCAATTGCTGCATAATAATCAAACATTAGTACATATGCCAAAAATGAAACTACATATTTAAAATTACAAAATTAGTAATCTTACTCCTTCTTATTTGGATAAATAAGAGTCTTCTCCTCCTCCGTGGCAGGCTGCTTATCCGCACCGGGGACTCCCGCTTCCCACGAACTCGCAGCTTCTTCGGTGCCCCTACTCCTCCCTCTACCTCCCCCTCCATCTCCACCTCCACCTCCTCGTCCTCGTCCTCCTCCTCCGGTCTGTACTCCTCCTCCTCCTCCCGTCTGGACTCCGTCTCCCCCTCCTCCCTATACTCTATCTGCAGCTGGGAAGCCACGTCACCAGACGCGGAGGGTGGAGGCTCCAAGTCTACACCTCCCCCGCCGCCTCCACCTCGTCCTCGTCCTCGTCCTCCACCTCCACCTCCACCTCCACCTCGTGCCCGGCGCCCTCGTCCTCCAACCGCATCGTCGTCCACGGGGTAGCGCCGATTGCGAATCAAGGATCTACCACTCCGTGTAATCTTCTTGAGCAAGGACGACGACGATTCCTTGCCTTGGCTCATATTGTCCAATCACCTGCATCGAGAAATAGAAAACAATTAAATCACATATACATAGTAAAAATATAGGCACTTAGCATAAAATGCTGAAATGTAGGCACTTAGCATAAAATGGTGAAACTTGGCATAAAATGTAGAGCATCACTAGGCATGTTCAAAAGAAAAAATACTAAGTATAAAATGGTGAAACTTGCATAAAAATACTAAGATAAAATACTAAGTATAAAGACATCACCTAGAATCATCACTCTCATAATTAGGTGGGTTCTCGTTCTCACTATCCGTATCACTATCACGTGAGTAGTAAATTAGAGGATCTTCGAACGGTGGTGGCTCATCATCGTCTTCATTGTCTGTATGTAGCTTGGTGAGCATGTCTATGTCCTTTAGATCCACCACTGACTCACCACGAGTTTCCGCATTGTTCTCGAGGTCCTCAAAACCACCCATTTGTAAGTCAAAGTCTCCGAAGTCCTCTTGCTCTTGATAGAAAATTCCTTGGTACGTTTTCGGGTCAATGTTGTTATAATCGTCGTCGGACGGCATGGGTAGTTTACCATGTGGCGATACCCTGAACGCGTCCTCCCAACCCTTGAGTGCCTCTTTCTGGCATGGGTAAGGCAAATAATAAACTTGCTTGGCTTGGTGAGCCACAATAAAGACATCGGCTCCGCTATAGGTGGTTGAAGGCCTAACTTCAACTAACCCAATGGAAGGGGTACTTTTGTATCCATGGACGGGGTCGAACCAGTGGCATTTGAACACAACGAGCTTGAGTTCTACGTTGGTGCGATTGAACGTCAGCTCGTATACCTTCTCTAACGTTCCGTAGTAGTCTACGGAATCGGCGCCTCGGGTGAAGACCCCGGTATTTACCGTTTTTGCATTCGGCCGACTCTTCTGGTGATCCTCCGTATGGAAGCGATACCCATTCACATCATACTTCTCATATTTCATGACGCTACGGGTAAAACCTTGGGAAACACATCTCAACTCATCCGTCATCTGAACGTTGGGATTAGCTCCCTACAAATACGATACAAATTGTTTTGTGCATTAGGTAGGTGTAACGAAAGGGACAAGTCACATATTGCAAGGTAATAGGGAGAGGTTAGAAATTACTTTTTCCATGAACCAAGACACAAATTTTTTCTGTCCGGGAGCACCCTCTTTCAGAAGAGTGTCCAGCTCTCCGATAGATGGTTCCTCCGCTCCAGACCACATTTCATCCGTGAATTCTCTAAAAGAAGAGAATACGTATTAGATCGAAACAGGGTTACTAGTTGGAAAGTAATTTGTACCACCATTTTACCTGATATAATCGACCACTTCCTTCATGTTCGTAAGCACATAGAGCATTATGCAATCTTGCTCTTCCTTGGTCAAGGTATATTTTTCTCGGCCACCTGACTTGCCACCGGGACATCGGAAGAGGAGGAGCTGGGGGTCATGCTTGGGCTCGTCGATATTGTACCGAGATGCCTGGTTATGCATAGTGGGAACTTCAGCAGGATAGTACGTTGTCGCGGCGTCTGCCATCTCCTCAAGACATACTCCCTCAGCTATGCATGCTTCAATCTTAGCTTTATTTCCAGTTTTGTTTCTAATGTACTTGAACTCTCTCTCAATACAAAACTGCCAACGAAACTGCACCGGTCCACCCAAAAGTGCCTCGTTCGCGAGATGCACAACGAGATGTGCCATCGGAGTAAAGAAGCCTGGCGGAAATATCATCTCTAAGTTGCATAGCAACTCCGGCACTAGATCATGCAGCTTCTGAATAATCACAGGACATATCTGCTTAGCACAAAGCGTGCGGAAGAAATGGCTCAACTCCGCGAGCACTCGCCAGACACGCTCGGGTAGATACCCGCGAACCATCACCGGCATCAGCCGCTCAAGCCATATATGATAGTCGTGACTCTTGAGCCCGTTGACTTTTCCCGTTAAAAGATTGACCCCCTTGCTTATATTCGAACAATAACCATCAGGAAACATGACAATGAATTTGAGCCACTTGAATACCTCCTTCTTTTGAATACTGTCAAGGCAGTAGTCAGCGAGCGGTTTAAACCAATTTTTTCGCCGGCGGTCAGGAGCCTGCATATGTAATCTCTTTCTATCACAGAGTTTCTGGACATCGACTCTAGCCTTCACATTATCCTTCGACTTCTCAGGAATGTTCAGGATTGTGTGAAAGAGTGACTCTCCGACATTCTTTTCGGTGTGCATCACATCGATGTTATGGGGAAGTTCGAGATCCTTGTAATAATCAAGCTGCGTCAAGCCTGCCATGTGAGTCCAGTTGTGTGTTGTACCATATCCGACGTATCGTGGGCCATTTCCCCCAGCGGGAACAAGAGCACGTAGCTCGGCATCAACAGCTGCACCATCGAATGTTGGTATCTTTTTTTCTACACGCTCAACTCTGCCCTTCTTGAAGTTCTTTTTGTCTTCTCTAAATCGATGCCTTCTTTTGAGGAACTGTCGATGCATGTCAAACGAGGAATACTTCTTACCCGCGCTTAACCAGAGGAACTCCAATCGGTTCCTGCACACTGGGCATGGCCACTTACCAGCGGTACACCATCCACAGAATAGAGCGTACCCTGGAAGGTCGTGCATGGAGTATTGGAACCAAATTTTCATTAAGAAGTTTTTCTTTGATGCCCGGTCGTATGTGAACGTCCCGTGGTGCCAAGAGTGGTCCAAATCATCCACAAGCGGCTGCATGTAGACACTCAGATTCTTTCCCGGGTATTCTGGCCCTGGAATGATCAGCGACAGAAATATGGTATTCCTTTGCATTAAGACTCCAGGAGGGAGATTGAGCGGAATAACAAACACGGGCCAGCAGCTGTATGAGGCAGTCGACATACCATATGGATTGAATCCATCTGTTGCTATCGCAATCCTGACATTTCGAGCCTCTTTTGCCTCATCGGGGTATTTTGCATCGAAATTCTTCCATGCCTGACCATCAGATGGATGTCCCATCTTTTCTCGTCCGTGCTCGTCTGTGTATCTCTTCCCCATCTTGTGCCAAGTCATCTGTTTGGCAGTCTCCTCGGACCAATACAGCCGCTGGATTCTTTTAATGAATGGGAGATACCGAAGAATCTTCATAGCGACTTTCGTCTGCTTCAACTGACCATCGGCTCCCTTTACCTCATGATACCTAGACGCCTTACAAATGGTACAGTACTTGTCATCCGCAAACTGTTTCCAAAACAGAATGCAGCCTTTTGGACAAGAATCTATCTTTGTATAATCCATGTTGAGCCCTTTCAAGACTTTCTTCGCTTCGTGCATGCTTTTAGGCAGACAATGCCCCTCGGGCAACATGTTACCATAGGTTTTCAGATTAGCTTCAAATCCAGCACGGGTGGTGGAGTACCGGGCCTTGTCGGCTAGTGCTTGAGAGATGGCATCGAGTTGAGAAATCTTTGCACCCTCATATAGCGGCCTCTTAGCCGAGCCCATCATTTCAAAGAAGGCCTTCGCTGTTGGCTCGGGTTCATCCGGTTCCTCCGGTTCGGGCTGTTCCTCCACTTGAGGTGGCGAATCAGGCATGTCGGCATCACGGAAATCATCTAACAAGTTCCTAATCCCATCGTACTCAATGCCATTGATCCGCTGGCGCATCACCTCTCCTCTATCACGCTCGTACTGAGCAAAGTCGACAGTCGTCACGTAGTTCTGCATATATCCATGCAACCACAGGTGTTTAGTCATTTCAACCTTTCCATGACGATGCCGCCTCCGACAATTAGAGCAAGGGCATAATGGGCGAACCGCTGACTTTGAACCACGCGCTAACTCTTTCACTAACATGTTGGTCTTCCATTCCCACTCATCTGTTCTTTCAGTCACAGAAATACGGCCGCTGTACATCCACTCATTACCAGACATCCTCTGCTTTATTGGGAGACAAACAACAACGCATTTCTTAAAATGCAACAAGTTATAATACTTTTTTACAATGTCATCGGATTAATTACGACAAAATTTTATATTTTACAGCATGCAACGGTTCACCTACATGTCTAATAGGTAGGGGCCTAATCCCACCCGGGTATGTGTAGATCGGTTCGTGTCCCATGTTCTACCCCGACCCGAGACGGAATTTCGGCAGCACCTCCCCGCTGTTCTTCAGAATACACGTCTCGAACTTTTCAAGCCGAGAGGGTGTGCATCCGAAGAACAACGGGGGGTGCTGCCGAAATCCGTCGCAGGAAGGAGCAGAACATGGGACACGAACCGAACTACACATACCCGAGTTGTCCAAAACGTGGACAATCCGGAAGAGCTACGGTTATAAATATGCAGAGACGGACAGTCCTGCATATTTATAAATTTGCAACTCTCCCGGACGGGAGACGCCTACGGTTACGCGACTAGACATGAATGTAAATGTGTCATCGGCTCGAAGGCCGGGGCAGAGCAAAGGGTGGAAAGCTGGAAGTGATGGAAATGTAGCTCACCTCAACCGCACAGGGCGAAAGCGAAGACGGTGGAGCAGCAAGGAAGGAGAAGCTCGGGGACGTGCACCGGAGCACGCCGGGCCTACGCTGGTGAATGGCGAGACCTAGTCCATCTGAAAACACAGAAACAACATATGTAAGAAAATTTGTATGACAACATGAATATTTCACTAGAATAGCATCATCACGGATAAACTACCACTCGTGTTTTTTCCTATTTTATTACTTCTACCGGGAGCCACGCCGACAACCTGGGCTACCAGTGCGTCGGAAATCACGTTATTTCGGTCTCGATTAGGCGAGAGGAAGAGCGCGATTTGTTATTAAAAATTAAGTAGTCTTCCTATTAAATTTCCATTTGGATGCTAATCAAGAATATCTTTGCTGGGACAATAGTTTGCACTTTTAGCTTGGTTTTTTATTAAAGAATATTCAAGCTCCGCTGAATTTATTAGCTTTGACGTGGCCGTTTAACTTTGAGCATTTGGATAAATCCGGCCTTTAGCTTCCTTATATATACACGGGAATCTTAAAGAAAAAATGCTGCAAAAATCTTTAATTTCTATCCGAAGTATTAGGATTTTAGACGTACGGCATTCCAATTAATTAACATGGTAACTTATGGTTGTTAATGTCCGGCCTAGCCGGCCGGTTGATTATCTGCATCGGTTTCATCTGAAGCTGATTATTTTCACGGAACATAGATAAGCCCGTATAGTGGCCACCTCGAAGCATAGATCGTGCGTGTGTAATCAATAACGATGCTCCTCGCCGATGAGTTTTGTTGTCGATTGATCGATCTAAGGAAATTCCTAGGATGTCTTTGAATACCGAACTATGTATCGATAGGGACGATTAGTGGCCAAAAACAGTATCGTTTCCTTCAAGGACACATGAGCATATGCATCGCGTGCACCCACATGAACTTGCAATTAAGGTTTTGCTTTAAAATGTGTACATCATGAGTAGCAGCTGAAAGTTCATTTCAATGTGATCCGACAAGTGACTAGCTAGATCTATAACTACACTTTACTTGATTAAATAATGGAGATTGTCATTACATACACCAGGGAATCAATTGATAGATGCATAAGCTGGGGGGCTTTGCTTTTCATTTCGGAAAAAAAACACACCAGGGAATCAGATTTGGGGTAGAAGTCTAGGCCAAGAAATCCAAGATGAAGGTATGTGTACCCAATCCACCCCCTCCCCTGATGCTCTGCTATACACCCACGGCCGGTGCAAATTGGCTGGATGCCTCTATGTGTGAAATTTGCATATCACATTGGCACATGGAGTTGTGGCCTAGTAACGTTGCATCTCAATGCTGTTGCAGACTGTGTGTTGATTTTTCTTTTTAGCATAACTAGCTGCTGGTTCTTGATACCGCCCATGAAGTATCTGTCTAATCCTTCTCCTTTCCAACAAGAAGCACAAGAAGAGATTTATAAACTTATTGAGATTATGGAAATTATTTCTAGTTTGCTCTAGCCAATTCCCCTGTAGCCAAAAAAAAAAAGAAGTGAAAGCTCACCTCGGGTGGCCGGGGGAGGCAGCTGGGAGGGGGAGGTAGCTGGGAGGGGGAGCAGCTAGGCGACGTTGCAGGAGAGGCGAGGCGGGGCAAGGAGATGGCGGCGAGCTCCTGCGGTGACGGTGGCGGGGCAGAGGGCGCCGAGCAGGGCGCCGGCGCGGCGGGGCTCGAGAAGAGGCGGAGACGGCGGCGAGAAGAGGCGAGGCGCGGCGGGGAAGATGGAGATGCGGTGGGGAGACGGCGGCGACGGCGGGGAGACGGCGGGGAGACGGCGGCGACGGCGTGGATCGGGATCGAGCGGAGCAGGGGGGAAAGAAAAGCAATGGGGATGACCGCGTCGTCGCGACCCGATATCCCTCTGCGGATCAGGCTACGCCGACGGCATTGCCGTCGGCACACTTGTTCTCCGTTTTTTTTATTACATACGCCGACGGCATTGCCGTCGGCACACGTTTTTTTTTTAATTCAAAATGCTATACTACTCCCTTTTATTTATTTTTCTGTTGAAGCAACTAAAAAATAGATATTTAAATTTATGAAAATATCAGTGTTGTAAAATATTATTTTTTATAACCACCATAGTGCTATGTGATATGCAGAAAAATATTCATCATCTTTAATTATGGATAATGATTATCTTGTCCTCCCCAAAAGCACCATACTAACTAACATATTTCTCATACCTTCTATGAGATTGTAAATCCTTGAATTAGGTGATTGTTTTTATGTAAATGTTAGATTAATATGCAGGGTTGAAAAAAAAATGCTTACACGCATCATGTATGCATTATGCTAATATGTAAGGATGGCCGTATGATGTGTTCACAATGCGAGTCGGTATCAAGGCGACTTCATGTCGACTCTATGGCCATGGTTCGTCTATGCAACAGGGCGACATTGGCAATGGTGACAGCTTAAAAGCAAAAATACCCTTAGGAAAAGAATTTTGTTCTTGTAAAGTGTCGCCAGAATAAGGTATCTGTTATACGATTTTATCTATAGCTAGATATGAAAGCATCTAGAAACATGGCATATTACAGATCTAATAAATGTGTCCCGTCAAAGGAATTAAAACATATTGGATCTAACAAATGGATTCGGGGTGGTCTGACAAAGTAGACGAAAGCGCGAACTAATACACACTACCTCTGTCCATAATTATAAGATTTTTTGGTTGACAAATTTAACATACCAAAATGTCTCGTAATGAGGAACTTAGAAAGTATTCAGAATTGTGTGTTGGTGTTAACTTTACAATTTAAAATGGTATAGGATGTGGTTCACATGATAATTAGGGCCTATATGATCAACAACCACACAGAGTTTGGACTTTATTTGAATAAAAAATAATTAGCTCAATAAATAGAAATGAAAAGGAGCCCATCCTTGTTATGGGGTAGGTTGACTAAATAGTAGTTTCCAGTTTTACGGGGGTTTCCAGAAATGAAAAGGAGCCCATCCTTCACGACGTTTCGTCCGATACGGGGGTTTCACCCTATAAGCGCGTGTAAACTCACGAGAGAGAAGTGGATGCCGGTGAAGCGGCCCACACCCCGGAGTGAAATATTTGCCATCAAAAGCACACAACACACCTATAATAACATGCTATGGCATAAACTTGCTTGTGTTGGGGTCCAGACGCTCCGGATCCACCCCTCCGGTGAAACCCTAGACCCGCAGGAGAAATACCGGACTTATACGGAAACACGCGGTAACGGCGTCGAAAGGGGGTAGCATTGTGGAACTAGGTGCTTGGTTGTGTTAGGGTAGACCATAGGAACATAAAACAACAAGGTAGAACCCACCTCTTCGGAAGATTCACGACGTTTCGTCCGATACGGGGGTTTCACCCTATAAGCGCGTGTAAACTCACGAGAGAGAAGTGGATGCCGGTGAAGCGTCCCACACCCCGGAGTGAAATCTTTGCCATCAAAAGCACACAACACACCTATAATAACATGCTATGGCATAAAATTGCTTGTGTTGAGGTCCAGAAGACCCGGAGCCCCCCCTCCGGTGAAACCCTAGACCCGCAGGAGAAATACCGGACTTATACGGAAACACGCGGTAACGGCGTCGAAAGGGGGTAGCATTGTGGAACTAGGTGCTTGGTTGTGTTATGGTAGGCCATAGGAACATAAAACAACAAGGTAGAACCCACCTCTTCGGAAGATTCACGACGTTTCGTCCGATACGGGGGTTTCACCCTATAAGCGCGTGTAAACTCACGAGAGAGAAGTGGATGCCGGTGAAGCGTCCCACACCCCGGAGTGAAATCTTTGCCATCAAAAGCACACAACACACCTATAATAACAGGCTATGGCATAAACTTGCTTGTGTTGGGGTCCAGACGCTCCGGATCCACCCCTCCGGTGAAACCCTAGACCCGCAGGAGAAATACCGGACTTATACGGAAACACGCGGTAACGGCGTCGAAAGGGGGTAGCATTGTGGAACTAGGTGCTTGGTTGTGTTAGGGTAGGCCATAGGAACATAAAACAACAAGGTAGAACCCACCTCTTCGGAAGATTCACGACGTTTCGTCCGATACGGGGGTTTCACCCTATAAGCGCGTGTAAACTCACGAGAGAGAAGTGGATGCCGGTGAAGCGTCCCACACCCCGGAGTGAAATATTTGCCATCAAAAGCACACAACACACCTATAATAACATGCTATGGCATAAACTTGCTTGTGTTGGGGTCCAGAAGACCCGGAGCCCCCCCTCCGGTGAAACCCTAGACCCGCAGGAGAAATACCGGACTTATACGGAAACACGCGGTAACGGCGTCGAAAGGGGGTAGCATTGTGGAACTAGGTGCTTGGTTGTGTTAGGGTAGGCCATAGGAACATAAAACAACAAGGTAGAACCCACCTCTTCAGAAGATTCACGACGTTTCGTCCGATACGGGGGTTTCACCCTATAAGCGCGTGTAAACTCACGAGAGAGAAGTGGATGCCGGTGAAGCGTTCCACACCCCGGAGTGAAATCTTTGCCATCAAAAGCACACAACACACCTATAATAACATGCTATGGCATAAACTTGCTTGTGTTGGGGTCCAGACGCTCCGGATCCACCCCTCCAGTGAAACCCTAGACCCGCAGGAGAAATACCGGACTTATACGGAAACACGCGGTAACGGCGTCGAAAGGGGGTAGCATTGTGGAACTAGGTGCTTGGTTGTGTTAGGGTAGGACATAGGAACATAAAACAACAAGGTAGAACCCACCTCTTCGGAAGATTCACGACGTTTCGTCCGATACGGGGGTTTCACCCTATAAGCGCGTGTAAACTCACGAGAGAGAAGTGGATGCCGGTGAAGCGTCCCACACCCCGGAGTGAAATCTTTGCCATCAAAAGCACACAACACACCTATAATAACATGCTATGGCATAAAATTGCTTGTGTTGGGGTCCAGAAGACCCGGAGCCCCCCCTCCGGTGAAACCCTAGACCCGCAGGAGAAATACCGGACTTATACGGAAACACGCGGTAACGGCGTCGAAAGGGGGTAGCATTGTGGAACTAGGTGCTTGGTTGTGTTATGGTAGGCCATAGGAACATAAAACAACAAGGTAGAACCCACCTCTTCGGAAGATTCACGACGTTTCGTCCGATACGGGGGTTTCACCCTATAAGCGCGTGTAAACTCACGAGAGAGAAGTGGATGCCGGTGAAGCGTCCCACACCCCGGAGTGAAATCTTTGCCATCAAAAGCACACAACACACCTATAATAACAGGCTATGGCATAAACTTGCTTGTGTTGGGGTCCAGACGCTCCGGATCCACCCCTCCGGTGAAACCCTAGACCCGCAGGAGAAATACCGGACTTATACGGAAACACGCGGTAACGGCGTCGAAAGGGGGTAGCATTGTGGAACTAGGTGCTTGGTTGTGTTAGGGTAGGCCGTAGGAACATAAAACAACAAGGTAGAACCCACCTCTTCGGAAGATTCACGACGTTTCGTCCGATACGGGGGTTTCACCCTATAAGCGCGTGTAAACTCACGAGAGAGAAGTGGATGCCGGTGAAGCGTCCCACACCCCGGAGTGAAATATTTGCCATCAAAAGCACACAACACACCTATAATAACATGCTATGGCATAAACTTGCTTGTGTTGGGGTCCAGAAGACCTGGAGCCCCCCCTCCGGTGAAACCCTAGACCCGCAGGAGAAATACCGGACTTATACGGAAACACGCGGTAACGGCGTCGAAAGGGGGTAGCATTGTGGAACTAGGTGCTTGGTTGTGTTAGGGTAGGCCATAGGAACATAAAACAACAAGGTAGAACCCACCTCTTCGGAAGATTCACGACGTTTCGTCCGATACGGGGGTTTCACCCTATAAGCGCGTGTAAACTCACGAGAGAGAAGTGGATGCCGGTGAAGCGTCCCACACCCCGGAGTGAAATCTTTGCCATCAAAAGCACAAAACACACCTATAATAACATGCTATGGCACAAACTTGCTTGTGTTGGGGTCCAGAAGACCCGGAGCCCTCCTCCGGTGAAACCCTAGACCCGCTGGAGAAATACCGGACTTACACGGAAACACGCGGTAACGGCGTCGAAATGGGGTAGCATTGTGGAACTAGGTGCTTGGTTGTGTTAGGGTAGGACATAGGAACATAAAACAACAAGGTAGAACCCACCTCTTCGGAAGATTCACGACGTTTCGTCCGATACGGGGGTTTCACCCTATAAGCGCGTGTAAACTCACGAGAGAGAAGTGGATGCCGGTGAAGCGTCCCACACCCCGGAGTGAAATCTTTGCCATCAAAAGCACACAACACACCTATAATAACATGCTATGGCATAAACTTGCTTGTGTTGGGGTCCAGACGCTCCGGATCCACCCCTCCGGTGAAACCCTAGACCCGCTGGAGAAATACCGGACTTATACGGAAACACGCGGTAACGGCGTCGAAAGGGGGTAGCATTGTGGAACTAGGTGCTTGGTTGTGTTAGGGTAGGCCATAGGAACATAAAACAACAAGGTAGAACCCACCTCTTCGGAAGATTCACGACGTTTCGTCCGATACGGGGGTTTCACCCTATAAGCGCGTGTAAACTCACGAGAGAGAAGTGGATGCCGGTGAAGCGTCCCACACTCCGGAGTGAAATCTTTGCCATCAAAAGCACAAAACACACCTATAATAACATGCTATGGCACAAACTTGCTTGTGTTGGGGTCCAGAAGACCCGGAGCCCTCCTCCGGTGAAACCCTAGACCCGCTGGAGAAATACCGGACTTACACGGAAACACGCGGTAACGGCGTCGAAAGGGGGTAGCATTGTGGAACTAGGTGCTTGGTTGTGTTAGGGTAGGCCATAGGAACATAAAACAACAAGGTAGAACCCACCTCTTCGGAAGATTCACGACGTTTCGTCCGATACGGGGGTTTCACCCTATAAGCGCGTGTAAACTCACGAGAGAGAAGTGGATGCCGGTGAAGCGTCCCACACCCCGGAGTGAAATCTTTGCCATCAAAAGCACACAACACACCTATAATAACATGCTATGGCATAAACTTGCTTGTGTTGGGGTCCAGACGCTCCGGATCCACCCCTCCGGTGAAACCCTAGACCCGCAGGAGAAATACCGGACTTATACGGAAACATGCGGTAACGGCGTCGAAAGGGGGTAGCATTGTGGAACTAGGTGCTTGGTTGTGTTAGGGTAGGCCATAGGAACATAAAACAACAAGGTAGAACCCACCTCTTCGGAAGATTCACGACGTTTCGTCCGATACGGGGGTTTCACCCTATAAGCGCGTGTAAACTCACGAGAGAGAAGTGGATGCCGGTGAAGCGTCCCACTCCCCGGAGTGAAATCTTTGCCATCAAAAGCACACAACACACCTATAATAACATGCTATGGCATAAACTTGCTTGTGTTGGGGTCCAGAAGACCCGGAGCCCCCCTCCGGTGAAACCCTAGACCCGCAGGAGAAATACCGGACTTATACGGAAACACGCGGTAACGGCGTCGAAAGGGGGTAGCATTGTGGAACTAGGTGCTTGGTTGTGTTAGGGTAGGCCATAGGAACATAAAACAACAAGGTAGAACCCACCTCTTCGGAAGATTCACGACGTTTCGTCCGATACGGGGGTTTCACCCTATAAGCGCGTGTAAACTCACGAGAGAGAAGTGGATGCCGGTGAAGCGTCCCACACCCCGGAGTGAAATCTTTGCCATCAAAAGCACAAAACACACCTATAATAACATGCTATGGCACAAACTTGCTTGTGTTGGGGTCCAGAAGACCCGGAGCCCTCCTCCGGTGAAACCCTAGACCCGCTGGAGAAATACCGGACTTACACGGAAACACGCGGTAACGGCGTCGAAATGGGGTAGCATTGTGGAACTAGGTGCTTGGTTGTGTTAGGGTAGGCCATAGGAACATAAAACAACAAGGTAGAACCCACCTCTTCGGAAGATTCACGACGTTTCGTCCGATACGGGGGTTTCACCCTATAAGCGCGTGTAAACTCACGAGAGAGAAGTGGATGCCGGTGAAGCGTCCCACACCCCGGAGTGAAATCTTTGCCATCAAAAGCACACAACACACCTATAATAACATGCTATGGCATAAACTTGCTTGTGTTGGGGTCCAGACGCTCCGGATCCACCCCTCCGGTGAAACCCTAGACCCGCAGGAGAAATACCGGACTTATACGGAAACACGCGGTAACGGCGTCGAAAGGGGGTAGCATTGTGGAACTAGGTGCTTGGTTGTGTTAGGGTAGGCCATAGGAACATAAAACAACAAGGTAGAACCCACCTCTTCGGAAGATTCACGACGTTTCGTCCGATACGGGGGTTTCACCCTATAAGCGCGTGTAAACTCACGAGAGAGAAGTGGATGCCGGTGAAGCGTCCCACACCCCGGAGTGAAATCTTTGATATCAAAAGCACACAACACACCTATAATAACATGCTATGGCATAAACTTGCTTGTGTTGGGGTCCAGAGGACCCGGAGCCCCCCTCTGGTGAAACCCTAGACCCGCTGGAGAAATACCGGACTTACACGGAAACACGCGGTAACGGCGTCGAAATGGGGTAGCATTGTGGAACTAGGTGCTTGGTTGTGTTAGGGTAGGCCATAGGAACATAAAACAACAAGGTAGAACCCACATCTTCGGAAGATTCACGACGTTTCGTCCGATACGGGGGTTTCACCCTATAAGCGCGTGTAAACTCACGAGAGAGAAGTGGATGCCGGTGAAGCGGCCCACACCCCGGAGTGAAATCTTTGCCATCAAAAGCACACAACACACCTATAATAACATGCTATGGCATAAACTTGCTTGTGTTGGGGTCCAGACGCTCCGGATCCACCCCTCCGGTGAAACCCTAGACCCGCAGGAGAAATACCGGACTTATACGGAAACACGCGGTAACGGCGTCGAAAGGGGGTAGCATTGTGGAACTAGGTGCTTGGTTTTGTTAGGGTAGGCCATAGGAACATAAAACAACAAGGTAGAACCCACCTCTTCGGAAGATTCACGACGTTTCGTCCGATACGGGGGTTTCACCCTATAAGCGCGTGTAAACTCACGAGAGAGAAGTGGATGCCGGTGAAGCGGCCCACACCCCGGAGTGAAATATTTGCCATCAAAAGCACACAACACACCTATAATAACATGCTATGGCATAAACTTGCTTGTGTTGGGGTCCAGACGCTCCGGATCCACCCCTCCGGTGAAACCCTAGATCCGCAGGAGAAATACCGGACTTATACGGAAACACGCGGTAACGGCGTCGAAAGGGGGTAGCATTGTGGAACTAGGTGCTTGGTTGTGTTAGGGTAGGCCATAGGAACATAAAACAACAAGGTAGAACCCACCTCTTCGGAAGATTCACGACGTTTCGTCCGATACGGGGGTTTCACCCTATAAGCGCGTGTAAACTCACGAGAGAGAAGTGGATGCCGGTGAAGCGTCCCACACCCCGGAGTGAAATCTTTGCCATCAAAAGCACACAACACACCTATAATAACATGCTATGGCATAAACTTGCTTGTGTTGGGGTCCAGAAGACCCGGAGCCCCCCCTCCGGTGAAACCCTAGACCCGCAGGAGAAATACCGGACTTATACGGAAACACGTGGTAACGGCGTCGAAAGGGGGTAGCATTGTGGAACTAGGTGCTTGGTTGTGTTAGGGTAGACCATAGGAACATAAAACAACAAGGTAGAACCCACCTCTTCGGAAGATTCACGACGTTTCGTCCGATACGGGGGTTTCACCCTATAAGCGCGTGTAAACTCACGAGAGAGAAGTGGATGCCGGTGAAGCGGCCCACACCCCGGAGTGAAATCTTTGCCATCAAAAGCACACAACACACCTATAATAACATCCTATGGAATAAACTTGCTTGTGTTGGGGTCCAGAAGACCCGGAGCCCCCCCTCCGGTGAAACCCTAGACCCGCAGGAGAAATACCGGACTTATACGGAAACACGCGGTAACGGCGTCGAAAAGGGGTAGCATTGTGGAACTAGGTGCTTGGTTGTGTTAGGGTAGGACATAGGAACATAAAACAACAAGGTAGAACCCACCTCTTCGGAAGATTCACGACGTTTCGTCCGATACGGGGGTTTCACCCTATAAGCGCGTGTAAACTCACGAGAGAGAAGTGGATGCCGGTGAAGCGTCCCACACCCCGGAGTGAAATCTTTGCCATCAAAAGCACACAACACACCTATAATAACATGCTATGGCATAAACTTGCTTGTGTTGGGGTCCAGACGCTCCGGATCCACCCCTCCGGTGAAACCCTAGACCCGCAGGAGAAATACCGGACTTATACGGAAACACGCGGTAACGGCGTCGAAAGGGGGTAGCATTGTGGAACTAGGTGCTTGGTTGTGTTAGGGTAGGCCATAGGAACATAAAACAACAAGGTAGAACCCACCTCTTCGGAAGATTCATGACGTTTCGTCCGATACGGGGGTTTCACCCTATAAGCGCGTGTAAACTCACGAGAGAGAAGTGGATGCCGGTGAAGCGTCCCACACCCCGGAGTGAAATATTTGCCATCAAAAGCACAAAACACACCTATACTAACATGCTATGGCACAAACTTGCTTGTGTTGGGGTCCAGAAGACCCGGAGCCCTCCTCCGGTGAAACCCTAGACCCGCTGGAGAAATACCGGACTTACACGGAAACACGCGGTAACGGCGTCGAAATGAGGTAGCATTGTGGAACTAGGTGCTTGGTTGTGTTAGGGTAGGCCATAGGAACATAAAACAACAAGGTAGAACCCACCTCTTCGGAAGATTCACGACGTTTCGTCCGATACGGGGGTTTCACCCTATAAGCGCGTGTAAACTCACGAGAGAGAAGTGGATGCCGGTGAAGCGTCCCACACCCCGGAGTGAAATCTTTGCCATCAAAAGCACACAACACACCTATAATAACATGCTATGGCATAAACTTGCTTGTGTTGGGGTCCAGAAGACCCGGAGCCCTCCTCCGGTGAAACCCTAGACCCGCTGGAGAAATACCGGACTTATACGGAAACACGCGGTAACGGCGTCGAAATGGGGTAGCATTGTGGAACTAGGTGCTTGGTTGTGTTAGGGTAGGCCATAGGAACATAAAACAACAAGGTAGAACCCACCTCTTCGGAAGATTCACGACGTTTCGTCCGATACGAGGGTTTCACCCTATAAGCGCGTGTAAACTCACGAGAGAGAAGTGGATGCCGGTGAAGCGGCCCACACCCCGGAGTGAAATCTTTGCCATCAAAAGCACACAACACACCTATAATAACATGCTATGGCATAAACTTGCTTGTGTTGGGGTCCAGACGCTCCGGATCCACCCCTCCGGTGAAACCCTAGACCCGCAGGAGAAATACCGGACTTATACGGAAACACGCGGTAACGGCGTCGAAAGGGGGTAGCATTGTGGAACTAGGTGCTTGGTTTTGTTAGGGTAGGCCATAGGAACATAAAACAACAAGGTAGAACCCACCTCTTCGGAAGATTCACGACGTTTCGTCCGATACGGGGGTTTCACCCTATAAGCGCGTGTAAACTCACGAGAGAGAAGTGGATGCCGGTGAAGCGTCCCACACCCCGGAGTGAAATCTTTGATATCAAAAGCACAAAACACACCTATAATAACATGCTATGGCACAAACTTGCTTGTGTTGGGGTCCAGAAGACCCGGAGCCCCCCTCCGGTGAAACCCTAGACCCGCTGGAGAAATACCGGACTTACACGGAAACACGCGGTAACGGCGTCGAAATGGGGTAGCATTGTGGAACTAGGTGCTTGGTTGTGTTAGGGTAGGCCATAGGAACATAAAACAACAAGGTAGAACCCACCTCTTCGGAAGATTCACGACGTTTCGTCCGATACGGGGGTTTCACCCTATAAGCGCGTGTAAACTCACGAGAGAGAAGTGGATGCCGGTGAAGCGGCCCACACCCCGGAGTGAAATCTTTGCCATCAAAAGCACACAACACACCTATAATAACATGCTATGGCATAAACTTGCTTGTGTTGGGGTCCAGAAGACCCGGAGCCCCCCCCTCCGGTGAAACCCTAGACCCGCAAGAGAAATACCGGACTTATACGAAAACACGCGGTAACGGCGTCGAAAGGGGGTAGCATTGTGGAATTAGGTGCTTAGGTTTGTTAGGGTAGGCTAAGGGAACACAAAACACAAATAAAATAGACTTAGTGTGTGAAACCGACTCGGTGTAGTATGAATAAATAAAACGGACTTAGATCTCGATACACGCGGTAACGGTTGTGAGATTATATATCTTAAACAAAAAATATTATCATATTAATTTTACCAAATAATAGTAATTAATAAATACACATACAACTGAAATTAAACAAAAAAACTGTTGCACTTGTGCCGACGGCAAGGCCGTCGGCATAGATCCTAGCGAACCCTAGCCCCACGGCCTCGTATCGTGTACCGACGGGTAAGTGGGTGCCGAGGGCAGCCGTCGGCCTTATTTCCACTGTGCCGACGGCTGGATATGTGCCGACGGCTGCCGTCGGCCCTATATTGCCTACGCCGACGGCCACCGCTGTGCCGACGGTCTCTTCGGTGGGCTGGCCTCCAAGCCTCGTATGCCGACGGCCCCGACTTTTTGCCGTCGGCATACGGTACGGCCGTCGGCACATATCAGCATTCCTGTAGTGCTAACTAGTGTTTCCCAGTAGGTGCTATGGACATGGGAGGTATTCTGGTCGTGCTACCTGAGAATCTATTCTATTCTATTATATACTAAAAGCAATATACGAATGACTAATAGAGCCACCACGTTAAGCCACATCATCATAATTATTTCAACAGTTGGATTTTAAATCAATGGTTAGGATTTAATGAAATTTTATTAGTTACGTAACCATGTTATTTTGGTCTGACACGGTTACCTTTATATACATATGTCCGCACTTTTTCTTTTGTACCCTTTAATTAACTAAGCGTGGTGGAAACGAACTAAACAAACATGCGTAGGGCCGGCCGGGACTGGGCGCCTGTGCACGATCTTAACCAGGAATAAGATAATTAGGTTAACACATGGGGTTCAAGCCGCCGCCGGCGGCGGTTTCATGGTTTGAGACGACGGTGCTTATTGTCGACCTACGGCTGCTCTCATGTCCACCCTTTGCCGGCCATACGTCTAAGTCTGGATGGTATGAGGTACGCAGCATACGTCTAGCAGCAGCCAGCGGGCACGTACGTGGTGGTCATCAAGTTCAACTGGCTTTTGCTTTGAGGCCAAGGACTCTGTGTAGATATATTCCTAGATGCCTAGGATAATGAAACACGTCAGAGTAAATCAGGCTCAGAGGAAGCATCAATGATCGATCACCATACGCATAGCAAAGTGGTAAGTATCATTGTGTATGTCTAGGTTTCAGTTTTCATACTTCATGTACGTCTTCTCGCACGCCATCTCAATGCCATAAGCAGACAGCTGCTGCGTGCTGATATGCTCGAGTTAGATGCATGTAGTTGTCAGTCATGTGTACGTGAGTCAGTTATCAGGAGGTTTATTAATAGATAATTCATACTAAAGCGCCGGACTATATATAATTAGCACATGTCAATCTTGTGTGTATGCATTCCTTTGCAGATGCTGAGAGCATGCACCCGATACTTGCAAATTCTGATACCATCCATACCTTTCGTAATAGCTAGATACGAAACCATAATCATGGAAAGGAGCGGTATGGTAAACTCCGTTATTTGGATGTATGCAGATGACGACTACCAATAGTATGCATAGAGATAGTTGATTCCTTTTTTTAGAAACACAAAATACAGCAGACTCACACACGCAAACAAAAATGGATCGTCTACTAAATTGGTGCAACTTGGAGCTACAAAATTGATGGAATTGCCACACAGGTTTTGCTATCAATAGGGGCATCAACTCATATTTCAACAACAATCATCCTTGACGAGGCATACATGAGTAAGAACTGGGTTGTCATACCCGGTGGCTATTGGGAAGTTGACAAATTATTTTCTTTAGGTTGAATAAATGAATTTCATAGGCAATATAGTACTCTCTTTATTCCTATCATTAGGGCATACTTTTTTGTGCGCATATTACTAAAAGAAAAGGCATAGGGCTCATAGTAGATGGAAACTTCCTAAAATTACCACTCGAAACCACTGGAGTAGTTATACCCGACACTAGAATTAAGGAGAGCCGGGCAATGAAATGGCAGTGCGGGTGGTACAAACGGGAATTGAGGAGTCTGTCACGGCTACGTCATGAGTAAAGGAGAGATATAATCTCGATTAGTTAGGGAAAGTATGGAAATTAATTTCCCTTCATAGCCCTCCTTAGTTCTGACGCCAAAATTTCACATTCATAGGGAACTAGGGGAGTATATGTGTCTTGTAGGCTTCTAGAGCTATTGTCCTTTTGTTTATATTCTTTGAATGGAGCCAGGCATACATAGCTAAACATGACCGATGATGGGACTTGTGGAAATATTAATCTATGGTTTCCATATTACAGAAATATATTTATAATGGACACATAGATTTTTTGAGCTTATGGAATCAAGGGATATAGAAGAGAAAAATGCCCTTTCTTTAGTATATTGGAAAGTTCGAATGTCTTAATTTGTTAGTGTAACTCACTTATAAAATGTAATATACATTAATATGTGATAAATATAGGCAGACATGAAAACACGGAAATAAATTTGCGCCCATGTCTCATAATATAAATCAACTTGAAAAATATAGGGACCAACTGTTAGTATCATGCTTTCAAACCACTTTTGTTCCATTTATTAATTTAAGACATTTTGTAATCTAATTACCAATAACTAAGGCCTGCCAAACTTATACTTGGGTTTACAATTTTATTCATTATCCATGTAGTTAGGTGATTATATTATCATAAATTCCTATGTGATAGTTTTCTCATTGATTTTAATTTGTTACATTTATGGGAACATATATTTGTGTTATGATCTCAATAATAAAATATGGTTCTCAAATATATTGTTGGGTGAGAAAAAGTTCTATAAGAAGATACATTGTGATCTAGGTGAGTTTCTTTATGGAATTATCTATGGTATATTATCCATGCTCAAGGCATGTGATGAATTATTAATAGTGGTCCAGTTCTTGATAATATTGTATATGTATTAAATGGTAATCGTTCTTCGTAAATTTAATAATGCCAAAGATGTTCTCTTCTAAGAGATATTTTTTTCAATATATTAGATTCGTGATAGTGGTAGACCACTTTTTTACTTATCACATGACGAAAATAAAGAGGTATCCACGAAATTATATTTTATTTATCGAACACTTTCAACCCACTAAAAATGATGCCCTCGCAATCATGAAGAACATAGTAACATAATATACCTAAAATAAACTTAGGTGATTGATTAGTGCCCGACTCTAAGATCCTTTTATCCGTTGTCGAGAGTGAATGTAGCTTGGCATAGATCGAAACAATTTATTTTTTAGTGAAACAGAATTTCGGAGAACATGTTCGAGGCAAAAGATACGCCTAATTTATAATGCGTCGTCATAAATCTAACTATTCATATCAGAAAAATAAGTATTTAAAAAAGAGCATCTTAGATAAGCACAATATGTTAGAGAAATATAGACATATAAGAAATTCCAGAGAAAGTAAAAATATGGTCATCAATCTAGCAAAACCTCTTTTTATTAGTAAATCACGCGCAACAAATGTTCTTAATTATTAACAAACATGTTGAAAGCAAAACATATCGTCATAATTGCGTCGGCAACAAATCACATGTCAATAGATTTTCATAGGTGTATTAAGCAAATCAAGATCATTACATGATAGTTATCATACCGGCTGATAGACCTTCCTAAAGAGTATAAAGTACAATAAACCTTAATCTTTTGACAACGGAAACTTCACATGAGTTTAGGTCAACCTCATATGGTTTTTCTATTGCGTGATTAAATACACTTATATGTGAGTCTCTTTGGGGTTTTTTTTTGCAAGGAACTTTATTTCGTTTCTTATTCTAAATTTTAATAGGAGATATCACAAAACTTTGCAAAGTTGTAGAAAACATTAATTATGACTGATGGAGATGGAAAAACAATGATTTCCATGACAATGTAGTGATGTATCATGACCGAGCATATGCAAGTGAGCGACATAGTATAACTATTTGTGTTAAAGAGTGGGTTTGGCAGGGAGACAGTTAAACCATGCAAATCAAATAATTAAGCAACTGTATTGGGTAGTATTAATATGCTGCAAAGAGCGATAACAGAATGATGTCTAGAGTTTTGTGATGCTATAAAAAATATTATTTGTGAGATGAGTACAAGTCGACTAACTAAAAAATATAAATTTTGTAACATGTAAGTTTTTTAGGTCTAATATTTTATAAACTATGGTCCATGTAAGACCGTGTAGTCACTTTTACATGGAAAAACATATATGTACCAGTCAGAGGGTACACTGAAGAACGCGGGATGCCACGAGGAGACAAAAAATATATAGTAAAATGGCACTGGCTACGAACTTCTAGAATATGAGGCATGGTAATAAACTTTTATATATCATGACACCTACTCTCCATAAATTCAAACATTACACACATGTATGATTTCACCTACCAAAATTTTACGACATTCATAGGATACTCTTATTTAAGTTTCGATCTTTCCTGGTATATGATAAAGCACAAGTTTAGTCATGAGAATATTCAATACGCTAAAGAAGATGCCCTCGCATTTGCGAGGGCCACCTTGCTAGTTTTAATTTAATACTAGCGTGATATGTGCAGGTGCATTATTCTAGGTTGCATAGTTTCTAGCGTTTCTAGGTTCATTCTTGAACCAGAATAGCATAATCGATGATGATGAACCCATCCATCTTATTTAGTTTCCCGTTGTTTTTGTTGGGTGTTCATGTCATTTTGTATCGTTTTTTATTCAATTTGCGGCTGATTTCTGCTGCGGCGCAGGCTCTAGGTAAAGAAGAGAGCTGAGAAAAAGCCCAAGCGAGATGGGGGAACAAGCCCAAGTGACCCCGAGAGATCTGGCTGTAGGTCACGATCACCTAATATAAAGTTATTAGGTTGCTTCTAGTATATGGCCACATTTCAGTACTGAATATACAAATTTACGATATAGTGCAATGTTCAGCCAGTGGAGGGGGTGGCTAGAAGCATGCCAAGAGCAGGTTACCTATGTATGTGTGCAGTCCAAATGCCGCAGCAATGTACCTGATGCTGGTCGGCAGGACATGGAGGGCGTTGCTGCGTTGTATTATGTTCAGTTTTGTTTGTCCTCTGTTGTATTAGTAGACTAGAGATTTGGTGACATGTACTGTGTAAAGGGAGTGGAATGAACTTGGAGTGCAATGAACTTACCCTGTTGTATTTGATATCTACTATCACGTGTTGATTAATGTATACGTGTTGCGTTAACACTAAATTGTATAAAAACGTACTACTCCACTTGAAAGAGGCCATGACCCATCTAGAATTCGACTATAAATTTTACCATGCACTAAAATAATGGGCTTTGACTGTTTGGAGGCCCAAATTAATAAAAACAAAACGGAAGCAGACTGAAAGGAAAAGCCTAGGAAACTAAAGGCACAGAAAAAACCAAATGGTCATTTTAACTTGATAAATCTGGCATAGAAAACTTGAATGGGCCGAATTTTTGGGCTCGGCCCGTACAGCGTAGCACTATGGACTGGGCTGGTTCTCATCCATGACCTACTCATTTGGTCATGATTTTGCCACGTAGGATTGGCCACGTATGATCTGATGTAGCTATGACAGGACATCCCATAACCAAAACAAATGGTTGATCATACATAACTATATGACCATTCCATTAAAAAGGTCGTTGACGACAAAATAAGACGCTCGATATGTGACATTCAATTTTTGGTCAAAAAAGGGTCTTGAATGGAACTCTATGACCCAACGGTGACAAAAGTTGAGGGTCATGTATCAACATATTTGTTATAGTGTGTTCAAGTTTGGATGGTGATTGTTAGGCTCTTGCTTGCTTTTTTTTTTATAAAAATGGAGGTTCTATCCCTAGCTTCTGCATCAAAATGATGCACACATTCTGAGGTTTGAACTCTGGTGGGCTGGGGGTACAACCACCCTCCTAACCATCCAACCACAGGTTGGTTCGCAACTGCATTGTGAACAACACACGTGCCATGAGTACCAGTTTTCCCAGGGTTTTCTAACGCTCCAGAGATTACTGAGCCCAGTTCTTCGTGGCTAGGTTTTGTCCTCCTGACATCACCTTGGCGGCGCATCCTTACCGTCTTCCCTCCAGATCGGTGCTTGCGTTCCTGGTTTTCCATCGGCCATCTCCTTGGGCCTCGATTGTGATTCCTTGCATGCTCGTGTTCGGGGTGATTAAGGGTTAGACCTCGTCTACTCACCTCGTCGACTGCCCACCCTTGGACGGGTTTGGATCTGATCGGTGACCAAGATGGCTGACAATCAGAGTATGGTGTCGGGGGGAAAGATGAGAGTGTCCAGGTGGATCCAATCTGGATCAGCCTATGGCTGCGCCGATTGTGGACACGTCTGGGAGGGGGTCCGTGAAGAAGAACCTGGATACTAACGATGTTGACGGCGTGACGATGATGATGGGCAGGCTGAAGCTTACCTCAAAGGAGGCAAAGGCCTTCGTCCTAGATCTTGCGGACGAGGACACGGTGGATTGCCCAGAGTTGGCTTTGGTAGGAAAGGTGTTGGTGCTGAATACACTCCATGTCAACACAATCTCGGCGAGGATAACCCGAAAGGATGATTTGCTCGTGCATCAAAAAATTTGAGTAAAAAACAGACAGGCCATGGGTGATCAATGGATGTCCATGGGTGGTGAACAAGAATGCAATTTCGCAGAAGGAATTTGACCCAAAAGTGAGGCCTGTGGAGACGGTTTTTGCTGAAGGAATTGGACAGGTTCGGGACGGTGACCCAAACATGGGTAGAAATTAGGATCGATTTCTTTTTTTGAAACAGGATTTCGCCCCGCTTTATAAATAAATCAACCGCCAAATACAACACCAAACATGAAACAAGTAGCAAATGCTGGGTCAACAACACAACAATGCCCAAAAAGAAAGAAAGGAAGCAAGAAGGAGGCGGAGGGGGTGGGGGGGTGGTGTGGGTAGACAAGAATTAGAGCCGCCAGGGGGAGAGTGAAGCCTCAGGGTGGCACCGAAGAGGTGATGCGGCGCGCGGCAGCTAGGAGTCTATCGATGTAGCCGTCTAGTCGCGCCCTGTCCCGCTGTCTAGAGAGCGGATACCACTGCTGCAACAGAGCCAAACATTTGAACAACTGTCGACTTAGTATTATTGATTACAGCAAGTCAAGTATTTTACTGCTTGCTGGTTATTGGTATTATGTCTACTGAAAATTGCTGCTCAGCTCATCTTATGATCCAAGGTAGCACCTTGGTTTTGTCACAGTACTTGGTTGCATCCCCTTTGTTACTGACTTGAAGATTTTCCAGGTCATCACCGTGCAGCCTGTCCTGTTCTTGGAGAAAGCCGTAGCCAATGGCAGCACGCCGAACGTTGCTGCTGTGCTGAGCTTCTTCTCCGAGTTCACGCCGAGCTTCAAGGCGACGTCGGACTACGGAAGATATCAGCACATATTGTCGGAAATGGTTTGAAGCTTGAACAACTTCTCTGCCCCAAGCGGTTAGCACGCTGTATGGATGCAATCGCTCGTTCTTCTCTCCTGCGAGAATTTTGAAGCTTTTTAACTGATAACTCGGCTCTTCCCTGTTTGAAATATTAGACTTGATCAATGTTTTGTCGCGAATAAAAATAAGCTGGTAGAAGGCCCCGCTTGATTCAGTGTCGAACATGGCCGATATCCAGCCATATTCAGAACATGTACAAAATAAAAGGATGAATAACAGAATAAGTACCAACTTGTTTTGTTTTTTCTCTCTAGAAGAATAAAAGAACTGCATAAAAAAGAGCGAATTTGCTTCACCAAACTCCGGAAGGCTTTGTTCGGTTACACCCGAGTTGGGAGAGAGTGATATGGAAAGGCAGGCCTTGTTCAATTCCCTGGCGGCACCTCCCGATCAATGTTAGTCCCACACAAACCAAAGCAGTACCCGTGAGATCAAGCTGAGAAAAAGACATCGGCAGCTGCCTGGCCGAGCGTCTCGGTTCTGGGTTTAGTTTAACTGTTCGAGCTTAATTTCCTTGTGTTGAACTGGCATCTTATATTCTGCCTGAAGACTGATCAAGGATCAGAGGGTTTCGTTTGCATAATCATGTCAGCTAGGCCTTCTATCGGACGAAATACTTCCGTATTTTGGACTTTTGGTTGATTTTTCCTGGACCCTTTCCTACAACAGGTCAATCCGAATGGGACTAAGGCCCAGTTCTTTTGCCAGCTTAAAAAATAAGCTGCCTCCTCCCCAGCTTTCCCCACAAGCCGTCCGGCTTAGAGGCTTCTAGTTTAGTTATAATATAACTAGTTTAGAAGTCTCGAGTAATAAGCTAGCGGGCTTATGGGAAAAGCTGAAGAGGGAGCGGCTTATTTTATAAGTTGGCAAAAGAACCGGGCCTAAGACCGTGAAACCTGGCCCGCTATTTCTGCCTCTCCACTCTGCTGTCGTCGGGGTGTGGCGCCCGGAGAAAGCCCATGGGGCTGCGGCGACGCCCACCCTACCTGCGCGTGTGGTGGGCTACGCGTGGCTGGGGCAGCTACGGTCATCGGCATGCGCTGCTTTTTGCGGTTTTTGTTTGACGAATTTTTGTACCAAAAAATTCTATATTATATATACACACGCGTAAATTAGCAAAATTCTTCTCAATGACGTGTGGGGTCCATGTCATACAAAATATTTACGAAAATATCTATAAATAATATTGGGCTCATTTTGTAGAGTACGTCATGCACATCGCGATGGTGCGAACGGATTAAAATTTTGATTCGCCATTTAAAGAATATGAGCTTCAGCTGTTTGAAACTTAGATGTACAAAGCTAGCAGATTTCTAATCGATTGGTTCTCTGGTTGGCTGAAACCGAGCTGTACCATGCACGTAGGATGCATGGATCGATATACTTCCATGCTCAAGGAATAAATGCCAGCCCACGAGTCATTATCTCTCCCGTCTCCACGATCCAACTACACGGGTGCACTCGTATTTTATACGGCTGACTTCATGCATGATGTCATCCGGTGAAGATAAGCTCTGTTTAACGCCACGCGTTTTCAGCTTGAAAGAACCGACTCGAGGAGCCTCGACTCCACGCCTATATAAAGGTCAGACATGCCACGGCCAGAGGGGACGCACGCACAGAAGGCAGAGGGGACGCACGCAGACGGACGCGGATAGACCGCCCGCACACGCGAAAAGCTCCTTGCCAACAACCTAGACAGCCACGCGCTGCGAGAGCAAGGCAAAAACACGCCTAACCTCTCGCCGCGAATTCAACCACGCACAGGCTGTCGTTTTGCATCTAAATCGCTGCAACACAAATAGAGAAAACATGAATAAGACTCCCTATGCTTCAGCCATAGGTTCTATCATGTATGCTATGCTATGTAAAAGACCGGATGTGGCACATGCTATTAGTTTGACTAGTAGGTACCAATCCAATCCAGGTTTGGAACACTGGACTGCGGTCAAGAATATCCTAAAGTACTTGAGAAGAACTAAGGATATGTTTCTCGTATATGGCGGTGAATAAGAGCTCGTCGCAAGATGTTACGTCGATGCTAGCTTCGACACTGATCCGGATGACTCTAAGTCTCAGTCCGGGTACGTATTTATTATGAATGGAGGAGCTGTAAGCTGGAGGAGTTCCAAGCAATCCGTGGTGGCGGGATCATCAACAGAAGCGGAATATGTTGCTGCCTCGGAGGCAACACAGGAAACAGTTTGGATGAAGGAATTCATATCCGAACTAGGCGTGGTTCCGAGTGCGTTGGATCCAATGGTTATCTATTGTGACAACAATGGTGCCATAGCCAATGCTAAGGAACCAAGGTCTCACAAGAATTCCAAGCATATCAAGCGCCGTTTTCACTCCATCCGTGAGCATGTCGCAGATGGGGATGTGAAGATTTGCAAAGTACATACGGATCTGAATGTGGCAGATCCGTTGACTAACTCTCTCAAAGGCAAAACATGATCAACACCAGAACTCAATGGGTGTTAGATTCATCACTATGTAATATAGATTATTGCCCCTAGTGCAAGTGGGAGACTGAAGGGAATATGCCCGAGAGGCAATAATAAAGTGTTTATTATATATTATTCCTTGTTTATGATAGATGTTTATTTCTCATGCTAGAATTGTATTAACCGGAAACGTTGATACATGTGTGATTAATAAACAAACCGACGTTCCTAGTGAAGCCTCTCTTTTAACTAGCTCGTTGATTAAACAGATGATCAAGGTTTCCTGATCATGAACATTGGATGTTGTTAATAACGGGGCCATGTCATTAGGAGAATGACATGATGAACTTAAACCCTAACTAAGTATAACAATACGATCAAGTCATTTAGTTTTGTTGTTATATCTTACATTCGAAGTAACATTATTCCTTAGACCATGAGATCATGTTAATCACTAATACCGAAAGAATACTTTGATGACATCAAACGTCACACCGTAAAAGGGTGACTATAAAGGTGGCATTGGATATTCGGAAAGTGTTGGTTGAAGCTCATGGATCGAGAATGGGATTTATCCATCCAATATGACGGATAGATATACTCAGGGCCCTCTCGGTGATATCACATCGACACCGCTTGTAAGCAAGTTATATGATCACAAGGATGTTATATCACGGGAACGAGAAAAGAGTACTTGTCGGATAACGAGATCGAACAAGGTATAATGGATACTGATGATCGGATCTCGGACAAGTAATATATCGCGACAAAGGGAAATCGTTACGACTTTGAAAGGTTCACACGATCACGAGAGTCATCGTTGAATATATAGGAGTCATCACGGTTTTCCAGACCCCGCTGTTGATTATTGATTGGAGAGGAGTCTCGATCATGTCTATAATATTCACGAACCGTAGGGAGACACACTTAAGGTTCGATGAAGCGTTTAGAGAGGATACGGAATACCGAAGAATATTTTGGGTAGCTCCGGAATTGTTTCGGGGAAAATTGAAATAGTTCAAGGGGTTTTTCGTCGAACGTTTGTTAATAGAATTAACAAATGGTTCGAGATGCTGCATGCAAATGTTTGTTAATGGAATTAACAAATATAAATAAAGAAATAAAAATGTTTTATTATTTATTAAAGAAAAACCTTTGGATTTTCCAAGTGGGAAATTAAGGGATTTTTGAGTGGGTTTGAGTGGAGCTTCCACTCACATGAAGAGAGGAAGGGGTGGGGGCACCCATGGCTGGCCGCACCCCCCCTTGGGATGCCTCCCCCTCCCCTATAAAAGGAGGGTGAGGGCTCTCTCTTCTCCACACACTTGCCCACACATTTTCCCTTCCACCCGCTGCTCCATTCCATGGTCTCCGGCTTGGCGAAGGCCTGACCGTGGGATTCTTCACCACCACCACGCCGTTGTGCTGCTGGAATTCCGGAGGGATCCTCTACTTCTGCAACCCGCTAGAACGAGGGAACGGAAGTCTTCATCGAGCTGAACGTGTGACCAATTACGGAGGCACCGCCGGATTGCGGTGCTCTTCTTCTTGCTCGGGATCGGCGTGAGAACGACTACGCCAACCACGAGATCTTTTCTCGTACCACTTTGAGTCTTCGAGGGTATGTTATCTCAAGACTCTCTTTCTCCCCGTTGCCTTTCATCTCATAGATTAGATCTTGGCCATTTGGGTTTATCGCGTGTAGGAAAATTTTTGTTTTCTATGCTACGTTCCCCTTCAGTGGTATCAGAGCCGGATCTATGCGTAGATGAACTGTACGGGTAGAACACATAGGAGTATGTGGGCGTTGATGATCATGTTTTTGTCTCTTTGAGTATTTTATGATCTTAGTGGCATAGTAGGATGAAGCTGCCCCGGACTAAGTTTACGTGTATTATGTACGCGAGAATTGTCTCACATGTGACTAAGGGGGTGTCCGTTTGTTTCTCCTACTATAGTTAAGATCTAATCTACAAAGGGTTGTTAAAAATATGTTTTATCAACGTTGTGGTTCTTGTACGTAGGTATGAACGGTTCTATCCTCGTAAGCCCAAAGCCACGTAAAACATGCAAAAATAAATTAGAGGCGTCTAACTTGTTTTTGCAGGGCATGTGATGTGATATGGTCAATGTTACAAACGTTATGTATGAGATGATATCTTTTGTAAATTATTGACATACCGCCTGGAGCCATATGGTTGTCTTATTTTATGGCCTGCGTGCTGTATGTCATATCCATGTGATATGTTGTAATGGACAATCAAGATGGAGGTGCCACGGACCTTGGTGCCACGCCGGTGGAATGATGGAGATCATACCATGATGCACAAGATGGAGATCAAGTGCAAGAAGGACCATATCATATCACATTATCCATGCATGTGATGTTTATCCTTTTATGCATCTTATTTTGCTTAGATCGCGACGGTAGCATTATAAGATGATCCCTCTCACTTAATATCAAGATAATAATGTGTTCTTCCTTAAGTATGCACCGTTAAGAAAGTTCGTCGTTTCGAGACACCACGTGATGATCGGGTGTGATAGACTCAACGTTCGCATACAACGGGTGTTTTCAAGCCTAGCATGTACAGACATGGCCTTGAAACACATGCAATACAACGGTTCTACTTGGCGAGCCTAGCATGTACAGACATGGCCTCGGAACACGTAACCGAAAGGTAAAGCATGAGTCATATGAATGATATGATGAACATGTTGATGTTCGCCTTTGCAACTGCACCGTCTCACGTGATGATCGGTTTCGGTGTAGTGAATTTGGTTCGTGTAATCACTAAAGACAACTAAGAGGGATGTTGTTTTTGAGTGGGAGTTCATGGGATAATTTTAGAATTAACTTGAACTTAATTTATCATAAACATAGTCTAAATAGTCTTTGCAAATATGTTGTAGATCATGGCACCACCTACCTTCAATTTCAATATGTTCATGGAGAAAGAGAAATTAGCGAACAATGGAAGCAACTTTACCAACTGGGCACTTAACCTGAGGATTCTCCTCACCGCTTGCAAGAAGCTCTATGTGCTTGATGCACCTCTAGGTGACCAGCCCGCTGCTGATGCTTCTGATGAAGATAAAAAATGTTTATCTGACTCAACAAGAAGACCACAGTATAGTTCACTGCGGCATCCTCTATGGATTAGAGCCAGAGCTGCGAAAACGTTTCGAGAACAACACTGCTTATGCCACAATGGGAGAATTGAAAATGATTTTCGATACCCATGCCCCAGTTGCGAGTTATGACGCTTCAGAAAAGTTCTTTAGCTGCATGATGGAAGAGAACAGCTCCGTTAGTGAGCACGTACTCAAAATGTCTGCGTACGCTGATAAGCTCATAGCCTTGGGAATATCGATTCCCATTGAGCTAGGGATACATCGTGTTCTCCAATCTCTGCCACCTAGTTACAAGAACTTCGTGATGAACTATAATATGCAGAGCATGAAGAAGTCTCTTCCTGAGCTTCTCTCGATGCTTAAAACTGCTGAAGTGGATATCAAGAAAGAACATCAAGTGTTGATGATCAATAAGACCACTAGTTTCAAGAAAGGCAAGAAAGGCAAGCCAAGGGTAAACTTCAAGAAGGGTGACAAATCTGTTGCTACTACTGAGAAGAAAACCAGGCATGGCCCTAAGCCTGAGACTGAGTGTTTCTATTGCAAGGGTACTGGCCACTGGAAGCGCAATTGCCCCAAGTATCTGGCAGATAAGAAGGCCGGCAAAGTGAACAAAGGTATATATGATATACTTGTTATTGATGTGTACCTTACTAGTACTCGCAGTAGCACCTGGGTATTTGATACTGGTTCGGTTGCTCACATATGTAACTCGAAACAGGAGCTGCAGAATAAGCGACCACTAGCAAAGGATGAGGTGACGATGCGCGTCGGCAATGGATCAAGAGTTGACATGATCGCCGTCGGGACGCTACCTCTACGTATACCATCAGGATTAGTTATAAACCTCAATAAATGTTATTTGGTGCCCGCATTAAGCATGAATATCGTTTCTGGATCTTGCTTAATGCGGGACGGTTATTCCTTTAAGTCCGAGAACAATGGTTGTTCGATTTATATGAATAATATCTTTTATGGTCATGCACCTGAGAAGAATGGTTTATTTCTTTTGAATCTTGATAATGTTGATACACATATTCATAATGTGAATGCCAAAAGAATTAAGTTAAATGATGATATTGCTACCTATTTGTGGCATTGCCGCTTAGGTCATATTGGTGTTAAACGCATGAAGAAGCTCCATTCTGATGGACTCTTAGAATCACTTGATTATGAATCATTTGAAACATGTGAACCATGCCTTATGGGCAAGATGACTAGAACCCCGTTTTCCGGATCTATGGAACGGGCGACAGACTTACTGGAAATCATACATACTGATGTATGTGGACCAATGAGTGTATCGGCACGCGGTGGATATCGTTATTTTGTCACTTTCACAGATGATTTGAGTAGATATGGGTATATTTACTTAATGAAACACAAATCTGAAACATTTGAAAAGTTCAAAGAATTTCAGTGTGAAGTTGAAAATCATCGTAACAGAAAGATTAAATTTCTGCGGTCTGATCGTGGAGGTGAATATCTAAGTTACGAGTTTGGCATGCATATGAAACAATGTGGAATAGTTTCACAACTCACACCTGCCGGAACACCACAGCGTAATGGTGTTTCCGAACGTCGTAATCGTACTTTATTAGATATGGTTCAATCTATGATGTCTCTTACAGATTTGCCACTATCTTTTTGGGGTTATGCACTAGAGACCGCTGCATTCACTTTAAATACGGAACCATCTAAATCCGTTGAAACGACACCGTATGAATTATGGTTTGGAAACAAACCTAAGCTGTCATTTTTAGAAGTTTGGGGATGCGATGTTTATGTGAAGAAGCTTCAACCTGATAAACTCGAACCCAAAGCGGAAAAATGCGTCTTCATAGGATACCCTAAAGAACCAATAGGGTACACCTTCTATCACAGATCCGAAGGCAAGATTTTCGTTGCCAAGAATGGATCCTTTTTGGAGAAGGAGTTTCTCTCGAAGGGTGTGAATAGTAGGAAGGTAGAACTCGACGAGGTTATTGAACCTTCTCTTCTTGGAATGGCGAGTAGCACAGCGCCGGAAGTTGTTCCGGAGTTGACTCCGTCAGTTGAAGAGAGAGATAATGATCTAGATCATGAAACTCCAGTAGAGGAAACTACCGCACCTCGCAGGTCAACTAGGGAACGTACAGCTCCTGAACTGTACGGAGATCCCGTATTAAACTTCATGGTAGATGGAGGTGATGACCCTGCGACATATGAGGAAGCAATGATGAGCCCAGATTCCAACAAATGGCTTGAAGCCATGAAATCCGAAATAGGATCCATGTACGAAAACCAAGTTTGGACTTTGGTGGATTTACCCAATGACCGCAAGGCCGTTGAGAACAAATGGATCTTTAAAAGAAAACTGACGCTGATGGTAATGTGACCGTCTATAAAGCTCGACTTGTCGCAAAAGGTTTCCGACAAATTCAAGGAGTTGACTATGATGAGACTTTCTCACCAGTAGCGATGCTTAAGTCAGTTAGGATTATGTTAGCAGTTGCTGCATTTTTCGATTATGAAATATGGCAGATGGATGTCAAAACGACGTTCCTCAATGGTGACATTGAGGAAGAGTTGTATATGATGCAACCCAAAGGTTTTGTTGATCCTAAGGATGCTGACAAGGTGTGTAAGCTTCAACGTTCCATTTATGGACTGAAGCAAGCATCCCGAAGTTGGAACCTCCGTTTTGATAAGGTGATCAAAGGTTTTGGATTTGTCCAAACATACGGAGAAGCTTGTATTTACAAGAAAGTGAGTGGGAGCTCTGTAGCATTTCTGGTACTATATGTGGATGACATATTGTTGATTGGAAATGATATAGAACTTTTAAAAAGCGTAAAAGGTTATTTGAACAATAGTTTTTCGGTGAAAGACCTCGGTGAAGCAGCTTATATATTAGGCATCAAAATCTACAGGGATAGATCAAGACGCTTAATTGGACTTTCGCAAAGTACATACCTTGACAAGATTTTGAAGAAGTTCAAAATGGAAGATAGTAGGAAAGGGTTCCTACCTATATTGCAAGGCAAGACATTGAGTAAGACTCAATGTCCAGCTACATCAGAAGATAGAGAAAAGATGAACAAGAATCCCTATGCTTCAGCCATAGGTTCTATCATGTATGCTATGCTATGTACAAGACCGGATGTGGCACATGTTATTAGTTTGACTAGTAGGTACCAATCCAATCCAGGTTTGGAACACTGGACTGCGGTCAAGAATATCCTAAAGTACTTGAGAAGAACTAAGGATATGTTTCTCGTATATGGCGGTGAAGAAGAGCTCGTCGCAAGATGTTACGTCGATGCTAGCTTCGACACTGATCCGGATGACTCTAAGTCTCAGTCCGGGTACGTATTTATTATGAATGGAGGAGCTGTAAGCTGGAGGAGTTCCAAGCAATCCGTGGTGGCGGGATCATCAACAGAAGCGGAATATGTTGCTGCCTCGGAGGCAACACAGGAAGCAGTTTGGATGAAGGAATTCATATCCGAACTAGGCGTGGTTTCGAGTGCGTTGGATCCAATGGTTATCTGTTGTGACAACAATGGTGCCATAGCCAATGCTAAGGAACCAAGGTCTCACAAGAATTCCAAGCATATCAAGCGCCATTTTCACTCCATCCGTGAGCATGTCGCAGATGGGGATGTGAAGATTTGCAAAGTACATACGGATCTGAATGTGGCAGATCCGTTGACTAAAACTCTCTCAAAGGCAAAACATGATCAACACCAGAACTCAATGGGTGTTAGATTCATCACTATGTAATATAGATTATTGCCCCTAGTGCAAGTGGGAGACTGAAGGGAATATGCCCGAGAGGCAATAATAAAGTGTTTATTATATATTATTCCTTGTTTATGATAGATGTTTATTTCTCATGCTAGAATTGTATTAACCGGAAACGTTGATACATGTGTGATTAATAAACAAACCGACGTTCCTAGTGAAGGCTCTCTTTTAACTAGCTCGTTGATTAAACAGATGATCAAGGTTTCCTGATCATGAACATTGGATGTTGTTAATAACGGGGCCATGTCATTAGGAGAATGACATGATGAACTTAAACCCTAACTAAGTATAACAATACGATCAAGTCATTTAGTTTTGTAGTTATATCTTACATTCGAAGTAACATTATTCCTTAGACCATGAGATCATGTTAATCACTAATACCGAAAGAATACTTTGATGACATCAAACGTCACACCGTAAAAGGGTGACTATAAAGGTGGCATTGGATATTCGAAAAGTGTTGGTTGAAGCTCATGGATCGAGAATGGGATTTGTCCATCCAATATGACGGATAGATATACTCAGGGCCCTCTCGGTGATATCACATCGACACCGCTTGCAAGCAAGTGATATGATCACAAGGATGTTATATCACGGGAACGAGAAAAGAGTACTTGTTGGATAACGAGATCGAACAAGGTATAATGGATACCGATGATCGGATCTCGGACAAGTAATATATCGCGAGACAAAGGGAAATCGTTACGACGTTGAAAGGTTCACACGATCACGAGAGTCATCGTTGAATATATAGGAGTCATCACGGTTTTCCAGACCACGCTGTTGATTATTGATCGGAGAGGAGTCTCGATCATGTCTATAATATTCACGAACCGTAGGGAGACACACTTAAGGTTCGATGAAGCGTTTAGAGAGGATACGGAATACCGAAGAATATTTTGGGTAGCTCCGGAATTGTTTCGGGGAAAATTGAAATAGTTCAAGGGGGTTTTCGTCGAACGGTTGTTAATAGAATTAACAAATGGTTCGAGGTGCTGCATGCAAATGTTTTTTAATGGAATTAACAAATATAAATAAAGAAATAAAAATGTTTTATTTATTTATTAAAGAAAAACCTTTGGATTTTCTAAGTGGGAAATTAAGGGATTTTTGAGTGGGTTTGAGTGGAGCTTCCACTCACATGAAGAGAGGAAGGGGTGGGGGCACCCATGGCTGGCCGCACGCCCCCTTGGGCTGCCTCCCCCTCCCCTATAAAAGGAGGGTGAGGGCTCTCTCTTCTCCACACACTTGCCCACACATTTTCCCTTCCACCCGCTGCTCCATTCCATGGTCTCCGGCTTGGCGAAGCCCTGACCGTGGGATTCTTCACCACCACCACGCCGTTGTGCTGCTGGAATTCCGGAGGGATCCTCTACTTCCGCAACCCGCTGGAGCGAGGGAACGGAAGTCTTCATCGAGCTGAACGTGTGAACAATTACGGAGGCACCGCCGGATTGCGGTGCTCTTCTTCTCGCTCGGGATCGGCGTGAGAACGACTACGCCAAACACGAGATCTTTTGTCGTACCACTTTGAGTCTTCGAGGGTATGTTATCTCAAGACTCTCTTTCTGCCCGTTGCCTTTCATCTCATAGATTAGATCTTGGCCATTTGGGTTTATCGCGTGTAGGAAATTTTTTGTTTTCTATGCTACGTTCCCCTTCACCTGCTCTCCCCAAGAAGCAAGCACTACTAGGCCACCGGAACCTTCCTGTCAAGGGAGTGCAAAAACATAACTTGACTATACGTTTACAGATGGGATCCAGTCCGACCAACATGTCCTGCTTAATTCGGAAGAAAAGGAGCAAAAAATGCCTCAAGCAGGATTCGAACCCGCACCCACCTGCGCTCCCGAAGAAGCAAGCACCACTAGGCCACCGGAACATTCTGTCAAGGGAGTGCAAAAACATAACTTGACTATACGTTTTACGTCGAATTGGGCCATGGTCAGACGGGCCACCATTTCTTTTGGAGGGGGATTGCAACCGCACCTTTGCACGGGCCGAAACAAGGCCTGGGAGTAAGCTCTCGCGCGCCTTGGACCTTAGCAAGCTGGGCAGGCTCGGTTGTCTTTTTTTTCAGTTTTTTTTCTTTTCATTTCTATAATTTGAATTTAACTTCTAAATTGACCAAAATCAATTTTGAAAATTTTATAAAATTAATTTATATTAATTATACACCATTTGAAACCGTTTTTCTGAAAAAAATAAACAATCATGTCCATGGGCATATACTGCTCGAGACTTTAAGATAATTTGAATTACGTTTTTCGAGTGAAATCGGTAGGCATTACCGCTCTTACTTAGGTATTGAATATTACAAAACTATTGTTGTTTCTCTGAAAAAATAGGTACTTTTGTACCTAAAAATTATTTTTACAAAAAATCATGGGAAAATATAAGGCACCTGTAGTTCAAATTTTGCTCGGTTTCAGCTGAATCGGCAGAAATTTGTCTTTTTCGAAATAGGTGTATTTTGAGCTATTGAGAGGTAGTAAGTTTGTTATTTGTAGATAAAATATGACATAATATATTTAGAATTTTACTTTGTACATTTTTGCAACATATTTTGTGTATGTGCTTCACAAAAAACCCAGTTTTGACACTCCGGAGATGGAAAATGGTATTTTTATTCAACGAAAAATAAAACTTTCTTCGTGAACATTGTTAGTTGTACCAATATGCATCTTTGTGTGGAATATGGTCACATTTCAACAAACTATGCCATGGATGTGGCCAAAACATCCGTCATTTCGCCCGAAAGCCATGAATCGTCGTACGAGATAGCTCATTTTTGTGAACACATTTTCCACCAAATTATCTTATTCGAAGTTTATTATTTTTGGTGGATACTAGGACATATATAACAACACCACGCAAAGATCTTGCATCGTTTCGAGTTTATTTTGAATTTTCCGGAATTTTCAAAACCGGTTTCGGAAAACGGTCAAAACGGGGGACATGACCGTTCGTACATAGGTGTTGAATCTTGATGAACTCTTGGTGTATCTATGTTGAAATAGGTACTTGGGTACCTAAAAATGATTTTTTCAAAAAATAAAGAGAAAACTACGAGGCACCTGTAGTTCAAATTTGGCCCGGTTTCAGCTGAATCGGCAGAAATTTGTCTTTTTCGAAAGAGGTGTATTTTGAGATATTGAGAGGTAGTAAGTTTGTTATTTGTAGATAAAATATGACATAATATATTTAGAATTTTACTTTGTACATTTTTGCAACATATTTTATGTATGTGCTTCACAAAAAAACCCAGTTTTGACACTCCGGAGATGGAAAATGGTACTTTTATTCAACAAAAAATAAAACTTTCTTCGTGAACATTGTTAGTTGTAACAATATGCATCTTTGTGTGGAATATGGTCACATTTAAACAAACTATGCCATGGATGTGGCCAAAACATCCGTCATTTCGCCCGAAAGTCATGAATCTTCGTCCGAGATAGCTCATTTTTGTGAACACATTTTCCACCAAATTGTCTTATTCGAAGTTTATTATTTTTGGTGGATACTAGGACATATATAACAACACCACGCGAAGATCTTGCATCGTTTCGAGTTTTTTTGAATTTTCTGGAATTTTCAAAACCGGTTTCGGAAAACGGTCAAAACGGGGGACATGACCGTTCGTACCTAGGTGTTGAATCTTGAGGTATCTATGTTGAAATAGGTACTTGGGTACCTAAAAATGATTTTTTCAAAAAATAAATAGAAAACTACGAGGCACCTGTAGTTCAAATTTGGCCCGGTTTCAGCTGAATCGGCAGAAATTTGTCTTTTTCGAAAGAGGTGTATTTTGAGATATTGAGAGGTATTAAGTTTGTTATTTGTAGATAAAATATGACATAATATATTTAGAATTTTACTTTGTACATTTTTGCAACATATTTTATGTATGTGCTTCACAAAAAAACCCAGTTTTGACACTCCGGAGATGGAAAATGGTATTTTTATTCAACGAAAAATAAAACTTTCTTCGTGAACATTGTTAGTTGTACCAATATGCATCTTTGTGTGGAATATGGTCACATTTAAACAACCTATACCATGGATGTGGCCAAAACATCCGTCATTTCGCCCGAAAGCCATGAATCTTCGTACGAGATAGCTCATTTTTGTGAACACATTTTCCACCAAATTGTCTTATTCGAAGTTTATTTTTTGGTGGATACTAGGACATATATAACAACACCACGCGAAGATCTGTCATCGTTTCGAGTTTTTTTGAATTTTCCGGAATTTTCTAAGCCGGTTTCGGAAAACGGTCAAAACGGGGGACATGACCGTTCGTACCTAGGTGTTGAATCTTGATGAAATCTTGGTGTATCTATGTTGAAATAGGTACTTGGGTACCTAAAAATGATTTTTTCAAAAAATAAAGAGAAAACTACGAGGCACCTGTAGTTCAAATTTGGCCCGGTTTCAGCTGAATCGACAGAAATTTGTCTTTTTCGAAAGAGGTGTATTTTGAGATATTGAGAGGTAGTAAGTTTGTTATTTATATATAAAATATGACATAATATATTTAGAATTTTACTTTGTATATTTTTGCAACATATTTTGTGTATGTGCTTCACAAAAAAACCCAGTTTTGACACTCCGGAGATGGAAAATGGTATTTTTATTCAACGAAAAATAAAACTTTCTTCGTGAACATTGTTAGTTGTACCAATATGCATCTTTGTGTGGAATATGGTTAGTCGCTTTTGGATATCCATGATATGTATAGAATATATGAGAACAAAGTCATGGGCGTTACCAACATATTTTGAAGGATAAATTTTGATGTGTAGATTTTTAAATTTTGACTCGTTGCAACGCACGGGCACTTTGCTAGTCAAAAAATAAAGAGAAAACTACGAGGCACCTGTAGTTCAAATTTTGTCCGGCTCCAGCTGAATCATCAGAAATTCGTATATTTTAAAAGAGGTGTATTAAAACCTACTAAGAGGTAGTATTATTGTTATTTAAACATGAAATGTGGTATAATAACTTTGGTCTGATTTTAACGGAATCAGCATAATTTTATCCTTTTTCAAAAGAGGTGTATTTAAACCTATTGAGTGGTTTGTCCCACATAGTCTCTACAAGTTCAATGTTTATTTCAGACTTTACTCTGTGAAAAAAAAACACCAAGGAGAAAGCGCGCGGGCTGACATATTGGAACCCTAGGGCGCGAGGCTGAAATATCCACCAGATCTAATCGCCGCCATAAGATGCTAGCGCGCGACACCCCTCTATCCCTAAGAAACCACCTCCCCCAAATCCCCCTTTGCTCCACACCATCGCCGGCAGATCCCGGCTGGCTCCGGTGGCTCTTCGCGCCACCAACCGCAGATCCGGCACCACCTCCTCGTCCCCGCTCTATTCAATCTTCTTTCCACTCCCGCTGTCCGGGATCGATGCACCTACTAAGGGCGAGATCCCCGCCTTCGACCTGCTGCACCGGCGTCAAGGAAGACGCACCGCCATCTGCTGGACCTCGACGACGCCGCGAAGCCCTCGCGCCTCTGTCCGCCAGTAGCAACCAGTAGCGCGCAGGGAGGTCGCTGCTGCTCCTCTACTCGCGCTGCAGGCTGGGGAGCAGAGTTCCTCGTGGTCATCGTCGATGACGACACCCTGCGACAGGGGGAGGACCTGGCTCGCCACCCCCGGTGGCCGCCCAGGAAGGAGACTTCCACCATGATGAAAGGTTCTCCCCTTTTCTCCCTTTTTTCTTTCCCTTCTATGCTCCGATCTACCCATGGTTTCCAATTCGCTGGCGACCTGAGACGTGGATTTCCTAGTGTTGTTTGGCACCACATCTGAGAAATTCCACTGGAGCAGCAATATAGATTGACTGAATGATTCGTTCTTGCATGGATGGATGTAGGGCTCAGGTGCTCTACTTCGCCGTGACTATGCTCCTCGTGTCGGGCCACCAGGAGTACAGGACGTGTACTCAACCATCGAGTGGCCGCTATAGCCCTGACCTACCTGCTACATGGATGAATGGCGACGCTTTTCACCGCCGTGCCCAGAGGATTGGGACCTTCTGCTCAGATTCAATACTGAGGTATCTCCCCACCACTCAATCTCAATCCTCCACTGCTTCTTCCCTCTGAAAATTCCATTATTTATTTTGTGTCTTGAGCAGCCACCGGAGGAGAGTGGTGAATATCCTGGGAGCACTACGGCTGGCCAGCTCCTTCTTGTTCTGCTCCGAAACACCACATGAAGGTACCCCCGTTCATATTCCTCTCCTCTGATATGAGTGTCATATGATTGTCCAAACTACTAGGGCATGTTCAGTGGTTTAACTGATAATTATTTATTGCCATCTAGTTGAACAGTTATGACTCACTCCTAGCTGTGGTTAATCATCTAACTAGCAAACTGGATTTCACTAACTGACCGCTAATTATATATGGTAGAGTACTAGTCTTTGGGTTTAGTGTACCCGTGAAAACTCGGATCCACTCGTAAAACACACTGCTACTAGTACGTATGTATGCAGTTTGCTTTATTCTTTTCACTAATTGTTCATATATTATAGTCTGCATATATTATTTACCTAGTCCTGTGATTCTACGTGCAGCTAATGCTCACTAACCATCCAGATTATTACATACTACACATTACAAAATTGTTTTGGACCCTCTTTTGGACCCTCAAGTGTGTACTAGTCTGCCTGCAGGGTTGTAAACAAATTTCAGAGTGCAGCTATAAATCTTTATGTCGCTGGATCAATACATAGATCATTCTATTAAAATTGATTTTAAATATCACACCCTGCTCCTTATTGTATCCATCTCGCTATGTACTGATTGAATTTAATTGGTGTCACACCTTTCACCAGGGAGTAGAGCACCCTCACCGCTCATGTCACCGGCAAGGGCGCAGCCGAGGCTGAGGCTGGAACTGGATATGGGGGCTCTCCTCCAAAGCTCCAATCTGTCCGCAGCTGGATCACCAAGAGGTGGAAGGCCATCAGCCAGGACACCACAGAGCATTGTCTACAGTGTCGAGGTATAAACTCTCTCGAGCCCTGCTGCTTTTATTTTGTATTGTTGGTTGGTTCCTCCAGGTGCACATCTTCTGTTGTATGTTCTAACCAAAACCACAGCACCGAGGAAGACATCACCGTTCTGTGAGAATTTTATTGCTGCTATAGAATTATTATCAACCACAGGTTATGCAAAACTTTATGTTGTTGTTTAGTGTGGCACTGTTTATCCTGGTGTTTGCACCTGTATCTAGTACGAAGCAATTGTCAGTTTCCCCTTTAAGGCGATGATTTGTTCAAATATCATGTCTTGTTAGTAATTTTGATGTGGTTTCAGTAGACAACAACATATCCACTGTTGGTACTGTCTTTCAACTATTATTTCTACAGTTCAGTTTATTTCTCTAGCTGGTAATTCATTTGGACCAAATGGTGCTAAGTACTCTAATTATGTATATATGTCTGAATTCTTAACACAATCTTCTGTAATGGGCACTTGCTGATCTGACTTATTCAAATCGGGATTAGTGTGTACTAATAATATTTTTAGTGGTTGGTTGCTTGCATTAGATGTTTTATTAGGTTGAGGATACTACGTACTTTTGTCCTCATGAATTAAATGACATCTATTTTTTTCTATCATATTTACACATAGTATCATTTACACATCTAGCATCATTTACACATAGCTATTAAACTGCTTTGCATGTGTGTTAATATAAGTATGTAGTCACATTATACTTGCCTAATTTTTTGTCGCATGGAATCAAATTATTCCTGACAGCTGTTGAAATCATATGCTAGAGTAGATGTTTCTACCTGTAGCTTCATGGAGCAAAGTGGCAGAATACATTAGTAACTAGAACTTGCAGAATAAATCATTTACTTTGGTCATTTGTTATTTGTTTTCTCTTTTAACCGTTCATATTTGCATCTTCCTTCTAGACGATGAACTGCATCGACTTAGTGGAGATGAGATGTCGAAGGCGACTGAATCGCACCCGCAGCATTGACACAAACTCTGTCCTGGCCGCCTCCTTTTGCTCCAACGGTGCGTCCTCCCATCTATGTTCTCCCACCCTCCTAAGCTTTGCAAACAATCTCCGCAAGTCGCTGAACTATTGTCATTTTAGTACTCCCTCCGTCTCAAAACAACTGTCATATGAATGGATGTACCTAGATGTGTTTTAGTACTAGATACATCTGTTTTAAACCATTTCTATGACACTTATATTGAAACGGAGAGAGTATATAGATGGATGGAGGGAGTTTCTTTACACTGACATGCTCTTATTTATACATATTCTTTTATTTGTGCTCTCACTAGGGACCGAATGTTTATATTACTCTTCCAATATACATAGTGATGTTGCAGACTTCTGTGTTCATATTACCGTTCCAACGTTCACATTGCATATATTTCACTGAATCTAATCTTTGAAATATAAAAATGCAGCAATTGTCCCCCAAAAATGAAGTTATATGCAAGATATTGGACCTTACTTTGGTAACACAACACTGAAATCTCTTCTTGACGGCCAGAAGAAGATGCAGCTCAAACTGTCTTGGTGAACCATTCCATTTGTGTGAACTTGCTGGGAGTGAACTTGTTGACTGTTTTATGTAATATTTAATGCAATGTTCCTGGTGAACTGTCAAAGTTTTCTTATTATTAAAATGATGTAATGTAAGCTCTGAAATTCGAGTTCCTTTCTAATTTGTTTGCTATTCAATTTCCTGTATATTTTCTTGAAGTGAATAGCTGGAGAAAAAATATGCAGAAATTAATATGGGTTGTATTGTGTATTTAAAGTGGCCTTGGCCCACTCGTACTGGATTGAAAAAGGCTATGTTTTGTCTCTCGATTACTGGACTGGACAAAAAATTACGTGGGCTCTGAAAGGCCATGGCCCAAATAATATAATTAGAAACATCCCTAAAAATGCAAATAAAATACTAAAATAAATGAATCATAGAAGGGCCATGACCCAAAAATGAAATGGACCGTAAGAAGGCAAGGCCTAAATAGAAAATGGACCAGCAAAGTCTAGATTTGTTGGGCTAGGCCCATGAAGATCACTGAAATGGACCGGGCTGATTTTGATCCACGACGATTTTATTTCGTCACGATTTTGCCACGTAGGACTGGCCACGTCGGCGCTGATGTGGCCTGGCTGAACTACGCGTGACTATTTTGAATCGTCATAATATTATGACGGTCCAAAATCGTCATAGACATTCACGACGATTTTTTAGAAATCGTCGTTGTGGTTCATTTCTGACGCTCGGTTTTCAACGATTTGTTTTTCGTCATTAGATCGTCATGAACGAACTATAGTGACGATTTAGTGACGAAAATAGAGCGTCGTGTATCAGCATATTTCTTATAGTGACTCTCATGTACACATCTAGGGAAAACCCCTAGAACCCCGGGAATAGTTTCCGCTAAAAACACCATCTTCTAGCGAAACAAAATTGGCACGCCCGGTGGGACATTGTTCTCCTCCCATCTTTGCTGCGCTCCGAAGGTCATCAAAATTATTATTTTCCTGCTCATTAAGAGTCATTGAGATAGCACATTATAAAATGCAAGTCCTGCTTAGAGTGGTCGACTAGGCATGTTAATAAAAATCCATCACATATCGATGGATGTATTTCTCTTGTAAGAACACGGTGTCCTGCTAAAAGCAAATGGACCGTGCATGTAAAAACAAAAAAGCATCACACACCGGGGGTATCTTGCTAGTGGAATTTGATACATGTGATTAAAGATTTCAAGCTTCGTCATATGGCGATGCAATGATTGAAGGATTTCCTGTGACAAGTGAGTCCTTTCATACTATTATTGGTGAGAAGTGCATGTCAAACACTTTACATCTCTCTGCATACATCAGTTGTGATCGGTACCTGCTTTCAATTTTCCAACATGCAAACAAGCTCTACAATTCTATATCCACCCAACTGTATCGGGAAGGGGTGAATTGTCCAACGTTCCTACCAATGACTATGATGTGGGTTATTGCGCATAATAGCCTGCTCTATGTCTATTATAAGAGGCTAACTCGATCAATATCAATGTTATCGACATGATGACGACTATTATCCTATAAGAAACATGGTCACGAGTCGGTAATGATACATTTCCACTGGTACCGTCAGACAACCAATAAGCGCTCTGTGAAACAGAGTATCCGTGATGCTCTCATGGAGTTGCCTCCATGGACCACGATGCAACATGATGCATGTTGGGGCATCCATGCTAATTTTCTGGCTTAGGAACCATGCATGGACTATACATGTTATGTTCTTATTTTTGTCCAATACACCATTCAAAGACTTCACCAATATTACCTGCTCACTTGGACTTCTAAGGAACACACTTGTGTAGCCAAACAATGGCGTGGCATGGTTACGCCTGATCGCTGGGGGCATGGTCGGCTTTCGGGTGCCAGCCCTTGAGTGTTTGAGGAAGACGACACGGAAGCCATATGATTCAAAAACGGCTAATCAATCCATTCACAACATGGTTTCCTATTTGTACCAGTCACATGTTCCCGACAAGGGTGACCATGTCCGCACCATGGCATACTTCATGCCTTGCGTATGGGGGTTGTGTCCTGAAACTATATATAGAAGTGAGGGCATCCAAGGATGTTTCCCCTTCTCCCAATAATGCTCCATGCAACGTTGTCATTCAGTATGGTAAATGTAATAGCTCTTCTTCCAATAATAATGTAAGCACGAATGAGAAGATACACGCAGGCCCCTCCCTCACTAGGGTCACTTTCTAAAGATGTAAACACGAACCTTGGAGCAGTTCATGCCTCGCACTTGGAGGCAAAGGTCTAGTTCTACGTGAGATAAGATGGAAGAAGATACTCCTCAACGTTTACCAAGCAAAGCTGCATGCAATGTCATACTTGACTATTCTTCAGATACTAGCGTCTCTTCTGAAGATGCAATAACACCACGTGAAAGAGAGGCTCTACATGCAGAAAGTTCATCGCACGAGTCGCAAGTTGAAGTGAATATGAACCTTCGAGGAGGAAAGGTTCTGCAAGAGCTTCATAAAATCCAACCCAAGAAGGTTGTGGGAGTAAAAATAGGTGACCCCAAGGAGGTTGTCGCCGAAAAGCGTAATACGGAGGAAGAACCCGTAGAGGATGATAGGACATATCCAAACATAGATTACAACATAGTAGCACACCTGAAACGCATCCCCGCACTTCTAAGTGTGTATGATGCACTAATGTTGGTGCCTGAGCTTCGGCAAGCTCTTATTCAAGCTCTGGAAAACCCAAAACTCTATGAAGTAACAATGGCAAAGCATAATATATTGTGCAACTTCTTGAGCACAAATGAGATTACCTTCACAGAGGAAGATAAAGTGATTGGAGATGATAATCATAATCGTCCACTTTATATAGAAGGCAACATTAGAAAGGCTCACTTGAGACGCATTCTCATTGACCTTGGTTCAGCCGTAAATATCTTGCCGGTTCGAAGCTTAACTCGTGCTGGCTTCACGTTGGATGACTTGGAGCCAACTGAAGTTGTCATTTGTGGTTTCGATAATCAAGGAAGGTCGGCATTGGGCTCTATTACTCTGAAAATTCAAATGTCAACCTACAGTTTTAAGGTGCGGTTCTTTGTTATTGAAGCAAAGACCTCATATTCAGCACTATTGGGTAGACCATGGATATACAGGTATCAAGTAGTCCCCTCTACACTACACCAATGCTTAAAATTTGTGGATGGAAGTGGTGAATAACACCGCATAGCCGGTAATCCAAATCCTTACACCATCCAAGAAGCACATCATGCTGATGCGAAATATTACTTCCCGAGCGAGGAGCCGCAAACCCAACAAGGAAGGGTGGCCCATCCCATAGATATACTCATTACACCCAGCTCCACCCCTTCTTTGGGAACCGAGTCCTTAGGAAACCACATTTCCTCGAGAAAATCCTCAGGTAGATGCCGCGGGAGAGGACAAACCTCCATGACAATGCCTCGCAATTATGGTCGCTCCTATTTAGACAATGTGGACTTCCCCACTGCTACACTACAAACACCATCACCCTTGTCGAGTGTGGAAGCTTCCGCTGCAGCTCCGCTCGTATTGAGGAGTTCCTAAACTCCTTAACAACGCGGGCAAAGCACCCTACCCCATTGTGCTACAGTTGCCCACAACTGAAGGTTCCACGCCATCGGAAGGAACTGTAAAGAAAAGGGTTGAGGAGATAGAGAAATCAAGGGGAGCTATACTTAAACAGCCCCCGTCCATGTATGTATCAGTAACAATGCCATTGGAGGTCCGTTTGGTCCCTGGACAACACAGAGATTCTGAACCTACCCTCTTTTATAAGGTTACCGTCACCACCCGCCATTTGCGAGGAGTGGTGGGAACATGCTGAGAAGCTTGTTAAGAGTAAGGAGAAGACACAACCGAAGTACGGCTTGGGCTATATCCACTCTGAATCTTGTGAAAACAAGGACGGAGAGTATGGCGTTGTGCAACATTTTACATGCCATATGACTTATGTATATGATTCTCTCAAGATGATGGAAAGAAAAAACCGACATCTCACGTGGATGATGGTACTTATTTCTATCAAACCTCACACCAACCTCGTTCTTTCTATGCCGCTCTAAATGCACATGATGGAATAAAAAATGAAAATTATCTTCTATCTCAGGTTCATAGAGCCATGCCAATTAATCAAGGAGAGGTTCTTGATGCCGCTCCCGCCCCTCTACAGCTTGAGGATGGTGGGCAATGCACTATTGATGAGCTCATCGAGATTAATTTGGGTACGGAGGATGACCCACGCCCTACTTTCGTCATTGCCTCTCTCACACTGCAAGAACGTGAAAGTTACCGAGAATTCTTGATAGAGTTTCGGGACTGCTTTGCGTGGTCATATAAAGAAATGCCAGGGCTTGACCCCCAGGTTGCCACTCACAAGCTAGCGATTGATCCCCAGTTCAAGCCAGTAAAGCAACAACCATGCCGCTTTCGCTCAGAACTACAAGATAGTATCATCGCCGAGGTGGACAAACTCATCACCGTCGGCTTCATAAAAGAGGTTATGGTGCCTTGTCATTCATGGACAGATCATCCGTCTATAATCAAATTAAGATGGATGCGCACGATGCAATTGACACTGCCTTCCGAACGCCCAAGAGGAATTTCTATTATACTGTAATGCCTTTTGGACTAAAAAATGCGGGTGCAACATATCAACGCGCTATGACTTATGTTTTGGGAGACCTTATCCATGACTCCGTGGAATGTTACGTCGACGACATGGTTGTCAAAACCAGAGATTGCCTGCAGCATCAGGATGATCTAAGAGTCGTCTTTGATCGTCTAAGGAAACATCAACTCAAGATGAATCCTCTAAAATGTGTCTTTGCCGTACAATCCGGTCTATTCTTGGGTTTCATTGTGTATCACCGTGGCATTGAGATCTCACCAAAGAACATTAAAGCAATACGAGACATGCCGCCACCTAAGAACTTGAAAGAGTTAAAATCCTTACAAGGTCATTTGGCGTACATACGTCGTTTTATATCTAACCTCTCAGGGCGTACCCAACCCTTCACGAGACTAATGAGGAAAGGTGTCCCCTTTGAATGGGACGAGCAATGTCAAAACGCGCTTGAAAGTATTAAGCGATATCTATTAAACCCTCCTGTCTTAGCCGCTCCAACTAGAGGACGGCCACTTATTCTTTATATTACTGCCCAACCCTCCTCGGTTGGTGCACTACTGGCTCAACACAACGATGAAGGGAAAGAAGTAGCATGCTACTATCTGAGTCGTACTATGGCTGGTGTTGAGCACAATTACCCGGCAATAGAAAAGTTATGTTTAACGCTAATTTTTGCTCTAAAAAAGTTACGACATTATATGCTAGCCCACGAAATACAACTTGTAGCACGTGCTGATTCCTTAAAATATGTGCTAAATCAACCCGTTCTGATGGGCCGCCTCGGTAAATGGGCTGTGTCCATGATGGAATATGATATTACTTATGTTCCACAAAAAGCAATTAAAGGTCAAGCATTGGCTGATTTTCTTGCAGCACATCCACTGCCCGACGACTCTCCATTGGTTGTCGAGTTGCCTGATGAGGAAGTATTTACCATCGACATAGATTCCCAATGGGAATTATATTTTGATGGAGCCTCTCGCACGGAGATGGATCCCGATGGCGAAGCTAAGCGGCGAGTCGGCGCATGCTTGCTTTTCAAAACCCCCCAAGGGGGCACCATACACCACTCTTTTTCCCTCCTCAAAGAAGAGTGCACCAACAATGAAGCTGAATATGAAGCTCTTCTTTTTGGCCTTCTACTAGCACTCTCCATGGATGTGCGGAACATATTATTATATGGTGATTCTCAGCTTATCGTTCGCCAAGTAAATAATATATATGAAGTACGTAAACCAGAACTGGTGCCATATCACACGGCAACCTAGGTTCTCATGAGGAAATTCGAGCATATACAATTATCGCATGTTCCAAGGAGTAAGAATGCCTCAGCAGATGCATTGGCTAAACTTGCAGCAGCGTTAGTGCTCCCCCAAGGGGAGCCCGCTCAAGTACAGATAGAGGAAAGGTGGCTCCTTCCAGCTGTACTGGAACTAATCCCACCAGAGTATGAAGTGAACCACGTGGTGTCCAATGTCAGCCATGATGACGATTGGCGCAAACCATTTCTAGATTACTTTAACCATGGGATACTCCCAAGTGATAGAGTGGAAAGGCGCAGGTTGCAGCGACGCCTGCCTTCCTATGTATTTAAAGTAAGAACTTTCTATTGGCGAGCTTTTGGACAAAGAGATGCTACTACGGTGTGTGTCTAGAAATGAAGCAGACCATGTTTTGCAAGAGGTCCACCACGGTGTTTGCGGTGGGCATCAAAGTGGACCAAAAATGTATCATAGTATCAAGCTAAGTGGCTATTATTGGCCCGGGGTCATGAAAGACTGCCTTAACGTAGCAAGGTCATGCCATAGTTGTCAAATTCATGGTGTTATAAAACACCAACCACCAGTCCCTCTACACCCAACTGTACCCGCATGGCCTTTTGATGCATGGGGTATAGATGTTGTTGGTCCATTTGATCCTCCATCCTCTAAGGGGCACAAATTCATACTTGCTGCCACGGACTATTTCTCTAGGTGGGCGGAAGCAGTACCACTAAGTGAGGTAAAAACCGACAATGTTATAAACTTTCTAGAGCGTAATATCATTTATCGCTTTGGAGTCCCACATCGCATTACCTCCGATAATGCCAAGGCTTTTAAGTCGCATAAGATGGTACGATTCATGACCAAGTATAAGATTCAGTGGAATTACTCTACAGGGTACTATCCACAGGCCAATGGCTTAATTGAAGCATTTAATAAGACCCTTGGCCAAATCTTGAAAAAGACAGTACACAAACATCACCGTGACTGGCATGATCGTGTCTATGAAGCTCTTTGGGCATATCGTGTTACGGTCCGTACACCAACCCAAGCCACTCCATATGCTTTAGTCTATGGGAGTGAGGCTGTTCTCCCTCTAGAGGTGGAAATTCCATCCCTAAGAGTGGCCATACATGATGATATTACCCAAGATGAACAAATTCGGCTACGATTTCAGCAGCTGGATTCCTTGGAAGAAGACCGACTCAACGCGCTCCAAGATTTAGACCTATATCGCCGAAACATGGTACGCGCATATGATAAGCTCGTTAAACCACGAGTTTTCCGTAAGGGAGAACTAGTTCTTGTACTACGGCGCCCCATTGTGGTAAAAGGTAAAGAGAAAGGAAAACTTGAGCCTAAATGGGAAGGGCCATTTGTCATTGAGCAAGTGTACGATGGCGGTGCTTACCAGCTGATCGATCAACATGGTGAACGCCCAATGCCACCTATCAATGGGAGGTATCTAAAGAAATATTACGCGTGATCATTTCCGTATACCGACATTTCTCTCTCTCACTTGTTTCCGTTTTCTCTCTCTTTGTTTTCTTTGCTTTTAAAAAAATGTTTTATTAAACCATGGACTATCAGGTCCTACATTAAAATGGCTTTCCCCAATCACACAAAGCTCGTGACTGATGATTTGGCTGCCCTTTGACTTGTCTAGCGGAAGCACGGTGCAAATCGTGGTAAGTGGAGCGGCACCTATACCCACAACCCATAACACACAACACACAACACCGTATATGTTCCGAGAGGCAACAGAGGAGACTACTTGGGACACTTCCGAGTAATGAGGTCCCATATCCCCATGCTTCTGGATATGCCTTGGGTTCGTAGAGACACCTCGCCCCAGGGAAGATCCTAGGAAAATATCAGGAAAGGGCTGCCTAATCCAACATAAGTTGGACTTGGTGTGTAGCCACTTGGCAACCCTGGGGTGTTCCACCAAAAAGCCCCACATAATATGCCTGAGGGTTTTTAGTCCACCAAGGTGGATGACTGCCTTCCAAGTTCTCAAGGTGGTTTCCCGAAGAAAGGTCGATGATCTTCTAGCAAACTCAAGCAATAAAGCTAATGAAGGAAGTCACAAGAAAGTTCGGAAGAAGAAGAAAAAAAATAATACATCATGAAGTAAAAAAAGAAAAAGAAAAGGGGTCATACAAGCAATCCTCATAGAAAGAAAGTCTCCATAGGCTCCAAGCAAGACCAGCGGTTCTGGGAAATAAGGGGACCACTGGAAAGAAGGCGGTTGGTAGTCATTCACCACCCCTCATCAAAGGCATGATAAAATTTTACAAGCTGTTGTCCCAAAACCAGTTAGCATAACTCCTCCTCACCCATGTTTTCTGCGTTCTTGAGGCATGAGCGTGGTGGAGCTATGTGGTTACTCATTGCTCCGATTGGCTAGGGTACGATTCTTTGTTGCCTCTCGGGATCACCCAATGCACACACATACACACGTAAAACAAAAGGTTATTGAATCATAACCGTCATGGTTTTTCGACGGTTCCCAATGACTGAGTCCTTCGGCAGCTTTTTCTGACGTCACACTCATAGCTTGTGTCTAGCGGAAAAGCCAAAATCTTCAACAAAACAGAAAAAACCCTTTATTTTGCTTTTCATGGTTTTGTTTCTTTCGTGTGTTTCTTATTTCTGCTCATGATCCATGACGTTTCTTCATGATGCTTGTGCAACTACTGTTATACTAAAACAATATTGCCCGGCGCATGCAAGACATCATTGCTTGTCGTACAACTACTACGGGCTACACCAACGTATGTATCGCCGCTGGGGGCATTTTCCCTACACTGATCATACCAACCACGTTGGGGGCATTTCCCTCAAGTGATCATATCAACCACGCTGGGGGCCTTTTCCCTCGACTGATCATACCAACCACGCTGGGGGCCTTTTCCCTCCACTGATCATACCAACCACGTTGGGGGCATTTTTCCTCCACTGATCATACCAACCACGCTGGGGGCATTTTCCCTCAACTGATCATACCAACCACGCTGGGGGCATTTTCCCTCAACTGATCATATCAACCATGCTGGGGGCATTTTCCCTCCACTGATCATATCAACCATGCTGGAGGCACCATTGTTGCCTAGTTCATCTACATCGTCGACGACGTTCCGACACTTCAACTATTGGGAGCAGCAAGGTGCGCCAGTGCGGCCAGTACTAAACTGTGAAACCCCTCGAGTCTGATGGCTGGCATCGTTCATTTTTTTTACGATCGCATCAAACTCGGGAAACAATTTATAGGAGCAGTACGACACGCCAGTGAGGTCAGTGTCGACCTGTGAAACCCTTCAAGTTTGATGGCTGGAACCAAACATCGTTTTTTGGTCGCATCTAACTTGATGAATTATTTCTTCAAAAGCTTACACCTTCGGCTGGCACCATGTTGTATTTGGTCGCAATGAGAATAAATAAAAGCATGATTTCTATATGGCATGAATATTTCGCCATATTACTTCGTAATTCTACTCGCCCTTGTCGGTGTTTATTGTATAATGGCATGGTATTGCGCCATCAAATAAAAGGAGTGTTTGTTCACAAATTTTACTTTGACAAATATGGTATGAATGTTTCACCATATATTGTCACAATCGCTCTTGAGCGGGCCAAGACCTTATTCGAATGCAATATGGTTGCGTTAATAAAGTCTCACGGGTTTCATCCTTCTTATTTCTCTCTCTTTCGCCAAGTCTAATCCCCGCTGCTTCGCACACGCACTATACTCGGCGGGGGGATTTGTTTGACGAATTTTTGTACCAAAAAATTCTATATTATATATACACGCGCGTAAATTAGCAAAATTCTTCTCAATGACGTGTGGGGTCCATGTCATACAAAATATTTACGAAAATATCTATAAATAATATTGGGCTCATTTTGTAGAGTACGCCATGCACATCGCGATGGTGCGAAGGGATTAAAATTTTGATTCGCCATTTAAAGAATATGAGCTTCAGCTGTTTGAAACTTAGATGCAGATTTCTAATCGATTGGCTCTCTGGTTGGCTGAAACCGAGCTGTACCATGCACGTAGGATGCATGGATCGATATACTTCCATGCTCAAGGAATAAAGGCCAGCCCACGAGTCATTATCTCTCCCGTCTCCACGATCCAACTACACGGGTGCACTCGTATTTTATACGGCTGACTTCATGCATGATGTCATCCGGTGAAGATAAGCTCTGTTTAAACGCCACGCGTTTTCAGCTTGAGAGAACCGACTCGAGGAGCCTCGACTCCACGCCTATATAAAGGTCAGACATGCCACGGCCAGAGGGGACGCACGCACAGAAGGCAGAGGGGACGCACGCAGACGGACGCGGATAGACCGCCCGCACACGCGAAAAGCTCCTTGCCAACAACATAGACAGGCACGCTCTGCGAGAGCAAGGCAAAAACACGCCTAATCTCTCGCCGCGAATTCAACCACGCACAGGCTATCGTTTTGCATCTAAATCGCTGCAACACAAAGGGCGATTGCAGGACGACGGTCACACCGATCCATCTTGAGTTAATTCGTCATAAGGCAATACCTCAAGTAAGATCAATCTAGTCCAACAAAATCTACGAAAATCCCCGCCACGGTGTTCTGATGACGATTATCGCATGCTTCACTACTGGTAAGAAGTCTAGCCAAATTTTGGTGGTTTCTTAAATCTCTCTTTATGGACGAATTATTCTATGGCATCATCGTCGCCGATCGATACGATGGTGAAATGCAATATTCAGCGATCATAAATTCCATCGTCGATGTGAGCCTTAAATCAAAGCTTCCCGATGAGACGGAATTAGCTACAAAAATTACCCGGCCACAGTAAGTCTACTCCACCGAGGGTAGTCGACTGTGGTTTTGTGTAAATTACGATGAACGTACACGGCTAAGACCAAGTACGAAGAAATCAAATCACCATGATGATATTTCCCTTCACCATGAGGCATGATTCGTCATATTTCCATCTACACCGCCCCTCAAAAGGAGGCGAAGATCATAGAAATAACAGTAATCTTGCTCCTACAAGGACGCGAAATTAAAATACTTGATAAGCATCATCCACCATGCTTCCATGATATTTTCTACACCAATATCTTGCCCAAACATCGATTAAGATGAAAGCCATCTTCACATCATATTTCTTCTTACGTCCAGTGCCGACGAGGCTAGACGAAATCATGACCAAGTGCCGACGAGGCCAGGTCACCACTTTATCTACATGTTCCAAACCTACGGGAACGGACACTCCGTTGCTGGGCACCGACGAGGCGATAACAACACACACGTCCACGTTTGATGAAATCGGGGTGTTACATGACTGGGCTCCGACGAGGCGAAAGTCATCCCCTTCATCGACATATCCTGTTGGTCACACCAACATGGCGATATTGCACGTGACCAGGTATCGGCAAAACAAAGCCACCTGCACGACATATTCATAAATATCACAATGCATATGGATGAGCAATCCAATTATCACGACGACCATCAGCGCAGCTTAATCGGAGGTATTCTGTAGGCTCCACCCTACGGATGTACTTAACCGGATGCTTACGAAAGCTCCGGGAATCAATGAACTACGCAATCTCCTGAATCAGATACTCCATGAGCGCGACGCAGAAGGCGGAATAGATATAGTTCATGGGAATATGTCATTTGTATTTGTATGATGCAATGATATGAATAAAGATGCAGCGTTCCCATATATTATGTTTATTACTGTCTTTTGTTATTTTATTTGCTTGTTTTATTAACAAGATGGCACGCCCGCAATTTGTACTCTCATGTACACATCTAGGGAAAACCCCTAGAACCCCGGGAATAGTTTCCGCTAAAAACACCATTTTCTAGCGAAACAGTCTTCTTGGCCGGCAGCAGAAGATCCTGTCAGCGGTTAGGTGACGTGGATGGCTATAGGCGGTGGTGTGGAGGCGGGTGAAATTTTACATAAATAATCTTTTGGCGCATCAAATTCAACCCCTCAAACCAATTTTTGTATAGAAAATAACCCTACGCAATAACGCCCTGTTTGTACGGCGTTACACCCTATAGCATAAAACGAGGACCTGAAGCGTTATTGACCATGCTCAACGCATTGGGCGGGGGCGTTACACATCTTAACGCCCTGGTCGGGACGTTAGGCCTGTGAACTTAACACGGGCGCATGGCCCCTTCCTGACCCCTTCTTCTTGTCCCCTCTCCTCTCTCTGTTCTTAAAGAAGAAGAGCAACGACCCCGCCGCCCCACCCCTCTTCTCCCCCAAATCCATCAACTTTTGGCAAAATCGGAGGCCCACTTGTTAGGGATTTGGTTCCCTAAGTATTTTCAAAGGTATTGCTCCACTTTTCCCCTCATTATATTGGTTGAAATTCTCACATTTCATTCTCTAGATTTTCCCGATCCCTAATCTATCTAGCTTCTTAGATATTTAGGTTGTTAGTACTAGGTTGTTAATAGTGGATTAGTGGGTTTCTAACTCTTTAGCTTGCTACTACAAATGGAATTTGAAACCCTACAAACTAGTATTAGATTTTAATATTAGATTAGTGGATTTCTAGTAATATGTTGCTATTATTAGATTGCTATTATGAGATATTTAGTGTTAGATTGCTATTAGTAATACTAGTATAGTCATTTTGTAATTTTTTTTTTGAAATTTTAGTTCATTGTAAATAAGTATTGGATAGTTCATATAATTGCAAATTTTATTTCATTGTAAATTTTCGTTGACTAGCAAAATGCCCGTGCATTGCTACGGGGCATATACATCATCGTAGAATACAATAATCTACTGAAAAAAAAATCCCATAAACATTGCTGATGAATGGTCCATAATGTATGATTTCTATGGAATAACATGATATCTATGCGCAATGCGGGTAAGCAAAAAATAATGGTTAAAATACAAAGATATCATTGTCCACTATCATGTCATATAGTTGATCTTACAAAATGTTTTTTTCAACAAACACATGATTACCATTATGGTGTTGATCTGCACAAGCACATTTACATTCTAAATATAATTATGCATATTGTTCCTATCTCGTTGTCTCTTCTGCTCTTTTGGATGTATGTGCCGAATGATATAGGTCATTGCAACTATGTTAATGTTAACAATATCTACAATGGGAAAATATCACATATGTAGCTGCATTAGATATCAATTATTAACTCATTCATTTTATTAGGAAATTAGTTGCCTTCTTGCCGGTGGAGGCTTTCTTGTCCTTGGGAGCTCATATGAGTGATTGAATATTGTAGGAACCACATTTTCCTTGTTTCCAACAAAATCTGATTGGCTAAAATAAAGGAAATAAACATAAACCAAGGAAACCACTATTAATAATAGAGATAATTGTAAGTGTAATGATGAATCTTGCCCTAAGTAACAAAGTGCGTGTTTGGTAGTTGCGAGAGTACGGATGGAAAACTCCGTGACACATGTGTATTACATAACGATCGAACTTTATTTTGTTGATAGACTTACGATAATTATTAAGTAGCACATCTTTCTTTTGTTTATCCGTCTGCGCATGTCGCTCCCACGCACGTTGCCTATTGCGTTCTTCGCATCTATAGGTTCACCTCGATTACTGGTCTTACTTATTGAGTATAAAAATACGCAATTTAGTCAAATGTTGAGTATAAGATGATGCACTTACACGTTATATTATCGTTGTTACTTGTGGTGATGGTGTTGGAATGTCTTTGAAAGGAGTACCTTGAGTGGACCGTGTTGGAGAATCCATCTGCAAGGAAAAATAGGATTTTAATAAAAATGATTCAATCATGTGGAAACTCTGTTTCGTCTTAAATAAATAAATTTCAGAATTTGATTTTACGAAGAAAATACCATAAAACAACAATGGCACTATATAAAAATAAATTTAATCCTTGGTTTATTTTTATTCTGAAATTGTTAAAACAATCCTCAAGTTGGCACATATTGTGTAGAAGCAAAAAATAATATTTTACATATTAATCTTAAACAATTTCACAATTTTGTATAGTTTTGCTCATATGCAGAATTTGAGTGTTTAAATTAATATTATAAAGTGTAAAATGATATAGAACAAATTTATATTCTTCTCAATATTAGACAAACTTCAGCTCATGAATTTGATTAGAGAAAAATAGCAGGAAGTAAGAGAAAACTAAAATAACACAGGTAATATCCTTTTCTCAAATCCCTCAGATCCCCTCTCTCCTAGTTCATCTCATTCCTCTCCCGATCCTTCTAACCTTCTCACTCTCTCAACAGCAGCTCCTCCACCAAATCCAACTCCCCTCTGTCGATCTGCTCGAGCCGGCGGAGCTCTCTCTCTCTGCTCAGGCGGCGACCACGTCAGCGTCGCGACCTCCTAGCTCCCCTTTCTCGATCTGCACGGTCCTGCCGCCGCCCTGGTCACCATTGCAGCCGCTGCTGCGATCTCTAAGCCCGCAGCTGTCGTCGAGGAGACCGGCTCGTTCGCCACCATGTCATGTTCTCCTCCGACATAGTCCTGAGCTCGCTCCACTTCCTCCTAGCCGTGGGCTTGATTCTCCACGCCCTCCCCTGCATCCGCCAAGCTCCTTCGCTCTTGTCCTCCGGTCGCTCGCATGCCTAGGTCCAGTCGCGGCCCAGCAACTGGTAACCGCCGCCAGCACCGGCCGCGCCTCTACTTCAATGGATGTGGAAGACCACGCACAGCAGAAACGACAAGGTCTCTTCACCCTCGATTGCTAATCGGTATGATTTACGCTCGCCAAACCAATTAGTTTGCATTGCAGGAAGCTAATTAGCGTGCAAAACAATAATAACTTGATCTTACCGAGACCAAATTGATGCGTCAATAGGCTGGGATTAGCGTGCTGGCGGAATTTATGCATCCATGATATATTGCCTTTTGATCCCTGTTCCTGTACTTTTATGTGAGTTATAAAGAAGTCGTTTGAGGGATGAAATTTATGTCGGATCTTGCAATTTCAGAACCATCTAAATTGTGATTAAACTACCAAAATTAACATGAGAGTGTTTTCTTACAGCTATCTCCTTGACGATGGCATGGTAGAGAACATTCGCTTCTGTCTCTTTGATTACGGCAGAGTTAATCGTCATAGTAGTATCCACAAGCTAGCAAAATCCACTTCTGTCTCTTTTATGAAACAGCGCTGTAGACGTGCAAGTTTCCAACATCGTTGAATCTAACATCCCTGTAGAAATGAAGTAGATAATTAGAATATGATAATATTTGGATTTGGTGCAGGAGAGGTATTGGAACAACCTGTTGATCCGAGGTTCCATCACCCCGATATGTTTCAACTCTGCATGGCTGTAGCTTCAATTCGGGGTATGCGGGATTTTTACCGACCAGTGAATTGGGCGTTTATTTAATGCTGATTGTTATGAATTGGGCGTGTCATAACTGTCTATTGGTGTTGATTTATTTTCGGTGATAATTCCATCCCGATGTTTGCTCGTGTACCTGTTGTCCTAATTAATGCTGAATGTTAAGACCAAACCAATGAAGGCAACTACTGCAAAGAGCAAGAAGGCGAAGGCTAAAGATTACATGGCCATGGTTTGCATGAATGAGAAGAGGCTAGAAAGAAAGTAGACCCATATTTAACACCTAGAGAAGAGCTAGCTGATACCCGTTTTTTGAATGAGGAGTAAGCTAAAGTGTTTAAGGTTGTCATTCTAAACAAGAGCACCGAGATTGTGAGTCAGAATCACGTGGATTTTGAGTACATTAAGGGCTATGATTATCAGTTTGGAAATCACATTTTCATTTGCGAGACCGAGATCATTGGTGTTAGGAAGATCATGGAATTTGAACAAGTCTACAATGCTGATGTGGTGAAACAATTTTATGCAACCGTATTCTTCTGAAAGATGGAGAAAAGACAATAAAGTGGATGTGCGGTGACGACAGGCTTAGTGCCCCCTTCATCGACTTTGTCAAAGCAATGGGCTATGAGGAGCAATATACAAGGGCGAGCAGTTCCATGCCATGGTAAGGGTGCTCCGCCAAGTAAGACATGTATTAAGTGGCACTATCCCGATGTCACACGCTCAAAATACATTGGTAAAATTTATCTAAAAAACAAACTTTGGTAAAACTGTTGGACTGAATCCAAGGTATTACTATTTGATGAAGCTCCTCAACGTCTCAATTTGTCCCAAGGCCGGCAACCTAGGCAAATATAGCGGTCATGTCATCCAGCTCTTGTGGTCAAGAACCGGCGATCTCTTTGCTATGCACCGTTCATCTATGCATTCATCAAGTATGTGAGAGCCGAGAGGTACAGTCAGCTAGCACCACTTGGGGACTTGTTTCCAGCAAATGTGCCTCATCACTCATATGCACCCAAGGCGAAGCGCATCTCAAGAGCAGTCGATGTGGGTGCATCATCTAGTGGTACGCAGGACAACCCTAGTGGGCTACGGGTATTTCCTCCACCTCGGCCATCACCTCCATCACCACCACCACGATCTTGGCCACCCTCAACATTTCCTCCACCTCGGCCACCTCCTCCATCACCATTTCCACGACCACGATCTTTGTCACCCTCCACATTTCCTCCACCTCGGCCACCACTCACACCGCCATCATGAACATGACCTTCTCCGTGGCTGCTAAGATTTCCGCGGCCACTACGACCACCACCTCTACCACGACCACCATTGCCACGACCACGACCCTGGCCACCCTCAGCATTTTCACCGCCCACAACATCATCTTCAACATTAATTTCTCTTTGGCCGCTAAGATCTCTGCGACCACTACGGCCACCACCTCTACCACGGCCACATGCCTGGCCACCTTAAAAATTTCCACCATCTTCAATATTTTCTTCTCCGTGGCCACTTCGGTCACCACCTCCACGACGACCACCATTGCCATCAACATTATTTTCCTCTCCGTTACCGCCAACTCCACCTCTCCCACCATTCGCATCAACATTTGTTCTTCGGCCACGTCCCCATGCATTTGTATCGCCACATTCTTTGCTTGTACTCTTTTCCCTTTTGTACCAACAGTAGTACTACCCTCACCAACATCAGTCGGTGGGTTCTCGCATTCACGAGGCTCGCAGAAATGTTGGTTGCCCCATGTAGGAAAAATACCACCACCCCAATCATCCATGTCATTCTTGAAATATTTTGTTTGGCGTCTTCCAACTTCTGTGACCTTCATAGAAGAATTAGGGTATAGAGAGAGCCCGTCATAATCTAGCCAAACAGATTGGACCAGGAAGGGCTCGAACCTCCCTGCCCATGTGGCCTTCACAGCTTCGATGGTATAATATCTCATCCTTATATTACTTGAAGACTCGTAACCGACATGTCTCTTCCAACCAGCCGCGATCAAGTGTGCGCATGGGAGATGATATATGGTTGGTCTACAACAAGAACACTCGCCAGTTTCCAGATTAACCTTGAAGGCCCCGCCTCCATACTGGACACCACTCTGTGTGATCCCACCCGGCTCGATGACTTAATAAATCAAATTTGTGTTGTGAATTCTTCTACCTTCACCGTGTCCTCCTTGTATTGCTGGTACATCATCCAACGGCCGATCTTTTTGGGGTACTTGTACACCTTCTTTGCCTTGTTTTCCCCGAACATTCGCTTCTCCGTTTTCTCACTATATTTCAGAAAGTATTCATTCATTTTCGAAAACGTATATTCCACTATTGCTAAGACGGGCAATGAACGCACACCCTTAATCATATTGTTGTAACATTCGGCCATGTTGCTTGTCATGTCACCGTACCTTATTCCGAGGTGGTCATATGCTCGCGACCATTTTGTCCTGTCTAGCATGTTCCTTGTCAAGAATGTTTTGCCCCCGGTTCGGCGTATGTGAATATTTGGTTAAATATTTTCGATAATGATGAGCGGTGAAGGCGAGGCAACAATCTTGGAGCAAATCAGCTAGCTCCTTGCTTTTACATGCCTTGTAGAAGTTATCAAAAAATTCCTCAGGCACCACTGATGGTGAACATGGGGGTATCCAGAGATTTCAACTTCCACGACATTGAGTATCCCTTGGTGTCGGTCCGAGATGATGCAAATCTCTATGTCATGTCCAATGAGCCTAGTCCTCACAAGACCAAGGAACCACTCCTAGTTATCATTGTTCTCCGCGACACAAGTGCGAATGCCAACGGTAGCAACTGGTCGCCACCGTCACGCCCTACCGCTGCCATGATTGTGCCCTTGTAACTGCCGGCCAGAAATGTCCCATCCACGGACAAAACATGTCTAAGGTTCTTGAAAGCCTTTATGCAAGGACCAAACGTCCAGAATGCACGTCCAAATATCCGTACAGTTTTACCTTTCTGCATCATTGTTTCCGAGACAAAGGGCTCAACCACAAAGATCTTATCCAGGTTTTTTTGCGGCCATCCCTCCCAACAACATGGCTATGCGGTCGTACGACTCTTCCCAGTCTCCATACAACATCCTGAATGCGGCTTGCTTGGCCTTCCATGCCTTACCGTACTTCACCATGTAGCCATATATGTTCAACACATACTTGATAACTTCTTTAATTGGACATGTTGGTAGGATCTTCACCATCAAGTTTATTTTCTGCCCGATGAACTCAGAGCTCAATTGGCGGTGATCATTCTTAGAGTTGGCCTGGTCGATATCCTTCGGGGCACAACGTTGCGTGAGGCAACATTCTATAAGCTTCCACCGTGGTATTTACGTAGGTCTACCCTTCTTGATAGGCCTTGCACGGATAGTCCATGGAAAATGATCTTGTTCACATATCACTTGGTAACGGAGCTTCTCGTCCGAATACTTAACACTGAATTCTCGATGATGCTTCAATGAGTAGTCTTTTACCCATTGTTTTAGTTCTTCCATGCATCAAAAGATGGTTTCTTTACTGACCCCATGATTATGTAGCTCGGTTTCTTTCTTCGAATAAGACCTTAGCCCAAGATTCTTAGTGGAACCACCATCAACAATAGCCTTACTCGCAAGGCTTAGATCACGAAACAATGATGTCCGGTGATCCCGGCCAAATGCATACATAAAGGCTTTTGCTTCCTTAGCCGTCAAACCATCCTCGTCAAGTTCCTCTTCCGAGTCCATTGTATGTACTCGGGAGTATGGGATGTCACGGTCCATGTACTCTTCAAAACAATTCGTGTCCACATATCCAACATTATGGTTACAAAAGGAATGTTCTGTTGGATCGCCCTCGGTCTCTTCGAGCACGACCTTGCCACGGCCCTCGGGCTCATGACCGCCACCCGGGGCTCATCTTCCTCCGCATGCCTGTCGGGATCATCATGGCCACCATCATCGTCATCGTAGTCATCACAATAATCATTATTGCAATAGGGGCTCAAGGGTTGTGTCAAAGGAGGTTGGCGCATCATTATGTCATGCACTTCAGCCTCCGGGTCGACACGTGCCTCACCCCGTTCAACCGGGCCACTCCCTTCACTAGGACATGCTTCAAGATTCAAATCAATGTGCACTCGAGCACCAACCTTCTTTCTGGCAAACAACTCAAACGATTTGTCTTGTGAGTCCAATACAACCGCCTTGTAAGCTTCCCAATGACTCTCCGAGTCAACGGGTAACATGTTCCACCGAATGTAATGATTGTGGGAAATATTATACCTCTCTTGCAAGTCAACTACATCATTTTTGTCCTTCCAATTCAACTCACTTTGGACCTTCTCCACAACATCACGAAATGTTGGACTAGAGTCAAAGAACATGACAATCTCGTCCGGGTCTCGATAATCAATGTCTCCTTTCGAAAACCCGACAAAGTCCACATGATGAACATTCACGATTCTCGACAACATCTAGAAAAGCAAAACCACAACAATGATTATACTGCTGTAATAGCTAACAAGTAGGTCCTAACATAACAATTCCTACGTGGTCATATGAGAGATAGGCCCTACCAAAAATATCTAGGGTTTGCCATCAAATTGGTAGGTCCAGATCATCGTAACAACCACATATACTCCATACATCAACAAAAAACTAACCAATTTAGGAATTATGGTGACAAGAACCAATTTATCGGGTTTCTAAAATATGGGAGCAAATTGACTAAATAGAAACATTTTGCTTGGACAAAACGAAGAGAAATATGGGAGATTACCTTGGAGAAGCGAGAGAAGCGGAATTCCACAGAGAAATCACAAAGATTTGGAGGGATTGGAGGGCTGAGTGAGAGAGAGGGTCGAGCTAGAGCTAAGAGTGAGAAGTGGAGAGTGGAGTGGAGTGAAATGTGGCTATCCCGGCCTCACTTACCTCTTCGCATAACGCCCCCGACCAGGGTGTTAAGATGTGTAAAACCCCTGCCGAGGGCATTGAGGTGCATAACGCTTTCGTATGGGGCGTTATGCCATCTGCCACGTGGAAGTGTTCGTCCACGGTCGCACGATCAATAACGGCTCAAATCCTCGCGTTATGCTATAGGGTAATAACGTATTATAGGCGGGTGTTATGGAATAGGGTTATTTTTTGAGTCGGGTTACAGTGTGAATTTGTTACGGCAAAAGGTTATTTATGTAAAATTTCACTGGACGCGGATCTGGCCTGATCTGGGTCGGGTGGCCTCGCATGCTCTTGGAGTCTCCTAGCGGCTGCATGTGGCTGGGAGCTCAGCTCCCGGATAAGGCGTGGCTGGGAGGGGGTTGACTCTTTTGCTATACCAATATCTTCGTTATGGGTCTTTTTTTTTTTGTTTGTACAAGCTTCGTTATGGGTCTGATAGCTGCCATTGCCAAATTGTAGATTATAGTAGTCGTGCCACTCCTCCACGTACAAAGACGTGCAATTAGCTCGGCGTTGAGGCAGAAGACTAGCTCGCTCGTCTTGAAATTAACTTTGCACTTCCTCAATTATCCATCCATCGGCCATGTCACTGTGAGCAATATCCATTCCATAACTCAGCCGAAGAAAAATCTGCCGAGCGATTGCTTCGCCGATTCATTGACCGAGGGTCGTAGCTGTGGTAATCATGCGTTAACTTGTACTAGTAGCTTAAGTACTCAGTTATTCAGTTTCCCGATCTAGTTCCCTTCATATTGATGCATGTTTCTTCACAAGAACAGGGCGCCGCAGACTGGTTCTCTGGAGGACGCACCAAAAGCAAGGGAGGAAGGAGGCTAGCTCGCTCGTCTTGGCATTGACTTTGCGCATCCTCACATATCCATCCATCGATCGACCAAGCCATTTTGCGCAAGATCGATTTGATAACTCGCCAAACAGAATAACCCGCCACACGATTGCTTCGCCGATCCATTGACCGATCATCATAGCTGAGGTATTCTTGTGTTAATTTGTAGCTTAATTACTATAAGCTCTGTTTCTTCTCGATCTAGTTTTCTTCAGATGGAATGGAAGGCACTCTTGTTGTTTCCAATTCATCTTTGTTTCCGTTCTGAGTCTCCTTGCTAGCTAATTTCCTTGTCGTCTGACGTAAGTATTTTAAACGGAAGACACCCATAATGTTGCATTATCATGCGTGCACGTTATGATTTCGTCTTAGTTTCCTCTCTGATTCTCCTTGCTAGCTAATAACCTGTTGAAGAAGCTTACATGTCCAAGGCTGAAAAATATGGTCAAAGCCTTTGTGATCATACCAAGATGTCGTAATTAAATCTCATGGTCACATCCTCAACTCTGTAAATAGGCAGGTTAGAGAATCCAAGAACACGCCTGCTTAGTTTTTCCTCTTTTATGTTCAACCACACGTGCAGAAAATATGTTTCCACCCACTACAAACGGTGGGAGTTGGGTTTTTTCCCTGAGTCTCTGCATCAATATGATGCACATGGCATTATTTTCCTTTAAAAAAGAGTATAACATTACATCGCATAAATTTATTACAATCACATATCACTCGGAGTGAAAGTGAAAATCAGCGACACAAAAATGGTAGACCTATCCATCTATCCGCTTAAGATGACGTCACCCAAACTGACTGAAGATAGTCCGAACTACCGTCATCATTCGAGAACATCCTGAATTCATATGAGCCTGTTGATGTACGATGTACAAGCAAAAGGAGGGACCATTGATGGGCCCATTACATAGCCATATTGACCACCTGCAATAAATGAGGAATTTGAACTTTGTTAAAAACAATATCATTACGGCAATTCCATATTGCCCAACGAAACGCCGACACGCCTATACGTATACGTTCCTTCACTTCCTTATCCACTCCATTCAACCAGCTCCAAAACAAATGTGTAACACTATTTGGCGGTGCAATATTGTAAGTAAAGTGGATTAGTCTCCAAATATTTTTTACAAATGTACATGATGTGAACAGGTGATCCACAGGCTCATCTGTGTCGCAAAAAACACATTTTTTTTACATCCCATCCATTTTTTTTAGAAATGGAGGTCTGCCCCCAGCCTCTGCATCAAAATGATGCACACAGCCGGTTTTTTAATTAAAAGATAGAACATAAAACATCATGTCTTACAAGTGGATACACCAAACAGCTAGACCTGAATCCACCAAACAAAGCTCACTACCAGTAATGATGAAGGGGATGAACAATGCAGAGCCGATACTCTGAGAACCCACCAACGCGCCTCATCCAAAAGCCGAAGGCCTCTCCATGCCGCCCGATAGCGGAATAGGGGCCTAATCAGTCCAGCACACCGCAGCGCGTACCGATATACACGTTCGGAAAGTAGCTGCCGCCATCTTCCGCTCACCCGTCTTCAGGACAACGATCAAAGCATCCACCATGTCAGACCTGCCGTCGATACCACCATGGCACCAGACAACACCACCTCCCTGCGCGCGTCCGCCGTCCCGCATACAACACCGAGAGCCCACAGCACCAAGCTGTCAAGAACCGCCGTCGTGAATGCGGTAGAAGAAACATCGCTTCCTCTCTAGGACCCTCCATCTACAACTCCAAAACGATGCCCTCAAGAGGGAGAGTGACGCCGGTGGCGTCACCATCATCCAATCCGGGAATCCCAGATTTAGGGTTTCCCCCGGAGCGGGCCAAAGTAAGGTAGCTTGTCGACATTGCCGTTGCCGCGTAGACCATCTAAGAACATGCATCCACCACCATACTCATCCTCTGATCCCTTCGACCGGCGCACTCCTCCCTCCAAGAATGATGCCCCCAAGGAGGTAACGACGTAGAAGCGCCGCCATCATCCGATCGAGGATCTAGGGTTTCCCCCAGGGTTGACGTGAAGAACCGCAGGGCTTCCTCGATGATGCCTTCAGGAAGGGGATGACACTCAAGATGTCGCCATCACCGGCTCCGAGCAAGATCGGAGACGAGATTTTCACCCGGAAACCGTCACCCTCCAGCCACGTCGAAGGCGCCAGATCGACCACCATTGAAATCCGCCAAGCACGAGCATCGGCGCGACGGAAGACGTCGAAAGCGACCCACGGAGTGACGCCATCGGTAGGCTTAGGTCCTCGCCACCACCACACCTCCACATCGTTGACCACCGGAGACCACCGCCGTAGGGGGCGCGCTGGCCCGATGCTCGTCGGAGTCGGACGCGAAGGCCACCCACGCATGTGCACCGCCATGGATGGCGCCGGCGACCCCGCCGCAGCAAGTCCGCGCCGGATGACGCCCACCACCAGGGCTCGGAACCCACGCGGATGCGGTGTCCGCCGCCGCAGCAGAGTGGCCGAACATGGAGGTTCCAGCGCAGCTCCCCGAACCCGATGACACGGCGGTTGCGCGGGGATCCGTCGCGTCCTCGGCCGTAGCAGCCCGCCTCCACAGCCCCCAGATGCGGCGCCTGAAGTCTACCCGGCGGCCGGCGACCTAGCCGCCCACGGCGCCGCGCGCGCCCATGGTCCAGCGCGGAGGGCGCCTCGCTGCCGCCATCACGGGAGACGCGGGAGAGATCCTAGCGACCCTCAGGCGGCGACGAGGAGAAGGAAGGGCGCAGCCTGGGCTGGGGCGGGGCGGCGGCGGCGCCCCCCGAGCCGCCGCACGGGCGACGCGAGGGTTAGGTTAGACGCCTGTCCCCATGGGTCGTAGATATATATACAGCACATCATACATTGCCTCTTAGCTAGGTTATCTTTAGTGAGAAGCACACGTCTGTTCATGAACCATAATCTTGATGTTTAAAGGTATTTTTAACTTCCACAAGTATTTACATCATTAATTTGGGGAAGCTGGGTAAAATCAAATTAATTTGGGGGTTAATAAGTAGCCTCGATCGGAGCTGATGCCAAGAGGTCTTCACATCAGGTGTGGTCAATATGGCGGATAAGGGATGTCCTTTGATGCCAAATTTGGGCATGGATATATTGAAATATTACTTGAAATACATTTGAACTTTAGCAAGTTTGACTTTGGACAAACCTAATATGCGGAGTAAAAAAGAAACGGAGGGAGTAGTTTGGTAATTCCATTGCTACCTGATACATGGAATCGTCATAATTGTTGCTGTCATGATTGCTCATTTCATTGTCATGATTGACCATTTCATTTGTATGGTGTACCCATTATTGCAGTGATTGGAAATGGACCATGAAGTCAGTACAAGCCACGGTGTCCTGGAGAGGATGTTGCTTGATGAAAACGCAGAGCCCACCAGTCTGCCGTTATCACTTCTGCAATACATAACAAATCGTTTCTCTATCGATCACCAAATTGGCATCGGCGGGTGTGCAGTTGTTTATAAGGTAGCACCCAACTCTTATCAGATTCTCCAGTCATAATCACATCCGATCTATAAAACCTAAACAACTTAAAACATTCTAATGCTTGGTTCCACTGTAGGGGGTGGTCGGGAAAGGTACCGTGGCCGTCAAGAAGCTCTTTAACACGTTTGATATTCACGAGAATAAATTCCACGAAGAGGTTAAATGTCTAATAAAGGCCAAGCACAAAAATATTGTACGTTTTTTGGGGTATTGTGCTGACACACAAGGAAAAATGGAAAAGTACGAGGAGATGCTTGTCATGGCAGATCAACGGAACTGGTTGCTCTGTTTCGAGTATGTACACAATGAGAGTCTCGATAAGCACATTACCGGTAGGACCAAAACGTCTATTCCTATCTTTATTTAATTTTTTAAAGGTTTATCTAAATGCACAGCTTTTCATATATTTATGTCACATTATCACCATCAAACAAAATTAAGCAAGAAAATATGATTCTCAGCCGCTTTGTGTGCAGATGCATCTTGTGGACTTGAATGGAAGGAGCGCTATCGAATAATCAATGGGATATGTGAGGGTTTGAGTTTTCTCCATGAGAAGCGAATTCTTCACTTAGACCTGAAGCCTGCTAATATATTACTGGATGGTCGCATGCTAACAAAAATTTGTGATTTCGGCCTCTCAAGATGCCTCGGTGAAGAGCAGACCCGTGAAATCACTAAAAGCCGATGTGGAACACTGTAAGCAACCTCTTGAAAGCTATTATTTCTGTTAGACATGACTTATTTTACATTTATTAGCACATTCACTGACCAAACTTTAAAAATATTCTCATAGGGGATATATGGATCCAGAGTATCTAAAATCGGGACAAATCACATTCGCATCAGACATATATAGTCTTGGTGTTATTATTATGGAGATACTGACAGGAGTGAAGGGGTATCTCAAAGCTGAGAACGTAAGAATAATTTAAGCGATTGCTCCAAGTTAAAGAGTAGCTTCTCGAAACAATTCTGCTACATTGTAACTTAGCAAAACATCTTCCCTTCTTCTTTTCTTTATATTTTTCTTATGTACTCATTTTATGAAACGATCTATTGGTGAGGTGGTTGAGTTGCAAGCCACGGCTGTACACACCAAAATTCAGATCTAGATGCTCACGGCTACATAAACATGTGTGCGCTTTAGCAAAAAAAAACAACTTATTTATAGTTTGGAAGTATGTCCTTTGTAGTCCCACATTCTAATATATATACCATATAAACAAATTGACCATTATGCATCGATCGTATTATGCAAACTTCAATTGTGATTTTAAGATACCCATATGCGAATTTCATGAAATAAAATTGTAGTGTACCTTATTTTTTCTATGTATCTTTTTTTTCTACTATAGACATGAGCAATATACACATATTAAGATTAAGTATGTGGACTAAAATTAGGTGCCCTCCACTTAAAATAATCAGTAGGTTCCATATTTTCTTATGTTTTCTAGCGTTTTTATCTAATTAGTTTAACGTGATTGTCAGATAGATTTTCAAATTTTATTTTTATGAATGCTAACTCATGGTTTCTATCTTATAGGTAGTTGAAAGTTGGATGAACCGACTGCGGGCATCAGAGAGGGACATGCGATTGGTACAAGTGAGAGTTTGCACTGAGATAGGGATAGAGTGCATGGACTTGGACCCAAACAAAAGACCAGTTGCACGGGATATAATCGTTAGGCTTAATAAAATGGCAAGTGATGCTGACTATCCAAACGAAGAAACTCGTATCAGCAGCTCACGAGTTAAGCTGCCAGTAAGTTTACCCAGGGAACAATCTGGAGAAAGAATCGAAAAGCTTGAACCTGAGAGCCTCCAAAAGGCGGATGTCGCGGAACACTCTAAAATATCATATGATTTTGAAGAACGTGTTGGAAAGCTTCATTTCCAGCAAGGCCAACAGAAATTAGCCCAGGGATCTTTATCAGGTATGCAAGATACGAAGAAAAAGGTCAACCGTCGTGGGGCAAGTTTCTCTAGATCTATCTCTACTTTGTTCAACAAGTTGAGAAATCTTGACATCTTTCAAAGGAAAGAACACATGACTGCTGATAGAAACAACAGTCATACATTAGAAGTGCCAGATAATGTAAAGACCTTCAAAATGGAGGAGCTTCAGTCAATAATAAAGGATGTCAATTTAATTGGAAAAGGTGACTTCACTGAAGTTTACAAGGGTGTATTAGATGGTGCACTAGTTGTGGTAAAGAAACCGATTTCTGGTGACAAGAGAGATAATTGGGTGTTTGCAAGGGAGCTCTGCATCCTGTCTCGACTCATCCACAAGAACCTCGTTAGGTTCATAGGTTGTTGCCTGGAAATGGATGGCCCCATGCTAGTGCACGAGTTCATCTACAGAGGAAGCCTTGATGATAATCTTCACAGAGTTGACAAGGAGACTCTCAACTTAGATGTATGTCTTACTATTGTTGCAGAATCAGCACAGGGTCTAGCTTATTTGCACTCCCAATTTCTCCTGCATGGTAATGTTAAACCGACAAATATACTCTTGTGCGAGAACTTTATGCCAAAGATCTCAGGCTTTTTCTTATCGAGATTTGTTCAGAGAAATGATGAATACACTACACACATGTTCGCTAGCTTGATTTATACAGATCCAGTATACATTCAAACATACCAACTGACCCAAGAAAGTGATGTTTACAGTTTTGGAGTTGTGATCTTGGAGGTCATTAGCAGGAAGAAGGCCTCCACTAATCCTTATGAAAAAAGCTTAGTGAGAAGTTTCCTTGAAGTTCATGAGAAAGGGAAGAAAGCAACTGAACTATTTGACAAGGAAATTGCAGTGACAGCAGGAGATTTGGAGATTCTCGACTCTCTCGTAGAGATTGCTGTGGAATGTCTTAAATTTGATGTGGATCGAAGACCCAAGATGACAGACATTGCAGAGCGCCTTCTCACACTACAAGTATATCGCAGATCGCAAGTTGTTCCGCAGTAATAATTCGATGATCTATCACCCTCCATGTCTAAGCAGAACCATATCATGCATAACTCAGTACCTTTTTGTTCGACTTCTTAGTGCCCTCTGCTTGACAAATTCTACTCCAAACTCTTCAAAAAAAGCTCAAGAAAATTATGAACGAACGAATAAATAGCATTGCGTAGGTGAGAGGAATATGCTCAACTGAAGCTCGAGTGAGAGAGTACAATTACATCCGAGGGCGAGTGAAGCACCCGTATAGAAGGATGAGGCAAGCCAGCCTGCCACCAAACCGATAAGAGCTGCACGTGGAAATCCACTGCTTTCGGCGGCAAAACAGTGCACAGATTGGTATATATTGCATGGGTAGGGGTGGAGCCAGGATTTTACCATAGGAAAGGGCGAAGCGATCATGATTGCATTTCAAATGTAGTATATCCTGATATCAAATACAGAATAAACAAGCAAATCTATATATGTTTGGCATCAACATTATATGGATATAAGTTATTTGACATATTAACATTGACAACGAAGATTCCCGCGGCAAAACGCTGAGAACTGTATAATCTGGTTGCAAAGAACTCAATCTGAATGTTTAGCAATATAACCGATTCAAGATTTAAACAATTGGCATAAAAAGCAATCTATTATATTCTAATTTTCTCTATTTATGACTAATGGCTTACAGCTAAACTAGAAAAAAGGGGGAGCTAGATCATTGGCACATAAATATGGTTTATGGTGTTTTGTTTGGTTTACCTTGGTAAAATAGCAGTAGGTAGTTTGACGGGCTGGAGGTGCGGACATGCAGCTTTTGCTGGCAACGACGATCGGCGGGTGCGCGGAATTGGCCGATACTCCACTACCGGCTGCCCATCCTGTGAAGAGACTTCCAGGGCGCGAGAGGGGCCTGCGAGCGGCAGCACAGGCACCGCCGCACCCTACCACATCACCAACCAGGAAATAAAACGATGGTATCATGTCGTCCACCCACCTCATAATCAGTTCCGTAGTAATCGGCTGGTCATAGTGGGAAGTAACATAGTACTAACATCATATACTCCAATGCAAAAAAAAATATGTGGCAATGAGCTAATGAGGAGAGGCAAATCATATACTACAATGCATCATGTCAACTTTAAACAAAACATGCTGCGGCAAAATAACTTCCCTCTCATCTCCGTTAACCAATAAAACTCTATATACTAAATGTTCAGCAGTAGAGTTAGCAGTAATAAAATGATGAGCCTTCATGGCAGCAAGATTAAGTCTATAAGGAGCTATCAATTCATCATGGAAAGCAATAGAAAAGCCTAGACCAGTTGCTATATGTGTAGCAATAATGCCCCCATAAATGGGTCCCTTAGCAGCTAGGCGGCGAGCATTGAGAGAACCAATGTTATATTTGTCGCTACGGTTAAGTGCAGCAGCAAAAAAGCAAGATGATAGTTTGAAATGTTGCTAGTGTTCTCCTACCAAGGATACTAGAAGCAAGATAGTACGTAAAATATCTGATAGCAGGGAGTTGGATGTTCATTATCTTCCCGCGCTGAGCTGAGCGGTAATCATCATTGGTAACTCCTCGATAGAGCTCCATAAGATCAGCGGGTCTCTCCTAAATCTTGCACGCTGTCCCAGAGGCGTTGATACCTATTATGCTGCAAAAAAAAAGAATTACCATATATCTTAAAAGTAACAGTTGGGTTATATGGTGAGTTATGAAATCTAAAACTCTCAACAAAAGTCTTTGTAAGAATAGCATATTGAGAACTTTCATCATACATGTGGTTGGTTAAACCAACACTTTCAATCAGCATCAAGAGGTCATCAACTATACCTGCACCTCTAAAAAATGTATAGCAAGGGAAACTAGATGGATTAGTAATCCCATCGTCTCCCACATCATCGATGCTTGGTGCAATAAGGTCCTCACTATAGGATGGCCTCAAATATTTCTCGAAATTTGTTCTAGGTGCATCACTCCTAAATATTTCTCGAAAGTTGTGGCTATCCATTTCTTAAATTTTCAACAATCATCACAAAAATTGATTTCAAGCAACTATAAGGTGGAAACTACTATAGAGACTTGTAGGAGAGCTAAACATGCATCAAAACTATGTTATTTCAACCTAAATCAAGCATGCTAACTCACATAAACTATCACCTACAGTGCCAAAATACTCAAGAAATACACCACCAAATAAAATTCTACTTAGATAATCGGAGGAGTCACATACCGAAAAGAAAATGCACCAAATTTCAGCAACAATGGTGGGCTGAGCAAAGAGATCGTAAAATCTCGAGGAAGAACAACAAGAACTCGGATTCTAGGAAATGTTTTGAGTTTGGCGTGAGAGAAGAGAATCTTTGGCGGGGGAGAGATTTAGTGGAGGGCCAGGGGGCCCACACCATGTGCTGGCGCCACCAGAGGCTGGCCGCGCCACCCTGTGGTGTGCCTGACGGGTGGGTCCCCATGGGGTGCCCCAGGTGGCTCTCTGCCACATTTTTTATGTAAGTTTTTTTAATAATTTTTTTGGACTTTTTCAAGAAACTTTATTTTCGAGGTATTTTTAGAAATTAGTAATTAATTAAAAATCAGAAAAACTAATGTGGAAAGGTGGAAAACAAACCAAAACCATAACTACATAGGTTCTATGACACTCCAATAGGCAAATAACGAAGGAAAACAAAGGTGGAAGTGGTCAAAACAAAATTATGGGTGCTGAAAACATGCATAACCACAATATTCAAAATGAAAAAATGACTATGGATGATGGAAAACATAATTTTACTAAAGTAGCAAGGTGATAACAGAAGTAACCGTGGTGAAAACATAATGGGGGAAGGTGAAAACATAGTGAAAACATTGTCTTCTTCATTCAAAATCACTTTGTTAACAAGGTTGATCAAGTCTTGTTACCAAAATAATTTTTATATGAAGCAAAACTTTGCTTAACACTAAATAATTATGTTACCTCAATCTTGATAGACATAGTTCCAATCATAATAATTTCATATTCTTTTGGTGGTACTGGAATGGGACAGTAAAATTCTCCAATCTTGATGGTCTCAGTATTTTCAATTGAATTTAGACCATATCTTCTATCAATCTTCTTGGGAAAATAAACAATATGCTCTTTATCATTAACATTAAAAGTTACTTTTCCTTGATTGCAATCAATAACAGCCCCTGCAGTGTTAAGAAAAGGTATCCCAAGAATAATGGACATATTATCATCTTCAAGTATTTCGAACACAACAAAGTCAATTAATATCAAACAACTAGTAGTCACTTGAACAGGAACATTCTCACATATACCAACAGGAATAGCAGTAGATTTATTAGCCATTTGTAAAGATATATCACTAGGTATCAATTTTTCTAGAGAGAGTATCTTATAAAGAGATAAATGCATAACACTAACTCCAGCTCCCAAGACACATAGAGCAGTTCTAACATAATTATTTTTAATGGAACAAGGGATATTAGGAATACCAGGGTCTCCAAGCTTCTTTGGAACCTTACCATTAAAAGAGTAATTAGCAAGCATAGTGGAAATTTATTCATTAGGAATCTTCCTTTTGTTAGATACAATATCTTTCATATATTTTGAATAAGGAGGCAATTTAATAGCATCAGTCAAAGGAATTTGCAAAAACAAAAGTTTCATCCACTCACAGAATTTATCATAATGTTCTTCTTCCTTTGATTTATGTTTCTTATTAGGAAAAGGCATTGCTTTTTGTACCCAACGTTCTCTTTCATTACCATGTTTATTAGCAATGAAATCCTCCTTAGTATACTTCACAGTTTTAGTTTACTTTTCAGGTTCAGCTACAGTTTCTTCTTTATCAGAAGCATCACTTTTATCATTACCACTTTCAGTTTCAGCATCAGAAATAGATATACTATTAGGATCTTTCGCAGGTTCAGGAGATTCGACAACAGTTTTATGGCTCTTCTTCTTTTTCTTAGAAGGAGAACTATTGTTTTTAGGTTGCTGAGAATGTTGTTCAATTCTTTTAGGATGTCCTTAAGGATACAAGGGGTCCTGAGTAGAAATACCACTTATAGTAATTATTTCACAAACATGTTTTTCTCTAGAAGCATTAGCTAGCGAATCTTTTTGCACATTAGTGAGTTGATCAATTTGAGTTTGAACCGTATGAAAATGTTTAACAAGCATTTTAACATCATTAGAGGTTCTCTCGATAATACCATGCAAATAATTATCAATAGCTCTAGAGTTTTCTATTAGATGATTCTGCATTCTCATATTAAAATTATCTTGCCTAACAACATAATTATCAAATTGATCTCATCATTGATCAGATGGTTTAGAATAAGGAATATCTCTATTATCAAAGTATTGGAGAGAGTGTACCTCAACAGTTGATGGACGAGGAATTGGTTTACATAATTCTTCTATAGCAGGTAAATTCCTCACATCTTAAGATTTAATTGTAGAGACCCCAACCAGATGGTCCAGAACCCCTCATATGCATACATTCACGATCCCAGGAATTCAGTCGTGAACAACATACAAAGTGGTACACAGATACATTTTCCATTACACGAATAAAATAGTCTTACAAGCCAATGGTCACATGACTAAGTCTTTACTAACTGTCACGCAGGACAGGCAAAGTCTCACCTCACACATAGCGGAAAAGAAAACACACGTAGATAGCCCGAGTCATGCAGTCACCGACAGGCTGCTGACCGGGAGCCGGGTTCGCATATTCGTCAGAGTAGTACCCTTCCTCGTATTCCTCCTCCAAAGGCGTCTCCTCAAAGTCTGGCCAAGTAAATAGCCAGGGGCGAAACCAATGTGAGTACTTTTGAATGTACTCATCAAGTCATCCTTCATACACTTACAAAATGCATCATGCTTATATGGTGGATAGGTAGGCTATAAATAGGGCTCACTATCCATGGTGTACATCTAAGATGACATCATAGTTGCATCATTTTATCTGTATCTTCGTTGAAGAAGATACTTCAGAAGAAAATAATATAAGTTTTTCTTTCCCTCGTAGATATCGCATGTACAAGAGGTTTTATAAAACTTTTTTTATAAAAGAAAGTTTTCTTTGCAAAACTTCTTGGAACAACATGTCCAGATCCTTCATAGGTACCTCTCAGGTACAAGTCTTTGTTCAAAAACACATTTTTGAAAACTTGACACAATACTAGCTACATGGCCTTTCAACTGCCCATATCCGAGGGCTCGGCTATTCTGAATAGTTTTACTCTGCAGAGGTGTACACATTCCACTAGATCCAAACGTCTGCCATGAACCACCCATGGATCGACACAGCGATATGCAAGCATCAGAAGAATGATCCTAAATGTCCACTCTGACAAAGCTAGTATATGCTCATTCCTTCAGTTGGGGTGTTCTCCCCGGCACCAGGTCCCACCCTGCCTTGACAGGAGACCCAACTGTCGCTTCCGGGGGGGTAACTTAATCCCTCACTTTGTATTTTCCGTTACTCCCTCCTGGCGACACTTCGGTTCAGAGAATCATCCTCTCTATAGCATCTTGGAATGAAACACACACTAACAATGTCAAGTTTCTAGATATGCCCCGTACCCATTTTGGGGTAGAGTGGCAGTGCTTCTTGGTTGTCCAGCGAAGACTAGGTTATGTGTCTTTTGTAAAACATTTGGAAAACAACTCTTTAGCTCCCCCGGTGAACAAGGTCCCGCCTCTTCACCGTGGACTTTTCATAACTCCTTTTGTTTGAAAAACCAAATTTTAAAAGTGTCCACTTAGGGACTCAAGATTATTATCTTTAGGCGGTAATTATATACCTTATGGTGGCTAAGGTCTTGGTAACACCAAGTTGACTAATGGCAAAGTGATAGTATATAACTATATAATATTAGTAGTAATATTCACTCAATAAAATAGTTTTTGGTAATCAAGTTTTTGAAAACTTCAGAAGTGATACATGCATGATAGATAATGATAAGTAGGAATAACGGCAAGCTTTAAGGATGGCTTGCCTTGGAGTAAACGAGGGTCTTGTTCGTGATCACAGCAGGAGTGGTAGTAGTAGCCTCCTACTCCGACTACCTCTTCTTCGGTTTCTATCGTCATAAAATAAAAATAAGGACACTCAATCAGAACCAACTAAGCAAGAAATGACACTATCTACACCATAAAGCAAGCAATGCACACACAAAAATAACACACAAGTTCACCAAAGAATACTACTCTCAAGCATAAGACCAAAACAATAATATTTATTATTATTACTACAACTACTATGGTTGAGATAGGTCATTTCTCAAAAAAATGAGATGGAACCAGTGGGTGTTCCACTAAGTTTTCCATGTCATTTAAGAGGCACTAAGCCTATGGTCCAACTTGTGGAAAACAAAATATTTCCCTAGCAAAAATACTATTAGCTATTCTAGTGAAAACAACACTATGGACAATAAATAATTAAACCTACACATGCATCTCCAAAGAATAATATGCATCCTAACAGAAGTGAAAACAAGTACTAATCAGTACCAAAATGGTACTGGAATCACCTAAAAATACTCCTAACAACTTGTATAAAAATCTAGCTAAGCATTTGCATCACAAGATTTAATAAAATAAAAACTAGAGAAAATTCCTATGCTCATACTAGTTTCCAAACAAATCCTAAACATGCATAAACTTTCTAACATGCTATATCTGTGAGAAAACAACATTATAACACTAAGTACAACATCTAAACATGCTAGAAAATAAAATAACACTAGCAAGCAATTATTCTAAACTCAAAGCTACACATTTTATTTCTAATAGAAAAGTGCAAAATATTAGATCTGTTGCCAAAATAAATCTAGAGCTCTAAAAATTACACCAAGCTAGGATATCATAGATCTATCCATTATCTAACAAATCCAGTTGGATTCACATAAAAAAGTGTTTTCCAACAAATCCTAAAAATCCTAGAATATGCTACTGGACTTTAACCAAAGTGGATCGCATTTCCAAATGGTAGCTCACCTAGATGTGAGGTTAAGTCCTACTGGTAGATCTAGTCAAGGGATACTAAAATAATTTTAGTTTGCACATTTTGAACATACCAAACAAAAGTGATTGCATTTTTTCCTTAACAGACAGTGTGTAGTTCATCATTTTTCATTTGTTCATACGTGGTTCAAATCCAGTTCTGCAAGTTGCATCCGTTCAAGAATTTGTATATCTATCACTGGTAATTTTGGTGGATTTTATTTTTGAGTTTAACAATTTTTAACATGATTAAAGTAGAGTGTCAGATTCAGTTCATTTTTAAAAAGGAAAAATAAACCGTTTCACGAGCTGAGCAGCACACGGGCGAGCGGCCCACAAGAGCGCTGTGGCCCACCTCGCTTCCACGCCACGCGGCGCGCGGCCATCGTCCTCATCTCTCCTTTCTCTTTTCTCTCTCGACAGAACGACACGCGGCCGGCGGCGAACTTGGAAGCGATTGCTCACCAAGGGGGGTTGCAGGCTGGTGGCGAGTGGTCGAGGGAGTCGCAGGGGCTCGGGGCTGTGTAGGGGCGTTGAGAACGCGGCGTGAGATGGCTCCAATCGATGGCGTGGTGCAAGCATCCCGCGGCGGTTCCGACGAGCTCTCCGGTGCTCCTGCAAGCGAGGAACCACGGGAACACACCAGGCACGATCTACGGAGGGTGGGGAATCGTTTGAGAGTGACAGGGAGGGTTGGGGTGGCCTCAGGCGTGCGCAACCCACCTCCCACTGTCCGCGGTGTTTCTCCGGCAATCTAGACTAGCTGGGGGTTTCTCGTGCTCGTGGTTGGGTTTGGGGTGAGTGAGTGAGTGTGTGCGGGAGTGGTAGCGAAGGGCGGGGCCTTGTTGTGGCTTTATAGGCGTGGGGCGTCTGTGTGCACGCTCGGGTGGCCTCGGGCGTCAGTGGGACGCGCCCGTGCGCGCCCTGGCATGCCCATGCCATGGCTCTTGCCCCTTGGGAGTGTCCAGGGGCACGACTAGGGGCGGTCAATGGCCAAGGTGGCGAAGAAACGAGAGAAAAATCGCGAGGGCGCACTGTAACTCGCGACCGTGGCGAGTTCTGTCAGAGTGCCCATGCCTCTCCCTCCCGTTTCTCCCTCTGAATCCCATGCTCTCTCTCCCTCTGTGGTCAAAGTGACTTGGTTACTAAGGGATAGAAATGATGGGTGCTGACTAGGCTTCTAGAAGGTCCAAACCGTGCAGCAAATGGATCATCCAATGAAAAGTTACAAGCATTTGAATTTGGTGTCATTTCACTGTTTCTGCAGAAAATTCAGTTTCAGATTCAGATTTGGAATTTTCTAAGTGTTGGTTTAACAGAATGGATTAGCCATTTGTTGCAGTTGTTTTCATGAACCAAATCATATTCAAATTTTGTTTTCCAAGTATGGTTGTGTTAAGCAACATTAGTACTTTCATTAACAACAAAATAAACCAAATTTGAAGTTCAAATGATCAATGAAAACAAGGTGGAAAAACAGCTTGTTTGGGTTTTTCTCTGTTTTCTAGAAAACACTAAATCTGTCTTGTTTTCTTAAAACAAAAACATCAAGCAATTAATTGTTTCTGTAATTCAAATTTTCAAACCAAGTTAACCATTTTGTAGTCTATGTAGTAGAGATCACATCCATGCCAATAAAACACAAAATGTGACTCTCTAGCATATAGATAACAAGGGTGAAAAACACCTAATTGGCTTAATTTTCAGAAGTGAGTTTCTATAGAAATTCCTAAGAAAAACCTTGGAGTAAACTTTTGCCAAAAATGTTTTCTTGATTCCAATCAAACCAAAAATTATTTTTAAGTTTAAAACAACATAGCCACAGAATTTTGATGAACAATCTCAAGAACACCAAGTGGAAAACAATCCAGAAATAATTAGAAAACATCAGAAAACAAAGTGAATGATTTTTGAAATCAAATTTTCTTGCATTGCATAGATAACCATGGTTCATTACCTAATGTTGGATTACACAAGGGCATTAAAAAGTTTTTGTTGGATCAAAAAAATGGTCTCCGTCATGTGGTACAAGTGTCCCAAATCTGGGGTGTGACATTAATACCCCTCCCTTTAAGAGATTTCTTGGTTTCCTTCATCACTTCATCATTTAATTCATTCATCCCTCTCTTCCTGGGTGGTGGTATTGGTGTTGGCTCTGGTGTAGGTGTAGGCTCAGGTATATTCCAATCATCATTATTTTTTGGCTATTTTAGCCAATAATTCCTCAGCTTCTTATGGAGTTCTTTTCCTGAAAACACAACCAGCACAACTATCCATGTATGTCCTAGATTCAATAGTTAGTCCATTATAAAATATATCTAGGAGCTCATTTTTTAGGTAATGGATTGTCGAAACTAGCTCTTATTAAAGAACAAAACCTTGACCAAGATTCATGCAATTTCTCTCCTTCAATTTGTTCAAACTTAAAGATATCCTGCACAGCAGCATGTTGAGCACTAGGAAGAAACTATTTTTGAAAGAAAGCATTAACCAAATCCATAGGAATAGTAATAGATCTAGATGACAAATTGTTAAACCAAGTTTTAGCTTCATCTTTCTAGGAGAGAGGGAAGATCTTTGTAACAAAAGAAGTACGCAACTTAGGATCATCAGAAAATAAACTACTCAAACATGAAAGCTCGTTCATGTGTTTCATAGCACTTTTACTTTCAGTTCCACAAAAAAGGATCCTTCGCAACAATAGATATATAAGATAAATATAGAGAGAAATAATAATCCTTGTCTATAATGTGTATGGGAGATGTAGCAAACTGAGCATCAAGAGAAGATTTATATTTGACAGCATGTCTTGCAAGAAGACTCTTAAGAGCACTTGCACCAGTAGTAGCCTGGGCTTCTTCAATAAAGTCATCATTAAGTTCAATGTAGGTTTCATCAAGATCATCAATAAACTCAGGTGAAGTAACAAGTGTACTAGCATTTTAACAGGAATTTCAGCATTTTCAATTTGTTTGGATTTAGCAATAGTAGCATCTAGGAAGGACCTAGTGAACCAGTATCATCAAGCACACTAGAAGCATCATCAAAAGTATCAGAAGAATTTTCAGACTCAACAGAAGTAACAGTGTGTGTAGCATGTGGTGGAGTGATGACCCACAAGTATAGGGGATGTATCGTAGTACTTTTGATAAATAAGAGTGTCGAACCCAACGAGGAGCAGAAGGTGTTGACAAGCAGTTTCCATGAAAGAATAACTGTAAATACTGAAAGATAAATTTGTAGGGTTTTTTGATATTACAGATAAATAAAGTGTGAGTAAATAAAATGCAGTAATAATAATTGCAACAAGTGGCCCAATCCTTTCTTCAGCAAGGACAAGCCGATAGGTTTACTTATGATTAACAAACGTCCTCGAGGACACACGGGAGGTTTCTGTCAAGTGCTTTTGTTTCATGCCGCTGAATAATCTTTAGTGTTTTGATAAGTGTTGTGTGGGTGAACCTATGCTAATGTACCGTCCCAACCAAGACTAATACATACTTGTGATTATACCCCTTGCAAGCATCCGCTACTACAAGAAAGTAATTAAGAAATAAATCTAACCACAACTTTAAACTCCGGGATCCTACGCTCCCTTGTGTAATGGTTTCCTAATGGGGGTTCAGGTTTCTGTCACTCCGGCAACCCCACAATTAGTAGCCAAATACACGATGCATTCCCCTAGGACCATAAATGGTCATCGGTGCGTCCACGTCTTCTGCAAGTGCCCTGTTTGAGGTTTCTTTACTGTATGCAACGACTCGTGGAGCACTGAATTTGACATCTTTGGGTAGGACGGCCTCAGCTCCTTAGACCATGAAGAATGGTGTATAGTTTGTTGACCAATTTGGCGTTGTGCGGAGGATCCACAGTACTGACAGTAATTCCTCGGCCCAGTGCCCTGCTGCTGGGTTCAGACGATCGAGTAGCCGCTTCTTTAGACCAGCTCAGACTAATCCGTTGGATCGCTCGACTTGAACGTTAGTTTGCGGGTGAGCCACCGAGGCGAAGCTGAGGGTGATTCCTTTTTTCTCGCAGAATTCCTGTGTTTCCTTGGCCGTAAAGATGATGCCGTTGTCTGTGATTATGTTGTGTGGTATGACAAATCTGCACACGATGGAGTCAAGGAATCTCACGGCACACTGAGCATGCGCGGAAGTGACTGGCATAGCCTCTATCCACTTTGTGAATTTGTCAACTGCTACGAGTAGGTGCGTATATCCTCCGGGTGTCGACTTGCGTAATGGCCCTACCATGTCTAGCCCCCATTGAGCAAAGGGCCAGGCAATGGGGATCATGTGTTGTTCTGTGGCAGGGGCATGTGGCTTGGGTGCGAACCTCTGGCAGGCGTTGCATCTGTCGACTAGATCTTTGGCGTCTCTGGCTATTGTGAGCCAATAAAATCCTGCCATGAAGGCTTTACCCACGGTTGCTCTCCAGCTGGCGTGCTGGCCGCAGTCTCCTTGATGTATGTCCCGGAGCAGCTCTTTGCCATCTTCGGGTGCTATGCACCTTTGTAGTACACCTGATATGCTTTTCTTCAATAGCTCTCCGTTGATCACCCAAAAAGATTTGGTGCGTCTAACTATTTGTAGAGCCTCGCAAATGTCTGTTGGGAGCTGTTTTTTGGACAAGTAGTCGAGGTATTTCTGCGTCCAGACTGGCTTGACCAGAAAAACTTTCCTTGAGATGTTATGTATGAGCTTGATGAGGGCGATTTGTGGGCTGGCTTTTGTCTCCACTGCTGTGGGTGTTCCCGCTGGCTTTTTTACCTTGACTGAACGCTTGATCATTCTTTCAACGTAGATTCCTGGCAGTATGGGTGTGTTTGTGGACCCCATGTTTGCCAGCTTTTCTGCTTCTTCATTGCTGGATCGCGCAATGTGCTTCAGTTCGCACCCTTAGAAACTTCCTTCGAGTAGGTTGTACATGTCGCGGTAGGCGACCATGTTATCCGCGATGGCATCGCACTCCATCATCGTCTGTTGTACGATGAGGTTGGAATCTCCATATATCATCAATCGGATGGCTCCTCAAGTGATCGCCATTTTCATGCCATGAAGGAGGGCTTCATATTTCGCGTCGTTGTTGGATGATGGGTCCTCAGGTGAGAAATCCAATCGCAAAACGTACTGTAGCTTATCACCCTGGGAGAGATGAGAATCACTCCAGCTACGGCTCCTTCATTCCTTTTGGACCCGTCAAAATACATGATCCAGTTGCGCGTGTACTCTGGGGGTCCTGGTGTTTGCAACTCCGTCCACTAGCTCAGGAATTCTGCGACGACCTGGGATTTGACAGAGTTGCGTCCTGCGTATATAATGTCCCAGGCGCCTAGCTCGATGCTCCACTTCGCAATTCTTCCGGATGCGTCGTTTAACACCGTGACGGTATGTTCCTGGAAGTAATGCTTGAGCTTTCGGGCTGTGAGTATGACCCCGTATGCGAGCTTCTGGTAGTGGGGGTATCGTTGTTTGCACGGCGAAAGCACCTCGCTGATGTAATAAATTGGTCGTTGAACCCCGTACGCCTTGCCATCCTCTGGCCGCTCGACCACGATCACCGTGCTGATGACTTGATTTGTTGCGGCTAGGTCTAAGTATAGTGACTCCCTTTCTTGTGGCGTTGCCAGAACACGCCTACTCTGCAGTGCTTGCTTTAAGTCGGCGAATGCATTTTTTGCTTCAGGTGTCCACTCGAACTTATCCGTTTTCTTCAGCAGCTTGTAGAAGGGCAATGCTTGCTTGCCTAATCTTGCGATGAATCTGCTTAGAGTGGCTAGCCGTCCTGCGAGCTGCTGTATACCGCGAAGATTGGTTGGCTCCTTCATTGTCAGGATTGCTTGAATTTTCTCCGGGTTGGCTTCGATTCCTCGGGTGGACACCAGATAACCGAGAAGTTGTCCCGCGGGGACACCAAAGACACATTTTTTCGGGTTGAGCTTGATCCTGTATGCGTTGAGGGCGTCGAATGTCTCCCTGATATCCTCGAGGAGTGTGTCCTCCACTCGAGTTTTTATGACGATGTCGTCAACGTACACTTGTACGTTCTTGCCAATGAGCTTGGCGAGGCATTTTTGCATGCAGCGCTGATATATTGCGCCTGCGTTTTTTAGCCCGAAGGGCATTGTCGTTTAGCTGTAGACACCGTGAGGTGTGATGAACGTTGTTTTCTCCTCATCCTCCTTTTTCATCCTGATCTGATTGTAGCCCGAGTAGGCGTCCAAGAAGGAGAGGCGATGGCAGCCTGCGGTAGAGTCCACGATCTGGTCGATCCGTGGTAAGGGGAAGTTATCCTTGGGGCAATATTTGTTCAACGACGTGTAGTCGATGCACACGCGAAGGATGTCAGTGTTTTTCTTTGGGACCAGCACCAGATTTGCTAACCAGGTGGATATTTTTATCTCTCTGATGAATTTTGCGGCGAGTAGTCGATTCACTTCTTCTCCAAGTGCCTTCTGCTTTGTCTCGGAGAACCATCCGGTCGTTTGTTTGATAGGTTTGGCGTCCTTGAAAACTTTGAGTGAGTGCTCGGCGAACTCCCTGGGTACCCTGGCATATCTAAAGGTTGTCAGGCGAAGATTTCCCAGTACTCACGGAGGAGTTCGACGAGCGCGCATTCCTATGCGGGCGAGAGGGTGGTGGACACCATCGCTGTTTTTGTGGGCTCTGACAGATGCACTTGATGCTTTCGAGTGTCATTGTTGGCACTGAACTCGAGTTCTGGGGCATTCTTATTGGTGAGAGGCATCACGGAGTGGTCCGTGGTCTTTGCCAGTTCTTCCAGTTCCTCCAGCACCCCGAAAGATTTCGCGATGTCGTTGAACTCGATGTCGCACTTATCAGATTTTAGGAAATCGCCATCTATGGTGATGGTGTCGTATTCCCCAGGAAGTTTCAGTTTCAGGTAGGTGTAGTGAGATACTGCCATGAATCTCGCGAACGCTGTTCGGCCGAGAATGGCGTGGTACTGTGAGGGCAAGTCGACTACTTCGAAGGGGGGAGCCAAAAGGGGGCCAGGAGAAGAGCCACATGGTGGCCACACCCCCCCTGGCGCCCCCCTTGGCCGCGCCATCCTATGGTGTGGGCCACCCAGAGCCCCCCCTCGGACTCCCTTTCAACTACAAATAGCCTTCAACCCTAAAACGCGAGGGGGTTCGATAGTTTTCCAGAAAGAAGTCCGTAGCTCCGCCGCCACCCCGAACTTGGATTCAGGGATCAGAAGTTCCTGTTCTGGCACCCTGCCGGTACGAGGAATTGGAGGAGATCATCTCCATCATCATCACCAACGCCTCTCCATCGACCATCCATGTTTCCCCCATCCATGTGTGAGTAATTCCCCGTTGTAGGCTGAAGGGGGTGGTAGGGATTGGATGAGATCGTTCATGTAATAATGTCGTGATTGTTAGGGCATAGTGCCTAGTATCTTATATTAGTGCTATTGCCATTGTTGCAACTTGTTATGCTTAATGCTTTCCACTTTGGGCCCGAGTGCCATCATCTCAGATCTGAACATGTTATTGAATCACGATGATAATTATTGTTTCTTGATCATACCTGCAAGTTGTTTACACACATTGTTGTCCGGAACCCGAGGCCCCGAAGTGACAGAAATTGGGACAGCCAGAGTGGATGGCTGTGATGTGAGGATCACATGTGTTCACAGAGTGTTAATACTTTGCTCCGGTGTTCTATTAAAAGGAACACCTTAATTACCAGTAGTTCCCTTGAGGCCCGCTGAAAACGGGCTGGTAGGACAAAAGATGTTGTGCAAGTTATCATTGCGAGCACGTATGACTATTTACGGAACACATGCCTATGGTTACTTAGTGCTTGGATGCTTTATCTTATTTATCTGCAATTCCCATCTCTTGATTATTATATGAACTATCTTATCCATGCAACGCTCGTTCATCCATCCCTATTCCTACAGTATTTAATCCCGCTGTTTACTTCAAACATTGTTGTTGTTTTCATTCCACTTCTGCTATTATTTCACTACTTCTGCTACTATGAAATTGCTACTACTGATAAACCACTGCGAACAAAAGTACTTTCAGGTGCAGGTGAATTGACAACTCACTTGTTAAGGCTCACAAATATTCTTTGGCTCCCTTTGTGTCGAATCAATAAATTTGGGTTTTACTTCCCTGGAAGACTATTGCGATCCCCTATACTTGTGGGTCATCAGGGCGTGACTGGAGATGCTTGATGACCCACAAGTATAGGGGATCGCAACTGTCTTCGAGGGAAGTAAAACCCAAATTGATGACCCACAAGTATAGGGGATCGCAACAGTCTTCGAAGGAAGTAAAACCCAAATTTATTGATTTGACACAAGGGGAGCCTAAGAATATTTGTGAGCCTTAACAAGTGAGTTGTCAATTCACCTGCACCTGAAAGTGGACTTGTTCGCAGTGGTTTATCAGTAGTAACAGTTTTATAGTAGCAGCAGCAGTGTAATAATAACAGCAGTGGTATGAAAACAACAGCAGTAGTGTTTGCAGTAAACACCGGGATGAAGTACAACAGGCATAGGGATGGATGAACGGGCATTGCATGGATAAGATAGTTCATATAATAATCAAGACATGGGCATTGTAGATAAATAAGATAAAGCATCCAAGCACTAAGTAATCATAGGCATGTGTTCCGTAAATAGTCGTACGTGCTCGCAATGAGAACTTGCACAACATCTTTTGTCCTACCAGCCCATTTTCAGCGGGGCCTCAAGGGAACTACTGGTAATTAAGGTGTTCCTTTTAATAGAACACCGGAGCAAAGCATTAACACTCCATGAACACATGTGATCCTCACATCACAACCATCCCCTCCGGTTGTCCCAATTTCTGTCACTTCGGGACCTCGGGTTTCGGACAACAATATGTGTAAAAAACTTGCAGGTATGATCAAGAAACAATAATTATAATCATGATTCATTAACATGTTCAGATATGAGATCAAGGCACTCGGGCCCAAAGTGGCAAGCATTAAGCATAACAAGTTGCAACAATGTCAATAGCACTAATAGAGGATATTAAGCACTATGCCCTAACTATCACGGCATTATTACATGAATGATCTCATCCAATACCTACCATCCCCTTCAGCCTAAAGCGGAGGAATTACTCACACATGGATGGGGGAAACATGGATGGTCGATGGAGAGGCGTTGGTGATGATGATGACGATGATCTCTTCCAATTCCCCGTCCCGGCAGGGTTCCAGAACAGGAACTTCTGATGCCCGAATCGAGGTTTGGGATGTCGGCGGCGCTCTGTTGTGTTTCTGTGGAATATGACGAACCCCTTGCGTTTTAGGGTTGAAGGCTACTTTTAGTCGAAAGGGGAGTCCGAGGGGGGCTCTAGGTGGCCCACCATAGGCTGGCGCGGCCTAGGGGGCGCCAGGGGGTGTGGCCACCCTGTGGCTCTTCTCCTGGCCCCCTTCTAGCTCTCGGGGTCTTCTGGTGTGAAAACACCAATGGGGTATTTTCTGGGCAATTTTCCGAAAGTTGATTTTTCTTCACAAAAAACAAGACACCAAGGTAATGCTGCTGAAAATAGCGTTAGTCCGTGTTAGTTGTATTCAAAACACACAAGTTTAGAGGAAAACAATAAGAAAAGTGTTTGGAAAAAGAGATACGTTTTTTACGTATCAACTCCCCCCAAGCTTAGCTTATTGCTTGTCCTCAAGCAATTCAGTGACAACTGAGTGCGATAAAAGACTTTTACGAACACATTTGTTTCATATGATGTAAACATACTCACTATATGATCAAATACTTAATTATGCTCATGATAAGATACATGCAAGATACTGTCACTTAATAGCTATGCAAACCATGAAAAGATAACAACATATTAATAATAAACAACATGAAGCATAACTATTTGCAAGATTCTAATATTCATAATAGGATCTAATAAAGTGGTTTATCGCTTGCCCTTAAGTGTGGGGCAAAACATAAATGCCAGGGCACCTTTGAAGTTCAAGGGAGGACTAGAAGTAAAGATATCAAAGATATAGGTGTCAAGATTATACCACAATCAACCGTGCTTTGGGACAAACATATCACACTAAGAATGACCATTGTGCTATCAAAAAAGTTCTCAAAGAATATGGCGGAGACTCAATATAAAAGTAAAAGAAAGGCCCTTCGCAGAGGGAAGCATGGATCACTCATGTGCTAGAGCTTTTTATTTTATTAAACAGAGGTATTGAAAACATTTTGAGAGAGGTGTATGATTATGTCAACAAATGGTAAACAGACAATACAGTACGTCACAAGCCAACTGGATTCACAAGAGCGGCTCCCATGTGAAGGACACATCTGGGTAGAAGTTCATCCCTATTTCTCTTTTGTTTACACAATTATGTTTTGACTGATAAATCAGGGGCAAAAAGAGTGAAGAGAATTTGTGTGTATTAATTTGGGGCTGGTCACCCCGCTGCCATCTCTTCTATCATTTGGATAAGCGGATGAAGCCACTAGTTCAGGGTGCGAAATATAATCGACAAGTGAGATAAAGATTCTCTATTTACGTCCTCATGAGCTAAAACAGCGGCACAAAACAGGAATAATTTTTAGCATGTTTAAAAGGTAGCACATGAGCAATTTACTTGGAGTGGCGGTTAAATACCACATATATGTAGGTATGGTGGACACGTTTGGCAGACTTTGGTTTTAGGGAGTTTGATGCATGAGTAGAGCTCATACTCAGTACAGGTGAAGGCTAGCAAATAGACAGGGAGCGACAATCAAGAGAGCAACAACTATCATAATCATGTTTGCGACAAAGTAAAGTTAACTAAGGCACAAATTGATACTAGAACTCTGAGGAAAAATAAATCATCGAGTCTTATTGACTTTTTGTTTTCAGTCTTAGCATGCGTGAGCATGTGCCAAGTCGATTCAAATGAAACAGTCAGAGGGGTCTACCACAATGTCATACCCTTCTATGAATAGAACAATGTGAACAAATACTTATACGACATGTCATTTACCATTAATAAATTGGAACAAAACATGAGAGGGCACAAACTATTAAGCAGCCATTAAGTCACATATATCTTATACGAACAAACTAAGCATGCTCACATAGATGGATATATGTACAAAAATGAAAGCAAATAGAATTCATACCAGCCTCTCACCACAACTTGAATTGTCGTAGATCGTCATTATTGCTCTTCACTTGTGGCTCGAATAATATATAATGAAAACCAAGCTCCAATGGAATCACGGACAACTGTTGAACTCTGCAGCGAACTTTACAAAACCAAAGAAGAACAACAAATATTTTTGGGTTTTTCAATTAAAGCACGAACAGAAAGAGAACAAGCAAACAAAACAAAATATTTTTGGATTTTGAATATTAAACTGCAACTTAAAGGATAAAGCAAACCAACTAAAGAAACAAAAGAAACAAACAAAGAGAAACAATAGAAATATTTTTGGTCTTTTTGTGCTTAGCAAAACAAGAACAAAACAATAAAAACAAAAGAAGAGAAAGAAACGAAAACAAATAAAGAAGCGAAAGAAAAGAAAACATGGATATACAAAGAACCGATAGAACATGATATATAAATGAGTGTGATGTCGGTATACCTCCCCCCCCCCCCAAGCTTAGGATTTTGTCCTAAGTGTAGATCAATCACCAAGGGGCCCATGAAGTGGCGCTCCCGTAGTACGCCAAGGAGGAACCTTCCCGTGATATGTGCTCGAGGATGCGCCGGTGTACTGCGTGTTGTGGTCCTCGGGAGGCGCGCCTCGCCTCTCCTGCTGCCGACAAAACTCCGGTGTGCTCAGATGTTCGTCTAACTGCTCCTTTGAGAGCGACCATGGTGACCTGTCAATCTTAAACAAAACAGGCTGTGGCAAGGTAACTTTCCGCTCCTCCCCATCCATATATAAAACTATATATACTAAACGTTCATTAGTAGAGTTAGCAGTAACAAACTGATGGTACTTCATGGCAGCGAGGCCAAGCCAATAAGGAGCAATTATTTCATCATTAGGGTCAATGAAAACATCTAAAGCAGCTGCTACACGCGTAGCAATAATTCCCAAAAAATAGGCCCAGAAGCAGCAACGCGGCGTGCAACTAATGCACCAAGGTTATACTCCGTGCTATGGTTTAGTGCGACATCTATGAAAGCAAGGTGATAACTAGAAACGTTGCTAGTGTTCTCCCTACCAAGGATACTAGCAGAAATATAGTAAGCAAAGTATATAAGAGCAGGAAGTTGAATGTTCCTTATCTTCCCACGCTGGGATGAGCGACCGTCATCGTTGGTGATTTCTCGGTAGAGCCCCTAGAGGTCTGCTGGTTTATCTTGAATTCTGCTCGATGCCCCGGTAGCGATGATACCTATAATAGCACAAAATTCTACCAAGGACAAAGAAAAAGACCTACTATATAACTTGAAAGCAATAGTTAGACTATAATGTGAGTTCTGAAATTTAAAGCTCTTAACAAAGGTTTTCGTGAGAGTGGCATACTGAAGGCTTTCATCCTCCTCAAAGTTAGTTAGGCCAACTCTCTCAACAAGCATACGAAAGTCATCCAATAAACCTGCATTTCCTAGAAATGCAATGCAAGGAAAGCTAGATGGGTTAACAATTTCATCACCTCCCGCATCATCAATAGTTGACGCAATAACGTATTCATTGTATGATGGCCTCGCTGAAGTGGATGAGCGTCAGGGTCTTGTCGTTCTAGGAGCATCACTCCTAAATATTTCTCCACAATTATAACTATCCATCTCTGAAATTTTTCAACAATCATCACAAAAATTAATTTCAAGCAACTATAAGGTGGAGACTACCATAGGGACTTATATGAGAGCTAAACATACATCAAAAATACATTATTCCTACTCAAATCAAACATGCAAACTCACATAAGCTGTCACCTACTGTGGCAAAATACTCAAGAAATACTTCACTAAACAAAATTCTACTTGGATCATCGGAGGAGTCACATACCGGACATCAAACACACCAAATATCAGCAAAAATGATGGGCTGAAGAAGGATATCGAAAATCCAGTGGAAGAACAGCAAGAACACGGGTTCTAGGAAATGTTTTTAGTTTGGGAGGTGAGAGAAGACTTGGATAGTGGAGAGAGTAAGTGGAGGGAAGGGGGCCCCACACCATGTGCTGGCCCCACCAGGGGCTGGCCACGCCACCCTGTTGTGTACCTGACTGGTGGGTCCTCCTGGGGTGTTCCAGGTGGCTTTCTGCCTCATTTTTGTCGTAAAAATTATTATAATTTTTTTAGAATTTTTCGAGAAACTTTATTTTTGAGGTATTTCCGGAATTTTAATAATTAATAAAAGCAGGAAAACGAAAGTGAAAAGGTGGAAAACAAAACCAAAACCAACACTACAGAGGTTCTATGACACTCTAATCGAAGAATATCCGAAGAAAACAAAGGTTGTAGTGGTGAAAACAAAAGCATGGATGGTGAAAACATGCATAACCTCATAAATCAGAGTGAAAACATCAGGAAAACATGCATAAGGATGGTGGGAAACATAATTTTACTCAAGTAATAATGAGATAACAGAAGTAAACATGGTGAAAACATAATGGGGAACGAGAAAACATAGTGAAAACATAATGGGGAAGGTGAAAACATAGTGAAAACATTGCCCTCTTCATTCAAAACCATTTTGTTAACAAGGGTGATCAAGTCTTGTTACAAAAATATTTTATATGAAACAAAACTTTGTTTCTCACTAAATAATTATGTTATCTCAACCTTAATATGCATAGTCCCACTCATAATACTTTCATATTCTTTTGGTGGTGCCGGAATGGGACAATAAAATTCTCTAATCTTGATGGTCTCAATATTTTCAATTGAATTTAGACCATATTTATTATCAATCTTCTTGGGAAAATAAATAGTGTGCTCTTTATCATTAACATTAAAAGTAACTTTTCCTTGATTGCAATCAATAACAGCCCCTACAGTATTAAGAAAAGGTCTCCCAAGAATAATAGACATATTATCATCTTCAGGCATTTCCAACACAACAAAGTCAGTTAATATCAGACAATTATTAGCAACTTGAACAGGAACATCCTCACATATACCCATGGGAATAGCAGTAGAATTATCAGCCATTTGCAAAGATATCTTATTTGGTATCAACTTTTCTAGGAGGAGTCTTTTATAGAGAGTAAAAGGCATGACACTAACTCCAGCTCCCAAATCACACAAAGCAGTTCTAACATAATTATTTTTAATAGAACAGGGAATAGTTGGTATACCAGGATCTCCAAGTTTCTTAGTAACCTTGCCATTAAAAGAATAATTAGCAAGCATAGTGGAGATTTCCTCATTAGGAATCTTCCTTTTGTTAGAGACAATATCTTTCATATACTTTGCATAAGGAGGCTATTTAATGGCATTAGTTAAAGGAATTTGCAAGAACAAAGGTTCCATCCATTCACAAAACTTGTTATAATGTTCTTCTTCCTTAGATTTGTGTTTCTTATTAGGAAAAGGCATTGGTTTTTGTACCAAAGGTTCTCTCTCATTACCATGTTTATTAGGAATGAAATCCTCCTTAGTATACTTTGCAGTTTTAGTTTGCTTTTCAGGTTCAGCTACAGGTTCTTCTTTATTAGAAGCATCATTCTTTTCCTTACCACTTTCAGTTTCAGCCTCAGAGATTGATATACTATTAGGATTTTTAGCAAGTTCAGAGGATTCTACAACAGTTTTATGTTTCTTCTTCTTTTTCTTCTTAGTATGAATAACATCATTATTAGTTTGTTGAGAATCTTGTTCAATTCTTTTAGGATATCCCTCGGGATATAAAGGATCTTGTGTAGCAATACCACTTCTAGTTCTTATTTCATAAGCATGTTTTTCTTTAGAAGCATTAAGTAGCAAATCTTTTTGCACTTTAGCAAGTTGATCAATTTGAGTTTGAACCATTTGAAAATGTTTAACAAGCATTTTAACATCATTAGAGGTTCTTTCTATAATACCATGCAAATCATAAAAAGCTCTAGAGTTTTCCATTAGGTGATTTTGCACTCTCATATTAAGATTATCTTGCTTAATAACATAGTTATCAAATTCATCTAAACATTGATCAGGAGGTTTACTATAGGTAATATCTCTACTATCAAAATATTGGAGAGAGTGTACCTCAATGGGTGATGAGTGAGGGATTGGCCTACATAATTCTTCTATAGGTTGAAGACTCTTCACATCATCAGATTTAATACCCCTCTCTTTAAGAGATTTCTTGGCTTCTCTCATCACTTCATCATTTAATTCAATCATTCCCCTATTCTTGGGTGTTGGTGTTGGAGTAGGTACTGGAATAGGGGTCGGCTCAGGCTCAACCATAGTCCAATCATCATGATTTTGGCTTATTTTAGCCATTAATTCCTCAGCTTCTTCTGGAGTTGTTTGCCTGCAAACACAACCAAGACAACTATCCAAGTATGTCCTAGATTCAAAAGTTAGTCCATTATAGAATATATCAAGAAGTTTATTATCTTTTAGCTTATGCCCAGGTGTAGCCCTAACTAAAGAACAGAACCTTGCCCAAGATATAGGCAATTTCTCTTCTTCCAATTGCCTTAAATTAAATATATTTTGTAAAGAAGCATGTTGAGCACTAGTGGGAAAATATTTATGAAAGAAAGAATTAAGCAAACCAATAGGACTATCAATAGATCCCGGAAACAATTTATTAAACCAAGTTTTAGCTCCATCTTTTAATGAGAAAGGGAATATTTTAGTAACAAAGTAACTGCGTTTCTTAAGATCATCAGAGAATAAACTACTCAAAGAGGAGAGCTCGTTCATTTGTTTCATAGCACTTTAATTTTCAGTACCACAAAAAAGGTTCTTTGTCAACAATAGATATATAAGATAAATCAAGAGAGAAATCATAATCATTATCCCTAATATTAATACGAGAGGTGGCAAACTTAGCATCAGGAGATAATTTATATTTAACAGCACGACTTTCAATAAGAGAGGTGGCAAACTTGTTGATACATCCATTTTTAATCACTATTTTATATCATAACTTTCTATTATTCATCGATATATTTCATGTTATGATGCATCCCTAATGTTATATTATCTTATTTTGCATGTTCTATAATTTCTTGAGAATAAACACCAGGACCAGAAATCTGATGGAAAAAGCACCGTCGAGATACCATATTTTACAAGATCAGAAGAAGAAGTGGGACACCGGGGGTGTCCTAAAAGTTCAGAGGAGGAACCCAGCCAGAAGGACAGCCAGAGTGGGGCCACCAGGGGCCCACACCATGGGGTGCGCCGCCCTGGCCGCGCCACCTAAGGGTGTGGCAACCCTAGCCCACCTCTTGGGTATTTTTCGCGTGCTTGGCCCCGAGGAAACCCTAAGCCTCATACCATCGTCGAAGAATTATCCCGCTGCCGCCTCGGGGCGGAAAACACCCGAGAGAGAAAAGCTCTCTGGCAGGGAGAAATCTGCCGGGGAAATTCCTCTCCGGAGAGGGGAAATCACCGCCATCGTCACCGTCATCACTCCGGGCATCATCAAGATCGTCATCATCATCATCATCACCATCACCCTCATCATCCACCGTCATCCCGATGTAACAATTAGGGGCCTCTATCATTGTTTTGCATTAGATCTCTCTCCCGGTGTGGATTACTTGTTAGTAGTTGATGCTTGTGAGATTTATCGGTGTTTGCACTTTATGACCAGATTGTTATCATCCATTATATCACCTCTGATTATGATCCATGTGATGTCTTGTGAGTAGTTCGTGGTGTTCATGAGGACATGAGGAAGTCAAGTTGTTAGTAGTGAAGTAATGTTGAATAATATTTAATGTTTGATATTTAAGTTGTGGTGTTATTCTCCTAGTGGTGTCATGTGAACATCGACTACATGGTACTTCACCATTTATGGGCCTAGGGGGATGCATCGTGTATTTGGCTACTAATTGTGGGGTTGCCGGAGTGATAGAAACCTAAACCCCCGTTAGGAAACCATTGCATGAGGGAGTGTAGGATCCCGGAGTTTAAAGCTGTGGTTAGATTTATTTATTAATTACTTTCTTGTAATTGTGGATGCTTACAAGGGGTATAATTACAAGTATGTATTAGTCTTGGATGGGACGATACATTAGCATAGGTTCACCCACACAACACTTATCAAAACACCTAACATTATTCGGCTGCATGGAACAAAAGCACTTGACAGAAACCTCCCGTGTGTCCTCGAGAACGTTTGTTAATCATAAGTAAACCCATCGGCTTGTACTTGGCTGGAGAAAGGATTGGGCCACTTGCTGCAATTATTACTACTACATTTTATTTACTCACACTTTATTTATCTGCAATATCAAAAACCCCTACAAATTTGTTTTCCAGTATTTACAATTATTCCTTCATCGAAACTACTTGTCAATATCTTCTGCATGCTCTTCGTTGGGTTCGACACTCTTATTTATTGAAAGTACTAAAATACACCCCCTATATTTGTGGGTCATCAAGACTATTTTCTGGCGCCGTTGCCGGGGAGTGACGTGCTATTGGGAAGTGGAATTGATAAAGGAAGCTTCTGTTGTAAGTGTTGTTTTTATTACTGTCTACTGCTTTATTACACTATGTTTGGGTCTCCTTTTTAGTCCTTATTCGCGGGCACTGCTTCCACTGCTAGGGTAGTAAGTGACCCACCGCCTGATGATTTGGATCCTTATAAAATACCTATACATATTGTTAAACATATTAGGGATAACTCCTATTCAGGTGATGGAACTGTCTATCCTGGTGATCATTTGCTCTTTTTACATGAATTATGCGAGTTGTTCAAGTGTGCAGGTATTACAATGAGCCAAGTGAAGAGGAAATTATTCTCTATATCATTGACAGGCCGAGCCGCTGAATGGTTCAAACTGCTGAAAAATAGCCAAACTATTGGATGAGAGGAAATTGTGCCTCTGTTTTATTCTAAATTCTATCCTCCAAGTGAAGTTCTTAGAGATCGAAATTATATATATAATTTTTGGCCTCATGACGGAGAGAGTATGTCACGACCCCGGACCCAGAGATGTACATACTGTTATGTGCTCCTAGCCATGAACTCACAAGGGCTTCAGGGTTACCAGCCCCGGCCGCAACAAACAACGGCAGGCAGACTGGATTCATCGGCACGTAGTCCGGATCCCCAGTCTACTACTCCTTGTATCCATGCTAGTCATAACCAACTATGCATATCAAAGCGTCCACGAATCGAATGAAACTGGAGGAAACGGGACCAAAGCTATACAGAGATGCTATGTGTCCAGAAAGTGCAACAACAATCGAGGGTTACTGGGGTTACCTCACCCCATGCCGATCATATCGACAGGCGGTCTCGGACATGGATCATCGGCTCCACAACCCCTCGACTGCGACAACTATGCAGGCATAGCCAAAACTGTATAACAATGAGCTCGAAACCAACAATCGATCAAAGCAGCACTCTAGACATGAAACTTGTATTAAAAAGATGTTACTAGAGTAGAGCTTACAAGCAGAGGTCACACAACCCAACATTACATTAGACAATGGAAGGCAAATTATGTCGCTAATCAACAAGAACCAAAAAGGCCTAAGAGGCCGCAACATAAGGCGACGTCCCAGCCCATATATTCCAGGATGCTACCTGGGAACCCCAAACTACTCGTCGATGTCCATGTTGAACCACCACTGAAGTGACAAACTCCACCTGAACCACAATTAAGCAAACCTAAGTACGGGAGGTACTCAACAAGACTTAGTTAACCTATTATATATCTGCTATCTTCAGAAAGGTTTTATGAAGTCTGTTTTGCGTAAAGCAATCTTTGTTTTCCAAGTCGAGGAGGAATAGCACGTCTCATAGAAGGTTTTCAAAACAGATGAGAAACTCACTACTGTGATCATCATTATTTCAAACCACCAACATCAATTCCCAGTATCTCACATGCTACAAGGATCACCCCTCTCGGCATCTCCGAGGAGGCACCATTCATCTATTGCATCCATGCATTGTCAACATCTTTTACGTCAAGTTCAAGTTATCTATGGACACGTGACATTCACCAAGTCGTCCTTAACCGTGGACACGGCTTTCCGAAATATTTATCCCTGCAGGGTGGTACACTTTACCCACACGTACCCTCCGACTCTTAGCGCCACATGTACGCTCTTCCATGGAGCGCGGCAGAGAGTGGCTGGCTCCGACCTTTACCTTGCTCGACCTTATGCATGAGTCAACCCAAACAGGGCCACCCCGTCAACAGGGAGTTGGCCACCTCCTGACGGCACCTGTTCTGTGTGTCGGGATCAAGATCCGTGTACGTCCATCACTTGTCCCGGTCACGCCCTAGTTTTTCTCCAAATCGTTTTCTGACTCACACGCAGATGAAAATAGCAAACTACATGACTCATGGATATGGCCAAACAAGTTAGTTAGTCGAGCGAGGTTCATTGGCTCGTGCGTGTGGTTGCACGCTCAGTCTTGGTTTCCGCGGCGAGACCTTACTCCTAGGGTTGGCAAGTACAGGACAAACAACCACTTCTCAAGTGGCCTCCCGTCCTCGCCTTAGTCAGATTAACCACACATTGCTCATCTCACCACGTCATCATATCATACTAGGTTATCGCAGCTCTGATTCATCAACCGGATGGAGCAGAGGTAAACAAACATGTATGACTAAGCGAAGCAGATATGAGGCTCTGGCGATGCGCACAAGCAATTCTATGGCGGCTAGGAGCAGTGGATCAGGATATTGAGGCAATGCAGCATATAGGTGAACTATGTCTACTAGCATCAAATACTTTGGAATCGAATGCAAAGTACGAGAATCAAATGTTGTTCGAAAACATATATGAGCAGATAAGAGGTTATGCTTGCCTTGGTTATAAGAAAACCAATAGAAATTTCTTCTCGGATAAGTGCTTGACTTGTCGGTTAGGATCAAGTATTCATCATGGAGTTGTTGGCCTTCACTTCGGAGTCGCGTTCTACCGAGAGGGAACAAACACCGAAACAAGAAGAACAACAATCAATCATGGCATCGATACAATGCGCAATATGTATCCATGAGCAAATTAATGCACTGAAATAAAGACCTAGACAGGTTCAATGGGTTGCTAGGGTTCGTATGTTGGTTAAGCATTTTTACTAAATTTATCCCGAAATAGACCCCGGAGGGCAATTCGGTTGATTATGGAAGTAGGTACCATTTTAAAACCTCAAATGGGTTTGAAAACACCATAACTAGATTGCATTTGTCATTTTGAACAATTTGGTATATAACTTTTAATTTTCTAATTTTATTGTATAAAAACTTATTTTTCTATTTTTAAATGATTAAACAATATTAAATAAATGCTCATTTTTGGACTTTCTCAAACATATGTGAAAATGACATATTTGGGTAGATGACATTTTTCTGAACATTTTGGTACCTCACTTTTATTTTTCTGAATAACAGATTAAAAGATATTGAATTTACAAGTTTTGAACAAATTCTGTAATTAAAAGGGGGCGGTCCATGTGTCAATTCTTTTATTCTTTTCTAAAAAGAAAAACCAGTTTATGATGTCAGGCTTACGTCAGGATGACGTCACCCTGCTCTGGTTACCACGGCTTAGAGGAGGTCGTGGGGAACCTAACGGTGGCGGCGCCGCTGGGTTGGGGTCGCCGAAGCGTCGCCGGCATGCGCAGACGGCGGCGGCTCTCGGTGGCTCGCGGTGACACGACGAAATAGAGAGGGAGGGGACAAGGAGAGTGCACCAGGAGGCTCACCGGAGTGAGAGGAGTCCAACGGCGTGGCCGGAGGAGCGCGGGAGGCTCTGTACCGGCGGGGAGCTTCCATGGAAGCCGCCAGACAATGGCGGGGAAGACGTGCGAATTAGAGCCCTCGGGGGCTTCCCTGCTGTTGAGCAAGCTCGAGGAGGAAGAGCAGGTTGAGGTGGAGCTCCTCGAGGTTTCAATTCGTCCGGGGAAGGTGCGTGTCGCCGGCGATGTCGAATCTCGCCGGAGCTAGGGTTTCAGGTTGGGGGGGAAACAGAGGCAGAGAGAGGAGCGCGGGACGAGTGGAAGGAGGAGGAGGTGAGATGCGGACGCCTCCTCGCTTCTTATCCGTGCCGCGGGGTGAAGCGGGAGGTGGCACGACCACCTCGACGCTGCCGCTCGTCCTTCTGGCCGGAGACGAAAGAGAAAGGAAAAGAAAAGGCCGAGTTTGGAAAACCCCCTGGAAGTTTTGAAAATTGCAAACTTTCCCTTTTCTATTTAAAAATAGGACAGAAAACCAACTTTTGAGGGCCTTTTTGAACTCAGAAAAATTGGCAAAAATACTTTTTGGAAACCTTGTAAAATTTCCAACAAAACCATGTGATTCTGTGGTGTATTTGAAATATTTTTCAATACAAGATTTTGGAACCCATTTTAAGTAATTTTTGTGGGATTTTCTCAAACCATTTAAATTCCAAATTTAAATTGGTTAAAACATGATTTAATTTTTTTTTCATGCATGAATGATATGAACACAACCCCACAACCCTTTGGTAGAAAATTTTGGGATGTTACAGAGTATTGCCCAAGCATGGGGGAGACTGAAGTTACTAATGCTCAAATGCCCCGTTCATGAGCTCCCTAGTAATATTGTTATTAATAATTTCTATGCAAGGCTTTCTCTTCATGATAAGGACTTATTGGATGCTTCTTGTTCTGGATCATTTACACGTATGAAAGATGAGGCTAAATGGGATCTTCTTGACCGTATTCAAGAAAACACTGAAGGATGGGATAATGAAAAAGGTAGAAAGTCAGGTATAAATTATGACTATGAATGCATTAAAACTTTTATGTCATCCGATAATTTTCATAATGTTAGTATTGTTTATGGTCTTGATTCCCAAGTTTTTGCAAACTTATATAAGGCTTTTGCTTCTTATTTTGATATTCCTAAAAAGGAATGGGACAAGTACCATGCACCTTATAAAGATACTGTTAATTGTGTTCATGCTAGAGATATAGAAGTTCATATTGTTGATTCTATTGTGCCTGAACCTTATATTGAGAAAATGCATTTCCCTGCTAAGGTAAATGAACATTCTATGTTATCTAGTGTGGTTAATAAATGTGCAAGGAAACCTGTAGAACCCGAGGAACAAATAACTGTAGAACCTACAGTAGCAATAGTAAAGGACATTGTTTCTGAAAATGTAGAAGAGGAACACATTATATTTTGTGAAGATTCTTCTAATATTGTCTCTCATCCTAGTAAATCTAGGAAACCTAGTGTTCCTGTGCTATCTGTGAGAATAGGTGATCATTTCTATTATGGTTTGTGTAATATCGGTGCTAGTTCTAGTGTTATTCCTTATGAGCTTGATGAAGAAATCATGCATGAAATTGTTTCTTGTGAACTTGAAGACATTGATGTGATTATTCAACTTGCTAATAGGGAAACTATTTCTCCAATTGGTATTGTTAGAGATGTGGAAGTCTTATGTGGTAAAACTAAGTATCCTGCTGATTTTCTAGTACTAGGCACTTCTGCTAGTGATACTTGTCCTATTATATTTGGTAGACCTTTCTTAAACACTTGTGGTGCTGTTATTGATTGTAAAAATGAGAAAATTCTTACAAAGTTTGATGGAGAGACTTATGAATTTAATTTCTCCAAATTTGCTAAAGCACTTTATGAAACTGAATTGCCTAATGAGAATTATAGAGTTGAACAATTGGCTACTATTGCTCTTGCTCCTAACAATCCTTTGCAGCAATACATGGAAGACCACGAAAGTGATGTCTTTATGGAAGAAAGGAATGAAATTGACGAGATCTTCTTACATCAGCCAGGGATGCTAAAACATAATTTACCGGTGGAAGACATGGATACCACATTACCACCCAAGGAGGATCCTATTTTTGATTTAAAGCCTTTGCCTGCTCATATTGATGATAAGAAATCATATCCTGTTATTATTAGTTCTAAACTTTATGGTAAAGAAGAGGAGAGATTATTGGGAATATTGAAGAAACATAGAGGTACTATTGGTTATACTCTTGATGATTTGAAGGGTATTTCTCCTATTATATGTCAGCATGCTATTTATTAATATTGAACCTGATGCAAAGCCAGTTGTTTTAACATCAACACCGTTTAAATCCTAAGATGAAGGATGTGGTAAGAAACGAGGTATTAAAACTCCTTGATGCTGGTATTCTTTATCCTATTGCTGATAGTAGATGGGTTAGTCATGTGCATTGTGTCCCTAAGAAAGGAGGGATGACTGTTGTGCCAAATGAAAATAATGAACTTATTCCTCAAAGAGTAGTGGTTGGTTATAGGATGTGCATTGATTTTAGGAAGGTTAACAAAGTTACGAAGAAAGATCATTATCCTTTGCCTTTTATTGATCAAATGTTAGAAAGGTTGTCTAAGAAAACTCATTTCTGCTTTCTTGATGGTTATTCTGGGTTCTCTCAAATTGCTGTTAGAAAGCCTGATCAAGAGAAAACAACTTTCACCTTTGCTTTTGGAACCTACGCTTATAGACGTATGCCTTTTGGTTTATGTAATGCTCCTGCTACTTTTCAAAGATGTATGTCTGCTATCTTTCATAGTTTTTGTGAAGAAATTGTGGAAGTTTTCATGGACAATTTCTCCGTCTATGGAACTTCTTTTGATAATTGTTTGCAGAATCTTGATAAATTTTGCAGAGATGTGAGGATACTAATCTTGTTTTCAATTGGGAGAAATGCCATTTTATGGTTAATGAAGGAATTGTTCTTGGACATAAAATTTCTGAAAGAGGTATTGAAGTTGAGAGAGCTAAAGTTGAAGATATTGAGTAAATGCCATGTCCCAAGGATGTCAAAGGTATTCGTAGTATTATTGGTCATGCTGGTTTCTATAGAAGGTTTATTAAAGATTTCTCTAAAATATAAAAAGCCTCTTACTAATCTTCTTCAAAAAGATGTACCTTTTGTTTTTGATGAAGATTGTAAAGAAGCTTTTGAAATTTTAAAGAAGGCTTTAATATCTACCCCTATTGTTCAACCACCTGATTGGGATTTACCGTTTGAAATTATGTGCGATGCTAGTGATTATGTTGTAGGTACTGTTCTTGGACAGCGGATAGATAAAATTCAAATGTTATTAATTATGCTAGTAAAACTCTTGATGCTGCTCAAAAGAATTATGCTACCACTGAGAAAGAATTCCTAGTTGTAGTTTTTGATGTTATAAATTTAGGCAGTATATTGTTGATTCTAAAGTTACTATTCATACTGATCATGCTGCTATTAAGTACCTTATAGAAAAGAAGGATGCTAAGCCTAGGCTTATTAGATGGGTTCTTCTCTTACAAGAGTTTGATTTACATATTGTGGATAGGAAGGGTGTTGAAAATCTTGTTGCCGATAATTTGTCTAGATTAGAAAATATCTCTGATGACCCTATTCCTGTTAATGGTAGTTTTCCTAATGAACAGTTAGCTGCTATAAAAGTGAGCTCTCAAGAGAGTACATGGTATGTTGATTATGCTAACTTTATTGTTTCGAAGTATTTGCCTCCTACCTACCCAACTCAGCAAAGAAGAAAATTCTTCTATGATTTGAGGCATTATTTTTGGGATGACCCACACTTATATAAAGAAGGTGTTGATGGTATTATGAGAAGATGTGTTCCTGAAAATGAACAACAAGAGATATTGAGAAAATGTCATAGTAGTGCCTATGAAGGACATCACGCTGGAGATAGAACTGCACATAAGGTTCTACAATCAGGTTTTTATTGGCCTACTCTTTTTAAAGATGCTAGAAAGTTTGTTTTATCTTGTGATCAATGTTAAAGGGTTGGAAATATTTCTAGACGTAATGAAATGCCTATGAATTATTCTCTTGTTATTCAACCATTTGATTGTTGGGGTTTTGACTTTATGGGTCCTTTCCCTCCTTCAAAAGGCTACACTCATATTCTTGTTGCTGTTGATTATGTTACTAAATGGGTAGAAACTATACCTACTAAAAGTGCCGATGGTGAAACCTCAATAAAAATGCTTAAAGATATTATTTTCCCTAGATTTGGTGTGCCTAGATATCTTATGACTGATGGGGGTTCTCATTTTATTCATGGTGGTTTTAGAAAAAAAATCTTGCTAAATATGATGTTAATCATAGAATTGCCTCACCCTATTATCCTCAAACTAGTGGGCAATAGAATTATCAAATAGAGAAATCAAATCTATCTTGCAAAAGACTGTTAACAAATCTAGAAAAAATTGGGTTAAGAAATTAAATGATGCTTTGTGGGCTTATAGAACTGCTTATAAAAATCCCATGGGCATGTCTCCTTATAAAATGGTTTATGGAAAAGCTTGTCACTTCCCCCTAGAATTAGAACACAAAGCTTATTGGGCAGTGAAAGACCTAAATAGAGATTTTAAACTTGCTGGTGAGAAAAGGTTGCTTGACTTAAGTTCTTTAGATGAATGGAGGAGTGAAGCATATGAAAATGCTAAGCTCTTTAAAGAGAAAGTTAAAAGGTGTCATGATAAGAGAATTATTAAAAGAGAATTTCATGTTGGTGAGAAAGTGCTATTGTATAGGTCTCGTCTCAGATTTTTTGCAGGAAAATTACTCTCGAGATGGGAAGGACCTTTTGTTATTGAAGAGGTATACCGTTCGGGGGAAATTAAAATTGTTTCCCTAGAAGACAACTCTTCACAAGTGGTAAATGGCCAAAGACTCAAGCATTATATTTCTGGAGATCCTTATAATGAAAATGTTGATTGTATCCAAGCCATGATCCCAGAGGAATTTATTAAGAAGCATATTTCAGAGACTGTAGAGTCAGTTTTCGAATAGGTATAAGTTTTGGTAAGAAAATGTTCACGAAACATCTTCCAACTTTTATTTTTACTGTTTTTAGAAAATATGAAAAATTATAAGCCGGAAACGAGGCGGAGACGGAGCCCGGAGGCTCCACACCATGAGGTGGCGCGGGCCCACCTCTGGCCGCGTCAGCCCATGGTGTGGGCGCCCCGAAGCCCCTCTCCGACTCGTTTTTGACCTGGGATTTTCTTTCGTTATGAAACTTTTTTCTATATAATCACACAGACCCACCGAGGTCCGTGTATCGTTTTCTCGTCGTGTTTCTGTCTCGAGCTGTTTCTGCCAGATTACATCTTCGGATCTAGAGCAACAATGGCTTCTCCTGGATCTCCCGAAGACAGTTTCTTTGAGAACGTCGTCAACCCGTACATGAACGAGTTGAAGATGCATCCCAAGGAATTGTTGCTCAAGGACGGGAAAGTGCAGATTGAAGATGTTCGGGGCCCTAGAGGAGAAGGCAGTCTGGAAGCTAGGATGGAAGAACTGGAGGAAGAAGTTTTCAGGTACAAGAATATGGTGGAGCGTGAAGTTGAGATCATTGACAGGATAAAGACAGAACATATCGCTGAATACAAGAGGGAGAATTTGAAGCTTTGGGAGGAGATTCTCTCACTTACCAAAACCACGAATGATCTGCAAGCACAACTCTATGACGTACAGAACCAGAACTGTGAGTATGAGAACAGGTTTAAACGTATAAGCTCTGCTTCTAGTTTCAGGATGATAGAGACTAGGACGTCATTTGTGGATGGAGAGCCTTTACCTTGGAAGACCGAGGATTAGAAGGATTCACCACCACCGAAGAAATAATTCGTCATCGGTATTGGCATCCCCTCGGCTTGTTCCAAGCTTGGGGGAGTGTTGCGGTATCACATCACTATCTTTGATCTTTTTACTTTTTCAGTAAATTCATATCATGAGTAGAGAAGTTATCGTATAGGATGGTTTGTAGTATGGAAGTGTCTCTCCCTAGTTGATTATCGTTGTATCCGTTGGTGTGAGTTGCCGGTTTGAATTATTAATGAGAAGTTTCATCATTTACTTTATGCACATGTTATTTCAGTTTTCAATTTCTGTCATATGGTTGAGCTTGTTATTAGTATTTGGTATCACTCTAGAGATCACCAAGTTAATCTAGTTGGTTGTGGCAAACTTAGCTTGGGTCAGTAGAAATAATAATTTGAGATGCTAGTATAAGGAAGATAAATTTGCCTTTTAGCTCATAAACTTAGTATTCACAAGTTAAGATCGCTTGGGCTTTCAATGAAGATTGCATGATTGGTTTCATCATATGTATATTTGTTTGTTTTCCTTCAACTCTTATGCTTGCTACCCAGCCTTGCTAGCCAAAAACCCTGTACTGAGAGGGAATGCTTCTCGTGCATCCAAACCTTAAACCCCAAAACCTTGCCATCTGTGTCCACCATACCTTCCTACATGTGGTATTTCACCGCCACTCCAAGTAAATTGCTCATGTGCTACCTTTAAAACTTTCAAATTACTCATGTTTTGTGTTCATGTTTTAGCTCATGAGGACGCAAATAGAGAATCTTTATCTCACTTGTTGATTGGACTCACACACCTGGACTAGTGGCTTCATCCGCTTATCCGAACGCTAGAAGAGCTGGCAGCGGGGTTCCCAGCCCCAAATAATAATACAAATTCTCTTCACTCTTTTTGCCGCTGATTTATCAGTCAAAGCATGATTGTGTAAAAAAAAGAAAGATGGATGACCTTCTATACCAGTTGCGTCCTTCTATGGGAACCGCTCTTGTTAGTCTAGTTGGCTTGTGACGTACTGTATGTTTTGTTTGCCATTCATTGACATAAGCATACACCTCTCAAAATTAGACACTCCTCCACGGTTTGTGATTGTTGGCAGGCACCCGAGGATTCGGTTAGCCATGGTTTGTGTAAGATGGATGGGAGGAGTGTCATACATTTTATACCTCTGTTTATTAAGTGATCAATGATTCCCTCCGCGAAGGCCCTATCTTTTTATTTTATGTTGAGTCAGTAAACCCACTTCTTTCTGTCTCCAGCAAGCATTTGAGTTGTTATGATCCCACCATCCATATGTTGATTTATTCAATCATGTTTCCTATCCTTCTTTGTTTAGCACATGCTTTATTATCTGAATGAATATTACTTTGAAAGCTATGAATCACTATAAAAGAGTTGTTATAATTAAACATGTTAAGCTCTACAATATAAACCTTGTTATAAAGACTTCACCTAAGATAAGTATGATTTCATTAAATGTTCTCTGACCAAGAACGAAGTTTGCCATTACCAATTTTGATTCTCTCTTTTGCATCTTTGTTTTTGACTCAGATTTCTCGTTTCAAGTTGGGTCATATGAGAGGAAGTTGCTGTCTATAATGATTGGTGCATAGATAGATGTGATGCTATTTGTCCGTATTTTATTTATCGACTTTTCACTCCATAAACCTGTGGTCATGTTTTCTGAGTTCAGTTTCGCTTGGGGACAAGCGAGGTCTAAGATTGGGGGGGAGTTGATACGTCCATTTTGCATCACTATTTTATATCATAATTTTCTGTTATTCATCGATATATTTCATGTTATGATGCATTCCTTATGTTATTTTATCTTATTTTGCATGTTTTATAATTTTTGGAGGATAAATACCGGGACCAGAAATCTGATGAAAAAGCACCATCTGTATACCATATTTCAGAAGATCAGAAGAAGAAGTGGGACACCGGGGGTGTCCTAAAAGTTCAGAGAAGGAACCCAGCCAGAAGGAAAGCCAGAGGGGGGCCACCAGGGTCCCACACCATGGGGTGACGCCCCCTGGCCGCGCCACCTAGGGGTGTGGCCACCCTGGCCCACCTCTTGGGTTATTTTTCATGCGCTTGGCCCCGAGGAAACCCTAACCCTCATACCATCGTCGAAGAATTATTCCGCCGCCGCCTCGGCACGGAAAACACCCGAGAGAGAAAAGCTCTTCGACAGGGACAAATCTGCCGGAGAAATTCCTCTCCGGAGAGGGGAAATCACCGCCATCATCACCGTCATCACTCCGGGCATCATCAAGATCGTCATCATCATCGTCATCACCACCAGCACCATCACCCTCATCATCCACCGTCATCCCGCTGTAACAATTAGGTGCCTCTATCGTTGTTTTGCATTAGATCTCTCTCCCGGTGTGGATTACTTGTTAGTAGTTGATGCTTGTGAGATTTATCGGTGTTTGCACTTTATGACCAGATTGTTATCATCCATTATATCACCTATGATTATGATCCATATGATGTCTTGTGGGTAGTTAGTGTTGTTCTTGAGGACATGGTAGAAGTCAAGTTGTTAGTAGTGAAGTAATGTTGAATACTATTTAATGTTTGATATTTAAGTTGTGGTGTTATTCTCCTAGTGGTGCCATGTGAACGTCGACTACATGATACTTCACCATTTATGGGCCTAGGGGGATGCATCGTGTATTTGGCTACTAATTGTGGGGTTGCCGGAGTGACAAAAACCTAAACCCCCGTTAGGAAACCATTACACGAGGGAGCGTAGGATCCCGGAGTTTAAAGTTGTGGTTAGATTTATTTCTTAATTACTTTCTTGTAATTGAAAATGCTTGCAAGGGGTATAATCACAAGTATGTATTAGTATTGGATGGGACGGTACATTAGCATAGGTTCAACCACACAACACTTATCAAAACACCTAACATTATTCAGCTGCATGGAACAAAAGCACTTGACAGAAACCTCCCGTGTGTCCTCGAGAACGTTTTCTAATCATAAGTAAACCCACCGGCTTGTACTTTGTTGAACAAAGGATTGGGCCACTTGCTTAAATTATTACCACTGCATTTTATTTACTCACACTTTATTTATCTGCAATATCAAAAACCCCTACAAATCTGTTTTCCAGTATTTACAATTATTCCTTCATCGAAACTTTTTCTCAACACCTTCTGCTCCTTGTTGGGTTCGACACTCTTATTTATCTAAAGTACTATGATACACCCCCTATACTTGTGGGTCATCACTTGTTCGCAGTGATTTATCAGTAGTGACAGTTTTATAGTAGCAGTAGCAGTGAAATAATAACAGCAGTGGTATGAAAACAGCAGCAGTAGTGTTTGCAGTAAACAGCGGGATGAAATACTGTAGGCATAGGGATGAATGGACGGGTGTTGCATGGATAAGATAGTTCATATAATAATCAAGACATGGGCATTGCAGATAAATAAGATAAAGCATCCAAGCACTAAGTAACCATAGGCATGTGTTCCGTAAATAGTCGTACGTGCTCGCAATGAGAACTTGCACAACATCTTTTGTCCTACCAGCCCGTTTTCAGCGGGGCCTCAAGGGAACTACTGGTAATTAAGGTGTTGCTTTTAATAGAACACCGGAGCAAAGAATTAACACTCCTTGAACACATGTGATCCTCACAGCACAGCCATCCCCTCCGGTTGTCCTAATTTCTGTCACTTCGGGGCCTCGGGTTCCGGACAACAATATTTGTAAACAACTTGCAGGTATGATCAAGAAACAATAATTATCATCATGATTCAATAACATGTTCAGATCTGAGATCATGGCACTCGGGCCCAAAGTGGCAAGCATTAAGCATAACAAGTTGCAACAATGTCAATAGCACTAATAGAGGATATTAGGCACTATGCCCTAACAATCACGACATTATTACATGAACGATCTCATCCAATCCCTACCACCCCCTTCAGCCTACATCGGGGGAATTCCTCACACATGGATGGGAGAAACATGGATGGTCGATTGAGAGGTGACGAAGACATGGATCTTGGACCCTGCGGGTAAGGACACCCCCTCTCAGGCCCAAGGTTAAGGCCCAAGAAGAGGAGCCCTTGGAATGTTCCAGAAGGCCCACGTGAAGCCCACCCGCACTAACTTGCGGGTTAAGTTAGGAAATATGTAACCGACCTAAGGTTAGAGTTCGAGTCCTCTCCGGGTAGGGTTTGAGACCTGGACACCTATATAAGGCCAGGAGAGCCACCGGTAGAGGACCAAGCAACACCGCAACACCAAAACCTTGCGCTTGAGATCATACTCTCGACTCGAGCCACACCATTGTAACCAATCTATTCGACTAATACAGATCGAGAGAGGCAGGAGTAAGGGTTTTACTTCTATGAGGGCCCCGAACCTAGATAAATCTCGCCCCCTGTCTAACCGACGATTCCACCAGCGCTCATGAGTTCTCCTAGTCGAAACCCGATAGGGTCACCTAAGGGTTTTGTAGAGTCAGAGATTCGACAATTGGCGCCGACCGTGGGGACGACGGGCGCTGGATCACCGGCATCTTCGGCTTCATCGACAACCAACTCCCGTTGGAAACCATCGACTACGGCTCCGAACAATCCTATACGGATCGGATCTGTCGTGGTCACACCTCACTCGCCGGAATCACGCCCGGTATTCGAGGATCTGGAGAAGAGCGTCACCTTGACGTTCGGGAGCCTGAAATTCGTGACCAACAGGGATGGGATCCTCCACTTCTCAGATGAATCAGAAACTGAATCTGGAGCTGTCGACTCGCGCCGTCATCTGGAGAAAAGCGGCGAGTCCATCCGCTTCAACGCCAACGACTACCATACCCTCTCGACAAAGGAACCATCAAGAATTCAAAGGAACTTTCGATCTACGCCTAGGACGCACGAGCCTCGACTGGCTCAAGTCTGCATGGCAGGATCGGAACAAGCCTCGGAAACGGAACATAGCGCAGCAGAGCGCAACATAATCGGCGTCTCACGGGAATCTTGGAACCGAGCGAAGGAGGCTATGCGAACGAGCAAGCCACCCGCAGCCGGGGCTTCACACGAAGACATGGTTGCCTACCACTATCACTTAGTGAGAGCAGCCACGACCATCAAAGACGCTCGGATAGATCTGGCCCGCCGAAGAAGAGCGGCGGATGAGTCGAGCCAAAGACGAGCCGGGCTGTCCATAACACCCTCGGTCGGAACCCAACCCACGAGGAAGGGGCACGCATCTACATCCAGGAACAATGAATCCCTAGCCGGGACCAGCAGATCGATCACTCCTTCTCTCATGCGAGTCGATGACGACGGCAATGTCTACCCACAAACTCCCGCTGCCGCGGTTCTAGCCGCAGCAACTTACATGCAGATGAATCAACCGACGCAAAGTGACCCTCGGGCGGAGCAGTATAAACAAGTACGCAAGGGACTAGGACTGGCAGCCGCAAGGCTCGCCGCCTATGATCGAAAGAAAGCCGCAGAGAAGCTGGAGAAGGAACAGGAGAAAGAGAAAGAGAAGGATAGAGAAGCATCCCGCAAACATAGGAGCACTTCGCCAAGAAGGGATAGATCGCCATGTCGTGGCCGAGGAAAAGAAGCACAGCGCCGTGATGACAGTCGAAGCAGCAGCGAAGGCAGTCCGAGAGACAAAAGCTCGCGACATCACAGCAGCCGCTCGCGAAAGCGAAGCAAGGAGCCAAGGAAGGACGCCGATCGCGACCGGCCAGGGCATGACGCGCGATCGTACATCACACAAAATAAGGTAGATAAGGCAAGGGCTTCGCGATATCGCGAGCGCTCTTCGTCCAGCACCTCGGATGATGAAACCTGCGGTGCGCTCTGCTTTGCCCACAGCATCCGCGAAGCACCTTTACCCAGAAGATTCAAACTCAGCACGGAAGTGACAAAGTACGACGGCTCACTCGAGCCTTCTCAATGGCTAAGCGATTAGCTCACGGCAGTAAAATGCCAACGTGGGAACAAGAATACAGCTATGCAATATCTCAATTTGCATCTCGTTGGCGCGGCCCGCAGCTGGCTGGAAAGAAGACCAAGATCTTGTTACGCATCATGGGATGACTTACACCGCGACTTTTGCAAAAATTTCCAGTCGACTTACAAGAGGCCGGCCACCATTGAAGAACTGCGAGCATGCAAGCAGAAAAGCGGTGAGTCTACCTGCGAATATATCCAGCGGGGTACCACGCTCAGAAACACTGCGGGAACCATCTCGGAAGAAGTGGCGATTGAGGCCTTTGCGAAAGGCGCCCGAAGAACTGCTTTCAGAGAAGAGCTAGGCAGGGCTGCACCCAAAACTATTGGGGAGCTAATGATCATAGCCGAAAAATGGGCTAACGGAGAAGACGCAATGCGCAACGAGAGAGCATCATCACCTGCGCATGATGAAGACCGCCATGGCCGAAGGAAAAGGAGGAAATATTATGATCACGAGGAACGAGAGGATCTGGTAGCGGCGGAATTCACACGAAGCCGCGACTCCGGTCGCCGTGGGAATCGCGAGTGGAGACCGAAGGCTGAAGAAAAATCTCCCGAGGAAGACCTCGATGGATACTGCTCGCTACATCTATTTACAGATAAGCGCACGGTCAAAACTAAGGCAACACACCTTCTTAAGGATTGCCGAAAGTTTATCGATATCTCGGAAGCCCTCGCAAGAAAAAGATCCGCAGCCGCTCAAAATTACCCACCGCTTCCAGGAGGAGGCCACCAAGGATTCCAGCCGCCACAACCCCTATCTCCACCAGCAAATCCAAACATGGCATTGGCTGCATTACCCGCACCACCTGCACAAAATTCCGGGGCCAATGCATACCCGAATCCAGCAGGACAACTCGCGATGATACAGAAGGTATGTCCGTCCCGCAGAGCTCAAAAGACTAACACAAGGCAATTGTGCATGTCTGTGCAGACTCCGCCAACAAAGCCCGAGTACTTGAAGATGGCGGATCAACCGATCACATTCTCGATGAAAGACCACCCGCCACGAGTCCATCGACCAGGACACGCCGCCCTCGTCATCCAAGCACAGATTGGCAACTACGACTTGGCCCGCGTATTCATGGATGGTGGCAGTGGCATCAACATTATTTACGCGGATACACTCCGTCGGATGAACAGGAATCTGGACGGCCTTGCGGAATCAGAAACATCCTTCCACGGGATAGTTCCGGGAAAGGCAATCCGTCCACTTGGAACAATCAACTTAGAAGTTGTGCTGGGCACTAAAAGCAACTACAGAAGAGAATTCCTCGACTTCGAAGTCGTCGACTGGCCTTCACAGTACCACGCCATTCTTGGTCGAACAGCATTCGCCAGATTCATGGCAGTACCACATTACGCCTACCTGAAGCTCAAGTTACCTAGAGAATATGGTGTGATCACAATCGATGGAGACTTTCAGAAATCCAACAAGTGCGACAATGGATTCAACGAGATCGCAAAATCTTTCGGGATGCAAGAAGAACTTCAAGAGCTGGCAAAAACCACGGATCACTCCGTGATGCCCCTCACGAAGAAAAACGCGCCTGAGCTAGAGTTCAGCGCCAACAGTGATACCCGAAAGCATCAAGTGCACCCGACAGATTCTGCGGAGACAGCGATGGTCTCAACCACCCTCTCGCAAGCATAGGAAAGCGCGCTCGTCAAACTCCTCTGTGAGTACTGGGAAATTTTCGCCTGGCAGCCCTCAGATATGCCAGGAATACCCAGGGAGTTTGCCGAGCACTCACTCAAAGTCTTTCCAGATGCCAAACCCATCAAACAGACTACTCGACGATTTTCAGAACCCAAGCAGAAGGCGCTCGGAGAAGAAGTAAACAGGTTGCTAGCAACAAATTTCATCAGGGAGATCAAGATATCCACCTGGTTAGCAAATCCAGTGCTGGTCCCCAAGAAAAACACGGACATCCTTTGAGTATGCATTGACTACACGTCGTTAAACAAGCACTGCCCCAAGGATAACTTCCCCCTCCCGCGAATCGACCAGATCGTGGATTCTACGGCTGGCTGTCAACGCCTCTCCTTCCTGGACGCCTATTCAGGCTACAATCAGATCCGGATGAAACGGGAGGACGAAGAAAAGACAGCATTTATCACGCCACACGGCGTATATTGCTACACGACAATGCCCTTCGAGCTCAAGAACGCAGGCGCAACATACGAGCGATGCATGCAAAAATTCCTCGCCAAGCTCATTGGCAAGAACGTACAAGTGTACGTTAACGACATCGTCATGAAGACTCGAGTTGAGGACACACTCCTCGAAGACGTTAGAGAAACATTTGACGCCCTCAACGCATACAGGATCAAGCTCAACCCGACGAAATGCGTCTTCGGCATCCCAGCAGGAAACCTTCTCGGGTACCTGGTATCCGCCAGAGGCATCGAAGCCAACCCGGAGAAAATACAAGCAATCTTGACTATGAAGGAGCCAACCAATCTACGCAGAGTCCAGCAGCTCGCAGGGCGACTAGCCGCTCTGAGCAAGTTCATCGCCCGATTGAGAGAACAAGCGCTACCCTTCTACAAACTGTTGAAGAAGACGGACAAATTCGAGTGGACACCAGAAGCTAAACAAGCGTTCGCAGACTTGAAGCGGTCATTGCAAAGCAGACGCGTCCTTGCAACAACGTAAGAAAGGGAGCCACTCTACTTATACCTAGCCGCCACAAACCAGGTCATCAGCACAACAATCGTAGTCGAACGACCTGAGGAGGGCAAGGCATACGGAGTCCAACGACCAATCTATTACATCAGTGAAGTGCTCTCGCCATGCAAGCAACGATATCCTCATTACCAGAAGCTCGCATATGGAGTTGTTCTTACATCCGGAAAGATCAAGCACTATTTCCAGGAACACGCCATCACAGTGGTTAATGATGCGTCACTCGGGACAATCATGAACAACCCTATGGCATCCGGAAGAATAGCCAAATGGAGCATCGAGCTGGGCGCTTGGGACATCACGTATGCAGGACGCAACGCAATCAAGTCCCAGGTACTCGTGGAATTCTTAAGCGAATGGACAGAGTTACAAACGCCCGGACCGCCTGAGTACACAAGCAACTGGATAATGTACTTTGACGGATCCAAAAGAAACGAAGGAGCAGGAGCTGGAATCGTCCTCATATCGCCTAGGGGAGATAAGCTGCAATACGTCCTACGATTGGACTTCCCACCCGACGATCCAGCATCGAACAACGACGCAGAATATGAAGCCCTGTTGCACGGGATGAAGATGGCAGTCGCTTGTGGAGCTACTCGACTAATGATCTACGGCGACTCCAATCTCATCGTGCAGCAAACAATGAAGGAATGTGATGCAATTGCTGAAAACATGATCGCATATCGCGACATGTACAACCTACTCGAAGGGAGTTTCAAGGGATGCGAGCTGAAACACATTGCGAGATCCAGCAACGAAGAAGCAGATAGACTGGCAAACATGGGTTCCAGAAACACACCCATACCGCCAGGAATATATTTCGAATGGATGATCAAGCGCTCAGTCAAAGTCAAAAAAAGCTGCAGGAACACCCGCAGCACCAGAAACAAAGGTCAGCCCGCAAGTTGCCATCGTCGAGCTTATTCATAATATTTCACGACAGGTTTTTCTGGTCGAGCCAGTCTGGACGCAGAAGTATCTCGACTACCTGTCCTCTAGACAGCTCCCGGCCGATCCTCGCGAGGCTCGACAGATAATCAGGCGCAGTAAATCCTTTCGGGTAATCAACGGAGAATTATACAAGCAAAGCATCTCGGGTATACTTCAGCGTTGCATCGCACCCGAGGATGGCAAAGAATTACTCCAGGACATCCACCAAGGAGACTGTGGGCATCACGCTAGTTGGAAAACAATCATGGGAAAAGCTTTCCGAGCAGGATTCTATTGGCTCACGGCAGCCAAGGACGCAAAGGACCTAGTCGAACGATGCAACGCTTGCCAGCGATTCGCACCAAGACCTCATGCACCTGCTACGGAACTGCATATGATACCCATCGCCTGGCCTTTTGCACAATGGGGGCTAGACATGGTAGGACCGCTACGCAAGTCCACGCCGGGTGGATATACACACTTGCTGGTCGCAGTCGACAAGTTCACCAAATGGATCGAGGCCATGCCAGTAACTTCGGCTAGCGACCAATGCGCCGTCAAGTTCCTTGATTCCAACGTATGCAGATTTGGGGTACCACACGATATCATTACAGACAATGGCACAAACTTCACGGCAAAGGAAACACAACAGTTCTGCGAGGAAAAGGGCATCAACTTCAAGTTTGCTTCAGTTGCCCACCCGCAAACGAACGGACAAATCGAAAGATCCAACGGCTTAGTTTCAGCCGACATCAAGAAACGTCTACTCGATCGTCTACAACCAGCAGCAGGACATTGGGCCGAAGAGCTACCCTCCGTACTATGGAGCCTCCGCACAACTCCAAATCGATCCACAAACTACACGCCATTTTTCATGGTATACGGGGCAGAAGCGGTCCTTCCCGAGGATGTTAGGTTCAGCGCACCAAGAGTCGTGGCTTACAGCGAAGAAACCTCCAACAGGGCACTCGCGGACGATATGGATGCACTCGATGAGATGCGTGATATAGCGCTCGCAAGATCCGCAGTATATCAACAATCACTGCGAAACTATCACACTCGCCGCATACGCCACAGAGCATTCGCGGTAGGAGATCTAGTGCTGCGGCTCAAGCAGAAGGAGGGACACAAGCTCGAGCCACCATGGGAAGGACCCTTCGTCATACACGAAGTTATCCCAGGCGGCGCCTACAGGCTGAAGAACCCATCGACTGGAGGAATCTATTCCAATCCTTGGAATATCGCACACCTCCGCAAATTTTATCCCTAGATTTACTTGTTTTCACAAACAAATAAGGCTATACTAGCCACTCTTGTAGCTCGAATACATGATCGCAATAAATACATAGTTTCTTAACCATATTTACTCGAAGATTATTCATTCTTATATGCTAAAATAGTTACAGGTACACACCTCATAAACACACGGGGGTTACGCCTACAACTAAGCATAACAGGAAAATTTATACATACAAGGTCACACACCTTACAACAGTTTTTGCAAACTATACAACATCACAGGATGTACACATCCAACAATCAATCATGGCGAAAAGCATTCTCAGTCGCCAACACTCTATCTACTTCCTCAGAGGTCAGCCGAATGATTTTCTCCGCTGCTGGACGAACAACATCATAATGCGGCAAAATGTCATCGATTGGACCGTCTGGAAGCCTAGCTACGGAGTTAAAATTTATCTCAGGATGCCATATCCGGACGAAGGAGAGGGCCACCACAGCGCCGCAAGTCATTTGATTGCGCACGCACTCGCGAATCTCTCCCTCTTGCCCGAACAGCCTGAGGAGATGGCTCCAGTCTTCAGGACCCCTTTCCAGCGGGTAGAACGCAGCGTTCATCGCGATCAAGACCTCGTGAAAATAACTCACGAGAACTTTTACCTGGGTGATACGGAACTTCAAAGTAGCCAGCACGAAACCTCGACTGCGATCAGACCAAAAGTTATTCGCATGAGGCTTCGAGCTGCCAGCTTCTTGAAGAATGTGGTTTTCTACCCACTGTTTTTCCTCCCTATCATCCGGCTTAACAACTGAAGAACAAATATGCACGATTAGTCAAGGAAACAAGACAAAGAAGACTAGGGGGCTGCATTACTTACACAGCAAGTCCCTAGCGACGGAGGCCAACTCGTCCATCAGAAATTGTTCGCGTCCAGTCGCCAGTCTTTGCTTGGACTTCGCCACATCGGCTACCCCGCGCAACGCTTTCAACCTGCGCTCACCGTCAGCTACACGATCACGAAGACCTGCCAAAGACCCCACAGCGGCGACAAGCGGACTTGTTGGAGCAGCAGGTCCACCTGAAGGTTCTGCGGCCACCCCGGATACCTGAAAAGCACAAAGAAGATTAAAAGGAATAAGGTGCCCCACTCGAGATTTAATTACCACCTATTCGGCAGGTGCTCGGGGGCTACTCCCATCGGGAGTCGCGGGAAACATTTCAGCAAAAGCATCTCGATTAAAATATTGAAGAAACGGGAGCACATCCCAGGGTTCATTACAATCGAAGTTGCAAGATACAAACGAACTAAACTAAGAAGCTACAGTGGTACTCCCACTCGCGGCAGTCGCCCTTCCCTTAAGTCGAGCAAACAGCTCAGATAACTTCCGAGCGAGAACAGCGGCTGGCTCGCCAAAACGACGAAGCCCTACCTTTTTGCCCGTGGAAGGATCGACTGGGAGATCCGAGTAGGCCTCCTCCAGGCCACTAACTCCATGCGCCAGCGCAAACTGGATGGCCGTCTTCGCCCCAAACTCCGACTGAGCGACCGCGTAGGCATCAAGGAGATTGCTCTCCGAGAAGATCTTCAGCAGGTCACCTAGCGCGGGTGGAGATGAAGCATTGACGAGAAGGCGACCATGCAGCTGCGTCAGCACTTCAGTAGCATTGCCGACTAAGGAGCAAACCCCTGCAGCATGCCTCCTAAGCTGGGCGCAACAATCTGTCAATGCGTCCACTCGAGGAGTCCCAGCAAGCTCTAGGGGGACACCCAGAAGACCTAAGAACAAAAAAGAGGGTTAATCCGAAAGATCTACCAAGATAAAAAGAGGAGTGTAGAAAAGTACAAACTTACCCGCAAAGCGCTCAGCAAGGGGACGAATAAAGTTGACAAGATTGGCATCCGCCTTGGCGCCAGCATCCTCCAAGTTCTTGAGGGCATCCTGGGCAGCCGCAAATTTTCCCTTGTAATCGGCATTTAACATGCGGGGAGACTCGAGCTCCTGCCGGACAGTCGCCAGTTCTGCCTCTAGAGTTGCTGCCTGGGCGGAGGCTTTGTCTTTCTCGGTCTTCAAAAACTCAAGTTGAGCTGCACGACAACATTTATCAGAATCGAAGAACGGATGGGAAAAATTCAAACAGAAGAAGAGGGCCGAGCTTACCTCGAAGAAGTTCGTTTTCAGAGGTGAGTCGACTGCGGTCCGATCGTAGGAACGCACAGTCGGACTCAGCAAGAACAACACGGCGCCCAATCTCCGTGAGGGAGTCGATAAGTGTCTGCGGGCAACACGAAAGTGGATATTAGAAGAGTAAAATTTGAGCCTATACTCGATTGTAAACATTCGAGTATAGCCTCAGGGGCTACTCCCATCGGGAGCACTGTCGTGCACCCGATAAAATCAAGAAGAAGCAAAAGACAGGCTTTGAGCCTCTAGCCGATCGCATGCGATCAACTACAGCCTCGGGGGCTACTCCCATCGGGAGCACTGTCGTGCACCCGATAACAAACTAAAGGCAAGTGACAGAATTTACCTGGCCCTTGGCGCGGGAAAGAGGATCCGCTGAGCTACCCGTTGCCTCTTTTGAAGCCGAAGCTCCGACAACAGAACTAGGAACTCCATGCTCCGTAGTCGCTACTTTGGGGGCTACGCTGGGCGAATTCTGGACACTGCCAGCAGTAGGAACTTCATCCGCAGCTCCTGCCTTACTCTTCCTCTCGGGAGGAAGGGAAGAGGCGTACCTGCGAGGACTAATGGTTTGCAGGCTGCAACAAAAGACAAAGTGTTAACATAGAGGCAAAGGAAAACGTTCGACTAAGAACGAGAAGAAAGAAACTTACTCATCTTCGTCGTCCTCATCCAGCAAATCCGCATTCCAGGCGGTCTGGATAACTGGGAATGAGGAGGAAGGAGCGCGCGTCCGCAGAGGGGTAACGTTGATGGGCTCCTTCCCGGGTGATTCTTCCAAGGAGTTGTCCTTGGAGGTGGCCTCATCACCTTCCACCCGACGGCGTTTCTGATAATCTCCACCCGGGTCCCCGACGTCATCCGAAGAATCTTGGTCAGAGCTCGAAGAAGCGTCCGCGACATTGGTGTCGGCCGGGGCATCCAGATTACTCGCCAATAACTCTAAGGCCTCCGCCCCGGATACAGGAGGGTAGCAGGTGGCCATGGATAAACTCTATGGAAGACAGAAGAAAGCAAGGGAAAATTCAATCGACTGAAACTCAGAACAAACAAGAAAGCAAAAGAAGAAAAGAAGAATAAACTCACCGCGGCTGACGGAGGCTTCGAAGTGTCGAAGGCTGCGACTGCGCAGTCGGGGAATTTCTCTCCCATCTTCAGGCTAGTGATAGCCGCGATCTTCTTCTCGAACTCGACGTTCGAGAGCTCCTCGCGACTCACTCGGCTAGGATCCTCGGAGCCTTGGTACTCCCACATCGTGGAAGGCCTGTGCTGCAGAGGTTGGATCCTGCGCTTCAGAAAGATGCTCGCCAGATGCAGCCCGTTGAGTACAACTCCAGCAGTTTGATCGCGGAGAGCTGTCACCCTTGCGAGTAGAGGTGCGACGACATGGGTTTCTTCAGTCGACAACTTGTGCGCCCAGGATTTCCGCCTCTTCAAAACAGCGAACGGGTGGAATTCCACGATCCCACCCGAGCTGTTGTCGATGACGTAGAACCATTTTTTCCTCCAGCCCTGCGCGGAGTCGATGAAGTACATGCTGAAGTAGCTGGTCTTCGATTTTGCTTGGATCCCAAAGCCACCCGTGCGCAGCGGCTCGCCGAGCTCGGAGTCTACCCGTGATTTCTCGCGGAAGATCCGAACTTTGAAGAGGGCCTTCCAGAGCGCCCAATGTGGGCGAATGCCAAGGAAGCATTCGCAGAACACGATGAAGCACGATATGTGCTGCACCGCGTTCGGAGGGAGGTCGTGAAGTTGTATGCCATAGACATACAGCAACCCGACAAGAAACGGATGGAGGGGAAAGGAAAGACCGCGAGACACGTGGTCCGCGAAGACCACGCGCTCATTCGCTTGCAGGTTGGGTACCTCTTCTTTCTTTCCGAGGCGCACCCGCTTCTCGGACTCCGCCGGCAGCAGCCCCTCCCGCTGCATCTCCTTGATGCTCTTCGCGGTGGTGTTGGGCGAACGCCAGTCGCCCGAGCGCGGCGCAGGTTGCACGGAAGCTTCCCCGGATGCGGAAATGGCAGCGCTGCGTCTTTTGCCCCCCGCCATTGCTGATGCGCACGAGCTTGGAGGAGAAAGAAGATGAGCGCGAGGAGGAAGACGAATTGGAAGACGAAGGCTGAGAAAGTTTTACCGCACAGCAAAGGCCCGTATTTATACACGGAACGAGTCGATGCTGGCCACTCGATGCGCCATGTGGCGCCCATCGCCGCCACCACGTGTGGAGATGAAACGAGGGGGCGGTGAGCGTTGTTTCGTGCAACGATCTTAACAGAAGATCGTGCGCATTTACTGCACGGTTTCCGTAAAAATCGGGAGCGACGTCTCGTTTCCCGGTCAAAAAGCTGACTATGTGGGCCAGGCTCTCAGCTCTCACTCCGTCTCGTCGCATCGGGAGGAGAAAAGTGCGCCATGACGTTATAGCGTGCATCATCAATTTAAAGAAAGCTTCGAATGGAAAGTACAAACACGAAAACAACTTCGTATGGACAATATTCCTTCGAATAGAAGCAACCTTTTCATGAACAAATCATGAGGCAAGACTCCTTTAAAAAACGAAGGAAAATACCCTACACACGAAAACTCTTTTGTATGGGCACAATCTCCCAAACATGAAATTTCTTTCATATGGGCATAGAACTCTTAAAACACGAAAACTCTTTCGTATGGATAGAGGAACTACTCATTCAAAAATTACACGAGTAGGCAAAACCTATTCTTTTCTCACTCGCATGATATTTACATCATAAAAACCTGGATTGTTCGGCTGACTAGGCACATCCGGATGCCATATTCTTCGAGTATGAAGGTAAGACCCGAAAGATCTCTCTTGAGGGCCTGGAATCGCACTCAAAACAGCGTCCTCCGGTATGATTCCGTGTCAACAACACGAAGGAAAATCCCAGCGGACGCGCCGGGTACCCCCATAGGTTAAGTTCGACTCGATAAGACCACAACGGCCCAGTCGCAACAATCACCTTACCGGGTTCGAGTCGGAGGTCTCGAATCTGTGTAGGACAGAAATGTTTTTGCCCTAGTCGCAATTAATTGGCCCTGATCTTTCGGGAGAGCCAAACTACTGCGCCACAACCTTCTGCGATAAAAAAGCCATAAAAGTAGGCACTTACATTGCTCGATACTCGAGTATGAAGAACTCATTATACAGGGTACACGCCCTCTAAAACAGGAAGCAGTCAAACTGGTTATCCACAAGAAAGAAAAACCAAGATAGTTTTGACCGTCTACTCGACTGGAAAAACCCCACTCGAGCAAACGCTCGGGGGCTACTGACGAAGACATGGATCTTGGACCCTGCGGGTAAGGACACCCCCTCTCAGGCCCAAGGTTAAGGCCCAAGAAGAGGAGCCCTTGGAATGTTCCAGAAGGCCCACGTGAAGCCCACCCGCACTAACTTGCGGGTTAAGTTAGGAAATATGTAACTGACCTAAGGTTAGAGTTCGAGTCCTCTCCGGGTAGGGTTTGAGACCTGGCCACCTATATAAGGCCAGGAGAGCCACCGGTAGAGGACCAAGCAACACCGCAACACCAAAACCTTGAGCTTGAGATCATACTCTCGACTCGAGCCATCACCATTGTAACCGATCTATTCGACTAATACAGATCGACAGAGGCAGGAGTAAGGGTTTTACCTCTACGAGGGCCCCAAACCTGGATAAATCTCGCCCCCTGTCTAGCCGACGATTCCACCAGCGCTCATGAGTTCTCCTAGTCGAAACCCGATAGGGTCACCTAAGGGATTTGTAGAGTCAGATATTCGACAAGAGGTGTTGGTGATGACGATGACGATGATCTCCTCCAATTCCCCATCCCGGCAGGGTGCCAGAACAGGAACTTCTAATGCCCGAATCAAGGTTCGGGATGGCGGCGGCGCTCTGTTGTGTTTCTATGGAATATGACGAACCCCCTCGCGTTTTAAGGTTGAAGGCTATTTGTAGTCGAAAGGGGAGTCCGAGGGGGGCTCTAGGTGGCCCACACCATAGGCAGGTGCGGCCTAGGGGGCTAGGGGGTGTGGTGAAAGTGCATTTCGTTTTCCCAGTGTTTTGTGTGTTAGTTAACAATACTAAGTACATTATTTATCGAGGTGTTTAGCGTGCAGGTGTTATACTTAACATCGGCATCGATCACCGAAAAGTCGGTGAAGATTGGCCTGAGAGTTTTGGGACAGAACCCAACCGGATTATTCGGACCGAATATTTCATATTGGACCGGATATTCCGGTTGCTGTTGAAGTTGCGCGAAAATGGCTAAGGACTGGAAGTTTCTCTCTCAGAAGCCAACCGGATTATTTGGTCCGGATTATTCATCCTGGACCGGATATTCCGGGTGCTGCGCAAAACTGCTAAGGACTGGAAGTTTCGCTCTCAGAAGTCAACCGGATTATTTGGTCCGGATTATTCATCCTGGACCGGATATTCCGGGTGCTGCGCAAAACTGCTAAGGACTTGAAGTTTCGCTCTCAGAAGTCAACCGGATTATTTGGTCCGGATTATTCATCCTGGACCGGATATTCCGGGTGCTGCGCAAAACTGCTAAGGACTGGAAGCTTGGAGCTACTGGAGTGAACCGGATTATTTGAACCGGATTATTCGGGAGGAGCCGGATAATCCGGTTCAGATCTGCAGGACCGCGTGGAACAAGCTGACCGGATATTCCGGTTCATACTTGAACCGGATATTCCGGTCCCCTTTTTCCTGTGCAACGACTAGTTGTGAGGAGGGGCTATAAATACCCCTCCTCCTTCTCCCCAAGATCTAGTTCTTCCCCTTAGCATTTATGAGCATTTAAGAACTCACCAAATCTCTCATTACTCCCAATCCCTCCACCCAATCTTGAAGATCTTTGGATTATTAAAGGAGAAGGCCCCGATCTACATCTTCACCGAGCCGTTCTTCATTTCCCCCTCTCTAGCTCGAGGGATCTAGCCTAGGGTTTCCTCTTGTGGAGAACCTAGGCATCTTGATACTTGTTGGTGATTCAAGAAGAGTTGGGAGCCCCCAATTAAGTTGTGGGTGTGTGCCCCAAGTTGTTTGTAAAGGGTTTGATCCCCGCCTCAAAGGGGTTCTATAGTGGAAGGTGAACTAGGCCTTTGTGGCGAAGTTCATCGGAGAATAGGGTGAGGCCTTAGTGGCGTTGAGTAGGCCTTTGTGGCGAGCTCACACCCCTCCAACGAGACGTACTCCCCTAAAAAAGGAGGAACTCGGAAATACATCGTGTCTCCGTGTGCTTCCATCGGTTACCTCGTTCCTCCCTCTCTTTACTTACGTGTACTTGTTGCATTAATTGCTTGCCTTGTCATATAGGTAAATTCACCACTAGTTGTACTATCTAGAGAATTTACCTTCTTGTCAAGCCTAAACTTTAAGAAAAATTAAAATTGGTCGTAGCACCTATTCACCCCCCCCCCCTCTAGGTGCCCATACTTTGCTTTCAATTGGTATCAGAGCCTCGGCTCTTCTATCGGGCTTAACCGCCTAAGAGTTTAAGTATGGGAGATGAGTTGGTTGACGCTCCGTCCGATGGAAATGTGTCTATGGATGAGAGAATCATTGACCTCATCCATAGACACTAAATTTGAGGAGTTGCGTCAACTCATGACAACACTCCTCAAAGCCAAAGGACCGGAGGTGGTCGACTCATCCCTTCCGGAAACGGAGGGTGCCAAGAAAGGGGTTGATGGTGAACCACTTAAAACTGCTTCCGCCGAACAATCCGCTAAGAAGGGTGCGGGTGGAAAGGAAGGATATCACGCCGTTGAAGGCCAATATTCTCCCGATCCCCCCGTCCCTTTTCCTCATATAATCCCTAGAGGAGATCCACCTAAAATTGATGCATATTCTTTTCGTGACTGGCAATAATACATGGAGACTCACTTGAACTCTTCTTGTATAGATCTTTGGAGAATAACTCGCGACGGATACAAGCCATATGATACCAAGAATCTCACAAGAAGAGAGGTCGTAGATTGTCAACTCAACTACACCGCCTTGTCCATCCTTCATCAAGCCGTGGGCCCCAACCACATGCCGCATCTTCAACACTTCTCCACCGCCAAAGAAACATGGGATGCTATTGTCATCATGTTTGTTGGGAATGAGAGCATGCAAAGAAATCGATATGATGCCTTGACCAATGAGGCCGAAGGGTTCTTCATGCGTGATGGAGAAGATCATGTTGACATGTATCGAAGACTCAAAACTCTTGCCACCGCCTTCTCTAGTGCGGGTGCAACATATATTGATGATGCTTGGATCAAGAGGAAGTACATGATTGCCGTGATGCCGTTTGAGGGCACGGACTTGAAGAGCATTCAAGGGAGACATGATTTCTCCTCCATGACCTCAACTCAAGTGATGCAAGAATTGTGCTCCTACAAGGTGCAAACCAAGAATGCCCTTGACAACCGTGCTAGAGCCATTGGAATGCATCAAGGAGCATCCGTTGCTTTGAAGGCCAAGGTCTTGTCTAGGGAAGTTGAGAATGAAGAAGATGGAGAAGAGGCATTGCCCCCGTTGAAAGAACAAGACTATGATCCCGTTCTAAAGGATCTCATTGCTCTCACCGTGCAAAAGTTTTGGAACAATCCCCCCAAGGGCAAGAAATTTGTTGAGGAGAAGACCAAGTCTCGTTATGGAAATGATGGGGTTCAAAAAGTGAGGTCTTGTTTCAATTGCCAAGACAAGCATCACTTCATCGCGGAGTGCCCTTACGAGAATAGAGAACACCATAGTGGCAAGCTCATTCGCAAGGACAAGTCCAAGGTTGAATACAAGAAACCTCATTTCAAGAAGAAACCTTTCAACAAGAAGTCCCCCACCAAGTTTGTGCTCTTGACTCAAGAGGAGTATGATTCCGGGAGTGATGAAGAAGAAGAATCAACAAGTGAAGTGGCCGCTCTAGCTATTGCTTACACTCCATCTTCGTCATCCCTCTTTGAATCCCCTAATGAAAATCTTCCTCAACGCAATGTCAAGTGCTTCATGGCTAAGGCCACGGAGGTATCATCTTCTCCTAACTCTAAGACCCCTAGTGAACTAGAACATATTTCTAGTCTTAGAGAAGAAGAGGAAAGAGCCTCTTTGGACCGTTTTATGTCTAACATGCAAGGGGAGACCAAGAAGTACTTTGAGCATCTCATGAGGCAATTGGGAGAAGCCCAAGAGGCCCTTGAGAAGAAAGGTGAGATTGAGAGAAGGTATGCGGATGAAATTGCATCCCTCTCAATGACTCTTGAAGAAGATCATGATGGTAGAGTTTCTCTAGAAGATGAACTTGAATCTATTGAATTAGCCCATAATGAACTTGTCTCTAAAATCATTAAGGAACGTGATCTTGCTATTGCTAAATATAAAAAGGCTAAAAAGGACAAAGTCGAGTTTGGGGTTGGTCATGGTAAACTAACCGAGGAGTTTGAGAAGCTAACCAATGCTCACAAAGCATTGGAAAGCCAACACTCATCCCTCAAAGAGTTGCATGAACAACTTCAAACTCAACTTACTCAATCTAACCATCCTAGCACCTCTACTTCTTCTTGTGATCATGCAAATATTTTTGAGGAAAATGCTAGGTTAAAGGATGAGCTAGCAAGGCTCAAGGGAAAAAGCTCTCAAGTTGAGAAGGTTGTATTAGCCACCCCACAAGTGGTTGCCCCTAGCCCTAATGTGGTCATTGCTAGACCACAATTGAGTGCTCCAAGGCAACAAGTGGGTAAGCAAGGACTTGGCTATATAGCCAAGAAGAAGAACAAGAAGAAGAAGAACAAGAAGAAGAAGAACAAGAAGAAGAACCTAAAGGGTGCTTCGGGTAGTAATGTCATGAGGGACAACACTACTCGTAGCACACCCGCTCAAGCAAACAATGTGGCCTCGATTAGTAATGTCATGAGGGACACCACTACTCGTAGCACCTCTGCGGGAACTAACAATCCACACCATTTCTTATATGTTGATTATTATGGTGTTGTGCAAGCTAAATATGTTGGTCCTATTGAGGGTTTCATTGACTATACTATTTGGGTCCCAAAGACCCTTGTTGCTAACATGAAGGGACCCATCTCGGGTCCTAACACTAGTCAATGATCTCTTGCAGGGCTATGCTTCCGGTGGGACTAAATGGATTCTCGATAGTGGGTGCACTAATCATATGACCGTAAGAAAAGAACTAGTGACGGAGTTGCGACCAAATGACATTCAAGCAACTGTCACTTATGGGGACTCGTCCAAGTCTAAGGTATCCGGATTCGGCAAGGTTATGGTGGCTCCCGATATAACTATCGTGAACGTCATGCTTGTCGAATCCCTTGGTTACAATTTACTTTCCGTCCGCTCTCTCGGAAAGATGGGTTTTTCCGTCTTTTTTGATGGTGATATTGTGGTCCTTTTGAGGAGCAAGACTCTTGACGTCGCTCACGTGGGACATGTTGAAAATGAGTTGTTTGTGGTGGATTTTTCGAAGTCCACCAACACTCAAGCAATGTGTCTTTTCGGGAAGGCGGACTTGGGATGGTTGTGGCATCGCCGCCTATCCCATGTCAACATGAGAACTTTGCAAAGTCTTCACAAAAGTGGCCTTATTGTTGTACTAAAAGAAAATATTTCCTTTGCAAAGGATCGCGTTTGTAGGTCGTGTGTTGAAGGGAAGATGCATGACATTGTGCACAAGGCCAAGACTATTATTTCATCAAAGAGGATCTTGGAGCTTCTCCATGTTGATCTCTTTGGTGCCGTGCCCGAGGAAAGTCTTGGCGGCAAGAAGTATTGCTTGGTGATTGTCGATGATTATTCAAGATACACTTGGGTTTATTTCTTCAAGTGCAAGAGTGAGACTCAACAAACCATCATTGACTTCTCCAACGAAGTGCAATGTCAACACAACGTGCAAATCATGGCTATTAGGAGTGATAATGGTTCGGAGTTCAAGAACTATACATTGAATGAATTTCTTAGTGAAGAAGGCATTCGTCACCAATACTCCGCCACTTACACTCCTCAACAAAATGGTGTTGCCGAAAGGAAGAATCGCACTCTCTTGGATATGGCAAGGACCATGTTGGCGGAGTACTCTTCTCCCCAATATTTATGGGCCGAGGCCATATCCACCGCATGCCACTCCTCCAACCGCCTCTACATCCGCAAAGGCTTGGGCAAGACCCCATATGAGATCCTCACCGGCAACAAGCCCAACGTATCCTACTTCCGTGTATTCGGTTGTAAGTGCTTCTATTTGATCAAGGGTATTAGGTTGTCGAAATTTCAATCCAAAACTATTGAGGGTATTTTTGTTGGTTACGGTGCCGAATCCCACACTTATAGAGTCTATGACAAAGCCTCACGGATTGTCATAGAATCTTGTAGTGTGGTTTTCGAGGAAAATGACGGCTCCCAAGTGGCGCAATTTCATGTTTCAAATGTAGATGTTGAAATGCCTCAAGAAGCCATAGGAAGGATGGCTGTGGGATTCTTCCGCCCCATCGAGGGACACCTTATGGCGACTCGAGAAGGACTATGCTCTACTCAAGTGGAGCCCTCCTCTACATTAGAAGATCAAGCCAAGGAGCCAACTACTACACCTAACCAAGAACATATTCAAGACCCTCCTCTCGTTGATCAAGTGACTTCGCAAGTCGTACCCACTCCTCTCACTAATGCGAGTCAAGATCAAGGCCAAGATCAACCATCCTCTTCATCCTCTTCTCAAGTTGAAGCTAGTGTTGAAGATATTGTTGATGATGATGTTGATGATCTAGGCCATGTTGGTCAAGATGGGGACCCAAATGATCAAGATGATCAAGTGATCCCTCCTCGCAATAATGAGGAGATCGAAACCCGTCGCATCAAAAGGATAAGAAGAGATTTGAAGCAAATTGATGCCCAAGATGACAAGGTCTTGGAGGATGTTCAAACTAGAAGATCTACTAGAAGGCAATTGGCTAATTTTTGTGAGCATCAAGCTCATATCTCTATGGTGGAGCCTAAGAAAGTGTATGAAGCTCTTGAGGACTCCGATTGGGTTGAAGCTATGCATGATGAGCTCAATAACTTTGAGCGCAACAAAGTTTGGAGATTGGTTGAGAAGCCCAAGGATTGCCACAATGTTATTGGCACCAAGTGGATTTTCAAGAACAAGCAAGATGAGAATGGCATTGTCATTAGGAACAAGGCAAGATTGGTTGCTCAAGGTTACACCCAAGTTGAAGGCATTGACTTTGATGAAACCTACGCGCCCGTGGCTCGCCTTGAGTCCATCCGTATCCTCCTTGCTTATGCTTCCTCACATAATTTCAAATTGCAACAAATGGATGTGAAAAGTGCTTTCTTGAATGGTCCACTAAAAGAGGAGGTATATGTTAAGCAACCTCCGGGGTTCGAGAATCTCAACTTTCCTAACCACGTTTACAAACTTGACAAGGCTCTCTATGGTCTCAAACAAGCACCTCATGCTTGGTATGAGCACCTTAGGGAGTTGTTAGATGATCGTGGTTTCGAAGTTGGGAAGATTGACCCAGTAAAGGGAGAGCTTTTCATATGCCAACTCTATGTGGACGATATCATCTTTGGCTCAACTAACCAAGCTTTCAATAATGAGTTCTCTAAGCTTATGACTGATAGGTTCGAGATGTCTATGATGGGTGAGCTTAAATTCTTCCTTGGCTTTGAGATCAAGCAATTGGCTCGTGGGACTTTCATTTCTCAAGCCAAGTATACCCAAGATATGATCAAGAGGTTTAACTTCCAAGATGCTAAGATCAAGACATCTCCTATGCAAGTCAAGTGTCATCTCTCTCGTAATCCAAAAGGGAGTAAGGATGTGGACCAAAAGCTTTATCGTTCTATGATTGGTTCTTTGCTCTATCTTTGTGCATCTAGGCCCGATATCGTTTTGAGTGTAGGTGTGTGTGCAAGGTATCAAGCGGCTCCTAAGGATTGCCATTTAATGGCGGTCCATAGGATCTTTCGTTATTTGGTTCATACCCCAAGATTTGGTTTGTGGTACCCAAAGGGGGCACAATTTTCTCTCAATGGATATACGGATTCCGATTGGGAGGGTGATCAAGATGATAGGAAGTCAACTTCCGGGGCTTGCCAATTTCTTGGTAGGTCCCTTGTAAGTTGGTCCTCGAAGAAGAAAAATTGCATATCTCTCTCCACCGCCGAGGCCGAGTATGTTGCCGCCGCAAGTGCATGCACTCAATTGTTATGGATGAGGCAACTCAAGGAGTATGGAGTTCATTTGGATAAGGTGCCTCTTTTGTGTGACAATGAAAGTGCCATCAAAATTGCATACAATCCGGTGCAACATACAAGGACCAAACACATTGAGATCCGCCACCACTTCATCCGTGATCACGTGGCAAGAGGAGACATTGCACTATCTTATGTGCCCACCAAGGACAATCTTGCGGACATTTTCACGAAGCCACTTGATGATGCAAGATTCTTATTCTTGAGGAATGAACTAAATGTGATTGATTCTAGGATTTTGACTTGAGGATCTTGCACACACCCCTATAGATGAAACATGTTTGAGCTTAGGTGTAGGCATGGACATAGGGGGAGTGTTATCCTAACACATTGGGTTCTCCCTCCCCCCATTATGCCCATAGAAAAAATTTCATTGTGATCTCTCTTTTTCTAATGTTGAATTGTGAGCTTCAATGTTGAGTATTGGCAATGCCCCCAAGATATATCTTCGCGGTTGCATACCATAATCTCTTACATGGTGGCCTAGGCCACCAACCTCTTCGTTTCGAAGAGTTGTATCTTAGTTGGGTTTTATTTTGACATTTCATTGCATTTCTTGTGTTTTTTCCTTCTAAGTGTTTCGTCCTAGGAAAATTCCACTCAATTGGTCTTCTCGTTGTTTTGTTTCTTACTTTTGAGAGGGATAAGTACTAATTTTCAGTTTGATGTTCTATCCTAAGCCATTCTATCAAAAAGCCATTCTTTTCTAGCACTTGTGTCATCCTTTGAAACGAGGAAATTTCGGATCAGGACGCAGCCGGAATTTCCGGTCCAGTTTTGGACCGGAATATCCGGGTGTACTGGAATATCCGGGTGTACCGGAATATCCGGTTCAAGTATGAACCGGAATATCCGGTTCGGCGAAAATCATAAAAACTAGGACCCGACGGGGAGGAGGCAGTTCTTGCCTTTTTCCCCATCGGTTCCTCTCCACCCCAAAACGCTGCCTCTTCGATTCTCGGCCACCCGGGTCGATTCCTCCGCGGGATCTTGAAGTTTTGGCTCGGATCTCGTTCCCCTCCTCCTTAGGAACGTTTCTATCCAAGCATCTTCCTCCATGGATTCCGGTATTGTTCAATCCATTTGAATCTTGGTGCTATAACCCTACCAATCCGTGGATTTGCGTTTTTGTTGGCAATGCTTGGTAGAACTAGTTCTCTAGAGGTTCCTTTGCATGCTAGATTCGATAGATTAGATTCAATCGTGTACGGTCTAGTTTTGAAGTCTAAGATCTAGATTTGTTTTGTGCTGTTCTGCAACTACCGGAATATCCGGTCCACGACTGAAACAGAATATCCGGGTAACCGGAATATCCGGTTCAGTTTTGAACCGGAATATCCGGCTATGTCCTGTACTGTTTTAGACAGCCCAAAATTAATCTTTCTCAGATTTCGACTTAGATTGTTCCCTTGAATCTCCTCTATTGTTTTTATGCATGATTGTTTCCATTGCTTGACACGAGTGTACTCATATTGTGCTATCCCTCTATTATCTTGCTTCACAGGTGGTGGTTCTGAGAGGCGCCTTCCTAAGCGTCCCAAGCAGGTCTCTGTCAAGAACAAGCGTAAGTCTCGGCTCAACTATAAGACCGACATTCCTATTCCGGAGTTCAATGTGCTCAGGCAGAAGGATGTCTACCTTGATCCTCGTATTGCAAATATTGATCCTCGGTTCTGGAATCTGGAGCAGTCCTACATCTATGCTGATATCTATTGTGACTACCGTCACCCCATCCGTGTGATGCAGCCGTTTGACTTTGCTGCCCTCAAGGCCAAGGAGGAATTTGCTGATGCAGCTAGCATTGTGGAGCGGTTTGGACTGGTGAAGCTTATGGAGACTCAGTGCAACTACAACAAGCAGCTTGTGATGCAGTTTATGTCCACTCTGGTATTCAGTACCAATGATATTGTGTGCCGTCTCAAGTGGATGTCTGAGACCACATCTTGTGAGGCTTCCTTCGAGAGGTTTGGACGACGTCTTGGATACTCTTACAGCGCTCACCCTCCTCTTGGTCGCCGCGTCCATGAGGTTGATAGGCCTAGGAGGGAGGTGGCCATGGCTGAGCTGTATGCTCCTGGTTTCACCATTGGAGGCCTTGAGGGACTGCTTCCCCTGTATGATCAGCTAGTTCGCATCTTCAGATCCTTCCTTGTGCCAAGTGGGGGTAACAATGATGCTCTCACCACTCCTCTTTGCAACCTTCTGATACTGGCTAAGGAGTGCATGGAGGAAGATGACTCATCTGTCTCCTATACTGTGGATGTGATGGACATCATCTATCACGATCTCTACGCTGCTATGATTGGTGGCTACACCATTCCCTATGCTCCTTATATCATGATGCTCATCAAACATGAGATGCGGAAGGAGTACATCGAGTTACCCATGGTTGAGCACAAGGTCAAAAGGCTGTATATCAAGAGGAAGAAGAAGACTGCTGCTGCTTCTCAGGATGCTTCTTTTGAGGGTGGTTCCTCTATGGGAGGTCCCTCTACTGGTTCTCACTCTGCGCCCATTTCTGATGTTAGCACTTTGCGCCATGTCAGGAAGCTCTCCTGGTTCCAGCGTAATGTGCTCTGCATGAAGGTGGACATTCACAAGGAGCAGTACAGGGCTTATCGCCGAGACACCGCCATGGCTAGCGCACAGAGTCAGATTCTGCACCACGTGAGTGGTGCCACTGGTGATGTACCTGCTCCTCTCACTGCTCAGTCTTACGCTGCTTGGTCTGCTGAGGATAGCACTCCCTGGGCGAGCATTGAGGCGGCTCTCCGTTCTACTCAGGCTACTACTTCTGGAGCTGGTGATGATGAGGAGGATGAGGATGAGGAGTCTGATGCTGAGCACGAGGCCGAGGGCGAGTCCGAGGAGTCTGCTGGCGAGTCTTCCGAGCACTCCGATGCTTAGACCGTGTCTGGGACGTTAGATTCGCTATTTCCCTCCTTTTTGGTGTCTCGATGCCAAAGGGGGAGAAGTAGCTATTAGACTACGGGATTTGCATGGGTTCGGGCACAAGCATTTGCTTTTTTATCATTCTTTGAGAGCTTGTGTCCATTTTAGTATCTTCGTTCTCGTGAACTTATGTCGGTTATTGTCTCGTTTAAACTATGTGTGCTATTGTGTGTGAGACTATGTTCGTTATCTGGATATTATCGTGGATTATCTATTAGTGGTTTTATGGTTATCTATCGTATATGTTGAGGATATTATCTATTGTTGTGCTTGGTTATTCTTGGATATATTATCTTCGCACAAGGTATATACTTCTATCTTACACTCAACATATTGGTGGTATTGGCTCATTGACATGTTTGCTACTTGTTGGAAATTTCTCCCCATACATCATTGCATCTATTTGCATTTGAGGCAAACAAAAGATATGTATAGAGATAGGGGGAGACGTTCCCATCTTGTTTCAAACATGTTCTTGTCAAAGTTTTATTGCAAATCTTAGTATTGTCATCTAACACCAAAAAGGGGGAGATTGAAAGTGCATTTCGTTTTCCCAGTGTTTTGTGTGTTAGTTAACAATACTAAGTACATTATTTATCGAGGTGTTTAGCGTGCAGGTGTTATACTTAACATCGGCATCGATCACCGAAAAGTCGGTGAAGATTGGCCTGAGAGTTTTGGGACAGAACCCAACCGGATTATTCGGACCGGATATTTCATATTGGACCGGATATTCCGGTTGCTGTTGAAGTTGCGCAAAAATGTCTAAGGACTGGAAGTTTCTCTCTCAGAAGCCAACCGGATTATTTGGTCCGGATTATTCATCCTGGACCGGATATTCCGGGTGCTGCGCAAAACTGCTAAGGACTGGAAGTTTCGCTCTCAGAAGTCAACCGGATTATTTGGTCCGGATTATTCATCCTGGACCGGATATTCCGGGTGCTGCGCAAAACTGCTAAGGACTTGAAGTTTCGCTCTCAGAAGTCAACCGGATTATTTGGTCCGGATTATTCATCCTAGACCGGATATTCCGGGTGCTGCGCAAAACTGCTAAGGACTGGAAGCTTGGAGCTACTGGAGTGAACCGGATTATTTGAACCGGATTATTCCGGAGGAGCCGGATAATCCGGTTCAGATCTGCAGGACCGCGTGGAACAAGCTGACCGGATATTCCGGTTCATACTTGAACCGGATATTCCGGTCCCCTTTTTCCTGTGCAACGACTAGTTGTGAGGAGGGGCTATAAATACCCCTCCTCCTTCTCCCCAAGATCTAGTTCTTCCCCTTAGCATTTATGAGCATTTAAGAACTCACCAAATCTCTCATTACTCCCAATCCCTCCACCCGATCTTGAAGATCTTTGGAGGATTAAAGGAGAAGGCCCCGATCTACATCTTCACCGAGCCGTTCTTCATTTCCCCCTCTCTAGCTCGAGGGATCTAGCCTAGGGTTTCCTCTTGTGGAGAACCTAGGCATCTTGATACTTGTTGGTGATTCAAGAAGAGTTGGGAGCCCCCAATTAAGTTGTGGGTGTGTGCCCCAAGTTGTTTGTAAAGGATTTGATCCCCGCCTCAAAGGGGTTCTATAGTGGAAGGTGAACTAGGCCTTTGTGGCGAAGTTCATCGGAGAATAGGGTGAGGCCTTAGTGGCGTTGAGTAGGCCTTTGTGGCGAGATCACACCCCTCCAACGAGACGTACTCCCCTAAAAAAAGGAGGAACTCGGAAATACATCGTGTCTCCGTGTGCTTCCATCGGTTACCTCGTTCCTCCCTCTCTTTACTTACGTGTACTTGTTGCATTAATTGCTTGCCTTGTCATATAGGTAAATTCACCACTAGTTGCACTATCTAGAGAATTTACCTTCTTGTCAAGCCTAAACTTTAAGAAAAATTAAAATTGGTCGTAGCACCTATTCACCCCCCCTCTAGGTGCCCATACTTTGCTTTCATGTGGCCACCCTGTGGCTCTTCTCCTGGCCCCCTTCTGGCTCTCGGGTCTTCTAGTGTGAAAACACGAATGGGGTCTTTTCTGGGCAATTTCCCGAAAGTTGATTTTTCTGCACAAAAACAAGACACCAAGGTAATTCTGCTGAAAACAGCATTAGTCGGTGTTAGTTGTATTCAAAATACACAAGTTTAGAGGAAAACAATAAGAAAAGTGTTCGGAAAAAGTGATACGTTTTCGACGTATCAATGCTCTTATGGTTAGAATCAGCGTGCAGCTGAAATTATCCCCTCATCTCGCGATTCTAGGGTTCATCCTCTCTTGGGGTGGGCTGCATGCATCGGCAATCCATGGAGGCTTGGAGCGGAAAATGGCAACATCGGTAGTTCCTCATGGGCACAGGGAAGGGCACATCACCGACGTGAGCATGGAAGCCATGTCCCGTACCAGGAGCTTTCATCCGACTACTGCCTTGAGGTGACCTGTTAGTGTGGACTGGAGATTTCCGTTTGGATCATTTGGAGCTTTGCGAATCTAGGACGGATATACAAGGACTGCCAAATCCAGGTGGTACATTCGTGCTTCGGGTCCAATTGGTTGCAAGATTTATCTGTTTGTTTAATTTTCTCTTCTTTTTGTTGCCAGCTTGGTCGAGGTGTCAGTTGTGACGTCTTCAAATGGATTGATAGTGCAATGAGTAAATTTCATTGAGAACTATTGCTTGATCTATGTGATGAAGTGTGGAATAAGATATGGAAGAGAACAACATGCTAGCAGAATGGAAGAATGAGCACCAAGAAGTAAACTTTAGACTAAGGAGGAACTGGATGAGTTGGTTATGCATCAGGTTTTCAATGTGGATATTGTCACTATGCATGAGAATAGAGAAGCAATAAATGGAGATAGAGAGAATAAAATTGAAGAGCCTAATTGTAGCGCCCCGACCTCGGAAGTATGCAAAGTGATGGGTGTCATCGGTTACAATAACCGACTGAAGGTTACTAGGGTTACCACTCCCTAGGCTGAATCACATCAGCAGACGCGGCTCAGTCATGGATCATCGGCCCACAACCCCTCAGTCATAACATAATGTTGGTCCCAGCCAAGTTGCATATTAAAGAGATCAAGACTCAGAACAATCTGGCACATCACAGTCTCTATGACACAAATCAATATAATTCAACTCTTAGCAGAGAAAATATACCAAGTACCACAACAGAGGTCACTGACCCAACATTACATCAAGCGGAAGCAAATTAAGTGTTCTAAGAACAAGATCCAGATATGGCCTAAGAGGCCTTCAATAACATAACAACACCAACCTGTTCCGTGTTGCCCCAGGCTGCCACCCGGGAAACCCAGACTACTCGTCAACTTTGATGAAGAACCCACCTTCGAATTCGGAGAAGTCCTCAACTGTAATAGAGAAAGATTCAACAAAGCAACGGTGAGTACAGGAGGTACTCTCAAGGTTACTAGAGCTACTAGCTCGAATGAGGCTTTAGCAAGGCTATTTGGTAGTTGTTTTGCATAAAGCCAATTTTCAGTTTAAAATACCTGACTGGGTAACGTCTATAAGAAGGTTTTGAAATGAGATAGAAATTATAACTCTTCTTCTTCAGCTCCTGATCATTGCATCCACCAACTCCAGCATTACACATGTCTACTAAGATTTTATTGTTCAATTTCTCTATGGTCTTATCGTCCATTCCCAAGCGTCCGTAACAATGGACACGGCTTTTCGAAAAGATTTACCCTGCAGGGGTGTACTATTTTAACCACCAGTACCGTTCGGCTCCTTGCCTAATCAGGCCTGATCATATCCTCTTCCTGGGAGGCCGGCAGAGTTGGCGCGGTTACAACCTTTGGCTTGCATGAATTATCCCGGGGTCATTGGTGAAGCAGAAGTCAGTGCCTCCGATACCATGGACCGCAACCACCTCCTAAACACCACCATCCTTGTCGTACCTCGTCCATCGTCTTCACGCACACGCAAATGGAAAGCTCAAACTAAAGGACCTCGGGCTACACCCTCACAAGTTAGTTGGTCGCTAGGGATTCCATATGTCCCACCGATGGAAGCACGGCAGTCTTGTCATAAACGAATCCTTAATTTCTGATGTTCCATGTTGTTTTCATGTTTACTATAAACTTTATGCCATTTTTATCGATTTCCGGGACTAACCTATTGACAATATGCCATAGAGACAGATCCTTGTTTTCCGCTGTTTTTAGTTTCAGAAAAGTTGGTCTGGAAATATTCGCGGAATTGGAAAATTCGAAGCCCGGAAGTCTTAGAAATCCCGAAGGTTCCACGGAGTCCCGAAGAGGCCCGGAGAGGGGCCACACCATAGAGCGGCACGCCCCCCTGTCCGCGCCGTGGGGTGGTTTGGGCCCCTCGGGCATCCACCGTCATCGCCCTTTTGCCTATTTATTCCCCCCGATACGTGAACCCTAAAAATATACCACTTTTCCCGAGAAACACCCGAGGCTGCCGTCATCGTCAACCCGAGATCAAGAGGGTTCTGGAGCTCTCACCGGCACCCTGCCGGAAGGGAAATTCATCACCGGAGGGGTCTACACCATCATGCCCGCCTCCGGAGTGATGCGTGAGTAGTTCATCCCTGGACTACGGGTCCATAGCAGTAGCTATATGGTTGTCTCTTCCACTTTATGCCTCATGTTTAGATCTCGTGAGTTGCCTCACATGATCGAGATCATCTTATTGTAATGCTACAAGTTGTGTTTGTTGGGATCCGATGAATGTTGAATGCTATGTCTTCTGATTATCAATCTATCATGTTATCTTCATGCATATATTATTTATGATCTTGCATGTTCTCTGTTATTAGTAGATGCTCTGGCCAAGTAGATGCTAGTGACTCCAAGAGGGAGTATTTATGCTCGATAGTGGGTTCATGCCTCCTTTGCGTCTGCTCGAGTGACAGAAACATGACGGATGGAGGATGTGTTGTTGCCATTAGGGAGAAAACAAAGATGTTTACTTAATTTACATTGTTTACATTACACACTTTGCTTACTGCAATTATCTGTTGCTTGCAACTTAATACCCAACGTTTGTTCGGATGATATTCGGAAAGTGGATTATTACTCATAGATGCAGTTAGATGACGGTATATGTATTTTGTTGTAATGCCCACATGAATCACATAGTAATCTTTATGTCTTGCATATGCACTACGGTGCAGCCTTCATTTCTATCAATTGCCCAGATGTAATTTGTTCACCACACATGTTATTTATTTTCTATGGAGAGACACCACTAGTGAACTGTGGACCCCGATCCATTTTCTCATACTGATAATACAACCACTGTAATTACTGTTTTCACACTGCTGCTATTGTTTTCATACTGTTGTCATATTGTTTTCCACACCACACATTTAACCTCTTTGTGTTCAGCAAAACCGGTGAGATTGACACCCTCACTGCTTCGTTGTGGCAAAGTGATTTGATTGGGTTGTGTATGTTCCACGTTGCTGCTGAACCGGTAGTGCGGCCTACCAACTCAACTGCATCAACCTTCTAAAGTTACTACTTCCTCCTACTGGTTGATTAAACTTTGGTTTCTTTCCGAGGGAAAACTGCTGTTGTGCTCATCATACCTTCCTCTTGGGATCTCCAAACGAGTGCAAGATCTGCATCCTCAGTAGTACCGGTGAGCGGTACCTCCGGTGTTCCCACCGGTAGCTCCGTTCCGGGTGAACCATCTAAAGGGAAGAGGAGCCACGCGGGCTCTAGACAAGAAGACTACCGGTAGTATCGGTGGTAACACCGGTACCTCCGGTGCTGCGTGGGATGCCCAACGGCCCGATTTGGGGAAGGGGTATTTAAAGCCCTTCCTCTACCTCTTAAATGCTAAGATTATCACACTCTCTCTCTTAGCCATTAATGCGAGCTTCAAACTACTAGTTCTCCCTATCCAACCACCCAAACACTCCGAAACTTTGTGGAGAGCTATAGGAGACCTAGATCCGTGATTCCACCAAAGGAATTGCAAATCCATCCACCACATCCTAGTAGATCTAGAATCCTACTTGGTCCTAGAAACCCTAGTAGAACTTGTGCTTGGAGCTTCCACCTTGTTGCAAGAAGCTTCGGATTGATTGAGAGCCTCCTTCAAGTAGTTTTGTTCAACGCCTTCAAGTCGACCTCATAGTGGAAACGAGAATCTCTCTCACCGGAGAAGGTCAAGGAGAATAAGGTGTGCACATCCGTGCTATTGAGGAGTGCCTAGGTGGCTCCCCACTTCTCCAACGTAGACGTACTTCTCTTTGAGAAAGAACTACGGGAAACATATCATTGTCTCCTTGTTTACACTTGTGGTTTATCTTGTTACCTTTCGTTTTGCTTCCGTTGCGTATCTTATCTTGTATCACATAGGTTGCTTACCTAGTTGCACATCTAGAGAACCTTATATTACTTGTTTAGCCCAAACAAAAAAAAGGAAAAGAAGAAAAATTGATAGTCAACCTATTCACCCCCCTCTCTAGTTGACCATAGTGCACTTTCAAAATGTTCCTCCCGTGATGGTGATACTAGAACCCTATCAAGTAATTCATGTGTGGGGCTTTCATGATTATTGCACAAAGTATACTTCCTACCTGAGAGTGGAATATCCATCAACTCTCCTTGCTCGATAACAACATTAAAGAGTGGACTCCATTTATTATACCCTCCTGGTTTAATTTTGTCACTGTCCCTTCTTATCATGTTTGACAGTGCGGTTTTTTTAATGCATGAACTAATTCTATCAAGAATTCAGCCTTTTCTTCATTTTGCGCGTCTCCATAAACAATTACCAAGTTCCAAACGAAGTCATCTAATTTATTGTTAACAAGAAGCCTAACAAAATAAGTCCCAATTTCTTTTTCCAAAATTTCAATTGTAGAATTATTTACACCGATTAGTATCCCTCCCGATCTCCGTCTTGGAGGTATCCCTTCCCAATGAAAATCAGTCCCTCCATTGGTTCTTAATAAGAAATCAAAAGAGTAGTCTTTTTTCATGGTCTCTTGAATGCCCGCAAAATTAAGTTTGTGTTGTCTCTAATATAAGTATGTTTATCCACATCTCCCGCCCTCGTACTATTCCAAATGAAGCCACTAATCATGATAGATTCCATTTTTTCCCGCCTCTCTTTTTTCTGCCCACCAATTTTGGTTTTCACCGGAGTTTTAATTTGAACCACACATGTGTCAGTTTTTTTTTAACTACCGGCTTCCCTAATAATTGTAGCAGACACAAAACATCATCTGCCAAGTCCTCACAATCTTCAGTTGTAAGATGTAGAATATCCAAGAGCATTGGATCCACACTTTCCTGAGTATCAATATGCTCTAGAAAATCACATCCTTCCTTAGATTTATCACTCATAAAAATATTAACCCTGGCCTGCTCCTGCCCTCTTACCAAAGACAAATTATGATCCACTAAGTCTAACGACGCTCCCAAATCTATCCCGATCCATCGAACAATATCTGAGATGCATCTATTGGGAGTATTCAGAATAGTAGGTAACAACGTACCTCCATCAACATCTTTGAGCTTTGCTTTAAGGTGGTTTACCTTGTCAAAAGCTGGCAGATTATTGCTTGTTTTGGTCGCGAGTCGGCTGCTGTATCTGTTTTCGATTGTTTCATCACTCTCTTCTAGGACACCCAATCCCACATCCCCTTTGCTACCCTCCCCCCCCCCCCCCCCCCCCCCGAACATTCCTCAATTTTGTTCCAAAACTGACCGAAGATTCAGACCCTCCATCAATCTGGGTCCATATCCTCGGGTTCAACTGGCTTCCACTGCCCCACCGGCGGACCCAAGGCCCCTGTTGCCTGGCGGCTGCCCGGGCTTCCGGCCTCTGGCGCAGTGTAATTAGATGGCCTTTTAATAAAAAAAATTAGCATGTTAAACCTTTGGACTGAAGGTTTGCCCGGGCTGTAAGTTAGTCTTGGGTCCGCTACTGCACTGCCCCATTGTTTTATCTTGTGAGTTTTTTTTTTTTTTTTTGCTTCGGCCAATTTTTGGAGATCCAAATCATTTTGAGATTTCATAGGCAACTCCCGCTCAACCAACGCCTTCCTGGTGTCCTCACTAGCCTTGATTTGAGACTTCTCCACTTCATCCACAGTTTTCTACTTCTTGGACTCTCTTCCCGAGAATTCCTGAGAAAGGCTGTCTTCCATTTCATCAAAATTCTGGATGTATTCCTCGTCGGGTCTACACCAACCCTCCTCCACCACCTGCTCTAGCTAGAAGTAAACATACACAGCAGCTTCTTGGTGGTTATCTTGGCCATTGTTGGGATTTTTTTGTAATCCACAACACCTATTCTGATGCTCCCATCCTAAATGGTCAGTGTTTTTTAGTGAGAAAGAGAAACAAGCATTCTACTTTTTCCAAAAGTGAAGCAACACAAAAGATAGACGAAAATTACCATGCACTAATCTGCGAGGAGAAAGTTGCTTAGGTAAAAGTTGCGGGTGTATTGCTCATAAGTAGCACTCCAGCTTTTCCTTGAGCATGCCGGGAGAGCTTTCTAAGATCGACAGCGTTAATCAACACTACTGTATTAATCGAAAAGAGAAAAGTCCAAAAAAGCTACAGAAGTAGGACTAGTGAGTGAGAACGAGCAGGCAGAGGGGGCCAACAGCTCCACGCACTCCCACTCCCCACTCCACTCTCCCCCACTGCGCCTCCACGCTCCCCCCCCCCCCCCCCCCCCCCCCCGCCCCTCCTCGTCGCCTTTCGCCGCCGCCCCTCCGCTCCATTCCGTCTCTGATCCCTCAACCCTTTCTCTCCCTTTTTCTGGGTTCAGTTACCGCCGTTTCAGATTCGTGTGAGCGCTCTGCTTTGTGCTTGTTCCTCGGATTAATTGGTTTCCTTTCCCATTTGCTCCCCCCTTTTAGCTGTTCGGTCGTTTCGGCTCTGACCCGCCGTCCTCCTGATCTGCAGGCCAGGGAAGGTGGTGGGTTCTTGTCCGCCTGCCCGAAATCTCCGCGTCAAAATTCGCAATCTTTTCTCCTCCGGCGGCGAAAAAGATCGCTCGCCGTGAAGCGGCCTCCATTAATTCTTGCGGCGGTTCCTGAAGAAGGTGGCAGCTGCGGCAGAGCTGCTGAAAAGCCCCCACCTCCCCAGTGCGCCGAATCAAAGAAGGGGGTCGCCGTCATGTTTCAGTTGCTGTTCCTGGTGCTGTTCGCGGAGGCGGCGGTGGCGCTGCTGCTCATGGTGAAGGTGGGCCCGCTGCGGGAGCTGGCGATGCGGGGCGTGGAGCAGGCCAAGTCGGGGAAGGGCCCGGCCACCGTCAAGACCATCGCCTGCACGCTCTCCCTCATCCTCATGTCCAGCGTCACCACCATCCTCAAGATCCAGAACAGAGGACTCAAGCTCGGCACAATCAGCCCCATGGACCAGGTGCTCTGGAGGACGCACCTCCTCGAGGCATCCCTCATCGGTCAGCATATGCATCTCTTGCCTTCTTTTCTTTGATTAATTGAGGAGTATTACTTGCACCATCGGATGAATCTACTTCTGAATCTGCTGCTGATGACATGGTGCTAACTAGAGATTACCATTCGTAGTGCCTATGAAATTGGGCGATAAAGTAGCAATTGCTGCTTAGCTTTTGGAGAGGAAAGCGTCATTTCGGTTGCTTTCGCTTTTAATCAAGTACAGAAAAGTGTTACTATACCAACTCGTACTTTAGAATATGCTCTGCTGTTAGGTTTTCTCATCAGGATTTTGTCACATAGGGTTTTGGATCCATTCTGTAATTTGCAATTCATTCACTGAAGTAGGATGTAAATCACCCATCATAAATTATAAACAAGAATTTACTGCATCTGTCATGAAGGGGGTAGCTTTGGAGATAAAGGCGAGGCTTCTCGTGTCATCCTATGGTTATAATACTAGTGTGTAATTTAGAATATGCGATGTACAGTTTGACTAGTTTGACTCTTATCTCTGCACGAAGGAGATATAGTGTTGACTTAAGGTGCATGTCTGTGTATCTAGTTGTTACCTTATAGTTCAAGCAAGGAGTATAGAATAACAGTTTTAGTTTCAGTTCCGTGCAATTGGAATCTCAAAATGAAAATATCTAATGCATAACTGCAACTGATTTTATCGTTAAAGAAGGATGGTATTATATTTCTACGTTAGTAGCATTAGAGTTTCATGTGGTGCACCTGGTGGTCAACTGGTCAACCAATAGTATATTGCAATTGGTCTGGGCTATATACAATAAGAACTGACCTAGTTAGGCTTGCATCAGATTTATATTGTGTTCCCACTTCCTAGGTGTTACTATAAAACAGAGTAGCTGCAGTTGGTGCAGCTGCGCAGGCCATAGAGCATGACTGTAGTTGATTCCTTGGTGAGAGTGATGACAGCTTCTTGGCTGAAAGTAAGCTGTCCAGGGGCAAATCCACTTTGACTTTGTAGTATCCCTTGAATCAACATCAAGCAATTGTATATTACAATGGTCTGTGCTGTATACAATAGGAACTGATCTTGCTTAGGCTTGCATCAGATTTATATTGACTTAAATAGGGGTAGCTGGAGTTGGTGCAACCGCGCAGGCAATAGAACATAACTATAGTTGGTTATTTGGTGGGAGTTCGGATGACAGCCTCTTGGCTGAAAGTGAGCTGTCCAGGGGTAAACCCACTTTGACTTTGTATTATGCCTTAAATTAACATAATGTCCGACTATAAGAGAAGACTGGACAAAGAGTATAGGAAAAATATGTTTGTTGATAAGATTTAAGCCTTGTCAGCAAGTGATCTGAGTAGAAGAAGGTATGTTTTCTTTAAGAAGGTTTGAAGTGGTATGTTAGAATAAGTATGTAGTGCTCCATTTGAAGAATTACATAGGTATGGCTTGAAAATAAGGTTCATTTTGTTTTTGTCGAAAACAACTCACTTTCTTAGAAATTGTAGACTGTTTACCTTTAGTTGGTCAGTCATTTTATTACCAGTGTACTCTTCTTGGATTAAAAGTCCTACTTACAATTTGGAAATCATGATCTGCAGTCTACGGCAGTTGCACTCAGTTATATTAGAGACAATTTAGTTTTGGCTGTCATGATTCACTGAATTTGGGATTTACAGCCTGTTCAAAGCTGAATCTGGTGCAGTTGTAATAATAATTGTGATACATGGGGAAATTTGAAATCACGGTGTACACTGCTCGATTTTCTTGATTCTGCATTCTATTTTATCCAAACAACTACAAGGAGATTGTTGGCCTGTTGAACTATGATCACATTGTGCTTATAACTGCAATTCATACCCGAGAGCAGTGCTATCAACAAATGAATCATCTAGGCACCAGTAAAGTAATCTCTGATCAGGACAGCTTGTATTAAGTGAAATGCACACCAAATTTAAAGCTGTTAGTCCAAGTCGGTCTGTTTTCTTGTTAAGATTGGGTGATCAGAACTAAAACGATCAAAGAGGCCTCAAAATATCACCTACTGTTAGGTTGTCGACATCACTCTGACGGGAATGAAGAATTCATCCATTTTTTAATGTTGTTATTGCTGTAACAAATATCAAGTGTTTCGTAGTTAAACCTGGCACATCACTTCTAACAGCTCATAACTCCTTGCAGGGTACACACTGTTCCTTGCATTTGTCATCGACCGGTTACACCACTACCTGCAGAAGCTCATCACCCTAAGGAAAACCGCCAGCATCTCCAGGGAGGAGGTCGAGAAGCTCCAGATGGAGAACCGATCCTTGCGCGAAAAGGAGGAGCGCTCCTCCAGCGAGACCAAGAAGCTCCAGCAGGACATCGCAAAGCTGTGCGAGGACATGAGGAAGCTGAAGTCCGAGTCAGACGACCACGAGAGGAAATCGCTGGAGGCGGAGGCCCACGTCAACGCCCTGCAGAAGCAGTCCGAGGAGCTGCTCCTGGAGTATGATCGGCTGCTGGAGGACAACCAGATTCTGCAGTCCCAGCTCCACCACATGGCCTGAATCGGTTAACACCATGGCGTCCGTAGACTCAAAGCGCTCGTGGCTGAGGCTCGTGATTGTGATTCTTGACTGTTTGGTTTCGATCTCTAGCTTATGGTGATATGGGTTGATATGGTGTCTATTTTGTAGTTCCTGTGTGGCGGTTGGTTTTGAGGCACTGAAAAAAGGCCAGGGATGGTGACATGGATGTGGGAGAAGGATCATGTTTCACGATGAGCTTTTTGTATGACTGATTAGGCATGTTTCCAACGAAGGAATTCATCACCGACTCGTGCAGTGATTTTGAACGATTTTCTATAGCATCATCATCTTTTAAAATAAACCATCCAAATGCTCCAACAGTGAGTTCATACATTTACAGCGTGCTGCAGTTTTCCAGCCCAATGCTTATAGCTCGTTGTGCTCAGCTGGCAATGCAAACTTAAGCTCTCAATCAGGTGGTTCTCGTTATTCTATCAAAAAAGAAGTTATCCTTCAATACACAGGAATAAGTTTTCACTTGGTCTGAAAAAAGAAAAGAAAAGAAAAGGTTGTCATAATAAATTTACAGAAGACCCCTTCCTGCTCAACCAAAATGGGAAGCCTGCAGAATGGCAGCATAACTACAGAATGGCGGAGATATCCTGTGATGGCATTCGTTTTTCAAACACCGCTACTGATGAGTCATATGAACTGCTTCAAGAACTCGGTCGCCACTAGCCGGCCACGTGTATTCACAGACAGCTTCAGCTCGCTGATCTCCTTGTCAATGTCCTACATCACAAAGCAGCAGTAGTTGTGCTGTCAGTACATGTTATGTTCGATTGCGCAACAGTTTTTAATACAGCATCGAAACGAGTCCTTTTCCACCGGACTGTATTCTTCAGTATGGTCGGGTGAGGTAATTTTAGCTGTGCCATGAAAAAAGTTAACAAGATTGGCAAGTACTCTGCAGTTTCGCTTTGATTCATGTGTAGTACGAGCAATCCAAGATCACCAATGGTTAAGCTGCGCATGTACCCGCCTTATGCACTAAATAATTATTTGTACCAGGAATTATTGGTGATTTTAGAAGCACACAAGATAGCATTTAGGAAGCTACAAGCATGTCCAAACTTACTCTTGCTCTGTCGATTGTTTGTTTATTAGGTGATGAGAGAACTTGCTTAGAAAAAAAAAACTTGGAACCTTTACTTACCTCCATAAACTGCACAATAAAATCAATTAGCTTATGCTTGTGCATGTCCTCGCAATGATAGTTTGTTATGAGGAAGCTAATATCATAACCCTGAAAGAAAAGAAAACGGGATTAGCCACTTTCTGATGGTGCCCCTTGGTATAGTGCAGTTCACCGACATCTTGGCAAGAGATGATAAAATGAATAATCAACGTCGTGAAACAATCATCAAGATGGAAAACTCAAAGGTTTCTATAACTCTAGGAAATAGTATAGACTACCACTTAGTTCGCCTGGATACCGTGTTACTGGGCCTAGTGGCACTACTAGCCTGGCTTCAGCTTCATACAGTTTGTAGTATGGCGAAAAGTATATTGCTAGAGCTATCGGTACTACCAAAGGTACTCCATGTCCACAGTATTGTAATACCTGAACTGGTTTTCTTCTCAAAACTTGGAATGCCTCTGCCCTCATTGACAAAAACCTAAGAAATTTCTTTGCAAGAATATTTTCTAGTTCATCTGCCTGCTTAACCTGTCAAATAGAAAAAGAAGTATATGATGACAAAACATAAGACAAATGGTTTGAGTTATATTGCCTTGAACAAGAAGTATTAACATCCACCAGCTTTTGTTCGTTACCTTCAAGCTTATACGGATCGAATTGATTGAAGTCTCTACCAAACACTTCTCAGCTTCATTACGGCATATAAGCACCTGTATAAGGAAAATCTTGATTATGAATCATAATTCTGAAGAAACTTCTTTTTTTTGTCAGTCTCTTCACAGAAGCTAGGTCATAAACATACTGTACAGGCTATGCAAATTATCAACAATTGAGCAGGGTTCACAAGTTTTAAACAATATGAGGGTCATTAGACTTGTTACCACATCTTTATGGCATATGCTTTTTGTCTCCATGACAGAGTTTTGTGAATACCGATTTCATATTGGAAACGTGAATGATAAACTCTATTACCTTGCTATGTCATGTATTCTACATGAAAGTATACTAATATACAATATCCATAATCAATCCTAGATTCATATGCATGTATATCATAAAATCTAGTATGACTATGTCACAGCCATAAGAACAGTACAAATATTGAGAAAAATATAATTATTCCGGTTTAGTACTGTCATTAAGTATTATAAAAGCACCTTCCTTATTATTTTGGTTTAGGTACCTGATCGTTATCAGACAGAGGTGGCCCATGTTACTTGTTCTTACCTAGCGAAATATCTTGTCTTAAAAGCGGAGTGTTGGAAATTTCATGACATGATGAAAGAACAATCAATTGCTAGCTAAGTTAAATTTTGTGTAAGCACAACGTCAACTGAAGTACTATGAACAATCAGCATAAAATAAAGCTGTCCATGATTCCCAGTATAGTCTAGTGAAGAATGTGTGTCTGTTAGAAACTTACAATGACAAAACTGATGACACGGTTGTTTTTTCTTTTCAGTTTGTTACATGGAGTACCATTTACTTCTACTGTGGGTGCCTTATTCCAGTAACAAGACTACCCAAAAAAATAGATATTCAGCTTAATTTTAGAAAGAGTAATTTCATTATGAGAAACGAACAATACTGGTGGATATGATTACTATTTATCAGAAAGAGACATTTAAATATCTGAACTACTGTCTAATGACAACAATATTCTGTATTTGGAACAATCATTTGCTCTAAAATTTGTATGCGAAAAGGAGAATGCATGCAAACAAACCATTAACCTATGTAAGGAAATTACACTCGCAAGATATGCTGTAGCATATCAAAGAATCAAAGTTAAATTCGAGATGCTTCTAAAAGTGTCTCGCTTACTGGATTCAGCAGAAGTTCAGGGCTAGTCCTGTAAAGAATTGAACGGAAGATGATGTGAGCAAAACATGACGTATTTGCATTCATGAGTGAAGGGAGGGTGTAGAAATAAAATCCGGAATACGAAATTCGCAAAACACGAAAATACCCTAGTATTTGTATGAGCAACAGTTTCTTTGAGCAGTGAAACGTGAGCACATGTGAATACGTGGTTACAAGTTACAGTGGCATAGACAGTATCAAGGAACCCAACTCCAGCCTGTTTCTAGCATGATAGGATCTATCAAGTAGCACCATGTACTCAGAGCACACAAATGCATGAAACAAGAAAAGAGGCAGAAGACTGTTCTCTCTGCAGGAGAAACGTTTTCATCGATTTTCAGCTATTGTGAGCAGAATCTAGTTTGTCAAAATGAGACCATTGTAATAGCTTGACATGGTGGGATTCAAAACACAAAGATACCGAACAGATAAAAGAATGCACACACTAAATAAACAGCCTCCAGTTGGAAAGATGGCTTACTTGAGCTCCACCTCTGGTTTGTTGTGCCTCTCGACTTCTTGGCAAGGAAAATTCTACAGGTAAACCAAGCACACATGCTACCTAAGTTAGACATCTGGGGAACTAAAAAAAAAAATACTCTGTTCCAAACATCAAAATAACAGCCTGAACAGTGTGTAGGAGACGGCGATTCTGGGAATACCTGAAGGCACATGGCAGCCTCGAGAGTGTTCCGGATGCAAGTCAGATACAGTCGCAGCGTATTAGCCTACGAAATAACGAGAACACATTAGGACCTATGCCATATGGAAGACATATCATACATAAATCTATTTCCGGGTATAAGTTTTCTATTTATACGATTTATGCTGCACCGGAATGAGTAACCTAAGCTGGAAGCGTACCATACATCCGATCAATCGATGGGAGCAAACAGTGATAACTGAAAACCTAGCTTTCAAAATGGAGACACCCAGCCTACAATTCTCCAATCGCAACAGAACAACGTACTAGTGTTTGGAAGGAAACTCAGCCTGACTGAATCGACGAAGTCTGGAAACCAATTCACTGAGCACATCCGTTGTGGGATGTAAAATCGCGCTGCTTATTCTATATCTGTATGAAACCAAGAACTCTCTATGGTTGGCTGCATCCGTGTAATACACGTTCATACATAAGCACATGTCCAATCAAGCAACTCCTGATGTTCTCGTTTCTAAACTTAGTGTGCATTTCTAAAAAAAATATAAACTCGTAACTCTGGACCTTTACACGTCTCTGAACATATACATTTCTGAACTCTGTAATGATTGCACAAGGATCTCAGCATTCCACTTGGGCAAGAATAGATTCAACAAGTAGATAAACCTCTGAAAGTTCAATCACAGGGTTCTTATCTAGATATCTCAAGTTTCAGGACTCGGCGACCGCCCAAATTCGCGGCGACGCCGGTGTTCAGGGAAGGGTGGGATCTAGAGGAAGGAGAGAGCAACGAACTCACCATGGCTAGAGAGGGTTGCGGCCGCCCGCGTAGATCAGCCGAGGGGAAGAGAAGGGATCCGGTAGCGAGAGAGCACGGGGGTGGCCGCCGGTCACCGGAGTTTCGCCGGGAGGCGCGAGAGCGATCGGTGGGAGGAGGAGGCGCCGGCGTCGGTGGTGTGAGTGGGAGGTGGACCGTGGACGTGTTGATGTTGGTGGGCCCGGGCCGTATCCAGTCATGGAGCGGATTTTCAGATGGAAAACAAACATCGGTTGGGACAAGTCCGTCCCAAATGCATTATACTACTTTAAATTTTCTTTTTCGAAGCAGAACGATAGCCAGTCACCGCACGAGTTTTTGTTAAAAATAACTCATTAATGTAATCCGCTGCAGAAACCAGATCGGGATCTTCAGCTGTACCATGAAAATTTGATGAAAAATTGCAGGTATCTCCTATCCCGTTCCAGCTACTTCCCCAAAGATCAATCTGTTATCACCTGCCCCACATCCTCTCAGTGGTTCAAAAATATCATGGTTTAAATTACTCTCAGATAAGCAATCTGACATGATGTCAACAACAATCAGATTTTCTGCCAGTTTTACCTAATTTCAACTATCCATCACGGTTAAAACCTGACCCGCCGACTCAGTCTCCCGGAGGTGCTCATAGGGGTAGGGTGTGCGTGTGTGCGTTCATAGGGTGAGTGTATACGCGTGTATGTGAGCGCTTGCGTTTGTACTGTGTTTCTCAAAAAAAAAAACCTGCTATCACCTCTCCCAACCCCTCCCCTACAGTTACCTACTAAATGAAGATTCTGATGGTTCCAAAAATTGTAGAAACAACCTGATGGCAACAACTCCAACATTTCTCTCTACTTTTTCTAGTGTCAGCTATCCCCTACGGTTCACACATGCTATACTACCTTTGGTTGCATGCTAGTTGAAAATTTTCACAGAGTTACACCCAGATTTCTGACAACCAGGTTTCATGCTTAACACAACAATTATGATAAAAAGACCATGCAAATGAGTTGCACAAAACAAACAGGTTTCTCTGACATTATGCATCAAATTGAACTAGAAAATGATAGTGTGATAAATGATGACATATTATCTGATGCGCGTGTAACACACGTTCGTTGGGAGACCCCAAGAGGACACTGGTAGAAAATAGGCCTTTAGTCCCGGTTCGCAAAAGGCATTATTCCCAGCCGTGCAACCGGGACTAAATATGCGCGACTAAACCCCCCCCCCCCCGCCGCCTTTAGTCGCGGGGCTTACGGATCGGGACTAAAGGCCCGTCCACGTGGGCGGGTGGCGTGCGCCGGGGGCGGAGGACCTTTAGTCCCGGTTTGTAACACGAACCGGGACTAGTCAAATTACATACTCGTCGTCATACTTCTCGCTCGGTCACCCATCATCCCACTACTCTAGCACTAGCACGCTTAACTTTCGAGTTCCATCCCGTCCCGCATCCAAGTATTTCGCACACATGTATGTGATAGTAGTATCATATCAATCATATTAACATGTTGGTCGATGCCACATTACTTTATTTTTTGAATTTCAAATCAATCTTTTAATAAACAAAAGTAATAATTTTGAATAAATAAATAAACATTAACTTTTTAATTTTTATTATTTCTAAAAAAAATTAGGAAAATAAAACTAATTCATTTTAAAATATAAAAAAACAAATAATATATCAAAAAATTCAGAAAAATAAAACTAATTCATTTTACAATCTTAAAAATACAAATAATATATCAAAAAATTCATAAAAATAAAACTAATTCATTTTAAAATCTTAAAAATACAAGTAATATATCAAAAAATTCAGAAAAATATTTTATCTCACTGTTTTCCAGTCCTTATGAATGCATCTTGATTAAGTGGTCATATCTCTTAATCTTAGGAAATCTTTTGTTTTACCTTTCTTAAATCTCTTCTATTTTGCAGTCCTTATGAATGCATCATGTCCTTTTTAACCCTTGGTTTTATTTTAGCCATTTCATTAGTCTTCTTCTCTCACAAAGTTTTGAGACATTTAAGTAACCTTCTGTTTTCCATGTTTTCCACTCGTTTTCTCAAATATTTTTTAAAGGAGTTAGTCTTAAACACAGCGGTACTTAAACACATACACAATTAATAGAAATAATATAGGACATATAATACATAATAGTAGTACTACATAAGTCTCGAATGCAAACATAGCACATAATAGCAGTACTACATATAGAAAGTCTCGAGTAATGCAAATATAGCATCTATTGCTGCATCGAAGAGTAGATGCGGAACAACTCAAACGCAACATATGCATCTATTGCTGCATACTTGCGATTTATCAGATCAAGTGGGTTCTTCCCCCAATTGTTGTGATTTCTCGAGGGGAAACTACTCTTCATCATTCTGTAGTCGTGGTGGATGAAGGCAGTTGCCATCTGAGCCATCCCGGTCTTGGGCCCCAGCTCAGCAAAATGGATCAAGTCCTGAAGAAAAAATGTAGTGGTCTTCAGGTATCTCAATGTTCCACGTGCGCATCATCTTCTTCTTGTCATTTGTGGTATCGACGCTACAAAAGTCGAAACCTTTGTTGACAAGAAAGTCCATAAGTTCTGGACATTTCTTTGCACTACTGCAAAAACAAAAATGGAACACATGTTAGATATCGTTGGAACACAAGTGTATTCTGTCAATGCAACAACAAAAATGGAATACATGTTATAGATATTGTTGCAACAAGTGTATTCTTTCAATGCAACAACAAAAAATGGAACATATGTTACATATTGTTGAAACAAGTTTATTCTTTCAATGCAACAACAAAAATGGAACACATGTTACATATTGTTGCAACAAGTGTATTCTTTCAATGTAACAACAAATCGAAAATGCCATATTGCTACCCTATGCAATTTTCCTCTCTACAAATGTTGCTACCCTATGCAATTTTCCTCTCAACAATTGTTGCAACAAGTGATACTATTGCTATCAACATGACAACACAATTTTACTCTCTACAAATGCTACCCTATGCAATTTTCCTCTTTACAATTGTTGCAACAAGTGATACTATTGCTATCAACATGACAACACAATTTTCCTCTCTACAAATGCTACCCTATGCAATTTTCCTCTCTACAATTGTTGCAACAAGTGATACTATTGCTATCAACATGACAACACAATTTTCCTCTCTACAAATGCTACCCTATGCAATTTTCCTCTCTACAATTGCTACCCTATGCAATTTTCCTCTCTACAATTGTTGCAACAAGTGATACTATTGCTATCAACATGACAACACAATTTTCCTACAAGAGAGATCGTGTGCGTACCTTGCCCATTGGAAGACCAACACGGTTTCCCTGTGAGCAATCTGGATGACGGCCACATCCTTTTGATTGGCCGTGTACTCGAGATCGAGCCCAAAGAACTTGTGTTGTTCATCGGCGTCTTCATAGAGTTTGCTCAAACGCTTAAGAGCTTCGGGGAGTTTCTCGCAAATATTGGTATACGCGACGTGGAGATTCTTGCCGCATGGTGTGGGCACCTTTAGAACCTTGAAAACGGGAGAATCCATGGTGTGGAGAGGAAGAAGAAGAGAGGTCGAGCGTGCACTCTAGCAATGAGGCCTTATGCCTTCGATCGCGAATAAAAACCGCGCAGGAGCCGAGCAGTTTCGAACATTAGTCGCGGGTGGCCAGGCCAACCGGGACTAAGGACCGGGATGCCAGCAGTTCGGACCTTTAGTCGCGGGTGGCCAGGCCAACCGGAATTAAAGCCCTTCGCGCGCTTCCCAAACCGCCACTCATGACCTTGAGTCGCGGGTCGCCTCGCGAACCGCGACTAAAACCCATTTAGCCACGGTTCGTATAGTTTGGGGACTAAAGGGGGCGTATGGAAGGCCTTTTTTCTACCAGTGGGAAGGTATGAAGAATACAGTAGCAAGTTTCCCTCAGAAAGAAACCAAGATTGAATCGACCAGTAGGAGGAAGGAATAACTTCAGAATGTTGATGCAGCTGAGATGACAGGGCACACTATCGGTTCAACAGCAACGTGGAACCTACACAACACAATCAAATCACTTTGCCCCAACGAAGCAGTGAGGTTGTCAATCCCACCGGTTTTGCTGAACACAAAGAGGTTTAACGTATGGTGTGGAAAACAGTATGAGAACAATATGAACACAGTAGCAGCAACGTGAAAACAGCGGAAGCAGTGGTTGTATTTTCAGTATGAGAAAATGGACCGGTGTCCACGGTTCACTAGTGGTGTCTCTCCGTAAAAGATAAATAACATATAGGTGAACAAATTATAGCTGGACAATTGACAGAAATGAAGGTTGCACCATAGTGCATATGAAAGATATAAAGATTACTATGTGATTCATGCGGGCATTACAACAAGATACATAGATCGTCATCCAACTGCTTCTATGACTAATAATCCACCCTCTGAATATCATCCGAACAAAAGTTGGGTATTAAGTTGCGGGCAACAGATAATCGCAGTAAGAAAAGTGTGTAATGTAAACAATGTAAACACTGTTGTTTTCTCTCTAATGGCAATAGCACATCCTCCATCCGCCACGTTTCTGTCACTCGAGGACAGATGCAAAGAAAGCATGAACCCACTATCGAGCATAAATACTACCTCTCGGAGTTACTAGCATCTACTTGGCAAAAGCATCTACTAATAACGGAGAGCATGCAAGATTATAAATAACATAAGCATGAAGATAACATGATAGATTGATAATCAGAAGACATAACATTCAACATTCATTGGATCCCAGCAAACACAACATGTAGCATTACATAAAGATGATCTCGATCACGTGAGGTAGCTCACGAGATCTAAACATGAGGCATAAACTGGAGCAGACAACCATCTAGCTACTGCTATGGACCCATAGGCCAGGGATGAACTACTCACGCATCACTTCGGAGAAGGGCATGGTGGTGTAGACCCCTTTGGTGATGAATTTCCATCCCGACAGGGTGCCGGGGAGAGCTCCAGAACCCTCCCGATCTCGGGATGATGATGACCGCAGACTTGGATGTTTCTCGGGAAAAAGTGATATATTTCTAGGGTTGATATGTAGGGGGAATAAATAGGCAAAAGGGCGATGACGGTGGGCGCTCGAGAGGCCCACATCACCTCCAGGCGCGGCCAGGGGCGCCGCCCTATGGTGTGGCCCCTTTTCAGGCCTCTTCGGGACTCCATGGAACCTTCGGGATTTCTAAGAATTCCGGGTTTCGAATTTTCCAATTCCGATAATATTTCCACAACAACTTTTCTGAAACTAAAAACAGCAGAAAACAGGGAAATGACTATGTGGCATCTTGTCAATAGGTTAGTCCCGGAAATCGATAAAAATAACATAAAGTGTATGGAAAACATGTGGGAAACAATAAGAAACCAACATGGAACATCAGAAATTAAGGATACGTTTATGACGTATCAACATCCCCAAGCTTAGTTCCTACTCGTCCTCGAGTCGGTAAAAGATAAAAACACATAATTTCTGAGGTGACATGCTACCAACATAAACTTGATCATTAATAATGTAAAAGCATATGTAAGCTAAGATCATAGTACTTTAAACACAAGCATGATAGATATAATTCTAGCAATAAAACATAACAATCACTTTGCATCATGAGAAGTAACACAAATAAAATATCATGAATAACAATGCATCGAAAGTTATACGTTTGTTTCAAGTATAGAGAAATCATGGAAAAGTGATATTTTGCTTGTCCTTAAGAGTGGGGCAAAACATAAATGCCAGGACACCTTCAAAGTTTATGAGGAAGACTAGAACAAATAATTTGAGAGCAAGCAATAACACATCATGAATCAATTAATAATGTTTCTAGGAAAAATGCACATTAAACTCTGAATGGCAACTATGCTCCCTCAACTGTACATAAAATTAGAAGATGGAGACTCGACATAAAAGTAAAAGAAAGACCCTTCGTAGAGGGAAGTAGGGATTAACTCATGTGCTAGAGCTTTTATTTAATAAACAGAGGCATAAAATGTTTGACACTCCTCCCAACCATCTTACACAAGCCATGGCTAACCAAATCCTCGGGTGCCTGCCAACAATCACATACCGTGGAGGAGTGTCTACTTCTTAGAGAGGTGTATGCTTATGTCGACGAATGGTAAACAGAAACTACAGTACGTCAAAAGCCAACTAGACTTCACAAGAGCGGCTCACATTGAAGGACGCAACTGGTGTAGAAGGTCATCCCTGTTTCTCTTTTGTTTACACAATTATCCTTTGACTGATAAATTAGGGGCAAAAATAGTGAAGAGAATTTGTTTGTATTAATTTGGGGCTGGACACCCCGATGCCAGCTCTTCTATCAATTGGATAAACGAATGAAGCCACTAGTCCATGGTGTAAAAGCACAATCAATAAGTGAGATAAAGATTCTCTATATACGTCCTCATGAGCTAAAACGGGAACACAAAACATGAGTAGATTTGAAGGTTTTGAAGGTAACACATGAGCAATTTACTTTGGAGTGGCGGTTAAATACCACATGTAGCTATGTATGGTGGACACAATTGGCATACTTTGGTTTTTTGGGAGTTTGATTGCACGAGTAGAGATCATACTCAGTACAGGTGGAGGCTAGCAAAAGACTGGAAGCGACAAATCAAGAGAGCAGTAATGGCCATAATCATGCATAGCGACAAAAACATCATTAATGAAAGCATAAGTGGTACCACAAGTTCAAAAACTAAATGATCATAGAGGCCATATGTGACTTATTTGTAGTCGTAAACATGGTGTAAGCATGCGCCAAGTCAACCAAATAAAACATTCAAAGGAGCACACCACAAATTTATGCTTCAATATGACAATAACAACTCACGATTCTTTCAATGGCACATTAAACACTTTCAGCTATTTGAGAAAAATCATGCTACAAAATAACCACTAGGCTTTAAAATTAAAATAACATCTAGCATGATATGAAAAAGTCTAGCCACAGTCTATACAAGCTTTTATTTGCATTGTTTATAAATTCTACCACATGCAACAGTTTCTTTTCCCAACAAGCACCAGAGAAAATATGTTTTAACAAAAACTCTCTAAATGATACAGAAAGAAAACATGAGTAATCACATAACACTACTAAAACTAACATCTCTGAATAAGAGATGCAATGAAAACAAGAGCTAAACAGGAATTTTGCAGCAGGTAGAAGAAAAATTTAGAATACGAGCATAACGAGTATTCAAATGAAAAAGCGGAGCGTGTCTCTCTCCCAAACAAGGATGCTAGGTTCCAATGTTATTACCGAAGCAAGGAAAACAAAAGAAAATAAGATAAAAGTGGACGAAAAATAAATGATGCTCCAAATAAATTTCATATGATGTGACTGAATAAATATATAGTTTCACTAGAAGTGACCTGATAAATTATTGATGAAGAAGGGGATGCCGTGGCATCCCCAAGATTAGACGCTTGAGTCTTCTTAGAATTTTTTGGAATGAACCATGTGGGCATCCCCAAGTTTTGAACTTGCACTCTTCTTGGTCACATTATATCACCCTCTTCTCTTGACCCTTGAAAACTTCCTTCACACCACACTCAAAGAGTAATTCGCATTAGAGGTTTAGTGCAACAATAAAAAAACATGGGTTCTGTAAGGGCACAAGTGCTATTTATACTTTTAAATTTTTTATACATCCACTAATGTTTCGTGAAGTAAAGAAATCCACTTGACATTGTAAAAGAGCAAATGTAAGAAAAATGGCAGAATCCGCCAAAGCCAGAACAATCTGCAATGAAGAATTTTTTCGGGGCACTTACGTTTCTAAAATAAAAAACTTAAATAACTAAAAAGTTTCATAATTAGCTGAGGAATAAGCACAAAAAGTTTCAGGTCATTTAGATTTCTATGCTAATTATACTATTTTTTAAGGTGTACATCAGATATCTGTTTCCTGCGCAGATATCCAAAACCAACTCCAACTTTCGTCAGAAACTTTACGTGGCACAACTAATAAATGAAAATAAAGATACGAAAGGGTTGCTACAAAAGTATACAATCTCTTGACTCGAATAAAAAAATGAAAAAACAAAGCAAAAATAAAATCATGGGTTAGCTCCCAAGAAGTGCTTTTCTTTAACGCTTTTTAGCTAGATACTGAAAGCAAGAAGATGCTCACATAAGAAATATGAATTACGCAAAAGAGAGCATCAAGAAGCAAGTATAAAACAAATTTAAGTCTAACCCACTTCCTATGCATAGGAATCTTGTAAAGAAATAAATTAAAGAAGCTCAAACTAGAAATCATGGGAAGGTATAACAAGAGCAATTTTAAAACTTTCAACAAAAAGAGAGGTGTTTTAGTAACATGAAAATTCCTAAAACCATATTTTCTTCTCTCATTATAATTTTCAGTAGCATCATGAACAAACTCAACAATATAATTATCACATAAAGCATGTTTGTCATGGTCTAAAAGCACACAATTCATATCAAGCTCAAAAATAGTGGGATCAAAATTAAAATTAAATACCTCTTCTTTCCCACTTTTAGCAATAGCAAAACAAGATGATTGGTCACTGTTAAAAGTTATAGGACATATTATAACAATACTATTTTCAGTAGCATTATAATTTATAACATCAAGTAACATAAGACCATCATCTAGAGCATTATCATATAAATTTTCTAAACAAACTTCCTCATTGTCATGCATATCAATAGTTAGAATAAATAGAGGATTATCATAGGATTTATCAAAGTAGCATGGATTATCATAAATAACAGTAGCAATATCATTCTCACAAGTTTCAGTCATAGTAGTATCAAGATCACAAGTATAGCAAGTATTAATTTCATCAAAAAGGGATATTTCAAAAGAATCAATAGGATCATCACAATTATGAGTTAAAGAGTTTGTCGAGACATCGTAGTAGTTTTCATAGACTGGGGTGCCATGAGACTACGGTAGAGACGTGGGGTAACGGGATAGCGTAGTAACACAAAACACGGGATTTTACCCAGGTTCGGTACGTCGCGACAGTACGGCGTACCTACTCCTGCACTTCTCACTAATTGGGACTAAAGCCCGTATAACAGGGTTACAATGTGAGGGAATAGATCTAGCTACTCGACGAGGATGAACTTCTCGGCGAGTTGCGTAGAGCTTGAGCTTGTGAAAACTTGAACCTATCTAATCTATCTCCCGTCCGGCTTTATATAATAGCCGGATTAGGGCTTACAGAACAAGAAACCTAGAAGACTACGTTTAACTTGTAACTAGGAAAGTAAGGAATCCGTCTTCTCCTCCAAGCCAGATCACGTGGGCCGTGATCCAGGTTCTTCTAGAATCCGGCTCCTGCGCGTCGGACTACTGGGCCGCCCAATGGACCTAAGCCCATTACCATGTAGGCCACCCTGGTAGTCCGGCTCTTTTGTCTACCATCTTCTATACCCCTATTCAGTATATATCCGACAGTAGCCCCCAGGAAGGATCAAAACTCTGATTCTCCGTCTTTCGTCAAATACATTTTTTCCGGGAAAACTTGATTCAGCAGTCTTGATTCTTTCTTCTTTCCTTTTGAAGGAGATGGTAACATAAAACTCGGAACTATGAAAATCCGGCTTTTCTTCTCGCGATCCTTCGCGGAAAAGGAACTTATGACATCAGCTCTTTAATCATGCTGACGCAAGCGCCGCTTGGTTTCACGCGGGAAACCCTGCAACGTATCTCTGACAGATCCTCACGAGAAACGAGGAGATAGCCATCATTCCCCTGTCGTTTCGTTTCCCGGATTTTCCGGCGAGCGACACGCGTCGAACATCCAACGGTCAAAAGAGCCGTTGGCACGTATCTAAACGGTTCTCTGGCTATAAATAGCCATCATCGTCCTCCTCCGAAACTTTCCTCACTCCCTTACTGCCCACGCCATTGACGCGAGCTCGAGAGCAAGTTTCTTGCCCCAGGCGCACTTAGCTTCCAAGCACGCAAAACACACCAAAACGCGCCACCAAAGAATGGCATCCTCGCCGCCTTCACCGACCCGCGCCGCCATCGACGAGCTCGTCAACGACCTAGATCCGCAATCGGGAGCGCAAAAGCCCACCGGCGGTGAGCCGGAGAAGACCACGGCTTCCGCGGCGGGCGGAGAAAACACTTCCGCCGCCGCGGACATAGCATCATCAAGCGACGCGACAACCCCACCGTTTGCACCAACGACGGCGAGGGTCAAGATCCCTTCCCGTGGCGATGAGCGCTTCGCTACCGGAGCCAACAACAAAACAGAATTTGTCGGCAATTGGAATCCGAGTAATACTTCTCTCGTTCTTCTTCGTCGGATGACAAAAGAAGGTTACATAGTTAAAGGCAAATGGCGGATCTCGAAAGATGAACCCGAGCCCAAGCCAAAAGTCGGAGAATGCGTCATCCTTACTTCTCACATCACGAGAGGTATGGGTTTTCCCCCTTCTGCCTTTTTTCTAGACATCCTTAACTTATATGGCGTCCAACCACACAATATTTCTCCGAATTCCATCCTCTACTTAGCCAGTTTCCAAGCCCTTTTCGAAGGATATCTCGGGATGACACCTGACCTAGGTTTCTGGCAGTATTGTTTTGAGGTAAAGCATAATATCACACATGGCATATCGCCTATTTGCGGGACTATATCTTTTACCCTTAGAAAATTTAGGGAGGAATGGTATCCAAAAATAGAAATGCCGGAACCGGACCAGTCTTGGCTAGGTTCTTTCTTTTATCATCAGGATATTCCATTCCCAGGCAGGACAACCGGGTTTCCTCCCTTTGTTAACTCTGCTGCTATTCCTCGCGAGAGTTGGACAACCACAGCAGTAGAAAATTTGCCAGAAAACCTGATGAAGATAAAGCGGCGCATCGCCAAACTTTCTTCCTCTCAACCTTCTTTGATTGGGAAGGATACCGTTATGTGCTGGTTCGGACGCCGTATCCAACCTCTCTCTTTTCGTTCCCGACTCCTTTGTGAATACCAAGGGCCAGAAGATAGCATGAGAGGAACAGATAAGGCCTTTACCAAAAAGGATTTTATAGGACGACTTCACCAACTGGTTGCCGCCAGTAGTCAGGTTGAGGAAAATCTGGCGATCTATCATGTGGAAAACCCGGTCCCTAAGGTATTTATCTTTCCTTGTTTCCGAGTTTTTCCTCAGATTATCTTCTCTCTCTGCTTTTTAACATACTATTAACTCCTTCCTAGTTTGATGAACTTGGAGAAAATGATCTTGCTTCCGATGCTGAACTCAACGAATTGCATGCCGAGTTTCTCAACAGTCGGAAGCGCAAAAGGCAATCAGCTATTAAAGAGGAATCTATTCCCAACATGGACGATACCCGGATAAAAGAAGAACCATTCGACAAACTCGGATATATTCGTCCAGAAGCAAAGAAATTCTTTGCTCCTGCGCCTCTAATTCGCCCTTGGCCACAAAATGGGTTAGTTATTCGCAATGACATTGCTTTTTCACCTCGTCAAGTTATACACGATGGCCTTCATCACGTTGGGATTCTCTTTGCGGAATATGCCAATGAATTCCACGAGGTTTTGACCGACTTGCGGGAAATGAGCCAGGTAATACTTCTAGCCCCCAAGCATTAAGTTGAAATATGAATTCTTCTTAATGTTTCTTCAAATGCCTGTTCAAACTTAAGCATCTGGCTTTCATTTCCATGTTATAGCATTCCGCAGACGCCATAAACTTAGAAGTTTTGAAGAAGCTTAGTCTCAAGAGCAAAGAAGTAAAAACCCTTCAATCTGTTATTGAGACGAAAAGCAACGAACTAGCGTCAACTCAACGGCAACTATCAAAAGCCACCGGTATTTTGTTTTGTACCATTTGTTTTCTCTGTAGAATGCTCACTGAATTGTTTTGTAAACTCAAATTAATTATTGCCCTCCAGCTGCTTTAAACAAAGCCAACAAATTAGCAGAAAACAATGTCCATGTTTCTCGGCTTCGTGAGGAAAACTCGAATCTCCGAAAGGAACTTCTGAAAGTTCAAGAAGACCTGGAAGCCAGTAATCTGGCCCTTGGGATTGCTCAATCCAAGGCTTCTTTACAAGCAGCGGAAGATAAATCTGTTATCAATGATTTGGAAAGTATGCTACTCCCGCGCATGAAAGAGAGCGACGAAATTGACAAGGTTCTTGGTAAGTTAATTTATTTTTACCAATGTCTTCCTGTCTTATCTCTTATATTTTTTCATGTAACCTTTGCTTTTGTCAAAAAAGCAGGAAATTTTCCAGGAATTTCTCGGACTGAAAAGATCCGGGCCTTTGGGGAAGTGTGGAATTCAATCAGGAATGCAGGAATGCAGCTGATTAGTAAATTCCTTCCCACAAGTACTGTACAATTTTCGGAAGTCTACCGGCTTCCGGGTGCCATCACAGAGGTAGCAGAGTCGAGAGAATCTACCCTTCGCTCTGCCGCACGAGGTGGTGCACGCATGGCACTTGGCCTTATGCGTCTGCATTACCCTAATGCTAGATCTTGGCGCGTAGCATCCGGTATCCCTCAAGGATATACAGAAGCGCAATGCAATGCAATTTTTGACGAAGTTAAAGGGCATGCCTTCAAGATTGCCTCTATGGTTAACATTTCCATTACTTATCCGGAAGAAGAAGTGCCCGCAGCCCCCGAGAATGATAGCAGTGATGAAGACTCGGATGCTTGAGGGAATGCACTTAACCCGAATGATGGATGTGTATAGGAGCTTTTTTACAATGTAATTCATATTGTAATGCTTCTATGTCATTTGTCGAAACAAGAACTCCGTCTTTTGCAATTTCAAACTTGTTGCAAAGTTTTTCCGGGTTTGAATGTTCCTTTATCTTCTAAGTAATCTGGCATCTGTGTTTTAACTGCTCTAGTGTTAAAAAATGACTCAATTAGCAATATGTATCGTCATGTCGAGTAACTGGGGACGAACCAAACAGTTTTTAAAACTCAGAAACATGTATTATGCTAGAAGCATTTTTACTGACTAGTTTCAGTAACCCAACACATACTCAATCAGATAAAATTTAGAGAAAACAAGGAACTGCTCTGAAACTTGGGCACGCAGGCACAATCCGAGTTTCCTTTAACCTTTAACAGGCCGAATCATTCAGCTTTTAAACACCGAGCACGCAGGCACAATTCGGGTCAACATTGAGTATTTGTAAGATCATTGGGAAATAGATAGGGCGGAAATATTTTGTACTTATACTGAATATGAATTCCAACAACTTTATTTCATGATCTCAAAGATGTTTACATAGAAATTGAACTAAGTATAGAAGGGACGTAATTGCTGGATACTCCAAGGCCTCTTTGTCTCTCCTAGTTCATCATCTATTTTTCTCTTTCTTTTGCGATTCGGCTTCTCGGGATCGTCCTCCGTATCTCGAATGTCGACAAGATAGTATGATCCATTCTTCATGGCTTTACTGATGACAAATGGTCCTTCCCATACGGGGGCCAATTTGTGCTTCCTTTGCTGCACCAACCTCAGCACTAAATCACCTTCTTTAAAAGAACGATGCCTGATTTTCCGACTGTGATAACGTCGTAAACCTTGCTGGTAGATGGCGGATCGTTGAAGCACAAGTTCTCGTTCCTCTTCTAGGAGATCGACGGCGTCTTGTCGTGCTTCCTCGGCATCCGAGTCGTCAAAATTCTGCACTCTCGGGCTATCATGGATCATGTCCGTTGGAAGAATAGCTTCCGCACCATAAACCAGGAAAAACGGGGTTTGTTCGGTTGACCTATTTGGCGTCGTTCGAATACTCCACAACACGGAAGGTAGCTCTTCTAACCATGCTCCAGCTGCTCTATGGAGAGGAGATTCGAGTCTTGGGCGTATTCCTTGCAGGATTGAACTGTTCATTCTTTCAACCTGTCCATTAGATTGCGGGTGCGCCACAGATGCAAGATCTAAGCGGATTCCCGTTTGTTGGCAGTATTTTGCCAACTCTCCAATGGAGAAATGTGTCCCGTTATCAGTTATTATGCTGTGTGGGACGCCATACCTCATTACTAAATCAATAATGAAATTTCTGGCAGTTGCGCCATCCAGCTTTTTGATGGGTTTAGCCTCCACCCATTTTGTGTACTTATCTACCGCTACGAGTAGATGTGTAAGTCCACCTCTTGCAGTTTTGAACGGTCCCATCATATCTAGCCCCCAGACCGCAAATGGCCATGTGATAGGGATAGTTTTAAGTGCTTGGGCCGGCAAATTGGTCTGCTTGGCGTAATATTGACATCCTTCGCACGTATTCACTATGCGCTCGGCGTCTGTCTTGGCTGTTAGCCAGAAAAACCCCGCCCGGAATGCTTTTTTGACTATGCTTTTTGATTGAGCATGATGTCCGCAATCGCCGGCATGGATTTCTTCCAGTATTTCTCTTCCTTCTTCTGGTGAAATACACCGTTGAAATATTCCGGAAGTACTGCGTTTATACAAGTGGTCATTGATCACCACGTATCCTTTGCACCGACGCTGTATTTGCCTTTGCAGTACTTCGTCTGCTCCTCCGGGTACTTCTGATTGACTAAGAAGTTTAAGTATGGAATTGTCCAATCTGGTTTAACGAGCATGACCTCAATTGTTTCAGATGCCAGAGGGTAATCAACGTCTCCACCCTTTATGGATGGTTCATGCAAATGCTGGACGAATACCCCTGGTGGTAAAGTTTTTATTCTCTCTGATCCCATGCGGGCTAACGCATCCGCGTTCCAATTTTCCTCCCTTTTTATGTGAAGGACTTCGAACCCGAAGAAACAGATGGCGAACTCATCTACCGTCCTCCGATATTCGGCCATTATAGGGCTTTTCGCGTCCCAGGTTTGGTTGAGCTGATGCTGTACCAAATCCGAGTCTCCATAGCACAAGATGCGTTTTACCCCTATTTCTTTTGCAATATGCAAGCCATGAAGCAGAGCTTCGTATTCTGCCACATTATTACTGGCGTTGAAGTGTATTTGTAATACATACTCCATTGTGTCTCCCTTGGGGGATTTTAGAACTACGCCGGCCCCAGCTCCTTCCTTCATCTTGGATCCGTCAAAGTGGATGACCCAGTACTCGGATTCTGGCATCGGTGTATTTTCCATTGCCTCTGTCCAGTCGGCGACGAAATTTGCCAAAACTTGGGATTTTATTGCCGTCCTTGGCTGGTACTTAATGTCGAAGGCTGCCAACTCGATGCCCCATTTGGCTACTCGGACGGTTGCCTCCGCATTGTTTATAATATCCCCTAGTGGTGCTTTACATACCACTGTTATGGAATGCCCTTGGAAGTAATGGCGCAGTTTTCTGGATGCAAAAAATACGCCATATGCCAGTTTCTGGTAGTGCGGGTATCTTTGTTTGGATTCGGAGAAAACTTCGCTTATGTAATATACCGGATGTTGATCTGGTATGCTTTGCTCTTCCTTTGTCCGTTCCACAACGATTACCGCACTAATAACCCGATTTGTAGCCGTAAGGTATAGTAACATGGGTTCTTCGTCTTTTGGAGATGCCAAGATGGGAGCGTTCATCAAGGTTTCCTTCAACTGAGCCAACGCTGCATCGGCTTCTTCTGTCCATTCGAACTTGTCGGATTTCTTCAACAGTTTGTAGAGTGGTAAGGCTTTATCCCCCAGCCGACTAATAAATCTGCTGACGGCTGCAGCGGAACCCGTCAATCTTTGGACATCTTTTACACATGTAGGCTTTGAGATGTTCAGGATTGCCTTGATCTTTTCCGGGTTAACTTCTATTCCTCTGTGAGAAACAATGAAACCCAGAAGTTTTCCTGAGGGAACCCCGAATACGCACTTAGATGGATTCAACTTCATCTTGTAAGTGCGCAAGTTTTCGAAGGTTTCTCGCAAATCCTCAAGGAGTGTATCTTTTTCCTTGGTTACGACAGTAATATCATCCACGTAAACATGGACGTTTCTGCCAATTTGACTATGCAAAAAGCGTTGCATGCAACGCTGGTAGGTTGCACCTGCGTTCTTCAGGCCAAAAGGCATGGTTATGTAATAGTACGTCCCATACGGGGTTATAAAAGAAGTCTTGATTTGATCTTCCTTTTTCATGCGTATTTGGTGGTACCCGGAGTATGCATCCAAAAAGCATAAAAGCTCAGAGCCTGCAGTGGCATCTATTATTTGATCGATTCACGGTAACGCAAACCTATCTTTCGGACACAACTTGTTCAATCCTGTGTAATCTATACACATCCTAAGAACAGTGGTGTCTTTCTTCGGCACTAATACCGGATTTGCGGACCAATCAGTATGGATTACTTCCTTGATGAAATCCGCTGCTAAAAGCCGGATAATTTCCTTGCCAATAGCCTTCCGTCTTCTTTCGTCAAATCGACGGAGACCTTGTTTGACGGGTTTTGATCCGGGAATAACCTTGAGTTGGTGCTCAGCAAGTTCCCTGGGTACGCCTGGCATGTCAGCTGGACACCAGGCAAAAATATCCCAGTTCTCACGGAGGAACTTGATGAGCTCGCCTTCCTATTTGTCGGTCATCCCAGTCCCTACGACGACAAATTTTGTCGGATCTTTGGGATCTAAGATTACCTGTCTTGTATTCTCGGACGCCTTGAAGCTATCTGTTGGCTTCCGAGTTTCTTTTCCTGCCGACATTTCTTCCGGCGATACCTCCTTGGCTAATTCCTTCAGTTCCTCCTTTGCTATAACTCTCTGAGCGCAAAGGGCGTTTTCTTTCTCCAACTCGTTTGCCAGCTTGAAATCACCGGCAATGGTGATTACTCCTCCTTTGGGTCCTGGCATCTTCAGCTTGTTGTAGATATAGCAAGATCTTGCCATAAATTTGGCGAAAGCCGGACGTCCGAGTATTGCGTGATACACGCTTTCGAACGGCACTACTTCGAAGGATACTTTTTCCTGCCGGAAGTGATCTTTATCTCCGAAGGTGACATCTAGGGACATTTCTCCTAGGGATCGTGCTTGCCTGCCAGGAACAATGCCGTGGAAGCGTATATTGCTGTAGTTGAGCTGGGACTCGGAGATCTTCAAGTGCTTCAGTGTATCCAGGTACATTATATTGATGCTGGATCCTCCGTCCATCAGCACTCTTCTTAGCCTAGTGTTTTGAACAATAGGGCTTACAACAAGAGCTTGTGTGCCGGGTTCAGGGATATTTCCGGGATGATCTGACTGATCCCAGATTATCGGTGTGTTGGAGTACTTCAAGAATTTTGGGGTCGCAGGAACAACCGCGTTTATTTCTCGAAGTGTTCTTTTGGCCACCTTTGCTGACGGGGTTGCTAGGAAAGTTAACATTGCTTCTCCGTCAACTCTCGGAAATTTGGGTTCGCCTTTTCGCTGCTGTTCCTGGATTTTGTCATCAGTGTCCGATTCACTGTCTTCTTTTTCAGCTTCTGGCTTTTGTTTGGCAGGTTTCCTCTTGGAACCCTTCCCTTTATTTCCGGATCCTGCATTGCCTTTCATATGCTTGTTTAGCCGGCATTGCGCGTTTGTGTGGGTTGGTTTCCCAAACTGAGAGTGGTGGACGCAGGGTTCCGACTTAATTCTCTCCCATTCTTCGGGAGTGTAGTTGATTGGATCTGGACTGCGGCCTTTCCACTTGTTCACCTTTTCTCCTCCAAAGGCTATGTTGACCTCCTTGGGCTTTGTTGTTGACTCCGGAGTTCCTTTTTTATCAGAACGAGGGGTTTTCTTGGCCAGTATCAGTGACTCAATATTGCCTCCTCTTGCTCTGATATCATCTTCGGCTGCAGCATGCTCGTTAGCGGTTGTAAGCATAGATCCGAGATCTTTGTGCTTTTTAGAACCGACCATGAACGGTACAAGTCCGGGTTTTAGGCCATTGACGAAAGCATGCATTGCTTGTACGTCAGTTACTCCAGAGCAACTATTCTTCATTGCAGTCCATCTGGAGATGAAATCCACGTATGGTTCGTCTTCAAATTGGGTGCAACGGTTCAGCTGGTTGATGCTATTTGGGCGTTTGTATGTTCCCCGAAAATGCTGAGTAAATACTCTCGCCATATCATCCCAACTGTCGACAGTTCTTGATGGTAAACCATTGATCCAATCTCTGGCTCCGTCTAGCAACATTAGGGGAAGAAACTTGACAGCTTCCAGGTCTGTCCCGTTGTTGATTTGGACGGCTGTGTAATAATCTGAGAGCCAGGTATCCGGGTTTGTACTGCCGGTATACTTTTGGTAGGCTGGACCAACTTTGGCGAAGCCAGAATGCAGGGTTATCCTTCGGATCCTGTCAGTAAAACACTTAGGACCAAAGTATAGATCATCCTTTTCTGCTCTATCAACATGTGCAGAATATCTCCCGGCTGAATGGACAGAAGGGGATCTGCACCTTTCTTTTCCATTGTTGCGCGGACGCGCTTTTCCGAGGTTATCTCTATCTCTTCCGTTGTCACGCCCCCTGGGATTAGGTGGAGTCCTGCTCCTGTACCTTTCCTTATCTTTAGGCGGTGTCCGAGATCTTTCACGTCTGTGAGGTGTATCGTATCTTCCAGCTTTTTCAGCTGGGTTTCTCGGAGGTGGCATTATTTTGCCGTCATTCCGGTGTTTGTCTTCCCGATCGTGTGGTTTATATCCATCTTTCGGGAGATGAGGTCCGGTTCTAGACGCTGCGTCCCGGTTGTCGGGGTTTTTCTTGTCTTTTCTCGGATCCTCTTTTTTATCCGAATCTCCGGGTTCTTCCGGTCCAGGTGCTCCAGCAGCGCAAGTAACTGTTTTGCAGAGGGCGGAATTATCATGCAGCCTCCCTGATCGCTCTTGGCCTCGCTGTTGCTGCTGTAACGCTTTTCCTAGGAAAGCATACACCCCTTGGAGTTTTTCCCCGTTGGAGTACAGATCGTTGTTTAGGATGGCGAACGCTGCTTCCGCGTTTTCCGCTGCGGTTTTGTATATTGGTTCGCCCTTGGCATCTTTGCCGTTTAACTGCTTTTGCCAAGATGGGTTATAAAACCTTTCTTTTGGCGGCAGTTCTTCCGGTTTTGCGATTCCGGGTAACCTAGTAGGTTTTAAGGCAGATCTATGCTTTCTCTCGTACTCCTCTATTTCTTCCTTCATGACTTTGATGTCATTATGGGTTTGTTGGAGATGTTGCCGAGATCTAAGCAGATGTTGCTGTTGCCGTTGGAAAGCTTGTCTCCTGGCTTCCAGCATCTCAGGGGGTTCATCTGGTCCCACTGGTGTTTGTAATAGTTCTTGCTCTTCCAGTTCTGTCATTGGCGGAGCAGTGATTTCCTTAGATTTCTTTTCCGCGGGCTTTGTGCCACTAATATCTCCAACTTCCAGGTTTTCATCAGCGAGATCAGCTGACTTTTTCTTCCGGAGTTTGTACTGGAGTTTTTTAGAAGCACGGTGCTTTTTCTTGGAAGAAGGAGGTTTTTTGACAGGTTCATCTTCTGTCATCTCCTTGACATTAGGGAATATCGGAGAAGTTTCTCCGTCTTCTCTCTCTTCCACTGGCGGAGGGGTTTTAGGGCTTTCCTGGCTGTCGGCACCCGTTGTATCAGCTGGTTTTGCCATTAGCACTTCATGGAATCCATCTTGAAAGGACTTAACTTTTCTTACGAAGGCATCCTCGTCTTCGTCTTCGGAGTCGAAGTTATCCGATCCGGTTTCCGACTCCAATCTCGCCTCAATGGCGGCAAGCACGGACTCTGCTTCCGAGTTCATCGTCTGGTTGACGGATGTCGGATCTTCCGTCTCTGTGACGGGTATTGGTTCTTCCGTCTCTATGACGGGTAGGTTGTTATCTGCCTCTTGCACGGGATTTCCGTCATCCGTGTTTTCAGCGATTTCGGATTGCACCATGCCGATAAAGTGCGTATCACTGTTTTGTCGGCGATCTGAGCAGAATCCGGCATCATAGTCGTCTTCGACTGGGTATAGGGCGGGTGGGATAAATTTGCTTCCACCGCAAAACCCCATTGCCTCTGCAGTTAGTCCGATAAAGATGTTAGCAGATCCAATCGGTAACACGCAGGCACTTACCAGGTGGTTTTGCGCCGGTATGTAGGATCCGTTGTCGAGGAAGCGCCCGACGTCGTCGTCGAATTCCAAGCTTCCGACAGTGATCGATCTTCCAATTCCGCCGAGTATCCCAGATCGGAATTTCACGCCTGACGTCGTTTGCCCCACGGTGGGCGCCAACTGTCGAGACATCGTAGTAGTTTTCATAGACTGGGGTGCCATGAGACTACGGTAGAGACGTGGGGTAACGGGATAGCGTAGTAACACAAAACACGGGATTTTACCCAGGTTCGGTACGTCGCGACAGTACGGCGTACCTACTCCTGCACTTCTCACTAATTGGGACTAAAGCCCGTATAACAGGGTTACAATGTGAGGGAATAGATCTAGCTACTCGACGAGGATGAACTTCTCGGCGAGTTGCGTAGAGCTTGAGCTTGTGAAAACTTGAACCTATCTAATCTATCTCCCGTCCGGCTTTATATAATAGCCGGATTAGGGCTTACAGAACAAGAAACCTAGAAGACTACGTTTAACTTGTAACTTGGAAAGTAAGGAATCCGTCTTCTCCTCCAAGCCAGATCACGTGGGCCGTGATCCAGGTTCTTCTAGAATCCGGCTCCTGCGCGTCGGACTACTGGGCCGCCCAATGGACCTAAGCCCATTACCATGTAGGCCACCCTGGTAGTCCGGCTCTTTTGTCTACCATCTTCTATACCCCTATTCAGTATATATCCGACAGAGTTACTCTCATTTAGAGGTAAACATGGGTAGCTCCATTCTTCCCCCTCTTTATCATTACTCTCCTCCTCTTTTTCATCCAATGAGCTTCTAGATTCATCGATTTCTTCTTCCATAGGCTCCTGCAAGGCATCAGCTACTTCTTTGAGGTAGACATGTAGTAATTACAATCCTTGTAATTATCAAAGAAATATTCAAGTATATCATAAATCTCATATTTATAAGGTGCATCATCAATACTTTCAAGCAGATAGGCAATTTCAAATGCACCCTTCCAAGCAATAAATTCTTCAATTTGTTCCATATCATAAAATTCATAATTTCCCTTAACATAAGATGATATGGTAACATTATCATTATACTCACATTGAAAAGGGAGGTGTTTATACCTCCTACAGCAACGAGATTTATCAAAGTAATAAGTACCATTATAAGCAGAGCACAAGTTTTTAGCAATGATATATAATTTATTAATTTGTTCCCATAAGTGTTTCCCTTTTTGTGACAAGCGATGTTACTTATAATATTTTTGTTGTTCTTCCGTGAACCCACCTTGCCAATAAGTTATTGTTTCAAAGACATTAACCGTTGATAGCAAGCATGATAAAGAAAAAAATAACAACTAGAATAAGAACAATTTTTTTGTGTTTTTGATAAAGAGAAGCAAACAAGATAAAATAAAATAAACTAAGCAAAACAATAACAAAGTAAAGAGATTGGAAGTGAGAGACCCCCCTTGCATCAATTATCTTCCTCCCAGGCAACAATGACAGAAAAATATCTTGATGCGTGTCTAACACACGTTCGTTGAGAGACCCCAAGAGTAAGGTATGAAGAGTACAGTAGCAAGTTTCCCTCAGAAAGAAACCAAGGTTGAATCGACCAATATGAGGAAGGAGTAACTTCAGAAGGTTTATGCAACTGAGATGCAAGGCGCACTACCGGTTCAGCAATAACGTGGAACCTACACAACACAATAAAATCACTTTGCCCCAACGAAGCAGTGAGGTTGGCAATCTCACCGGTTTTGCTGAACACAAAGAGGTTAAACGTATGGTGTGGATAACAGTATGAGAACAGTATGGAAACATTACCACTAGTGTGAAAATAGTGGAAGCAGTGGTTGTATTATCAATATGAGAAAATGGACCGGGGTCCACAGTTCACTAGTGGTGTCTCTCTGTGAAAGATAAACAACATGTGTGGTGTACAAATTGCAGCTGAGCAATTGACAGAAATGAAGGCTGCACCATAGTGCATATGAAAGACATAAAGATTACTATGTGATTCATGCGGGCATTACAAAAAGATACATAGACCGTCATCCAACTGCATCTATGACTAATAATCCACCCTCTGAATATCATCCAAACAAATGTTTGGTATTAAGTTGCAAGCAACAGATAATCCCAGTAAGAAAAGTGTGTAATGTAAACAATGTAAACAAAGTAAACACCGTTGTTTTCTCCCTAATGGCAACACCACATCATCCATCCGTCACGTTTCTGTCACTCGAGCACAGATGCAAAGGAGGCATGAACCCACTATCGAGTATAAATAACCCCTCTTGAAGTTACTAGCATCTACTTGGCCAGAGCATATACTAATAACAGAGAGCATGCAAGATTATAAATAACATATGCATGAAGATAACATGATAGATTGATAATCAGAAGACATAGCATTCAACATTCATCAGACGTGATGTCCATTGCTCGCGCGTGATGTCCATTGCTGGCTCGCGCGATAGGACGAGTCTCCTCCCCTCTGATGGCTCGCGTGAATGTCTTCCCCATCCCTTCCGCGTCCCTGTTACCGTCAGATCTCATCGCGCCTGTGACTTCCGCCGCTGCCACCTCTCCCGTTCTGGGGACCCTACCCCCGCCTCAGAGCCCCAAGCACCCGACTCCCTCCGCGTCGCCTTCGCATGCGGCAGCGTGGGGGGCCACGTCTACTCCGCCTTCACCCTCGCCGAAGAGATCCATGCCTCGCTCCCATACTCCTACTACCTCTTCCTCGGCGCCCCCGCCCCGTCTATCGAATCCTCCACCGCCACCGCCTCCTTCTACTCATTCTCCCCCATCCCTCCCTGTCTTCCCCGCACGCTCATCGCCACGGCGCTGCACGTCAATCACTTACGCCCCCACATCCTCGTCGCCACCGAGGGTGCGCCCGCACTCCCCAGCTGCTCATCGCGCTTCTCCTCGGAGTCCCTTTCGTCATCCAGGACCAGGACGACGGCCCCGCTCCCGCCACACACCTGCTGGCCCCTCTTGTCCGCCGCGTCTTCCTCGCCTTCAACGCGCCCGTCCGACTCCTGACCAAGCGCAAGTGCGCATGTCCATCCACAACTGCCGGGTCTCCAAGGCCGCAGCAATGGCGTGTTTCTTTCCCAGGGTGGTGTGCGACGAGGGGACGGAGGCACTGCTCGTGTTTTCTGGGACGGCGGGGCCGCCAGAGATCAATGTGGCAGTGCTTAACATGTATTATGAAATGATGTCCACAAGGAAAAATAGGTACATTATATGGCAGACCGGACCAGAGGATTTCCGCGAGATGGAGAGCCTCGTCAGGGGCCATTGCCGGCTGTTTCTCACCCCGTGAGTTCCCTACTTCACATAATTTTGGCTCCAATATATGATGTTGTTTCTACTGATATGCATCCGCACCTTTTCTACTACAGGTTTTCTATGTAACTCTAGTTCATTCTAAAACATGATGTTGATTCGGTTCGTGCATCCTCTAGATCGTAATATGCATCTGAAGACCATAGTATCGATCGTAATATGTGTGGTATACGCATTCTCTCTCAGGGCTTGTGGCTGAAGATATGTTCCACTAGCGGGCAACGATTATGGGTCCATCTGAGAGCCCTTACAGTGGCAGTGTCTTCTTGGTTACAATTCATTTCCCCCCAGAATATCCATTCAAGCCGGATGTTCTTCTTGGTTATTTGATAAAACATCCACTATACTATCTCGAATTTTTTCCTACCAGATGTTCTTCTTATGACATGTTCATGTAATTCAATAATAATTGAAAAATGTTGGTGTGAACAAGCTAATCCGAGCCTCTGGGTCTGCATCTGCCACGACGTCTCCGAGCCGCCACGCCTACCATCGCCGTCGCCTCCGACCTCACCGAAACCGCCTTTTCCTCGTCGTGCACGACGGCGAGGCCGTAGGACCACACCACTGGTAAGTCTCTCCTCGCTCGCTGCTGTCCACTTTCTTCTCTTCTTCTCGTCCTACTCCTCGAGACATTCATGTCGGTACTGATTTGTTCAGCTTGGGAAAGTTATGTCAGGTGAGGAGTTTCATCGGCGAGCAGTGTTGTGTGTTCATGGAGGCAAGCGATGTTGTGCACTTACATTGGATAGGTAACTTTTTATCTGTTCTTCATATTTGGCAGGCAGATGTTGCTGCAAAGATATGAGTGTGTATGCATTTGGCAATATCTAATCTGTGTGTGATTGTTGACCATACATATTATGGTAGTGTTAATTTGGTGAGTTGAATGGGTGCTTGGTATTGCTATTGTCTTGAAATGAACATTGTTTTTGTGTTGTAACATATTGGTTTGATCCTTTCAAAATAAAGGAATGTGGGTTGGTAGTGTTGTTTCAGTTAGGAGTCCAATATAATCTTTTAGTTATGAAAAGGTTCTTTTTGATTCTTGTGGCTAGTTGCAAGTGTATTGTATTCTTTGGATATCTGATGCTTCAAGATGAATTTTTTTAAACCATAACTATTGTAAATAAGCTTGCTGCACCATCTGAGGAGTAACTATTATGGATATCCGAATAGGATACCTGACACTGTTGCTAAATGCTATTTCTCGATTCCTATTATGAATATCCGAATTAATGATGTTGCTATGATTGCTTGAGTGATCTCAGTAGTCACTATGATGTTACATACATGTTCTGCTTTGATGTCCATCTCCATATAGTTACTCAATCTGATTTAACCTTCTGGTTGTATGATGTTATTCCTTTGGTAGTATTAATTCTTAGTTCCTTATATCATATAATGCATGATCATTAGTACCTACTGTCCTAAAAATGATTTACATGTGCACAGCTTTACAACTACTTGACTTTCCTATGATGAATAAATCTATGGTGTTTGTCATTGATCCTTGCATAATATTTCTTTGACCACAGGAGGGTGAGACAGCGGCGAGAGCCATGCATTGTTGTTTTCTCTGGCTGTTTGTCTGGCAACGGCAGCTTCGAGGGCTATATGGATACTCGCAAGTCGGGTTGTCTCTAAGGATACATGCAAATCGGGTTACATGCAGGTGAGGTTTTATGGAGGTAGGACGTATAGAGATTCCGTTTTGCTGCTGGTCCTTATGAGTCTATCTTGGAACCTGAAGTAGGTTGCTGTCAGTGATAGTTAGATTGCCGAGGAAGCACTCGCACAGTACGTTAAAGAACGAGGTGTGCTGAACCGTGTTGGGGGGGATCGTGCAGCTGTGTGCCGTAGACATACAACAGCCCGACGAGGAAGGGGTGAAGAGGGAAAGACAAACCTCGGGCAATGTGCTCCGATAACGCAACGCACTCGTTGGCGCGTAGATTGGGAACCTCCTCTCCCTTAGAGGGTATGCGCACATGCCTGGAGCTTTCGGGGGGGGGGGGGGGAGAAGTGCCTCCCTCTGCATCTCAGAGAAGCTCTACTTCATCACGTTGGAAGAGCGCCACTCGTCTGTCTTCCACGCGGGAGCTGCGGAGGAGCTGGCGGCCTCAATGCCGGAAGCCGCAATCGTAGCGCGCTTCTTGCCTCCTGCCATTAGAGCTCATCTTTTTAGCACAGGGGAAGGGGATGCGCTAGAGGAGGAAGATGATGAATGAGGGCCGGGAAAGTGACCTTTTCCCTAAGGCCCACTGTTTATACTACCACTGGATCGCTCAGCGCCATTGATCCGTACACGTGGCTCACATCCCCGCCTCCACGTGCGAAGCTAAAACGAAGAGGCAGAGGGAGGTTACCCCGCACAATCTTTTACACGAGATCGTGCATAATTACTGCGCGTCCAGCGGAAAAACCGGTACACAACGGCTTGTTTCCGGTCAAAAAGCTGACAAAATGGGCCCAACGCGCCCTGCCCCACTGCGTCAGGTCCCATCAGGAGCAGGCGAGTGTGCGGTGACGTTATTGCACACCTCATAACACGAAAAAAATACCATCTCACTCGAAGATTGCAGAATGATAATGGTGGCACTTGCCACTATTCAGGAACAGAAGACATCACCAGCTGCACATCCAAAAGAAAATCGCGAGTACACGGATCCCGCAACTCCGCATCATGATGTACTAACACATCATTTTATCCCGGACCGTTCGGCCGAATAGGCACATCGGGATGCCGTATTTTTTCAAATGCGAAGGTAAGACCCAAGGATCTCTCATGTGGGCATGGAATCGCACTCGAGCTGCGCCCTCCGGTAAATTTTCCGTGTCAACAACACGAAGAAAAATCCCAGAGGACGCGCTGGGTACCCCTTTAAGGTTAAGTTCGACTCGATAAGTACTCCACGGCCCAGTCGCAATGATCACCTCACTCAGTTTGAGTCGAAGGTCTCAAATTCATGTAGGACAGAACTGTTTTTGCCCGAGAAGAAATTAATTGGCCCCGATCTTTCGGGAGAGCCAAGCGACTGAGCCATACCCTTCTGCGAAAAAAGCCAACACAAGGCGCATTTTTTACTCGATACTCGAGTACATATCGCCCAGGGTATACACCCTTTAGATAAGTATCCGACTAACTCAGTCGTGAGATCCAGAAACAAGCTTTGAGTGCTTACTCGACTATTTCTCGGGGGCTACTGACGTGGGGATGACTTCAGGACCTGTCGAGTAGGCCTGCTTGGTCTAAGGCCCAACACTGAAGCCCAGCGCAAAGGACTACCCCGTGGCTCTATAAGGCCTAGTGAAGGCCCACCCGCAAGACTTGCGGGACACGATGGAAAGCCTCTACTGCCTAGAGGTGGGGTTTGCAACCTCTCCGGGTACGGTTTGAGATCCAACCACCTATTTAAAGGCCGGGAGAGCCACCTTAGGGGGATGGAATCTAGTTTTCACCACCATAGCCATAGCTCCAGATCCAATCTCTCGTCTTGCGCGACCATCATTGTAATCGATTGTCATAATGTAGACAAGAAGGAGTAAGGGTTTTACCTCTACGAGGGCCCCAAAACTGGGTAAATCGTGCCCCTGTTAGCCGAGGTATCCTCCAGCGCCTATTTTGTTCTCTCACTCGAAACCCTACCGGATCATCCGAGGGATTTGTCGACATGACTCATCGACATCGTGGAACCTTCGTTATTTCTAAGACTTCCGGCTTTCGAATTTTCCAATTCCGAGAATATTTTCAGAACACCTTTTCTAAAACTAAAAACAACAGAAAACAGGGAACTGACTCTCTAGCATCTTGTCAATAGGTTAGTCCCGAAAATCGATAAAAATGACATAAAGTGTATAGCAAACATGTAGGAAATAACATGAAAACAACATGGAACATTAGAAATTAAGGATACATTTATGACGTATGAAGTACCCAAACAGAACTAAAAGAAATGTATAGTGCTAACATTTGGTATTCTGAATAACTGACAAATAAATGTACTAGTTTTAACAACGAATAATTCAAACGCACACTGAAGACTATGCCTTGACTTGGAAAGTAACAGCTTCCATAAACTTCATGTGGGATAAATTCTGCACCATATTGTAACTGGTTCATAACCTTATGCAAAAAAAAACGAATTATTTTTAGTTACTAACTTCTTGCATTATTCTGAGAAAAACTACATGTACAAAAAAAAGGATAATGGTGGAGATTTCGAAACCGATGGATCAAACCAAATAAGTTTGGTGGTTTCCATGTCAGCAAACCAAGGTATAGTTTACCTGCAACCTAGCAACCATTACATTTTACTACACCTACTCATTTCACCAGAAATGACAATGGAAAAAAAAATCTCATACGGGAAATATATCAAAAGCAGGTTATTTGATATTACAACATCAATAGCTATTTTGCCCCCTTCATTTTCTATATATTTGTTGTTTAATAGCTCATTTTGTGTATGGTTGTGATATCTTGTCTTCGTGGACCGTCAATAAGTTTTCTACATTGTGCTGAAGGGTTGATGATGCCACAAGAGCAAGAAACTAATATGAGACAGAAGAACAATGTTTCCACATGACAATGGCAGGAGATAAGAAAATTATTTCATAGGACGTTGCGACAGTCGTGGAACCAAGATGCAGTGAGCAAAAGGAGACAGCTAGATAGATTCATTTTATCTTTCTTAGATTTTTGCACTTGCACACTTTCAAAACGTTCTCAATCAATTAACTTGTGTATCTTGCCAGACCAACATAATGATCTCAAATAGACATTCATCTATGGATTTTCTTTTTTGTTGCTTTTCCAAGATATGGCATACAAGGAAAATGCAAGCATGGACAAATTATTTTGTAATATGTTTGACTATTTTTAGTTGTATAATTTAATTTTCTTAAGTAGTATTCATCATGTATTTTTGTTCTGGACCCAAATAAGTGTTGCCATTGGATGGCAATGACCGGCGAGGAGGCGCCCCAAGGGGCGCCCCAGCCTCTAGTTCCTATTCAACTCTTTAAGCATCTAGTACGGGGCTCACGCCTGAAGCGTCGTGGCTGGTGGGACTGCTAAGGGCACGTACAACGCAGACGCTTAGGCCAGGCGCTTACGTTAAATCCCAGCAGTTAACTCCCAAATCCCGGTCTTTTTTTCTCAATCCCGGCTGAGCCCAGCACTACCGGAATCGGGCCAGACGCCGGCGGCCAGCGGCCCTCGGGGAAGGTCGGATTCCCCTCGGCGTATACCTACGCCGACGGCCGCCCTCGGCGTAGGGCCCTCAGCGTACACCCCTGTCGGCGTATGGGCTTTGGCCGTCGGCGTATAGAATCCCGTCGGCTTATACTTCAGTGGGGCCCACCGTTGTCAGAGAACGGAATCCGTTCCACGGATTGAAGACGCCGACGGCCCCCCTCGGCGTATTGGAGGTTGAAGACGCCGACGGCCCCCCTCGGCGTATTGGAGGTCCCTGAGGTCCCTGCGGGCCTGGCCCAAGGGCTACGCCGACGGCATCCCCTCGGCGTAGGGGTGCATACGCCGACGGCCCCCCCTCGGCGTAGGGGTACAATATTTCAATTTTTTTTGAATTTTTTTTTTTGGATTTTTTCTGAGTTTTTGTTATTTCACTTATTTAACCACTTAATCACACTATAGTCACATTTATATTTATGTTTAACCATTTTTATTTTTAATCTAAATTACTCGTTTCTACTAACACTTCCCGATCGGTCACCCATCCTGAGATTGCTCCAGCCCCAGCACGCTTAACTTCGTAGTTCCTTCCTTGTGAGATACCTAGAAACAACGGATGTGTTGTTGTCAATATTATCCAATCTATCCTGTTAACCTTAACACTTGGACCATCAATGTCACACTATTTTATTTTGTGAATTCAAACAATTATTTAAGTAAAAAATAATAACTAATAATAAATTTGAATTCAAATAATCTTTAATTTAAATAATAATTAACATTTTTGTCTTTTCTATTTAATATTGAAAAATTCATATCTATAAATCCGTAAATCGAATTTTGACAAATAATATGTCTATATCGATTAGAAAAATGAGAGAAATTCAAATATGACATCCATATAATATTTTCCATCATATATAATACTTTTTTTTTCTGTTCATTGAAGAAAAAAACCATTTTCCATTTCCCGAGTGTAAAAAATGGGTTTTTTTGTGAAGGACCTACCACAAATATGTTGCAAAACTTGAGAGATATAATTTTTGAAAATACTATACCATTTTATATGCATAAATAACCAATTTGTTTCATATGAAAAGGTTTCCATCCACCTCTTTTGAAGAACAGAAGTTTCTGCCGATTCCGCTGGAAACTGGTCAAATTTGAACTATAGGTACCTCATCGTTTGCTCATGATTTTTGGAAAAAATCATTTTTAGGTACAAAAGTACCTATTTCAACATAGATATAGCAAGAGTTTCTCAATATTCAACCCCTAGCTACGAACGGTCATGCCCGCCGCCTTGACTTTTTCCTCAAACGGGGTTAGAAAATTCCAAAAAATTCAAAAAAAAATCAAAATGATGCGAGACCTTCGCGTGGTGTCATTATATAGGTACTAGTATACACCAAAAATAATAAACTTGGAATACGACAGTTGTGTTGAAAATGTGTTCACAAAAATTAGCTATCTCCTACGAATATTCCTGGGTTTCGGGCCAAATGACGAGTGTTATGGTCATATCCATGGCATAGTTTTTTCAAATGTTCCCATATTACACACAAACATGCATCTTGGAAGCACGAACAATGTTGACGGAGGAAGTTTTCCTTTTCATCGAAGAAAAAAATCATTTTCCATGTCCGGAGTGTAAAAAATGGGTTTTTTGTGAAGGACCTACCGCAAATATGTTGCAAAACTTGAGAGCTATAATTTTTGAAAATTATAGACCATGTTATATGCACAAATAACCAATTTTTTCCATATGAAAAGGTTTCCATCCACCTCTTTTGAAGAACAGAAGTTTCTGCCGATTCCGCTGGAAACTGGTCAAATTTGAACTACAGGTACCTCATCGTTTGCTCATGATTTTTGGCAAAAATCATTTTTAGGTACACAAGTACCTATTTCAATATAGATATACCAAGAGTTTCTCAATATTCAACCCCTAGCTACGAACGGTCATGCCCGCCGCCTTGACTTTTTCCTCAAACGGGGTTAGAAAATTCCAAAAAATTCAAAAAAAATCAAAATGATGCGAGTCCTTCGCGTGGTGTCATTATATAGGTACTAGTATACACCAAAAATAATAAACTTGGAATACGACAGTTGTGTTGAAAACGTGTTCACAAAAATTAGCTATCTCCTACGAACATTCCTGGGTTTCGGGCCAAATGACGAGTGTTATGGTCATATCCATGGCATAGTTTTTTCAAATGTTCCCATATTACACACAAACATGCATCTTGGAAGCACGAACAATGTTGACGGAGGAAGTTTTCCTTTTCATCGAAGAAAAAAACCATTTTCCATGTCCGGAGTGTATAAAATGGGTTTTTTTGTGAAGGACCTACCGCAAATATGTTGCAAAACTTGAGAGCTATAATTTTTGAAAATTCTAGACCATGTTATATGCACAAATAACCAATTTGTTTCATATGAAAAGGTTTCCATCCACCTCTTTTAAAGAACAGAAGTTTCTGCCGATTCCGCTGGAAACTGGTCAAATTTGAACTACAGGTACCTCATAGTTTGCTCATGATTTTTGGCAAAAATCATTTTTAGGTACACAAGTACCTATTTCAACATAGATATACCAAGAGTTTGGCAAAATAAAGATTTTTTTTAAACACACACGCAAACGGCCTGCGCATCGCGATCGAGCAAAGGAAAAAAAACAATACCTACGCCGACGGCATCCCCTCGGCGTAGGGTTAGGTACGATCGAACGGGAAGAAAAAAAAAATTCCTCCACCTACGCCGACGGCACCCCCTCGGCGTAGGGTTAGTTTTTTTTTTAACCTCACACGCACTCACACGGTACGGTCTAACACGGGAAAAAAAATCATTTACCTACGCCGACGGCACCCCCTCGGCGTAGCCTATCACGTAACGGCCGCGTTCGAAGGGCGTAACGGGGCATCCCTACGCCGAGGGGGATAGATACGCCGACGGTGCCCACTCGGGGTAGCCTCCATACGCCGAGGGGGAGGAGACGCCGACGGGCAGGCGGGTGGCCAATCGTACCGACCCCCCCTACGCCGAGGGGGCCGATACTTGGCCGTCGGCGTATCCGCCGGCCGTCGGCGTCTATGGCGTTTCCTGTAGTGCAGGAACTAAGCTAGCGTCGACGTCTAAGCTTACGCCGGGCGCTAAGCCTTTTTTTTTGTCTGCTCCAAGACTCAATAGCGCGTTGTACAAGCCTGTATATTCCGCTAGCGTTGTAGGTCTAGGCGCTAACCCAGCTACTACTCGATTATCTTTTTTTTTCTTAGCTTAAGCGGCTGCTCAAGAGGCCGCGCGCTGTACGTGCCCTAATGCTACATTTTTTTATCCAAATTACGGAAGAAAGTTACGGAAGAGGTGAGAAAAACAGTGAGTGGGTCCGGAATGAAATTCAGGTGGGACATGGGAAAGGTGGGAGCTAATCACGTGTGGACACGCACGTCCGTAAAACTCTTCCGTGAGCCCTTTTCCCATAAGTCTAGCGTTTTCCCGGGTGGGACTGCCCATGTAACATATTTATTTCTGTTTTCTTTTTGTTTCTATTTTGTTTTACTTTTTCTGTTACTTCACGTTTTATTTATTTATTTATTCAAAATTTTCAGCTACTTTTGTGTTCTCTTCTTTCTTTTTGGGTAAAAAATTATCGATATTTGAGTGGGCATTTCTTTGAACGTACAAATAATGTTTTCTAACTTCGGGAACGCCCTTTTCTCTCATATGAATATTTGTTTTAAACATTTGTTTGAACTATGAGAATGTTATTTGAACCTTACGAACAACGTATTTGAACTATAATGATATTTTTTGAACCTCTCATACATTTTTTTATCCTTGCAAATAGTTTATTTTAACTATGTGAACATGTTTGAACCTCACAAATATTTTTGTACCTCAAAACAATTTGTTTAAACTAAAATATTTGAACCTTTGCGAACAATTGTTTTAAAAAATACAAATATATTTTGAAACTCCCAAAAAAATAGAACCTTGTGAACAATTTATTTTGCTATGAAAACATTTTTTTAACCCAGTGAACATTATTTTTTGAACTTCATGAATAATTTGTTTCTGTACAAATCTTATTTGAACCTTGTGAACATTTTTTTTGAACTTCAGCAAGGAGTCCTCAGCCTGCCCCTCTCCCAGCGCCGGCAGCTTCTCGCCGGGAGGAGGACAAGGATGGCCCGCACCCAAACCCGATCCTCGTGTCATTTGGCGACCGCATAGAAAATAGGACCATCCATCGGCAATAACCCTATGTAAAAAAATGTTGACGAATTCACCTCTGGGTCTCTCAATTCTCGGGCACAAAATGCCTTTGAAAGATCGGACGACCTTGGATTGAGGGTGAGAGTGAGAGGGGAAAGACGAATGAGTTCTATGTCTAGAATAAGAGCTGATATTCCACTTATTTGGATTTTTTAAGAGTGCCCGCAGACAACCAATATTTATACTAAACAATTTTGCTTGTTTACAACTTATCATGTCGCCAAATCTCAAATATTTTTACCAGTAATATTAATTTATATTTTAATTTATTTACAGATACCAACCACGTAACTACGTTGAAGATTAAAATATATAATTCAAATTCCCGTCGCTACAAATAAAACTATTGCTTAAAAAGAACTCTAATTTGAAAAAAATCTCCTTAGAGTTTGGACTGAAACATTTTGATTCAGAAAGTCAAATATTAATTTATTAGTTTTTTTTTACATAATAATTTGTACCACTTAGACGTAGCATCATAGGTGATACTATTACACAAATATGGACCAAATACCCTTACCAACGTTTGTAGTATAATATTCTTAGTCATAACCAATAAAAAAATCTAGGGTGTGAGAGGTGCCAACAAAGTGGTTAATCTTGGAATCTGCTTCTCACTACTCTAAACAGCTTGATTTCACGTTTCTACGTAATTTTGATGTTAAATCTTCCTTCCGTATCATCACTGTAAACAAATGTAGAGCCCTAATATCTCGTTGTTTATTGTTGTGACTCTCGTGGATGTATAAAGAGGTAGATGGAGGAGGTAGACTTGGGGTACAATATTCGTCTCTAAATCCTAGTCAAACTCGTACACGTATTCTAACAATCACTACTTATAACCGATCGGTGAGCATGATGCTTAGTCGTGTACAACAATATTCATAACATGCATAATAAATTTAGAATTAATGTTATTATCTTTGTGTACTTCGTTTGACACGTACAACCAAATCTTATCCGACCGCAGCTAAACTAGATGTAACAAGACATGTTAGGGTTTCATCGGCCAACGGAAACCAAAAGAAACAGATTGCTTTTATTGATTATTTAGGATTTAATGACAGCAACCTTTTCTTTTCAAATGTAACATTAACTTGTTTTCGCGACACACACATGATATGTGTAGTTTGTACGAGTTTTTTTTTTTTTGAAATTTTGTAGGAGCTTTGTTTGCCAAGAAAAAGGAGGGTTTCAGTTTCGAAATATGAAGAGCAGGCAAAATTAGAGTGACCACTCGTATGGGGCTGAGCAAGCTGAACTCCTGTCCGCTGGGCCACGGCCTTCTGAACGCAGCGTGTTGACATTGGGAACCCGTTTCCCTTTTGTATACTGTTCAGCCCGAACCAAACAAGACGACAACCAAAAGCCCATTTGATACCGCGCGCATCATCAACCATTGATCACAGAGTCGCCGCAGCCGCCGCATTCGTGTCGATCGTTTTAAACCCTAGACTACACCCCTCTGGCCACCGGGTTTGCAATGTCGTGGGCATGGCGAGCGTTCATCAGTCGACCACATCGCCACCTCCTCTCGGGCCTCCGGCCTGTCCGCCGCCATGGCCGGCAGCTGGTCACCGTGTCTGGCCGCAACAACCTGATCGGATCACGAGGATACGCCTCCGACTCCAGGGGCGATGCTACAACCAAACGGCATCTATAAGTGGTGCTCGACGACCACAAGGACGGATTCCGCGTCCACAAGCTCAACCTCAGCGACAATGAAGACGAAGAACTGGACGACGGCGCACGACCCTGCACCGCCTAAGTGAACCTCCTGTCCTCCTCGTGGTGCGCGCGACCCTCGGAGACCGCGTACGATTCGCCGCCGTGGGCAGCAGCATCGTCGCTACAGGCGACACAATCATAAGCCCCCGGCTGGAAGACCGATGGATACCCGGTATTGGCGGCGTCCTCATCTATGATACCAAGACGACGGCGCTCACGGTAACGGCTCACCTCCCCATCGGCCTCATGGATTGTGGCTACAAAGCGGCAATGGCCGTCGGGAACAGCCTGTACATGCTAAGCACGCAGCCGCCCTGGAAACGGCGCTTCTGGGATGATGACGACGACGCTATCGACCCGGACAATTGTGGCGGGAGCTTGCACAGCCTCACAACAGATCCGCTCGATCCGGTCGACAGCGAAGGGGACAAGTACTGGGGTTGGGAGTTCATGTCCGATTCCTCGCCGTGGCTCTGGAGCGACTTCAAGGGTCCTCCTATGGTCCCGTTCGTGGCAGCACACATCACTGCGTACGGGGGCCGCACATCGCCGCCGGGAGCGGCGGTGCAGCACGAGCTATTGGTGTCCCTCAGGCCCACGGAGACGAACGTGCTGTGTTCCACCTTCTCCTTCAGCTCGGCAAACAGAGAGTGGAGGCAGCTGGGAGAGTGGAACATGCCGGTCGTCGGGCACGTCCACTACGACTGCGAGCTGGAGGCCTGGGTTGGCCTCCACGCCGTCAATGAAAGGAACATTGATGCTCCTCACGTGACAGATGGGCACCTTTGTGTTGGCAAGGACACGTCCCCTCCGTCAGAATGGAAGGTCAGCAAGGAAAAATTGTTCCGACAGGACGAAGACAATAATGCAGCTGGGTGGGAGCACGTTGACGCTAAGCTGGTCCTAATAGCATCAGATCAAGGCCACCACAACAAGAGCGAGTACTGTCTCATGGAGCGTTTGCGTCGTCGAGGTGATGAGAACGAGGATAAGGAGGGCAATGAGAAGGGAGAGGAGAAGGAGTGCTGGGGGGAAGGCCGCAGGGGTCTTCTCCGGTTTACCTTTTTCCATGTCAAGCGTGGGCAGGACGGTGAGCCCATGGTCACGGCTTGCCGGCCGCCTCGCTCTTACCAAGTGTCATGGCACAGTAGGCATTTTGATGCTCAAGCGTTTTGGATGTAGTTTGCATCTATATTTAGTTCTTTCATTGAAATTTATATTCGATGCATTTTAGTGGGGATGAACTTTATGGATACTAGTTGAATGCCCGTGCGTTGCCACGGGAGAAGGCATTCCTCGCCGCACATTTCATGCCGGTCTTTTTTTTGTCACACATTTCATGCAATTTTTTTTGTCGCACATACCTTACATTTAGGATATATGCAAATTCATAGACCTATTTAATCAACATTTCATTGGAAAGATTGTTTTGCCGAAGGACAAGGTTAATTTTTCTCTATTGTAAATAAGTGTGTTCAGCTTAAATTGTCCACCACAATTTATGCCAAAGGCTCTTCATCAGTGATATAAAAGAAGGATCGGTAGGATACATTAAATTCGAGGATGTTTCAAATTTATTTAATACTATTCACGTGAAACACATACAGTTTTTTGAGTCCCCCCAGTCGTTCTTCTTGCAATTCGCGAACACACCCTCATATAGTGATCAACAAAAGAGGGGGATGAATGCTGCTACCCGATGATGCTTTGTCTTGTTGCACTATCGGGTTAACACTCTTCTTCAAGTGAGTCAAAACATTAGGAGCCACAGTTGGGCGCTCTTCAGCCTTTGGTGCGCTAGCTAAGAAATAAGAATACATGGTGCTTGTCGGTTTGTCCCAATGTTTTAAATAGCCGGCTATAGAAAATAGCCCCGACCCTCAAAATGGGGTTATAGCCGAAAATTGTACATGAATTCATTTAGCCCAAAAATTCTCTGCAGGTTATAGTCAGCTATTTAAAACTATGGTTTGTCCATATAAAATCTAATGTATACTCAAGATAAAGGCTGAAAACCATTTCTTCACCAGATTTCTTCTAGAGCTTGCCCACACGACAGTAAATATTAAGAGGAAATAATTAGTGACCGATATTTTCAGTTGAGACATAAATAGTACAGCAGTCAGTCCTTACACAATTCTTAGTAGGCATGCATGCGGACACCTGCTAGACTCGAAAACCCAGTGCGCTCCATTTCGGTTCTTTGAGTGATTAAGTGAACACGAACATGATTACCGTCTAGCAAAATCAAAAAGAAAAAAATGAAGCGGCCCGTCCTTTCTGCCCGCCGGATGGTCCACTTGCATCCCTAATTCTTAGCCTCGTACATGAAGAGAGTAATAGAGTAACTCAGTAGTCATAGTTATACTCTCTAGCAAGAGTGTACATACAAGCTTTAAAAATACTCAAGGCAAGTCGATTAGAAAGATAAGTTGGTTAGAAAAAAAGTTCTTCTGTGCACATTGCCATCATGTTCTGGATAATGTTTCGACGTACAGATAATCAAGAAACAAAGCTAACGTGATTGTAGTGAACTTCGATGAAAAATATGGGGACCATTCATCACTGGTGGACCTGGAATAAAATGCATTAGGGGTAACTACATAGTGTTTTGAGACATATCAGAACGGGATATGACAGCTTTGAGCCCCTATGAACAGAGGCGTCACCCATAATTCTTTTGCAGAACTCTAGCTGCATAAAGAAGCAAGGCAAAAGTAGTAGATACCATCAGACATACTGGAAAACTATGTCCGACTTTTAACACACCAGGAAAATTAATTTATCCCGATGCAAAGCCAATGTTTTTAGACTTCGGTATTGCACAAGTGCATGCAATAGATTCAAGTAGTATAAATTAATTTTTGTTCACTAATGGTCCCGACTTATGATTGGCACGATCAACAAATATTTAAGCAATTGTATAACCAAACAATTTCAAGGCAACGGAGAGAATAGAAAATAGCTAACAAGAAAAATAGCACTCCTAAATATTGGTAATAATCACCCACTATACCTTCATATCGAACAGGTAGGCGTCAAAGTTGCAGCAAATCAAAACTGAAAAATGTTGTAATAAGAATCAAATGGTGTGCAAGTAAACATGCTACATGTTATATGGATGGTATACAATATAATTATGATTTGGCATCCCATAAGTGGCTATCAGCACATCATGTACACTTAAAAAATATCCAATTGGGTGGTGTATACCTATCAGCTACATAGGGCACAATAACTTCTTATAGATTCACACAAGTGATGCAACCGAGACTCTCTTGTTCTGATGGAAGCCGTAGCCCAGTCTGGTCGAGCTCATGCAAAAGAACCTCCGCCTGCTGGACAAGACGTGTCCTCTGTATGTGCACTTGTATGCATAGTCAACCGTTGATGCCCTCAGGAAGGTCTTGTCCAGTTGCATATGTAGGGAGTAATCGCAAGCTTTGTAGTCACCAGTATTTAATTCAGACTGCAAAAAGCACAATGAAGTTTAGCATATGTATGTTCTCACAAATTTCCCAACTTTAAAACGAGGAAATCATGATTTGTGGACAGACCCAACTTCATGGTGTCTAGTGTTAGGTATGTCTAATAATGCCTTTTCCCATTGTGATTTTTTAAGGTTCCACCAATTCTAATCTACATGAGAAATCCTTAGTTGTGCAAACGCTCATCTACACAAGAACTGGTCTCTAACAACAACACAACAACAGTTAGCAGCAGAAGCAAACCTTCCACGGTGTAATATGCTTTATCTGCGTCTATTTCCAATTGCCAGTCAACCACTCCTATGAAATGAACTGAACCCAACAATCGCCCCATTTTAAGAACAAATAATCCATTAGCACTTGATCTGTAGAGTTGTGAATGAAACAAAAAATTCATTAGGAATTTTTTATTCTTTCGCAGAGCAACAGAAAAATAAGAACAAAATGAAAGGAGATGACTGCAGCTAATATCACATAATATTACTGCAGATAATATGCGCTCACTAATGTAGTAGATCTATAAGGTTACATAATGTTTGTGAAACTCCGCAACTTTCTCTCATTAATAAACCTGGCTATAAACCAACACCAAACACACCTCACCTTTCATACCAATCTAGTATAAAATAAAACGAAGAAAATGTGTATGGCTATGCAACTTTCTTTGCTACATATTTGAAGATGGGAAAATAAAATATAGACCCGTCGAATGTGCCCACAATAATAAAGCATGAGACCCATTGGCATGTTAATGGTTGAGTTAGTTTAGCCACTTGCCTAAAGACATGCCAGGATATTTTATATACATGAGTGACCGCTATCACGATCATGTTTTTATTATTGTAGTGGAATTTATCCAAGTTTATATAGCTCAGAGATAAATAAAGTAAAATAGATCATAATACGTCCAACTTGTTCTTGAAGGTTCATACTGCATGGAAATAACTAATTATATTTGCTAATGATAGCAGTGTCAATTGTATGCAAGAAAGAGGCCAGCTGCTGATAAATGTTACACAACACGATTCCAGAATTGATCTGGATATCTAAAAATGAATTGGTTTCTTTGTACCTGTGCTGTAATATGACAGAGAGAAAACCGGGAAGTAGAACCTCCATTTCATCTTAGTTGCAAAAGAGCCTTTAAAAGCTTAGACCAAGATTGTAGCATGTGGCTATGGCACTGTCTTTGCTCCATATTTATCTCTTGAATTTCTCCAGTTCTCGGAGAGCAGTTGTTATCCAAGGATCACTTGAATTCTTGTTCCATAAATAATATCTATAGAAAAATAGAAGTATCAGGTTACACATCAACCTCTACAGAGAAATAGAAACGACAGGTGTACATGATTATCATTATTACATTGGTGTCGTGGTGTGTCATATTGTTGAGCTTGCATCTAGACAAACACTACAAAAATGAGTGAAAGGAACCAAGAACCGTGGACAACGAGGTGTTAGTTGCTGCGGTTTGATGTTAGTAACATGAGCAATATTTTCATGTAGGATTTATTTCTGAGCATCAAGCAAACTCCGAAACAGTAACTGTGTATTTGATTGAAACCCATGGCGATGGTTACAAGATGCACCGATTGCCAAAACAGCATGGGGACCGCATGAGAAAGTCGTCAACTCCTAGAGGCCTATGAGTCTGCAGTTCTGAACAAACTGGATCAGAATCTATGGACTGGAGAGCGGGACGAGGAGATGGGTACCTGCATACACTTGGCGCTGTGTCTACCGACGATGGCTGCAGCGCCAACCGCCTTCTTTGTGGCGAGGACTCGCTCCGTGCATCGGTAGCAGCTTCTTCGTCGCGGTTGCCATGGCTTACAATGGGAGGAAGGGGCGGCCAGCCGGCGGCGGAGAGCTCCGGGAGTGTCGCGGCCGGTGGCGTCGAAGGATGCGGCGGTGGGGCTGAACCCTAGGCGGCGGCGGCTCGCGGTCACAGGAGTGCCCATAAAGTGTTGGCGGAGAGAAGGCGGCTGAACCCTAGCGACAGGAGGAAGAAAGGGAAAGCGAGGCGTTGTTATCGACCGCAGCTTGGAGCGGTGCTTTTGCTGGGCCCTTGTGGAGATGGGCCGCGCGCTGATTCGGGCGATTGAGCGAGCGACGAGCGGACGATCCAGTTTGACGTACCAACGTACGTCCAACTCCAATTTAATAGTAAAGATAAAAACATACATCCATAATATTTAATAAACGATGAGATTCTTCTTTACTAAATGTATGATTCCATAAAAATCTATTGTTGGCATCAAATGAAAGATCATTTTATGGTTCATTCCACGACGACACACGCTCTAGCTCAAAGGACATTGCACCACGACGGTGCTTTCCTTACTGCAAACATAGTAGTACTATCTTTTCATGTCAACAAAACGGTGATCTGAAAAATGGAACGTTGTTAGAGTCAATTTCAGTGCAATTTGTTTTTTTTATATATAGAAAATGAGCCCATTGTCATCTTGAGTTACGTGATACCGCTTGACCCCCACCCCCCATGAACTACCCCCATTCCCAAAAGCAATTCACTTAAAACTACTTTACATGTCAAATACATACTTTTTTAATTAGTATAGGGCTTCCTAGCCTGCATGAAAAATAAAAGATCTATTTTGGTATTATGTTCTTCAAGAATGAAAACTTATTCCTGCTAGTAATGTACATAGTTAACACTAAACTAAATGTCTTCTTGCTTTGGAAATAAAGTCCAACTAATAAGAGGAAAAATAGCAAACACATAGGAGCACACTGACATGACCCTGCCTGTATCCAGTTCCCCTGTTCATGACTTTATTTGGGAAGGAGCTATGCACACATTCTATGTACACTGCTTGCAAATGACAAAACATATGTCAGAAGATGAGCTGGATAACCCCGAGAGAAAATCTTAATTGAATAAAGCATGAGTAAAACCTGGTTCAGTTTGATGAGGAGGCTTCTGGCTGTCAATATTTCAAAAGTTACACTTTCCACGAGCAGAAGATTTACAGATCCTAAAATTGTTATTCTTGTACTATTATCTGGGCGAAATTACCATTGGCGAAATATTCTTTAGCATCAGGAAGGAAGTTTTTACCCATGTCTCCAGGTGCTTGCCTCAGGTAATCGATCGAATACAAAATTATGATCTTATTTGTCCACTCCCACAAGAAGAGGCTAGTACATGAGAATAATCGACTGCGAGTGTAATCTACTGAAGTAAACACATACCATGAGAAAAGATGTATCATATTAAATTTCTCGCTGCAAGAGATGTTTCATTCTTCCTCCAATATAGATAAGAGAAACACGCATATCGTCGACAAAGTTTTGATCCAAGTAAACACTGTCACTATTACTTGAGTCGGCACTTTTGAGATCATTTTTCTGTGACACATCGTGTCCAAAGAGAAGATTTCCATCACCATCGGATCCGTCTTCACTTTATTACCATGTATTGTTTGCTTAACCTAAAACATGAAACTCACACTTTAATTAAAACACATACACCATAAGAAAATCTGGAAATAATAATCCATACAGTGATGTGAAATACCTGATGGATTCCTAAAATATTGGCAAGACAAGTTTGGCTCCGGGTGGCTGGAGAGTTGTAAACATGCTTAAGGGCTCGTTTACTTCTCTGGTGTTTGACGGGATAGGAGGGGAAATTCATGGCCCAACCGCTAATCCCGGAATATCCCCTGAGCCCGTTTAATTTTGAAGTTTCTACGGGAAATACATCGGCCCATCCCGAAAAATCCCCTCCCAGACGCAGCAAGCCTCTCTCCGGCGAGTTCTTCTCAGCATCGTCCCTGTCCTCCCACCCGCTTCGCCTAGGTTATTGGTGGCAAAATGGCGTTTCTTGGCAGTGGCGGGAAGCACGATCGATCTTGTCGCCATCGTTTGTCGGGAAGCAGACGGTCTCGGCCAGGAAGAAGAGGACCATACCTGCATCGTCGCTCATCCCCACGGAGCTTTGTGCCCTGTAATATATCTCTCCTACTCCAAGTCTCAGATCGCCCACCTCGCCAAGATCACTGGCAGCTACTTTCTGAGTCGCAACTTTGTCTACATGGAACCTCATCAAGGCAGCTCATTATATGTGTTGCATAATTTGGTGTTCAATTTTTTTTTCCAGCCTAGTAGCTGAAACCAAATTCTATAGTAACCAGGGGCAAATTCTACGAACTCCTCCTTTATTTGCTTGATGTTGGTAACTGGCAATCTAGTCATAGAACTTTCAGAAGTAATACACCATTCAAGTTACCTATTCTTTTGCGTAATAATTATAAGGTACAGTAATAAATTTCAGGACATTGACATATTAGCATGTATGGATTAATTGAAAAACTCGGAACGGAAAAGGTAGTACATACGAAGAAGATAATACTCATAAAATTATTGGTAAAGATAATGTGTTGGAGTTACTGGTTGTGTTCAATTCCAGTGCACATATATTTAGAATTTTAGCAAAATGAAAATGACGCTATCACAGCAGTAAAAACATAATTAGGCATGTGGAACGAAAAAACATACAGTAACATCAGAACGAAAAAAGTATGGAGAAGAGATACTTAGGCATGTGGAGGAAACTTAACTGTACCATGTCAGCACATCAGTGCAGCATCCCTGATGGTCTTGTTTGGCAGCATAGCAGCTATATTGATGTACCTCATGATTTTAGGCTCACAAATATATCTGACAATACCAAAAGAATTAGCACCAGAAAAGATAGGGCTTGTTTCCAAGATACGGTGCTCAAGCCAGATGGTGACATTTGACATGATTCTCGTTTCTTTCTTTCTTGGTTTCTTTGACGCAAATCAATATGCTAGAATTTAGTGCGCTGATAGATATGCAAAATCTAGTCACAGAGTACTCAAAGTGTGGCTACTAAGACGTGCTTACGGTTGGAAGAAACTAACTGCAGCTCCACAATTTGCAAAGAACGACTCAAGACTTAAGCAATGCTACATGAAATGTATTCGGTGGTGCTAAAACCTCAGGAGGTGAAAGTCTCAGTTGGACAAATCCTGCTTTATACATCCTGATTGATGATCCCCTAGTGGTGGAACCCATGCTGGAATTAGCAGCAATAAACCGCGCCCCCAAATCCTCCCGGCGCTCTATTCGGATCGACCTGCACAAATTAAGTCGAAAGAAATCAGTCACACTGTGCACATGGACGATGAAGTACACCGAGACGGGGCGATGGAGGCGTCCGCGCTGGTGGGAGCGGTTCGGCGCAGCACGGGAATGTAACATGTCCCGGTGCAATCAAGTGCATACTACAGACGCAAAGAAAACTCATTTCATATAGTTAATTCCACTGAACATAATGTACTGCAATTGTTAGCTAAATAGTTGTTGCATTACCGATTGAGAAAGCAAAGCATACACAATAAATAAAAATCTGAAACTCTGCAGCGTGTTGTATCCGTTTTCATTCCCACCATGAATATTCCAATCAAGGTGCCGTTCGGAAGGGGAAAAGATAATTACCTTTCTTGTCGACGCGGTGGTCGTGGTCGTGACATCGTAGTAGTTTTCATAGACTGGGGTGCCATGAGACTACGGTAGAGACGTGGGGTAACGGGATAGCGTAGTAAACACAGAACACGGGATTTACCCAGGTTCGGTACGTCGCGACAGTACGGCGTACCTACTCCTGCACTTCTCACTATGTGGGACTAAAGCCCGTATAATAAGGTTACAATGTAAGGGAATAGATCTAGCTACTCGACGAGGATGAACTTCCCGGCGAGTTGCGCAAGGCTTAAGCTAGAACCTAGAACCTTGGACCTAAGGAACTTATTGAACTTATCTCCCGTCCGGCTTTATATAATAGCCGGATTAGGGCTTACAGAACCAGAAACCTAGAAGACTACGTTTAACTTGTAACTTGGAAAGTAAGGAATCCGTCTTCTCCTCCAAGCCAGATCACGCGGGCCGTGATCCGGGTTCTTCTAGAATCCGGCTTCTACGCGTCGGACTACTGGGCCGCCCAATGGACCTAAGTCCATTACCTTGCAGGCCACCCTGGTAGTCCAGCTCTTTTGTCTACCATCTTCTATACCCCTATTCGGTATATATCCGACAGTAGCCCCCAGGAAGGATCAAAACTCTGAAACTCCGCCTTTCGTCAAATACATTTTGTCCGGGAAACTTGATTCAGCAGTCTTGATTCTTTCTTCTTTCCTTTCAAAGGAGATGGTAACATAAAACTCGGAACTATGAAAATCCGGCTTTTCTTCTCGCGATCCTTCGCGGAAAAGGAACACGTGACATCAGCGCTTTAATCATGCTGACGCAAGCGCCGCTTGGTTTCACGCGGGAAACCCTGCAACGTATCTCTGACAGATTCTCACGAGAAACGAGGAGATAGCCATCATTCCTCTGTCGTTCCGTTTCCCGGATTTTCCGGCGAGCGACACGCGTCAAACATCCAACGGTCAAAAGAGCCGTTGGCGCGTATCTAGAGGGTTTTCAGGCTATAAATAGCCGTCTTCTTCCTCCTCATCAACCTTCTTCACTCCCTCACTGCCTTCACCATTGGTGCGAACACGAGCTCGAGAGCGAGAACAATTCCCTGCCCCGACGAGCCCTTCCCACGCCGGAACGCACCAACGCCACCGAGAAAGATGGCGTCACCGCAATCATCGCCCGTTCGCGCCTCCGTCGACGAGCTCCTGAACGATCTAGACCCCCAACTTGGGTCGCCCAAGCGCGCCGGCGGCGAGCCGGAAAAAACTTCGGCGTCCACAGCGGGCGGAGGGAACATCTCCGCCAACACGGATGCTGCGGGACCAAGGACCGCATCAACCCCGCCGTTCGCTCCCGAAACGGCGGAGGAAAAGGTGGAGCTCCTCGACGAGCAGCTCGCCGCCGCGAAGGCCGCCACCACCGCCGCCGCTGGAGGAGATGAAGAAGAGGAGACTGCAGGCAACTGGATTGCCTGCAGTCTTCCCCCGGCTCTTCTTCCCAACTTGGAGAAGGAAGGCCTGGTTTTGAAGAAGAAATGGCGGCTCCCGGAAGAGGAGACCGAGCCCGCGCCACAAGAAGGCGAAAGGGTGCTTCTCGCCTCCCACCTTCTGCGAGGTATGGGGCTTCCCCCTTCTTCTTTCTTCCTCCAAGTTCTAGCTCACTACAGCATCCAACCTCATAATCTCCCTCCCAATTCTATTCTGTATATGGCCGGCTTCCAGGCCTTATTCGAGGGTTACCTAGGAATAGAGCCTAGGTTAGATTTTTGGTTGTACTGCTTTGGGGTCAAGCGTAACTCTTCGGAGGGCGCACTCCCAAATTGCGGAACCATTTCCTTTACTCTTCGGAGATTCCGAGAGGATTGGTTCCCCAAAATAAAAACCTCGGAATCCGTCAAATTCTGGACGGGTTCCTTCTTTTATCACCCCGACGTGCCTTTTCCTAAAAAAGCCGTCGGGGTTCCACCTTTCGTGAACTCCGCCGCTGTTCCCCAGGATAACTGGGTTACAGAGGCCGTCCAGGTTCTGCCTCCAGATCTACTAAGGATCAAGAGGCGCATCGCCAAACTCACTTCCTCCAAACCCCTTTTGACCGGAATGGACACGGTCTTTTGCTGGCTGAATAGGCGGATTCAGCCACTGGCAAATCACGGAGGCCGTCTCCTGTGTGAATACACAGGAGCCAAGGATCCAATGCGGACATCCGTCAAGGATTGGCCCGCAAAGGAGCTCAGGCGGCGCATCAACCAGTTGGTCGCTTCACGCGATCAATACACGGAGAGTCGGCCAATGTACACGGCCGACAATCCCGCGCCTAAGGTAAATTTCCCGTTATTTAGGTATAATATCACTTCCTGGAAAATCTACCTTTCGATTCTGATTGGTTGTTTCCAACAGCTTGTGGATCTTCCAGACTCGGAGTTAGCCTCCGAGGCCGAGCTGGATGCGCTGCGTACCGCCACCACTGGTGGGCGCAAACGCAAGAAGATAATTTCTTCGGATGAAATTATCGACCTTGACGGAATCCCCGTCGCCACGTCCAGGTTATTTTCTTCCGGGTTTTTTCTTTTATGGGATCCTTTTCGTCCATCTTCGGTATTTTAACATTTTCCGGGTTTTCGGTTTTTAGCTTGCCCCCCTCCACCTTGAAGCCGAGGAAGTTGAAAAAGCTCAAAGCTGCTTCCAACCGAGGCAGCCAACCATCTCCCGCCGTCGCCCCGGATACGCCGCAAACACTGGCGGAAGAACCTACTGCCGCCACCACCACCAAGCCCCCAGAGCCCAGCCAGCCCGTTGTGTCCGAGTCGGACACGAGGGAAAGGGCGGCTCCAGAGGTGGGGAAATCTTCTCGGACTTTCGACGAGGAAATCCCCACTTTTGACAAGGATTTCAAGGCTATAAATGACGGCTTGAACGCGGCCGAAAATCACTTCGCGGAATACGCGAAGGAATTCCGGGAAAACTTAGCAGGTTTGCAACGCATGAGCCAGGTATCTAACTCTAGCCCCCAAGCATTAAACAAAAATGCATGGTTTTTTGCTTTGATGTTTTTATTAACCATACTTTTCCTTGCTGAGTTTCAGCAAACCTCCGAGGCCATAAACCTTGAAGTTTTCAGGAAGCTCACTATCAAGAATAAAGAAGTTCGAAGTCTTCTTTCTATTCTTGAGGAGAGAGAGGCGGAGCTGGAATCATCTCAGCTCGCTCTGACGGAAACGAAAGGTAGGCTTTTTCGTTTTAAAATTTCCGGTTTAAGACTTTGTCTAAGTTTTTTCCCGAGGAAATTGATCAACTCGGATTTTCACTTGCTTTTCAGCTGCTTTAGCCGAGGCTAAACAAGCAGCGGAAGATTCCGGCAACGCCGAGATTCTCCGCAATGAGAACATTGAGCTTCACAAGAATCTTGTGAAGGCTCAGCAAGACCTGGAAGCCAGCAACCTGGCCCTTGGAGTGGCTAACTCCAAGGCTTCCGAGCAGGCGGAGAAAGACAAATCCACCATCCAGGATTTGACTGAAGCTCTGAACCTTCGCCTGGAGGAAGTTTCCGAGATCGATAAACTCATCGGTAAAATTTTTTACCCTTGTCTTCATCTTTCCATGTTTTGTTTTCTCTGTTTGCCTCCTTAACCTTTTGTATGCTTTATCGGATCAAACAGGAGACACCCCAGATGGCGCTCGGGCTGCAGGCATCCGAGCTTTCGGGGAAACATGGAATTTGATGAAGGCTGCTGCAACGCAGTTGGTAGGCAAGTTTCTTCCCGAAAAATCTGGGGAGTGCTCGGAAGTTGAAAAACTTCCGGGTATCATCATGGAGGTGGCGGAGTCCAAGGAGTCCGTTCTCCGCTCCGCTGCACGGGGTGGTGCGCGTATGGCCTTAGGCCTTATGCGCATGCACTACCCTAGTGCCAAATCCTGGCGTGTGGCCACCGGTGTCCCTCAGGGATACACGGATGCACAACGATCCACCATCTTTGGTGAAGTTAAGGGCCACGCCACCCAGATTGCCGCCATGGTAAATGTCGGCGTCCACTATCCAGAAGAAGAAGCTCCTCCGATTCCCGATGAAGAAAGCAGCGAGGAGGAGTCGGATTCTTGAAGGGTTACCTGGAACCTGGATAGAAGATTTAGACAATAGGAGCATTACTGTTCTTTCATTTGTAATCCAAAATGTAATGCTTCTTATGTATTAATGAAAATTCCGCCTTTTGCAGTTTAAACTATGAAATTACTTTGCAAGTTGTTTGAATTTTACCATTCCTTTATCTTCTAAGTTCTCTGGTGTATATGCTTTAACTGTCCTTAGTGTTTGAAATGGCTCAAATAGCATTATGAATCGTTATGCCGAGTAACTGGGGACGAACCAAGCAGTTTTGAAACTCGAAAACATGAATCATGCTAAAGGCATTTTTACTAACTAGTTCCAGTAACCCAGCATACGCACGATCAGATAAGACTTAGAGAAACAAGGAAAGTTTTAAGTGAAACTTGGGCACGCAGGCAATTCAAGTTTCCTTTAGCCGTTAAAAGGCTGAAAAATCATTCAGTTATGTAACGCCGAGTACACAAGCACAATTCGGGTTAACATTGAGAAATTTGTAAGATCATTGGGAAATAGATGAGGCGGAAACACTTTGCACTTATAAGAAACATGGATGACAGCATTCCGACAACTTTATTTCATGATCTCAAAAGATGTTTACATAGATTTGAACTAAGTACAGAAGGGGACATAACTTGCTAGGTGTTCCCGGGCTTCCGCAATCCACTTGACCTTGTCGAAATTTTTCAGCAGCTTGAAGAGTAGTAGGGTTTTAGCCCCCAGCCAACTAAGAAATCTTTTTATGGCTGTGGCGGAACCCGGCAATTCTGGGACATCCTTTACACATGTAGGTTTTGAGATGTTCGAGATTGCCTTTATGTTTTCCGGGTTAACTTCTATTCCTCTGTGAGAAACGATGAAACCCAGAAGTTTTCTTGAGGGAACCCCGAATACGCACTTAGATGGATTCAACTTCATCTTGTAAGTGCGCAAATTTTCGAAAGTTTCTCGCAAATCCTCAAGGAGTGTATCTTTTTCCTTGGTTACGACAGCAATATCGTCCACGTAAACATGGACGTTTTTTCCAATCTGACTATGCAAACAACGTTGCATGCAACGCTGGTATGTTGCACCTGCGTTCTTCAGGCCAAAAGGCATGGTTACGTAGTAATACGTCCCGTACGGGGTTATAAAAGAAGTCTTGATTTGATCTTCCTTTTTCATGCGTATTTGGTGGTACCCGGAGTATGCATCCAAAAAGCATAAAAGCTCAGAGCCTGCAGTGGCATCTATTATTTGATCGATTCGCGGCAGCGCAAACCTATCTTTCGGACATAACTTGTTCAATCCTGTGTAATCTATACACATTCTGAGTGCAGTTGTGTCTTTCTTCGGTACTAATACCGGATTTGCGGACCAGTCAGTATGGATTACCTCCTTGATGAAATCCGCTGCTAAAAGCCGGATAATTTCCTTGCCAATAGCCTTCCGTCTTCTTCCGTCAAATCGACGGAGACCTTGTTTGACGGGTTTTGATCCGGGAATAACCTTGAGTTGGTGCTCAGCAAGTTCCCTGGGTACGCCTGGCATGTCAGCTGGACACCAAGCAAAAATGTCCCAGTTCTCACGGAGGAACTTGATGAGCTCGCCTTCCTATTTGTCGGTCATCCCAGTCCCTACAACGACGAATTTTGTCGGATCTTTGGGGTCTAGGATTACCTGTCTTGTATTCTCGGATGCCTTGAAGCTATCTGTTGGCTTCCGAGTTTCTTTTCCTGCCGGCATTTCTTTCGGCGATACCTCCTTAGCCAACTCCTTAATTCTTCCTGAGCTATAACTCTTTGAGCGCAAAGGGCGTTTTGCTTCTCCAACTCGTTTGCCAGCTTGAAATCACCGGCAATGGTGATTACTCCTCCTTTGGGTCCTGGCATCTTCAGCTTGTTGTAGATATAGCAAGATCTTGCCATAAACTTGGCGAAAGCCGGACGTCCGAGTATTGCGTGATACACGCTCTCGAACGGCACAACTTCGAAGGATACTTTTTCCTGCCGGAAGTGATCTTTATCTCCGAAGGTGACATCTAGGGAAATTTCTCCTAGGGATCGTGCTTGCCTGCCAGGAACAATGCCATGGAAGCGTATATTGCTGTAATTGAGTTGGGACTCGGATATCTTCAAGTGCTTCAGTGTATCCAGGTACATTATATTGATGCTGGATCCTCCGTCCATCAGCACTCTTCTTAGCCTAGTGTTTTGAACAATAGGGCTTACAACAAGAGCTTGTGTGCCGGGTTCAGGGATATTTCCGGGATGATCAGACTGATCCCAGATTATCGGTGTGTTGGAATACTTCAAGAATTTTGGGGTTGCAGGAACAACCGCGTTTATTTCTCGAAGTGTCCTTTTGGCCACCTTTGCTGACGGGGTTGCTAAGAAAGTTAGCATTGCTTCTCCGTCAACCCTCGGAAATTTAGGTTCGCCTTTTCGCTGTTGTTCCTGGATTTTATCATCAGTGTCCGATTCACTGTCTTCTTTTTCAGCTTCTGGCTTTTGTTTGGTGGGTTTCCTCTTGGAGCCCTTCCCTTTATTTCCGGTTCCTGCATTGCCTTTCATATGCTTGTTTAGCCGGCATTGCGCGTTCGTGTGGGTTGGTTTCCCAAATTGAGAGTGGTGGACGCAAGGTTCCGACTTAATTCTCTCCCATTCTTCAGGAGTGTAATTGATGGGATCCGGACTGCGGCCTTTCCACTTGTTCCCTTTTTCTCCTCCAAAGGCTAAGTTAACCTCCTTGGGCTTTGTTGTTGACTCCGGGGTTCCTTTTTTATCAGAACGAGGTGTTTTCTTGGCCAGTATTAGTGACTCAATATTGCCTCCTCTTGCTCTGATATCGTCTTCGGCTGCAGCATGCTCATTAGCGGTTGTAAGCATAGATCCGAGATCTTTGTGCTTTTTGGAGCCAACCATGAACGGTACAAGTCCGGGTTTTAGGCCATTGACGAAAGCATGCATTGCTTGTACGTCAGTTACCCTAGAGCAACTATTCTTCATTGCAGTCCATCTGGAGATGAAATCCACGTATGGTTCGTCTTCAAATTGGGTGCAACGGTTCAGCTGATTGATGCTATTTGGGCGTTTGTATGTTCCTCGAAAATGCTGAGTAAATACTCTCGCCATATCATCCCAACTGTCGACAGTTCTTGATGGTAAACCATTAATCCAATCTCTGGCTCCGTCTAGCAACATTAGGGGAAGAAACTTGACAGCTTCCAGGTCTGTCCCGTTGTTGATCTGGACGGCTGTGTAATAATCTGAAAGCCAGGTATCCGGGTTTGTACTGCCGGTATATTTTTGGTAGGTTGGACCAACTTTGGCAAAGCCAGAATGCAGGGTTATCCTTCGGATCCTGTCAGTGAAACACTTAGGACCAAAGTATAGATCATCCTTTTCTGCTCTGTCAATATGCGCAGAATATCTCCCGGCTGAATGGACAGAAGGGGATCTACTCCTTTCTTTCCCATTGTTACGCGGACGCGTTTTTCCGAGGTTATCTCTATCTCTTCCGTTGTCACGCCCTCTGGGATTAGGTGGAGTCCTGCTCCTGTACCTTTCCTTATCTTTGGGCGGTGTCCGGGATCTTTCACGCCTGTGAGGTGTATCGTATCTTCCAGTTTTTTCAGCTGGGTTTCTCGGAGGTGGCATTATTTTGCCGTCGTTCCGGTGTTTGTCTTCCCGATCGTGTGGTTTATATCCATCTTTCGGGAGATGAGGTCCGGTTCTAGACGCTGCGTCCCGGTTGTCGGGGTTTTTCTTGTCTTTTCTCGGATCCTCTTTTTTATCCGAATCTCCGGGTTCTTCCGGTCCAGGTGCTCCAGCAGCGCAAGTAACCGTTTTGCAGAGGGCGGAATTATCATGCAGCCTCCCAGATCGCTCTTGTCCTCGCTGTTGCTGCTGTAATGCTTTTCCTAGGAAGGCATACACCCCTTGGAGTTTTTCCCCGTTGGAGTACAGATCATTGTTCAGGATGGCGAACGCTGCTTCCGCGTTTTCAGCTGCGGTTTTGTATATTGGTTCGCCCTTGGCATCTTTGCCGTTTAACTGCTTTTGCCAAGATGGGTTATAGAACCTTTCTTTCGGCGGCAGTTCTTCCGGTTTTGTAATTCCGGGTAACCTTGTAGGTTTTAAGACAGATCTGTGCTTTCTCTCGTACTCCTCAATTTCTTCCTTCATGATTTTGATGTCATTATGGGTTTGTTGGAGGTGTTGCCGAGATCTAAGCAGTTGTTGCTGTTGCCGTTGGAAAGCTTGTCTCCTGGCTTCCAGCATCTCAGGGGGTTCATTGGGTCCCACTGGAGTTTGTAATAGTTCTTGCTCTTCCAGTTCTGTCATTGGCGGAGCAGTGATTTCCTTAGATTTCTTTTCCGTAGGCTTTGTGCCACTAATATCCCCAACTTCCAGGTTTTCATCAGCGAGATCAGCTGATTTTTTCTTCCGGAGTTTGTACTGGAGTTTTTTAGAAGCACGGTGCTTTTTCTTGGAAGAGGGAGGTTTTTTGACAGGTTCATCCTCTGTCTTCTCCTTGACATTAGGAAATATCGGAGAAGTTTCTCCGTCTTCCCTCTCCTCTGCTGGCGGAGGGGTTTTAGGGCTTTCCTGGCTATCGGCCCCCGTTGTATCGGCTGGTTTTGCCATTAGTACTTCATGGAATCCCTCTTGAAAGGATTTAACTTTTCGTACGAAGGCATCGTCATCTTCGTCTTCGGAAAAGTTATCCGATCCGGTTTCCGACTCCAGTCTCGCCTCAATGGCGGCAAGCACGGATTCTGCTTCCGAGTTCATCGTCTGGTTGACGGATGTCGGATCTTCCGTCTCTGTGACGGGTATTGGTTCTTCCGTCTCTGGGACGGGTGTATTGTTGTCTGCCTCTTGCACGGGATTTCCGTCATCCGTGTTTTCGGCGATCTCGGATTGCACCATGCCGATAAAGTGGGTATCACTGTTTTGTCGGCGATCTGAGCAAAATCCGGCATCATAGTCGTCTTCGACTGGGTATAGGGCGGGTGGGAGATAATTGCTTTCACCGCAAAACCCCATTGCTTCCGCGGTTAATCCGATAAAGATATTTGCAGATCCAATCGGTAAAACGCAGGCACTTACCAGATGGTTTTGCGCCGGGATGTAGGATCCGTTGTCGAGGAAGCGCCCGACGTCGTTGTCGAATTCCAAGCTTCCGACAGTGATCGATCTTCCGATTCCGCCTAAAATCCCAGATCGAAACTTCACGCCTGACGTCGTTCGCCCCACGGTGGGCGCCAACTGTCGAGACATCGTAGTAGTTTTCATAGACTGGGGTGCCATGAGACTACGGTAGAGACGTGGGGTAACGGGATAGCGTAGTAAACACAGAACACGGGATTTACCCAGGTTCGGTACGTCGCGACAGTACGGCGTACCTACTCCTGCACTTCTCACTATGTGGGACTAAAGCCCGTATAATAAGGTTACAATGTAAGGGAATAGATCTAGCTACTCGACGAGGATGAACTTCCCGGCGAGTTGCGCAAGGCTTAAGCTAGAACCTAGAACCTTGGACCTAAGGAACTTATTGAACTTATCTCCCGTCCGGCTTTATATAATAGCCGGATTAGGGCTTACAGAACCAGAAACCTAGAAGACTACGTTTAACTTGTAACTTGGAAAGTAAGGAATCCGTCTTCTCCTCCAAGCCAGATCACGCGGGCCGTGATCCGGGTTCTTCTAGAATCCGGCTTCTACGCGTCGGACTACTGGGCCGCCCAATGGACCTAAGTCCATTACCTTGCAGGCCACCCTGGTAGTCCAGCTCTTTTGTCTACCATCTTCTATACCCCTATTCGGTATATATCCGACACCGGCGTCAGGTCCTTCCCCTCATACCCGCTCTACTCCACGTCGTAGAACTTGCCCTATCGGATCCCCATTGCTACGTCACTTAGCATGCAGAATCCCTGGATCGTTAGAAAAAATGGCACAATCAGGATGAAGGTTGAGGACACGCACAGTAGTAGTTGAGGCTCGTGCACGAGCTGCTGCAGCAGCGGCGGAGGTGCTGAGGACGGCGGCGGCAAAAACAAAGTAGGCGAGGTGGACGGGAAATCAAGGTAACAAGAGGCCGATGCCGAAGGAGGCGTGGCGGAAGGCGATGGCGCGGCCAGTGCCTTTGGTGGTGCCGGCGACGACGGACCAAGGGCCGTAATGGCGACACAAGGGCTTGGCGAGGCAGAGAAGGCGCCATTGACCCAGAGCGCAAGGCGTATGTGGGCGATGAGAAGTTGGAAAGAGGAGTTGCCGATGCGGAGATGTCTTTGAGGATGGGTTAATTTCCCGATTTCTGGCGGCCGTCGTTTGCCTCGATGCCCCGCATCTCCGACGAAGCCTAACAGGCGGCGAAGGAGGAAGTGCAGCCGCCACCATCTACCTCGACGCTCCACCTTTCTGCGGAAGATCCACGCCAGCGAAGGAGAAGCACGAGCTGCATCACCTTGTGATGCCCTAGCACGAACCTGACATGTGGAGTACTGGACGAATGGGTTAAGCATCTCGCCGGCAGGGGCAGCAGGGCGCGCTCGGGGTAGAAGCTTGGCGGCGCTTGGTCTCGGTGAGATCTAGCGACGAGAATCAGGCGTATGTGGTCAAACATCTGACATGATTTTGTTGGGCCTTGGCCCATGTGCGTCCGCGGGGGTTGCGAACGATATGGCGGAAGACGGAAGTTGATGCACGTCCAACTCTAGTAAAAAGATTAATAGTGAAGAGATTTAATTGTAAGATAAGGCTGCATGCATAGTAACAAATCTAACAAACTTGCCAAGATAAGGCTGCATGCATTTAGCTAACAAATCTAACAAACTTGACAAGATAAGGCTGCATGTAAGGCAAAAAAAAAAGGATTAGTGCGGTGGCATTCTTCCTGTAATTTTAGTGAAGTGTGACACCATACCACCACAGCAACCTTAATAGTAAAGATTAGAAGTAACAGTGCTCTAAAATAATGCATGTTGGTGGGAAAGGCAAGGAAAGACACAACACGAAAGACAACCGAACTTGATGAATTAAATGGTGTGGAGCTGAAAGCCAGCATCCTTCTCTGTGCCTAGACGGGAACTGATCCAGCATGAGGATGAGTGGGTCAGATCAATGGAAAGTTCAAATCCGACGCATAACTAATGGCCGTAGATTTAAAATCGGATGGTGGGCATAATTGGGGTGATGTGGCTACACCAAATTTCAGCCTGCAAAAATTTAATGAATTTTATTGGGGATGAACTTTATAGATACTAGATGATACCCCGCGCGTTGCTGCGGGTATTTTGTAAAGGAAAATTGATGCACTAATTTTTTTTTTTTGAAGTCATTAAAAGAAATATACATTGTATTAATTATTGTCTTTGCAGCTAGTTCTTTTATCGGTACAAATGACTGTCGCTATTGTACTATCTCCGTCAGTTTAATAGTTATATCATTTATGATTAAGCTTATGTAAATAGACCTTGGAATTTCAGTTTGAAGAGTTGTGCCACAAACAATACTATCTACAATCCTCCATGTCCTGATCTCCAAGAAAATAAAACAAAATATGATGAGTGTGTGCACTAACTTGAAACGAATAATATGTCCATATGTTTATTGCCTAGGTGTACTTTTTTCCTTTTTGCAATACTGTCTTTGCCTCAGAAGTGAGCTCTATCCGGCTCATCTCAACATTGGGAACTGGCAGTCAGTGTCACAGTAAACACCTAAAAATAATGTGTACTTGAGATTAGATAAAATCAAAAGACAAATAACAAAAGCTCACCCTAGTTTGTATTATCTTTGTTGAAACATAATTAAATTTAAGAATAGATGTCGCTGGATAACATGAATATAATAATTATTGGAATTAGAACCACATACATAATGTGCAAAACAAATGCAAATTTTGTGCATCTTCTGGATACAAACAGTAGAAGAATGCAGATGTCAAAGGGACACTCACCAGACAACAACCTAGAAGACCCATCATCGTAAAAGCAATATCTGTTTATTAGCTCAGTGATAGCTAATTGTGAATCCTACTGTCTAAACCGAAGATTTCTACGAACTTCAAAAACTCATTATTAAAAGGCATCTACCTGTGAATCCTATCGTCTAATCTGAAGACTACTACTAACTTGAAAGCCTCATTATGAAAAGACATATCTACTTGTGAATCCTATAGTCTAAACTGAAGATTACTGCTGCAAGAAATCATGGTTGTCTGCAATTCCTTACGATGATGGTGCCAGTGACGTCATAGAGATTCTTTAGAAACTTGCTGATGTGCATGCCATTCAAGAGGTGACTCCGTGCTACCTATGCTATCCCACGTTGCCGTAATGTTGTCGGCCAGATCTGAATGAATTGAACAAAAGTGTAAGTAGGTAACTAGCTGATCTGTAGCTATTTTGGTCTAGTACCAAAAATTAAGAAATTAAAAAGATGGAAAGAATCTGTACCAATGGGAGCTGAGTATATATGTGCTGCGACGAATGGCTAAAGACAGATTCTTCAGCGACCGGGGTGTTCCGCACCTGAGGAAGTAAAATATGCACTACTACGAAATCATGTATCTGTAGGTTTCATGAGAAGGTTTACACAAAGAAGCTTCTCTGGCCACAAAATAAACCGTTTTTTAATATATGGGTTGTTTATAATTTTGCCTCCTGAAAAATAATAGGAACTTGTACCAAAGGAATGAACAGCTGACCACGTTTAAAAGTTCAGCTCTGTATGAATAAACACAATGGCATATACATTAGAACACTGCCAGTAAAAAGCAAACACATCAAACCGAGCACATACAAATTTCCGTAAGTAAGCACACTATTTTTGTGATCCGTAGGAAAACTGTCTTGACATATTTATTTGAGGGAACATTCCAGGGGAGAAAATCTAAGTGTACTAAATAACTCTAGTGGACATTTTAGTGAACAAAAAAATGTGAGCAGCAAGAGTAAGAAAGTAAAATATACAACTGCTGATTCGGTTGAACAAAAATTTATTTGGCAAGAGATGAGAGCTTGTGTACCTTCTATACCGGTGCAAGCAGGTTTTGTATCGTGGCCTATTCCTCCTTTCCTCCTTTTTTGAGGAACCAGCAGTGAGAATGAAATTGTGATCGCATCAACTCAATGGAAGCTTAAGAGCGTAACACACATGATCCAATGAAAATCCAACCAAATTGGACGAGGCAAAATGCCGAGCAGATCTTGAACAGACAACCACCTGAGAATTTGACAAATATAAGTGAGGGGATAAAAAGAATTGGGGGGGGGGGGGGGGGGGAGGAGGACCTGGAGCAGACACCTACCTGTTGGATTGCAGTCGCAGAGATGGGCACGAGGAGGCGGCGGCAATGGAACCCCATTGGAACGGAGTGAGCTTTTTAAAGCTGGAGGTGGTGTCCGGTCTGATCAGGCCAACAGTTTCTTCTTCGGCAATCATGGCGTGTGAATAGTGGGCATAATGGGGCGGTTTCTTCGTAGCGAGAAGGGCATATATAAGTCACGCTGGTGGCGGCGGCGGCTTACACTGGCAGGAGGAAGACGAACAGGGTATGGAACACATAGCGTGCGAGAATAATGGGGCTGGCAAGGGATTCAGTCGTTTCTTTTTTTTTTTGCGCAGGGAGTCGGATTGAGTCGTTTCTTTTTTATAGCGCAGGGAGTGAATCCATCCCAGCCTGGGCTTATCATGCAGCCCAATAAGAATGCCAACGGCAAATAAGGCTGGTTTTAAAATGCCATCGAGGCAGCATAAACCTGGATGCATCGTGACAGCGTACGAAGGCTCGCACAACCTGGGCGAACGAAAGACGTGCATCGAGGCAGCGAACCTACGCGCGCGGAATAAAAGGCGACGTGGACGTAGGAGAGAGCTGGAAATTAAGGTAGTGGGTCATTCCTATTTAGGTATAGAAGATTATAGATACCCTAGTCGATGTTTCTCGAGTATAATCTTCACCTTAGTCATAAGTCATAACCAATAGAAAATTCTAGGGTGTATGAGGTGCCATCAACCTGGTTAATCTTTGAATCTCCACAACTCTCAACGATTGGATTGCACATTTCTTTGCTATTTTGTTGTTAATCTTCCTTCTCTGTCATCAAAACTTATAAACGATCCGCGAGCATGATGCTTAGTCATGTACAACAACATTCATAACATGCATAGTAATTTTAGAATTCATGGTATGTTCTTTGTATATTTCGTTTGACACGTACGGCCAAATTTTATCGACCGCAGCTAAACTAGATATAACAAGACATGTTAGACTTCCATGGGCTGACGGAAAAAGATGCTTTTACGGATTATTTAGGAAGTAATTATAGCAATTGTTTTCTTTTCAAATGTAACATGACCTTGTTTTCTGGACAAACATGATATGTACGCGTTATGTTTGCCAAGAAAACAGAGGGATTCAATTTTGAAATAAAGAGCATGCAAAATTAGAGTGACCACTCGTATGGGCTGACCAAGCTGGACGCTGTCAGGCGTCGGGGCGGCCACTTTGCTTTTGCATTCTGTTGAGCCCAAAGCAAACAAGATCACAACCAAAAGCCCATATGAAACCGCGCTTACCATGAACCATTGATCGCAGTTGCTGCAGCATTCCAATCGAATCGATCCTCCCAAACCCTACACCGTTCTGGCCGCCGGTCCTGCAATGTCGTGGGCGTGGCGACCGTTCCTCTCCAGCCTGCGGCCTGGCAGCCACCATGGCCGCCAGATGACCACCAAGTTTGGCCGCAACAACCTGCTCGGATCACGAGGATACGCATCCAACTCCGGTGGCGATTCGCATACCACGAAACGGCATCTATACGTGGTGCTCGACAACTACAAGGACGGATACGGCGTCCACAAGCTCGACCTCAGCGACAATGACCACGGTGATCTCGACGGCGGCGCAACGCGACGCCTAACGGAGCCGCCAGCCCTTCTTGTGGAGCGCACGACCCTTGGAGATCGCGTGCGGTTTGCCGCAGTGGGCAGCAGCATCGTCGCTACAGGCGATACAATCATAAGCCCTCAGCTGGAAAATCGTTATATACCCGACATAGGGGGCGTCCTCATCTACAACACCAAGACGGCGGCGCTCACGGTGACGGCCCACCTCCCAACAGGTCTCAAGGGTGATGCCTACAAAGTAGCAATGGCCGCCGGGAACAGCCTGTACATGCTAAGCACCCAGCGGCCCTTCCCGGCGACATGGCGCGTGAATGAAGACGGTAGTAGGCCTGATATCGACTGGGACAATTGTGGCGGGACCTTGCACAGCCTGACAACATATCCGCTCGATTCTGTCGACAGCGAACAAGACATGTACTGGGGCTGGCAGCCACTGTCCAATTCCTCGCCGTGGATCTGGAGCGACTTGAATAGTCCTCCTGCCGTCCCATTCTTGGCGGAACACATCACGGCTTACGGGGCCAATGCATCATCCCCCGGTGCCACGGTGCAGCACGAGCTATTGGTGTCCCTTAGTCCCTCGGAGACGAACGTGCTAGGTGCTACCTTCTCCTTCAGCTCGGCGAGCAGGAAATGGACGCGGCTCGGCGAGTGGCATATGCCGGTCGCCGGGCACGTCCACTACGACTGCGAGTTGGAGGCCTGGGTTGGCCTCCATGCCGTCAATGAAAGGAACATCGATGGTCCTCAAATGACGGATGGGTACCTTTGTGTTGGCAAGGACACGTCCCCTCCGTCAGAATGGAGGGTCAGCAAGGAAAAATTGTTCCGACTGGACGAGGACAATGCAGCTGGCTGGAAACACGTTGACGCTAAGCTGGTACTCATAGCATCAGATCAAGGCCACCTCGACAACGAGTACTGCCTCATGGAGCGTTTACGTCGTGAGGGAGATGTAGTGAACGAGGATAAGGAGAACAATGGGAAGGGGGAGAAGGAGTGCTGGGGCGAAGGCCGCAAGTGTCTTCTCCGGTTGTCCTCTTTCCGTATCGAGCGTGGGCAGGATGGTGAGCCCATGGTCACGGCTTGTCGGCCGCCTCGCTCTTACCAAGTGTCATGGCATAGTAGGCATTTTGATGCTCAAGCGTTTTGGATGTAGAGTTTGCATTTCTATCTGGTCTGTCATTGAAATTTAGGTCCAAGAATCTGGTTCTGCATTTAGGTAGAGTGTTGGTGTGTGGCTGATGTGCCGCTTTAATATTGCACACTTTGTGAACCAACTTGATGGTTGCTACTGCACTTGCTGTTGGAAACATAATGATTTATTTTGGCTATTTATTTCGGCACACTTTCTAACTTTTTTTCCTCAAGCTGCAATGCAAGGCCACAAAAAAAAGGTAAATGCTTACAATCATCCGGGGGATGATCGTCCGCATCCTCCACGTCAGCCACGCACCCGTCAGTGTAGAAAAAACAGGAGCAGTCTTATCCCTTTCCTCTCTATCTCCATCCCCACACGCATCTCTCTGCTAGTTGCTCGCGCACGCGCCGCCGCGTTCCCATGCGCGCCGTCGCCGCCGCAGCCGCGCTCGCCGTCGACGACGCCCCCGCCGACCACCAGGAAGGACCGCCGCATCCTCCTACCTCCTCGAGCAAGGAATCGCTCCGGAAGGGCCGGAATCCCCACCGCCATCTGCGTCTTCCCCGCCTCCGGCCGCCGCGTCCACGGACGATTCCGGTGCCGCCGCACCTCCCCGACCATACCATGGGCTTTCACATCGGCGGCGCGGCGGGCGGCGGCACTGGGCGAGCCACGGCCTGTCCGCGGCGGAGAGGGTGGTGCTCCCCAAGGGCGTTGGTGGCGCTCACCACAGCGACGGCGTTGCTCCGGCAACACTGCTCCCAAAGTCCAGCGGCGGTGCTCCCACAGGCCGGCGGTGTTGCTCCCCAAGGTCGGCGGCAGTGCTCCCATAGGCAGGCGGCATTGCTCCCTTAGTTCAGTGGCGTTGCTCACATAGTGCGGTGGCGGTGCTCCCCAAGGATAACGGTGAGCGGTGATGCTCCCCACGGCGAGCGGTGATGCTCCCCACGGCGAGCCGGGATGCTCCCCATGGGCGAGCGGGTTTGCTCTCCACGGTCACCAGAGTTGCTCCGCACAGGCACCGGTGATGCTCCCCACGACCACCACCGCTGCTCCCGACGGTCACCGGTGATGCTCCCCTCGACCACCGCCGCTGCTCCCGACGGTTACCGGTGATGCTCCCATGGGCGGATTGGGATGCTACCATGGGCGAAAAAGGATGCTCCCATGGCATGACGGGAGATGCTACCCTGGCGGCGGGGGAGATGCTACTCCGGCGAAATTGCGGCGGGGTTCTGCGGCGACGACCTGCACCCGACGCCCAGCTTTTGAGTGACAAGTGGGGCGCGCGCGTTGCGACCGGAGCTGGGGACGAGGCGGAGCGCGCCGGCTGCTGCCGGAGACGGGGACGAGGCGGAGCGCGCCGGCTGGCGGAGACGGGGGCGAAGCGTAGCGCCCCGGCTGTCGGAGACGGAGGCGGAGTGGAGCGTGCCAGCTGCCGGGAGACAGAGCTGGAGCGAGGGGGAAAGACGAGCGTGTTTTTGAGGAAATGAATCGGACCGTTCGCCTGTGCCCATCGGACGGCTGCGGACCCGGGGGATCGGGGGATTTGATCCCCCGGGGGACGCTCAGCACTTCCCCAAAAAAAACCTGTTGTGTATCCCATCTTACTTACTTTCAAACCTGAAACTATTAAGATGTTCATGTACCACAACATCTAGGCCCTAAATTAACTCGCACTTAATTTGATCATTAACAAGTACAAAACAAATTTCAGCAATTTGGATAGTACGAACTGCAGTAAAATCTTTATACTAGTACGTATTATATTGCAGTTTTTTTTTAAAGATTACATGCCCCAAATTAAATAGAGGTGATGATTACAGACATGTTCAGACCAGTAGGAGGCTCCAAGAGCCAGACATGCATGTCTGCCCGCAGGCATAGAAGTAGCTAGCCGTGCCAGCCTATGGGCTTCGACGTTCAATTCCCTCCGCTCGTGGGCGAATAAAGTGGTTCCTCTGTGATCAGCTCTCTCCTTGAACTTCAGAATCGCTCCAAAGTTGCCAAGGTGCTCTCCATCCAAACCTTTTATGACTTCCAAACAGTCCGAACTCCGATGCAACCTTGATGGGACCAAGCATCAAATTCTTTGAGGTGTCTAACGCTTCCCGACACGCTAAAGCTTCTCGAGTTGCTGGATTTGTAACCCCCTCATACACCATTGCCGAAGCTCCCAGGAAAACTCCGTCGGTCGAACGGTAGATTGTGCTAACTGCACCCTTTGCCGTTGTCTTAGCCACTGTGGCATCAAAATTTATCTTGGATCTACCCGCCATCGGCACCATCCATCGTGCATGTCGCTCCGCAACTTCACCTCTTTCCCGATGCCCTTGTTCTTGCTCCCTCGACCCCTCAAGGTCAGCCAAGAAGCGGTTCACAAAAGAGATCGTCGCCATCGGACTCTTTAAAATATCCTCATGAATCGCTTTCCTCCGCGCATGCCAAATTGCCCACAATGTTACTAGCATACGGATCAAATCATCCTTCATTGATCGTAACATCGAGAATAGCCATTGCTTGGCACTCGGCTCGGTTCAGACCGATGTGTGCTCTGTAATATCCTCCTCAGTCAGCGCCCATACACACCGTTCCATGTTACACTCTATAAGTGAGTGCCGCCATGAATCATGTTATTTATTTTCTATGGAGAGATATCACTGCAAGTATAACCACTGCAATTTCTGTTTTCACACTCCTGCTACTGTTTTCCACACCATACGTTTCACCTATTTGTGTTCAGCAAAACCTGTGAGATTGACAACCTCACTGCTTCGTTGGGGCAAAGTTATTTGATTGTGTTGTGTAGGTTCCACGTTGCTGCTGAACCGGTAGTGCGCCCTACCATCTCAACTGCATCAACCTTCTGAAGTTACTCCTACTCCTACTGGTGAATTAAACCTTGGTTTTTTCTGAGAGAAATCTACTACTGTGCTTATCATACATTCCTCTTGGGGTCTCCCAACGAGTGCAAGATCTGCACCATCAGTACTCTCAGGCAATTCTTTATCCTTTGGAAGCTTTTTCTTCATTATTTTCAGTAACTTCTCAAATCCCTTTTCAGATAAAAAAGTTTCCGCCTTCCATTGTAGCAATTCCGGTGTGGTACCAATCTTTTTGTTGCCATATTTACAAGTTGGGTACAATTTTTTCTTCTGATCCTCTAACATGCGCTCCAACTTCAACTTCTCATTTGTACTTTCTGATTCTCTTTGTGCATCAACGATGGCCCGACGAAGATCATCAACAAGCTCTTCTGGTGCCTCTTCTTTAGCTTCTTTCTCCGTTGCAGTATTATCATTGTATTCTTGAAACCCTGCAGGATAGTTGTCATCATCCTCTTCTTCCTCATTGTCTTCCATTATAACCCCTTTTTCTCCGTGCTTCGTCCAACAATTATAGCCGGACATGAAAACGGACATAAGCCGGTGTGTGTGAATCAGTTTTGAGGAAGAGTAGTTCCTCATATTCTTACATACACCACATGGATAACATATAAAACCATTCTGCTTGGTTGCCTCAGCCACGCCCAGAAAATAATGCATGCCACTAATGAAATCGGGAGAGCTTCGATCACCGTCCATCCATTGCCGGTTCATCTTCATCATATATATGATGAATAGAGAAGTGAACAAGTTAATACAAATTCAACACATTAAAACAAATGTAGATTATTTTATCTGAGCTCAAATTGAATATAAATCAAATAAACTCCCACATAATAACTCGGAAACTATCTCATAAAGTTCATACATACTTCTTATAAAACAACAGAAAACTATCCAGAGCATTTAAATGCAACAACAAATGCGACCAAAATCGCAACAAAGGTAAAAATTGATCCAACAACATAATGATACAAAGCCTCTTTATTAATGGCATAATTTCTAATCTTTCTAATCTTCAAGCGCATTGCATCTATCTCGATCTTGTGTTGATCGATGACATCGGAAACATCCAACTCCCATTTCATCTTCTGTTCTTCAATTCTTTTAAAAAAAAATTCAAATAATTTTTTTCTTCTTCAACTAAATTTAACCTCTCAACAATAGAGTCGGTTGGAATTTCCGGTTCACAAACCTCCTAGATAAAAATATCGATGTCAATTTGGTTGGCATAATTGTCATAAACTCTAAATTAAACAAATAGTTAAGAATGATAATATACCACATCCGAGTCATAGACCGGACGAGGGCCGACGGGGGCGGATATCAAAACCATGGCACTATATATAAAAATAACAATCAAATAAGAATTAATATTATAAAAATAGCTATTTTAAATCATATAACTAATAATTTTAAGAAGTTTACACACGAAAGTAATAAACTAAACCTAACTACCACTAAACTAACACTGAAACCTATCTAAGACACACCCTAGCTAACCCTTGTACACACACTAGCTAATTAATTAACACTAAGACAAACCATACCCCACACACTAGCTAGCTAACACACTAATTAACACTAACACTAACCAAATTAAGGAGCTAACACACTAATTAACACAACCACTAACCTAATAAACAATACCACACCTACACATACAAAAGTAAGGAGTTAATTTGAGCTCAAATTGCAAATAAATAAAATAAATACAACATTTCCACATAAACTAAAATCCACTAATTACAATACTCTAGGGCATGAAATGAGACAAAATTAGAATGAGAGATGAGAGGATGAAATTGCTAACCTTTTAGACCAATTGAATATTGCCTCCACCACAAAATCTTGTCCAATTTTGGAGCAATTGGGGATGAAATTGAGCTTTGGAGTGAGGAGGCAGTGAGCCAAATGGCAGATGGAGCTTGGTCACGAAGGGATATATGCTGACAATCTCTAGTACCGGTTGTTCTCAGAAACCGGTACAAAAGGGCTCCCTCTAGTACCGGTTTCTGCGAAAACCAATATTAGAGGTCCTGCGTCAGGTTTCAGCCTGGCGCACACCTCTTTAGCCCCGGTTGGTGCCTCAAACCGGGGCTAAAGGCTTGAAACCAACCGGAACCGGTTCTCGACGGGCCGAGTCCCCCCCTCCCGGTTGGAACCGGGACTAGGACCCAACTTGTCCCGACCCAGTACGCAACCGGGACTAGATCGGGTAGACCAAAGGCCTGTTTTCCACTAGTGTGGCATGACTCATGACCGGCAATAGACAGGGTCCCCCGTGACACCAAGTACGACTTTGCGATGTTTGGGTCTCCCGTCTCCGGATACTCATGTCCTCGCCAATTCGCAACCAAGACCATAGGAAGTTTGCAAAAATAAACAGCCAGTTGCAGACACCGCTCATACAATAGGAAAAAGGTCGTTGTTAAGCTACGATTTTCACGAGGCTCGACGATCGGTAGTTCTGCAGACGGACTGCCTCCTTCTTGGTTTTCTCTCTCTTTCAAGTGTACAAATATCCTAGGTGGCTCCTGTGTTATAGACCGTTGTCTTTTACCCTACTGTATATGCCCTAAGGAGGACACCGAGAAGAGCGACGAGGCATATATGACATGATTCATGCAATAGACCTTTTTTTTGAGCTGCAATAGACCTTTTCTTAAATGAACACTCCAACGTAAAAAAACACCACCATATCTTTTTTGTTTTCCAGCATGTATGCCCAAAGGCATACATCACTTGTATTCATAGTAAGAAGACGGTACAACACATACAAGTAACAAAATATGAGGAGGATACAATCAGCAATACTGCTACAAACCAACCACGTGGAGGTCGAGCCCTCCGTCATCGTCACATCCACCAAGTGCCCACCACCTTCGTCGTCGCCGGAGGAGAAAGAGAGCACCCACAGCATGACCAAGCCCTTGCAGTGAAGAAGCTCCTAGCCCGATGGAGTTAATGAGTCGACATGGCCACCAGCCCCAAAGAACTTAATCTAAACAACCAAGATAGAGTACCGACCGGAGGAACCGTCCAAACATCTTCCCCGTTAGATCCAGGACGAATCCACCCCTACCAGCAGTACCAGGCGGCCGGATCCGCCAACCTCAACCACCCACCCGCAACAAGTATCACCAATCCCCTGAAACCGCCCATCTCCGCCCCCACGCCAAGCGGAAGCAACACATCGGTAGTCACTTCTGAACATGACCCCCGGGGCTTCTCCGCCGGCGTCGGAGCCTACGCTAGCGAGGCGGGAAAGAAGTCTCGGGTCACAATCCCATGACTTGATCGTCGACGCCGCCTCGCCGGTCAAACTTAGGACGATAACTGCCGCCCGGATCAAGCGGCCACCAAACAACTCCACAACCTCCTAGAATCTGACGCCCAAGACGCCAACTCCAAGGTGGGAACAAAGTCAGAGGAGCATTATTCCACACACCGGCGCCCTCAACACCTCATCACCGCCGTCGGAGACACAAACCCACACCCTATCCACCCTATCCAGAATGACACAACTAAGATCTGGGGACACCACCCCCACCACTCCCGGAGCAACGATGGAGGGAGCGGGACCCTTGGCCTCTCCGTCGTGAAGCGGGTGGAAACACGGAACTGGAAATGCTCCAGTGCGGTTGGGCCGGGAGAGAACTACAACCTTTTCTTGACGGTGGGACGACCCGTGCCAAGAAGGAATTGTCATTCTTGTTTTTTTTTTGAGAATTATTCTTGATGCTAGTTGCTAGCACGACGTCCAAATTTTCAGCTCGAGCCGTACGATTCCAGCTTCAGCCTAAAGCAAACCAAGACCACGGTAACCTGGCCCAACACCAAAAAGGCCCATTTACAAGTTACAACCACACCATTCATACATCAACCAATGACCGACGAGTGGGCCCTCCCAAACCCTATCCCTTCCGGCCACCGGGGTACAATGTCGGGTGTGTGGCGATCGTTCCTTAGGGCATGTACAATGGTGGGAAAGACATGCTTTCTCTTAGCTATCCATGTCATCTAGAGAAGATATAATATATAAGTTATACAACACATTATCTCTTATTGTCATCCTAGCAATTAATGATAATTAATTATTTTTTGGTGGGAAATTGTGTGCATAAGAGAAGACATCTAGTACAATAGAGAAAATAGTCTTCATTTATTTTCTAAGGGAAGGCAAGCTTATTTCTCTTCATTCTCTCTCCTCCAACTAAGCAAAAATCCAACGTGGCAACAACGCTAAGAGAAGGCTGACGTCACCCCATTATACATGCCCTAGGCACCCCAGCCTCCGGCCTGTCCGCCGTCATGGCTGCCAGCTGACCACCCTTTTTGGCCAGCTCGGATCACGAGGATACGCCTCCGACTCATGTGGCGATGCTACACAGAAACGACATCTATACCTTGTGCTCGACGACCAGAAGGACGGATTCGGCATCCAAAAGCTGGACCTCAGCGACAACGACGGCGGCGCGGATGGTCTAAGCGGTGGTGTGACGCACCGCTTAACGGAGCCCCCGGTCGTCTACGTGACTCTGACAACCCTGGGAGAGAGCGTGTAGTTCGCGGCCGTGGGAAGTAGCATCGTCGGCACAGGCACCACCGTCTTCAGCCCCATGCTGAGAGACCGTTGGATGCCCGACTACATGGGCGGCGTACTCATCTACGACACCAGCACGTCGGTAGTCACCGTCGCGCCTCACCTCCCAAGAGGACTCGTCTTCGGTTACACTGCAACGATAGCCGTCAAAAACAACCTCTACATGCTCGGCTCTAAGCAGCCGTATCGGGACTGGAATGGTGGCGGTGGCGGGAGCTTGCATTGCCTGACTACTGATCCGCCGCTTGACCACCACGTCACCCCTTAGAGCATCCACAACGTGGGGACGCTAAAACTGGCGCTTATTTAGTTAGTTACTTCATGCAGTAAGCGGCTGGCGCTTAGTAGCACTATTTTGTACTACTTTTTTAAGCGCCGGACTCTTATTTAAGCGTCGGACTCTTATTTACCACCGGGATTTAGGCAAAATGGCCGGGATTTAATCCCTAGCGCCTGTGAATAAGCGCCCCATTGTGGATGCTCTTATGGCGATAAGTTCTGGGGTTGGGAGCCGCTGTCTTATTCCTCGCCGTGGTGGTGGAGTGACTACGATAGTCCTCCGGGAGTACCTATTTTGCCACAATACATCACCGCGCACGCGACTGACACATCACAACACGAGATCTTCGTTTCCATCAGGCCCAGCGAGAGGAGCTTGTTGAGTGCAACCTTCTCCTTCAGCAGAGCGAGAAACAAGTGGACATGGCACGGTGAGTGGCAACTGCCGATCATCGGCCGTGCTCACTATGACCGCCATCTAGACGCGTGGGTCGGCCTCCACGCCATTGACTCATTTGACGAGGAGCAGGGTTCTCGTGTGACGGATGGATACCTCTGTGCTGGGAATATCTGTAACAGTCCAAGTATGAAAACCTACCATCTAGAATGTTTGATTTCTTGTTGTTAAAGTATTGCATCATGGCATCATATTTATTTTCCTTGTTTGCCTTGTTTACTATTTGTTTTGCATATGTTCTTAATTGTTTTCACAATGAAAATCAAACAATTTCCAATACTTTGTTTTCATACTTGCTCTGTTACAACCTTTTAAACAAAAATCTCAAATAAAAACAACCATTTTGCTTTCATATTATTTTCCACATTGATCAACTAATAAAATGGTGCTTTATTTCAATTAATTAATTCTCAATTGTTTCCAAATTCAAAGCATCTTCAAACAGCACCTCATTTGAAAATTATAAAAATACCAAACAATTTATAATCACATTTGTTCTATTTAATCTATAGGGGTCACCCTAATAAAAACATGGTTTCCATCAATAATCATTTAATTATCAAATTACCCAAATTCAAACCAACTCACCAAACATCACCTGTTTTGAAATTATAAAAATAATCCAAACCTTTTTGTGCTCTTTGTTTCCAATTAAATGCTTTGATCACCCTATTCTTAAAAATATTGACAATAACCCTTTAATAATAAAATTCAATCACACAATCCAAATTCAAACAGTACCAAAAAAAAAATTCAAATGTTTTTGAATTCCAAAAATTGGTTTTGGTTGTAATCAACCTAATGTGCTCACCCTAATTTTTCTATGATTTTTGATAACCTCAAAACCCCTCTTCTCTTCCATTTCTTTTGCTACAAAAAAAAAGAAAAGAAGAAAAAATAAAAGGAGAAAGAATCGGCGCGCGGCAGTTAACTCTACCCCGGCCCAGCCCACCTACCGCCTTGGCCCGAAAACGATTCGCTGGCCGCCCCCGTCGTCTCTCCCTCGTACGGCGTCCATCTGCTCGCTCCACGGCGACAACCAGAGCCACCGATGGCCAACATCGTTCCCCGTGCTCTATATAGACCCATAAAACCCTAACCTACTCCCTAGCCCTGCTCGCCCTATCCCCTACCCCCTCTGCCGTTACCCTCCGCCGCCAAGTTTCCCTCTCGGGTTCTGTCCTCGGTGACCAACCGGTGCGCCACCACCACTGCCCTCCCATGGCGCCTCCGCTATGGACCACCTAGGCACCTTCCTGCATGTCTAGGAGGTGGCCGGAGGCCTACTCCTCCGATTCCCTACCTCGCCACAACTCGCTGCTCTCCCTGTCCCCTGGAATCACATCCGCCCGAGCGCGTTCTGCCACGCCATGGCCGCAGGGAGTCGAGCTCGGTGCCACGGTGGTGCACAAGGCATCGAGGTCGTCCCTTTTCGCCAGGAGCTCGTCTACGTCCACGTGAAGCCCAAGGAACTGGAGCCGTACCCGTGGAGGCCGTGGATGCGTCAAGTTCTTCCTCAACGTCCGCCGGCCACCGAGCGCTCCTTCACCGTCTCCGATAGCGGCCCGACGCCCTCCGTCCGCTTCCACCTCTCAGGGCCCCCTCGAGGTGAGCCCCCACCTCCACCATCCTCTTACCTCCTCCCTTTGTGCTCTGGATGAGCCGCCGTCGTGCGCCATCGTGCTCTACCGCCGGCCACCGCGCAGTTCCTGTCAAGTTTCAGAAACTTGTATTTCGTCAGTTAAATTCAGAGTTCGAACTGAACCTCAACCTGTTCCCATCCTGTTAACTGACAGAAACACTCGAACGGCACAATGGTTACAGGCACAGCGCGCGCGGGGCAGGTCCAGGGTTCGATCCCTGGATAGCGCGATTAACCCCATTTTTTTTCTCTCGAGTGCTGACAGGGAGGGCCCCCTGTCAGCCACTCCCGTGCCACGCACGCGCACAGCTGCCCTGGGCCCCCTGGCAGTGCCTAGGGTATGGCTCAGTGCGGTGTAAAATGTTTTTGAACCTGTCTGTTTTAAATTAAGTCCCTTATTTCTTTACAGATTGGTCCTCCATCTTAATCTGTTAATAACTTTTTACATATGACTCCAAATCAAAAACTCTAAGTATGGTTGTTGCTCCAAATTTAATCATCTATCCAAATAATCCATTTGTGCACTGTTTTGAAATTCCAAAATGCAATTCAAATAATTCCAATGCAATTTGCTAAATTCAATAACTAATTCATTATTAATCCAATAAATGCAAGTAACATATGTTTTCCATACCATTTTGAATAACCTATTCAAATATAAATTTTGTGACATGGTTTGAATAATTTAAATTGCCTAAACAATTTAATATTTGTCTAATTCATTTAAATTTGATAAAATCATAACTTGCTCAATATAAAATATTTTTGAACCTGCAAATTATGTTTTCAAACCTTCAAAGTGTGAACTTTTCAAATGTGAGTTTGAAATTATGTTTTGAATAAATAAAATTCAATTAAATTCATGCTTATTTTAAATTCAATTAAAACTTGTTTAAATATTGTTTAAGTCATAATAAATTCATCCTAACTCCTATTTCAAAATTTAAAACATGTAATCCAACTAAAAATTGATGTACTTTCCAAATATAATTTTTGTTTGCTGTTTTGAATAATTTAAATTGCTGAAAACAACTGTTTCTTAATTATTGCATTTAAAATTGCCAAAATAATAACTTGCTCATTTTAAATCCAATTTCAACAAATAAAATATGTTTTCCATGCAAAATTAAACCACCTTTCCAAATATAAAATTTGTTTCATGATTTGAATAATTAAACTTGGTTAAATAATTTAAATCTTATTTAATTCATTTAATATTGCTAAATTTATAACTTGATCAAAACAAATTCTTTTGGGACATATAAAATATGTTTTCAAACCATAAAAACATAACCTTGTCAAATATGAACTTCACTTAATGTTTTGAACAAATAAAAATTCAAATAAGTTCATGTTTGAGTTAAATTCATTTAATTCTTGCTTAAACTTGTTTAATTCATAAATAATTTATTTGAAATCCTTTTTCAACAAGTGAAACATGTATTCCAACTAAAATCTTGTTTTCTTTTCAAATATGAACTTTGTTATCTATTTTTGAACAATTTAAAGTGGTGAAAACAACAAATCCTTGAGTGACACCTTTAAGTAACCAAAATTTCTTAACTTGATAAATAAAATCCTAAACTTGTTAAACCTTATTTCCATTTGGTTCTATTGTTGTTATTTTGTTGTTTTCCTCATCCATGCATCATGCTAATTCACTTACACAAGTTGGTTAGTTGTAGAACAATTAATTCAACCATAATTCATGGGCTTTTCATATGCAATCCAATTGCATGTGGGTCCATTTAATCATGTTGTTATCTTGTCAACTAGTTTATTTTGATGCATCAATTAAATGGTCATGCATCATCCCATGTTTGTGCACTATGCCATGATATTGATTGTTTATCTTTCTGCATTGTTTGTTTGCTTCTTCTCGGATACACGACGACGTCGAGACCGACGATACTTACGAAACCCCTTCTAAGGAGTTAGCTCAGTTCCAGGCTACTGGGTTTTGCAGGCAAGTTATCACTCACATGAACCACTGTGTTCCTTTCAACATTGGTTACCGATACTTTCCGTTGTCTATTCTGCTAGCCATAGTATTAGTTGTTTCTGTTACGAACCTATCACATGTATCCTTTAACCCTGATATTGCCTCACCTCCATACCTATAACCTTTTGTTTGAGCCCGTGTCTTACTAGCATGCTTAGTTGTTTTGCTCGAGTCTGTTACCCGTTACTTTCAGTTACTATATTTTTATTATGTTCTGGGGGCTCGATGTTTAATCAATCAACCATGCTAATGCTATTGTTAAATAATAATTTGATGATAAGGCACCGGCAGGAGGCCCTTTGTGGTTTTGAGGCCTGCTAGTGTCGACCCTAATAGGAAAAGGGTCTTGTCTACTGATCCATGATGAGCGCACTAACCGCATGTGGGAAGCGAGTATGGGCGCCCCCCTCAATTTGATTCGATTCGCATCTCGTCCAAATCGCCTCATTTAGTTCGGGTTTTCCATTTGCTGCATGCATGATCTTGCGAGCCCTTGGTACCCGGGTGGAACTTTCGTAGTCGGCATATAGGGGGACACGGTCTTAGAGTGCAATGAGGGTCCATTTTCTTCTGAGCTCGATTAGCCGTGCGCCCAAGGTTCTTTGGGCTTGATGCGAAGAAGAGTTGAGTTGTGTTGAGTGCCCCGCTTGGTGGAAGGGCCTTTCCATCTGGCGGGTTATTCATGCGTGTACGGCCAAATTGGTGCAACCCTGCAGGGATAAATCTTCTCGAGAAGCCGTGTTTTCCGCGGTTATGGACTACTTGGTGAAAGTACTGGCTAACAAGTACTCAGGACAACTTAAACCTAATGATTAACAACCTTACACCCAATGATTAAACAACTTGACTAGTAATAGGATTATTGACACAATAATCTACTTCATCCTTAATCCAACTGGGTGAGTTATCCTCGGATTGCTTCTTCGGATAAGGGGCGAGATCCAGGATGTGTTTGTTTGAAGTTATCTTTCAGTTGGTTACAATACTCGATCTTATCCCCTTTCTGTTAGTTGGAAGTTGTAGTTCTCTGTAGTTGGTTAGCGCAGCCAGTTGCAGCATCTTTTATATCCCCTTCCTTCCGTTGGACCCAAAGCATCTGTTCTTGGTGTTGACGGGTTACACTTTGGTGAATTGTGAGTCTTGCTTGCCAGTACGTTTATGTACTGACCTCTTTGGGGCTGTGGTTTCCGCAGACCTACGTTTCCGAGGATCTACATGGTGGCTACTACGTGGAGTATGACGAGACTGCTGACGAGTAGATAGCGGACCCGGGCAGGATCCGAGACCTCGTGGATGGGCTCCGTCTTTTCGTTTCCGGCCTCTTAGGCCTATTTGGATCTTGTCTGTACACAGACATGTTGAATGCTTCCGCTGTGATGTAATGATGATATGTTGGGACATGTGTCCTCTGAATGATTGTATTTGCTATCTCTGCTCTAATGAGAGCCTTTTGCAACTTATTTCAATCTTTTGTATCGTAGAGATCTGTTGTGATATCACTTGTTCCAATGCCGTTGACGTACCATGTGTGTATGTTTTGAAGTACGTCAATGGAAGTATCTGGATTTCTATGGGATGGTTTGCGCAGACGATGAATAGTAAGATAATGGTTGTCACACGTTTACGTGTTGGCTGCTCATATTGAGATGCGGGTGCCGGTATGCCCCGTAAGCCATTTATCTACTGTTTAGCGGACTGTGAGTATCCCCTAGAAGTCTGGATGCGACAATATCTGGTCCAACACGACATGGTGGGAGGTCGGCAAGGAGAAGCTATTCCGCCTCGAGGAGGACGCTATGGCTGGATGGAGGCACGTCGACGCTAAGTTGGTACTGTTGAATAATTAGGCATAATTTCTATGATTAATTCCAGAATATAAATCATGACAAAATCAGCTATTAACATGTGGAACTCGAACATACTAGATGCAGCAGACAACATGAATAATAGCAACACGATCTCTCTAAACATGTAAACAGTAGACATGCTAAACAGACAGATCAGAACACATATTCCGTACCGATCGTTTGTAACAACGTTGGCGATGATGGGTCGGAGTAGACGATGCTTGAGGCGACGGTACGCAGCACTGCCTGACTTGTTAGGCAGACGAGCCGTCGTGGAAGCAGTGAGCAGTCGCGCAAAGCGCTTCCGAAAACCTAATTCACCCTCTCCCGTACAAGATCACAAAGGCGACTGGTTCCGGAGACCTGCTCTCCCGTTCGCCAGTGGACGCCGTCGCTCGGGATGGAGTAGACTACGGTGGCGGCGCAAGGAACGAGGTGTGGCAAACCTAGATTGGTTTTTGGTGTATGTACAGCTCCCACGGCGCGCGTCTTTTATAGTGCGGTTGGGAAAAATCCTAACGTGTGCGACGTGGGAGGCCCACGCCGCACGTCCGAGTCGGTTGTAGCACACGATACGGGAGCGATCTGAACCGACTCAGCTATGACGCGTCCGTCACGACTATGAAATCGGTTTTCCAAAACAGCAAAAATAAAGATAAGTATTGTCTCGGCTCGATTCACGAAATGCAATCGCGACGTGTCGTGTCGAGTCGAGACGAGCGAGCGGCGGAGGAGGAGTGCGCGAGAGGCTCTCTTCTTCTCACTCACATACAATCCCTACAACACTCCACCTTATAAGGTGGTGCGCAACTCCTCAAACTTCTAATGTGGGACTAAACTTCCCACTCTCACCACTCACTTGTACACATGGGCCATTTTGAGATTTCAGGATTTGTCTATTGGGATACCCATATATGGGCCCAATATTTCAGCACACACATATGGGCCAAAATATTTTAGCAATCCCCCACCAGATCTCAAATGCCCATTTGAAGATTTGCCAATCCTCGCTACTTGTTTATATACCAGTGTTTCAGCAGAGACTGTTAAGTTGAAGTTCCGCTTAGAGTCTTAATTAAGCTACATCTATCAGCAACTTGAACAATGGACTATGCCTTGAATTGCAAGTTTTGTGCCAATAGACTTTACTCAAAGTCATAACTAGTATCTGGCTCCCAGTAGCCTACCCCGCGGGTGGAGCATATGCGTCGTACTCCGTGGTCTCTTCATGAGCTTACTAGAGATCACCCAAATCACATAGACTGCGACGTTTACAGCCGGACTCACATGGGTGTGTTATTTCAAGAATGCTCTGTAGGACAACATCTTTGCTATGAATAGCCAACATAAACACATTAAGGCATGTTGCCAACCTGCCTTACAGGTCTTTGAGAGTTATGCATCACCACTTAGAGAGGGTTTACCAAATACTCTCCTCAGTTAAACCACTAGTTTGTTCTTCCCAGGTTCTAATTCACGGGATCTCCCATCACATAGGTTGGATTACCACCAGGGTGTAACGCTCACGGGTCTCATACCCATCTCTCTCGATGCACTATCTATCACATTACGTGATAGTCCCTTCTTAAAGGGATCTACCAGGTTTTTGTCTGTTTGAATATACGTAACATTAATTACTCCGGAGTTTCTCAATTTCCTGACAGACTTCAAACGTCTTTTGACGTGTATTGATGACTTCGCATTATCCTTGGAACTGGTCACCTTGGCAATCACCGTTTGATTGTCACAGTCATAAGGATGGCCGGTAATGGTTTCTCAACCACCGGCAAGTCCATCAAGAGCTCACACAGCCATTCTGCCTCAACAGTGGCTATATCTAAAGCAGTAAGTTCTGCTTCCATGGTTGACCTCGTCAATATGGTCTGTTTACAAGACCTCCATGACACTGCGCCACCTCCAAGAAGAAATGCATATCCACTTGTGGCGTAGAGCTCATCTACATCTGAAATCCAGTTGGAGTAACTATATCCCTCAAGCACAGCAGGGTGCCTTGAATAATGAATCCCATAGCTCATAGTACTATTCAGATAGCGCATGACCCTGTCAAGTGCATGCCAATGATCATTAGCCGGCTTTGACATGAACCTGCTCAATTTGCTCACAACAAAAGAGATGTCAGGCCTCGTCGCGGTCGCAAGGTACATGAGGAACCGCTTATTTGAGAGTATCTCAATTGATGTCTCATAATCCTCTTGTTCTTTCGAAGTGTCACACTAGGATCATAAGGTGTTGGAGAAGGCTTGCTATCAATAAAGCCGAAACGGCTCATGATCTTCTCAACATAGTGTGATTGCGTCAACATAATCCCACTCTCATCCTTAATAAGCTTAATGTTCAAAATTACATCAGCTTCTCCCAGATATTTCATATCAGAACACTTTGATAGAAACGACTTGACCTCATTGATCAGAATTATGCTTGTACCGAAAATTAGTATGTCGTCAACATACAAGCATAATATAACACTATCGCCCCCCACCATGGCGGTAGTATACACACCTGTCAGCCTCATTAATGACAAAGCCCGCAGAAGTTAAAGTTCTGTCAAACTTCTCATGTCATTTCTTAGGTTCTTGTTTCAGTCCATACAATGATTTTAACAATTTGCACACCTTTCTCTCTTCACCTTTGACCACAAACCCATCAGGCTGATCCATATAGATTTCATGTTCCAACTCTCTGTTAAGGAAAGCTATCTTTACGTCCATTTGGTGAACGATAAGACCATAAGAGGCAGCCATGGAGAGTAGTACACGGATGGTGGTCAGTCTAGCAACATGTGAATAGGTGTCAAAGTAATCTTCGCCTTCTCGCTGGGTGTAGCCCTTGGCTACAAGCCTTGCCTTATACTTCTCAATAGTACCATCAGGCCTTAGCTTCTTCTTGAACACCCACTTGCCGCCCACTGGCTTACAACCATAAGGTCGTTCTGATAACTCCCACGCCCCATTAGAAAGAATGGAGTCCATCTCATTATGGACAGCTTCTTTCCAGTCATCTGCATCTGGTGATGCAAATGCCTCTGCAATAGACGTAGGAGTATTATCCACAAGGTACACAATAAAGTCATCACGAAAGGATTTTTCAATCATCTGTCTCTTACTCCGTTTAGGAGTTTCATTGTCATCCTTCTCAAGAATTTTCTCATCATGTGGTTGTTCAGTATGATCACTAGATGTACTAGATTCCGGAATTAATTCAGAAGAAAATTTAGCAAAGCTATGCATATCTTTCATAGGAAACACATTCTCAAAAAATGTTGCATCACAAGATTCCATAATAGTATGAACATGCATATATGGTACCTCGGATTTAACCACTAGAAATCTATAACCAATGCTACGCTGCACATAGCCCAGAAAGATGCAATCCACTGTCTTTGGTCCGAGTTTACGTTTCTTTGGAATTGGAACATTGACTTTCGCAAAGCATCCCCAAGTACGCAAATAAGAAAGTGATGGTTTTCTCCCAACCCACTCCTCATAAGGGGTTTTCTCTTTATTCTTGTTAGGAACTTTATTCAGGACATGACACGAAGTCAACAGAGCCTTCCCCCACCATGCCTAGATAAACCAGCAGTGTCCAACATGGCATTCACCAAGTCGGTCAGCGTGCAGTTTTTCCTCTCAGCAATTCCGTTTGATTGTGGCGAGTAGGGAGGCTTCCTCTCGTGAATAATACCGTTTTTCTCACAAAATTCATCAAATACTTTAGATAAATACTCTCCACCATGATCCTACCTAAAACATTTGATCTTTCTCTCTAATTGATTTTCAACTTCAGCCTTGTAGATTTTAAAGTAGTCTAAAGCCTCATCTTTAGTTTGCAAAAAATAAACATAGCATAATCTAGAAGCATCGTCAATGAGTGTCATGAAATATCTCTTTCCACCTTTTGTCAACACACTATTCATCTCGCATAGATTAGAATGTATGAGTTCTAGAGGTGCCAAGTGTCTCTCCTCGGCTGCCGTGTGAGGCTTCCGAGGTAGCTTAGATTGCACACAACTATGGCACTTAGAACCTTTGGCAATGGTGAAATTCGGAATTAAACTTAAACTTGATAGCCGAGACAGTAAACCAAGATTAACATGACAGAAACGAGAGTGCTAAACACTAGCATCTGAATCAACATTGCCACAAATATGGTTTACTGACTTATTGCAAAAATCGGAAAGAGAAAAGCTGAACAAGCCTCCGCACTCATAGCCTTTACAAATAAATTGTCGAAATCTCGACACAACTACTTTATTGGACTCAAACACTACTTTAAACCCATCTCTGCAAAGAAGGGAGCCGCTGACGAGATTCTTATTCATAGAAGGGACATGCTGCACGTTCCTCAGCTGCACGATCTTCCCCGAAGTAAACTTCAGATCTACCGTGCCAACACCACGAACAGAAGCATGTGACCCATTCCCCATTAGGACGGAAGAATCCCGTGCGATCTGATTAGAAGTGAACATAGAGATGTCAGCACACACATGAACATTAGCACCCGCATCAATCCACCAACATGGAGATTGAAAAACTGAAAGTACCATCGGTATATTACCGTACCATCAGTGTTGCTAGCGGTCACCACGTTGACATTCTTGGAGCCTTTTCTTCCCTTTCTTGTCTGCACGGTCTAGGCAGTCAACAGAAAAGTGGCCAAGTGCTCCACACGTAAAGCACTCGAGCCCAGCTTTGTTCAGCACCTTCTTCTTCTTCTTCTTCTTCTTCTTCTTCTTATTGTTAAAGGAAGTAGTGTTCACAGGACCATTGAACTGGGGCTTATAGTTCCCTTTGTTCTTGCTGTTATTCTTGACGTGATGATTTTTCTACACCATATTTGCGCTAGACTGCAAATCACCACCTCTCTCAGTTGTGTCCTTTGCCCGAGGTTTCTACTCAACATCAAGAGACGCTATCAGGTTTTCAACCGACATCTCATGTCTCTTATGTTTGAGAGATGTGGCAAAATTCCTCCATGAAGAAGGCATCTTTGCAATAATGCATCCAGCCACAAACTTATCAAGAATCACACACTTGACCAGATCAAGCTCATTTGCAATGCACTGTATCTCATGAGCCTGTTCCACTACAGAACGGTTATTCACCATCTTGTAGTCGTTAAAGCTCTCCATGATATACAGCTCACTGCCAGCATCGGACGCACCGAATTTAGTATTCAGTGCATCCAGAGCTCCTTAGCGTCTTCGATGTGCATATACACATCGCACAAACGTCCCTCCAGGACACTCAGAATACAATCTCTGAAATTATTATTGGCTTCCTTGAACTTATTCTAAACATCGTCAGAAGCACTTTCAGGAAGGCCATTCATAATAATGTCCCACACTTTCATGGACTGGAGCCACAATTGACTTCTCAGTTGCCATCTCTTAAACGTGGTACCATTGAACCTTTCCGGTTTCATTGAATCACTTAAGTGGGCCATAGTCAGTTCAGGAAATTGCCTAAAATTAGGTTTTTGGATTGTTCAATAATTAGGCATAATTTCCACGATTAATTCCAGAATATAAATCATGACAAAAGTAGCTATTAACATGTGAAACTCGAACATACTAGATGCAGCAGACAACATGAATAATAGCAACACGATCTCTCTAAACATGTAAACAATAGACATGTTAAACAGACAGATCAGGACACAGATTCCGTACCGATCGTTTGAAACAACGTTGCCGATGACGGGTCGGAGTAGACGACGCTTGAGGCGACGGTACGCAGCACCGCCTGACTTGTTAGGCAGACGAGCCGTCATGGAAGCAGCGAGCAGTCGCGCGAAGCGCTTCCCAAAAACCTAATTCGCCCTCTCCCGTACAATATCACAAAGGCGACTGGTTCCGGAGACCCGCTCTCCCGTTCGCCGGTAGACGCTGGCGCTCGGGATGGAGTAGACTACGGTGGCGGCACAAGGAACGAGGCGTGGCAAACCTAGATTGGTTTTTGGTGTGTGTACAGCGCCCATGGCGCTCGTCTTTTATAGTGCGGTTGGGAAAACCCTAACGTGTGCGACGTGGGAGGCCCACGCCACACGTCCGAGTCGGTTGCAGCACGCGATACGGGAGCGACCCGAACCGCCTCAGCTGTGACGCGTCCGTCACGACTACGAAATCGGTTTTCCAAAACAGCAAAATAAAGATAAGTGTTGTCTCGGCCCGAGACTCGATTCACGAAACGCGATCGCGACGTGTCGTGTCGAGACGAGCGAGCGGCGGAGGAGGAGTGCTCGAGAGGCTCTCTTCTTTTCACTCACATACAATCTCTACAACACTCCACCTTATAAAGGTGGTGTGCAACTCCTCAAACTTCCTACGTGGAACTAAACTTCCCACTCTCACCACTCACTTGTACACATGGGCCATTTTGAGATTCCAGGATTTGTCTATTGGGCTACCCATATATGGGCCCAATATTTCAGCACACACATATGTGCCAAAATATTTCAGCAGGTTCCTATCGAAACAAGTGACGGTTGCAGCCAGTACTGCCTAATGGAGCTTTTGCGTTAAGGTTAATGATGATGATGAGGAGGAGAAGGACAAGACGGTGGAGGAAGAGAAGGAGATGGAGTGGACGGCGGAGAAGAAGTGCTGGGGTGATGGTGGCAAATCTCTCCTCCGGCTGACCTCTTTTCGTGTCGAGCGTGGCAAGGATGGGGAGCCCATAGTAACTCCCCACCTGCCTGCTCGCTCTTATGAAGTACCCTAGCACAATAGGAATTTCGAGGCACACTAGGAATTTCGAATGTAGTTGCATTTTAGGAATTTCGAGGCACAAGTGTTCTGCATGTAGTTGCATTTTGCCAGCTCGATCTTATAAAGTACCCTGGAAAAAGGTAATTTTTTCAAGTTTATAAATCATCCATGTGTGCATAAAACGCATTTTACTTCTAGATGTTGTTCGACATTTGGAACAATAAATTAATTTACCAAATACCACAAGTAATATAAAAGGAATTTTACCAACTGTTCAACATCACACGTATCTGCTCCTTGTTCTTGCCTGAATGGAAGAATCAGGACCATCTATCATCGGCAGTGATCAACCCAACAGGAAAATGAATAAAATTATTTCATAATAGTGATATGCTTTTTATCTCCAATCTAAAAGTGGCAACTTTTCTGCAAAATTGCATACCCACAATTTTTTTTCCATACCTGCAGAAAATAAACCCCGGCAACTTTTTGCGGGAGAAAAGAGGAATAAGAAACTGAAGGTGCCAACGGCATTAGCAGGAGGCCAAGGTCTACCGGGTAGCTAACCCACACCACCTCAGGCCCCACTGCAGATAACCATCGGTCATACCTGACCAATGCTGAGTTCCACGCATCTCTCCGAACCCTGAGCTCCAGTCCGAAACAACGTGCTTCTCGCCTTCCCGCTGACTAGGCTTGGACTCTCCGCGCTTACGCCGTAGCCCCTCCATCAGCTGAGTGGAATCGTTAGAATCCAGCTCCACCTTCAACATGACTCCATGGTAGATGATCAGTCCACCCCGCGCCCCGTCGACCTCAAGATCTCAATTGCGCTCCATCTTGAATCAACTCTGCGCCATCGCATGTCAAAGCACGCATAACCATGCGCCGCGTGTTGCCACGCCATAGAATTCGGACACCATCAGCCCTCACACTCCTACGTCGCCATTGCCGATCTTCACCATATTCTATCCGTCAGACTGTCCCGTCCAACCCGTCGGAACGTATCCGACTGCGATCATGCTCCACCTCACGTCGTATCAGCCTAACACTCTGTGCATTGCTCGTTGTCTTGTAGATGCATGATGCCTCCACGTCGCACTTCAGGCTACTCGGAACCTTTATGTGCGCGTCGTCCTCGCCGCATCATTCCACCTTGATCAACTTGACATATCATTGCCAATCTCTGTCAATCTTCTCGTGAACTTGCGACTCCGCATCTTTTGAATATACAGCAGCCATCGTGTACACCACTGGTGCACCGAGCAGAGAAACTGCCCAAAAGAAAGAAATAGAAAACTAGGTGCCTTCCTGTGTGCACGTAGCATGCCTTTGAATTTACAAACCAGGCCATGCATCATCCTCATCGTCACGTGCACTCCAAAGCTTCTGGATAATTCTTCTTTCCTTTACCCGATGGCATGCATGTAGAATACACCTGATGCCTCCCTGTATTTTCTTTAACAAATCTCAAATCTGGCTTCCGATCGATCAAAGACGTGAACCATCCCAGCGCTCCACCTGCCTATGTACGTGCGGCCACGCCCTGGCGATCCTGCTTCGGTCCGATAGCCCTTGGGCTTGGCCTACGGTAACTTGACCGGAGCCGCTACCGCTAGAACAACGAGATTCATCTCGCCGACAGGCTGACACGAGCTGCTGCTACACGCGAGTATCGCCGCCCTCGTCCTATCGATCTGATCCACCGCGTTTGCCGATTTCGACTGCTTTTCAACACGACGATCTCCGACGACCGCCGAATAATCCTGCGAATTCGCGATCTTCTCGCGTGCACCATGATCATCCGCAGTTGGCCTTCGTCGTTCTTCCTCTAGATCAACAAACAGCGACCTTCGAACCTTGCTCTGATACCACTTGTTACAAATCCGAGGCGCTTAATCGATCTACCGAGACCAAGCAATCACAACAAACATGACACCGAGATTTGGTAACGCAGTTCGGCGCTCAACGCCTACATCTGCGAGGCATGACTACGGGCGCTCCCATGTACTAGTCAAAGTACTGTCGACGACAAGCCCGCCGAGGCAATACAGACGCACCAGATCTCAACGCCACGCCGGTCCGGCCGCCCCTGCCACGGGCGCCGAACCGTCCCCTCGTGATCTTGTGTCTAGCCTACAAGCTTTCGTCTAGTCTATTTGGGCTACCTCCGGTGCCTTTATATATTAGGCCAGGTTACACGTGTTCGACTCCAACACCTAACCTTCCGTTTAATTACAAGTCATAGCGTAGTCCTACTCGTACACATATTCGAAACAGATTCCAACATCGATGGGTAGGCGGCGGCCAGAGTTTAGAGAATAATAACGACGACTTAACGCGTGGTTGCCGATTGGGCTCCTCGCGTGGATAGCACTACTATTTCGGGATCAATGAGGGAAGGGATTCCCGCGGTTGTATTGGCATCCGTCGTCGTTGTCGTCGGCTTTGGCGCGGGAGAGGACATATCTCACGGCTGGGTAGGAGAGGACAGGGAAGGCCTTGGCGTGACTGTTCTTCACTCGAGATCTCGGCGTGGGAATCTTCGCCGTTGACTCCGGCTCTAACAGACTAACTCTTCCGTTCCCTGCTTTGTCATGTGCTTGGCCTGCTTCGAGTTTGACGCTCTCGAGAGATATATTTATCGGAAAGATTCCACCCTGAGTTAGAGTCCGGATGGAGCATTGAACGCAATAGCCTGAGTTAGAGTCCTAATGGAGAGAGGGTCGATCCCATTGATCGTGATCATGATCCAGAGGGAGGACGTACCAACAAACAACCGAGTAAGCCTACAAATATATCGATATTTTGGTGGAAGGGCAAAACAGTAAAACACCAGGTTGGACCGGAAGAAGCCTTCCTCTCTTTAGTATTAGGTAAAGATACTCCCTCCAATTCATAAAAAGTGTCGCTCACTTAGTACAAAGTTTGTACTCCCTCCGTTTCAAAATAGATGACTTTCATTTGTCTAAACATGCATGTATGTAAACAACATGTCTATAAATATTAGACGTGTATTAGCTTCTGTGTATTGTACCTAACCATGTACGTGTACAGGTTGTTTACACCCCCATATATAATGAGATAAGCCGCACCTGTTAGGGTGTCGAGCCAGTTCCCAAACATCACGTTTACATGGTATCAGATTAGGTTTACGATGTCTTCCGCTTCTGCCGCCGCCTCGACGTCCTCCGGCGCGATCGCCGCCTCGGCACCATCTGCTGCCGCACCTCCGTCGGTCTTCCCGGCGTCGCTTGCTCATCTCCTGGCGCAGACCTCCGGCAACATGGCTCATCCGTCCTCCGTTGGATCCTTCTCCGTCGGCTCGGCGTACTCCACGCCGTTCTTCGGCTCGGGCGGCCTTGTCTTCGCGCCGCCCTCTACCTCGTCCGCCATCACGGTTGCAACTGCTGCTGCCACCGCGCCGTCGCCTACTCCGGTCGCCGTGCCGCCAGTTGCCCCGTTGCCGGCAGATCGCGATCTCAAACTCGCCGACTCTGCACCCGGCCCGTTCCAGCTGGCGCATCTCGTCACAGTGCGTCTCACGTAGGACAATTACCTCCACTGGCGCGCGGCGTTCCTCCCGCTGCTTCGCAGTCGCCATCTCGACGGCTACATCGACGGATCGCTTCCGTGCCCGCCGGCCACGGTCACCGCGGTCACCGCCGAGGGCGTTCGCGTTCAGGACCCTAACCCCGCGCATCGTGCGTGGGTTGCACAAGACCAGGCCATTATTTCGGCGCTGCAAGCCTCTCTCTCCACGGATGGAGGGGTCACTGGCCTGGTTCTTTTTGCCGCCTCGGCACTGGACATCTGGACGACACTCGAGGCGAGTTTTGCCTCCCAGTCCACCGCTAGGTCCATGGCGCTACACCGTCAGCTGGGTGAGGCGCGCAAGGCTGACCAGACGGCCACCGCCTTTTTCAACCACGTCAAGTGCCTCGCAGATACACTCTCCGCGATCGGCCAGCCCCTTCGGGATGAGGAGTTCTCGTCCTACGTCCTTGCTGGTCTTGATCAGGAGTATGATTCTCTCCATGAAGCTGTGATCGGTGCTCGGCCGCCGATGACACCACACGAGCTCTACGGGCGCCTCCTCAGCACCGAGCAACGCGTCGAGTCGCGCCGCTCTCTGCCTCCTCACGCCGACATCTCGGCCAATGCAACATCGCGGGGTGGGGGTGGGTACCGTCCACCTGCGCCTCATGCGCCTCCGTCTTCGACGAGTGGAGGGGGCAATCGCCCCTCTACACCCGCACCTGCTCCGCCTAGTCAGCGGTCGCCCTCCCCTAACTACAACAACAACAAGGGAGGGCGGTACGGTGGCAATCGCCCCACGTGCCAACTCTGCTGCATAGTTGGCCACCTCGCCTCTCGTTGTCACCGTCGCTTCACCCGTGAGTTCCTGGGCATCGGCAACGACGGGCGCAACAACGAGAAACAAGCGGCGATGGCCACGCAGGGTCCTGCGCCTGGCTACACACCGTCATATCTGGCTGATCAGACCTGGGTCATGGACAGGGTGCTACGGATCATCTGACGCATGAGCTTGGCAGCCTCTCTACGCATGAACCCTACCGCGGCAACGACCAGGTCCACACTGGAAACGGAACAGGTATGCACATCTCTCATATTGGTCAATCCACACTTCCTACATACACACCTCGCAAACTGCAACTCCATGATGTACTTCACGTTCCTTCGGTCACTCGTAATTTGTTATCTGTTCCTAAACTTACACTTGACAATAATGTTTTGGTTGAATTTCATCCGTCTCATTTTTTTGTCAAGGACCGAGCCACCAGGGACGTACTCCTTAGAGGTCGATACTGTCGAGGGTTGTATGCCTTGGATGCGGTTTCCCAAGCCTTCACTGGTGTTCGCACATCACCTTCTCATTTGCATGTACGTCTCGGTCATCCAGCTTCTCCGATAGTGGGTCATGTTCTTCAGAGGCATGACCTTCCCACCCTATCTAGTAATAAAAATTTAGCAGTTTGTGATGCTTGTCAGCAGGGAAAGAGTCATCAGCTTCCTTTTATTTCCTCGAGTCGAGTGGTCAATAATCCTCTAGAACTTGTGTTTTCAGATGTATGGGGTCATGCTCAAACTTCCGTGAGTGGTCATAATTATTATGTCAGTTTCATCGATGCTTATAGTCGCTATACTTGGATGTACCTTCTTAAGCGCAAGTCTGATGTGTTTGATGTCTTTGTTAAATTCCAATTGCATGTCGAACGTCTTCTCAAGCACAAAATTATCCATGTTCAGTCTGACTGGGGGGGGGGGCGAGTATCGCAACCTCCACACATTCTTTGATAAACTTGGGATTTCACATCGCGTGTCTTGTCCACATACACATCAGCAGAACGGTGCTGCTGAACGCAAGCACCGTCACTTAGTTGAAACTGGCATAACTCTTCTTGCTCACGCATCTGTACCGTTTCGATTCTGGAGTGATGCATTCTTTACATCCTGTTTTTGATCAATAGGCTTCCCACTCGTGTTATTCATATGAAAACACCACTTGAGGTTCTCTTTCAGGAAGTTCCGGATTATACATTTCCCAAAGATTTCGGTTGTGCATGTTGGCCTCATCTTCGACCCTAGAACAGCCGTAAGCTCGAGTTTCGGTCCAAACAGTGTCTCCATTTTGCCACTAATAGGGTTTACATATCTCGTGATGTTGTGTTCGACGAAAACTTGTTTCCTTTTGTTGTCACACTGCCACCCACGAAAATTCATCCCACCGTGTCACATTCATCTCATGTCTCTCCTGACCAATTTGTGGATGCTGCATATTCTCCTGTTTTGTTACCTAACCATGGTGCAGGGATTGGTCGTGGCGCTCGCTTGGAGCTACTGGACGTACCTGTTGACACTTCTACTGCGATCGCGCCACAGGCTGGCACGCCTTCGTCTCCCCCGCGTGGCCCGCCATCAGGTGGCCTAGCTCCGCTCTCGTCGCCCCCGCGTGGCCCGCCACCAGGCGGCCCAGCCTCGCCCTTGTCGCCCCCGCGTGGCCCGCCACCAGGCGGCCCATCGTCGCCTCCGCGTGGCCGATCGCCTCCACCGACCTCGCCTGGGCCAACACCGCCTGGTGGCCCATCTCCGCCCGCTTCGCCTGGCTCGCTACCTGCCGCGCGGGCAGCTCCGAGTTCTGCCGTGCCTGGGCCGCTGTCTCCTCCGACGCCATCTCCTGCTGCAGTGGTTCATCGCCCCCATACCAGAAGTCAAAGTGGTATCTTTAAACCCCTCGATCGGAAGGATGGTACTGTGGCTTGGCTCGCTGCATGCATGTCTCACGCTGAGGCTGATCCTACAGCTGAGCCTCGTCACTACTAGGCTGCTATGAGTATTCCCCACTGGCGTGCTGCTATGGAGCTTGAGTATCAGGCTCTCCGTCAGAATGGCACCTGGCGTTTGGTTCCTCCACGGTCTGGCATCAACATCATTGATTCCAAGTGGGTTTTTAAAGTGAAGAAGCATGCTGATGGTTCTATTGAGCGCTATAAAGCGCGTCTTGTTGCTAAAGGTTTTAAACAGCGGTATGGCCTTGATTACGAGGATACGTTCAGTCCCGTTGTCAAACCCACTACTATTCGACTTCTTCTCACCTTGGCCGTCACTCGCCGATGGTCGCTTCGTCAGTTGGATGTTCAGAATGCCTTCTTACACGGTGTTCTCGAGGTGGAGGTATATATGCGGCAACCCCTTGGATTTGTTGATCCTGCTCAGCCTCATCATCTATGTCGTCTGGTTAACACTCTCTATGGCCTAAAACAGGCGCCTCATGCGATGCATGCTCGACTTGGTTCTGCTCTTGGCAAGCATGGTTTTCTGCCCTCGACAGCTGACACATCTCTGTTCCTCCTTCAGCGCCCAGATGTCACTATGTATATCTTGGTGTATGTCGATGACATCATTCTGGTCAGTTCCTCGGACACTGCTACTGATCGTCTTATTACGGCCTTGGGGACTGATTTTGCTGTTAAGGATCTAGGAAAACTTCACTATTTTCTTGGTCTGGAGGTTACTTATCCTGATGGTGGTCTTGCTCTCTCCCAGAAGAAGTACTCCATGGATCTTCTTCGTCGTTATGGTATGCTCAACTAGAAGATCGCCACTACACCCATGTCAGCTACTGATCCGATTTCAGCTGCTGATGGATCTCTCCTGATGCCACTGAGTACCGCAGTCTTGTTGGGGGTCTCCAATATCTCACTATCACTCGTCCTTATCTTTCCTATGCCGTCAATCGTGTGTGCCAGTATCTTCATGCGCCACGCGATACTCATTGGTCTGCTGTTGAGCGCATTCTGCGCTATGTCAGACACACTGCAGCATATGGTCTGCATCTCCGGCCTGCTCCTTCTGCTCAGCTTTCTGCGTTTTTTGACGCTGATTGGGCTAGCAATCCTGATGATCGGCCATCCACGGGGGATATGCTGTATTCTTTGGTCCAAACTTGATTGCCTGGAGTGCCCGCAAACAAGCGACACTGTCCCGCAGTAGCACTGAAGCTGAATACAAGGCTGTGGCCAGTGCCACGGCAGAGATCATTTGGGTGCAGGCTCTACTCCGAGAGTTGAGAGTCTCTCATGATCAGTCTCCTGTTCTTTGGTGTGACAACATCGGCGCTACATACCTCTCGTCGAATCCGGTATTTCATGCCCGAACGAAACACATCGAAGTTGACTATCACTTTGTCAGGGAACGTGTTGCACAGAAGCTTCTTCAAATCAAGTTTATTTCTTCTAAAGATCAAATTGCTGATATCTTTACGAAGCCGCTGTCACTACCTCTCTTTGAGTGTTGTAGACGCAATCTTAACTTACTGATTACTTCAGGGTACAGTTAAGATTGAGGGAGGGTATTAGACGTGTATTAGCTTCTGTGTATTGTACCTAACCATGTACGTGTACGGGTTGTTTACACCCCCATATATAATGAGATAAGCCGCACCTGTTAGGGTGTCGAGCCAGTTCCCGAACATCACGTTTTACAATAAACATGCATTTTTACACAAATGGAAGTCGTCTATTTTGGAACGAAGAGAGTACTAACTTAGTATAAAGTGAGCGATATTTTTTATGGACCGGACGGAGTAGCTTTTTTTTTATCACGCATTGAGAGTTTGTCCTTTTTGTGCGTGGAACTGTGGATCACACTGACTCAAAGTTGGTGCGTGGAGTTTAGTCGCTACAAATCGCGAGCTGAAAAAACTTCACACCGTGTACTTTGAACACATATATGTCTAGTGATGCACTCTTGTTCAAATTTGCATTCGAACATGCCAATCTGTGTAGAAGATGACAATTAGTTAGTGCCAATTGACCATAAAAAACTAATTTATTACCATTTAAATTTTAAAATAGAACCATTTACACAAATATAGAAAAATCTTCCGATCCAAGTCACATATATATTTAATCCAGTTCTATAGTTCTTCATCGTACAAATCAATTGATCCAACCAGGAGTACCGACACATCAGAAAAAATATCAAAGTTTATAAGGGGCCGCTAATTTTCTTCCTCCAGAACTGGTCAATGGTGTGTTGTCTCTGCTACTTCTCCATCGCCTCAGCCTGCTAGTTGTCATCTAGGACCGGAAGTCGTCAAGGCCATGGTTCTACAGGACCATCGCTCGGGAACATGAATTGTCGAAGCCATCACTTTGCAAAGACTAATTAATCCTCCAACTTATTTATTTGTAGTTACATTTACAACTTATTAGATAAAAGGACTAATTAATCCCCCATACTGAGAAATCTAACTGTGAGAGGGTTTTATTGCTAATGTGGCACATATTGACGGTTTTTTGGCACCTAACATAGAGACTATCATGATGACCAGTGAAACATAGACTTTATTTTATCTTTTTCCTCCCTAATTCATGAGGATATTTCTCCTCCCTCCTTTTTCTCTAACATGATGCCATCTCCCCCTGTTAATTTCTCGCAATCAAAGGTGCAGCACCACACTAAGACAAGAATCCGTATTTCCTATTTGATAGAAAAGAATATGGTCCTTATACTTGAGCCGTTTTGGAAATCCAGGTCAAACTATTGAAGCTTTGGATGGATTTAGTTTCAAATAGGAATCTGATTTCAGACCGGAATCTGATTTCAGACCGAATGAAAAAACCCAATATTTTGGGATAACTAAGATATTTTTGTTTGCTTCCCAAAATTTTGGTTAAGTTTGGTACAACTCAAGTTATGATATGGTAAATTATGGTGGAGTTACACAACTTAACAAACCTGAGCCTTGTATCATAACATGAAGCTTGGAACAACATAGCTAGTCGCCCAAGATTTTTTGTTTTTGTTTTCAGGAAAAGCTAGACGCACAAGTGTTCTCCGTGAATGGAGCGCGCAATTGATGGGGATTATGGTTCGATGTAGCATGGAGTACGTTGCAGAATTCCAGTCCGCTTCGTTGTAGCTTACAGTTCGGCACAAAACTAACATCCTGTTTTGAAACCGCCCTCGAGGTAACCAACGAGTATTTGTCAACCCTAGGTTGGTCCTCCCACGGTCCTACCCTTAGCCACTTCCGGCCGCCGACATTCAATGCCGCCTCTCCGGCCTCTGCCTGGCTCGCCGCAATGTCAACGAGCTGATCTCCCTTCTTGGCAGCAACAACCTGACCGGGTCACGAGGATGTGCCTATTGAATCCCAAGGAAAAGAGTGGCAAACCCGGTGTAGCCTTGATATGTGTCAAACGTATCTTTAATTTCTGATGTTCCATGTTGTCTTCATGCCAATTGTTACATGTTTTCTATACACTTTATAGCATTTTTGTGGATTTTCTGTGACTAACCTATTAACAAGATGCCACAGTGCCAGTTCCTGTTTTCTGTTGTTTTTTGGTTTCAGAAAAGTTGTTCTGCAAATATTCTCGGAATTAGACAAAACAAAATCCTAGGGTCCAATTTTTCTGTCACGTACAGTGAGTCCGGAGGAGACCTGGAGGGGGCCACCAGGTGGTCACACCATAGGGCGGCGCCCTGATACATCTCCAACGTATCTATAATTTATGATGCTCCATGATAATATTATGCCAATTGCTACATGTTTTCTCACTTCTTTATGTCATTTTTACACGTTTTCCGGGACTAACCTATTAACAAGATGCCAAGTGCCAGTTCCCTGTTTTCTGCTGTTTTTGGTTCAGAAAAGTTGTTCTGGAAATATTGTCGGAATTGGACACCACAAGGCCTGAAGTGCCTATTTTCCCCGGAAGCATCCAGCAGACCCAAGAGGAGACGAAGAGGGGCATCAGGGGGCCACACCATGGGGTGGCACCCCCTTGGCAGCGCCAGGGGGTGGTGTGGCCCTCCAGGGCTCCATCGCCTCTGCCCTTTCGTCTATTTATTCCCCCCGGATGGAAAACCCTAAAGGCCTGATAAAAAATCCCCGAAAATTTCCGCAGCCGCTGTCACCGTCAACCCTAGATCAGGGGGGGTTTGAAGCTGTCTCCATCACCCTGCCGGAGAGGAGATCATCACCGGAGGCCTCTACATCACCATGCCTGCCTCCGGAGTGATGTGTGAGTAGTTCATCCTTGGACCACGGGTCCATAGCAGTAGCTAGATGGTTGTCTTCTCCTCATATGCCTCCATGTTTAGATCTCGTGATCTGCCTAACATGATCGAGATTGATCTTATGTAACTCTATGTGATGTGTTTGCTGGGATCCGATGAATATTGAAGTTATGCCAAGTTGATTATAGTCTTTATTGCATATGTTATTTGTGATCTTGCATGCTTTCCGTTGCTAGTGGTTGCTCTGGCCAAGTAGTTGCTAGTGACTCCAAGAGGGAGTATTTATGCTTCATAGTGGGTTCATGCCTCCTTTTCGCCTTGCTCGAGTGACACGTGAAGGGCGAGGATGTGCTGTTGCCATTAGGGAGAAAACATCGGTGAGGGTGCCCGCGTGTACAATAATTGTTTACATTACACACATTGTTTAATGCATTTATCTGTTGCTTGCAACTTAATACCTAAGGGGGTTCGGATGTTAACCTGAGGGTGAATTATTAGTCATAGATGCAGTTGGATTACGCTCTATGTATATTGTTGTAATGCCACGCACTAAATATCATAGTAGTCATCATGTCATGAATGTGCACTACGATGCAACCTGTATTTGTCAATTGCCCAACTGTAATTTGTTCACCCAGCATGATATCTTTTATGGAGAGGCACCACTAGTGAACCTATGAACCCCAGTCTATTTTCCTATAATGTTAAACAAACCACCACAATTTCCTGCTTTCTTTACTTACTGCAAGCATACATTATTATCCACACTATACGTCTAATCTTTGTTTTCAGAAAGACCGGTGAGATTGACAATCTCACTGTACCGTTGGGACAAAGTATTTTGGTTGTGTTGTGTGCAGGTTCCACGTTGTTGATGACACGGATGAGCCATCACCACCGTCAGTGGCATCAACCTTCCGAAGGTCTTCTTTCTCCTACTAGAATGATAATCTTGGTTCTTAACTAAGGGGAATTTCCTACCGCTGTGCTCATCACACCCTCCTCTCGGGGTATCCCAACACACACCATCAAGGAAATTACTTGGGCCGTTGCCGGGGAGCAAGTAGTCTTCTGGCAAGGGGAGTCTCTCACTCTCAACCTCTTTATTTTGCTTATTGTCTTGTTTTTATTTTTGTCTTGATTTTATTCTCTTTATCAAAAACACAAAAAAACTTGTTTAATTTGTAGATATTATTTATTTGATTGCTTTTATGTCTAGTTGTATTCCTATCACTATGTCACCGGAAGAAACAATCTTCACTTTCATGCAAGAGAGTCAGGAAAGTTTCAACGAAGCTTGGTCTAGGATTTTTGATTCTTATAGTAAAACTGAACCCATGACGACCCTGAATTTATTTCTTAGTAGTTTTTACTTTGGTCTTGTTCTTTTTTTATAGATATGCCTTAGACTCTACAGTAGGAGGAGACTTCCTACGTTGTGATGGGGATCAAGCTCTCAATGCCATTAAAAAGTTGATTGCAACTTCTAGCTCGACTAGTAAATTTGATTCATACCTTGTGAGCTTTCAGGCTAGATTATATACTCTTGAAACAAATATATCATGTTTAAAAGAAGCCTATAACCATATTCATGCTTGTTATGATTATGTGCCAATAAACTTTGAACCTTCAATGGGGATCCGTACAGCAAAATTTGTTATAAATGGTGAAACTTTTCATGCTCGTTGTGATATTATGACTGAATTTTGTCTTATGCCTAGAAATATCTACGACTCTTTGAATCTTTGGAGACTTTCTGAAGGAGTAGAAGAAATGCCCCTTATCAATAATACCGTTGTTTTTCCCATTGGGGTATCTGAGAGAGTGTTTACAAAAATCATGGGAAGGACAATATACACCGATTATCTTGTCATTGAATGTGTAGGAGAAGGACAAATTACACTTGGAAGGTCCTTGCGAAAACTCCTAGGGGCAGTAATAGATGTGGGGAAAGGTACGTTAAATTTTTCCTTCGCACTAGGGTGTGGCCACATATTCCCCAAACCCAAGAAGAAGGGTAAGAGGATTAAAAGGAGAGTTCTTGGTGAAAGTACTGGCTAAGAAGTACTCAGGACAACTTAAACCTAATGATTAACAACCTTACACCCAATGATTAAACAACTTGACTAGTAATAGGATTATTGACACAATAATCTGCTTCATCCTTAATCCAACTGGGTGAGTTATCCTCGGATTGCTTCTTCGGATAAGGAGCGAGATCCAGGATGGGTTTGTTTGAAGTTATCTTTCAGTTGGTTACAATACTCGATCTTATCCCCTTTCTGTTAGTTGGAAGTTGTAGTTCTCTGTAGTTGGTTAGCGCAGCCAGTTGCAGCATCTTTTATATCCCCTTCCTTCCGTTGGACCCAAAGCATCTGTGCTTGGTGTTGACGGGTTACACTTTGGTGAATTGTGAGTCTTGCTTGCCAGTACGTTTATGTACTGACCCCTTTGGGGCTGTGGTTTCCGCAGACCTACGTTTCCGAGGATCTACATGGTGGCTACTACGTGGAGTATGACGAGACTGCTGACGAGTAGATAGCGGACCCGGGGAGGATCCGAGACCTCGTGGATGGGCTCCGTCTTTTCGTTTCCGGCCTCTTAGGCCTATTTGGATCTTGTCTGTACTCAGACATGTTGAATGCTTCCGCTGTGATGTAATGATGATATGTTGGGACATGTGTCCTCTGAATGATTGTATTTGCTATCTGTGCTCTAATGAGAGCCTTTTGCAACTTATTTCAATCTTTTGTGTCGTAGAGATCTGTTGTGATATCACTTGTTCCAATGCCGTTGACGTACCATGTGTGTATGTTTTGAAGTACGTCAATGGAAGTATCTGGATTTCTATGGGATGGTTTGCGCAGACGATGAATAGTAAGATAATGGTTGTCACACGTTTACGTGTTGGCCTGCTCATATTGAGATGCGGGTGCCCGTATGCCCCGTAAGCCATTTATCTACTGTTTAGCGGACTGTGAGTATCCCCTAGAAGTCCGGGTGCGAGAAATGGTATCAGAGCCTGTCTGCCTGTAGGATCCCTTTTTACTGGTCGCAGTTGAGTCTAGAAACTATTTTGTAGCTATATAGGAAAAATGAAACGTGAGAGTAGGAATTCTGTTCTTTTTCTTGTTTCCCCACCCACCCTCCCTTTTTCTGGTAAGGAAGTGCAACGTTGTTTTCCCTTCTCATCTAAACTTTCAAGTTAGGATTTCACGAATTCTGGTTTCTCTAGGATGGTTATATCTACTAGACCATAGGAATGGAGGTGGTTGTGACATGATTTATCATGTTGCCTACTCATGATTGAGAACGGAGGCGTGTAAGCCCCGGAAGCAGATCCTCTATTCCTTAAGCAGTAGATATTGATCCTTTAGAAGCCCGGATGGGTTTTCCGTAGTACCTCAGGCGTTTTGTTCTTGTTTTCCCCGATGTTAATATCCTGTTCTTTTCAACATCCTTTTCGTCCGTTGAAATATTGTTGTTGTTTTCCACTTCAATTATTCTACCGACGTCTAATCAAAACTTCCCAAATATCAATTCTATCTGGCCAGAAAGGTTGTTGTTGTTGTTGATTCCAGGCTATGAGAGCTGGCATTCCTATCACCTGGGGTTGTTTCGAGGAAGCATTCCTGAATCACCACATTCCAGATAGTCTATTCTCCAAATGAGTCAAATTCTACCCAGCTATACACCCTCGATACAAAACCTCTACCTCTACTCAAAAATGTTCCGATGGTTTCATAATTCCCTGACATCTTTCCGGAAGAGTTGCCAGGAATACCTATCGTTTTGAAATTCCAGAAACTATCCAATGTGCACGATGTGTTCACGTGTCACAGCTCAAGTGGATCTTCCCAAGAAGTATCCGGACCTTTTCTTTTCTCAGTAGGAATCTCGGGGCGCGATTCCTTCAAGGGGGGGGGGGGCGTTTTGTAACAGCCCAAGTATGAAAACCTACCATCTAGAATGTTTGATTTCTTGTTGTTAAAGTATTGCATCATGGCATCATATATATTTTCCTTGTTTTCCTTGTTTACTATTTGTTTTGCATCTGTTCTTAATTGTTTTCACAATGAAAATCAAACAATTTCCAATACTTTGTTTTCATACTTGCTCTGTTACAACCTTTTAAACAAAAATCTCAAATAAAAACAACCATTTTGCTTTCATATTATTTTCCACATTGATCAACTAATAAAATGGTGCTTTACTTCAATTAATTAATTCTCAATTGTTCCCAAATTCAAAGCATCTTCAAACAGCACCTCATTTAAAAATTATAAAAATACCAAACAATTTATAATCACATTTGTTCTATTTAATCTATAGGGTTCACCCTAATAAAAACATGGTTTCCATCAATAATCATTTAATTATCAAATTACCCAAATTCAAACCAACTCACTAAACATCACCTCTTTTGAAATTATAAAAATAATCCAAACCTTTTTGTGCTCTTTGTTTCCAATTAAATGCTTTGATCACCCTATTCTTAAAAATATTGACAATAACCCTTTAATAATAAAATTCAATCACACAATCCAAATTCAAACAGTACCAAAAAAAAAATTTCAAATGTTTTTGAATTCCAAAAATTGGTTTTGGTTGTAATCAACCTAATGTGCTCACCCTAATTTTTCTATGATTTTTTATAACCTCAAAACCCCTCTTCTCTTCCATTTCTTTTGCTACAAAAAAAAATAAAAGAAGAAAAAATAAAAGGAGAAAGGATCGGCGCGCGGCAGTTAACTCTACCCCGGCCCAGCCCACCTACCGCCTTGGCCCGAAAACGATTCGCTGGCCGCCCCCGTCGTCTCTCCCTCGTACGACGTCCATCTGCTCGCTCCACGGCGACAACCAGAGCCACCGACGGCCAACATCGTTCCCCGTGCTCTATATAGACCCATAAAACCCTAACCTACTCCCTAGCCCTGCTCGCCCTATCCCCTACCCCCTCTGCCGTTACCCCCCGCCGCCAAGTTTCCCTCTCGGGTTCTGTCCTCGGTGACCAACCGGTGCGCCACCACCACTGCCCTCCCATGGCGCCTCCGCTATGGACCACCTAGGCACCTTCCTGCATGTCTAGGAGGTGGCCGGAGGCCTACTCCTCCGATTCCCTACCTCGCCACAACTCGCTGCTCTCCCTCTCCCCTGGAATCACATCCGCCCGAGCGCGTTCTGCCACGCCATGGCCGCAGGGAGTCGAGCTCGGTGCCACGGTGGTGCACAAGGCATCGAGGTCGTCCCTTTTCGCCAGGAGCTCGTCTACGTCCACGTGAAGCCCAAGGAACTGGAGCCGTACCCGTGGAGGCCGTGGATGCGTCAAGTTCTTCCTCAACGTCCGCCGACCACCGAGCGCTCCTTCACCGTCTCCGATAGCGGCCCGACGCCCTCCGTCCGCTTCCACCTCTCAGGGCACCCTCGAGGTGAGCCCCCACCTCCACCATCCTCTTCCCCTCCTCCCTTTGTGCTCTGGATGAGCCGCCGTCGTGCGCCATCGTGCTCTACCGCCGGCCACCGCGCAGTTCCTGTCAAGTTTCAGAAACTTGTATTTCGTCAGTTAAATTCAGAGTTCGAACTGAACCTCAACCTGTTCCCATCCTGTTAACTGACAGAAACACTCGAACAGCACAATGGTTACAGGCACAGCGCGCGCGGGGCAGGTCCAGGGTTCGATCCCTGGATAGCGCGATTAACCCCATTTTTTTTCTTTCGAGTGCTGACAGGGAGGGCCCCCTGTCAGCCACTCCCGTGCCACACACGCGCACAGCTGCCCTGGGCCCCCTGGCAGTGCCTAGGGTATGGCTCAGTGCGGTGTAAAATGTTTTTGAACCTGTCTGTTTTAAATTAAGTCCCTTATTTCTTTACAGATTGGTCCTCCATCTTAATCTGTTAATAACTTTTTACATATGACTCCAAATCAAAAACTCTAAATATGGTTGTTGCTCCAAATTTAATCATCTATCCAAATAATCCATTTGTGCACTGTTTTGAAATTCCAAAATGCAATTCAAATTTGAATTCAAATAATTCTAATGCAATTTGCTAAATTCAATAACTAATTCATTATTAATCCAATAAATGCAAGTAACATATGTTTTCCATACCATTTTGAATAACCTATTCAAATATAAATTTTGTGACATGGTTTGAATAATTTAAATTGCCTAAACAATTTAATATTTGTCTAATTCATTTAAATTTGATAAAATCATAACTTGCTCAATATAAAATATTTTTGAACCTGCAAATTATGTTTTCAAACCTTCAAAGTGTGAACTTTTCAAATGTGAGTTTGAAATTATGTTTTGAATAAATAAAATTCAATTAAATTCATGCTTATTTTAAATTCAATTAAAACTTGTTTAAATATTGTTTAAGTCATAATAAATTCATCCTAACTCCTATTTCAAAATTTAAAACATGTAATCCAACTAAAAATTGATGTACTTTCCAAATATAAATTTTGTTTGCTGTTTTGAATAATTTAAATTGCTGAAAACAACTGTTTCTTAATTATTGCATTTAAAATTGCCAAAATAATAACTTGCTCATTTTAAATCCAATTTCAACAAATAAAATATGTTTTCCATGCAAAATTAAACCACCTTTCCAAATATAAAATTTGTTTCATGATTTGAATAATTAAACTTGGTTAAATAATTTAAATCTTATTTAATTCATTTAATATTGCTAAATTTATAACTTGATCAAAACAAATTCTTTTGGGACATATAAAATATGTTTTCAAACCATAAAAACATAACCTTGTCAAATATGAACTTCACTTAATGTTTTGAACAAATAAAAATTCAAATAAGTTCATGTTTGAGTTAAATTCATTTAATTCTTGCTTAAACTTGTTTAATTCATAAATAATTTATTTGAAATCCTTTTTCAACAAGTGAAACATGTATTCCAACTAAAATCTTGTTTTCTTTTCAAATATGAACTTTGTTATCTATTTTTGAACAATTTAAAGTGGTGAAAACAACAAATCCTTGAGTGACACCTTTAAGTAACCAAAATTTCTTAACTTGATAAATAAAATCCTAAACTTGTTAAACCTTATTTCCATTTGGTTCTATTGTTGTTATTTTGTTGTTTTCCTCATCCATGCATCATGCTAATTCACTTACACAAGTTGGTTAGTTGTAGAACAATTAATTCAACCATAATTCATGGGCTTTTCATATGCAATCCAATTGCATGTGGGTCCATTTAATCATGTTGTTATCTTGTCAACTAGTTTATTTTGATGCATCAATTAAATGGTCATGCATCATCCCATGTTTGTGCACTATGCCATGATATTGATTGTTTATCTTTCTGCATTGTTTGTTTGCTTCTTCTCGGATACACGACGACGTCGAGACCGACGATACTTACGACACCCCTTCTAAGGAGTTAGCTCAGTACCAGGCTACTGGGTTTTGCAGGCAAGTTATCACTCACATGAACCACTGTGTTCCTTTCAACATTGGTTACCGATACTTTCCGTTGTCTATTCTGCTAGCCATAGTATTAGTTGTTTCTGTTACGAACCTATCACATGTATCCTTTAACCCTGATATTGCCTCACCTCCATACCTATAACCTTTTGTTTGAGCCCGTGTCTTACTAGCATGCTTAGTTGTTTTGCTCGAGTCTGTTACCCGTTACTTTCAGTTACTATATTTTTATTATGTTCTGGGGGCTCGATGTTTAATCAATCAACCATGCTAATGCTATTGTTAAATAATAATTTGATGATAAGGCACCGGCAGGAGGCCCTTTGTGGTTTTGAGGCCTACTAGTGTCGACCCTAATAGGAAAAGGGTCTTGTCTACTGATCCATGATGAGCGCACTAACCGCATGTGGGAAGCGAGTATGGGCGCCCCCCCTCAATTTGATCGATTCGCATCTCGTCCAAATCGCCTCATTTAGTTCGGTTTTCCATTTGCTGCATGCATGATCTTGCGAGCCCTTGGTACCCGGGTGGAACTTTCGTAGTCGGCATATAGGGGGACACGGTCTTAGAGTGCTATGAGGGTCCATTTTCTTCTGGGCTCGATTACCCGTGCGCCCAAGGTTCTTTGGGCTTGATGCGAAGAAGAGTTGAGTTGTGTTGAGTGCCCCGCTTGGTGGAAGGGCCTTTCCATCTGGCGGGTTATTCATGCGTGTACGGCCAAATTGGTGCAACCCTGCAGGGATAAATCTTCTCGAGAAGCCGTGTTTTCCGCGGTTATGGACTACTTGGTGAAAGTACTGGCTAACAAGTACTCAGGACAACTTAAACCTAATGATTAACAACCTTACACCCAATGATTAAACAACTTGACTAGTAATAGGATTATTGACACAATAATCTGCTTCATCCTTAATCCAACTGGGTGAGTTATCCTCGGATTGCTTCTTCGGATAAGGGGCGAGATCCAGGATGGGTTTGTTTGAAGTTATCTTTCAGTTGGTTACAATACTCGATCTTATCCCCTTTCTGTTAGTTGGAAGTTGTAGTTCTCTGTAGTTGGTTAGCGCAGCCAGTTGCAGCATCTTTTATATCCCCTTCCTTCCGTTGGACCCAAAGCATCTGTGCTTGGTGTTGACGGGTTACACTTTGGTGAATTGTGAGTCTTGCTTGCCAGTACGTTTATGTACTGACCCCTTTGGGGCTGTGGTTTCCGCAGACCTACGTTTCCGAGGATCTAGATGGTGGCTACTACGTGGAGTATGACGAGACTGCTGACGAGTAGATAGCGGACCCGGGCAGGATCCGGGACCTCGTGGATGGGCTCCGTCTTTTCGTTTCCGGCCTCTTAGGCCTATTTGGATCTTGTCTGTACTCAGACATGTTGAATGCTTCCGCTGTGATGTAATGATGATATGTTGGGACATGTGTCCTCTGAATGATTGTATTTGCTATCTCTGCTCTAATGAGAGCCTTTTGCAACTTATTTCAATCTTTTGTGTCGTAGAGATCTGTTGTGATATCACTTGTTCCAATGCCGTTGACGTACCATGTGTGTATGTTTTGAAGTACGTCAATGGAAGTATATGGATTTCTATGGGATGGTTTGCGCAGACGATGAATAGTAAGATAATGGTTGTCACACGTTTACGTGTTGGCCTGCTCATATTGAGATGCGGGTGCCGGTATGCCCCGTAAGCCATTTATCTACTGTTTAGCGGACTGTGAGTATCCCCTAGAAGTCCGGGTGCGACAATATCTGGTCCAACACGACATGGTGGGAGGTCGGCAAGGAGAAGCTATTCCGCCTCGAGGAGGACGCTATGGCTGGATGGAGGCACGTCGACGCTAAGTTGGTACTGTTGAATAATTAGGCATAATTTCTATGATTAATTCCAGAATATAAATCATGACAAAATCAGCTATTAACATGTGGAACTCGAACATACTAGATGCAGCAGACAACATGAATAATAGCAACACGATCTCTCTAAACATGTAAACAGTAGACATGCTAAACAGACAGATCAGAACACATATTCCGTACCGATCGTTTGTAACAACGTTGGCGATGATGGGTCGGAGTAGACGATGCTTGAGGCGACGGTACGCAGCACCGCCTGACTTGTTAGGCAGACGAGCCGTCGTGGAAGCAGTGAGCAGTCGCGCAAAGCGCTTCCCAAAACCAAATTCACCCTCTCCCGTACAAGATCACAAAGGCGACTGGTTCCGGAGACCTGCTCTCCCGTTCGCCAGTGGACGCCGTCGCTCGGGATGGAGTAGACTACGGTGGCGGCGCAAGGAACGAGGTGTGGCAAACCTAGATTGGTTTTTGGTGTATGTACAGCGCCCACGGCGCGCATCTTTTATAGTGCGGTTGGGAAAAACCCTAACGTGTGCGACGTGGGAGGCCCACGCCGCACGTCCGAGTCAGTTGTAGCACACGATACGGGAGCGATCTGAACCGACTCAGCTATGACGCGTCCGTCACGACTATGAAATCGGTTTTCCAAAACAGCAAAAATAAAGATAAGTATTGTCTCGGCTCGAGGCTCGATTCACGAAATGCAATCGCGACGTGTCGTGTCGAGTCGAGACGAGCGAGCGGCGGAGGAGGAGTGCGCGAGAGGCTCTCTTCTTCTCACTCACATACAATCCCTACAACACTCCACCTTATAAGGTGGTGCGCAACTCCTCAAACATCTAATGTGGGACTAAACTTCCCACTCTCACCACTCACTTGTACACATGGGCCATTTTGAGATTTCAGGATTTGTCTATTGGGATACCCATATATGGGCCCAATATTTCAGCACACACATATGGGCCAAAATATTTTAGCAATCCCCCACCAGATCTCAAATGCCCATTTGAAGATTTGCCAATCCTCGCTACTTGTTTATATACCAGTGTTTCAGCAGAGACTGTTAAATTGAAGTTCCGCTTAGAGTCTTAATTAAGCTACATCTATCAGCAACTTGAACAATGGACTATGCCTTGAATTGCAAGTTTTGTGCCAATAGACTTTACTCAAAGTCATAACTAGTACCTGGCTCCCAGTAGCCTACCCCGCGGGTGGAGCATATGCGTCGTACTCCGTGGTCTCTTCATGAGCTTACTAGAGATCACCCAAATCACATAGACTGCGACGTTTAAAGCCGGACTCACATAGGTGTGTTATTTCAAGAATGCTCTGTAGGACAACATCTTTGCTATGAATAGCCAACATAAACACATTAAGGCATGTTGCCAACCTGCCTTACAGGTCTTTGAGAGTTATGCATCACCACTTAGAGAGGGTTTACCAAATACTCTCCTCAGTTAAACCACTAGTTTGTTCTTCCCAGGTCCTAATTCACGGGATCTCCCATCACATAGGTTGGGTTACCACTAGGGTGTAACGCTCACGGGTCTCATACCCATCTCTCTCGATGCACTATCTATCACATTACGTGATAGTCCCTTCGTAAAGGGATCTACCAGGTTTTTGTCTGTTTGAATATGCGTAACATTAATTACTCCGGAGTTTCTCAATTTTCTGACAGACTTCAAACGTCTTTTGACGTGTATTGATGACTTCGCATTATCCTTGGAACTGGTCACCTTGGCAATCACCGTTTGATTGTCACAGTCATAAGGATGGCCGGTAATGGTTTCTCAACCACCGGCAAGTCCATCAAGAGCTCACACAGCCATTCTGCCTCAACAGTGGCTATATCTAAATTAGTAAGTTCTGCTTCCATGGTTGACCTCGTCAATATGGTCTGTTTACAAGACCTCCATGACACTGCGCCACCTCCAAGAAGAAATGCATATCCACTTGTGGCGTAGAGCTCATCTACATCTGAAATCCAGTTGGAGTAACTATATCCCTCAAGCACAGCAGGGTGCCTTGAATAATGAATCCCATAGCTCATAGTACTATTCAGATAGCGCATGACCCTGTCAAGTGCATGCCAATGATCATTAGCCGGCTTTGACATGAACCTGCTCAATTTGCTCACAGCAAAAGAGATGTCAGGCCTCGTCGCGGTCGCAAGGTACATGAGGAACCGATTATTTGAGAGTATCTCAATTGATGTCTCATAATCCTCTTGTTCTTTCGAAGTGTCACACTAGGATCATAAGGTGTTGGAGAAGGCTTGCTATCAATGAAGCCGAAACGGCTCATGATCTTCTCAACATAGTGTGATTGCGTCAACATAATCCCACTCTCATCCTTAATAAGCTTAATGTTCAAAATTACATTAGCTTCTCCCAGATATTTCATATCAGAACACTTTGATAGAAACGACTTGACCTCATTGATCACAATTATGCTTGTACCGAAAATTAGTATGTCGTCAACATACAAGCATAATATAACACTATCGCCCCCCACCATGGCGGTAGTATACACACCTGTCAGCCTCATTAATGACAAAGCCCGCAGAAGTTAAAGTTCTGTCAAACTTCTCATGTCATTTCTTAGGTTCTTGTTTCAGTCCATACAATGATTTTAACAATTTGCACACCTTTCTCTCTTCACCTTTGACCACAAACCCATCAGGCTGATCCATATAGATTTCCTGTTCCAACTCTCTGTTAAGGAAAGCTATCTTTACGTCCATTTGGTGAACGATAAGACCATAAGAGGCAGCCATGGAGAGTAGTACACGGATGGTGGTCAGTCTAGCAACATGTGAATAGGTGTCAAAGTAATCTTCGCCTTCTCGCTGGGTGTAGCCCTTGGCTACAAGCCTTGCCTTATACTTCTCAATAGTACCATCAGGCCTTAGCTTCTTCTTGAACACCCACTTGCCGCCCACTGGCTTACAACCATAAGGTCGTTCTGATAACTCCCACGTCCCATTAGAAAGAATGGAGTCCATCTCATTATGGACAGCTTCTTTCCAGTCATCTGCATCTGGTGATGCAAATGCCTCTGCAATAGACGTAGGAGTATTATCCACAAGGTACACAATAAAGTCATCACGAAAGGATTTTTCAATCATCTGTCTCTTACTCCGTTTAGGAGTTTCATTGTCATCCTTCTCAAGAATTTTCTCATCATGTGGTTGTTCAGTATGATCACTAGATGTACTAGATTCCGGAATTAATTCAGAAGAAAATTTAGCAAAGCTATGCATATCTTTCATAGGAAACACATTCTCAAAAAATGTTGCATCACAAGATTCCATAATAGTATGAACATGCATATATGGTACCTCGGATTTAACCACTAGAAATCTATAACCAATGCTACGCTGCACATAGCCCAGAAAGATGCAATCCACTGTCTTTGGTCCGAGTTTACGTTTCTTTGGAATTGGAACATTGACTTTCGCAAAGCATCCCCAAGTACGCAAATAAGAAAGTGATGGTTTTCTCCCAACCCACTCCTCATAAGGGGTTTTCTCTTTATTCTTGTTAGGAACTTTATTCAGGACATGACACGAAGTCAACAGAGCCTTCCCCCACCATGCCTAGATAAACCAGCAGTGTCCAACATGGCATTCACCAAGTCGGTCAGCGTGCGGTTTTTCCTCTCAGCAATTCCGTTTGATTGTGGCGAGTAGGGAGGCGTCCTCTCGTGAATAATACCGTTTTCCTCACAAAATTCATCAAATACTTTAGATAAATACTCTCCACCATGATCCTACCTAAAACATTTGATCTTTCTCTCTAATTGATTTTCAACTTCAGCCTTGTAGATTTTAAAGTAGTCTAAAGCCTCATCTTTAGTTTGCAAAAAATAAACATAGCATAATCTAGAAGCATCGTCAATGAGTGTCATGAAATATCTCTTTCCACCTTTTGTCAACACACTATTCATCTCGCATAGATTAGAATGTATGAGTTCTAGAGGTGCCAAGTGTCTCTCCTCGGCTGCCGTGTGAGGCTTCCGAGGTAGCTTAGATTGCACACAACTATGGCACTTAGAACCTTTGGCAATGGTGAAATTCGGAATTAAACTTAAACTTGATAGCCGAGACAGTAAACCAAGATTAACATGACAGAAACGAGAGTGCTAAACACTAGCATCTGAATCAACATTGCCACAAATATGGTTTACTGACTTATTGCAAAAATCGGAAAGAGAAAAGCAGAACAAGCCTCCGCACTCATAGCCTTTACAAATAAATTGTCGAAATCTCGACACAACTACTTTATTGGACTCAAACACTACTTTAAACCCATCTCTGCAAAGAAGGGAGCCGCTGACGAGATTCTTATTCATAGAAGGGACATGCTGCACGTTCCTCAGCTGCACAATCTTCCCCGAAGTAAACTTCAGATCTACCGTGCCAACACCACGAACAGAAGCATGTGACCCATTCCCCTTAGGACGGAAGAATCCCGTGCGATCTGATTAGAAGTGAACATAGAGATGTCAGCACACACATGAACATTAGCACCCGCATCAATCCACCAACATGGAGATTGAAAAACTGAAAGTACCATCGGTATATTACCGTACTATCAGTGTTGCTAGCGGTCACCACGTTGACATTCTTGGAGCCTTTTCTTCCCTTTCTTGTCTGCACGGTCTGGGCAGTCAACAGAAAAGTGGCCAAGTGCTCCACACGTAAAGCACTCGAGCCCAGCTTTGTTCAGCACCTTCTTCTTCTTCTTCTTCTTCTTATTGTTAAAGGCAGTAGTGTTCACAGGACCATTGAACTGGGGCTTATAGTTCCCTTTGTTCTTGCTGTTATTCTTGACGTGATGATTTTTCTACACCATATTTGCGCTAGACTGCAAATCACCACCTCTCTCAGTTGTGTCCTTTGCCCGAGGTTTCTACTCAACATCAAGAGACGCTATCAGGTTTTCAACCGACATCTCATGTCTCTTATGTTTGAGAGATGTGGCAAAATTCCTCCATGAAGAAGGCATCTTTGCAATAATGCATCCAGCCACAGACTTATCAAGAATCACACACTTGAGCAGATCAAGCTCATTCGCAATGCACTGTATCTCATGAGCCTGTTCCACTACAGAATGGTTATTCACCATCTTGTAGTCGTTAAAGCTCTCCATGATATACAGCTCACTGCCAGCATCGGACGCACCGAATTTAGTATTCAGTGCATCCAGAGCTCCTTAGCGTCTTCGATGTGCATATACACATCGCACAAACGTCCCTCCAGGACACTCAGAATACAACCTCTGAAATTATTATTGGCTTCCTTGAACTTATTCTAAACATCGTCAGAAGCACTTTCAGGAAGGCCATTCATAATAATGTCCCACACTTTCATGGACTGGAGCCACAATTGACTTCTCAGTTGCCATCTCTTAAACGTGGTACCATTGAACCTTTCCGGTTTCATTGAATCACTTAAGTGGGCCATAGTCAGTTCAGGAAATTGCCTAAAATTAGGTTTTTGGATTGTTCAATAATTAGGCATAATTTCCACGATTAATTCCAGAATATAAATCATGACAAAAGTAGCTATTAACATGTGAAACTCGAACATACTAGATGCAGCAGACAACATGAATAATAGCAACACGATCTCTCTAAACATGTAAACAAAAGACATGTTAAACAGACAGATCAGGACACAGATTCCGTACCGATCGTTTGAAACAACGTTGCCGATGACGGGTCGGAGTAGACGACGCTTGAGGCGACGGTACGTAGCACCGCCTGACTTGTTAGGCAGACGAGCCGTCATGGAAGCAGCGAGCAGTCGCGCGAAGCGCTTCCCAAAAACCTAATTCGCCCTCTCCCGTACAATATCACAAAGGCGACTGGTTCCGGAGACCTGCTCTCCCGTTCGCCGGTAGACGCTGGCGCTCGGGATGGAGTAGACTACGATGGCGGCACAAGGAACGAGGCGTGGCAAACCTAGATTGGTTTTTGGTGTGTGTACAGCGCCCATGGCGCTCGTCTTTTATAGTGCGGTTGGGAAAACCCTAACGTGTGCGACGTGGGAGGCCCACGCCACACGTCCGAGTCGGTTGCAGCACGCGATGCGGGAGCGACCCGAACCGCCTCAGCTGTGACGCGTCCGTCACGACTACGAAATCGGTTTTCCAAAACAGCAAAATAAAGATAAGTGTTGTCTCGGCCCGAGACTCGATTCACGAAACACGATCGCGACGTGTCGTGTCGAGACGAGCGAGCGGCGGAGGAGGAGTGCTCGAGAGGCTCTCTTCTTTTCACTCACATACAATGTCTACAACACTCCACCTTATAAAGGTGGTGTGCAACTCCTCAAACTTCCTACGTGGAACTAAACTTCCCACTCTCACCACTCACTTGTACACATGGGCCATTTTGAGATTCCAGGATTTGTCTATTGGGCTACCCATATATGGGCCCAATATTTCAGCACACACATATGTGCCAAAATATTTCAGCAGGTACCTATCGAAACAAGTGACGGTTGCAGCCAGTACTGCCTAATGGAGCGTTTGCGTTAAGGTTAATGATGATGATGAGGAGGAGAAGGACAAGACGGTGGAGGAAGAGAAGGAGATGGAGTGGACGGCGGAGAAGAAGTGCTGGGGTGATGGTGGCAAATCTCTCCTCCGGCTGACCTCTTTCCGTGTCGAGCGTGGCAAGGACGGGGAGCCCATAGTAACTCCCCACCTGCCTGCTCGCTCTTATGAAGTACCCTGGCACAATAGGAATTTCGAGGCACACTAGGAATTTCGAATGTAGTTGCATTTTAGGAATTTCGAGGCACAAGTGTTCTGCATGTAGTTGCATTTTGCCAGCTCGAGCTTATAAAGTACCCTAGAAAAAGGTAATTTTTTCAAGTTTATAAATCATCCATGTGTGCATAAAACGCATTTTACTTCTAGATGTTGTTCGACATTTGGAACAATAAATTAATTTACCAAATACCACAAGTAATATAAAAGGAACTTTACCAACTGTTCGACATCACACGTATCTGCTCCTTGTTCTTACCTGAATGGAAGAATCAGGACCATCTATCATCGGCAGTGATCAACCCAACAGGAAAATGAATAAAATTATTTCCTAATAGTGATATGCTTTTTATCTCCAATCTAAAAGTGGCAACTTTTCTGCAAAATTGCATACCCACAATTTTTTTTTGCATACCTGCAGAAAATAAACCCCGGCAACTTTTTGCGGGAGAAAAGAGGAATAAGAAACTGAAGGTGCCAACGGCATTAGCAGGAGGCCAAGGTCTACCGGGTAGCTAACCCACACCACCTCAGGCCCCACTGCAGATAACCATCGGTCATACCTGACCAATGCTGAGTTCCACGCATCTCTCCGAACCCTGAGCTCTAGTCCGAAACAACGTGCTTCTCGCCTTCCCGCTGACTAGGCTTCGACTCTCCGCTCTTACGCCGTAGCCCCTCCATCAGCTGAGTGGAATCGTTAGAATCCAGCTCCACCTTCAACATGACTCCATGGTAGATGATCAGTCCACCCCGCGCCCCGTCGACCTCAAGATCTCAATTGCGCTCCATCTTGAATCAACTCTGCGCCATCGCATGTCAAAGCACGCATAACCATGCGCCGCGTGTTGCCACGCCATAGAATTCGGACACCATCAGCCCTCACGATCCTACGTCGCCATTGCCGATATTCACCATATTCTATCCGTCAGACTGTCCCGTCCAACCCATCGGAACGTATCCGACTGCGATCATGCTCCACCTCACGTTGTATCAGCCTAACACTCTGTGCATTGCTCGTTGTCTTGTAGATGCATGATGCCTCCACGTCGCACTTCAGGCTACTCGGAACCTTTATGTGCGCGTCGTCCTCGCCGCATCATTCCACCTTGATCAACTTGACATATCATTGCCAATCTCTGTCAATCTTCTCGTGAACTTGCGACTCCGCATCTTTTGAATATACAGCAGCCATCGTGTACACCACTGGTGCACCGAGCAGAGAAACTGCCCAAAAGAAAGAAATAGAAAACTAGGTGCCTTCCTGTGTGCACGTAGCATGCCTTTGAATTTACAAACCAGGCCATGCATCATCCTCATCGTCACGTGCACTCCAAAGCTTCTGGATAATTCTTCTTTCCTTTACCCGATGGCATGCATGTAGAATACACCTGATGCCTCCCTGTTTTTTCTTTAACAAATCTCAAATCTGGCTTCCGATCGATCAAAGACGTGAACCATCCCAGCGCTCCACCTGCCTATGTACGTGCGGCCACGCCCTGGCCATCCTGCTTCGGTCCGATAGCCCTTGGGCTTGGCCTACGGTAATTTGACCGGAGCTGCTACCGCTAGAACAACGAGATTCATCTCGCCAACAGGCTGACACGAGCTGCTGCTACACGCGAGTATCGCCGCCCTCGTCCTATCGATCTGATCCACCGCGTTTGCCGATTTCGACTGCTTTTCAACACGACGATCTCCGACGACCGCCGAATAATCCTGCGAATTCGCGATCTTCTCGCGTGCACCGTGATCATCCGCGGCTGGCCTTCGTCGTTCTTCCTCTAGATCAACAAACGGCGACCTTCGAACCTTGCTCTGATACCACTTGTTACAAATCCGAGGCGCTTAATCGATCTACCGAGGCCAAGCAATCACAACAAACATGACACCGAGATTTGGTAACGCAGTTCGGCGCTCAACGCCTACATCTGCGAGGCATGACTACGGGCGCTCCCATGTACTAGTCAAAGTACTATCGACGACAAGCCCGCCGAGGCAATACAGACGCACCAGATCTCAACGCCACGCCGGTCCGGCCGCCCCTGCCACGGGCGCCGAACCGTCCCCTCGTGATCTTGTGTCTAGCCTACAAGCTTTCGTCTAGTCTATTTGGGCTACCTCCGGTGCCTTTATATATTAGGCCAGGTTACACGTGTTCGACTCCAACACCTAACCTTCCGTTTAATTACAAGTCATAGCGTAGTCCTACTCGTACAAATATTCGACATAGATTCCAACATCGATGGGTAGGCGGCGGCCAGAGTTTAGAGAATAATAACGACGACTTAACGCGTGGTTGCCGATTGGGCTCTTCGCGTGGATAGCACTACTATTTCGGGATCAATGAGGGAAGGGATTCCCGCGGTTGTATTGGCATCCGTCGTCGTTGTCGTCGGCTTTGGCGCGGGAGAGGACATATCTCACGGCTGGGTAGGAGAGGACAGGGAAGGCCTTGGCGTGACTGTTCTTCACTCGAGATCTCGGCGTGGGAATCTTCGCCGTTGACTCCGGCTCTAACAGACTAACTCTTCCGTTCCCTGCTTTTTCATGTGCTTGGCCTGCTTCGAGTTTGACGCTCTCGAGAGATATATTTATCGGAAAGATTCCACCCTGAGTTAGAGTCCGGATGGAGCATTGAACGCAATAGCCTGAGTTAGAGTCCTAATGGAGAGAGGGTCGATCCCATTGATCGTGATCATGATCCAGAGGGAGGACGTACCAACAAACAACCGAGTAAGCCTACAAATATATCGATATTTTGGTGGAAGGGCAAAACAGTAAAACACCAGGTTGGACCGGAAGAAGCCTTCCTCTCTTTAGTATTAGGTAAAGATACTCCCTCCAATTCATAAAAAGTGTCGCTCACTTAGTACAAAGTTTGTACTCCCTCCGTTTCAAAATAGATGACTTTCATTTGTCTAAACATGCATGTATGTAAACAACATGTCTATAAATATTAGACGTGTATTAGCTTCTGTGTATTGTACCTAACCATGTACGTGTACAGGTTGTTTACACCCCCATATATAATGAGATAAGCCGCACCTGTTAGGGTGTCGAGCCAGTTCCCAAACATCACGTTTTACATGGTATCAGATTAGGTTTACGATGTCTTCCGCTTCCGCCGCCGCCTCGACGTCCTCCGGCGCGATCGCCGCCTCGGCACCATCTGCTGCCGCACCTCCGTCGGTCTTCCCGGCGTCGCTTGCTCATCTCCTGGCGCAGACCTCCGGCAACATGGCTCATCCGTCCTCCGTTGGATCCTTCTCCGTCGGCTCGGCGTACTCCACGCCGTTCTTCGGCTCGGGCGGCCTTGTCTTCGCGCCGCCCTCTACCTCGTCCGCCATCACGGTTGCAACTGCTGCTGCCACCGCGCCATCGCCTACTCCGGTCGCCGTGCCGCCAGTTGCCCCGTTGCCGGCAGATCGCGATCTCCAACTCGCCGACTCTGCACCCGGCCCGTTCCAGCCGGTGCATCTCGTCACAGTGCGTCTCACGCCGGACAATTACCTCCACTGGCGCGCGGCGTTCCTCCCGCTGCTTCGCAGTCGCCATCTCGACGGCTACATCGACGGATCGCTTCCGTGCCCGCCGGCCACGGTCACCGCGGTCACCGCCGAGGGCGTTCGCGTTCAGGCCCCTAACCCCGCGCATCGTGCGTGGGTTGCACAAGACCAGGCCATTATTTCGGCGCTGCAAGCCTCTCTCTCCACGGATGGAGGGGTCACTGGCCTGGTTCTTTTTGCCGCCTCGGCACTGGACATCTGGACGACACTCGAGGCGAGTTTTGCCTCCCAGTCCACCGCTAGGTCCATGGCGCTACACGGTCAGCTGGGTGAGGCGCGCAAGGCCGACCAGACGGCCACCGCCTTTTTCAACCACGTCAAGTGCCTCGCAGATACACTCTCCGCGATCGGCCAGCCCCTTCGGGATGAGGAGTTCTCGTCCTACGTCCTTGCTGGTCTTGATCAGGAGTATGATTCTCTCCATGAAGCTGTGATCGGTGCTCGGCCGCCGATGACACCACACGAGCTCTACGGGCGCCTCCTCAGCACCGAGCAACGCGTCGAGTCGCGCCGCTCTCTGCCTCCTCACGCCGACATCTCGGCCAATGCAGCATCGCGGGGTGGGGGTGGGTACCGTCCACCTGCGCCTCGTGCGCCTCCGTCTTCGACGACTGGAGGGGGCAATCGCCCCTCTACACCCGCACCTGCTCCGCCTAGTCAGCGGTCGCCCTCCCCTAACTACAACAACAACAAGGGAGGGCGGTACGGTGGCAATCGCCCCACGTGCCAACTCTGCGGCATAGTTGGCCACCTCGCCTCTCGTTGTCACCGTCGCTTCACCCGTGAGTTCCTGGGCATCGGCAACGACGGGCGCAACAACGAGAAACAAGCGGCGATGGCCACGCAGGGTCCTGCGCCTGGCTACACACCGTCATATCTGGCTGATCAGACCTGGGTCATGGACAGGGTGCTACGGATCATCTGACGCATGAGCTCGGCAGCCTCTCTACGCATGAACCCTACCGCGGCAACGACCAGGTCCACACTGGAAACGGAACAGGTATGCACATCTCTCATATTGGTCAATCCACACTTCCTACATACACACCTCGCAAACTGCAACTCCATGATGTACTTCACGTTCCTTCGGTCACTCGTAATTTGTTATCTGTTCCTAAACTTACACTTGACAATAATGTTTTGGTTGAATTTTATCCGTCTCATTTTTTTGTCAAGGACCGAGCCACCAGGGACGTACTCCTTAGAGGTCGATACTGTCGAGGGTTGTATGCCTTGGATGCGGTTTCCCAAGCCTTCACTGGTGTTCGCACATCACCTTCTCATTTGCATGTACGTCTCGGTCATCCAGCTTCTCCGATAGTGGGTCATGTTCTTCAGCGGCATGACCTTCCCACCCTATCTAGTAATAAAAATTTAGCAGTTTGTGATGCTTGTCAGCAGGGAAAGAGTCATCAGCTTCCTTTTATTTCCTCGAGTCGAGTGGTCAATAATCCTCTAGAACTTGTGTTTTCAGATGTATGGGGTCATGCTCAAACTTCCGTGAGTGGTCATAATTATTATGTCAGTTTCATCGATGCTTATAGTCGCTATACTTGGATGTACCTTCTTAAGCGCAAGTCTGATGTGTTTGATGTCTTTGTTAAATTCCAATTGCATGTCGAACGTCTTCTCAAGCACAAAATTATCCATGTTCAGTCTGACTGGGGGGGGGGGGGGGGGCGAGTATCGCAACCTCCACACATTCTTTGATAAACTTGGGATTTCACATCGCGTGTCTTGTCCACATACACATCAGCAGAACGGTTCTGCTGAACGCAAGCACCGTCACTTAGTTGAAACTGGCATAACTCTTCTTGCTCACGCATCTGTACCGTTTCGATTCTGGAGTGATGCATTCTTTACATCCTGTTTTTGATCAATAGGCTTCCCACTCGTGTTATTCATATGAAAACACCACTTGAGGTTCTCTTTCAGGAAGTTCCGGATTATACATTTCCCAAAGATTTCGGTTGTGCATGTTGGCCTCATCTTCGACCCTACAACAGCCGTAAGCTCGAGTTTCGGTCCAAACAGTGTCTCCATTTTGCCACTAATAGGGTTTACATATCTCGTGATGTTGTGTTCGACGAAAAATTGTTTCCTTTTGTTGTCACACTGCCACCCACGAAAATTCATCCCACCGTGTCACATTCATCTCATGTCTCTCCTGACCAATTTGTAGATGCTGCATATTCTCCTGTTTTGTTACCTAACCATGGTGCAGGGATTGGTCGTGGCGCTCGCTTGGAGCTACTGGACGTACCTGTTGACACTTCTACTGCGACGGGTGCCTCCCAGGACGTCGATCGGGCGTGCATGTCCCATGCACCCCCCCTCGTCGATCGCGCCACAGGCTGGCACGCCTTCGTCGCCCCCGCGTGGCCCGCCATCAGGTGGCCCAGCTCCGCTCTCGTCGCCCCCGCGTGGCCTGCCACCAGGCGGCCCAGCCTCGCCCTTGTCGCCCCCGCGTGGCCCGCCACCAGGCGGCCCATCGTCGCCTCCGCGTGGCCGATCGCCTCCACCGACCTCGCCTGGGCCAACACCGCCTGGTGGCCCATCTCCGCCCGCTTCGCCTGGCTCGCTACCTGCCGCGCGGGCAGCTCCGAGTTCTGCCGTGCCTGGGCCGCTGTCTCCTCCGACGCCATCTCCTCCTGCAGTGGTTCATCGCCCCCATACCAGAAGTCAAAGTGGTATCTTTAAACCCCTCGATCGGAAGGATGGTACTGTGGCTTGGCTCGCTGCATGCATGTCTCACGCTGAGGCTGATCCTACAGCTGAGCCTCGTCACTACTAGGCTGCTATGAGTATTCCCCACTGGCGTGCTGCTATGGAGCTTGAGTATCAGGCTCTCCGTCAGAATGGCACCTGGCGTTTGGTTCCTCCACGGTCTGGCATCAACATCATTGATTCCAAGTGGGTTTTTAAAGTGAAGAAGCATGCTGATGGTTCTATTGAGCGCTATAAAGCGCGTCTTGTTGCTAAAGGTTTTAAACAGCGGTATCGCCTTGATTACGAGGATACGTTCAGTCACGTTGTCAAACCCACTACTATTCGACTTCTTCTCACCTTGGCCGTCACTCGCCGATGGTCGCTTCGTCAGTTGGATGTTCAGAATGCCTTCTTACACGGTGTTCTCGAGGAGGAGGTATATATGCGGCAACCCCTTGGATTTGTTGATCCTGCTCAGCCTCATCATCTATGTCGTCTGGTTAAGGCTCTCTATGGCCTAAAACAGGCGCCTCGTGCGAGGCATGCTCGACTTGGTTCTGCTCTTGGCAAGCATGGTTTTCTGCCCTCGACAGCTGACACATCTCTGTTCCTCCTTCAGCGCCCAGATGTCACTATGTATATCTTGGTGTATGTCGATGACATCATTCTGGTCAGTTCCTCGGACACTGCTACTGATCGTCTTATTACGGCCTTGGGGACTGATTTTGCTGTTAAGGATCTAGGAAAACTTCACTATTTCCTTGGTCTGGAGGTTACTTATCCTGATGGTGGTCTTGCTCTCTCCCAGAAGAAGTACTCCATGGATCTTCTTCGTCGTTATGGTATGCTCAACTGGAAGATCGCCACTACACCCATGTCAGCTACTGATCCGATTTCAGCTGCTGATGGATCTCTCCTGATGCCACTGAGTACCGCAGTCTTGTTGGGGGTCTCCAATATCTCACTATCACTCGTCCTTATCTTTCCTATGCCGTCAATCGTGTGTGCCAGTATCTTCATGCGCCACGCGATACTCATTGGTCTGCTGTTGAGCGCATTCTGCGCTATGACAGACACACTGCAGCATATGGTCTGCATCTCCGGCCTGCTCCTTCTGCTCAGCTTTCTGCGTTTTTTGACGCTGATTGGGCTAGCAATCCTGATGATCGGCCATCCACGGGGGGATATGTTGTATTCTTTGGTCCAAACTTGATCGCCTGGAGTGCCCGCAAACAAGCGACACTGTCCCGCAGTAGCACTGAAGCTGAATACAAGGCTGTGGCCAATGCCACGGCAGAGATCTTTTGGGTGTAGGCTCTACTCCGAGAGTTGAGAGTCTCTCATGATCAGTCTCCTGTTCTTTGGTGTGACAACATCGGCGCTACATACCTCTCGTCGAATCCGGTATTTCATGCCCGAACGAAACACATCGAAGTTGACTATCACTTTGTCAGGGAACGTGTTGCACAGAAGCTTCTTCAAATCAAGTTTATTTCTTCTAAAGATCAAATTGCTGATATCTTTACGAAGCCGCTGTCACTACCTCTCTTTGAGTGTTGTAGACGCAATCTTAACTTACTGATTACTTCAGGGTACAGTTAAGATTGAGGGAGGGTATTAGACGTGTATTAGCTTCTGTGTATTGTACCTAACCATGTACGTGTACGGGTTGTTTACACCCCCATATATAATGAGATAAGCCGCACCTGTTAGGGTGTCGAGCCAGTTCCCAAACATCACGTTTTACAATAAAAACATGCATTTTTACACAAATGGAAGTCGTCTATTTTGGAACGAAGAGAGTACTAACTTATTATAAAGTGAGCGATATTTTTTATGGACCGGACGGAGTAGCTTTTTTTATCACGCATTGAGAGTTTGTCCTTTTTGTGCGTGGAACTGTGGATCACACTGACTCAAAGTTGGTGCGTGGAGTTTAGTCGCTACAAATCGCGAGTTGAAAAAACTTCACACCGTGTACTTTGAACACATATATGTCTAGTGATGCACTCTTGTTCAAATTTGCATTCGAACATGCCAATCTGTGTAGAAGATGACAATTAGTTAGTGCCAATTGACCATAAAAAACTAATTTATTACCATTTAAATTTTAAAATAGAACCATTTACACAAATATAGAAAACTCTTCCGATCCAAGTAACATATATATTTAATCCAGTTCTATAGTTCTTCATCGTACAAATCAATTGATCCAACCAGGAGTACCGACACATCGGAAAAAATATCAAAGTTTATAAGGGGCCGCTAATTTTCTTCCTCCAGAACTGGTCAATGGTGTGTTGTCTCTGCTACTTCTCCATCGCCTCAGCCTGCTAGTTGTCATCTAGGACCGGAAGTCGTAAAGGCCATGGTTCTACAGGACCATCGCTCGGGAACATGAATTGTCGAAGCCATCACTTTGCACAGACTAATTAATCCTCCAACTTATTTATTTGTAGTTACATTTACAACTTATTAGATAAAAGGACTAATTAATCCCCCATACTGAGAAATCTAACTGTGAGAGGGTTTTATTGCTAATGTGGCACATATTGACGGTTTTTTGGCACCTAACATAGAGACTATCATAATGACCAGTGAAACATAGACTTTATTTTATCTTTTTCCTCCCTAATTCATGAGGATATTTCTCCTCCCTCCTTTTTCTCTAACATGATGCCATCTCCCCTTGTTAATTTCTCGCAATCAAAGGTGCAGCACCACACTAAGACAAGAATCCGTATTTCCTATTTGATAGAAAAGAATATGGTCCTTATACTTGAGCCGTTTTGGAAATCCAGGTCAAACTATTGAAGCTTTGGATGGATTTAGTTTCAAATAGGAATCTGATTTCAGACCGGAATCTGATTTCAGACCGAATGAAAAAACCCAATATTTTGGGATAACTAAGATATTTTTGTTTGCTTCCCAAAATTTTGGTTAAGTTTGGTACAACTCAAGTTATGATATGGTAAATTATGGTGGAGTTACACAACTTAACAAACCTGACCCTTGTATCATAACATGAAGCTTGGAACAACATAGCTAGTCGCCCAAGATTTTTTGTTTTTGTTTTCAGGAAAAGCTGGACGCACAAGTGTTCTCCGTGAATGGAGCGCGCAATTGATGGGGATTATGGTTCTATGTAGCATGGAGTACGTTGCATAATTCCAGTCCGCTTCATTGTAGCTTACAGTTCGGCACAAAACTAACATCCTGTTTTGAAACCGCCCTCGAGGTAACCAACGAGTATTTGTCAACCCTAGGTTGGTCCTCCCACGGTCCTACCCTTAGCCACTTCCGGCCGCCGACATTCAATGCCGCCTCTCCGGCCTCTGCCTGGCTCGCCGCAATGTCAACGAGCTGATCTCCCTTCTTGGCAGCAACAACCTGACCGGGTCACGAGGATGTGCCTATTGAATCCCAAGGAAAAGAGTGGCAAACCCGGCGTAGCCTTGATATGTGTCAAACGTATCTTTAATTTCTGATGTTCCATGTTGTCTTCATGCCAATTGTTACATGTTTTCTATACACTTTATAGCATTTTTGTGGATTTTCTGTGACTAACCTATTAACAAGATGCCACAGTGCCAGTTCCTGTTTTCTGTTGTTTTTTGGTTTCAGAAAAGTTGTTCTGCAAATATTCTCGGAATTAGACAAAACAAAATCCTAGGGTCCAATTTTTCTGTCACGTACAGTGAGTCCGGAGGAGACCTGGAGGGGGCCACCAGGTGGTCACACCATAGGGCGGCGCCCTGATACATCTCCAACGTATCTATAATTTATGATGCTCCATGATAATATTATGCCAATTGCTACATGTTTTCTCACTTCTTTATGTCATTTTTACACGTTTTCCGGGACTAACCTATTAACAAGATGCCAAGTGCCAGTTCCCTGTTTTCTGATGTTTTTGGTTCAGAAAAGTTGTTCTGGAAATATTGTCGGAATTGGACCCCACAAGGCCTGAAGTGCCTATTTTCCCCGGAAGCATCCAGCAGACCCAAGAGGAGACGAAGAGGGGCATCAGGGGGCCACACCATGGGGTGGCACCCCCTTGGCAGCGCCAGGGGGTGGTGTGGCCCTCCAGGGCTCCATCGCCTCTGCCCTTTCGTCTATTTATTCCCCCCGGATGGAAAACCCTAAAGGCCTGATAAAAAATCCCCGAAAATCTCCGCAGCCGCTATCACCGTCAACCCTAGATCAGGGGGGGTCTGAAGCTGTCCCCGTCACCCTGCCGGAGAGGAGATCATCACCGGAGGCCTCTACATCACCATGCCTGCCTCCGGAGTGATGTGTGAGTAGTTCATCCTTGGACTACGGGTCCATAGCAGTAGCTAGATGGTTGTCTTCTCCTCATATGCCTCCATGTTTAGATCTCGTGAGTTGCCTAACATGATCGAGATTGATCCTATGTAACTCTATGTGATGTGTTTGCTGGGATCCGATGAATATTGAAGTTATGCCAAGTTGATTATAGTCTTTATTGCATATGTTATTTGTGATCTTGCATGCTTTCCGTTGCTAGTGGTTGCTCTGGCCAAGTAGTTGCTAGTGACTCCAAGAGGGAGTATTTATGCTTCATAGTGGGTTCATGCCTCCTTTTCGCCTTGCTCGAGTGACATAAACGTGAAGGGCGAGGATGTGCTGTTGCCATTAGGGAGAAAACATCGGTGAGGGTGCCCGCATGTACAATAATTGTTTACATTACACACATTGTTTAATGCATTTATCTGTTGCTTGCAACTTAATACCTAAGGGGGTTCGGATGTTAACCTGAGGGTAAATTATTAGTCATAGATGCAGTTGGATTACGCTCTATGTATATTGTTGTAATGCCCGCACTAAATATCATAGTAGTCATCATGTCATGAATGTGCACTACGATGCAACCTTTATTTGTCAATTGCCCAACTGTAATTTGTTCACCCAGCATGCTATCTTTTATGGAGAGGCACCACTAGTGAACCTATGAACCCTGGTCTATTTTCCTATAATGTTAAACAAACCACCACAATTTCCTGCTTTCTTTACTTACTGCAAGCATACATTATTATCCACACTATACGTCTAATCTTTGTTTTCAGAAAGACCGGTGAGATTGACAACCTCATTGTACCGTTGGGACAAAGTATTTTGGTTGTGTTGTGTGCAGGTTCCACGTTGTTGATGACACGTATGAGCCATCACCACCGTCAGTGGCATCAACCTTCCGAAGGTCTTCTTTCTCCTACTGGAATGATAATCTTGGTTCTTAACTAAGGGGAATTTCCTACCGTTGTGCTCATCACACCCTCCTCTCGGGGTATCCCAACACACACCATCAAGGAAATTACTTGGGCCGTTGCCAGGGAGCAAGTAGTCTTCTGGCAAGGGGAGTCTCTCACTCTCAACCTCTTTATTTTGCTTATTGTCTTGTTTTTATTTTTGTCTTGATTTTATTCTCTTTATCAAAAGCACAAAAAAAATTGTTTAATTTGTAGATATTATTTATTTGATTGCTTTTATGTCTAGTTGTATTCCTATCACTATGTCACCGGAAGAAACAATCTTCACTTTCAAGCAAGAGAGTCAGGAAAGTTTCAACGAAGCTTGGTCTAGGATTTTTGATTCTTATAGTAAAACTGAACCCATGACGACCCTGAATTTATTTCTTAGTAGTTTTTACTTTGGTCTTGTTCTTTTTTATAGATATGCTTTAGACTCTACAGTAGGAGGAGACTTCCTACGTTGTGATGGGGATCAAGCTCTCAATGCCATTAAAAAGTTGATTGCAACTTCTAGCTCGACTAGTAAATTTGATTCATACCTTGTGAGCTTTCAGGCTAGATTAAATACTCTTGAAACAAATATATCATGTTTAAAAGAAGCCTATAACCATATTCATGCTTGTTATGATTATGTGCCAATAAACTTTGAACCTTCAATGGGGATCCGTACAGCAAAATTTGTTATAAATGGTGAAACTTTTGATGCTCGTTGTGATATTATGACTGAATTTTGTCTTATGCCTAGAAATATCTACGACTCTTTGAATCTTTGGAGACTTTCTGAAGGAGTAGAAGAAATGCCCCTTATCAATAATACCGTTGTTTTTCCCATTGGGGTATCTGAGAGAGTGTTTACAAAAATCATGGGAAGGACAATATACACCGATTATCTTGTCATTGAATGTGTAGGAGAAGGACAAATTACACTTGGAAGGTCCTTGCGAAAACTCCTAGGGGCAGTAATAGATGTGGGGAAAGGTACGTTAAATTTTTCCTTCGCACTAGGGTGTGGCCACATATTCCCCAAACCCAAGAAGAAGGGTAAGAGGATTAAAAGGAGAGTTCTTGGTATAGATGTTGATCCTTCTTCACTTGAAAATACTTGAGTTTCCTTTTTATGCCTAGCTGAAAGGCGTTAAAGAAAAGCGCTACCTGGAGACAACCCGTTTTATTTTGCTGTTTTCAACATGTTTTCTTTTGTGTTCTTGGCACGTGGGTGTTGTCTATTTTCTTAGAAACCCCGATGTATATTTTCTTTTGAGTTTCTGTTGAGCCAAGTAAAGACTCGAGTGGAAAGTTGAGGCTATATTTCGGATTTCTACGCAGGAAACAGATTTCTGCTGTCCACTGTTTATTCCGTATAAAGTCACAGAAAATTTACCTGAGTTTTTTGTGCGTAATCCTGGATTGTATACGCAACTTTTCTTAGTTTACCACTTTTTGATTTGAGCGGCAGAACATTTTAGAAAAAAATCATCTTTACCTGTTGTCCTGTTTTGACACATTTCTCCCAATAATTGCATTTGCATCTTAATCGCTTTGTTTTGTTGTTCTTTTGAGAAAAAGAGTTTTAGAAGGAGTTGTGACAGTAGCTAATGTGTTTATTAGTGTTATTCTTGTGTTGAAACTGAACCATGTGAAATTATTATTTCTATTGCACTAACGTTGCTAATGAAGATTGTGAGAAGTTTGGTGTGAAGGAAGTTTTCAAGGGTCAAGAGAAGATGATGATATGACGTGATCAAGAAGAGTGAAAAGCCTAAGCTTGGGGACTCCCCGGTGGTACATCCCATGAAATTCCAAGAAGAATCAAGCGTCTAAGCTTGGGGATGTCCAAGGCATCCCCTTTTTCATCAACAATTTATCAGGTCACTTTTAGTGAAACTATATTTTTATCCGGTCACATCTTATGTGCTTTACTTGGAGCGTCTTTTATGTTTTGCTTTCAGTTTGTTTTTGTTTTTGCTTTCAGTTTGTTTTACTTTTGCAATAAGCTTGGTTGGACCCAGCATTCTTTTATTGGAGAGTGACACGCTCCGCTTTTTCATGGTAATACTTTGTATCCTTAATCTCTGTCTGGCTGCTGCATTTATTTAGCTCCTGTTTTGCAAGCATCTCTTATTAGAGATGTTAGTTTTAGTAGTATTATGTGAGTAATCTCATTTTTTCTTATTGTATCATTTAGAGAGTTTTTGTTTAAACATATCTTGTATGGTGCTTGTTGGGAGAAAGAAACTGATGTTTAAAGTAGAATTTATATTGGTGCAAGTAGAAGCTTGTATAGACTGTTGAGTAGCATGAATAGCCTCAAATAGCCGAGAGTGTTTAATATGTCATTGAAAGATTCATGAGTTGTTCTTGTCACAAGGAAGCATAAATTTTTGGTAATCTCTTTCGAATGTTTTATTTGATTGCCTTGGCGCATGCTCACGCCATGTTTATGACTACAAACCAGTCACGAATAGCATCCATTACCACTTAGTTTTTTTTAACTATGATACCTCTTATGCTTTAATTAATGATGTTTATGTCGCTATGCACGATTATGGCTCTTATGCTCTCTTGATTTGTCGCTCCCAGTCTTTTGCTAGTCTCCACCTGTACTAAGTATGAGCTCTACTCTTGCATCCAACTCCCTTAAACCAAATTTCTTCCCATTGTGTGCACCATACCTACCTACATGTGGTATTTAACTGCCACTCCAAGTAAATTGCTCATGTGTTACCTTTGAAACCTTCAAAATTACTCCTTCTTTATGTTTCTATTTTTGATCATGAGGACGTCAATAGAGAATCTTTATCTCACTTGTTGATTGGATTTCACACCCTGGACTAGTGGCTTCATCCGCTTATACAAATGATAGAAGATCTGGCAGTGGGGTGCCCAGCCTTAAATTAATACACACAAAATCTCTTCACTATTTTTGCCCCTGATTTATCAGTCGAAGCATAATTGTGTAAACAAAAGAGAAAGAGGGATGACCTTCTACCCAGATGCGTCCTTCACATGGGAGCCTCTCTAGTGAATCCAGTTGGCTTTTGACGTACTGTATTTTCTGTTTACCATTCGTTGACATTAGCATACATCTCCCAAAATATAGACACTCCTCCACGGTGTCTGATTGTTCGCAGGCACCCGAGGATTCGGTTAGCCATGGTTTGTGAAAGATGGATGGGAGGAGTGTCAAACTTTTAATACCGCTGTTTAATAAAATAAAAAGCTCTAGCACATGAGTGATCCCTGCTTCCCTCCGCGAAGGGCCTTTCTTTTACTTTTATGTTGAGTCTCCATATTCTAACTTTATGCAGAGTTGAGAGAGCATTTTTGCCATTGTTGGTTCTATGTGCACTGTCCCATAAACATCAATAATTACTTCATGATGTGATATCATTCGTTCTTAAATTATTTTCTCTAGTCTTCCTCATGAACTTTGAAGGTGTCCTGGCATTTATGTTTTGCCCCACTTTTAAGGACTAGCGAACTATCACTTTGCCATGCTTTCTCTATACCTGAAACAGACGTTTATCTTTCTTTGCATTGTTTCTCATGATCCTTTATTTGAGATACTCTTCATGATGAAAAGTTAATGCTTTGCTTTATTATTAAGTTCTATTTATCATGTTTCTTTTTGAAGTTCTATGATCTCAGCTTGTGTAACACCCGGGGGATTTCCCCCAACTAGATTTGGTTGTTTTTTTTTTTTTTTTGCTTTGCATCAAGCATCATATGCATTGCATTTATTTTCACCCAAAATGTCATTTAAATTCAAAACTCAAACAAACTCTCAAAATTTCCAAAAACAAAAGTTTCCACACTTGGGCATTTTGAATGTCAAGTGCAAGGAAATCAAATTCATGATTTGTGGAAACTTGAAACTCCCTCAATTTTCAATTTGGTTCAAATTCACCTCAAATTCAAACTTCAAACCAAGTTTGAAATTTTCAAAAACAAACATTGGTGCAACTGTGCTTTTTCAATTCTAAACACAAATAAATTAACCCCATAATTTTCTGAGCATTTTAACTCCTCCAATTTCCTCTTCTCTTTCATCCATTCCTTACAAAAAAAAGAAGAAAACGAAAAAAAAAGAATAAAAACAGAGCTGGGGGAGGCAGGCCAGCCCAAAAAGGGCCAGCCCACCTACAACCCCACTCGAACCAGCCCACCTCCAATCATCATCTTCTCCGTACGACGCAGGGGAACCTCTTGTCGCTGTCCCATCCCCCACCATGGACCCCTCCTCCACCTGCTCCCTCCCCACCATAAAACCCCTCTCCCCTCCCCAAACCCTAGCTCCTCCCCTCCTCTCCATCTCGTGCCGCCACCCTCTCCTCTACCTCCTCTGATCCCTTCGTTCTCTGAAGGTTTCTTTTCTGAACCAAGAGGGAGAGCCCGGAGCATGTCGTTGTTTTCCCCGCCGCCATGGTCTCCCTCGAGCCGAGATGACAGCGGGAATGGAACCTCCATGCTCTCCACGTCGTCCACGCCGAAGATCGGAAGCCGAGGCTGGCCAGGTCGTCCGTCCATGAGCATGTTGGCGTCAAGATAGTCATCGCCTTGACGTCTTCGACCCCGAGCCACGCCAACGAGACTCCAGGACCTTGGGTGAGCCTCCGGTTCGCCTGTACCCTTCTTCTTTCCTCCCCTCGTGCTCTGGGTGCTCTGCCTTCGGGCGACGCCGTTGGCTTTCGATGATCGACCACTGTCCCGTGCAGTACCAGATTAGTTTCTTCAGTTTGTCAGAAAAACCCGCACATCATCTCCCCATATTGGGCCGGCCTCCACATCCATCACAGCTGATCGCATAGCCCAGTGGCTAGCCCCGTTCAGCGCACCCCCTGGATCCCAGGTTCGAGTCCCCCTGGAAGCAAAAGCCACCCTTTTTTTTTTGTCCATTTTCTTTTATTCTCGAAAATCCAAAAAAACAGAACTGAGTCTTTATTTGTAAAATCAATAACAGATTGAAAAAATGCTCCAATTTCAATGATTCAAGTTTCTATGGATTCAGCATCTTGTGCTCCTTCTGTTAGTAACAAAGTTGCAACATGTTTCTATAATAAATTTTGCACTAAATAATTAAATACAGAAATGGCTATTAAAATTTGAAACTTTGGAAATTCATAACTTGAGTTCAGTTCACCCAAATTGAGCAAACTTGGGCTCTAAAATTTTGTCTTAACAAACTCTACACAGTGGTATTTTATTTGGTCACAATTGAATTAAATTTGAACATGTTTCCTTCTGTTTACTAAAAGGGGAAGAATAAAAATGCTTATGGAAAAATGCATAATAAATTCAATAATGATCCAAAAATTATGTTTAATAGCTCAAAATGTTCATTGAAACATTTTATACATGTTTTCAACCTTTTCAATAGAATTTGTTTACTGTTTTTCCTAATTAAAAGTGGTGCAATAATTCAATGTTTTAATTACACCTTTTAAATTGCAAAATTCATAACTTGGGAAATTCAAATCCAATTCCAACATGTAAAATATGTTTTCCATCCCATTGTTCATGAACTTTGCAAATATCAACTTTGTTATCTGTTTTAAATAAGTTAATTTGCTGAAAACAACTAATTGTTTATTTAATGCATTTAAAATTGCTAATTTGATAACTTGCTCATTTTAAATCCAAATTCAACAAATGAAATATGTATTCCATCTAAAATTTTGTGTTCTTTCCAAATATAAATTTTGTTATCTGTTTTGAACATTTAAAATTGGTGAAAACAACAAATGTTTATTTAAATCATTTAAAATGCCAAAGTTCATAACTTAATAAATAAAAATTCCAAACTTGGTAAACAACATATCAAACTGAAGCTATTGTTGTTTTCTTATTGTTTTCATCATCCATGCATCATTCTAATCAACTTTCACACGATGGTTATTTGTAGATCATTTAATTCAACATTAATTCATGGGCTTTTCCATATGCAATCCAAATTGCATATGGGCCCATTTAAATATGTTTACCATGTCAATTGGTTTACTTTGATGCATCAATTAATTGTCATGCATATAAAATAGGATCATGCTGGATCTTTTGCCGTAGTAGTAATTGTTGCATCCGGTGTTTGTTCTAGTTCGTTGCTTCTTCGCGGATAGGACGTTGACATGATGTGAGCATCGACATGTTCTGCGGATGTACCTCTACTTGCTGGATTCCAAGCAAGTATACTCACTTGCTACCTATGGCTGCCTTTCATCACTTGTTACCGATTCTTTCCGTTGTCTTTATTCTAGCCTTATGATTCGATGCTTGTGTCTCGATCCTATCATATGTTCACCTTGCAGCCATGATATAGCCTTCCTTCCACTTCCTATCAATTGTTGTTTGGTTACCTTGTTGGCCCTCGTGTCGTAGTTGCATGCTTAGTGTTGTTTGCGCTTAAGTCTTGTTGTCCGTCTTATCACCTGTTTAGTTTGATAGTTGGGTTTCAATTCAATCAACAACATGTTAATGTTTTGGGTAATAATAATTTGATGATAAGGCACCGGCAGGAGGCCCGGCGTGGTTTTGAGGCCTGCTAGTGTCGACCTTAATTAGGAAAAGGGTCTTGTCCTCTGATCCATGATGAGCGCGCTAACCGCATGTGGGAAGCGAGTATGGGCGCCCCCCGCAACTTTGATTCGATTCACATCTCGTCCAAATCGCCTCATTTAGTTCGTGTTTTCCATTTGCCGCATGCATATGCAGGTGCGAACCCTTGGCGCCAGGGTGGAACTTTTGTAGTCGGCATTTAGGGAGACGCGTTCTTAGAGTGCTATGAGGGTCCCCTTTTCTTCGTGGGGCTTGATTAGCCGTGCGCTCAATTGCACGGGGGTTCTTTGGGATTGATGCGAAGAAGAGTTGGGTTGTGTTGAGTGCCTCGCTTGGTGGAAGGGCCTTTCCATCTGGCGGGTCATTCTTACGTGTACAGCCAAATTGGTGCATCCCTGCAGGGTTAAATCTTCTCGAGAAGCCGTGTTGTCCGCGGTTATGGATGACTTGGTGAAAGTGCTGGCTAACAAGTACTCAGACAACTTACACCTAACGATGATAACTTGACTAGTAATATAGATTACCTCCACCATAAGAATGAATGTCACCTTAATCAACCGTGTGAGTTTCCTTGGGTTGCTTCCTTAGTAGGGGGTAACACTGGATGGGTATTGTTTGGTGAGTAGTTATAGTTGGTTTTGTCGCGCTATCTTATCCCTTTCTTTTAGCCGGATGTTGTAGCGCGTCTCTGTAGTTAGTTAGTGCAGCCCGCTGCCGCTTCTTTGCAATATTCCCTTCCTTTCCGTTGTACCCAAAGTATTTGTATCTTGTGATGATTGGTTACGCTGGTATCTTGTGACTATGGTTTATCCACTTGCCAGTACTTAATAGTATTGACCCACGAATCCATTTCGTGGCTGCATATTCCACATTGCAGTCAACAGGTTTGAAGTCTGACGACGTTAGCTTGGGAATCCCTCCGGCTTGGCCTGGGCAGGGATTGGACGCCATCGGTTATCTTCAGGACTCTTAGTCCAATTTGTATCTTGTCCGTAGTCGGACACTATGTTGTTTCTTCCGCTGTCCTTTGGATCTTTGTATTGTATCAGTTGTATACTTGACTCGTTTGAGTCGTCTCGTATATATCTTTTCTGTTGTTGTTGCGGAATATTCGTGAACTGTTGTAATGTTATCACAAGTGGCAACCTGGAATCGGTTATTATGTGGATTTTGGCGGAAATGCTGAAATCTGCATAGTGCCCGATCTCGGGGCGTCACAAATATTATCAGAGCATGGTTTCCGATTCTCGATGTTGTTTCGATACGAATGGTTATCGAAGCAACGGGTCCGCAAAGCCTGTAGGATAACCTCGCTAACGGTCGTGTTTCTAGAGTGTCAAAAACTATTTGTGCAAAACCTGTTTTGGAAACATCTCAATAGGATTCTTGTTTATTCCTTATCTCTATTCTATTTCTCCTCCTACCTTATTTGTTTTGGAGTCTCTTCCCTTATCTATCTTTCAAAGTTTTAGAATCCTACGTGGGTGGACGTTTTCTGAGCCTTTAACCTAATAGGTTCGATCATCGGAAGATTCCTGGTGGAAGAACATCGTCGTCGCTCCGAGCAAGAATCTCTTGTTAGTGGTGTCGAGAAGCCGTTGTTAGTGGTGTCGAGGAGATCAACTGGAAGCATGAAGAATCGATAGTCGAACTTCTTTCCCCTCCCGGGTTAGTGGGTGGATTGCGAGGGCGCAATCCCTTGTTAGTGGTGTCGTCTGTAACACCCGGGGGATTTCCCCCAACTAGATTTGGTTGTTTTCTTTTTTTGCTTTGCATCAAGCATCATATGCATTGCATTTATTTTCACCCAAAATGTCATTTAAATTCAAAACTCAAACAAACTCTCAAAATTTCCAAAAACAAAAGTTTCCACACTTGGGCATTTTGAATGTCAAGTGCAAGGAAATCAAATTCATGATTTTTGGAAACTTGAAACTCCCTCAATTTTCAATTTGGTTCAAATTCACCTCAAATTCAAACTTCAAACCAAGTTTGAAATTTTCAAAAACAAACATTGGTGCAACTGTGCTTTTTCAATTCTAAACACAAATAAATTAACCCCATAATTTTCTGAGCATTTTAACTCCTCCAATTTCCTCTTCTCTTTCATCCATTCCTTACAAAAAAAAGAAGAAAACGAAAAAAAAAGAATAAAAACAGAGCTGGGGGAGGCAGGCCAGCCCAAAAAGGGCCAGCCCACCTACAACCCCACTCGAACCAGCCCACCTCCAATCGTCATCTTCTCCGTACGACGCAGAGGAACCTCCTGTCGCTGTCCCATCCCCCACCATGGACCCCTCCTCCACCTGCTCCCTCCCCACCATAAAACCCCTCTCCCCTCCCCAAACCCTAGCTCCTCCCCTCCTCTCCATCTCGCGCCGCCACCCTCTCCTCTACCTCCTCTGATCCCTTCGTTCTCTGAAGGTTTCTTTTCTGAACCAAGAGGGAGAGCCCGGAGCACGTCGTTGTTTTCCCCGTCGCCATGGTCTCCCTCGAGCCGAGATGACAGCGGGAATGGAACCTCCGTGCTATCCACGTCGTCCACGCCGAAGATCGGAAGCCGAGGCTGGCCAGGTCGTCCCCCCATGGCCGTCTCTCTCCTCCGTCCATGAGCATGTTGGCGTCAAGATAGTCATCGCCTCGACGTCTTCAACCCCGAGCCACGCCAACGAGACTCCAGGACCTTGGGTGAGCCTCCGGTTCGCATGTACCCTTCTTCTTTCCTCCCCTCGTGCTCTGGGTGCTCTGCCTTCGGGCGACGGCGTTGGCTTTCGCTGATCGATCACTGTCTCGTGCAGTACCAGATTAGTTTCTTCAGTTTGTCAGAAAATCCGCGCAGCATCTCCCCATATTGGGCCGGCCTCCACATCCATCACAGCCGATCGCATAGCCCATTGGCTAGCCCCGTTCAGCTCACCCCCTGGATCCCAGGTTCGAGTCCCCCTGGAAGCAAAAGCCACCCTTTTTTTTGTCCATTTTCTTTTATTCTCGAAAATCCAGAAAACAGAACTGAGTCTTTATTTGTAAAATCAATAACAAATTGAAAAATGCTCCAATTTCAATGATTCAAGTTTCTATGGATTCAGCATCTTGTGCTCTTTCTGTTAGTAACAAAGTTGAAACATGTTTCTGTAATAAATTTTGCACTAAATAATTAAATACAGAAAGGGCTATTAAAATTTGAAACTTTGGAAATTCATAACTTGAGTTCTGTTCACCCAAATTGAGAAAACTTGGGCTCTAAAATTTTGTCTTAACAAACTCTACACAGTGGTATTTTATTTGGTCACAATTGAATTAAATTTGAACATGTTTCCTTCTGTTTACTAAAAGGGGCAGAATAAAAATGCTTATGGAAAAATGCATAATAAATTCAATAATGATCCAAAAATTATGTTTAATAGCTCAAAATGTTCATTGAAACATTTTATACATGTTTTCAACCTTTTCAATACAATTTGTTTACTGTTTTTCCTAATTAGAAGTGGTGCAATAATTCAATGCTTTAATTACACCTTTTAAATTGCAAAATTCATAACTTGGGCAATTCAAATCCAATTACAACATGTAAAATATGTTTTCCATCCCATTGTTCATGAACTTTGCAAATATCAACTTTGTTATCTGTTTTAAATAAGTTAATTTGCTGAAAACAACTAACTGTTTATTTAATGCATTTAAAATTGCTAATTTGATAACTTGCTCATTTTAAATCCAAATTCAACAAATGAAATATGTATTCCATCTAAAATTTTGTGTTCTTTCCAAATATAAATTTTGTTATCTGTTTTGAACATTTAAAATTGGTGAAAACAACAAATGTTTATTTAAATCATTTAAAATGCCAAAGTTCATAACTTAATAAATAAAAATTCCAAACTTGGTAAACAACATATCAAACTGAAGCTATTGTTGTTTTCTTATTGTTTTCATCATCCATGCATCATTCTAATCAACTTTCACATGATGGTTATTTGTAGATCATTTAATTCAACATTAATTCATGGGCTTTTCCATATGCAATCCAAATTGCATATGAGCCCATTTAAATATGTTTACAATGTCAATTGGTTTACTTTGATGCATCAATTAATTGTCATGCATATAAAATAGGATCATGCTTGATCTTTTGCCGTAGTAGTAATTGTTGCATCCGGTGTTTGTTCTAGTTCGTTGCTTCTTCGCGGATAGGACGTTGAGATGATGTGAGCATCGACAAGTTCTGAAGATGTACTTCTACTTGCTGGATTCCAGGCAAGTATACTCACTTGCTACCTATGGCTGCCTTTCATCACTTGTTACCGATTCTTTCCGTTGTCTTTATTCTAGCCTTATGATTCGATGCTTGTGTCTCGATCCTATCATATGTTTACCTTGCAGCCATGATATAGCCTTCCTTCCACTTCCTATCGATTGTTGTTTGGTTAACTTGTTGGCCCTCGTGTCGTAGTTGCATGCTTAGTGTTGTTTGCGCTCAAGTCTTGTTGTCCGTCTTATCACCTGTTTAGTTTGATAGTTGGGTTTCAATTCGATCAACAACATGTTAATGTTTTGGGTAATAATAATTTGATGATAAGGCACCGGCAGGAGGCCCGGCGTGGTTTTGAGGCCTGCTAGTGTCGACCTTAATTAGGAAAAGGGTCTTGTCCTCCGATCCATGATGAGCGCGCTAACCGCATGTGGGAAGCGAGTATGGGCGCCCCCCGCAACTTTGATTCGATTCGCATCTCGTCCAAATCGCCTCATTTAGTTCGGGTTTTCCATTTGCCGCATACATATGCAGGTGCGAACCCTTGGCGCCAGGGTGGAACTTTTGTAGTCGGCATTTAGGGAGACACGTTCTTAGAGCGCTATGAGGGTCCCCTTTTCTTCGTGGGGCTTGATTAGCCGTGCGCTCAACACGGGGTTCTTTGGGCTTGATGCGAAGAAGAGTTGGGTTGTGTTGAGTGCCTTGCTTGGTGGAAGGGACTTTCCATCTGGCGGGTCATTCTTACGTGTACAGCCAAATTGGTGCATCCCTGCAGGGTTAAATCTTCTCGAGAAGCCGTGTTGTCCGCGGTTATGGATGACTTGGTGAAAGTGCTGGCTAACAAGTACTCAGACAACTTACACCTAACGATGATAACTTGACTAGTAATATAGATCACCTCCACCATAAGAATGAATGTCACCTTAATCAACCGTGTGAGTTTCCTTGGGTTGCTTCCTTAGTAGGGGGTAACACTGGATGGGTATTGTTTGGTGAGTAGTTATAGTTGGTTTTGTCGCGCTATCTTATCCCTTTCTTTTAGCCGGATGTTGTAGCGCGTCTCTGTAGTTAGTTAGTGCAGCCCGCTGCCGCTTCTTTGCAATAATCCCTTCCTTTCCGTTGTACCCAAAGTATTTGTAACTTGTGATGATTGGTTACGCTGGTATCTTGTGAGTATGGTTTATCCACTTGCCAGTACTTAATAGTATTGACCCACGAATCCATTTCGTGGCTGCATATTCCACATTGCAGTCAACAGGTTTGAAGTCTGACGACGTTAGCTTGGGAATCCCTCCGGCTTGGCCTGGGCAGGGATTGGACGCCATCGATTATCTTCAGGACTCTTAGTCCAATTTGTATCTTGTCCGTAGTCGGACACTATGTTGTTTCTTCCGCTGTCCTTTGGATCTTTGTATTGTATCAGTTGTATCCTTGACTCGTTTGAGTCGTCTTGTATATATCTTTTCTGTTGTTGTTGCGGAATATTCGTGAACTGTTGTAATGTTATCACAAGTGGCAACCTGGAATCGGTTATTATGTGGATTTTGGCGGAAATGCTGAAATCTGCATAGTGCCCGATCTCGGGGCGTCACAGCTTGCATATGCCTTTACATTTTTATGATCAAGATTATGTTAGTAGCATGTCACCTCAGAAATTATTGTTTTATCGTTTACCTACTCGAGGACGAGTAGAAACTAATCTTGGGGATGCTTGATACGTCTCCAACGTATCTATAATTTCTAATGCCCCATGATAATATTATGCCAATTGCTACATGTTTTCTCCCTTCTTTATGTCATTTTTACACGTTTTCCGGGACTAACCTATTAACAAGATGCCAAGTGCCAGTTCCCTGTTTTCTGCTGTTTTTGGTTTCGGAAACGTTGTTCTGGAAATATTCTCGGAATTGGACCCCACAAAGCCCAAAGTGCCTATTTTGCCCGAAAGCATCCAGAAGACCAAAGAGAAGACGAAGAGGGGCATCAGGGGGCCCACACCATGGGGTGGCTCGACCCTCCCTTGGCCGCGCCAGGGGCTGGTGTGGGGCCCCCAGGGCTCCACCGACTCTGCCCTTTCGCCAATTTATTCCCCCCGGATGGAAAACCCTAAAGACCTGATAAAAAAATCCCCGAAAAGTTCCACAGCCGCCGTCACCATCAACCCTAGATCAGGCGGGTTCTGAAGCTATCTCCGGCACCCTGCCGGAGAGGAGATCATCACCGGAGGCCTCTACATCACCATGCCTGCCTCCGGAGTGATGCGTGAGTAGTTCATCCTTGGACTACGTGTCCATAGCAGTAGCTAGATGGTTGTCTTCTCCTCATATTCCTCCATGTTTAGATCTCGTGAGCTGCCTAACATGATTGATATTGATCTTATGTAACTCTATGCGCTGTGTTTGCTGGGATCCGATGAATATTGAACTTATACCAAGTTGATTATAGTCTTTATTGTATATGTTATTTGTGTTCTTGCATGCTTTCCGTTGCTAGTGGTTGCTCTGGCCAAGTAGTTGCTAGTGACTCCAAGAGGGAGTATGTATGCTTGATAGTGGGTTCAAGCCTCCTTTTCGCCTTGCTCGAGTGACAGAAACGTGAAGGGGGAGGTTGTGCTGTTGCCATTAGGGAGAAAACAGCGGTGAGAGTGCCCGTGTGTACAATCATTGCTTACATTACACACATTGTTTAATGCAGTTATCTGTTGCTTGCAACTTAATACCTAAGGGGGTTCGGATGATGACCTGAGGGTGGATTATTAGTCATAGATGCAGTTGGATTATGGTCTATGTATATTATTGTAATGCCCGCACTAAATGTCATAGTAGTCATGATGTCATGAATGTGCACTACGGTTCAACCTTTATTTGTAAATTGCCCAACTATAATTTGTTCACCCAACATGCTATCTTTTATGGAGAGACACCACTAGTGAACCTATGAACCCCGGTCCATTTTCCTATACTGTTAACAAACCACCACAATTTCCTGCTTTCTTTACTTACTGCAAGCAGTCATTATTTTCCACACTATACGTCTAATCTTTGTTTTCAGCAAAACCGGTGAGATTGACAAACTCACTATACCGTTGGGACATATTATTTTGGTTGTGTTGTGTGCAGGTTCCACATTGTTGCTGATACCGGTGAGCCATCACCACCGTCAGTGGCATCAACGTTCTGAAGGTCGTCTTTCTCCTACTGGATTAATAACCTTGGTTCTTAACTAGGGGGAATTTCCTACCGTTGTGCTCATCACACCCTCCTCTTGGGGTATCCCAAGACACACCATCACGCCCCCCTTGGCCGTGCTGCCACGTGGTGTGGGCCCCTCGGGCGCCCACCTACATCTCCTTTTCGCCTATATATACTCTTTCTCGGGAAAAATCTAAACACCCGAGCCTCCATCCACGAAAAGTTCCGTAGCCGCCATCATCGTCAACCCTAGTTCGGGCGGGCACCTTGCCGGGAGGAGAAATCATCACCGGAGGGCTCCATATCACCATGACTACCTCCGAATTGATGTGTGAGTAGTTCATCCTTGGACTATGGTTCAATAGCAGTAGATAGATGATTGTCTTCTCCTCTTTTTGCCACCATGTTTAGATCTTGTGAGCTGCCTAACATGATCAAGATCATCTATCTGTAATGCTACATGTTGTGTTTGTTGGGATCCGATGAATATTGAATGCTATGTCAAGTTGATTATATATCTATCATGTTTATGTTATTTATGAGATCTTGCATGCTCTCCGTTACTAGTAGATGCTCTGGCCAAGTTGATGTTTGTAACACCAAGAGGGAGTATTTATGCTCTATAGTGGGTTCATGCCTCCCTTTCATCTGTGCTCGAGTGACAGAAACATTACAGATGGGGGATGTGCTGTTGGCATTAGGGAGAAAACAACAATGCTTTGTCTAAGGATAATTTTATTGTTTACATTACACATTTTACTTAATGCAATAATCTGTTGCTTGCAACTTACTACCCAAAGTATGCTTGGATTACGTTCTGAGGGTGGATTATTAGTAATAGATGTAGTTGGATTACGGTCTATGTATCATGTTGTAATGTCTGCATAAATCTCATAGTAATCATCATGTATTGCATGTGCACTATGGTGCAGTCTTTATTTTTGGTCAATTGCCCAGCTGTAAATTGGTTATCCAGCATGTTATCTATGTTTTATGGAGAGACACCACTAGTGAACTGTGGACCCCGGTCCATTCTTTTACACTGATAATACAACCTACTGCAAGCACTGTTCTTTTTACTACAATCATTGTTCTCTTTTCATTCACTGCAAACAAGCACCATTTTTCACACTATACGTAATCCTTTGTTTTTAGCAAAACCGATGAGATTGGCAATGTCACTGTTTCGTTGGGGCAAAGTATTTTGGTTGTGTTGTGTGCAGATTCCATGTTGTTGTTGTTGTTGTTGAGTCTGGTAGTGTTTCCTGCCAACATCAGCTGCCAACAACATTCAGAAATGATTTCTTTCTCCTACTGGTCGATTAAACCTTAGTTTCTTTCTAAGGGAAATTTGTTGTTTCACTCTTCATACCTTCCTCTTGGGGTCTCGCAACGAACGTGTGTCCACACGCCTTCAAGCCTTGATACGATCTAAATTATTGGGTAATTAGAGTATACTTGATACAGTTCTAGATACAGACAAGAAGTATCCTCTAAAGAGAAGCAAAGCTCAATATCTCAATTCATCTCTAACCTAGGGAGAGCAGGATGGGGTCAATTTATAGGCTAGAGCATTGGTATAGGGGTACAAGGGTAAAATCCCCAAAAGACACGCATGTCAAAGGTTGTCAACTCGTGACGGCCGGTTGATAAGTTGGTTGACCGGCGCTGGAACCGGCCGTGGCCAGTTGGAACTGGAGTTGGGACAGTAAACTCTCTGTGTTGTGTCGGACGCCGTTGGTCGAGGTATGGTCCGGGGGCCAGCTGGACCGGGCTAGAACCTTGCCACACACTGATAATTAACCCCTTCGGTAGTGCCAAAATGGAACCGGCCGGGGTCGGCTTGGGTGTAACATCCAAGTATGAAAACCCTTAGTTGTTTTACTTATTTGTTTAATTTATGCAATGCATCATGGCATCATTCTCATTTTTATTTCTGTTTGCATTGTTTTCATAATAAAATTCAAACTTGATCAAACATTGCTTTCACACTTGTCTGTTACAATCTCTCAAATAAAGATTTGCAATTCCAAAAACATCAATTGCTCCCAATTATTTTTCATATTGGATCAACTCTTAAATTGTTGCTCAAATCATTCCTTTAATTCCACCAATTAGATTCAAATCTTTTCCAAGTTTCAAATCAGTACCTATTTGAAACCATAACAACTCACCAAACTTTTTCCCTATTTAAACCCTTCCAAAACCCTAGGGGAAACCCTAGTGGGAATGGCTTTATTTTCAATATTAAGTATTATTGCATTTTCCAATTAAATTGGTTAATTTTTAAAACAAAAAAACAAACAATAAAGTTATTGAAAAACAAAAACTGCCAAAAGGTTGCTTTTCAGCTAAGAAGTTTATCCTAAATTTTTACTCCAAACTTTTCTATACACAAAACCTTGCTTTGTTCCAATTGACTCAACTACAAAAAAAACAGTATAAAATAAAATAAAATAGAGGAGAGCAACAGCAGCTAAGGACCTAGGCCCAGCCCGTTTATCCCCTTGGGCCCGATACCTCTTCACGCACGTCGCTGTCGTCTTCCTCGATGACGACGTCAGCTGTACGAACGCAGGCGCCACCATCCGATCGCCACAGAGCCTCCCGATGGCCGCCGTACAGCTCCACTCGAGCCCATAAAAACCACCACGGCCTCCTCCCGCCGCCGAAAACCCTAGCCACCTTCTCCTCGAGCCCCGCCGCAGCCGCCATCGCTCTCACCTCCAACCTCTGAAGCTCTGAACTTTCCGCCACCGTCTCTCTGAAATCCGGCAACGGGCGCCGTCTCCGATGGCATTCGTCGTGGGATAGCCACGGGAATTGGTAGGCCCCATATCCACCTTCGTCTTCGACACCTCAGGGAGGCCTGAGTAGGTCCAGAACCACGCCGCCGTCCGCGTTTCTCCGACGAGCATCTGCAGCCCACGGTGAGCGTCTCCGTCGCTTCCTCCTCGCCCTTTTCTTCCTCTCTGCCACGCACCGAGCGCGCCTAGGCCACCCACCTGTAACACAAGCACACGCGCACGTCTTCGCAATGATCCGCCGCGGCGAGCAGCCGCTGTCTCGCCGGCGTCGAGCTCTGCTCCGTCAGGTTCAGTTAGCGAACCAGCGTTAAAAATTCAGTTAACTCAGTACTGAAGCTTATCCTCCCACGCACCTGTACCCTGTCACGATTCGATCGCCAGCCGAGTTGGCGCGTTCCTTGCGCGCGGGCCAGAAGGTCCCGGGGTCGAACCCCCGCGGGCGCATCCGCCCCCTTTTTGCTGGATTTTTCTCCTCTGGCCACGCGGGCTGCCACGTGCGCTGCCACGCTGGCTTGGACCCGCTGGTCAGTGGCAGCGGGTAGAGGCCCTCTAGGTAACAAAAGTAAACGCAAATCTGTTTAGAAATTCTTTTTCTTTTAAGTGGGCAGAATAAGCACCTAAATTGCAAATTCAATAACTTTTAAAATATGAACCCAATAAATACAAACTTGATGTCTATTCTGATCCAAATTTTATAAACTTTCCAAATATTCCATCTGTGTTCTGTTTTGAAATTTCAAAATACTTTTAAATTTCAAATTTGAATAATTCAAATGCAAATTGAAATAATTCATAACTAATTCATACTGTTTTCAAATAATCCAAATAAAATATGTATTTCATACCTTTTTGAATGTTCTATTCAAATATAAATTTTGTTTTCTGGTTTGAATAATTTAAATTGCCTAAACTATTTAAATCTTGTTTAATTCAATTAAAAATTGTTTAATATTGTTTAATTCATAATTAACTAATCCAAAGTCCAATTTCAAAATGTGAAACATGTAATCCAACTAAAATTTGATAAACTTTTCAAATATAAAATTTGTAATTTGTTTTGCACACTTTAACTTGGTGATAACAACGTTTACTTGTGTGCCATGTTTAAGTAACCAATTTTCCAAACTAATAAATGCTTTTCTAAATTGTTAACTATCATTCCAATTGCATTTAATTTTGTTATCTTATTGTTCCTCATCATGCATGCATCATACTAAGTCACTTACACATGATGCTTAGTGATAGAACAATTAATTCAACTCTAAAGCATGGGCTTCCATATGCAACCTTTGCCTATGGAATCCATTTAAACTTGTGTCTCATATCAACTAATTAGTTTGGTGCATCTATTAAACATGACATGCATCATCCAATGTTTGTGCACCTATGCCATGTATTGATTGCCCGTCTTCCTTCGTTGTTGTTTTGCTTCTTCTCGATTAGACGACGACGTTGGTACCGACGAGCCTTACGACACCACTACTCAGGACCTAGCCCAGTACGAGGCTGAGCTGCCAGGCAAGTTATCACTCACATGAATCATCGAGTTCCTTTCCACACTTGTTGTCGATACTATCTTTTTGTCTACTATTGCTAGCCCTATGTATCGTTGCTTGTTCTCCGAACCCATCACATGATACCTTGAGCCATGATATTGCCACCACCTTCATACCTACAGCCATTGCTTGTGCCTGTTCTTATCTAGCATGCTTAGGGTTGCTTTTACTAGAGTCTGTTGTCGGTTACTACTTTTACTACCTTATTATCTTGTACCGGGGCTCGTTGTTAATCAATCAATCCTGTTAATTGCTAATGGTAATAATAATTTGATGATAAGGCACCGGCAGGAGGCCCATGAGTGGTTTTGGAGCCTGCTAGTGTCGACCCTAATAGGAAAAGGGTCTTGTCTACTGATCCATGATGAGCGCACTACCCGCATTTGGGAAGCGAGTATGGGCGCCCCCCTCAACTTGACCTGATTCGCATCTCGTCCAAATCGCCTCATTTAGTTCGTGTTTTCCATTTGCCGCATGCATGTTTTTGCGAGCCCAGCGCAGGGTGGAACTTTCGTAGTCGGCATATAGGGGGACACGGTCTTAGAGTGCTATGATGGTCCATTTTCTTCTGGGCTTGATTAGCCGTGCGCCCAAGGTTCTTTGGGCTTGATGCGAGGAATGGTTGGTTGTGTTGAGTGCCCCGCTTGGTGGGAGGCATCCCATCTGGCGGGATATTCATGAGTGTACGGCCAAATTGGTGCAACCCTGCAGGGATAATCTTCTCGAGAAGCCGTGTTTTCCGCGGTTATGGATTACTTGGTGAAAGTACTGGCTAACAAGTACTCAGGACAACTTCAACATAATGATCAATCATGTTTCACCCAATGATTAATAACCTGACTAGTAATAGATTATTCACACAATAAATTGATTCACCTTATCACAACTGGGTGAGTTATCCTCGGATTGCTTCTTTGGATAAGGGGCGAGATCCAGGATGGGTTTGGTTGAAGTTATCTTTAAGTTGGTTACAATCCTCGATCTTATCTTTTCTGTTAGCCGGAAGTTGTAGTTATTTTCTGTAGTTGTTTAGAGCAGCCAGCAGCAACTTTTATATCACCACTTTCTTCCGTTGATCCCAAGCATCAATGCTTGTGTTGACGGGTAACTCCTTGATGAACTGTGAGTCTTGCTTGCCAGTACTTGGATGTACTGACCCCGTTGGGGCTGTGGTTTACGCAGAGTACGACTACGACTACGATGTTTCCCAGGATGGCTACTTTGTGGAGTTCGACGACGCTGCAGACGAGTAGTTAGCTGGACCAGGGCAGGATCCAGACCTACGTGGATGGGCTTCGCTTTTCTTTATTTTCTCCGGCTTCTTAAGCCATGGATTTGTCTGTACTCAGACCCCTTTGATTGCTTCCGCTGTTGTAATGGATGATATGTTGGGACATGTGTCCTCTGGATGTTTGTATTCGATATTTCTGCCTTAATGAAGGCCAGTTGCCCTTATTTCATTCTTTTGTGTCTTAGAGACATTCTGTGCTATCATTCGTACCAAACTGTTGACGTACCGTGCGTGTTTGATTATGAAGTACGTCGACAGTAGTGCCTTTAGGTTCCTAGCGGATAGTTTACTTCGACGGTGGAAGCAGGGCTTGTGTTGTCGCGCATAAGCGCATGCCTACCAGGAAGCTGGGACGTGGGAGCATGTTTGCCCCATAATCCAAGCACCTGACTTCCAGTTCGTGCGATGAGTATCCTCTAGAAACCTTGGGTGCGACAAATGGTATCAGAGCCTGTCTGCCTGTAGGATCCCTTTTTACTGGTCGCAGTTGAGTCTAGAAACTATTTTGTAGCTATATAGGAAAAATGAAACGTGAGAGTAGGAATTCTGCCATTTTTCTTCTTTCCCCACCCACCCACCCTTTTCTGGTAAGGAAGTGCAACGTTGTTTTCTGTTCTCACCTAAACTTTCAAGTTAGGATTTCACGTGTTTTGGGTTCTCTGTAGTACCTCAGGACTTTTGGTCTCGTTTTCCCGATGTTGCTTCAATATCATGTTCTTTTCAACATCCTTTTCGTCCATTGAACCTTGTTGTTGTTTTCCACATCCTTTTCCTTCTACCGGAGTCTAATCAAAACATTCCAAATCATCTGCAGATGGGTCTCAACTACTATCCGCAGGTGGTTCGCATGACTCGCTGTGAGAGCACCGCCGGTTTTCCGGAGTTGCTAAGAGACATGGTTACCTTTCTGGGGTTCCGTTGGGCACCAGAGTACCAGGTCTACGAGCACCAGCGAGAGTTTGACCAGACTTGCTACCGGGCTATCGTCTACATTCTGTCGGATGATGGCAGGAGCATTGCACACCAGTACGAGGCAGTAGGGTCCACAGTGGATATGGCAGTGCAGCAGGCAGCGTACGTGAGTATCACCGTCCTCCGTGCTGACTACTGGGGGTTTGATAAGTCCAGTTTTCGTCACATCCCCCGTGGTTACATCACGGCAGCGGGAGTTCACTTCACTGTCCACCGCGACATGGATACCTACGAGACTGATAGCTCCAGGCTCCAGATCACTGCCCAGTTTGCTAGTCACAGTGATGCCGTTGCTTCCGCACTTTCTCAGGAGTTAGCCTCAGTCAGGGAGCAGCTCCACCTTGCTCTCACTCGTCTGGCGACGTACACCACAGACTTTGTTGGAGACGAGCGCTTCGCACGTGTCGTTCAGCCAGCTGGTCTTCCGTTGCCAGATGCTGGAGGTTACGAGCCGATCAGAGGACCACTTCTCGACCTCGGAGCTGGTTACACAGGGATTCCCCGCTATGGAGCACAGGGAGAGGACGCTTTCTACTTCACCACACCGAGAGTTGCTCTCAGAGCAGTTCCTATCTACATGGATCGTCGTGATACCTACTTCCGTGGGATTCCTCCTCACCGTATCTCTCGTCGTACTACTCACCGCCGTCCTGCGTGATGAGCATGGGAGTACCGTTGTATCCATTACTAGCTGTGTCTAGTTTATCCTTTCGTTTTCGAACCATGTATTGGTCTGTTGGATATTCTGATGTATTTGAACATGTGATGATGTACCTGTTGGTTATCTATTCATGCGTCGGAATAATCTATCTTTCGGTTACCAAGTCTATCCTTTTCTGTTGTTGTGCTAAAATGAATTTCTGTTCAGGATGCCTCCAACCAGGAACAACCCGCCTCCGCCACCACCAATGGGGGAACTGTTGGCTCAGATGACCCAAGTGGTGACACAGATGGCCCAGATCCAGGCTAACCAGCAACACAACCAGAATGCTCCAAGGGTCACCATCAAGGACTTCCTCAGCTTGGGCCCAAAAGCTTTCGTGGCAACACGTGAGCCCCTGGATGCTGATGACTGGATCCGTGACGTAGCAAGAGCTCTGGAGATAGCTCATGTTGCTGAAGAGGATAAGGTCAAGTACGCCACCTACCTACTGAAGGGTCAGGCAGCTACTTGGTGGGAGAACTACCAGGCCATGAGGGCTGGCTTTCCTATCAACTGGGGATGTTTCAGAGATGCCTTCCTGAAGCACCACATCCCGGATGGTCTCATGGAAAGGATGCGTGAGGAATTCTGCTCTCTCAGACAGGGCAAGCTGGACGTTCTCGGCTACCAGAACGAGTTCAATCGTCTCGCTCGGTACGCTGGTGACGAAGTGTCCACCGAAGCCAAGAAGATGGCAAGGTTCCGCCGAGGTTTTAACCCGGAACTGAAGTACGCTCTCACCAACATCAAGTGCAAGGACTTCGTGGAGCTCGTGAACACCGCGCTCAATGAGGAGAATGGGCGCAAGGCGTTCGAGGAGTCGCGCAAGCACTCGCGTGAGGGTGGTTCCTCCTCCAACATGACCACCCCTCCGCAGAAGCGCCGCATCTGGGTGCCAAATGGTGCTGTCACTCGGGCTCCAAATGCCCAAGCTTCTCCAGGCTTTGGTCCCCGCCCACCCAACCCATCTCAGATGCAGGGTCAGAGGTTTCCGATGGGGCAGCCAAGGCCGGGTCCTTCTCGTATCGTCACTTGCTACAAGTGCAAGGATACTGGACATTATGCTGATAAGTGCACTCAGAAGCAGCTACCCCTACCTCCTCGCCCCAACACCAACCAGGCTATGGTTCGTGCTCCTCCGGCTAAAGCCTTCAACTCCAACAATAGGCCTGTCGGGAGGAACGCGAGGGTGAACCATATCAAGGCCGACAAAGCCGAGGAGGCTGCTGACGTCGTTCTCGGTATATTACCCGTAAACTCTATTCCAGCTAAAGTGTTGTTTGATACTGGAGCATCGCATTCGTTTGTGTCAAAGATCTTTGCTACAACGTACAATTTAGCTCTGGTTCCGCTAAGCAATCAAATCTATGTGCACTCTCCGGGAACTAAAATGATTACTTCCAAGATAAGCATGGACAATCAGATCCTAATTGGAGGTCGCATATTCCTTGCTTCACTCATGTTGCTGGGAAATTCTGACATTGATGTCATTCTGGGTATGGATTGGTTGAAGACCCACAAAGCTAAAATTGACTGTGCTCAAAAGTCAATAACTCTCTCCCACACTTCAGGCCAGATAGTCTATTCTCCATATGGATCAACGTCTGTTCAGCTGTTCAGCCTCGATGCCAAACCCCTTCCTGCAATTGAAAATGTTCCGGTGGTTTGTGAATTCCCTGACGTCTTTCCAGAAGAGTTGCCAGGGATGCCCCCGGACAGAGCAGTTGAGTTCGTGATCGAGCTTGAGCCAGGTACTGCTCCAATCTCTAAGCATCCATATAAGATAGCTCCTCCTGAACTGAAATTGTTGAAGGAGCAAATCGATATGTATATGGACAAAGGTTTCATTCAGCCTAGTTCCTCCGCTTGGGGTTGCCCAACTCTGTTTGTTGCCAAGAAGGATCAAACAAAGAGACTCGTGGTTGACTATCGTCCTCTCAACGAGAAAACCATCAAGAACAAGTATCCACTTCCTCGTATCGATGATCTTTTTGATCAACTTGCTGGAGCCTCAATATTCTCAAAGTTGGACTTGAGGATGGGTTACCATCAGATAAAGATCAGAAAGGAAGATATTCCTAAGACAGCTTTCACCACTCGGTACGGTCTATATGAATACACCGTCATGTCCTTTGGTCTCACCAATGCACCGGCAACGTTCTCAAGACTCATGAATTCTGTCTTCCATGAATACCTCGACAAGTTCGTTGTGGTATATCTTGATGACATTCTAGTCTACTCAAAATCCGAGGAAGAGCATGGAGAACACCTTCGTCTCACTCTCATGAAACTTCGCGAGCATCGTCTGTATGCCAAGTTTTCCAAATGTGAGTTCTGGATTCCAGAAGTTGCATATCTTGGTCATATCATCTCTGCCAAAGGCATTGCCATTGATCCTGAAAAGGTTAAGGCAATTGTTGATTGGAAACCCCCTAAGACGGTGAAGCAAGTTAGAAGCTTTCTTGGCTTGGCTAGCTATTGCCGTCGTTTCGTCCAAAACTTTTCCAAGATTGCTAAACCTCTCACTGATCTCACAAAGAAGGACAAAAAGTTCGTTTGGACTCCACAATGTGATGAGAGTTTCAACCTCCTGAAGACTAAACTCACTTCCACACCTGTCTAGTTGGCCCCGACACCACCAAACCTTTCCAGATATTCTGTGATGCATCTCTCCAAGGCCTAGGAGCAGTTCTTATGCAAGAACGTCAAGTTGTGGCTTATGCTTCACGTCAGTTGAACCCACATGAGCAAAACTATCCCACTCATGATCTTGAACTTGCAGCAGTTGTGTTTGCCCTCAAGAAATGGAGACAATACTTGTTGGGTAACAAAACTGAAATCTTTTCCGATCATAAGAGTCTGAAATACATCTTCACTCAGCCAGATCTGAACCTCAGGCAAAGGAGATGGATTGAGAAGATTAAAGACTTTGATCTCACCATTTCTTACACTCCAGGCAAGGCTAATGTTATGGCCGATGCTCTCAGTCGCAAATCCTATTGCAATAATCTCATGATCATGGAAAGCCAACCTCCACTTCATGAAGAATTCCAGAAGCTGAACCTTGGTCTTGTTCCTGAAGGATACCTTGCTAGCTTGACAGCCAGCCCAACTCTCGAGGACAAGATTCGTTCTGAACAACTTCGTGATAATGAAATCAAGAAGATTGTGGATCACATCAAGGAGGGCAATGATAAGTTCAAGTCCTTCTCAATTGATGACAAGGGAACTGTGTTCTTCGAAGGACGCATTGCAGTCCTCAGATTCAAAGTCTCAAGGATATCATTCTCAAGGAGGCTCATGAAACTCCTCTATCCATTCACCCTGGAAGTACAAAGATGTACCAGGATCTCAAGACTCTGTATTGGTGGCCTGGCATGAAACGTGAAATTGCTCAATACGTTTCTGAATGCGACGTTTGTCAACGTGTTAAGGCAGTCCATCAGAAGACAGCAGGTCTACTCCAACCTCTGAAAAATTCCTGAGTGGAAGTGGGACATGATTGAAATGGACTTCGTTACTGGGTTTCCAAAGTCCAAAAAGGGCAACGATGCAATCTTCGTTGTTATTGATCGTCTCACTAAGGTTGCTCACTTCTATGCTGTAAAGGAAACTATCTCAGCTAGCCAGTTAGCAGAGCTCTACACAGCAAAGGTTGTTCCCCTTCATGGTGTTCCATTGGAAATAAGCTCAGACCGTGGAAGTATCTTCACTTCTCATTTCTGGAAAAGCTTTCAAGAAGCATTGGGCACTAAACTTCTGTTCAGCACAGCTTATCACCCTCAGTCTCAGGGGCAAGTCGAAAGAGTCAATCAGATTCTCGAGGATATGCTCAGAGCATGTGGTCTCTCCTTTGGCATGAAATGGGAGGATTGCCTTCCATATGCTGAATTCTCCTACAACAACAGCTACCAGGCAAGCCTAGGCATGGCACCATTTGAGGCACTGTATGGTCGCAGATGCAGGAGTCCAATCAATTGGTCTGGAGCTGGTGAACGTTCACTTTTAGGCCCTGACATTGTTAAGGAAGCCGAGGAGAAAGTTCGTATCATTCGTGACAATCTCAGGATTGCTCAGTCTCGTCAGAAGAGCTATTATGATAGCAAGCACAGGGATATGGTCTATGCACCTGGTGATAAGGCATATCTCCGTGTAACTCCCCTCAGAGGCACTCATCGTTTTGGTGTGAAAGGAAAGCTTGCACCAAGATACATTGGCCCTTTCAACATCCTCTCAAGACGTGCAGAGAATGCTTATCGTCTTGAACTTCCAGAAAAACTTTCCAAAGTGCACGATGTGTTCCACGTGTCACAACTCAAGAAGTGTTTCAAAGATCCAGATCGTGCAGTTGATCATGATTCCATTGAGCTGCAAGATGATCTATCTTATGAGGAGCACCCTATCAAAATTCTCGATGAGACCGTTCGTAAGACTCGCAACAAGAGCACCAAGTTCTTGAAAGTCCAATGGTCGCATCATTCTGATAAAGAGGCAACGTGGGAGACCGAAGAGGATCTTCGCAAAGAAGTATCCGGACCTGTTCATTTCTCAGTAGGGAATCTCGGGGCGCGATTCCTTCAAGGGGGGGCGTTTTGTAACATCCAAGTATGAAACCCTTAGTTGTTTTACTTATTTGTTTAATTTATGCAATGCATCATGGCATCATTCTCATTTTTGTTTCTGTTTGCATTGTTTTCATAATAAAATTCAAACTTGATCAAACATTGCTTTCACACTTGTCTGTTACAATCTCTCAAATAAAGATTTGCAATTCCAAAAACATCAATTGCTCCCAATTATTTTTCATATTGGATCAACTCTTAAATTGTTGCTCAAATCATTCCTTTAATTCCACCAATTAGATTCAAATCTTTTCCAAGTTTCAAATCAGTACCTATTTGAAACCATAACAACTCACCAAACTTTTTCCCTATTTAAACCCTTCCAAAACCCTAGGGGAAACCCTAGTGGGAATGGCTTTATTTTCAATATTAAGTATTATTGCATTTTCCAATTAAATTGGTTAATTTTTAAAACAAAAAAAACAAACAATAAAGTTATTGAAAAACAAAAACTGCCAAAAGGTTGCTTTTCAGCTAAGAAGTTTATCCTAAATTTTTACTCCAAACTTTTCTATACACAAAACCTTGCTTTGTTCCAATTGACTCAACTACAAAAAAAAAACAGTATAAAATAAAATAAAATAGAGGAGAGCAACAGCAGCTAAGGACCTAGGCCCAGCCCGTTTATCCCCTTGGGCCCGATACCTCTTCACGCACGTCGCTGTCGTCTTCCTCGATGACGACGTCATCTGTACGACATGATCGCCACCCTCCGATCGCCTCCTGGACCTCCCGATGGCCGCCGTACAGCTCCACCCGCCTCCTTAAAAACCACCGCGGCCTCCTCCCGCCGCCGAAAACCCTAGCCACCTTCTCCTCGAGCCCCGCCGCAGCCGCCATCGCTCTCACCTCCAACCTCTGAAGCTCTGAACTTTCCGCCACCGTCTCTCTGAAATCCGGCAACGGGCGCCGTCTCCGATGGCATTCGTCGTGGGATAGCCACGGGAATTGGTAGGCCCCATATCCACCTTCGTCTTCGACACCTCAGGGAGGCCTGAGTAGGTCCAGAACCACGCCGCCGTCCGCGTTTCTCCGACGAGCATCTGCAGCCCACGGTGAGCGTCTCCGTCGCTTCCTCCTCGCCCTTTTCTTCCTCTCTGCCACGCACCGAGCGCGCCTAGGCCACCCACCTGTAACACAAGCACACGCGCACGTCTTCGCAATGATCCGCCGCGGCGAGCAGCCGCTGTCTCGCCGGCGTCGAGCTCTGCTCCGTCAGGTTCAGTTAGCGAACCAGTGTTAAAAATTCAGTTAACTCAGTACTGAAGCTTATCCTCCCACGCACCTGTACCCTGTCACGATTCGATCGCCAGCCGAGTTGGCGCGTTCCTTGCGCGCGGGCCAGGAAGGTCTCGGGGTCGAACCCCCGCGGGCGCATCCGCCCCCTTTTTGCTGGATTTTTCTCCTCTGGCCACGCGGGCTGCCACGTGCGCTGCCACGCTGGCTTGGACCCGCTGGTCAGTGGCAGCGGGTAGAGGCCCTCTAGGTAACAAAAGTAAACGCAAATCTGTTTAGAAATTCTTTTTCTTTTAAGTGGGCAGAATAAGCACCTAAATTGCAAATTCAATAACTTTTAAAATATGAACCCAATAAATACAAACTTGATGTCTATTCTGATCCAAATTTTATAAACTTTCCAAATATTCCATCTGTGTTCTGTTTTGAAAATTCAAAATACTTTTAAATTTCAAATTTGAATAATTCAAATGCAAATTGAAATAATTCATAACTAATTCATACTGTTTTCAAATAATCCAAATAAAATATGTTTTTCATACCTTTTTGAATGTTCTATTCAAATATAAATTTTGTTTTCTGGTTTGAATAATTTAAATTGCCTAAACTATTTAAATCTTGTTTAATTCAATTAAAAATTGTTTAATATTGTTTAATTCATAATTAACTAATCCAAAGTCCAATTTCAAAATGTGAAACATGTAATCCAACTAAAATTTGATAAACTTTTCAAATATAAAATTTGTAAATTGTTTTGCACACTTTAACTTGATGATACCAACATTTACTTGTGTGCCATGTTTAAGTAACAAAGTTTCAAACTTAACAAATGCTTTCTAAATTGTTAACTATCATTCCAATTGCATTTAATTTTGTTATCTTATTGTTCCTCATCATGCATGCATCATACTAAGTCACTTACACATGATGCTTAGTGATAGAACAATTAATTCAACTCTAAAGCATGGGCTTCCATATGCAACTTTTGCATATGGAATCCATTTAAACTTGTGTCTCATATCAACAAGTTAGTTTGGTGCATCTATTAAACATGACATGCATCATCCAATGTTTGTGCACCTATGCCATGTATTGATTGCCCGTCTTCCTTCGTTGTTGTTTTTGCTTCTTCTCGATTAGACGACGACGTTGGTACCGACGAGCCTTACGACACCACTACTCAGGACCTAGCCCAGTACGAGACTGAGCTGCCAGGCAAGTTATCACTCACATGAATCATCGAGTTCCTTTCCACACTTGTTGTCGATACTATCTTTTGTCTACTATTGCTAGCCCTATGTATCGTTGCTTGTCTCCGAACCCATCACATGATACCTTGAGCCATGATATTGCCACCACCTCATACCTACAGCCATTGCTTGTGCCTGTTCTTATCTAGCATGCTTAGGGTTGCTTTTACTCGAGTCTGTTGTCGGTTACTACTGTTACTATCTTATTATCTTGTACCGGGGCTCGATGTTAATCAATCAATCCTGTTAATTGCTAATGGTAATAATAATTTGATGATAAGGCACCGGCAGGAGGCCCATGAGTGGTTTTGGAGCCTGCTAGTGTCGACCCTAATAGGAAAAGGGTCTTGTCTACTGATCCATGATGAGCGCACTATCCGCATTTGGGAAGCGAGTATGGGCGCCCCCCTCAACTTGACCTGATTCGCATCTCGTCCAAATCGCCTCATTTAGTTCGTGTTTTCCATTTGCCGCATGCATGTTTTTGCGAGCCCAGCGCAGGGTGGAACTTTCGTAGTCGGCATATAGGGGGACACGGTCTTAGAGTGCTATGATGGTCCATTTTCTTCTGGGCTTGATTAGCCGTGCGCCCAAGGTTCTTTGGGCTTGATGCGAGGAATGGTTGGTTGTGTTGAGTGCCCCGCTTGGTGGGAGGCATCCCATCTGGCGGGATATTCATGAGTGTACGGCCAAATTGGTGCAACCCTGCAGGGATAATCTTCTCGAGAAGCCGTGTTTTCCGCGGTTATGGATTACTTGGTGAAAGTACTGGCTAACAAGTACTCAGGACAACTTCAACATAATGATCAATCATGTTCCACCCAATGGTTAATAACCTGACTAGTAATAGGTTATTCACACAATAACTTGATTCACCTTATCACAACTGGGTGAGTTATCCTCGGATTGCTTCTTTGGATAAGGGGCGAGATCCAGGATGGGTTTGGTTGAAGTTATCTTTAAGTTGGTTACAATCCTCGATCTTATCTTTTCTGTTAGCCGGAAGTTGTAGTTATTTTCTGTAGTTGTTTAGAGCAGCCAGCAGCAACTTTTATATCACCACTTTCTTCCGTTGATCCCAAGCATCAATGCTTGTGTTGACGGGTAACTCCTTGATGAACTGTGAGTCTTGCTTGCCAGTACTTGGATGTACTGACCCCGTTGGGGCTGTGGTTTACGCAGAGTACGACTACGACTACGATGTTTCCCAGGATGGCTACTTTGTGGAGTTCGACGACGCTGCAGACGAGTAGTTAGCTGGACCAGGGCAGGATCCAGACCTACGTGGATGGGCTTCGCTTTTCTTTATTTTCTCCGGCTTCTTAAGCCATGGATTTGTCTGTACTCAGACCCCTTTGATTGCTTCCGCTGTTGTAATGGATGATATGTTGGGACATGTGTCCTCTGGATGTTTGTATTCGATATTTCTGCCTTAATGAAGGCCAGTTGCCCTTATTTCATTCTTTTGTGTCTTAGAGACATTCTGTGCTATCATTCGTACCAAACTGTTGACGTACCGTGCGTGTTTGATTATGAAGTACGTCGACAGTAGTGCCTTTAGGTTCCTAGCGGATAGTTTACTTCGACGGTGGAAGCAGGGCTTGTGTTGTCGCGCATAAGCGCAGGCCTACCAGGAAGCTGGGACGTGGGAGCATGTTTGCCCCATAATCCAAGCACCTGACTTCCAGTTCGTGCGATGAGTATCCTCTAGAAACCTTGGGTGCGACATTGGGGCCGGCTGTGGGGCTAGTATCAACATGTGTTGGAACCGACTGCCATGGGGTCTTCCTCCTTCTTTAGCGTCGACTCTTACTTCTTGTACATCTTCCATGGCATCTTCTTGATCTTCCTTGGCATAGTCTTAGGTGTCATACCTGAGCACACAGAGCACTTCCGCATGAGGTAGTGAGCCATTTACGAAGTCATCGGAATCCGATAACCCACAAGTATAGGGGATCGCAACAGTTTTCAAGGGAAGTAAAACCAAAATTATTGATTCGACACAAGGGGAGCCAAAGAATATTTGTAAGACTTAACAAATGAGTTGTCAATTCAGCTGCACCTGAAAGTAGACTTGCTCGCAATAATTTATCAGTGGTAATGGTTTTATAACAACAACAGTAGTAAAATAACAGCAGGAGTAAAATAGTAACAACAGTAGCAATTGTGGAAAACTGCATGATTAAAATACTGTAGGCATAGGGAATGGATAAACGGGCGTTGCATGGTTAACATAGTTCATATAATAATAATAACGTGGGCATTGCAGATTAAGAATAATAAAACATCCAAGTTGTAGGCAAACCATAGGCATGTGTTCCAATTTAGTCGTACGTGCTCGCAATGAGAACTTTCACAACATCTTTTGTCCTACCAGCCCGTTGCAGCGGGGCCTCAAGGGAAACTACTTGTAATTAAAGTGCTCCTTTTAATAAAGTACCGGAGCAAAGCATTAACACTCCATGAACACATGTGATCCTCACATCGCAGCCATCCCCTCCGGTTGTCCCAATTATTGTCACTTTGGGGCCTCGGGTTCCGGACAACGACATGTGTAAACAACTTGCAGATATGATCAAGAAACATAATTATACTCATGAAACAATAACCTGTTCAGATCTGAGATCATGGCACTTGGGCCCTAGTGACAAGCATTAAGAATAACAAGTTGTAACAACGATATATAGCACTAACAATGGATACTAGGAACTATGCCCTAACAATCTGGCATTATTACATGAACGATATCATCCAATACGTTCCATCCCTCTCAGCCTACAGCAGGGATTACTCACACATGGATGGGGGGATCATGGATTGTTGATGGAGAAGTGGTGGAGGTGACGATCGCGATGATCTCCTTCGAATCCCCGTCCCGGCAGGGTGCAAGAATAGGAACTTCTGATCCCCGAATTGGGTTTCGAGACGACGGTGGCGCTCGGGTGTGTTTCTCTGAAATCTGACAACCCCCTCTGTTTAAGGGTTAAGGGCATACATACTCGAAAGGGGAGCCCGAGAGGGTGGCTAGGGCCACCACACCACCTGGCGGCGCGGCCTGGGGGGGGGGGGGCGCCCAGCCATGGTGTGGGATCCTGATGGAGTATGGACACACGCTCGTTGGGAGACCCCAAGCGCAAGATGTGAAGAGTGCAGCAGCAAGTTTTTTCTCAGAAAAGAAACCAAGGTTGAATCGACCAGTAGGAGGAACGATTAACATCAGAAGGTTGATGCAGTTGAGATGGCAAGACGCACTACCGGTTCAGCAGCAACGTGGAGCCTACACAACACAATCAAATCACTTTTTCCCAACGAAGCAGTGAGGTTGTCAATCTCACCGGTTTTGCTAAACACAAGGAGGTTAAACATATGGTGTGGAAAAAAAAATATGAGAACAGTATGAAAACAGTAGCAGCAGTGTGAAAACAGTGGAAGAAGTGTGAAAACAGTAGAAGAAGTGTGTGTATTATCAGTTTGAGAAAATGGACTAGGGTCCACAGTTCACTAGTGGTGTATCTCCGTGAAAGATAAATAACATGTGTGGTGAACAAATTACAGCTGGGCAATTGACAGAAATGAAGGATGCACCGTAGTGCATATGCAAGACATAAATATTACTATGTGATTCATGTGGGCATTACAACAAGATACCTAGACCGTCATCCAACTCCATCTATGACTAATAATCCACCCTCTGAATATCATCCTAGGAAACGTTGGGTATTAACTTGCAAGCAACAGATAATTGCATTAAGAAAAGTGTGGAATGTAAACAATAAAATCATCCTTAGACAAAGCATTGTTGTTTTCTCCCTAATGACAACAACACATCCACCATCCGTCACGTTTCTGTCACTCGAGCACAGATTCAAAGGAGGCATCAACCCACTATCGAGCATAAATACTCCCACTTGGAGTTACTAGCATCTACTTGGCCTGAGCATCTACTAATAATAGAGAGCATGCAAGATCATAAATAACATATACAAGAAGATAACATGATATATTGATAATCAGAAGACATAGCATTCAATATTCATCGGATCCCAGCAAACACAACATGTAGCATTACATAAAGATGATCTCGATCATGTGAGGCAGCTCACGAGATCTAAACATGAGGCATAAAGTGGAGGAGACAACCATCTAGCTACTGCTATGGACCCGTAGTCCAGGGATGAACTACTCACACATCAATTCAGAGGAGGGCATGGTGGTGTAGACCCCTCCGGTGATGAATTCCCCTCCCGACAGGGTGCCGGGGAGAGCTCCAGAACCCACCCGATCTCGGGATGACGATGACGGCGGCCTCGGGAGTTTCTCGGTGAAAAGTGGTATATTTCTACGGTTTATATATCAGGGGGGGTTATATAGGCGAAAGAGCGATGGCAGAAGGCACCCGCGGGGCCTAGGCCACCCCAGGCGCGGCCAGGGGGCGTCGCCCTATGGTGTGGCTCCACTGTGGCGCCTCTCCAAGTCTCTTCGGGACTCCGTGGAACCTTCGGGAATTCTAAGACTTCCGGGCTTCGAATTTTCCAATTGCGAGAATATTTCCAGAACAACTATTCTGAAACTAAAAACAACAGAAAACAGGGAACTGGCTTTGTGGCATCTTGTTAATAGGTTAGTCCCGGAAATCAAAAAAAATGACATAAAGTGTATAGAAAATATGTAGGATATAACATGAAAACAACATGGAACATCAGAAATTAAGGATATGTTTATGACGTATCAACATCCCCAAGCTTAGTTCCTACTCGTCCTCGAGTAGGTAAACGATTAAAATACATAATTTCTGAGGTGACATGCGGCCAACATAAACTTGATCATCAATAATGTAAAAGAATATGTAAGCTGAGATCATAGAACTTCAACACAAGCATGATGAATAAAACTTTAATAATAAAGCATAGAAATCACCTTGCATCATGAAAAGTAACACAAATAAAAGATTATGAATAACAATGCATCGAAAGTTATACGTTTGTTTCAAGTATAGAGAAAGCATGGCAAAGTGATATTTTGCTAGTACTTAAGAGTCGGGCAAAACATAAATGCCAGGACAACTTCAAAGTTTATGAGGAATACTAGAACAAATAATTTGAGAACAACCAATAACATATCATGAATCAAATAATAATGTTTCTGAGACAAATTTACATTAAACTCAGAATGGCAACTATGCTCTCTCAAATGTGCATAAAGTTAGAAAATGGAGACTCAACATAAAAGTAAAAAAAAGAACCTTCGCAGAGGGAAGCAGGGATCACTCATGTGCTAGAGCCTTTTATTTTATTAAACAGAGGTATAAAATGTTTGACACTCCTCCCATCCATCTTACACCAACCATGGCTAACCAAATCCTCGGGTGCCTTCCAACAATCACATACCATGGAGGAGTGTCTATTTTTTAAGAGAGGTGTGTGCTTATGTCAACGAATGGTAAACAAAAAATACAGTACGTCACAAGCCAACTAGACTTCGCAAGAGCGGCTCCCATTTGAAGGACACAACTGGTCTAGAAGGTCATCCCTCTTTCTCTCTTGTTTACACAATTATGCTTTGACCGATAAATCAGGGGCAAAATAGTGAAGATAATTTGTTTGTATTAATTTGGGGCTGGGCACCTCGCTACAGCTCTTCTAACAATTGGATAAGCGGATGAAACCACTCGTCCAGGGTGTGAAAGTCCAATCAACAAGTGACATAAATATCATCTATTTACGTCCTCATGAGCTAAAATAGGAACACAAAACATGAGTAATTTTGAATGTTTTAAAGGTAACACATCGGAAAATTACTTTGGAGTGGCAGTTAAATAGCACATATAGGTAGGTATCATGGACACATTTAGCATACTTTGATTTTTGGGAGTTGGATGCACAAGTAGAGCTCATACTCAGTATAGGTGGAGGCTAGCAAAAGAATCGGAGCGACAAATCAAGAGAGCAATTATGGCCATAATCATGCATAGCGACATAAACATCATCAATCAAAGCATAAGTGGTACCGCAACTTCAAAAAATAAATGATCATAGTGGCTATTAGTGACTGGTTCTTAGTCATAAACACGGTGTAAGCATGCGCCAAGTCAACCAAATAAAACATTCAAAGGAGAACACCACAAATTTATGCTTCAATATGACAAGAACAACTCATGATTCTTTCAATGGAACATTAAACACTCTCAGCTATTTGAGACAAAACATGATACTAAATAACCACTAGGCTTTAGAATTAAAATAACATCTAGCATGATATGAAAAATTCTAGCCACAGTCCATACAAGCTTCTATTTGCATTGTTTATAATTCTACCAAATGGGGCAATTTCTTTTGCCAACAAGCACCATACAAAATATGTTTTAACAAAAACTATCTAAATGATTAAGCAAGAAAGCCTGATAGTACTAACATAACACTACTGAAACTAACAACTCTGAATAAGAGATGCAATGAAAACAAGAGCTAAACATGAATTTTTGAAGCAAATAGAAGAAAAACTAAGAATACGAACATAACGAGTATTGAAACGAAAAAGCGAAGCGTATCTATCTCCCAAACAAGGATGCTAGGTTCCAATTATATTATTTCAGACAGGAAAAACAAAATAAAAAAATAAACAGAAGAAAAAATAGCAGACGCTCCCAGTAAATTTCATATGATGTGACGAAATAAATATATAGTTTCACTAGAAGTGACCTGATAAATGGTTGATGAAGAAGGGGAAGCCTTGGGCATCCATAATCTTAGATTCTTGAGTCTTCTTAGAATTTTCTGGGAGGAACCACGGGGGCATCCCCAAGCTTTGACCTTGCACTCTTCTTGATCACATATATCACCCTCTTCTCTTGACCCTTGAAAACTTCCTTCACACCCGACTCAAAGAGTAATTCACATTAGAGGGTTAGTGCAACAATCAAAAATCCAATGGTTATGTATGGGCACAAGCGGTATTGATACTTCTAAACATTATCTATAACCACTTATGTTTCGTGAAGCAAAGAAATCCAGTTGACATCGTAAAAGATCAAATGCAAGAAAAATGGAAGAATCTGCCAAAACCGGAACAGTCTGTAAAGACAAATTTTTTCAGAGCATTTACACTGCTCAAACCAAAACACTTAAAGAACAAAACAATATCGGAATTAGCTGAGGAATAATCACAAAAAGTTTCAGGACATTTCAATTTTTTTGCGAATTATACGATTTTTTACGGTGGACAACAGAAATCTGTTTCCTGCGCAGAAATCCTAAAACCAACTCCAACTTTGGTCAGAAACTTTACTTGGCACAACTAATAAATGAAAATAAATATATAAAGGAGTTTCTACAGAAGTATACAACCACCTGAATCAAAGAAAACAGAGAAAAACAAAGCAAAAATAAAACCATGGGTTATCTCCCAAGAAGTGCTTTTCTTTAACGCCTTTTAGCTAGCCCCAGAAAAGTGGATTCACATGTTTTCAAGTGAAGAAGCATCCAAATCAAGATAAGGAATTTTCTCAATAATGCATTGTATTTTATCTAAATGTGTTTCATATGTTCTTCTCTTAGAACTTTTAAGTTTACTATTCTCATCAAATAGATTCCGAGGAACAATCTAGTCAAAATTATTTTCTTGGGCTTCATGCAATGCTATCAATTTAAAGGGAATTGGTATTTTCTCCTCATTTTCATTTTTTGGTTCAGTTTTTTTGAGAGCACCAACAACATCTACACATGATCCTAGCATATGGAAACGATCGAACACTTTTCTACCTTCTATAGCAACATCCTCAAATTATTTAAGCATGGTTTCTAAAATAAAATTTATTTTTTCGATGTCTTCAATATTGTTCAAGTTGAGGAACATATGCTGCAATATGGGATGAAGGTTAACAAACCTAGCTTCATGTGAATGAAAGAAGTTCCTGCAGTTTCATAATATAGAGCAAGTTCTACTATGGATTTTTCCTCTAAATTTTCATGCTTACTAACATCATTATAGAATTCTTTAATTGTGTCATTTCCAAGTATAGAACCACTACCAACTGGAAGATCTTTTAGGGTAAACTTAGGAAGCAACATGATGAGGAAAAACAAAAAGGTAATAAAAATAACAACTAGAATAAGAACTAATTTTTTGTGTTTTTGATAAAGTGAAATAAACAAGACAAAACTAAAACAAAGTAAAGAGATTAGAAGTGAGAGACTCCCCTTGCAGAAATTCTCTTCCTCACGGCAATGGCGCCCTAAAACCTTGATGGAGTGTGGAAACACGCTTGTTGGAGACCCCAAGCGCAATGTGTGAAGGGTGCAGCAGCAAGTTTTCCCTCAGAAAAGAAACCAAGGTTGAATCGGCCAGTAGGAGGAAGCAGTAACTTCAGAAGGTTGATGCAGCTAAGACGGCAGGGCGCACTACCAGTTCAGCAACAACGTGGAACCTACATAACACAATCAAATCACTTTGCCCAAACGAAGCAGTGAGGTTGTCAATCTCACTGGTTTTGCTGAACACAAAGAGTTTAAACGTATGGTGTGGAAAACAATATGAGAACAATATAAAAACAACAGCAGGAGTGTGAAAACAATGGAAGCAGTGTGAAAGCAGTAGAAGCAGTGTGTGTATTATCAGAATATGAAAATGGATCGGGGTCCACAGTTCACTAGTGGTATCTCTCCGTGAAAGATAAATAACATATGTGGTAAACTGTAACATCGCTGATTTTTGGAAAGTCCAAAAATCACTAAAATTTGAAACTTTTTGTTTGCATGTTTAGTAAGTCACCAAAAACCAAATGAGATGCAAGAAACAAAATAAAACAATACACATTTCAATGATAATGAAATTAAGAATCCAGTAGGCCTCTATTTTCCTGAATCCTAAAAGCCTATTCAAATTTTTTCATTATTCAAAGAAATTGTTTTCTCTTAGAAATTCTTATTTTATAACATGTTTTCAAATCAAATATTACTTTGAATAATGTTTTATAGACTCGGAAACCATAGAATTATTACCTCTAACAGTTCCTATGCCTCAAAATTATTTTATGAGAATAACAACTATTTTTATTGATATCCAAATGTCATTCCAAGTTTTAAACATAAAGTGGTATTCATAAAATGTTTTGATTTGAAAATAACATAAAATAGATCTTGAAAACAATATTAAAGCTTGAGGAGTTTTCTAAATTTTATTTAAGCCACTTTTATATTTATTTAATTTTCTATTTTGAAAATGGATTTAAGTTGCTATTAGTAAATCACTGAAATGTTAAGTTTATAAAAATAGGAAATTGAGGTAAAATGAATTTCAAAAATAGTATTTGATATGTTTACTGTCTCTGAAATTTTATTAAATGAAAACCTCATTTTATTAATTTTCTAATTTAAAAATATACATTAAGTACTATTAGTAATTATTTATATTTTAAAAAATATAAAAAGTGAAATGTGTTCAAAAGTTTATAAAAATGTTCTAAACAGAAAGATATAAATTTTACAAGATTTTAGAAATTATTTTGAGGTCTTTTGGATTAATAAAACAAAATATATTAAAAACAGAAATAAAAGAAAAGAAAAAGGCTGGATGACGTCATGATGACGTCATCATCATCAAGCTTAGGTCGTTACCTCTCTCTTCCGTTTCTTCCCGAAAATGAATCCGGTGATTACTCGCGTTTAAGTGCGCATTTGATTCCCTCCTTTCCCTCCCCTTAAAGCTCGGCCACCACTCGTCATTTCCCCTCTCACTCCCCTCTGGATCGAGCCCCCAGGCCCTCAAAATTTGTCGCCGGACTTGCTTCGGGCCGCCGCCGTTCGTCATCGCTTCCGGCCACAGCAGCAGGTCCCCGCCGCCCATTTCACGCCCCTCCTCTTCCCCTCAACTCCCTGCACCTACTCATGCCGTTTTTTCGGTTTTTCCCGCAGCGGAACCACGTCCCCGACGAGCACCGGAGTTGCTCCGCCTCGGGACATCGCCGCGCCACCACTTGAGGTCGCCAACATGCACACCGTGGGCACCATCGGCTTCACCGCGTCGAGGCGAAGCTCATCGTGGTCTTCATCGGGCGCGGAGGTCACCGGATCGCCGTCTCCGTCGACTCCCTGCGCCTCCGGCCACCGCAGGGCCATTTCCGGTGACCAACTCCGGAGGAGGTAACCTCAACCTCCCCTCACCGTCGGATCTGTTTTTAACGCGCTAGATTAGATCCACCCCGAAGGGGTATGCCACCGTTGGATCTGGATCTAACGCCCCAGATCCATCCACTTATCCACGTCATCGGCCCAGTCAGCGTGCACAGTCAGCAGCAACATCCAATCGGATCCAGCTACGTGGCCAGCCCTTTTAATTCGAATATTTCTCCCGGTAGAATTTTGGCAGTTTTGCAGAAAAGCCCCTGCAACTTCAAATCATCATATCTTTTCAACCACTTAGCCAAATTTAGCAATCTTGAACTTTTTGAAAAGCCCCTGACATCTAGAAACTTTTGGCACTGGCCAAATTCAAATTTGTCAAACTTAAATTTTTTCAAATTCAAATATGCTTGTTTGATGAAATTTGGCATAATTCAAATTCTACAAATCCAAAAATTGCAAATAAAATATATTTGGAAACCTTAGAATGTGTAATTTCATATCCACTGTCCCAAAATAATATTTGAACAAATTGAAATTGAATTTAGAATTAAGTTGTCTATTTGAGTATTTTTGACATAGATTAATTTCTATAAATATTTTCAATATAGTCCCTTTTGCAAAATTGCTCCATTTGATAACCTTGAACCAGAAACAAACTTGCCCAACCATTTTGGACATCCTTGGAACATGGCCATGTGTTTTGACCAAAAACCCAACCTAGTGATTCATCCATCTTTACCATGTCTTAGAAATTGTTTTCAACTGTTATTCCTTGATGTTATGTCTATTTGGAGCCAAGCCAAGTCCTTAGAATGTGTCAATCACATATAGTACCAAGTAGTGAAATTTAGTTTTCTATCTACTTCTCCACTCCCCTTTCATGCTTCAAGAAATCATCAAGTTAACAAATTGGAGATCAAGACTCAAGCACAAGAAGAAAACTTCATCTCCAACTTAGTGGAAACATGAAGAGCTACAAAGCAGATCAATGAAGAAGTTTGGAAGAGAAGACTTAGACTCCACAACAACTAGAAGAAACTCAAGAAGTACAAGTGTGAAGAAATTCAGAAGAAAACATCTCCCTCTCTCTTTCTATCTTTCTTCTTATATTCTTTCCAATTGACTTAGTGGTATTTGTGTCCATCCCATACCCAAACCAATTAGTGAAGTAAAACACATGAAGAATCTATCAAGACCAAGAGAGGAATCCATCCAAGGAAAAAAAGAGACTACAATAGAAGCATGGAGATGATCTTCAAGAAAACAAGCATGTGAAGACTTGGAGAAATCCATACAAGTTGAAGAATAACAAGTTATTTTTGTCCAACCATTGACCCAAATCGAAAACCCAAGATTTAGTAATATTTTCCCTTTGATGAGGAAGTTAGTAGGCCTACCCTAACCACAATGGAATATACTAACATAGTCACTCAAATATTTTTGAAGGTGAATATGACCAAGTGTTTGCATGTATTACTTTAGTTGAAGAAGTAATATGTTTATTCTTAGTGAACTCTTGGAACTTCCTCGACAAGTATGGTTATAATAAAGTTAGATCACATCAAGCTCAACCTAATCCTTCCCAAGTAAACCATTGGAATTTCCTTAACAAGAATGAGACCACTGGAGAATGAATCTTTCAACTCAAGCCTAGACCTTGTCCTAACCAACTTGGTTAAGCCCCTTTTGATATGTTAGTTGCTATGTATGTTTTCTACACTTGTATGTTTGTTTGTTAGGATGCTTGTTTATTTGGTTCTGTGTTGTCAATGAATAGATTGTACGGAGAGCAACGATCTTTTGTGAAGAGAGTGTGATATCTTCACCAACTTCAACAAGGCAAGTAACACATCATCAACTACCCATTATTTTCTATATGCATTAGTTGATTTTTGAGTAGTATGCATTGATAGGAAATTTTTACTAAGTTATATTATGCTATGCTATTATCCTAGTAGTGTGTAGCCATCTCTTTTATCCTTGTTATTTATAGCCTTAGAACTTGAAAGATGCTATGCAATGAGACAAATGATTTTTACTTGATGTTGTGGAATAATTCTAAGTAACAACTTCAATGAACCACCTGGGTGGATTTGGTTGTTTGGCTGATGAGAGTTGAGTGTCTCCCCGAGGGGTGTTCACTTGAGGAATGCAACCCAGGAACAAAGTGATTATGATGTTCCCCAAGTTAAGATTGCTTCCAGTGCAGCCTTTAATGGATAAAAGTTGGTTATTTGTTTTCCAAGTATTATGTCAATCAACAAAACAATAAAGTGTTATATACATTATTTGGTTATGAAAACAAGTAAAGTACTTCAGAAAAATAATGTTTTCAATTGGGAAAACAACATCTTCATTTGAGAAAACCCCATTTTTTTTGTTTAACACGAATTCAAATAAATATTGAAAATTTTCTATTAAGTGACTATTCATGTTTTCATCATATTTTAAAGTTATAAAAATATGAAAATACTTTGAAATGGTTTTGGAAAATAAAGCCACTCAAATTTTATTTGACTAATAATTATATTTTATAATTTTCTAAATTAAAAATCATACTAAGCTACTATTAAGGAATTATTTCAATTTTCAAAATTCAAAAATAAAAATATGTTGAAAGTTTACAAAAATATTTCTAAGTGAAAGATATTATTTTTACAAAAAAATTGCAATTTGTTTGAGGTCATTTGGATTGTATTTTACAAGTTATTAAAAACAGTAAAAAAGGATAACATCATGAAGACGTCACCCGTCATCAACCTCCCTTCTCTGCCGTTTCTACCCGAATTGAAGCAAAATCAATTCCTCAATTGCGGCCGATTGCTTCCCCTTAAAGCCCTCCTCGGCCTCCCTCTTTCCCCTCTCCTCTCCCTCTGTTTCATGTCCCCACGCTCGTGAAATTGCTCGCCGGAGAACTCACTGCGCGCCGCCGTTCGTCATCGTTTCCGGCCACAACAATTGGTCCCCGCGGCCGATTTCGCGCTCCTTCTCTTCCCCTAAACCTCCTGCACCTCCTCATGCCTTTGTTTCTCTTTTTCCCGCAGCGGAACCACGTCCCTGATGACCAATAGAGTCTTCGTGACCTCGTCTCCTCATCACCGTTGCCATAGAGCTCGCCGCACCTCCCCGAGGTCCCCATCAAGTTCACTGTGATGCAACGCGGCTCCTTGACCCCTTCCCGAGCCCCGGGAACCACCGGATCTTCGCCGCCGTCGAGCAAACTACATCGCCGTCGCCCCATGGCCATTTCCGGTGAGAACTCCGGCCAGGCACGATCCCTAGCTCCCTCAACCGTTAGATCATCATCCGATGGCCACAAACATATGACTTAACCGAAGGGGTATCAACCAGTAAGAAGCCGCCACGTGTCCGCCCAGTCAGCATCGCGTTATGTTTTTATCTACCGCTCAGCGCAGCGCGTAGCTGGCCCAGGCCCAACCCTTATCCGTCGCCCCGCGCGGCAAATAGCATATGTGAGCACACCTGTCTCTAGAATTTATTTTCGAATAAAACTAGAATGGCAATTTTGCAGAAAAGCCCCTTCATGTTAGATCTGTCATAACTTTTGATACATAAGTTCAAATTTAGCAAACTTGGACTTTTTGAAATCCCGAGAATGTGTAGAATCTTTTAGAAATGTTCAAATTGAAAATTGACAAACTTAAATTGGTTAAAACTCAAATATTCTTGTTTGATGAATTTTGACATAATTCAAATTCTGTAAATCCAATTTAAGCAAACCAAATTTCTTTCGGTTCCTTAGAATGTGTACTAACAGTACCCACTGCCCAAAATCCTATTTGAATTAGTTTTGAAGTGTTTTAGATTTTAGATGGCCATTTGGGTACTTAGTCACAATTTAAAATTCTATAAATAATTAGAAAATGTTTTCCTAAGCAAAGTTGCTGCATTTGGTAACCTTGAACCAGAGACATCATTTTGGACACCCCTGGATAATGATCGTGTAAATTTAGCCAAACTTCCATCATAAGTAGTCCACTTAGTTGTTTAAGTCTTAGAATTGTTCTATCCTTGTTACCTTTATTGTTACGGTTATTTTGGATCCAAGACCAAGTCCCCAGTATATGTCAACCATATAAAAGACCAAGTAGTGAACCTCAAACACTAGTACCATAGTTTTCTATCTACTTCTCCATTCTCCTATTCTTGCTTCAAGAATCCATCAAGTTAGCAAAATGGAAGTCCAGACTCAACCACAAAAAGGAACTCCATCTTCAACTTGGTGGCAACATGGAGAGCTACAAAGAAGATCATTGAAGAATTTGAAGTAAGGGAATTGGACTTCACAACAACTAGAAGCAACTCAAGGAAGTACAAGTGCAAAGAAACCCATAATAAATCATCTCCCTCTCTCTTTCTATCCTTTCTATGTCTTTCTTCCCAAATTGACTTAGTGGTAGTTTGTGCCCATCCCACCTTGTACCAACTAGTGCGTAAGCCATGGAGAATCTATCAATACCAAGCGAAGAATCCATCCAAGGAACCAGACTACAATAGAAGCATGAAGATGATCTTCAAGAAGACAAGCATGTGAAGACTTGGATAAATCCATACAAGTCGAATAATAACAAGTTGATTTTGTCCAACCATTCACCCAAATGGAAAATCCCAAGACTTTATCTTGTTATCTCTATTGCTATGAAGTTAGTTGAACCTAGACCTACCTTAAACCAAATGGAAGGACTAACTTAGATTACTCAAATGTCCTCATGAAAATGACTAAGTTATACACATTGTTATGTGTTACTTTAGTTGAAATAGTTAGACATCCTTGGTGAAATCTTGGAACTTAATCGACCAGTATGTTTATAATAAAGTTAGATCACATCAAACTCAAACTAGTCCATCCCAAGCAAAACCTTTGAACTTCTTTAACAAGTATTGAACCAAGAGAGGATAAACCTTCCAACTCAAATATATACCTTGTCCTAGCCAACTTGGTTCAACCCCTTTGTTATGTAAATTGCTCTGTTTGTTTTCTTCACTTGTATGTTTGAATTCTAGGATGCTTCTTTATTTTGTGTTTGTGTTTTCAATGTATAGATTGTACGGAGAGCAACGATCTTTTATGATGAGTGTGAATTCTTCACCAACTTCAACAAGGCAAGTAACACACCATCAACTACCTATTATTTTTACTATGCATTAATAGAGTTTTGAGTAGTATGCATAGTAGGAAATTTTATCTAAGTTCTATGTTATGCTACTATCTCAAGTAGTGTGTAGCCATCCTTTTATATCCTTATAGTATGGAAGACATTGAACTTAGTGGAATTGCTATGATCTTCAAATGTTTCTTGTAGATGTTAAGGATAAAACTACTAAGTTTAATGAAACACCTGGGTGGAATTAGGATGCGATTGGTTTATGTTGAGTGTTGCCTCAGGGCCCTCGTCTAAGGGTTATTACACCCCGGAATAAAGCAATTAATAAGTCCCTCTAAGTTTAGTAGCTTCTCGTGCAGCCTTTAGTCATATGGGCTCTGTCTTGATCAACTAAGTTGAATGAACTCACCAGTGCTTGACAAGCAGATGTAGGGGGTATAGGTTGGAACGGGTCAAGCCTAACAGTGGTGGAATTTCTTCTGAAAGATCTCATTTTAATCTTCTCCTTTCCTTAATGCACTCGAGGTGTATAGGATGTTTGGGCTGATTTGAGTCTAAAGGTGAAAGTGCACAAACTCTGCAGAGTCAACAAACTAGAATCTTTGTGCCGTGTCCCCCGTTCATGGACAATTTGGAGCACGGAACAAGGAATGACGGGAGAATCTCATCATGCCAACTTCATAATAAAATTTTGATGGGTGAACATGGGTCGGAGTTTACCCTGATTTCTATCAGTGGTACTCCTTAATTTAGTTAAGGTTCACTGGTTTCTACCAGTGATACCTATTATAGATGAAATTGTTGTATGATAAAACATAGGAGAAAATTGGCTTTATGCAAACTTAGCCAAAACTCCACTCATCCAAATAAGCATGTAGTATATTAGTCTTGCCATTTATATCCACCATCGTGTTACTTGCCAAAACATTAAATTGTATTGACTCCCTCGTGGCTGCCTATTTCATCCCGCAGATGATTTTGAAGATGAGTGAGTATTTCGTTTAGGATCTCCAGTCTACTGCCAACATGTTTTTCCTGTGGCACATGAAGAAGATGGGCTCAATGTTGTTCTATGTTTTCCGCTGTAATACTTTGTTTCCTACTAGTCTTCTAAGATTATGCAAGTTGTAATATTATTTTGTAAAGACTGGATCATACGATGTTATAGAATTTGACGCATTTGCATGATATTTCATTTTGTACTGTGGTGCTAGCAATTGATCCAGGGACTAGCACACTAACACAGGTGTTCCTACATTATTTAAATGTGGGAATGCTATAGCTAGCGAGTACCCATGGCTCATTTTTCGCGGATGCCTTCTTCGATATGGTATCGGGTATAACCATGGTGGTGAAATACCGTCCTTCTTTCTTGACATTCTTGACCTGTCTTTCACGTAACATTGGCACCACCGTCTCTCCACGGTAGTTGAGCTCCAATATCTCCTTGATCTTTCCGAAATATCTTTCGTTGACATTAGTCTCGTCATCGTTGTATGATAGCATAGTTACTCCTGAGTTTTGATTTTCGCTACTCCTATCCTTGTCCTCGGTGGAGAATGTGTAACCGGAGTTGTCATACCCCTGATAGGTCCTTACGTTCTGCCCGGGGCAATGTGATAAGGTGTATATGAGTTTTTCATCTGCCGTAGAAGGCATTTTGCTCCGTGCTTCAATCAGTTGACTTTGCTTGATCCAACGCGTGAAGCTGGAATTGTGCTATTTGGTTACGTCTCCCATCTTCCTTGGCCCGCCCATTTTGACGTAATTGTGGTTGATTAAGATTTTGTGCTCTTCCACGAAAGGCTCTATCAATTTTAAGTGTTGTAGCGCGACCTGGTGAGCCCTTTCAAAGTCGTCACGTTGTTTCTGAATGCCGACATGGACGTCGCGGCAGCCCTCACGGTGACCGACTCCATTGAGCCTGCCGAGGTTCGTCCTGGTGGGAAAACCGACATTCTGGTCGTCCTTGGTGCTTAGTTAATTCTCGCAGAAGGAGATGCACTCGTTGGTTAGAAATCCTTTAGCCATGCTTGCGTCTGGACGAGCCCTGTTGCGAACATATCCTTTCAGGTTACCATTCCGCCTTTCCATCGGCATCATGTAGTGCAGGAACATTGGGCCGAGATGCCTGATGTCATCAACGACATGGAGAAGGAGATGGATGCATATATCACAGAATGCTGGCGGGGAGTAAATCTCGAGCTCGCATAGTATCACCACAATCTCATCCTGTAGCATCTTGAGTTGTCTCACGCCGATCGACTTCCGGGTGATAACGTCAAAAAAGCTGCAAAGCCCAAACAACGTATCAGAGACGTGCACGTCCATTATCCCTCGGACTGCAACGGGAAGTATCTGCGTCATGAGCACTTGACAATCGTGAGACTTCATCCCGGTGAACCTCTTTTGCGCTAAGTCTAGATATTTGCTTATACTCCCTCAGTATCCGTGAGGAACTTTGACTTCTAGGAGGCACCTGAAAAACTGCTCAAGCTCCGCCGGACTCAATGTGAAGCAGGCAGCGGGAAGCACCACCGTGTTCTTCTTAGCCTCTTTGCTGGGACGTTGAGTCCCTTCCGTCTGATCCTCGTCATCATCATCACTATCGGTGGGGCCCTACAGATTTTCCCTAATGCCAAAATGTTTCAGATTGTATCTTGCTTTCTGCTCATCCTTGGACTTCTTCGAATTGCAAATAGTGCCAAGAAGACTCTCCGTAACGTTCTTCGTAATGTGTGCCGCTCCTATGGGGCGTGTGGAGGACCGTCCAGTACTCCAAGTCGTGGAAAACAGACCTCGCTTTCCATACACCCAGCATCGGCTCTGGCTTAGGTCACTTCTTTCCCAGCGAAGGGCACTCATCCCAAATTTTCAGAAGCTCGTCGATTTCTACGCCGCTCCTCATGCGCGGGGCTCCATCAGGCTCGTCTTTACCATTGAAAAACTCACCGCGTTTTCTCCATGGGTGATCCAAGCGAAGCCACCTTTGAACCCCTGGGTACAAGGTTTTTGAAGACCCATGATCCCTTGGTAGCTGGAGATGCGGGGTCCCGTCCCTGCCCTTCACGCAGCCACAGAATCCGTGGCCGACCTGGGCAGATACATACGCGTAACTCGGATAGTTTGTGACCGTCGTGAGAAACGCGGCTCTCATATGGAAATAATCTCTAGTGTAGGCATCCCACGTATGGGGTGGCGTCATCCACAACGTTTCTAACTGGTCTTTTAGCGGCCCGAGATACAAATGCATGTCGACACCTGGTTTTGCGGTTCCTGAATGAGAATACTCATGTGTATGTACTTTTGCTTGGTGCACAGCCACGGGGATAGGTTCTAAGGCCATACAAACACGGGTCAGCTGCTATGCGTGCTACTCTGGTTGCTGAATGGATTGAGTCCATCTGTGCTCATACCAAGCCTGACGTTCCTCAGGAAGGCTATGTCCACGGATTCTCACTGGGCAGCGTTTGCAGGGTATGTCATGATATAGCCCTTCTCTGGATCTTCTTCGGGCTTCTCCCTTTCCGTGTGCCATTGCATGAGCTTTCCTTCCTTAGGGTCCACGTAGTACCGCTTAAGACGGGGAGTGATAGGAAATTATGCAATCATTGATGCAGGCGTGGTATATTTCGTGCGGTAGGTCAAGAGGGCACACGACTTTCTTGGCTTCGTTGATACTACTTGGCAATGTGTTCCCCTCAGGAAGGCGATCGTGCCAGAACTTCATGTTCTTGTTGAAGCTCGAGTCGGTCCATTTTTTTGCGTCTTCATCTTTAGAGCAGAAAGCATTACATGCAAGCGCGTATCCTCTGGGCGGCACCCAGGAAACAACGGAGTCACCCCATCTATCTTCATTTGCGCCAGCTTGGCTTTCTCCCTGGCTGCAGCTCTGTCGTTGCTCCTCTCCGTGAGTAGCAGATCCTGAACATGAGAGTCCTGCAAGGCCGAAATTAGCGGGATCTCCGTGTTCACGCCGTTATGCTCATGATGATCTTCTCCGCCAACATATCCTTCTTCATGATGATCCTCTCTGCTGTCATTCTCTTCGACATCTCGCTCGCCCTCATCTTCATTCACAACTTTTGCTGCTGGTGCCAGCTGGTTGTGGTTGTCAATGAAACCGCGTCCAAGAAGGTGCTCCTCAAATTGTCCGGAATCAGGGTCAATCCAGCGCACGAGTTTGCATGATCGACACAGACATCTTATCTGCCGCCTGTTGCACCGAATCATGTCCGCCTTCGCGTCTTTCTTGTATCTACCGATTCGAGCAGAGCTCATTTGGACGACCATGGTTGCCTGCACACACATAGAGCAGAAAATTAGAACCGCAACATGATTACACATGCATGGTCGCCGAAAAAATTGGGCATGACCTCTCCTATAATTAGGACATATGGGTAGTGCAAAAGTTTGCCGAAATGGAAATGTATCAACATTTCGGCAAACATCCATGCACCAAGGCCGCCCGCGCGCGACAATCGGTTCACCTGCATGACAAACACCCATACACACCGATGGAAACACAAGACATGCATATGCACCTCCAACTATACTCACTGAGTAGATTCGATATCGAGACGAAATTAGTGAGGAGGGAGGGATCGGAGTATAGATGGAGGATAGGGCTTCCCCTCAACAACAAGAAACCTCACTAACAATTATATATCAATCAAAGTAGGTTCACCTACCAAAAATGGAGAATTGAATGGGTAAAATGGGAGGGGAGAGAAGGGGGGTCGAGTTAGGAAGACTTGTGAATGAAATGGGAGGGGGGAGAGAGGGGGGGCTGCCACCTTTATGTGCACATCTTGAAACATTATGTGCGGCACTAGGAACCTATTTTGTGGCGGACGGATTCGGTGCGACACAGAAATGTTGTCGTGGATGGGGAAAGACAGATGCCATGTGTTGGCTAATGTTTGGGGCCGATGGACGCTGTAGGTATCCGGGGAGGGTTCGCACGCATAGATGGCGCGCTCAGGAACACTGCAAACACAACAATATACCCAGATTTGGGGCCCTCGTGTGGAGGTAACACCCCTACTCCTGCCTTTCACTTGTTATTATGCCCTGCCGAGTACACAAGTTCCTATCTCTCTATCTCTCTCGCGCGCTGTGAGTAGCAAGCCTCGCAATAAATGGGCCAGTGAGTAACGTCCCTCACGCAGCAGGGGGTAGGCCACCTTATATACTGGTGGCCAACAACTATTCCATGAATAAAAAGGACATAGTAGACAACTCCACTGCATAGCCGCGCACACCTCCGTGTTCTCGCTGGCAGGGTCGCCGAAAGTCCCCGCGGTAGGCCGCTGACATGTCTTGTCCACCTTGTCAGTCTCTTAGGGTAGGTTGTTGACATGTCATGTCCCCCTGTCAGTGACAGGACTTGACAGCTCCCATAGCGTACTGTGCCCACGTCTGGATACAGATAACCACGTACCTAGTAAGTTGAACCGCACGCCGGTACGGCCCCTGGATACACGGGATTCACCTCAATGGCTCCATTGACTTTGTGCCCGAGTAGGCCTGTAGCTTATCTATCCGGATCACCCGAGTGCTACCTGGTTGATCCAAACATGTACTTGAATCCTTCCTCTCGCCTTTTGTTATTTCTGCCGGATAGCGCCAACTGGATACCAGCTTATCCTGGTAGCCGCCCTACCCGGCCTATGCCAACTTGGTACGGCCGAACTCGACAAGGGGTATCTTGAACTCCTTTTCTCACCTGCCTTACCCCTACTCAGGGGAAGCCCCCCGACATTAGTCCCCGAAGCTGGTAGATTCCGGTGGACTTGGACATTGGGCCCTGCCAGCTTAAACCAAAATAAACTCTGTGATGAACTTCAGCCGAGTTACACCTCAACTCGGTTCCTCACAATCTGAACTCGGACCTTCTCCACCGTAGTCTGTGGGATTTTCTTCATCGTGCCGGGTAGACCAAGCTGACTAGGATCCAGCCGAGATCCCAACACTTAGCCAAATTTCGAGGACTTTGCCGTTCGAACCAGAGTGGTCGTATCTTCACGTGTCAAGGCTTTGCACGTGTCATACAACCGCTGCCCACGACGCCTCGGGTCTAATGCGGTTGCGTGGCACGCGCCTGCCACTGCACGCCGGGCCCACAGGTCGTTGCATCGCTTCGCACTGGAACTCGAGTACCCACGATGCGCGACGTGGGATTAATTGCGCCCGTTACGCGCGAACTATTCGCTTGGTGCGTTTCTAACGGTCGTGGTAACCCCCTATGCCGCATGATCTTCTTCACAACTAATCACGCGCCATAACTGCACCCGGGGAGGTTTAAATATCTCTGCGCCACCCCTCGTCTGGGCTTCCTCGCCACTTTCCCCTAGCGCCTCCTCCTTTCCTTCCCCGAACAAACAAAGAGCACGCCACTGCACCGCAAAACACCAGATCCACCGTACGCTGCTGTTCCGCACGCAGAGATCCATCTCCACGCGCCGCCGCTCGCCGGAGAGCAACCGAGAGCGCCACGGTCTTCACCGCGCGGCGCCGTCGTCCTTGACCCCGCGCCGCCGTCGTCCTCGACCTCACGCCTCCATGTCAATCTCCGCCACCAACTCTTCCTCGCCAGAGAAATCCAGATGGAGCTCGAGCCCGCCTAAGATCTTCACCAGGAAGATCCTCCCTCGAAGCGCGCCTGCTGGGAGGGCTCGGATGTCAAGGCCAGCGACAGTCAGTGGCTGGTCAACACCGGCCGGGTGCCTCCCGGCGTGATCTGCAGGCCTCCCGGCAACGAGCTGGAGCCAACTCCTGGACGCGGTGAGTACGTCGTCTTCTTAAGCCATTTCAAACGCGGCTTCGGCCTTCCCGTATCCAAATGTATGGAAGACTTCTTCCGCCATTTCGGCCTCCAACCTCACCATCTCCCGCCGAACGCCATTGCTCTGCTTTCCCCATACGTCACATGCTGCGAGGTGTTTCTCGGTGTCTACCCCACGGTAGACATCTGGGCAAAGTATTTTTTCTTCCACCAGCAAGTCCTTCCGAACACAGCCAACCGGACTGCCCCCAAGGTGATGACGCAAACAGGGGCATCCATGATCATTCAGCGGACTCCGTGTAGCCACCCGTGGGTACTGGCACTGGACGCATGCCGGAAGTGGCAGGGGGGTTCTTATATGTCAAGAACCCCACTCCGGCAGAAGGCGAGCAGCAAATCGATCTCATCAAGCTGCCGGAGTTCAGGAATGTGCCCCCCACCGAGATGAGAAATTGGGGCTATCATCCCAGGAAAATAGTAGCAGATGTGAACCGGGCAAACGACCGGCTGAAGTAGTTGATCGAGCAGGGACGATGAAAGGACGATGTCGTGGGATAATCACGGCAGATGTTACCTGGGGTAACTGATCTTGGGGCAAGTCGACACATGTATTTGGGAGAGGGTTTAGCTCGAAGGAGGTCATGGCGAAAGCAATCTAAGAACCAGAAAGTAACTCGCCGGATCTCGATATGATATACTGGATACTCGATAACAGGTATTACAGCTATGGCTCGAATCTCTGGCAAACTAAACCTAGGGGCCGGTTTATAAAGCACCCGTGCACCCCTAACTTGCCCTTCAAGGCACACCTTGAGTCCTACTCGAACTCCACATACAAAGCCTAACTTTCCTTATCGCAACCCACAAGCCGGGTTACGAATCTCACAAGCCTTTGGGCCTTCCAGTAACCTCTTTACCCCTGTCCGGGTATCGCTTAGCTCACCTCGGGCCGGATTACACCTTGAAGTGGGCCTACCGGGTTACTATCCCCCCATCAGTAGTCCCCAGAATAGCCTGGGCTTCCAAGATTTACTCTTCGAAGTGCTGGCTATTCCCTACAGAAATATTGGATACAAGAACACATAAAGATCAAGATACAATATGCTGACAAGCGGCTGAGATTAACACCCAGGGGATCAGGTAGCAACCCGGCTTCCCCCCAAAGGCTCTCCCTCAATCTTCCAGACCTGAATCTTAATAGGAAACTCGATGATTTCACATCTTCCTCAATAACTGTCGCTGATACTAGGAAGGAAATTCCCCCTTCCCCTTTTCTCGGGATCACATTGGTCTGTGCATGGAATGCGCCTTTCAAATTTCGAAATGGCCAATTATTACCCCGCACCCCCCGGGTCTCGACCGTTAAGCTGGGCTTTTCCACCCGGGCGGTTATAAATAGGGCTCAGGGAACAAACCCAACTCTCAACGGCTCACTTTCCCCATTTCACTTCTTCTCAAATCTGAGCTCGCGGAGTGCCACCACGGAAGCCCCACGCACCTCGCCGGAGCCCATCCGCCGTCGCCTGCGCTCCGCCACCGCGCGACTCACTCCAACTCCCAAATCCGTCGCCAAGCGCCCGATTCTCCGACCAACAACCTCGAAAGGACATCAATCTTGCGCCATCTGTCTCCGCAAAGCTCTACTTCAATCCCCTTTGGTAAGTTCCTCGTATCCCTCAGCTCATCCTCGCAATTTCTCATCTTTTCCTCAGATCAGATCTGAACCAAGTAGTCCGCGATTTCTCGGGCCGCGCCGGATTAGCTCAATGATACTTACCATAGACATCCTCATAGGTAGGATTCATAGCTTATATTACTCTCCTAACTCCAGTAGTCATTAACATGGCCATAAATTTAGAAATAAGATCCCCAATCTAGGCTCGGGCCATATAAGATTTCCGCCCTTGTTCTCCCTCCTCAGAAAATCTCACTTCTCCGGATCATTCACAGATGGTAGGCACATAAACACCCTCATAACTTCTCCAAACATTTGCTTTTACGGAAAGCTCCATAGATTTTGTAATAGCACACAATACCCGGGCGCATCATACTTGAGTCGGCAAGGCAATACCCGGTTTGTGCTTAAATTGCCGGTAACTGCTTATCTACTAACTTCCGAGCTTTTGTTTCTTACGTCCTTTCCTTCAATGTTTTACCAGGTCAACCCCATGGCACCCAAGAGGCAGGGGAAACAGCCGGCTAAGGCTAAATCCACAAACTCCATATCAGCCAATTGGGGGAAATCCTCTGTTACCACGGCCAAACTGGAGGAGTTGGTCGAGCTTGGAACCCTACCTCCACAGGAAGCTATCCACTGGAGAGTACCAGGCAACGAAACCCGACCTTCCCCAGCAACAGACGAGGTAATATGTTTCGTTGAACACGTGACCCGGGGCTTCAGGCCTCCGGGTCACCCTTTCTTCCGCGACGTCCTAGACCACTACAAACTCCGTATTTTCGATATAGGCCCAAACTCCATTTTAAACATCTCCCATTTTATCGTTCTTTCCGAGTCTTACTTGTGCACTCCGCCAAGTCTGGCTCTTTTCGTAGAACTTTTTCAGTGCAAGCCGTGTCGCGAAAGCGGCGACGGCGCACTTCTTACTTGCGGCGGGGTTTCCATCCAGCGCCGCAAGAACTCCCTGATGCCTCCTATTACTCTCAATTCTCATGTGAAGCACTGGCAGCTCTCGTACTTCTACTGCCAGGATACCTCTCCACCCGGCGAAAAGAAGTTGCCGGGTTACTCGGAGGGTCAGCTTGACATCTCCGAGACTTTCAACGCCTTCGCCCCTGACTCGGACAGGGAGGCGATCTTGCCTTTGCTAGCTAGGATCTCCATCTTGTCAGCCCGAGGTCTCATCGGGCTAAACCTGGTGAAGACCTGGGTCAGCTTCCGCATCCAGCCAAACTCCATTCGTGAGAAGCTGATGTGCGAATACTCGGGTCTTCCCACAGACCCTATCCGATACTCTCCTAGTACCCTTGCTCCTGGTGATATGAACAAGACGATCAAGGGTTTTTTAACAGAGAAGCTCGAGGTGATCCGGAACATAGCCGGACTAGAACCTTTTACCCTCGAGAATCCAGCCCCCGCAGTAAGTTTCCTACCTCTTGATTTTGACTTCTAACAGCTTACTTTTATTCTCTTCTCTTGACTCGATATTAATCACTATCCCGGCATCTTCTCCTCAGGCCGATGATGACTTTTGGACGGTCGACACCCCTCCTAATTCCGAAGATGCGGAGGAGGAAGACAATGTTGTTAACTCGGATGAAGGTACATACTTGATTCCCTTGCACACGTTATATCCCGCCTTTTCTTCTTCTTTATGCTATAACTCGGATATTTTTCAGAGCAAGAGGACCAAAGCGAAGAAGAAGAAACGGACAGCAGGAGCGGATCCACCAGCGAGGAGGAAGAGCTGGAGCTGGCCACCAAAGCCGGAACAAAGAGGAAATCCCAGAGGATAGCCCTCCAGGTTTTTACTTCATCTCATCACACTTTGGTTTTTTGTTCCCATAACGTCACTCCGGGGCTAACCCCATCTCCACCCCTTTTGATCATAACTGAAGGAGCCTCCCGCGACTAGGCGCCGAGTAACCCGGAACCATCCGGGCAACGAGACCCTTAACCCGGTCGCTTCGCCGCCCCCAGTTCAACACCCTGGTATTTATCGTAAACAAAATTTCTTTCCGGACATTCCTTTGTAATGTAATCCCAGACCTTTCTTGCCATTTTTCAGTCTCTTCCGGGTCTAGTGACGGCTTCCCCTCAGACTTCCCGGTAAACACCGGGTAAGCGCCTTTTCCTGATATTATACCGAACTTTCATCCCTTTTTTTTTTTTATAATCAAAGATTAATTTCGCCTTTGCACCTTCTTCAGAGCCACGGTTACTAGTAGCGACCAGGAGGACACCGAGGCTAAGGTCCGGGTCGAGAACGAGCCGGCTGATGACGCTTTCACCGCGGCTGGCAGCGAGCAAGTGTCGCCACCGGAGCCAGCTAGGCATGACGCCGAGTATCCAATCGCTTCGCACGCAGGCGAGAAGGAGAAGGGAGCAGCTTCGAGCGCGGGAGGGGGACCAGATTCCGACATTCGGATGACCCGGGTGCCACCTCCTGTTACAAGAAAAACTCCTTTCCCTTCTTTCCAGGTACCCGAGTCATCTAACTCGGATAACGCTGATTTTAACCAGCTAATGAGCGCTCTTCTCGCCATGAAAGCTTCGGAAGGAAATGTCCTAGAGCGTATGGCTGCAGCACATCAGGTAATCTTGTTTGACACTTCTTACTATACATCCAGTCCCCAAGTTCCGAGTATAATTTTCTGTAATTATCCTCGGTACTTCGCATAATAATCGACTGTAATCATTTTCTCAGAGGAAATACTCTCGTGATATCCGGCTTACAGATTCACCCGGTCTTTGCAGGCAGAGATTACTCAGTCAGATGAAGCGTTACTTAAGGCTGAGCAGCTCTTGCTGGCTGAAGTTAAGCGTAGGGAGGCCCTTGAAGCGGAGATAAAGACTTTGAAAAAAGATGTCTCCACATACAAGAAGAAGTATAATGCCGCCCAATCCTCGCTGAAGAACTTATCGACTCAGATTACGGACACTTACCGTATTTTGCTAAGTAAGTTTGTTTATTTGCAACTAACTTGCTTACCTCCATTTTTGCCGTTTGTAATAACCAAAATTACTGATATGCTTTTGCATGTTTCGATTGCAGGTGCTAACCTTGCTGCTCCGGAGGAGAATGCCATTACCCAAGTTAAAACTCTGAAGACTGTGCTCCGGACGTTTTTTGCCGGCACGAAACTTTTGCTGGATGCTATCAAGTGGCCTTCTGAGGTATACCCGGGCGAGGAGAACCTTATACAGGCCTTTTCCACAGCACCTGGGTGGATTGAAATACTGAAGCGTTCGTCCTGCCGAATTGGGATGACCCGGGCTTTAACGCTGGCGAAGGCTTATTTTCCAAAGCTTGACCCGGCGAAGATAGTATCCGGGTTCCCAGAGTTTAAAGCTGACGGATCCAAATTCAAGCCCCAGGATTTCAAAGCTATACAATCTGCGGTACGTCCTTCAGCCACAGCTTTGGCCGACAAGATGGATCTAAACACGATTATGAGCTCGTATGATTCTGAGGGCAAGGTTATCCTGGTGGAGGCACCCCCCCTATTGATATGTTGGACAAATGGTCGACTGATCTGGCTAGGAGGAAGGAAGAGGCTGCAAAAAGGGAAGCAGAGCTGGGCGTAAAGCCGTCTACCTCTACCCCAGCCGTGCCTCCGCCTGTTCGTCCAGATGTGAAGAGCCCGGGTAAAACTGCTGGCAAGGCCAAGGAGCAAGTCCAAGACTTAGACCCGGAGGACCACTCTCAGGACGCCGAGTAGGACGCTGCCTAGTGCTTTGCGTTTCTCGAGACTGATATGATTTTTGCGGTGCGCCTGTGCACCATTGATGCTGACACTATGACTTTGCGTTTGTGAACTTATGATAACTCTTTGCCTCCCCTGGTTTTTGATAATATCCATCCTTGTGTTACTTATAAGCTTATTCTCGATACTTCGAACTCTTGTTTTCAATTTCCTTTTGAGACTCGGCTAACCGAGTATCGTAGGTTTTGATAGATGAACTTTTCTTTAAGTCCCCAATACTCGGAAATTAAGGTTTACAGGCTTTGGTAGTTAAACAGTTTGTTTCTGTTTCGAAGTCCCCAGTCCCCATGACCCAAAGTACGAGCTATGGGGGCGTGGCCTTTCTCAGATGACATACCGCTGTTTACCAAGCTGGATACCGATAGCTGTTTACATAAATACTGAAGTCATGCTTAATACTTGTTGAGTTTCCGGCTTTTTTAGCCTTATACTCTGCATGGACTTGTGGTTTAGATGACCCTTTTGATTATCTTGTACTGTAAGCCGGCTTTCGCGTGGATACCATGTCGTTGCATCTATACGAAAAACAAGATCAAGCAAGCCCCATTGGGCTGCATAGTTTGATTGTAATCGTACGTGAACAGATCATGCCACTTTAGTGCGAGTCACATCGAGCTTAAGTAAGAATAACCAAGAAATTTGGCTCCTTTGTCCAGTTATAAGATTGCAGCTGCACCCGTTTTTTCGAGTAATCAGCCCCTATAACTCATAGGCATCATGGCCGGGTCTCCGGGTTTTGTGATTACTTATTGGAGCAGATCACCCCCCGGGGACCTATATTCACACAATGTATTTCGATGATACTGATGTATTGATAGTAACAATGTTACTTACTTGTAACTGAAGCAAAGACCATGATAAGATTCGAAACCATCTTCTTTTATTGATGAAAATTTCTTTTTTGAATCAGCAGGCCGCCTCATTAAAAACCTTCCAGTCCCCGTAGGTACCCTGGTAAGGAAAAGAGTGCGTATGAAACCCGCCGTCGATTACACTGCTTTAGTTACTCCCGAGAGTCGGCCTCGCGTTGATACGGCCGATGCACATTCTCCACTTGCTATGCCCTTTCGTAATGAGTACCGGATTTGCTAGCCAATCCGGGTATATCGCCCTTGAAACGTGATCAGCTGCGGATGGTGGTACGTCTTCTTCTTCCCTGCTGAGAGTTTTAAAAGTATCGCTCCTGATGAAGCCTACCATCTTAGGGTTTTGTTCTGCCCTAACTTTTGCTTTGTCCCCCTCAGGAGTTGGCTTTTTTGACGTTGTCCTCTCTTCTAGGTCTACCTGGGAACGGTAATGTTTGAGCTCTTCCTTCCTACAGGCTTGCTCGGCCATTGCCGCGTCTCCCTCATCACACTCAGCTGCTATATCTCGGTTTCCGTGTATTGTAATGGTCTTCTTGGGACCCGGGATTTTCAGTTGTAGGTACACATAACACGGTCTCGCCATGAACTTGGCATAAGCCGGCCTTCCAAACAATGCATGATAAGGACTGCGCAACTTTACTACCTCAAAGGTAAGCCACTCGACTCGATAATTGTCCTTTGACTCCCCGAAAGCTACTTCCAGTGCCACTTTTCCTTCGGGGCATGCCGAATGACCTGGCACTATCCCGTGAAAAACTGTTGTACTTTTTTGCAGCTGTGATTCCTTTAAGCCCATGCGCAGGAAAGTTTCCCAGTATAGGATGTTGATACTACTCCCTCCATCCATCAAGACTTTCTTTAGCTCGTAACCGTTGACCTGCGGTGCTACTACCAACGCTAAGACTCCCGGGTGATCAATTCTGTCCGGGTGATCCTTCCTGCTCCATGTTACCTCTTGCTCTGACCACCTCAAATACCTTGGAACAGCGGAAGAGACCGAATTAACTGCTTGTTTCAGTATCTTCTTATCCTTGTTGGAGCCTCCCGTAGTGTGCACATGATATTGACCCAGCTGTTTGGGGTTAGCTTGAAAACCTCCCGCTCCCCCTTGATTGTTACCTTGACTTCCAGCTGGCGGGTTGCCGGCTGGGGGCGGTCCGTTGCCCAAATTTCCACCTAGGCCCGGGCCTCCTCCTCGGCCTGCACCTCGCATGGCTCTGTTCACTTCCTCGTTCTTCCACCTTTGTAAGTCGGCACACTGCTCCAATGAATGATTGGCCGGCTTGCCATTCCTGCTATGCTTCGGGCACGCCATCCTAAATATGTCCCAACTGTTGCTTGGTCTTGGAGGTCCTTGGTAGTGTCCCCCATTGTGATTTCCAGTATTAAAATTCCCTTCGGATCTAGGTCTTGAAGACCCGGCCTCCGTATTGGCTACAAACTCGGAATTCCCTTCAAACGGGCGCTTGTTTTGGCTACTTCCATTATTGTTTGGCGCCGATGCATTGCCGGTTTTCCCACTGCTACTTGTATTTGCTTTTGCTTTCTTGTCATCAACTTCCTCCTCTGTGGTATCCGTTGCAGCGTGTTTGTTGCACGCATCCATTAACTCTCCCATTGTAACCTCCGCTGCATTCCTACTAGATTTCATGCGAGTTAGCTTTTGCACTAAAGGAACATACTTACATGTTTTTGCCATAGCTTGTAGCGCATCCTTAGGCTGGATATCCGTAGACGAGTGGAGTATCTCCATAACCCGGCGTACCCAGCTGCGTGCTGACTCTCCTTTCTTCTGAACGCATCTTTCTAAATCATCAATAGTAAATAACTTTCTGCATGTCCCATGAAAGTGCTTGATAAATGCGGTCTTTAGCTCCTCCCACGATTTGATCGATTTTTCCGGTAGATTGGTGAACCATAACTTTGCTGCTCCCTCTGACATCATTAAGTACATGAATTTGGCTTGGAGATTCTCGGATGCGTTGCGAATTGACATTGCCATCTCATAGCTGCTCAGCCACGTTTCTGGATCCATTGTTGGCTCATAATTCACTACTTTCCCCGGTTCTTTGAATTTCTCCGGGTAAGGTTCTGCCCTGATATCGTCCGAGAGGCACTTTGGTCCCGCAAGGGTGGTTGGAGCTGGTCTTGCCCGGGAAACGCGTGACCCGGCTGGGGGTACCGCGGGGTGCGGCACCGCCGGTAACTCGTGCGCTGGAGACCCGGCCCCGGCTCTTCTGGCCCTGGAGCTGTCCACCACTGCCTGTGCTGCTGATACTGCCGGTACTGTCTGGACGCGCGGTGGAGGCGGCATTTGCTGCTGCTCTTCCCTTCGTTGTGCCGCACTTGTTTGAACATTGCCCTGTTGCTGACTGACGTACGGCGTCCCATGCATCCCGCTTCTATGATCCGGATAATTGGCTTGCTGTGCTACCGCGGTGTGTAGCAGATCGATTGCTCGTCGGGTTCCTTCCGCATGAGGCGAGTCTCCCACAGGAATCTGGTTTAATGCGAGCGTTGCTGCGTACACGTTGTCCATGGGATTGTTGTAATGACCTGCTGGTGTGCGGAATCGTGATGGTGGTGGCGGCATGGTATTGCCGGCTGTCGCCCCCGTCTGTGGCAAAGGTAACCCGGCTGGCGCGTTTACCGGATGTGCTCCCGTTGAAGGTCGCGGTATGTTCCCTTGGTTCGTCGGTGGAATCGGCTGATCTTGAGGCGTGAACACCAGGGCAGTCGGGTTAATAACCCCTCCTGTTGCCGGCAGCATAGTTCGGTGCCTTTGGTGCATCCTTGTCGTTTCCTCCCGGAGCCGGGTCTCTCGGTCATCCAATTCGCGCTGCCGCGCGACCATCCCCTGCCTTTCTGCTTCCACTTGCCTTCTTTGCTGCTCCAATGCACGACGAGCCACGTCCAGGTCTCTTACACGCTCTGCCGCGTTTTCTGGGGTAATAACTGTGGCCAAGACTGTGGGGTCCAAAATCAAATTATTATCAAACAGAGCCGGGTGACGCGGGTTTGAGGGGCCCGCCCCCGGTGTCCGGTTTGCTTGGAACCCGAACATATTTGCGTGTCGCTCCTCGTCTGTTGGGCGACTGGTGACAGACGCCGACTCTCCATCGACCTGGGCCAAGACCGGGTCAACCGCTCCTTGCTGCTGGGCCGCTGCCTGAACCGCCCCGGCTGGCGCCGCGGCCGCGTTTTCTTGATTGAGATTGGTCGCGGGAGCCGCATAGACCGCAACCCGGCGCATGATGCCCGGTGTAGATTCGTACTGTTCTTCCTCGCTGTTTCCCCTTTCATATCGATCCTCCGACAAATCCCGTATAGACTCGGTGTCATCTTCCCTCTCCATCTGACCCGCTGTTCCAATCGACTCTTCCTTTTCCGATCGGACATACATGTCTTCTCCTGACACAGAATCAGATCCAATATTATCATAATTCGCACTGGAAGTACATACCACACCGACGAAGACGTTGACGCTGCCGACTGTCACGATGGATCCGGTTTCAAGGCGATCTGACTCTGGCCCCCAGCCAGAATCGTCTACCATCTTCTCTCCTTTGTTGTTGACGTAGATCTCTCCGACGATGATGTTCTTCATGCTCTTCCGAGCTTCTCCCGTGATGTAAACACCTTTGGACGCGTGCCCCACGGTGGGCGCCAACTGTCGTGGGATAATCACGGCAGATGTTACCTGGGGTAACTGATCTTGGGGCAAGTCGACACAGGTATTTGGGAGAGGGTTTAGCTCGAAGGAGGTCATGGCGAAAGCAATCTAAGAACCAGAAAGTAACTCGCCGGATCTCGATATGATATACTGGATACTCGATAACAGGTATTACAGCTATGGCTCGAATCTCTGGCAAACTAAACCTAGGGGCCGGTTTATAAAGCACCCGTGCACCCCTAACTTGCCCTTCAAGGCACACCTTGAGTCCTACTCGAACTCCACATACAAAGCCTAACTTTCCTTATCGCAACCCACAAGCCGGGTTACGAATCTCACAAGCCTTTGGGCCTTCCAGTAACCTCTTTACCCCTGTCCGGGTATCGCTTAGCTCACCTCGGGCCGGATTACACCTTGAAGTGGGCCTACCGGGTTACTATCCCCCCATCAGACGACCTGATTGCTACCTGGGTGGAGCGCTGGGTTCTGCCTCTCCAAGAACGAGCGCACAAGATGTGCTTCATGGGTGGACCCCGAGATTGCACCCGGACAACCACCGTCGAGCTCACCAAAGAGGAGGTGGCAATCTGGGCCAAGTCCATCCTCAGGGCCACGCTCTCAGATACTTGGTTTTACGGTTTTGCGCCGTATAGCCGAGACAACCCAGCCCCCAAAGTGAGTACTCTTCTTTATGCCCTTAGCTGATTTTGTTTCTTGTTTCTTCACACTCCACCGAGTAGGAGGTATCTTGGATTCTCTCCCTTAAGCTTAGCCCAATATGCTTTGTGTTTGCATTCTATACCAAGTCGGACTCCTCTGTTAGGACTTAGCTTATTATGCTTTGTGCTTGCATGCTACACCGAGTAGAGCCTCAAACCGTTTCCCTTTTTAGGACTTAGCTTCATATTCTTTGTGTTTGCATGCTAGACCGAGTAGAACCTCCACTCGATTATCGTGAATATAGTTTATTCCTTATGCTTTGTGCTTGCATCCTTAGGTCATTCCTTGCTAGAAAATAGAGGACAAGGCCATCCATAAACATAACTGGCAGCTAGATAGGACCGAAGACGACGCAGAGGCATTTGACGTCCAGGATACGCTCTGTATCCCGCTCACCGGCCAAGATGGTAAGTCTCGGGTCTCCACCTCAATTTGGGACTGGTTCGAGGACGATGAAGGTGACCGAGTCCATTACTGTCTGCCCTTCAATTTACTCTGGTTTCCTCTCTTACTCGTATTGGCATTTGCCCTTCTTGTTCGCAGATGAGCTAGAGGAGGAAGATCCAATAGACGCGCAACCCGTGTCCATGGCTGCACCCACCGGAACGCAGAAGAGTCCGGACAGCGGAGCAGTTGAACCCCCTGCCAAGAAGACAAAGAAGACCACCAAGCGCACCACTGGGCGCAAGAAGCGCCCTGTCGTGGACGGGTAAGTCCAACCGAGAGGCTCTGTGCTATGCTTTGTGTTTTCATCTCTCTGTCTTTTCTTATTCTTGTGCTTTGTATTTGCACCTCTCTCATTCTTCACTTCTCTCTTCTCAGCGACGCGCTTGACGCTGACACTACCAAGGCGCCACCCAAGCCGAGTGCATTGTGGACCTCACCGTCGACGAAGGGGAACATTAGCCAGAGGAGAGTGCCAAGGTGCCCTCTCCTGTCAGGGAATAGCAAGAATTCGGTGCCGACAACACTGGCACCGAGTTGGAGGATGATCGGGTTCCCGTGCAGCCGGAACCCAACATTGAGCAACCAGCGCCGGAGCTTCCCACCGAGACGCGGCATTCCTCACCGGAACCTATTTCTGAGCTGCAGCAGTCAATACCGGCAGCACCAAAGCCGAGTGAGCGGCAACCAACACCACCAGCACCACAACCAACTCCGTAGCAGCAACCCCCAAAACCTGCCACCGAGAAGCAGCCTACACCGCTAGCAGCAGCGTCCAAAACCAGCCGCCTAGAAGCAGCAGCGTCCAAAACCAGCCGCCGAGAAGCAACCAACACCATCTGCGGCAAAACCGACTCCACAGCAGCAGCCTCCCAAAGAACAACCCAAGCGAGCTGCAGGGCAAGCCGGGCAGCAGCAACCCGAGAAGCCACAGCATCAGCCACAACAGCAGCGGCTGACACGATCTTCCGAGTACCAGCTGCCAGGTGCTAAGGAGGCAGGGCAGCCACAGCAGCGGCAGCCCCCAGCCAAGAAAACAGACTGGCCACTCAATAAGCCAAGACAGCCCAGATCCCTGGACGTTGCATCCCAGAGTGGCCTATCACTCGCAGCACCAAGTTGGTGCAGCACAAAATTCAGTTCGGGTCCAAGGAGCAACAAGCTACCGGAGCGGGAATCGGCGGAACAACTGCCCCTGTGAGCTTCCCGGATCACTAGCGCGAGCTGCAGGAAGAGTATAAGCAGCGGAAGGTGCGCGAAAGTGAGAACCACGAGGAGCTGAAGAAAAGGAAGAAGCTCGCCGCCACCGGATCCAAAGGCAAGGAGGGTACTCTGACCATCCACTCTGCCGTTGCAATAACGGAGCTTGCCCATGAGCTCCGAGGGGACATAGAGACTGTCGTGGACCAGATTGGCCATATCTAATCAGACTGGGACAACAACAATCTCGGCCATCCGGAATGGGACGGCACTAGACTTAGCAGCCTGGACAACTATCGGCAGGCCAGGAACAAAGCAGATGCTGGCCCTGTCTCGATGGCCGTAGCTGCGTCCCGCAGTACCATAGCGCACAAGATGTACTGTCTGCGCAAAGCTGATGAGGATGCCGAGAACACCAACCGGGTAAGTATATTCCTTAACTATTCGGATTTCCGAGTTGCAAAATTTTCCATTTTTCTTCTGCCTCTTTTCTATCTACCATCCAGTCCCCGAGATTTGGGCCGAGTAGGCAAGGCTCGACCGAGTTGCAGTCTACTCAGGCCGAATCTTCCTACTCACACCTTCTCAATTTTCTTCTTTAGGAGTGCACCCTAACCCGCACCAAGCTTTTCCGCCAACTCCTTTAGTCACATCGGGCTGTCAAGGCCAAGAACCGGGCACTAGAGGAGGAGAAGGGAGAAAGAGGTAATCTTCATTCTCTCCGAGTTACTGCTTATGCTTTACCGGGATCAGTTTTCTAACTCGGTTCATGCTTCCCAACTCGCAGTTGTCCTGGAGCAAGGCATCATGGACGCTACTACCAAGATCTCCTCTTTAGAGAGTACATACCAGTACTTTGGTTTGTGCGTTTTGTTTCTATGCCCATTTTTTATTTCTGCTCAATTTCTACTTCTCTGCAGGTGAGTAGAAAGCTCTTGCTGACAAGCACCAGGACTGTGAGATCATGGCTCTATCCGCGCAGAGCAAGATTTCTTCCCTGGAGAGTAAGTGGAATTCCCTTCTCTTGAATTCACTTTCTGTCTCCTCCTTGTGTAGCTGACCGGGTTCCTCTCTTCCCAGATGAGCGCAAGGCCTTCCTCGAGCAGCACCAAGGGTGCGTTACTCCTGCCGAGGTGCAGCAGCAAGTGCAAGCCAGGGAGGCCCAGCTGGAGAAGGATCTTGCTGCCGAGAAGGAGGAGGTGCTTAAACTCAAGTGCGAACTCGCTGAAGCCCTCAAGTCGGCACTGCAGGTTGAGACTTTCAAGACCGAGACGCTGTAGCGGGCAGCTGTTGATAAGCTGGAGCTAGAAAGGGAGATTGATTCCCTTAGAGCCCGGAACCATGATCTCGACACCATGCTGGTCAGCTCCCGAAACCGATTGGATAAAGAGCTTGCTCTCGCAGAAGGATGGTCTCGCCGGCTAAAGGATCTCTTCACTGACCTCTGCTGTAAGTTACTATTCCTCTCTGACTTGTTCCATCCAGTTTCTTCTACTCGGTTTCTCTTCTTCAGTTCTTCTTATCTGGTTTCCTTACTATACCCATCATCACCTCTCTCAGGGACCTTCCCGAGTCTCTGCTGAGGAAGCGGTAGCCAAGGCCAGGGCACTGCGGAAGGATCTTGGTCATGATGTCTCCAACTCAATTTTCATGGATGACCAGATAGAGAATATCAAAACCCGGGTTCATCTTCTCAAGGGCCTGGGCACCACTCTGGTCTCCACTGGGATGCGCCTCCACAAACTCTTATGGCTGGACACCGAGCTCCCGACCACCATCAACCAATTGGCCTCCAAGCTGGAATACGCCAAGGTGGAGCTGAACAAATGGAGCGCCTCAGCAGCCCGAGCTGGCGCATATGAAGCCCTTCACTTCGTACTATCCTGGTATAAGAACCTGGACCTCGAGAAGCTCAAGGATCTCTGGAACAAGTCCAAGTGGACCCTCCAAGATGAGTACATCCAGAGCTGCAAGGAGGCCGCCTACCGGCTCGCCTCGTACGCCGACACCGCCGAGTTCATCGACAGCCCCACGGAGCCGGAGACGGACGTTGAAGATGATGATGAAGAAGATGATTGTGATGAGGCCGGCGCGGAAGGAAGCATTGGCGATGAGGAGGAGGATCAGGAGGAAGCCGGCAACGAAGGAGTCGAGCAGGACAATGCCGAGGAGGAGTCCGAGATGGGCGGCGACCAGGCGGCGACCGAGTGAGGAGCTGGCTCCCAAGAAGCCCGGACTGATCCGGAGCCCACTGCCTCCGCCGGAGCTGTTATCACCGAGATGGTGATTGCCACTCATGTTCCCGAGTTGGGGGCAATGGGGACCGTGGCCGAGGACATTGCATCCAGGTCCGCTCCTCCGACCTCAACTGCTGCTCCCGAGCCCGTCGCCGCGCTCACTTTCGAGTCTTCGGATCTATCCAGCGCGGAAGCTAATTCCACTCCCTCGACGATATCTTAAGTTCATGCTCTTAATTTAACTCCAAACTTTTTATCAGATCCCAGGTATGTCAGGTGAAGATGTATCCGACAGTTTATTGTTTCAGTGCTACTCTATTTTATTAAGTTTCTTAGCAAGACTGGCTCAATGTCGGATTGCGTTGAATGCATGTCCCCGAGTTGCTTTTCTTATCCACCCAGTTCTTTTGTCATTACTCTTACCTGCCACTTGTGGCTTTTTGGTAGTCGAGTCACAAGATTTCAAAAACCGAGTTTCGAATACTTAACCACTTTGAGATTTGAAAACAATGCTGCCCAACACTTAGCCGATAACAAGGAAAGAAAAGACACCCTACTCGGTTGACACACTCCTTTTTTACTTAGCAATTTTCCGTGTGTTCATTGACCTTTGGCTTATTGTCTTGTTTGCCATGAACCCGGGTTGCGGACAACAGAAAGGTCGAAGAGTTGGCCTTTAGGTTTAAACACATTACTAGACATGCACGTGAAATTTTGAGTAGAACCGAGTAGACAAAGTAAATACAGTAAATAACACAGAGCAAGTTTGGCACAGGCAGTCCCCGAGTTCAAATTCGGAGTGCCGACTTGGAATTTAACTCGGTTCAGAAGATACATACAATGTTTGTTCAGGAATGAAAATGGCGGAGTAGAGCTACATTCCAGGGACGCTTGGATTCCTCTCCGGATTTATTGTGCACAGTCTTGCTCACAATGAAAGGACCTTCCCATGGAGGGGAAAGCTTATGCATCCCGGCTATGCGCTGCAAAAGCGTCAGCACCAAATCTCCTTCTCCGAAAACGCTTGGGTTAACTTTCCGGCTATGATAGCGTCTTAGATTCTTTTGATGTACAGCTGAGCGCGATAGAGTTAACTCTCTTGCTTCCTCGAGCAGATCAACATCATCTTCTCGGTCTTCTCTTGCCTCTGCCTCAGTATAGAGGGTTATTCTTGGTGAGTCATGCTCAAGGTCAGTAGGCAACACGGCCTCTGCTCCATATACCAGGAAGAATGGTGTGTATCCGGTTGATCGGTTAGGGGTAGTCCTTAGACTCCACAACACCGGCGGAAACTCATCTAGCCAACACCGATGTTTTTTCAGCAATGGCTCAATCAACCTTTGCTTGATTCCGGATAGGACCATGCCATTTCCTCTTTCAACATGCCCATTGGAAGCCGGATGGGCGACTGATGCAATGTCTAGCCAGATCCGCTTTTCCTTACAGAACCGAGCAAAAGCTCCTTCAGCAAAGTTTGTCCCATTATCCGAGATGATCCCATGCGGATAGCCATACCTCAGGATGATGTCCTTCAAGAAGCTCACTGATGTGTTTCCATCACACTTCCGGATTGGCTTCACTTCAATCCATTTGGTGAACTTATCAACCATGACCAAGATGTGAGTCATATTGCCCCGAGCTAGTTTGAAAGGACCCACCATATCCAAGCACCAGACAACAAATGGCCAAGTAATGGGGATTGTCTTCAAGTCGGAAGCTGGCATGTGAATCTTGCTTGCAAACCTCTGGCACCCGTTGCACTTCCTCACTAGATTTTCTGCTTGTTGCAAGGTAGTGAGACAAAAGAATCCATGCCGGAATGCTTTCTTGACTAAGGCCCGACATTAACACGGAGCAAGTTCGGCACAGGCAGTCCCCGAGTTCAAATTCGGAGTGCCGACTTGGAATTTAACTCGGTTCAGAAGATACATACAATGTTTGTTCAGGAATGAAAATGGCGGAGTAGAGCTACATTCCAGGGACGCTTGGATTCCTCTCCGGATTTATTGTGCACAGTCTTGCTCACAATGAAAGGACCTTCCCATGGAGGCGAAAGCTTATGCATCCCGGCTATGCGCTGCAAAAGCGTCAGCACCAAATCTCCTTCTCCGAAAACGCTTGGGTTAACTTTCCGGCTATGATAGCGTCTTAGATTCTTTTGATGTACAGCTGAGCGCGATAGAGTTAACTCTCTTGCTTCCTCGAGCAGATCAACATCATCTTCTCGGGCTTCTCTTGCCTCTGCCTCAGTATAGAGGGTTATTCTTGGTGAGTCATGCTCAAGGTCAGTAGGCAACACGGCCTCTGCTCCATATACCAGGAAGAATGGTGTGTATCCGGTTGATCGGTTAGGGGTAGTCCTTAGACTCCACAACACTGGCGGAGACTCATCTAGCCAACACCGATGTGTTTTCAGCAATGGCTCAATCAACCTTGGCTTGATTCCGGATAGGACCATGTCATTTCCTCTTTCAACATGCCCATTGGAAGCCGGATGGGCGACTGATGCAATGTCTAGCCAGATCCGCTTTTCCTTACAGAACCGAGCAAAAGCTCCTTCAGCAAAGTTTGTCCCATTATCCGAGATGATCCCATGCGGATAGCCATACCTCAGGATGATGTCCTTCAAGAAGCTCACTGTTGTGTTTCCATCACACTTCCGGATTGGCTTCACTTCAATCCATTTGGTGAACTTATCAACCATGACCAAGATGTGAGTCATATTGCCCCGAGCTAGTTTGAAAGGACCCACCATGACCAAGATGGATTGTCTTCAAGTCGGAAGCTGGCATGTGAATCTTGCTTGCAAACCTCTGGCACCCGTTGCACTTCCTCACTAGATTTTCTGCTTGTTGCAAGGTAGTGAGACAAAAAGAATCCATGCCGGAATGCTTTCTTGACTAAGGCCCGACATGAGGCATGGTGCCCACATTCTCCTTGGTGTATCTCTCTGAGAATTTCTTCTCCTTCCTCTGGCTCAACACAGCGTTGGAGTAAACCAGTAACACTTCTCTTGTGCAACTCTTTGTTGATGATGGTGTAGCAAAGTGTCATCAATAAGAAAGGATAATATGGGAAAAGCCCAACTCAGTGTCTCTCAAATATGAAACACTGGTTCGTCCACTTCCATTGGATCGGCTGCCATGACTTGCTCCGAGTTGGAGACGAGTCCCCGAGTCCCCGAGTACTGAGAAATGTTCCCCTCGATGAGTGTGACAGTCCCCGGGTTTGCAGAGGCAGTCCCCGGGTTCTCCTTTGAGCTCTCCCAGCCAATCTCCATAGGAACAACTTCTGAGTCTGGTAGAGCCGGGATGAATATGGAATCCGAGTTGGGGGATGGCTTGATCGAGGGCTTCCTCAAATGTTCCAGAGCAATCCCAGGTGGGATAAACTGCCGGGAAGACCCCAATTTGGACAGAGCACCTGCTACATCATTCTCAGCTTGGTGCACGTCATGGAACTCACACCCATCGAAGAATACGGTCATATTCTAGATGAGGAACCGATAAGACGCCATGTTGGCATAAAACACGTCCCAAGTCCCTGAGACTTGTTGAACCACCAGGTCTGAGTCGCCATAGCACACAATCCGCCAGATTCCAATCTCCTTGGACACTTTCAGCCCATGGACCAAGGCCTCATACTCGGCAACATTGTTGGATGCCGGGACGTGAATCTGAAACACATACTTGAGCTGGCCCCGCTTCGGTGGTGAGTACAACACCAGCACCGAGTCCCTCTTTTACCTTGGATCCATCGAAATGCATCTTCCAGAAGTTTGTTTCCGTCTAGGGAGACTCATACAACATTTCGGCCCAGTCAACCAAGAAGTCAGCCATGGCCTGGGATTTGATGGCTTCTCTTCTTGCATACAACGGGGTGTAAGAAGCTAGCTCAATTTCCCACTTGGCCACCCGGCCACTTGCATCCTTGTTTCCCATGATCTCCGAGATGGGAGCAGTGCTCACCGCGGTCATTGGATGCTCCTGGAAATAGTGCTTGAGCTTCTTGGCACCCAGGTAAACCCCATAAGTCATCTTCTGGTAGTGCGGATAGTTTTGCTTAGAGCTTGACAGCACTTCACTCAGATAATAGACCGGTCTCTGCACCGATTTGCCTTCTTCTACTCGCTCCACCACCACCACCACGCTCACAACTCGGTTGGTGGCTGCAATATAGAGCAGCATTGGATCCTTAGGCAGTGGGGATGCCAGGATAGGAGCATTGCCCAACATGGTCTTGAGCTCCTTGAATACCATATCAGCTTGTGGGGTCCAGACAAACTTGTCACTTCTCTTCATGAGCTGATAGAGAGGTAAGGCCTTCTCACCCATTCTGCCCCAGGAACCGGCTGAGGGAAGCCAGGCACCCGGTGAATTTTTGCACATCCTTCAATGACCTCGGCAAAGACATGCTCTCTATAGCTTTTATCTTTGATGCATTGGCCTCAATGCCTCGCACTACTAGAGAAAAGCTTACCACAGGCGAACAAAAAAGGCCTACCACAGGCGCATTACAGTTCGCCTGGGACCATATCGACATTGGTAATTACTTACCCCAGGCGAATCTGGTAATGCGCCTGTGGTAACTCAAACTACCCTAGGCGAATCTGGTAATGCGCCTGTGGTAACTCAAACTACCCCAGGCGAATCTGGTAATGCGCCTGTGGTAACTCAAACTACCCCAGGCGAATAAGCGTTGTGCGCCTGGGGTAACTGATTTACCTGTGGCGAACAAGCCTGATGCGCCTGGGGTATATATGCGCCTGTGGTATTAGTTATTATTCGCCTGGGGTATAATTTTCCTGTGTCAAAAAATAAAAGAAACCAAAATACTCTCAATTTGCACAAATATATCAAAATGACAGAAATAACAGGAATAACAGGAAAATGACAGAAATAAGTTTCAATTGGCACTAACTTAGACATGCAGAAAATAACATCGATCGATCATCAAAACTAGTAGTCATTACATAACCTCGATCATCACACATAATACACAAGTTTATATTACATAGTCTCGAACAGAGATAGTTCAACAGATCGATAGTTTAGCTACACAAGCAGTAGAGAAAGTAGCATCAACACAAGGAGTATCAGCACGGCGATGGCGAAGGTGGTCATCCGGGCCCTCGTCGTCTCCGTCTTCTCTCTCGCTAGGTAAGTGGCGTATCGAGTTTCCACCTCCACCATGGTCTTGTACCCCTTGTATATGTTGCTGCTGAAACCGTGCAACTGTCTCCAGCATTGTTCCCAATCGTCGTAGACTCCGGGAACCCTACCGATATACACAACATACCATGTCATCTCTGCATAGGAAAAAAATACGTGTTTAGGATGGAAAGTGATAATAGACCGCAAATAACTATCAAAGAAATAGAAATATCAAGGTTTACGAATAAAAAACGACAAATAAAGGACTAAAAGTTATATGATGCAAGTGTATACTAACATTTTGTCAATCCTATGGTCTCGGCGGGAACGGACGAACGCCTTCTAGCATGTTTAATGTCCGGGTGTCACGTTGCTCTCGTAGGTGTGCTTCTATGTTACGGTTTCTCGGTGGTGCGTGGCCGTGGAAGAACAAGCCACCCCGAGTTATGACATCCGACGTGAGTATCGTGCAGATCCTCCGCTGGATGTGACGGAACTCAGCCCGCACATATTCATCGGGGGTGTTGGCCATCTTTGTGGTCCGGTCTCGGAAATGACTTGGTGACAATACCTCTTGGGCATCCTTTAAGTACTCCCTCATCTGAAAGATGGCATACCAAGATTCCAACCCAGATTCTTGCTCCGATTGCTTGAGGCAGGGGAAGTTTGTTACGTGGTTGCACACGTAGGTGCCTCGGACTATTTTCTCCTTTTTTAGGGGCTTACCTAAATCGGAGGTGAAGCCGTTGAGGGCACTATTAAGAATAGCTCTTATGTCGTTGTAGTCCTTCTGCACCGCCCTACCCGCATCGAGATAAGTGCATACCGACCAATGCGGTTCCATGACGATGAGTGTGCATCCTCCATTTCTACGCAGAACATTTTGAACAAGCCATCAATATCATTAATCGGAATACTAAGGAGATTATAGAAAGAATGTAATGACGGGAAGCGGAGAGGACTACCTACTTGGGAAAGTATGGCATGAGAATGGCGTTCTTATCCTTGTTATCTATCAAAAAACACGTTATATAGTTCGTGATAACAACCCGGTCCGCAGGTGACCGCAAGTAGTCCTCAACCATGTAGTACGGGTCCATAATCGCGATGTGCGGGGTATTCTCCATGACCATATCATGCGCCATGCTGAGCGATACGAGGCGGACAATGCTTCGGTCGAGCTTTCCCAAGTGGAGTACCTTGAATATGTCTTCGTATCTGATGAAGAACACCTCTGCGGGATTTATATCCACAAAGCCCACGGATCGGGGCACCTTGACCACGTATAGAGGGTAGGAGGGATGTTTCTCACGTAGAAGTTCCGTCTCTCTGAACAAAATTCCGTCGTGGATGCTCCTCATGTCACCACCCATGACAGCGACAACCTCTGGCGGCAGCATCAGCTGACCTATCTCATGCACCTTCCTCCACGGGACTCGGGCGGCAAACGGTCCAGGACTCGGGCGGCCGCTGGCTGGCTACTAGAGGAGGCACCACCTTTCTTCTTGTTGGCTGGCGGCCTCTTCCGATGCTTCTTCGTCCTCAACCACATGGGAGTGCCGCTTTGTTTTACCGCCTCCTCGGCCGTAGCATGGAGTGTATTCGGGGTAACCACAATAGGTTGTGGAGCCGTAAAGGCCGTCTCCTCCTCAGGAGTTTCTTGGGAATATGTTAGCTTCTTCTGGATAACCGGTTTTCTGGTGGGTAACCCAGAAGGACCACCCTCTTCGACAACTACCTTCTTCTGGATATTAAGATTTCTGGTGGGTAACTCCGGAGGAACCTTTTTGCCATCCAACTGATTTATGAAATCGTCAATGGGAGCAAGTTCAATATCCATGTAGTCGTCATGGGTCTCATGCTCGTGATGTTGCTCGTCATGTGACGTATCGTGCTCGGGAGGAGGAGGATCCACCGGAGGTGGAGAGAGGACCTTGTCATGTTGGGTTGCCCGTGGAGGGACAACCTTGTCTTGTTGGCTTGCCGCGGGCGCAACAGGTGTAGTAGTGACCCTGACGTGGTGTTCAGCCGAATAAGGGATTTCGGCCATAGCAAGATTTGATTGTCCAGTTGGACGAGATTCAGCTCGCTGTCGGCATTGGCGGGTTGATTAGGAGGATACAAGTCCTGGAATCCCGGTAGCACCAGATCGACGCGAACTCGATGCTCGTTGGCTGCAAGATGCTCCCCTTTGCAACATCCTTCAACTCGCTGCCAACTTTTAGCAGGAAGGTGCATCCCGTCACGTCAGTCTGTGATAACATGCATGGATAGGTCAGAGAGTAGGGTAATATTGAACTAGCTACATCTTGAGACGGTCAATAATTGACCGTGAGGGCATCGAGCTCGGCTAACGTTGACGGACCACAGGTGATGGTGGGCTCGTCGAGCAACGATAACATCGACGGACCATCGGCCGCGCCGGACACGGTCGACGGTCCATCGGGGGCAGGTGCGTCGGGTACGGCGAGGGCGGGCGCGCCAGGCACGGCCAACGTCGACGGACCACCAGCGGCGGCCGCGTCGGGCACTACCAACGTCGACGGTCCACCTCCGGTGCCTATGTTGATCGTAGGCATCGGCCCCTCTGCGCCCCCGGCGATGTAGCCACAAAGTTTTTCAAATACGGCGGGTATGAGCGCACTCATCTTTTCTCCGACCTTTTGCTCAATCTTCTTCTCCATGTTTTCTTCCAAGTCCTCCACCTTCTTCTTCAGCAACTCCGCCTCCTTGTTCGACTTTCTCTTCTTCGTCGCCCGTGACTCCTTAGTGCTGGGCTCAGCCAAGCCATAGTTGGCGTGCTTCCTATTTAGTTCGCCGCCGGTGATACGGCCTAAGTACGGCCTTTTCAGCGGGTCCTAGCACTTTGCCTTGTTTTACCCCCTGATGAAAGGCTTATCCCACGTGACTTTGGCCGTCGACGACTGCGACGAGGAAGATTCAAGCTGTTGTTCTTCTAGCTGCAGAAGCAACATATGAACGGTTTAGAAATGGTTTTGTACTAGAATGAAATCATGGACTTGATGATGATGAGTTGCATGAAATGGTAAATTTCTTACCACTAGTTTCTCAACATTCTTCACGCTATCGTCCATGACCAAAATAACATTCTACACCACCTTGGGGTCCGTGACAAGTTCCCCGGTCGGAGTTACTTTTCTGTACCTCGACCTCATGAATTTCTGGAACTGCGGGTCATGGGCATACTTGGCGTAATGGTTCTCAATCCCTTGTTCAATGTAGGCCTGGTCCTCTTTCTCCCAAATTGGCTCCTTCCCGTCGTAGCCACGACAGCCGAGATTGTGGTGATCAATGTTCTTCGACGCTAGGTCCCTCCCCCAGTTCGTTTGATTCTTAGTGAAATCAAGCGACTGGTTATCTAGGAAAATCTTGAAGTCATCGGGCGTAATCCGCGTGAAGTGGCGATGGATCTCTTCGAATGGTTCCTCATCCCTAATCATCGCCCTCGCCATAGTCTTGTAATGGCTCAGTGTAACATCCCAAGTATGAAAAATAGCCATTAGAATGTTTGCTCTCTGTTATTTTATGTTTTGCATCATGACATCATGTTCATTGCATTTGTTTTGCTTGTTTTCCAACTGTTTTCCATTTGTTTTTCCTTTGTTTTCTATTTGAATTTCAAACCAAATTTCAAACCTTTTGTTTCATACTTGTGATGTTACAATTTCCAAAATGATATTTCAAATAAAAACAATCATTTGTTTCCATTAACCTAAGGTTCAACTATTTAAATTATTTTCTTCCAATATTTCAACTAATAGCAAATTCACCTAAATTCAATCCATTTACCAAACACCAAATAATTTGAATTATTTTGTAAAACAAAAGTTGGTAATTGTTGTGGTTACCCTAAATAACCTATAACCAAATTTTCTAAATTTTTCTAACCTAAACAACTAACATTTTCTCTCCTATTCCAATCTGCAAAAAAAAAAAATAAGGAAGAAAAAAAAAGAAACAAAGGGAGAGAGGGGCAGCCAGGCCCAGCCCATCTCCCCTTGGCCCAATACCCCTTCGACCCCCTCTTTCTTCTTCCTCTGTACGGATTACATCCGTTCTGTCCACGTAGCAGAGCAGATACAACAACGGTGCAGCTGCTCCCCCTCCTCCTATATAGCCACCCCTAGCCTAGGGTTCCCCTCTGCCTTCTCCTTCCCCCTCTCTTCCCTCTCCCCGCCTCCATTCTTTCTTCTTCCTCTCCTCCCACCTCTCTCCTCTCTGCTCTGTATTACCTGTACCACCACCGAGAAACTTCACCTCCCTCCGGTGATCGCCGGCGTTCGGGCCCCCCTCCGGCCAGGGAGAGGCCGGGAATGGAACCCCCCGGCCGCCATCTCCCTCCTCCACCACTCGGCGCAGGCGGGGACGGCCCGAGGCGCCGCAGCCGTTGCCGCCAAGTCGCCGTTCGCCCTCTGCTGCCCCGTCGTGCGTCCCTCTGTCCGCTCGAGGTACTCATCTCCTCCCCTCTCGCCTCCCCCCTCGTCGCCTCTCTCCTTCCCCCTCCGCACCCACAGGACACGCAGCACCCACGCCCCACGCCGCAGCACGGCCGCAGCAGCCGCCGCCCGCCTAGCCCACGAACCCTCCGTCGACGTCCAGCAAACCTGAACCTGCAAGGTTCAGTTAAGCAAATTCAGTTAACCGCGGACAGAAGCAATATCCACCCCGCGCCCCCCTTCCTGTCACCATTCGTTCAGCTACCGCACTGTTAGCAGCACACAGCGCGCAAGCAGAGGGCAGGGGTTCGATCCCCCCCGCGCACCAAAACCCCCTTTTTCATCTTTATTTTCCCAGGCCTGCACAATCCTTTATTCACACATAGGTCCCTGCAGTTTCTTTCTAGATCCCTGAAAAATATTTCTAAGTCCCTAGATAGTAAATAAAATGGCAGATTCATACCAAAAACCTAAAAATGCATAACTAAATCATTTTAACTCCAAATCCAACATTTTTAATATGTATCTTGTACCAAATTAAATTGTCTACCCAAATATAAAATTTGTTTACTGTTTTGAATACTTTAAATTGGTGCAATATTATAATTCTTGTTTAATTAATTTAATTTTGCAAAAATCATAACTTGGGCATAAAAATTCCAAATTCCACAAACTAAATATGTTTTCCATTCAATTTTTCATGTACTTTCCAAATATCAACTTTGTTTGCTGTTTTGAATAATTTAAATTGCTGAAAACAACTGTTTCTTAATTATTGCATTTAAAATTGCCAAAATAATAACTTGCTCATTTTAAATCCAATTTCAACAAATAAAATATGTTTTCCATGCTAAATTGAACCACCTTTTCAAATATAAACTTTGTTTTCTGTTTTGCATAATTAAAATTGGTTGAATGATTTAAACCTTGTTTAAATCATTTAATATTGTTAAATTCATAACTGGGTCAAATTAATTTCTCTTGGGACATATAAAATATGTTTTCAAACCATAAAAGTATAATCTTTTCAAATATGAATTTGGTTTAATGTTTTGAACAAATAAAACTTCAAATAAGTTCATGTTTGAATTAAATTCATTTAATTCTTGCTTAAACTTGTTTAATTCATAAATAATTTATTCCAAATCCATTTTCAACAAGTGAAACATGTATTCCACCTAAAATTATGTGTTCTTTCAAAATATGAACTTTGTTATCTATTTTGAACAATTAAAATTGGTGAAAACAACAAATGCTTGTGTGGCACCTTTAAGTAACCAAAATTTCTTAACTTAATAACTAAAACTCCAAAATTGGTAAACCCTATTTCCAATTGATTCTATTGTTGTTATTTTGCTGTTTTCCTCATCCATGCATCATACTAAACCACTTTCACCTGTTGGTTAGTTATAAAACAATTGTTTCAACCATAATTCTTGGGCTTTTTCATATGCAACTCAAATTGCATATGGGTCCATTTAAATTGTGTTACCATGTCAACTAGTTTATTTTGATGCATCCATTAACTTGACATGCATCATCCCATGATTCTGCACTATGCCATGATATTGATTGTTTGTTCTCTGCGTTGTTTGTTTGCTTCTTCTCGGATAAACGACGACGTTGAGACCGACGATACTTACGACACCCCTTCTAAGGATCTAGCTCAGTACCAGGCTGCTGAGTTTGCAGGCAAGTATTCACTCACATGAACCACTGTGTTCCTTTCAACCTTGGTTACCGATACTTTCCGTTGTCTATTCTGCTAGCCCTATGAATAGTTGTTTCTGTTCGATCCTATCACATGATATCCTGAACCCTGATACTGCTTCACCTCCACACCTATAACCATTGCTTGATGTCCGTGTCTTACTAGCATGCTTAGGGTTGTTTTGCTCGAGTCTGTTACCCGTTACTTTCTGTTACTATTTCTATTATGTTCTGGGGATCGAGGTTAAACAATGAATCATGCTAATGTTATTGTTAAATAATAAATTGATGATAATGCACCGGCAGGAGGCCCTGCGTGGTTTTGAGGTCTGCTAGTGTCGACCCTAATTAGGAAAAGGGTCTTGTCTACTGATCCATGATGAGCGCACTAACCGCATGTGGGAAGCGTGTATGGGCGCCCCCCCTCAATTTGATTCGATTCGCATCTCGTCCAAATCGCCTCATTTAGTTCGGGTGTTCCATTTGCCGCATGCATGTTTTTGCGAGCCCAGGCCAGGGTGGAACTTGTGTAGTCGGCATTTAGGGAGACACGTTCTTAGAGTGCTATGAGGGTCCCCTTTTCTTCGTGGCGCTTGATTAGCCGTGCGCTCACTGCACGGGGTTCTTTGGGCTTGATGCGAAGAAGAGTTGAGTTGTATTGAGTGCCCCGCTTGGTGGGAGGCATTCCATCTGGCGGGTTATTCTTACGTGTACGGCCAAATTGGTGCACCCCTGCAGGGATAAATCTTCTCGAGAAGCCGTGTTTTCCGCGGTTATGGATGGCTTGGTGAAAGTACTGGCTAACAAGTACTCAGGACAACTTAAACCTAATGATTAACAATCTGACTAGCAATAGGCTTAATGACACACAATCTGAACCCTCACTAATCCAACTGTGTGAGTTATCCTCGGATTGCTTCTTTGGATAAGGGGCGAGATCCAGGATGGGTTTGTTTGAGGTTAGTTGTTAGTTGGTTACGATACGCTATCTTATCCCCTTTCTGTTAGCCGGAAGTTGTAGTATGTTCTGTAGTTGGTTAGAGCAGCCAGTTGCAACATCTTTCGTATCCCCTCTCTTCCGTTGAACCCAAAGCATCTGTGCTTGGTGTTGACGGGTTACACTTTGGTGAACTGTGAGTCTTGCTTGCCAGTACGTTTATGTACTGACCCCTTTGGGGCTGTGGTTTCCGCAGACTACGCGTACGAGGATCCCCGTGACGGCTACTACGTGGAGTATGACGAGACAGCTGACGAGTAGATAGTGGACCCGGGCAGGATCCGAGACTTCGTGGATGGGCTCCGTCTTTTCGTTTCCGGCCTCTTAGGCCTATTTGGATCTTGTCTATACTCAGACATGTTGAATGCTTCCGCTCTGATGTAATGATGAATTGTTGGGACATGTGTCCTCTGGATGATTGTATTTGCTATCTCTGCTCTAGTGAGAGCCATTTGCAACTTATTTCCATCTTTTGTGTCGTAGAGATCTGTTGTGATATCACTTGTTCCAATGCCGTTGACATACCATGTATGTATGTTTTGAAGTACGTCAATGGAAGTATCTGGATTTCTATGGGATGGTTTACGTAGACGATGAACAGTAGGGGTTGGTTGTCACACATACGTGTGTTGGCCCACTCGTAAGAGATGCGGGTGCAGGTAAGCCACGTAATCCAATCATCTGCTGTTCAATGGAACTGCGAGTATCCCCTAGAAGTCCGGGTGTGACACTCAGGGCTTTGGTGAATCTAGTGAGGGAGAGTTTGTTCACCAGGTTGCCCTTCAGATTCTCGTTGTTGTAGGGGGGGGACTCGTACCGCGCGTGCAGCCTCGAGATGAGTTGGGCGCGCAGAGTTTGCTTCTTCTTGAGAGTCGGCTCGTTGATATTGACGACGTCTCGAAGGATCGCGCCAAGTTGGAGGAATTACCCCTTCACAAGGTCCGTAGGCATCACAGGCGTGCCATTGGAAGGATCTACCTCCGTGAATTTCTCTCGAACGGTGCCAACCTTGTTCGGAGCTCTCTGCCGACGCTTTTTTCCCGTCGTGCTACTCTCTGAGGGACCCCCGGCGCCACTATCAGTGGTTTCTGCCTCGCCACCGGTGAGCCCGTCATCATTGTGGGGCTCGACATCGGGGGGCTGGTCAGTCGTCCGATAGTCACCGCTATCATTGGCTGTCTCTTCCTCTTGCGACTCCCTAGCCATAAGCAGGTAGTGGTCCAATAGCGCCGGATCCATAGAAGAAGAAGACATGCCTAGCTAGCAGTAGACAAAATATATACTAGGTTAGTCACCGGAAAAATTCGGCATGACCTCTGCTATAAATGGTCATGCCGGAATGCCCGAAATTTGCCGGAACAGAAATGAATCAACGTTCCGACAAAACATTGGCACTCAATGTACCTGCAACATAAATAGAATGCACACATGGCTAAAAAAACAGCTTCTTGCTGTCATCTCACATGCCACAAAAACTCCCAGGAATTCGTATCATGCCAAAAAACTCCCAGATTGGCTGCAATATTTCAAAAATGAACTTTCTCATAGCAATCATGCAACCTGTAACTTGAGAATTATTTTCATAACCAAGTACAGAACTGCTACCGCAAGATTTACTCCCAGGTTTCCCCAGGTTCCCAGGTTTCATAACCAAGTACAGAACTGCTACTGCTATTGCTAGCACATCGATTCTAACTGCTACTGCTAGCACATCTCACAACCAAGATTTACTCCTAGGTTCCCAGGTTTCATAACCAAGTTCAGAACAACAAGATTTACTCCCAGGTTCCCATGTTCCTCATGTTCCTAGGTTACCAGGAGTTGATTCTAACCGCTACTGCTAGCACATTGATTTCATGCTTGAACCAGAAGTTGATTTCTGCACATTCCATAAAAAGTCAAGTGTAACTTCTTCTCTGTTTCAAGAAATTCTAAACAAAATATTGGCAGGAGGGGTATATTGTACATCCATGCCAAATTGCTACTTCAGATGCATTGTGAGGTACAAAAGTACAAGTGCTTAGTGAATAGTGCGGAGCATTTGTCTCTTCTTGAGAAATACACACTGAACTGAAAATGGAATGTAAAACATACCATAACCTACGAGTGCATATTTTTAGATATTTTGAAACCTTGAACAAGCGCTTTTCACACTTTACTTTCTGATTTGCACAGAAGTGCTCGTTTGCACATGTTATTTCCGAGTCATATACAACGAAATCAACTATTTCCTGTACTTCTGACGAAAACCCGCACACTTCATTTTCAGAAGTGCACAAGATATTTTCCCTAGTCATATAACACCAATTCTACTCTTTTATGTACTTTCAGTGGAGTTTACTCCCATTTGCATGTTGTCTCTTAGAATAGTTGTCTCTAATCCATCTAAACTACTGCAAGAAATGCATCTAAATTCATATGCTTTGGGAAATGGAGCAAAGAAAAAGCTGTGAACAGATCTTGGAGTGCAATAGAGGATTGATATACTAGCTATCGACATAGATTTGTAAATATATGCCATGGTGATTTCTTTGTTGTAAACTTGAAATCTCCTCCAGGTAGCAATATAAAACTAGAGCATATAAAACTCATCAGTTAGACGTGGCTGACAACAGACCTGGCCTCACACACTAGCCCCATGGACAGTGGCTAGAAATACTGTGAGAACCTCGTAGCAATCCAGTGGCCTCACACACTAGCCCCATGGACGTGCTATTGCTAAACAATCCGGTGGCAATTATCAAGTAATCTAGCAATTTTATTTGTTTTGGAGAAGTTGACCGTTTATTCGAAGAATCTCGTAGTTATTGTTAACTAACATGATAATATTTGCTAAATAGTCTGGTAGCTATTGCTAAACAAACTCATACTGTATGAGAACATGATAGTGTTTTCAGTGAAGATGGTTGTTTTATCAGAACGGTAGCTACATTAGAGAAACTAATAGTTAGTTAATGAAGCCGTGGTAGTTGAGAAAACCCCGAGATTTTTTTTTTAATGTGATTGAATACAAACGACATATCACTTGTTCCAAAGTTTTGGTAGCTATTTTCTACGCAAATCCGGTAGTTAAATCTAAAATCCTATGTTTATAATATTGAGGAATGTAAGACTATACAAACATCCGAGCATGTGTAAAAACGACTAGTGCAATCACTGGTACTGTTACCGTGCTAAGTCCCATTACAGCAGTGATAGTACCTGGGAGCCAGGAGGTGCAATGCTGCTACTACCAGGCGCTCGGTGCTTGCACGAGGTCATTCCTACTGCAGGTGCATGTTTTTAACTCATGCGCTACTGGTGCATGCAAGTGTGATGCAAGTAGTAGTACTGGCTGGACGACCAGTGGGACAGGGGGCAGCTGCACGTGCGCTTGCGCTTGCTTGGGAGCAGCACGACAACACATATGTCATCATAAACCGAGTCAAAGGGTAACCTCCCAGTTTGCTCTGCTAAACTTCTGCTACTACTAGACATACAAAAATCTTAAATTCTCACTACTTAACTAAACAAAAATCAGATATGAATCAAACAACAATTTCATGGCTCCAGCATATAATCATTGAACATTAAAAAATCATTTTTAAGGATGCGATATTTGGGTGGATCATGCTTTAGTACCAGATTGTCTACAGTTTCAAATTTGAAAATTCCAAAGTAAGGCCAACTATGGTACATAGGAACAATGGTACCTAAAAGAAAATGAAATGAAAATGGAACATGCTAGATATACCTTGACATGAAGGCAGAAAAATTTGATATTATAAATGGAAACGACGAAAATTCAGGCCGCCATTGTCATTGTAAGACTAGTACGGTTTCTTCGGATTATTTCTTGCTTATTCAATTCACAGGAAAACTGTTAGGTAGCTTGTACTGGTTGATAAAGGTAGGTAATTAATGATAACATTCTAGTGATTGGAATATTTCATGTTTGTGACCTATTGGATTCAAAGAAGTTGCTCCATATCAAATTCAATTCAAATTTCATTAGTTGGCACTAATTTTTAAGACTGCCAGAACTACATAGTTTTTTCTCAAACTTGTATATGTTATTATGCGCAGACTGCAATTGCAAAAGGTAGCCAACTCCCATCTTTTATTATCTTTACTCGTTATATAGATGGTTTGATCTAACAGAGGAACTAGTATAATCGCTTGAACATCTATAAGCTCTTATAGTCCGTCACAACTGGCAGCAATTCGTTGTTATACACAGAAAAGGGCAGCAACATGGCAGCAACAGGGATATAGCTCTTATAGCTCTTTTAATCGCTTGAAAATGAGTTTGACATCTATAACATCTATAAGCTCTCGTGGAGGTCTAGGGATTGCAACAGGGGAGCAACAGGGCAGCAACAGGGTACAGTTCGCCCCCATGGTTGGACGCTAGAAGGATTTGCAGCGATGTGCAGGGAAAGGGCCGTGTCTGGTTGGTTGGAGCAATGCTGGTGGCAAGATCTCGTAGAGGTCTAGGGATTTGCATCTCTCGTGGAGGTATAGAGATTGCGCGGCAAGAAATAGAAACAACATTGGGTCAAGGGGCTAGGAAAGGGGAGGGAGGGGGTTGACCTGGACGAGGGGCGTGGGCGATGCGGCGTGGACGACGACGGGTGCGGTTGCCGGGGAAGATCTCTGTCTGCGTGCGGCTACTCCTCCTCCGTGGGCGACGACGTCGATGAGCTCCTCCCTGCGGCTGCTACTCCTGCGTGCTCGACGACGGCGTGGGAGATTGGAGACGGCCGGCAGGGGCGATTGGAGACGGCGACGGGAGAGGAGTTTGCGGCCGGCGGGGAGAGGAGTTACTCGATCTGTTCGTACTGTGCGGGGAGAGAAGGGGAAAAGAACAGAGGGCGTGCGGGCCCACTATCCAGTGAGCGAAACGTATGCGCCTGGGATACTTACCGCAGGCGCATAACGCAAATATTCGCCTGCGCTAATACTTACTGCAGGCGCACATGAGTGAATATTCGCCTGCGCTAATACCTACCCTAGGCTGCAGTTTGGGTGTCAATCCATTTTACCCCAGGCGCTTACTTTAGCTGATTTGCCTGTGCTAATACTTACCACGGGCGCATATTTTACTTTATGCGCCAACGTTAACCGTCTGAAATTATTTGATTAATAGGTTTGCGCATAGTTGCATTGATATAACCACCCCCGGGTACATTGAGCATATCGGAATGCTACTAGGGGGCTCTCCTACTTTGTTTTTCACTTCAAAAAAAGTAAATACATATAAAATATTTATGGGCGCATGGGAATAGATTGATTTAGCGAGATATCGCGAGTGTTTCTCTCTGAATACACATACACATACGCTATTAAAATGTTATATCGCACATATCGCGAGTATTTCCCTCTCTTAGCCTTTCGTCACAATCTTACTCTTGCCTTTCTTGGTCGATGTTGAATACGTGGCCACCATATCGTGACTTCTTCTTGTCAATGGAAGACCTACCCTAGGTAGTGTGGTCCTGCTTCTTCTTGTGGTGTATGGTACATCGTCTTCACCTGGTTCTTCCGTCGTCGGGTCTCCGACTAAGCCGTCGAAGTCCTTCTCATCGGCGACTCCATCCATTCCGACGAGGGCCCTTTTTCCTCTCCTTACGACAACACGACTAGCCTTTGTCGTGTCGGTTATGAAGAAGCATTGCTCCACGTGCTTAGCCAATACCCAGGGCACATTTTGCGCGGGTTCTTGGACTTGGATTTGTTGGCTTCACACATCGACATAGTTGTGAAATATTCGTCTTCTTTCGTGACGTTTGTAGCCCATCTGACATGGAACATCGGCAGTTTACCCCAACGTAGTCAAGCTCCCAGATTTCCTCGATCTTTCCGTAGTATCTTCTAATCTCTTCGCCCGTGTAAGATTCCATCGTTATAGACGAGTTTTAATAGTCGCTACTTTTGTCTCTTTCCTAAGGGTAGAATGTGTACCCATTGATATCGTATGCTTGATAAGTCATCAGATTGGCGCTGGGCCATATGACAAGGCGAGTACAACTTTATCTTTCTGACATGTCATTGGCGGGGGATCGGCATCAATTTGCTTCTTGAACCATGTCGCGAAAGAGGAGTTGTGTGCTCTAAATATCTCATCTTCCGTCATCGGCCTGCGAGCACTGTTTTTTATCGTGGTTTTGTGCTCTTCTATCCAAGGGTCGACATCGTCAATGTGTTGTAACACTACTAGGTGGGCCCTATCAAAGTCGGCTCTCCGACCACACGAGTCCGCGTCCATTACCCTTTTGCCAGTGTTGTGGCCTACCCCCATGAACCTGTCAAGGTGCTTGTTTGCGGGCAAACCAACAGCTGGCTTCTCATCGCCTAGAAAATTCTTGCAGAAAGAGATGCATTCTTCGGTGAGAAATCCCTGGATGATGCTTCCATCCGGGTGTGCCCTGTTACGAACGAATGATTTGATGATCCCGTTCATTCTTTCTAACGCCATCATGTTGTGCAAGAATGTCGGCCCAAGATTGGTGATATCGTCCACGATATGGACCAAGAGATGTACCATAATTTCAAAGAAGGCAGGTGGGAAGTACATCTCAAGCTCGCATAGGATGGTCACGATCTCTTCCTACAGCCTATCGACTCCCGAGTGATGATGTCGAAAAAGTTAGAGAGGCCAGTGAGCGTTTGACGAACGTGCGGTTCCATTATCCCTCTGATTGCAACCGGAAGTATCTGTGTCATCATCACGTGGCAGTCATGAGACTTCATCCCGCTGAAGATTTTTTTCTCCGCGTCTAGATATCTGCTTATCAGCCCCGCGTAACCTAAGGGAAATTTCACTCCGAGGAGGCATGTGAATATTTGCTCGATCTCGTCGGGACTTAGAGTGAAGAAAGAGGGTTTCAGGCGGTGAGTTTGGTGTTGCTTAGCCCTTTTCCGCTTGCGGTCGTCCATCTCCTCCACCTCATCCTCATCATCCTTCGTCTGTTTACTCGTAGAAGGCGGTAAGTGAAGCTCGCTCCTGATATTCATGACCATCAGGTCGTATCTTGATTTTGGCCCGTCTTTGGTCCTATCTGGCATGTTGAACAGGGTGCCAAGCAAGCTCTCACACACATTCTTCGTGATATGCATGACATCAAGGCAGTGAGGCTCTCCGAGGATTGGCCAGTACCGCAAGTCCCAAAACACGGACCTCCTTTTCCATACCCCCAAGAGCGGTCCTTGTGGTGGAGCACACTTTTTCTCTCCTCGCTTTCGCTTCTCTCCTCACTTCCGCTTCTGTACCTTCCCCGGCGGAGGACACGTTTTCCAATTCTTCAATAGAGTATCGATCTCTTCTCCTCTTCTCTTGCGTGGAGGTAGATCGAGGTCATCTTTACCGTTGAACAGGTCTCCGCGCTTTCTCCACGGGTCGTTTTGTTGTAGCCATATTCCATGCACCTGACACAAGCCTTGTGTCCATGGCACACCTGACACGCAATATATCCGTATCCTAGATAGTCCTGCACCGTCGTGATCAGGGCGGCTCTCATACGAAAAGGTTCTTCTTTGAAGGCGTCCCATGTTTCCACCCCTTCCTCCCACAACGTGTCTACATCCTCCTTCAATAGCTCGAGATACAGGTTGATATCCCTCCTTGGCTGGGTCGGCCCTTGAATCAGCATACTCATGTGTATGTACTTCCTCTTCAGACACAACCACGGGGGGAGGTTGTACATCCATACAAACACGAGCCAGGTGCTATGTTTGCTGCTCTGGTTGCCAAACGGATTTGAGACCGTAGGTGCTCGCACCAAGCCTGATGTTCCTTGGGTCGTTCCCGAATTCTTCATCGAATGCGTCTAATGCTTTCCACTAACGTGCATCCGAAGGGTGTGTTAGCACTGATTTTTCAACACGTTCTGGATCACTCAGCACCGCCTTCTTTCTGTCCTCGTGCGAGCGCATGATCTTTGCTTACCTGGGGTCCACGAAGTACCGCTGCAGACGGGGAATGAGTGGAAAGTACCACACAACTTTTCTAGGAGCTTTCTTCGTCCCCCTCTTGTAACGATCAGCACAGCACACCGGACATTTGATCTGGTCCGCGTGCTCGTTACGATAAATTATGCAGTCACGGACGCAAGCATGGTATTTTGTGTGTGGTAAATCGAGGGCGCATACAATTTTCTTGGCCTCCTGTAGACTCCTAGCACATGTGTTCCCTTCAGGTAAGTGCGTCTTCAGGTATCGTAGAAGATCGTCCATGCCTGTGTCGGTCCATCCGTGTTTTGCCTTCATCTCTAGAAGATCCAGAGCTACTCTCAAGCGTGACTCCTCCACCCAGCGACTTGCAGCATACAACGGAGTTGCAGAGTCTATCTCTAGTTGCGTGATCTTAGATTTACGTCTGGCGTCGGTCGACGTGTTCTTGAGAAGAAGCTCTTGAACATGAGGGTGCCGCACGGCTGAAGTTAGTGGAGTGTTCATGTCCTCGTCTTCATGTTGTTGATCACCATGACTCCATTCTTCTGCATTATAGTCGTCTCCGTCGGCAGCCTCTTCGTCCTCTCCATTGCCATGTTCAGTCTCTTCCTGATCATCTTCACATGTCGCCGCCCAATTGGTCTCGACGTGATCATTGTCTTCATCATCATCCATCCACTTAGTGTGGCCCTCCATGAAACTATACCTGAGCAGGTGCTTCTCCATATTACCAGAATCTGGTTTGAACAATGACCCTAGCTTGCATTTTCGACACGGACACTCTATCTCGGTGCGGTTGTTTCGATGCATCTTGGCCGTCGCGCGTTGCACGTAGCTATGCACCACGCTTGTCCTCATCGCAATGACCATTGCTACAAAAGGCAAGAGAGGTTTCATTAACTAGATCCGGTTTTCACGGAAAATTTTGGCATGACCTTGCTACAAAAGGTGTAACGCGGAGCGCCAGAAATTTGCCGAAAAGGAAATGAATCAACATTTCGGCAAAACATTGGCAACTCATCCGCATGGCAACACAATAAAATGAAAAAGATATCGAGTTCTCCTCCACCAACCAATCTCACGCACCTATTAAGATGACACACAATGCAAAATATATAGACGCGATGACGACGTCGAAGATCACCAGAGAGACGAACAATATGAGAGTGATAGATCTAGAAGTAGCTAGTGGTGCATTTGTGGTGAGATCTAGTGTCCGGTTAGTAGATCTAGTCGAGAGATTTGGAAGAGGACAAGTGGGGTAGCGTACCAGCTCAAATATATCAAACATGATTGGTTAAATTAGCTAAAAAATGGTGGACAGGTGTGGGGGATTGAGCTTGGAGCACTAATGGGTCGAGTTTGGAGTAGTGCGTGAGGGAGTGGGCGGATAGGGGTGGTGGTGGGTGGCTGGCCGCACTTATATTAATGTCACAACTTACCCCAGGCGAATATGGTATAACATGCACCTCTGCTAGGGGGTGCTACCCCATGCCACAATTTACCACAGGCGAACAAGATCACATGCACCTGGGGTATTGAGTAATGGCGCAGGCGAACAAGACAATATTCGCCTGCAGTACAGGCATAGTGCCAGGGGTGGGGGTGGGGTGCCCTGCCACATTCTACCCAAGGCGCATCTGAACTTGGTTCGCCTGGGGTAGCACACTTACCCCAGGCGCATAGTATCTCTGTTCGCCTGCGCTAAGTAGCCCAGACGCATGTACTTATCTATTCTCCTGTGGTAGTGCGTGCTGCTATAAGCATTTCTCTAGTAGTGTCGACTGGATACCAAGGAGCCGGGTAGCTTGCCAGCCGGGACTCCAAATGTGCACTTGGTTGGGTTCAACTTCATCCTGTATTTGCGCAAGCTGGCAAATATTTCCTCAATATCGCTCAGCAGAGTGTGTTTTTGTTTTGTTTTGATGACAATTTCATCTACATACACCTGCACATTTTTGCCAATCTGCTCATGCAGCCATTTCTGCATGCATCTCTGATAAGTGGCCCCAGCATTCCGCAAGCCAAAACACATAACACGATAGCAATAAGCCCCGTACGGGGTAATAAAACATACTTTATTTGATCAGTCGGATTTAAAGGGATCTGGTGAAAACCAGAGTAGGCATCAATGAAAGACAAAAGCTCGCACCCGGCAATGGAATCAATCACCTAATCTATCCTGAGATCTTTGGCATTCCTCAAACGGATGTTTGTTTCAAAAGGTTCTGTTGGGAGTCAAGTCAGTTGTTGCACTCCAATCTTAGAAACTCACTATGGTTGGGAAAGGGGAATGGTGGTGGGTTTGGTTTGGTTTAGCATAGATGAGTAGAGATTTAGATAGAGACTAAAGAAGGTTCCTACCCAAACACAACAGAGCAAGGCAAATCATCTTACAAACAACATCTAACAAGCATATAGCAACATTCATCACTCCAATCATTAAGGTTTAACAAATAACCTCGTATTGTCATATCACACACAGTTGTATGATCAATACACTAACACATTAACGTTGTTCTAACAAGGTAAATATATTGGTGGTCTCATCTATATCTTCTTGAGTTTCTTCAAATCCTCATCTCAATGTCTTGAGGTGTTTATGATTGTTATGAACTCCGGGGATAACTCCAAGTTTCTTCGATGGTCTTGTGGGTAGATCTCATGTTTAAACCAAAAGGTCAGGTGAAAACTATTCCTTTCACTCCATGATTTTCACCAACCTTGTCTTGATGGATATGAGAAAGGTTCAAATGTGATGTTCTATTTCTATAAGTTTGAAGAAAGTAGATTTTCAATCCTAGGGTCTTTTTCCTAGTTCTAATCGAAACTTAGGGTCTCGATCCTACAGGCAACACTATGCTCTGATACCATTTTGTAGCACCCTATCTTTTTACAAAGGTAGAATACTTGTGTACCTGCTATTCCCGGGATCACTGATAGCATACACATGACAAAATGAAATATTCATTGCAGAAATAAAATAGTCTTACAATTGGCATAGTCAACATGGACTAGCCCCAAATAACAAAGTTTCAAAGTAAACACAGCGGAAACAAATCTTCAATGAGCCTTCTTCACTTCATGCGCCACAGGAAGAACATGTTGGCGATAGACTCGAAATCCTCACTCGTCTTCAAATTCATCTGCACGTTGGAATATGCAGCCCCCACAAGGGAGGAAGTCAGTACAAACAATGTACTGGCAAGTGACACTTGTATGGTGGAAGTTTTGAGGAATAACTAGCTACATGATATTTGGCTGGTGGAGTCTGGGATATTTGCATAAAGCCAGTTTTGTCCTATATTTAATCATTGAAAAATCTTTGAAAACCAACATGAGTAGACACACCATGTAGTTTGGTAAAGGCATCATGGGTAGACACACCATGAAGTTTGATAAAGTCATCATGGGTAGACACACCATGAAGTTTTATAAAGTCATCATGGGTAGACACACCATGATGTTTGAAAATCATCATGGGTAGACACACCATGAGTTTGAAAAGGTAGCACAGAGGGGTAGACACACCATGTGCTCTAGGAAAAGGTTACTACCAAGTTTTAATTCACCAACTATGTCTAGTTTGCTCAACTGGCCCATAACCGGGGATACGGCTAAGATCTTAGTTTTTAAACTCTGCAGAGGTTGTGCACTTTCATATTCAGACTCATTTTCCCCGAGAGAAAAATGAGACAAGATCTTTGGGAAGAGGGATTCAACCATACCAGTATTGACTCGTTGCTCCTAAAATTCTACCATCCAATGTCAATGCAACAGGAGGAACCCCCACAACTTACTTAATCTTGGCAGAGCCCATATTACCTCAAGGCTGCACTAGAATCTAACTATACATGGAAGACCTACAGATCTCTTTAGTCCTGGGTGGCAATCCACAAGTGTACCCTCAGGTGACAACCACGACATCCATGGCCCTGGGAGTGACCCAGGTGACAACCACCATGGACATGGCCCTGAGTAGCCACTCAACATAATCCAAGCAATTACCAATCCACCCAGGTGTTTCATTGGGTTGTTAAATTTCAATTTTCAAAGTATCACAACCCAATAAATAGCAGCAACAGTTGTGATATTGTTATAGTATAGCTAAACTAGTACCTAGCAGGGGTTTCAGGTTGGCTACACACTACTAGGTGTTGTGAGCATAGCATATACTTGGAAAATAATAATATCACCTATCATGCTTACTAATGAAAAACTCTAATGCAATATAAAAAGTAGGACATGAGCATCACTTTCCTTGTGGAAGTTGGTATAGACACACTCTCTTCACAATTTGAACGTTTCTCTCCGTACAATCTAAACAATACAAATAAATAACAATAAACAAGCAATTCATCCACAAGCAAACAAATACAACAAAATAAACCATACTGAAGCATAACAAGTTATTCAACTTGATTGGTGTTAACATGGACAAGGTCTTGACACATAGTTCAATATGCAAAAAGAATTATGATGAGATGGTTATTGTTTGGTCTTGTATGGATAATTTCAAGTTTATCACAATAATTCAATTTATGAAAGGAATTATAGTGGTTTGAGTTAGGCTTAACACATCATTCAATTTACAAAAGAATTATGGTAAAAGAGTTTAATGTTAGATACTAGTGTATGGTTTGGTCTTTTATTACAAAGATCACACAAGGATTTGGTCTGAGGGGTTTAGAAAAGAAATTCATGATCAACATGATTCATTTCATGCCTTTGGTTAGTAGGGTTGAAGCAATTTACAATATGGCTTGTAAATAAACAAAAGGTATTGGGCTAGGGGTTTCTGGTCCAAAAGTTAATTTCCAAAATGTCAACATGACAGGGGTATTGGTTTTGATCAAAATGATCACACCACAATTTTCCTAAAAGATGTTTCATCAAACAATAAGTAAGGTATAATGATTGACTACTGTGAGTGTTTTATATGACAAACATTACATGGAATGGGTTCTCTGGTCACAAATAGGTTGGGTACTGGTTTCTCTGGTCTAAGGTTACTAAATGGAACAATTTTCCAGAAGAAAACTAATTAAGATTATTTATATAATTAAAACTAGGTGGAACATACTAAATTGGTTATTTAATTTCTAAACTCCATTTTAATTGGTTCAATTACTATTTTGGGACAGAGGGTATGAAAGTACACATTCTAAGGATTCCAAAAATATCTTATTTACAATTTTTGGATTTGTAGAATTTAAATTATGCCAAAATTCATCAAACAAGCATATTTAAATTTGAACCAATTTAAGTTTATCAAAATTAAATTTGGACAGTTCTTAAAGTTTCTACACGTTCAGGGGATTTTAAAAAGTCTAAGTTTGCTAAATTTGGCTAAGTGAATCAAAAGATATGGTTGTTGCAAGTTGCAGGGACTGTTCTGCAAAACTGCATTTGATTTTCTACTCGGAATAAAATAGAAAAATAGCTGGAACACGTGGCTGGCTGTGATTGGTCCTAGGTGCTGACTCTGCGTCCACGTGGCTGCTGACTGGGGTGCGCTGACTGGGCATACCTCATTAAATATGGGGCGCAGGATTTAGATCGGACGGTCGCTTACCCCTTCGAGTGGGGATCTAGTCTGGCGCCTTCGTTTTCAATCCAACGACAGAGAAGAGAGAGAGGACTCACCGGCGACGGTTCCCGCCGGAAATGTCACCGCGGCGGCGGATGCTCGGGGAAATCGCCGGAGTTGAAGTTCCGGTGGTCGTAGAGCTCAGCGGAGGAGCTCTCGATGATCGTCGCACCAAGGTGAACGCGATGGTGTCCACGTCGTGCTCGGGGATGGCCTCGGTGCACGGCGGCCAGCAAACGGGGGCGGTGCAACTCTGGCGAGGTGTAGATGACCACAACACGATCGTTTCCTACGGCCAAAGAGATGGGGAAGGGCATTAGGGGGATAGCTCATCTCGCGGAGGGTCCACAGGGGCAGAAGGGGGTGGTTCTCGCTTGCGTACCTCGCCGGGATCGATGGAATACGGCGGCGGCAGAGAGAGCTCGGACGAGCAAAAGCTTCACCGTGGGGGTGCGGTTCCGAGGGGAGAGGAGGAGGAAAGAGAGAGGAGTGTGCGGGGTTTCCCAGGAACGGTTTATCGGAGGCTAGGAGGGAGTGGGCGAGGAGATCGTGTGCGAGGTCGTGGGAGCGGACAGCGATTAGAGGTGGAAGAAGGAGGCTGACGTCACGGCTGACGTAGAGTGGGATCCACCCGTCAGCGAGAGAAGAGAGAGAGGGTCGCGCTGCTGGGCTGCTGTTGTTCTCCGCGCGAGCGGGAGATAGAGGAAAGAAAGTGTGGGCTGCTGCGGGCTATGCTACCCTGCAACGCTCCAAGGCTTTGGCCCATTATTTTTTTTGTTCTCTTATTTTCCTTTCCTTTTCTATTTTATTTCTTTAATAACTTTTTCATAAAAGCTCCAATTAAACTCAAACAAGTTTCAACCTTTTTGTAAAATAAATTTCTTTTCATTATGGACATAAATGTGTTGTTTCGAACACATTTCAAATTGAATTTTGGAAATAGGGATAAAGCCTTAATAGTACTAAAAATCATTTTTAAATAGAAATAATAATTAATTGGAATTAGGGTTTAATTAAATTAAGAGAGGTTGTTTCAAATGTAAAAATTGGTCTTTTATTTTTTTTCCAAAATAACATAATTTATATAAACACTTTATTTTTTAACACATGATATGATATTTGAAACGCATTTTGGAAATAATTTTATTTCACATGAAATAATTTCTCTTTATAATGAAAACTAGATTTGAAATAGGCTTAGGGTTTAAGGAAGAAAGGTAATTTGGATTCCTAATTCCACTTTCACACAAATGTGTATTGTTTTCTTTAGTTTCTTGCATCTCAGTTGGTTTTTGGTGACTTGTTTAACATGAAAACAAAAGGTTTTAAATTTTTGTGATTTTTGAGTTTCTCCAAAATCAGGGATGTTACACGGTCCCACTAGCTGCATTGCCGGGTAGTATGGTTGGCTGGCCTACTCGGATGCCGAGTGTAAAAACTGCACGACCCATCTTTCATGTTCTCAAAGACAAACCTCGGAGGATCTCTGGACTCCTGGGGGCACTGTTCTGCTGAGGAGAATTGTACTGCTTCTTGAAGTTCTGGCCCTGAGTATGGTTTTGCCCGTACTGGGCTCCAGCAGTTTTTTGCCTCAAGCTGCTCCCGACAACACCTTGATCCTGAGTAACCGCAGCCACATGGTCCGACCCATAGAGGATGTACGAACGATCATCTCTTCTCTTGTTGCGGAAATCTTGGCAGTAATGGCGCCGGGCTCCATCATGGTGCTTCCTCTTCGGCTCGAAAGAATCGTGGAGAGACTGAGTAGGGTCGCCGAGAGCATACATATGTGCAATCTTGATTGTCTCGGCGAGGGTACTCGGCATCTCCCTATGTAGTTTCTGCCACATCATGCTACCATGTCGTCAGCCTTGAGCGAACCAGGCAATGGCCTGTGACTCATTCACACCCTCAAAGGTGTTCCTCAGAGTGCTCCACCGAGTAAGATACTCGTAATGAGTCTCCTCTTCTCTCTGCTTGCACGCCGATAGCTGCTGTGGCCGGTTTGGCCTCTTGTAAGTGCTGGTGAAGTTGCTGATGAACGCTTCGGAGAAGTCAAGCCAGCAGTTGACACTGTCTTTCGGCAGGTTGTTGAGCCAGATTCGGGCAGGGCCCTCCAACATCTGGGGCATATACCTCATAGCCCATCTCCGTTTGCCACTTGCAACATACACAGAAGTAACATAATCATTCATCCATTCCTCCGGCTTGGTGCCTCCGTCATAGGTCTTGGTCCCTCTAGCCAGCTGGAACTTGGGCACGGCCGTCTCCCCCATTATCCTGGGACCAAAACAGATTGGCCCGGGCGGGCCCCTTGCTTCTATCCCCTCAGAGAGGTGGATCATGTCCAGCTTGTACCTTGCATCACTTGGGTGCAACATCCTCGCTCCCAACCGAGTAGAGAGGTCTCTTGGGTCGGCGTACCCGGCTTGGTCCATTGCCGAGTACCCGTCGTTGTAGAGGTCTTGGTACACAGGGCCGGGTTGAGCAACCGGGTTGACTACCGCAGCAACTCCCTGTGGCTGAACAACATGCTAAACCGGGTTGGCAACATGATGCCGAGATGGGCCATCTCGGTTTCCTCCTTGCCTTTCTTGGTGAACTCGGGCGGCCTGGCGGCCAGTTCCTGTAGCATTGTTTCTCTGACCGGTCTGCCGCTCTAAAACATGCTGCTTACCAGCGACAGCTGGGTCGTACACCTGCATCTGTTTGCTCTTCCCAGAGTTAACACTCGGAGCCCTCTTACCACCGGGAAGCGGTGAAGAGGCCTGCTTTTCGGATCTTGCCCCATGCGACTGAACAACATGGGACGCACCCGTTCCCGGATTAGCTTTCCGGAATGCCTCATTCTCCCTGCCAGCTTCCAGAATCAGCTCATTGAGCCGCTCCTGCTTCCTAGCGCGAGCTTTGTCGGTCAAGTTCGGTAACTCGGCAGCAACTGCCTGTGCAGCTCTAAGTGTTTTGGCAGGAGAGCTATGCTTTGGCCTACCAGCAGAAGTCATACTACCAGATTTGCTAGCGGCTTTACTGTGTCTAGCTAGCTCAGCACCTAGGTTGCGACGAATGATTCCTATCTTGCTAGGATTTCTAGATACAGGAGTAAAACCTGGGCTCTATTATACTCATTTTGATCCAGGTTGAGATCAAGCATAACCTTTCCCAGCTCCTGGGCCTCCAGAAGCAAGGCCTGGCGCTGCTCCTCTAGCTGGGCCCTCACCACCGCCGGATCCGCATCCGAGGCGAGAGGCATGCCCAGATGCTCGACGACACCGGCCCGAGCCGCCGGTATCGCAGTTGATGTAGTAGGGTCCTTGTAGCCCGACAGGTTTTGAGGTCGGTCGTAGGGCTTGTGGCCCTGGCGAGCAGCCGGCTCGTCGACGACTTCGGGTGCGGCGGGTGCGCCTTTCCCGACATCGATAGCCAGGCCAGTCATCATCACCTCCACGCTGCCCGCAGAACGACCGGATGACTGCCCGCGGACGGCGATAACGGCAGGAGGGTCCTCAGCAACGAGCACCACCTCGGGATACTCACGCATGACGGTGGTAGCGACGTACTCCAGGTGCGCGCCGAAGGAGATGACGGAGCCGCCTACAGGCACGGGCCTGTCGCCGAAGTCACCGGTGTTGTCGGAGACGAAGTCCAGGGAGGCGAATCGGTGGACAAGGCCACAGACCGCGCGCTCCCCCGAACGAGAAACGGGTCCCGTCTGGATAGAAACCACAGCCAACGCCGCTGCTGGCCACACGGTGGGCGACAACTGTCGTGGATTGGAAAAGACAGATGCCATGGGATGGCTTATGTTTGGGGCCGATGGACGCTGTAGGTATACGGGGAGGGATCGCACGCCTAGATGGCGCGCTCAGGAACACTGCAAACACAACAATCTACCCAGGTTCGGGGCCCTCGTGTGGAGGTAACACCCCTACTCCTGCCTCTCTCTGTATTATGCCCTGCCGAGTACACAAGTTCCTATATCTCTATCTCTCTCTCGCTCTGTGAGTAGAAAGCCTCGCAATAAATGGGCCAGTGAGTAACGTCCCTCGCGCAGGAGCGGGTAGGCCACCTTATATACTGGTGGCCAACCACTATTCTATGAATAATAAGGATAGAGTAGACAACTCCACTGCACAGCCGCGCACGCCTTCGTGTTCCCGCTGACAACGTCGCCGAAAGTCTCCGTGGTAGGCCGCTGACATGTCTTGTCCACCTTGTCAGTCTCTTAGGGTAGATCGCTGACATGTCCTGTCCCCTCTGTCAGTGACAGGACTAGACAGCTCCCATACCGTACTGTGCCCACGTCTAGATACATATAATCACACACCTAGTAAGTTGAACCGCACGCCGGTACGGCCCCTGGATACGCGGGATTCACCTCAACGGCTCCATTGACTTTGTGCCCGAGTAGGCCTGCAGATTCTCTATCCGGATCACCCGAGTGCTACCCGGTTGATGCAAACATGTACTTGAATCCTTCCTCTCGCCTCTTATTATTTCTGCCGGATAGCGCCAACCGGACACCAGCTTATCCGGGTAGTCTCCCTACCCGGGTTATGCAAACTCGGTACGGCCGAACTCGGCAAGTGGTATCTTGAAATCCTTTTCTAACCTGCCTTACCCCTACTCGGGGCTAGCCCCTCGACAAATGCCATATTTTGTGGCGCACTGGAGACTGTGCACCACAAAATATGGCATTTCTGTGGCGCATCACCAATCAAGCGCCACAGAATATAACTTTTCTGTGGCGCATGATTGGTGGTGCTCCACAGAAATGCCATATTCTGTGGCGCACCTTGGACCCTGCTCCATAATAAGGGCTGTTCGGACAGATAGGGCAATGATTGGTGCGGGGCCTACGATGTTTTTGTGGCGCACATGAGCTCCGTGCGCCACAGTAATACTCTTTTTTGTGGTGCACCTATGGCCGTGCGCCAAAAAATTATATTTCTATGCATATTGCTTCATGGGGCACCACAGAAAAGCATCCATAGAAAGACATTTTCCTACTAGTGGACGCTTCTTCACAATCACAATCTTAATCTGGTTCTGTTTCTGTATGTGAATATGAATCCTTTCTCTTCCTCCGCTTTTCGGCCTGCTCTTTCCCAGAAGCTTACATGTCAGATTTGATGAAAATATCAGCCAGGACATTAACCTCAGCGACAACGACAACAAAACATAGATGAATAAGAATGGAAACAATGACTTTTTTTGGGGTTTTCTTCTTTGTCTTCGTAGTGGCAATTTCTTCTATATATGTATCGGAATTTGTTTCTGTTTCTGAATCTGAATCTTTTATCTTCCTATGCTTTGCGCGCTTCTTTTTACTATAATCTTTCCTGCCAAATTCATGGAAATTTTTCTTAACAAATTCCCATTAATGAAATTATAATGTTAGCACATACGAAACTGAACAAACAGATTAACATGAACATTAACTTCTTTTTGTTGCCTCTCAACTTCTCACGGATTGGTTTAATCCTCTTCTTAGTTTTTTTTGGGTAATTCGAACTATTGGGATTGTGTTTTCGACATTTTCGTTGCAGATTTATCGAGCAGAGGAGTAGTAGTCCGGCAAATGTAGCAACATCACTTCCTTAGCATCATTATCTTTTTGTGGCTCACCTAGTAAACTCCTGAGCTTCGTCATCCATTCTTCTGAAACTGCACCGCTATATGTGGCTCTGAATAAACTATCATTCAGCTCATTGCATAACTCATGCCATAATTCCATGTGCTTAGACGATGCAGGAGTATTCGTAGTTCTCGAAGATTGGAGCGCTATCTTGCCTTTCATTGTCCATCTTGCTTTGATTAAAAACTTTGGAATTTGATGCACTTCAAGATGCATTAGGACGCAAAATATATTTGCGCATGGGATATCCTCGCTTACCATCTTACGACATGTACAGTATGCAGATACAATCATCACATGCCGTGCGAAACCATTTTTTGGCTCATTGGGACAAACCATATAATTGTCCAAACCTCCAGTCGCAAAATGATGCATAGCCAATATATGCTTTTACTTGCTCGAACATAACTAGAGTGTAAATAGAAGAGGCATCCATCTCAAGTGGACGAGCATCGAGTTTGGTGAAGTGTAACGTGTGTACGGCTACTGCGTCTAATGATTCTTCATTGTAACGACAAATCGAGACACAGTGCTCAACATGCTGAATCATATCAGTAAGTGTCATTTTCCTGTTCAAGTGCACATGAATCCTTGAGTTGAAAGACTCACTCCTCTGATTACTCTGCATCCCTACGAAATATCTACCATTTGTATAAGAATTAGACCATTTGTTTCTTAGATCATACATCCTTTGAAGCCATGCGTCCTTCTCCGCTTTTCCTTTTCCTTTTCCTTTTCCTTTAATTTTCATCTTATATCGGTCCCAATGTCTCTCAAACTCTTTCAGGTTCCCAATGACGGTAAATGAGTTTCCTAAATTTCTTACACTTTTTCTTCCGGAGGTGCGTCGACACATTCTCCTCGATATACCAGCTGCACAAACGATGACCTGTGCCTTGCCAGATAGATTCTATTGCCCTTACCATCGCATGATCGCCATAGGTGATTGCTGATTTGGGATACTTCTGTTTCATTGTCTCAAAAAAGCGTTAAGAAGACACTCATATGTTTATGTTGTCTCATCTGACACAATACCGACCCCAAATACCATTGTGCTGCGGTGATGGTTTGACCCAACAAATGGGACAAAAGGAAGCCTATACTTGTTAGACCGATATGTACTGTCAAACACTACCATAGCACCGAATGCATCATAGTTGAACCTGGATTCTGCATCAGCCCATAATATGTTCTTCATATGGCCTTCCCTATCCTTGGTGTATTTGTAAAAAAAATATGGGTCTTTTAGTTTCTGTGTTGGCATGTGGTTTATGAAATATTGAACATCTTTGCCATCTATCAGTTCCTTCTTCTCTAGTGAAACATGGTTATATAGGTCTCATGGAATCCATACAAGGTTTGCAGTACCTCCAGCATTTTTCACCATTACATTAGCTATATGATTTTTTCTGAGTCCACAGGAAGAATACGAAATAGCATCGGACTTATGTGTGTCATTGAGTTTACGGTCAGATTATAAGTATGGACTCGGCCGAGGAGCAATGAAATCGTGGTTATGTTTATCAACAAAATCCCTGACGAACCATTCTTTTTTGTTTACCTTGCGCTCAACCTAAAAAAGAGCAGGACATCCACACCTAGAGTGGCCTTGGCTTTCGTTTTGCGTCATGTCTATCAAAGTGCTTCGGTTCCTGATGTCCTTGTTTACAGCAAAGAAACGTCCGTTAGTATTCATTTTTTGGAATCCTTATACTTCAGATCACCCAGTCTAATACCAAAACCTTTTCTTTTTGCATAACCCACATACCACATGTGGGCATGTTGTTCAGTTTCGAAAGTCATCAAGACAATTGCTGGCAATCCATGTAGTCATGTATGTCTATGTCTTTACCGTCCAGATTTGTCGCATCTATACCTTTCTCGTGATCCAGTCTATCATCCATATCCTTTCCATTCATGTGTTTACCATCAATATATGTAGCATCCATACCTTTATCATCTTCATGTTTGTCATCCTTATCTTTACCATCCTTATGATTGCCAGCCATGTCTCCAGCAGGAATGTCTACAAAATTCATTTGTTCAGCAGCCATTTCTTTAGCAGCATTATGTTCAGCAGACTTGAGATCAATTTCTTCAAAAGCAATGTCTTCATCCGCAATGTCTTGAGAATCCATGACTTTACGCTGCCAATGAACCACCATAGTCAATGTTACAAATTCTAGTCATCTACAAAATAACAATGCAATTGTATGCTTAACTTATTTAAATTGATGTCACCCAATTTGTTCTAGTGATAATCAACAGAATATTTGTAATACTAAAATCCAATTGTGCTTCATTCTCCGTGGTAGGGATAAATAATAATCTCGTGGTCTCAAAAGAAAAATTTGCATTAACTACATAACAATGCAATAGTATTCTAAACTTATTTAAATCAATGTGAGCCCAATTTCTTCTAGTGATAAATCAGCACAATAATTGTAATAGTAAAATCCAGTTGTGCTTCGTGCTCCCAGATGGGCCTAAATAATAATCTCATGTTCTCGAAAGAAAATTTTCTGTTAGGTACTCCAATCAGGGAACCTACAATAACTCACCATTTCTGCTTCGTTGTCCCTAGTATGCCTAAAACAGAATTTCTGGATCCACAAATATTTTATTTTCTTACATAATTCAATCATTATGAAGTTGTGCTTCGTTCTCCCTGGATGTGCTAAATTATAATATCTTGCTCTCCTAAGATTTCTTCTTTCTTGAGAACTCCAATCACGGATAACCATCCACTCGTGCTTGTAAAGTTATGACTAAGTATAAACCCTTAGATAAATTATATATCACCTAACTAAATCCATATTGTGCTGAACTAAATCCAGGTAATGATTGACTTATAACCTCCTGATTCAAGTTAGGCCACCAAAATATGGTACAACCAATGTCAATAATCATTTTTTTTTTACGGACAGAGCACATAATCTGTAACCTATTGCAGTGAACTAGTTTGATTATGGAATTATTTCATAACGGCTCAAGATGCTTACTCAATATCAATAATACAAGATGAACAAACGAGAATCCCTTACAGTGACAAGACGATGCGATAGATTCCTTTGGTGTACTACGGTGCGAGATTGAGCCGCGCCTGCCCTAGAAGCACTCGCGGCCCCAGTCGTCCGCGAACCCTCGTTGGCTCGGTCGGGGAGAAAAGTGTGGCGGCGCAGTGGGGCGGGGAGGAACAGGCGGCGGCGAGCGAAGGTTGGCGGCGAGTGAAGGTTAGCGGCGCAGTTGGGTGGGGAGGAACAGGCGGCGGCGCATAAATTATTTTTGTTGAAGGTCCGCAGTGCAGAAATATGTTCGTTCATATATTTATCACAGGGGTAACCAATTTATTACAACTAAATGGTGAAATTAGGTCTAATGTGCTACCTGGTATGCACGAATAATTGGTATGCACGAATAATTAGCATAGTATATAGCCGTTGGAAATTAACTAAACTACCGATAATACCCACCAATTAATTTCGCTAAATTGATTAAACCGGCCGCGGCCCATAATTAGCCCGATTAACCTCAGCCATCGGATTAGGCCATATACTACACATGAATTTGTGTATTCTGATGCACCCTAAAATATCTCATCCCCTCGATACTGTCGACAGCGAACAAGACAAGCACTGGGGCTGGCCGTATATATTGGAACGCAAAACATGACCCCGTCATGCTACTATTCAAGACATTGATGACAACAGATAAGTCGTACCGGCTCGTGGTCCCCCATAATGAAGAGGCGTACGTGGACTAGTTGTTGCCGGGACCACTAATTTATTAGGCTGGTCACAATGGGCAAGAACTTAGACTGCTCACAATGGGAGTAACATAGGTGGTAACATAAATGCCACGTAGGCAAAAAAGATGATGTGGCACTCATTTAATGAGGAGAGAGGTGCTAGTGGTATCATAGGTAGATACCGTAACATAACGGATTCCAAGACAAGATGTGTCTATAGCCTAATAAATATACTAATATATGATACTACAAATATGTTACTACCCATTGTGAGAGTAGTAACATAGACTAGTATCATATGTATGATACTAGTGTATGATACTCTCCATTGTGACTAGTCTTAGGAGTAACATCACACACTGCAATAGAACTTTGCTTATTTAGCACGTATTTAATAAAGAGAAAGGTGTTTATGGTAACTAGCTATATTACCGGAACATCACACACTACAAGAAACAATAAGTCTATAGCCTAATAAATGCATCGTTGCATGACACTACTCACTATGGAGGTAGTAACATATTCTAGTAAAACGTGTAGGTTACTGGCGTTTGTTACTCTCAATTTTAACCAACCTTAGGCATGCAATGATGCAAGGAGAAGTCGGCCTCCGTCGCTGCACCTGTCCACGTGCCCTGAACCCTGAATGCGCGGATTAGGTTGAGCCGTTCGATTGACCTTCTGTTACTCCTGCAATAAAAGGATTTTTACTTGAGGCGGCCAAGTCTCTTCTAACCCTGTTAGCAGTTTGATTGGTCTGGTTTGATAGTGAGCGTGATGCGCCATTAATTGACGATGACCAACGTATGTAATGACGTTTTTCAAGGATTGGCAGAAAAGTCTCTGCTATAGCTATTACAACAATCATGGACTCGACTATGAACCCATGCTCCTACACATTGGAGGTGTTGCTAGCTCCGGCAAGAGACTTATATAGTTTAAACCGTTGGATCGGCTTTCTTATAAACGATAGTCAATATAATCAATGAACAAACGTAAGATCACGACAGATCTCCCAAACTGACAGTTTACAGAAGGTATATAAGAAATCCTAATCGTTAGCGATCCATACTGCAGGGAAGAGAGCCCTAATCCGCATCGGCCCAAGACTCCGGCGACGGGTCAAAAGTTAGCTTTATATTTATACTAGATCAAAATGCCGCTCGTTGCCACTCCCTTCCATTTTATAATAAATTGGTTAGTATTTTATAAATACATGAAATACTAACACTAAACTTATATAAAAGTAGCCAAAAATCCTAGAATTTTAAATAGTTTGTAGTGGGCAAGTAATACAGTAGTATGGCAGAATAGGGTTTTTCTATACGTATGTACAAATAAAAAGGCGTTTGACACCACGGCCGGCAATTGAAAAACTGGACAGTTCATACATTTGCTATTTTTTTAAATATTTGAAGAATAATTACGTTATTATTATTATTTTTTACATTTCTCCATGTCACAATAAGAGAAACTACCGAACTAGGAACGAACAAAAAAATAATGTTATATCCTCTTCATAGGCTAGCGGCTCCCATTCTTACCAAGAATTCTTAAACTTCAAGATTGGTATTGTCTCGTCCCGGGGAAATTCTTGCGTTAGGAAATCATTATGAATCTCCCCGGCCTCAATAAAACTGACCATCTACACAAGTACGTAAAGAAGAAAAAAATCTAGCACGGCTACATTTGATCAAGGCAAGGGCAGCCAAATCCATTAATCGACAACATATGGAATGGGTTCCCATGAGCACACAAATTTTATGGAGAAGGACATAATGTAACTATGCAAGCCTCTAATATCTACTCTCTCCGTCCACGAATAAGTGTACATCTACTTTTACACTTAGTCAAACTTTTTAAATTTGATCAAATATATAGAAAATTATAGCAATATATATTGCACCAAGATGATATATTTTAAAACTTCATGTCAAGGCAAATCTATTAATACTAATTTGGTGTCATAAATGATAATACTTTTTCCGATAAAGTTAGTCAGATTTTAATAATTTGACCGACGAAAAAGGAAAAAGAACACTTTATCGTGGATGGAGGGAGTATGAAGGAAGAAACATTTAAATTTTTCTAGAGAAGGAATCAATGCAAGCCTTTAATAATTGTAAAGAAGGAAATATTTAAATATAGAGAAACTATAACATAAAAAAGAAGAGCAAATGCCAAAATAAACTCACATCTAAGTTTACAAAATGGAAATATTGAGAACATAGTTCATATTTTTTTAAATGAGAGTGAGATCGCTATAACATATTATTCATTTTGGATTCTAAAACAGTTTCGTTATCGAATTATAACTTTTTCCAGAAAAATAAGAGTAGTTGTGGTGTGAAAATCCATAGTTGGAGAACAATTTAGGTGCAAGTTGATAGAACAGTATGAGAAAAAAATAGTGTGCAACGCAGGGTGCACATTGATCTTGGATCTTGTCTTCTTGATCGATGCAGCAGAATAACTCTAATTCAAGTACAACAGAACAAGAAATTGTTTTGTTAATCTACCATTCTTGATGTGATATATGTTTGAGGCGTGAGACATGTTACTAGAAATACTTCTATCTGTTCACACACGAGGACCACATAAAATAGAAAAAAATAATCTATTGAAAGTTGGATTAAGGCATATATTAATTGTTTTGTATTATTACCATGACATCTTACTCCTCCTTCTATAGGAATGCTTTTCTTCCCCAGGTTTTGTGATTGTAAATGTTAAGATACTCTCTCTTGATTAAAATCTTATCTCTCTGCTTTCAACTAATAAAACTTTAACTTAGTTGTAGAGATTATTATATATTAGTAGATCCCCTATTAGCTAGGGGGTACCTGCATATTTTCCTTGTACATGTATATATATTGTGTCCTTTGGCCCCGTGGAATACAAGTTGCATGTTCCTATATCACCTAACATGGTATCATATGTCTAGGGTTCCATTCCGTACGTTTATGTCTCTCCTGGCCGCCGCCTCGTACATGTCCTCGACCTAGCTGTGCCCTCGTGAAGCCCCATCTGCGTCCTCTTCAAGGCCCACTTCTAGTGAAGCTCGCCCGCAGTAGACCACCTTGCTGCACTTGTTTGTTGTCTTCCTCCTGCTACCGGAGAGCTCCCTCCGCGGCTCCGCCCAAGAACATCCGCGGAGAGCTCACTCCAACAGAGCTCCTCTGCCCGAGACCGGCTGCCGCACGTCCGCCATCCGCCTCCGCTCGCCGCCATCTCCAGCTCCGCCCCAGGGCTTCGCCCAAGCCACCGCCTGCCCGCCATGCGGCGCCACCCTTCAACGTTCGTCCATGTCCGGTCGCTGCTAACGTGAAAGCGATCTCGATCTTGTTGGACGAATCTGGTTGACCAATATTTTTCTGTCAAAAAAAAATCAAATCAATATGGCTGCAACAGGCTTTGTCGTGGTTGCTCATTGCTAAGTGATCTTCGATGGCACAAACTACCTGGATTTTGCTGCCTTTCTACGCGTTCGTATGCATGGTCTTTGTCTGTGGGTGTTCTTTCCGGCGAGGTCTTCTATCCATCATGCCCAATTACTCCTACGGTTCCTACTGCACTTACGCTACCAGTCCTTGCTACCGATGCCTCTCAGGCTGCAAATGATGTAGCTATGACTGTGGATGATGCCGCTGTTGCAGCATATGACCAAAAGGATCAGAAATACTCACCTATCAGAACGACATGACTGCTTACACTCAGTGGGTGGATGATGATGTTCGTGCCGCGGTTGTTCTTACTACCAATGTTCTACCCCAGTTTGTTTCAGAGTTTATGGGACTCAGTACCGCCACTGCCATGTCGGCTCACCTTCGTCAGCGCCATCAGCCATCCGGGAATGCTCTTTATTTGTGTATGGTTCGTCAGGAGCATGCCCTACTGCAGGGTGACTCCATTATTGGCCAGTTCTACATGTAGAGTTCTGCTATCTGGCGCCAGCTCGACTCTCTTTGCAATGTTGTGCGTGGCACCTGCACGTGTTGTCAGACCGTGCGCTCTTACTTGGAGTTCTAGCGCATCTACGAGTTCTTGTTGCGCCTTCGTCCTGAGTTTGAAGCCCATTGTGATAAGTTGCTTACGTGTGGTCGTATTCCTATGCCGGTAGGGTTGTCTGAGCTTCGTGCTGAGGAGATTTGACTCCACGGTGTTGGTCTGATTAATGTTCCTTCTATGATGGCTACCCGTGGACCTGCCCCATCGCCCCGTGGTCCTACTCCATCGCCTACTCCACCAGCTCTTATGAGGTCCACTGCTTCACCACAATTTCCCACTCCTCAAGGCCAGGGTCATGGATCTCATCCACGACTTCACTGCACCTACTTTGATGCAGAACACCCTATTCCACAAAGCCATACATCGACACCCAATGGTCCCATGACAAGATCACATGCAAAGGCGTACAAGATAAGGTGAGCTCACTCCTCTCTCTATATGCCTTCAGTGACATGGTTAATGGTGCCTACCTCATGAAAATAACCTATGCGTGCTCAGCTTTGATCCCCCATTGGAGCCCCAAGACGGTGCCCAAGAAGCCCAAGAAAATGGCGAAGGCGATGACCAAGAAGCTAGAAAAGAAGGCCAAGAAGTTGGCCCCGAGGAAGGATAAGAAAAGGGAGAATAAGGAAATCCCACGAAACCCGGCCTCTAGTCCGGCTGGGTCGGTTCCCTACGTCACAGGCTAGCGACCCTACAGAGCCATCCGACCTCCCAGCCCGGACTAGGACGGTTCCCTTGCGCACCCAGGCCGGCGACCTAACAGAACACCCCGTCCTCAGGCTGGCCAGTGTGGCTCCCCTCCGTGGGAAAGTGGGAATATCCCCCGGAATGCCTACCTACCCCTCTTTTATCCCCTAGACTATAAATAGAACAGGACCACGGGGCTAGTCCTATAATGTTTATCTAGGACCAATCAAGGCTACTCCATCTACCTCGTATTTGGCTCGTATCAAGGCTACATAGGGATATCCGTCCTCTCCCCTTGGGAATCACTGAGAGTAATTCCAATCTATCTCAAGTGACCCTTGAGGTTCTATTGGCGTGGTGGGCCAGCCACAGGTGTTGAATTCGTTTTTGATAAGGTGAGTTCGGCTTGATTGATTGTTACGTAGGAGGCCGTTGCGGCTTAAGTGACAGGAAAATAGAATCCTTCAGTTCACACTAGTTATCCTCTATTCGATTTCCCCTTTGAGTTCTGTCACACCCCAATTTTTGGAATCTTGTACTGTGCTCAAGAAGAAAAAAATTAGGGCCAACAAATTTTTTCTAACAACATGATTGTTTGAACTAACATATGTTTATGATATTAATCATATTTGCAACACAAGTTTTGTTTCTTGATAAAACCAATACCATATTTTTCCTGAAAATAATTCTATTTTTTTCCTGATATTTTCCCTGATGTTTTCCTAATATTACTTGAGTGGATTTTTATTCCAAGAATTGGATCATTCTTGTTTGCATCTTAAAAAAACTTTTTAACTTTGTTGGATCCAAGAAAACAAGATTTCAAAATTATTTATGAAAGTTTTCTTTAGAAAACAATCCCTGAAAATATAGCCAAGTACCTGTTTTCTACCTTTGTTTTCACTAGGCTATAAAATGTTATTTTATGTTTTCTTAACTTTTATTTCTTACTTGGTATATGTACTACAAATACATCAGATTGGTTTTATTTTTGGATTAATAAAAATAATCTTTTGCTTGTTGTCTTTGAGGTATAAAATTAAGGCAGAAAAAGACATTTTTGGGAAACAGAGAAAAAAAGAAAGTACACCTTTTTCCACATTGTTTTAATGGCCTTAAACTATTTCAAAATTGTTTTAAAAAGATGTTTCTGAAATTTTATAACATGGTTAACAAGTTCCAACTTTGAAAACAAAATTTGGAACCCATTTGAACCTTGAAAACAACCCCAACTTTTTGATCTTTTCATCTGTTTTCAACACTTAATTTTTTTTGTAAGTCTAGACTGAATTTTTTGAACAGTGTGAGATATACTTTTGAACAATTGTTTTCTTTGTGTTTCTTTGCAAATTTTGAATTGTAACCTTGCCAAATGTGTTTACCACAGTACTAACTCGAACCAGGATGCATGGCTATGCTTCTAGAAGCCTTGGAGATGAAGGAAACCAAGAGAGAGAAGAGGGTGATGTGGAATGGTATGTGAGCCCATACCCTTAACCATTTGACTTGCCCTTGCCCTCCCCTTGCCTCCAAAATCCAAGGCTTGACTTTCCCTTCCGTGCTCATGGCCTTGGACAACCAGAGCAAGTTGTGGAGTGACCAAAATGGCCCCTGGACTAGCCATGCCATCCATTGGCATTGCACCCAAGATCCCACCCTTAGTTTTTGCCGTTGACCACTGGTACAAGCCACCCCGACCCCTCCCTTTGCGCCACACTCCTCTCTCACACTCAACCAACATCCCCAACTTGAGATCCAGCCGTGCCTAGCCCTAGGAGCGTGCACGAGCCGTGAGCTCGCCGCCGGTGATCACCACGGCCTCGAGGTAGTTCTACACGACCCGAGCATTCCCCACTCCCTCCACTGTCTTGGATCGATTCCCCACCATCCCCTGCCCCTCCCTGACTTACCCCCGTGGCCATTCGCTTATAGGACAGTCACCGCCGTCAACCTCGCCACCACGGGCGCACTGCTCGGTGCCGCCGCTGTATGCCATCTCCGACGCCCAAGACCGCGCCCCTCGACGCCCGCGAGAACCAGCAACTCCCCCGAGCCCGCGCCAGCCGGCCACGAGCCCCCACGGTGAGCCGTTGTGCTGTCCTTGTCGCCGGTAGTCGCGGGAGAGAGAGAGAGAGGGGGAAGGTGAGGAAGAAGACCGTGCGCCGTTGGATCTTTGATCCACGACCACGCTTGAACGACCACCTTTCCCGCGCGCCTGGCCTGCGCTGGGCCGCGCCCGCAGAGAACCAGCCCGTGCTGTGATGTTGTTTTTCCTTTTTATTTTAACAGAAACTTGCTTGGTTACTTTGGACTCGTGAAAAATACCAAACGTGCAAAATAAAATCTACCAAAAATCGTGAACCTAACACTATGAGTTCCTAACCACATAAAAACTGCAGATCTGAGTTTTGGACCATATTTTTCTCACAATGACTGTTGTGCAATAGAGAGCCTATGAACATGTTTTGAACATAACTTTTTTAATCTATAACTAAAATGGACAAACTAATTTTTTTTGGATATCTCTTGAACAGATCTATCCATAGGACTTTGCCTAACATCAAGGTGAGCTACCAAATGGAAATGCCATCCATTTTGGTAAAAATCTAGTAGGCTCTTTTGTGATTTTTAGAGTGAGATCAAAAATGATTTTTGAAGTAAATCCAACTGGATGAGTTTTATATTGACTAGATCTATCTAATCCTAGCTTAGATTAATTTTAGGACAACTAGATTATTTTTGGTGAGCAAAACTAGATACAAGAGCTTTTCTGTTTTTGTTTGTATGTGTGTTTTGTTTGAAATGAAATGTGTGGTTGATTGAATCTTGTTTCCAAGCATGTATAGGGTTGTTACTACTTGTTATTTAGTTTTTTTCTTGCAGTACATCTACCTTAGAAAGTGTGTGCATGTTTGGAAAGCTAAATAAAAATAGGAATATCAATTGTTTTCTTCTAGTTTTATTATTTGGAATTATTGTGTGAGCTAGATCTTTGTGTGCTTGATTGAATTAGTTTAGGATATGCTATAAAAGGATCCAGTACCATTTTGGTACTGTTATTTTGGAGTTATTTACTCTGTTAGATTGCATGTTATTTTTATAGCAAAGCATGTGTAAGTCTGGTTATTTATTTGCACTAATATTGTTTTCACTAGTATGAATAGTATAGTATTGATTGCTTTATTAGATTATTTTTGTCATGAGCAACCAGAGGGTTTGTACCGCTTTTGCCTTGGTATTAGTGGGCCCATAACCCACTGGTCCCATTGCATCTTGGTTGAGGATAAAACTCCCCAACCATACATGTGTGTGAAAATAACATGTTTTTTTTTGAAACATTTTCTACTGCAGGGGAGACCCCCACAGCCCTTTATTGCCAACCAAGAGTGTTACAGTTACAGATATGTACAAAATTACATGGAAATAGACTAAGGAAGTCTATCCCAGACTAGTTTAGTGAATTAATCCATATAGCTAAATCAGCAGCCACATAAGCACTCAACCTATGCTTAAGCATAAGGAGATCTAACAATAAGCCCACTTTCCATCCCATAAAGGAATGTCTTTCCGATTTAAAAATGACTCCATTCCTCTGCTTCCAAATATTCCAGCATGCAAGAATCACTATCTCAGTGAAACAAGGTCCTTTGAAAGATTTTTTTGCAAGCGTAAGATTTTGCACAAATGTGTTATCACTCCAGCTGATTTTCAAATAGTTCCAAATCCGAGAGCTAAAAACACATTGAAAAAATAGATGGATCCAGTCCTCATGGCAATGTGTGCAACAAAGAACACAATGATCAGTGCCTTCAATCTTCCAGTTCCTTTGTTTGATCATATCCTTTGTATTAATCCTATCCTTGAGAATCAGCCAAGCAAAGAATTTATGTTTTGACATGCATTTGGATTTCCAGATCCATTTTGCAGGCCCATCAGAAGGTAAATGAGAAAATTGAAGTTGGTAAAATTTACTTGAGGTATATACCCCTTTATTGAAATTTCATCTCCAACTATCCTCACTGTCAGTCAACTGAACATTATCCACAGTGACTTGCAAATCAATATACTCATGGAAAGCTTCATTTGAAAACGGCAAATGAAAAGCATCCGAGAGATATTTCATCATTAATAAATCTCTTACTGAAGACCGAGGATCCTTGGCAAAGGAGAATAATCTCGGGAATTTTAGTGCCAAAGGTTGGCCTATCCACGAATCTTTCCAGAAAAGCCCAGTAAATCCATTTCCCAAAACGCAAGAAGATATGGAACACCAGGTATTAGATAATTGCATAACACCTCTCCACCAGAAAGAACCACAGGAAGTGACAGCATGTGGTACTGACTGAAAATAATAGGCATTCTTGACTAAATGGACCCAAGGGATATCCATAGAGTTATAGAATTTTGCCAAGAACTTCAGTAGTAGAGCTCTATTTTGAATCTGAAGATTGATGATCCCTAATCCTCCTTTTTTTTGGGCCTGCAAACCATATCCCAGGCAGCTAAAGAATTCACTCTTTGCTTATTTTTGTCCTTCCTCCATAAGCATCTCCTCCTTGCTTTATCTATTATGTCAATGACACCTTTAGGTATTACAAGTGTGCACATGTAATATGAGGGCAAGGAGGAAAGAACCGAATTCACAAGAACCAAACTATCCCCATAAGAAAGAAACGAGACTGTAGCAGAAAGTCTCCTCTTAATTCTGTCAATTAGTGGTGCAGAGTCTTTGATAGTTGGCTCTGTGGTTCCCATGGGCAAGCCTAAGTATGTAAAGGGCATAGAGGCCACATTACAATCCAGAACATCAGCCAGATCAACAGTTTCCTGCTGTGATAAATTGATCGGTATCATAGAAGATTTGTTATAATTCACCTTTAACCCAGTGATATGAGCATAAAGGTTAAGAAGATCTTTAAATACCAATAATTGTGCCGTTTCAGCAGGTAAAATGACTAAAGTGACATCAGCATATTGAACTATAGGAAAATCTCCACATATTGGAATTGGCAACCGGAGTCTTCCCTCTCTTAGTGCCAAGTTAACAATACTTTGCAGCAGATCCCCACCCAACACATATAGAATTGGTGACAACGGATCACCCTGCCTGACACCTCTTTTGCAGACAAAAGGTTTGCCAGGACCACCATTTAACAGAACCGACGATGATCCAGAGGCTAGGATTTCCTTGACCCATTTTATCACTAAAGGATGGAATCCCATAAATCTCAAAATTTGCAGAATAGCAGAGTGCTCAATGGTATCGAAAGCTTTCTCAAATCGATCTTGAAAATCACCACTTTCTGCTTAGACTGTTTACACTGGTAGATGTATTCAAAACACCAGGCCAGACAATCTTGATTAGTTCTGGATTTGATGAAACCATATTTATTAGCATGGATGCATCCAAAGATTTTATCTTGGAAACGATTAGCCAGAATTTTTGTGATAAATTTCAAACAAGTATTGGTCAGAGAAATAGGTTTGAAATCATTCACTGTCTCAGGAGAATTAGTCTTTGGAATCAGAGTAATGAAAGAGCCATTAATACTTTCCAAAGAGATCTTAGCACTGTGAAATTCATTGCATAGCTTGATAAAATCCTCTTTTATTATACTCCAGCATTGTTTAATAAAAAGCCCTGTAAAACCATCTGGGCCAGGCACACGATCAGGTTTTAGGTGTTTTACAACACCCTCAATCTCTTCAACAGTGAAGGGATTAGCCAGGATCTCTAAACCTTCAACCATAGGCAAGAAAACAGACAAATCAGTATCAGTCATGGGTGGGCAGGAGACACCCATTCTGTTCTTAAAACAGGACCAAAAAGCAGCAGCTTTGTCCATTTGATCCACCAACAAATTCCCAGAAGCATCTAAGATGGATGGAATAGAATTTCGCCTAAATCTCTCAGTGGCTCTGGCATGAAAGTATTTAGTATTTTCACCAGAAAGTTTAGCCCAACGAATAGTACATCGTTGCTTCCAGTAATCAGATTGTAAAGCAAGCAAATTTTTGATATGCTTTTTAACAATAAGTCTGAAATTAAATTCAGGAACACTCAACTTCCTTACATCTTCCAATTGGTCCAGGAACAAGATCACTTTACTACTCATTTCAATAAGAATCTTTAACTGAGATAAATTCCTTCCCCAATCCTTCAAAGCATATCTAAGATTCTTTCATTTAGCAGTGATTTTGGAGGTAATTGATTTGGCCATAACTGGAGTATTCCAAATCTTTGTCACTAGGTCAATGAAACCAGGTTGCTTAACCCAATGATTTTCAAACCGGAAGATCTTTGCCTTTGGAATGTTTGTTCCAATTTTAACAGTACAAGGCAAGTGGTCAGAAGTGATTTTAGACATGGGTAACACCACAGTGTTAGGAAAATCCAATGTCCATTGACAGGAAGTAAAAAACCAATCTAGTTGAACCGAAAGAGGATCACTTTGCATATTCGACCAAGTGAAATATCTACCTTTAACAGGCAGTTCCAATAAACCCAGATGGCTGATGACATCATTAAAGATAAACATATCATTAAGGTCAGCCCCCGGTTTATTTCTATTATCCAGTGATCTAATGAAATTAAAATCACCAAGAATCATTTAGTTCTCATGAATCGGAATGGAAAGATTATATAACCAGTTAATAAATTCTTCTCTTTCCACCCCCTTGCAAGGGCCATAAACATTCACCAAATTCCAAGAATCTGAATTGTGAATGGATGTGAATTTAATGTGAATGTTAGAGCGATGAACTTCTATCAAATCTCCACTGAAAATGGAACTATTCCATAGCACAATTAAACCTCCAGAAGCTCCAACAGAGGGAGAAAAAACAAATTGATCAAACCTTTTAGGCCAGAACGACCTAATAAAGGAATGATCCAAATCCTGGCATTTAGTCTCCTGTAAGCAAATGACAGAAGCCTGACTTTCCTCTATTTTATTATAAATTGCTTCTCTTTTAGATTTATCATTGAGTCCTCTCACATTCCAATCAAATACAATCCAATCCAAATTCAAATGGGCCGTATTATCCATGGAATAACAAAAGGTAATGAGAGCTGCCGGTAATCACAAAAGACCAGCACAGTAGATAACCAAAAGATAATAACCAAATCCATAGTGCAGTACATATGTTATTCATCTTAACAAAATGTATAAAGAAAGACCAGCAACAACTCCAGGGACCAAACAGGCCCATAAGATAGGAAAAAGGCCCACTAATCATCAGAACTTGAGGAGGTAGTGGGCTTCTTTGGAGCAGCTTCAAGCTTCTCCACAGTTATTTCTGAATCATCAATCTGGAGCATGCTTCCCGCCCTCCTCAGAACAACAACCGGAGTGAAAGGTGGCTCTCCCCCTGGAGAAGCTTGAGGACGAGAAGACTTTGCTTTTTTCCTAGGTTCTGGCTTGTCAGTAGCAGGCAAAACCCGGAAACCAGCGTTCTTAGAAAGGCTTCTCGTCACTCTACGCTCCTCAAGGACAAGCGGAGTAGACACCTTCCTAGTCCTCTTCTTGGTAGCAGGCTCAGGAGTCACTGGTTCAGGATCAACGGGGCAGGAATCCATCAGCATAGGAACAGGGGCAGCAGAGGAGACTGGCATCTCCAAAGGCAGCAGCGACGACAGAAATTCAAATCTCCTGTCAAAGATGACCCTTGCTTTGTGTTCCAAAAAATATCTGGACCACTCCACCACAGGGTCAGGCAGGAAGACTTGAAGGATCTGAACATCATTGATCTGATCTGCAGAATTCTCAGGGAGGGGTGGAACAAAAGGAACAATAGCCAGCTGGTTTTGTTCCACTTGTTGCTGCAACTCCACAAATTGCTTTGGGCCTTCTGCTCGTCCAATATTCATAGAGTCGATAGAGGCGCCAGAGAACTGAACGGATACAGTGGACTGCACCTGTTCAGGCTCCGGGGCCTGCTCGACAGGATCATCCTGCGCCACATTTCCCCCCTGCTCCTCATTGTTCCAGTCCCCCCATCCTCCCTGTTGTGGAACAGGTTGAACCGGTGGCACCCAAGCCTCAGGAATTGGAACCTCTGGTGCACCAAAAGCTGGATGCGGATTGCCTCCAGGAGGAAGAAGATCTTTGTCCCCCGGCAGAGCGTCAGCAGCATCATTATTCAGTATAAAAACAGGGCAAGTCTAGGAGACAACGTGGCCACCGTATCGCTGGACCTCCCGAATCACAAGCGAGCGGGGTACATCTGCACCGCCACCATACGTAACCTTGAGAAGGGTACGAACAGGGGAAGCATCCTCCCTCCACCAGGTCCGGAGCTTGCCAAACTTGGACACAAACTCACGAAGGAATTCATCAGTGCGATAGTCCATGTGCAGATTTAAAATCATAATCCATCCAGTCCTGGTGTAAGTTGTTGCTCTAACATTGTCTCCTTCGTCGTGCCTAACGAAGGACAATATCCTACCATCTGGAAAAATAAATGGTGGAGAGTGTACCAAGCAATCTGTGGCAACCTGATCCGCCATGCGGAACATGCCAACTCCAACAGCGCTCTCCGAGAAGGAGACAACTTGCAGATGCAGTTCTTGGAAGATATAATCGACGATTTGCTGCAGAGTATCGTCGAGTTGTTCAACCGGAGGCCGAGGAACAAGCTGAGCAATGGCCCAGGATTCATGGCGGCGAGGAGGAGCCACGGAGGAGGTGATGTAGAGACGAGCAGGCCGCTCCTCGGCCGCCCAAGGCTCCTCAACATGCATCCCAGCCGGGACTCCTCGGTTCCAATAGTCGACGATTTAACTACCCAGCGCAGAGTTCCATTAATTCCCGGGCAGTTTCTGCGGATATGGCCCGACCGTGAACAAGACCAACACCGAATCCGGCCCGTACACTCTTCCGTTGCATGTTTAGCTGAGAAGCAGTTAGAGCAAGGCCAAACCTGGGCCGCCAATTTATCAATTAATTTGCCGAAGCCTTCATCAACAGGCACAGAGGCCACAGAAGGGGTCACAGGAGTAGGATCCGTAACAGACTTTGCAACATGAAGACCAGGTTCAAACGATCCAAACTTAATTGCAGGCAACTCACGATCAATATCAGAACCAATATTGTTAGGATTCGTGAGAGGAGCAGTTGGTGCACGAGTAGCAGAGGGTTTAAGTAGAGGCTTGTATCGTTTAGTTTTTTCCTTCTTTTTCCTCGTGACAAAAGTCCACTCAATTGCCTGATCGTGATTCCACCTTTTTAATTCAGACACCCAATTTGGACCACCGAAACTCCAAAGATGAAAATAACAACTGAAATGAAAGCAAGAATACCATTTAATCTTCAAAATATGAAAGCAAACCTCCTTACATGAGACCTCAAAAGAGAAAACTCTCTGCTACATGAGACCTCAAAAGAGAAAACAAAAGGAAACAATACATACTTAAATGTAATTGGAAGAAAGAATCCAATTCGCCTTCATTTCATAAAACCTACAGCCTATTTCTAAAATAAAATATGTTCCCTCATGTGAATAAAATATTTTGTTATCAAACATCTTTATCAAACATTGTTTTTCAAACTCAACTACCATTTTGAAATTGATTATGATAATTAAAAACTAGAGAGTTACTATCTCTAATATTTTCTCCTTGACTCCAAGAAATTTGGTTATGAAAACAAGTAAAGTACTTTAGAAAAATAATGTTTTCAATAGGGAAAACAACATCTTCATTTGAGAAAACCCCATTTTTTTGTTTAACACCAATTCAAATAAATATTGAAAATTTTCTATTAAGTGACTATTCATGTTTTCATCATATTTTAAAGTTATAAAAATATGAAAATACTTTGAAATGGTTTTGGAAAATAAAGCCACTCAAATTTTATTTTACTAATAATTATATTTTATAATTTTCTAAATTAAAAATCATAGTAAGCTACTATTAAGGAATTATTTCAATTTTCAAAATTCAAAAATAAAAATATGTTGAAAGTTTACAAAAATATTTCTAAGTGAAAGATATTATTTTTACAAAAAAATTGCAATTGGTTTGAGGTCATTTTGATTGTATTTTAGAAGTTATTAAAAATAGTAAAAAAGGATAACATCATGAAGACGTCACCCGTCATCAACCTCCCTTCTCTGACGTTTCTACCCGAATTGAAGCAAAATCAATTCCTCAATTGCGGCCGATTGCTTCCCCTTAAAGCCCTCCTCGGCCTCCCTCTTTCCCCACTCCTCTCCCTCTGTTTCATGTCCCCACGCTCGTGAAATTGCTCGCCGGAGAACTCACTGCCCGCCGCCGTTCGTCATCGTTTCCGGCCACAGCAATAGGTCCCCGCGGCCGATTTCGCGCTCCTTCTCTTCCCCTAAACCTCCTGCACCTCCTCGTGCCTTTGTTTCTCTTTTTCCCGCAGCGGAACCACGTCCCTGATGACCAACGGAGTCTTCGTGACCTCGTCTCCTCATCACCGTTGCCACAGAGCTCGCCGCACCTCCCCGAGGTCCCCATCAAGTTCACTGTGATGCAGCGCGGCTCCTTGACCCCTTCCCGAGCCCCGGGAACCACCGGATCTTCGCCGCCGTCGAGCAAACTACATCGCCGGCCGCCCCATGGCCATTTCCGGCGAGAACTCCGGCCAGGCATGATCCCTAGCTCCCTCAACCGTTAGATCATCATCCGATGACCACAAACATATGACTTAACCGAAGGGGTATCAACCAGTAAGAAGCCGCCACGTGTCCGCCCAGTCAGCAGCGCCTTATGTTTTTATCTACCGCTCAGCGCAGCGCGTAGCTGGCCCAGGCCCAGCCCTTATCCGTCGCCCCGCGCGGCAAATAGCAGATGTGAGCACAACTGTCTCTGGAATTTATTTTCGAATAAAACTAGAATGGCAATTTTGCAGAAAAGCCCCTTCATGTTAGATCTGTCATAACTTTTGATACATAAGTCCAAATTTAGCAAACTTGGACTTTTTTAAATCCCGAGAATGTGTAGAATCTTTTACAAATGTTCAAATTCAAAATTGACAAACTTAAATTTGTTAAAACTCAAATATTATTGTTTGATGAATTTTGACATAATTCAAATTCTGTAAATCCAATTTAAGCAAACCAAATTTCTTTCGGTTCCTTAGAATGTGTACTAACAGTACCCACTGCCCAAAATCCTATTTGAATTAGTTTTGAAGTGTTTTTTATTTTAGATGGCCATTTGGGTACTTAGTCATAATTTAAAATTCTATAAATAATTAGAAAATGTTTTCCTAACCAAAGTTGCTCCATTTGTTAACCTTGAACCAGAGACATCATTTTGCACACCCCTGGATAATGATCGTGTAAATTTAGCCAAACTTCCATCATAAGTAGTCCACTTAGTTGTTTAAGTCTTAGAATTGTTCTATCCTTGTTACCTTTATTGTTACGGTTATTTTGGAGCCAAGACCAAGTCCCTAGTATATGTCAACCATATAAAAGACCAAGTAGTGAACCTCAAACACTAGTATCATAGTTTTCTATCTACTTCTCCATTATCCTATTCTTGCTTCAAGAATCCATCAAGTTAGCAAAATGGAAGTCCAGACTCAACCACAAAAAGGAACTCCATCTTCAACTTGGTGGCAACATGGAGAGCTACAAAGAAGATCATTGAAGAATTTGAAGTAAGGGAATTGGACTTCACAACAACTAGAAGCAACTCAAGGAAGTACAAGTGCGAAGAAACCCAGAATAAATCATCTCCCTCTCTCTTTCTATCCCAAATTGACTTAGTGGTAGTTTGTGCCCATCCCACCTTATACCAACTTGTGCGTAAGCCATGGAGAATCTATCAAGACCAAGCGAAGAATCCATCCAAGGAACCAGACTACATTAGCAGCCTGAAGATGATCTTCAAGAAGACAAGCATGTGAAGACTTGGATAAATCCATACAAGTCGAATAATAACAAGTTGATTTTGTCCAACCATTCACCCAAATGGAAAATCCCAAGACTTTATCTTGTTATCTCTATTGCTATGAAGTTAGTTGATCCTAGACCTACCTTAAACCAAATGGAAGGACTAACTTAGATTACTCAAATGTCCTCATGAAAATGACTAAGTTATACACATTGTTATATGTTACTTTAGTTGAAATAGTTAGACATCCTTGGTGAAATCTTGGAACTTAATCGACCAGTATGTTTATAATAAAGTTAGATCACATCAAACTCAACCTAGTCCATCCCAAGCAAAACCTTTGAACTTCTTTAACAAGTATTGAACCAAGAGAGGATAAACCTTCCAACTCAAATATATACCTTGTCCTAGCCAACTTGGTTCAACTCCTTTGTTATGTAAATTGCTCTGTTTGTTTTCTTCACTTGTATGTTTGAATTCTAGGATGCTTCTTTATTTTGTGTTTGTGTTTTCAATGTATAGATTGTACGGAGAGCAACGATCTTTTATGATCAGTGTGAATTCTTCACCAACTTCAACAAGGCAAGTAACACACCATCAACTACCTATTATTTTTACTATGCATTACTAGAGTTTTGAGTAGTATGCATAGTAGGAAATTTTATCTAAGTTCTATGTTATGCTACTATCTCAAGTAGTGTGTAGCCATCCTTTTATATCCTGCTAGTATGGAAGACATTGAACTTAGTGGAATTGGTATGATCTTCAAATGTTTCTTGTAGATGTTAAGGATAAAACTACTAAGTTTAATGAAACACCTGGGTGGAATTAGGATGCGATTGGTTTATGTTGACTGTTGCCTCAGGGCCCTTGTCTAAGGGTTATTACACCCAGGAATAAAGCAATTAATAAGTCCCTCTAAGTTTAGTAGCTTCTCGTGCAGCCTTTAGTCATATGGGCTCTGTCTAGATCAACTAAGTTGAATGAACTCACGAGTGCTTGACAAGCAGATGTAGGGGGTATAGGTTGGAACGGGTCAAGCCTGACGGTGGTGGAATTTCTTCTGAAAGATCTCATTTTAATCTTCTCCTTTCCTTAATGCACTCGAGGTGTATAGGATGTTTGGGCTGACTTGAGTCTAAAGGTGAAAGTGCACAAACTCTGCAGAGTCAACAAACTAAGATCTTAGCCGTGTCCCCGTTCATGGACAATTTGAGCAGCTGAACAAGGAATGACGGAAGAATCTCATCATGCCAACTTCATAATAAAATTTTGATGGGTGAACATGGGTCGGAGTTTACCCTGATTTCTATCAGTGGTACTCCTTAATTTAGTTAAGGTTCATTGGTTTCTACCAGTGATACCTATTATAGATGAAATTATTTTATGATAAAACATAGGAGAAAATTGGCTTTATGCAAACTTAGCCAAAACTCCACTCATCCAAATAAGCATGTAGTATATTAGTCTTGCCATTTATATCCACCATCGTGTTACTTGCCAAAACATTAAATTGTATTGACTCCCTCGTGGCTGCCTATTTCATCCCGCAGATGATTTTGAAGATGAGTGAGTATTTCGTTTAGGATCTCCAGTCTACTGCCAACATGTTTTGCCTGTGGCACATGAAGAAGATGGGCTCAATGTTGTTCTATGTTTTCCGCTGTAATACTTTGTTTCCTGCTAGTCTTCTAAGATTATGCAAGTTGTAATATTATTTTGTAAAGACTGGATCATACGATGTAATAGAATTTGACGCATTTGCATGATATTTCATTTTGTATTGTGGTGCTAGCAATTGATCCAGGGACTAGCACACTAACACGGGTGTTCTTACATTATTTAAATGTGAGAATGCTATAGCTAGCGAGTACCCATGGCTCATTTTTCGCGGATGCCTTCTTCGATATGGTATCGGGTATAACCATGGTGGTGAAATACCATCCTTCTTTCTTGACATTCTTGACCTATCTTTCACGTAACATTGGCACCACCGTCTCTCCATGGTAGTTGAGCTCCAATATCTCCTTGATCTTTCCGAAATATCTTTCCTTGACATTAGTCTCGTCATCGTTGTATGATAGCATAGTTACTCCTGAGTTTTGATTTTCGCTACTCATGTCCTTGTCCTCGGTGGAGAATGTGTAACCGGAGATGTCATACCCCTGATAGGTCCTTACGTTCTGCCCGGGGCAATGTGATAAGGTGTATATGAGTTTTTCATCTGCCGTAGAAGGCATTTTGCTCCATGCTTCCATCAGTTGACTTTGCTTGATCCAACGCGTGAAGCTGGAGTTGTGGTATTTGGTTACGTCTCCCATCTTCCTTGGCCCGCCCATTTTGACGTAATTCTGGTTGATTAAGATTTTGTGCTCTTCCACGAAAGGCTCTATCAATTTTAAGTGTTGTAGCGCGACCTGGTGAGCCCTTTCAAAGTCGTCACGTTGTTTATGAATGCCGACATGGACGTCGCGGCAGCCCTCACGGTGACCGACTCCATTGAGCCTGCCGAGGTGCGTCCTGGTGGGAAAACCGACATTCTGGTCGTCCTTGGTGCTTAGTTAATTCTCGCAGAAGGAGATGCACTCGTTGGTTAGAAATCCTTTGGCCATGCTTGCGTCTGGACGAGCCCTGTTGCGAACATATCCTTTCAGGTTACTATTCCGCCTTTCCATCGGCATCATGTAGTGCAGGAACATTGGGCCGAGATGCCTGATGTCATCAACGACATGGAGAAGGAGATGGATGCATATATCATAGAATGCTGGCGGGAAGTAAATCTCGAGCTCGCATAGTATCACCACAATCTCATCCTATAGCATCTTGAGTTGTCTCACGCCGATCGACTTCCGGGTGATAACGTCAAAAAAGCTGCAAAGTCCAAACAACGTAACAGAGACGTGCACGTCCATTATCCCTCGGACCGCCACGGGAAGTATCTGCGTCATGAGCACTTGACAATCGTGAGACTTCACCCGGTGAACCTCTTCTTCGCTAAGTCTAGATATCTGCTTATACTCCCTGAGTATCCGTGAGGAACTTTGACTTCTAGGAGGCACCTGAAAAACTGCTCAAGCACCGCCGGACTCAATGTGAAGCAGGCGGCGGGAAGCACCACCGTGTTCTTCTTAGCCTCTTTGCTGGGACGTTGAGTCCCTTCCGTCTGATCCTCGTCATCATCATCACTATCGGTGGGGCCCTACAGATTTTCCCTAATACCAAAATGTTTCAGATTGTATCTTGCTTTCTGCTCATCCTTGGACTTCTTCGAATTGCAAATAGTGCCAAGAAGACTCTCTGTAACGTTCTTCGTAATGTGCGCCGCTCCTATGGGGCGTGTGGAGGACCATCCAGTACTCCAAGTCGTGGAAAACAGACCTCGCTTTCCATACACCCAGCATCGGCTCTGGCTTAGGTCGCTTCTTTCCCAGCGAAGGGCACTCATCCCAAATTTTCAGAAGCTCGTCGATTTCTACGCCGCTCCTCATGCGTGGGGCTCCATCAGGCTCGTCTTCACCATTGAAAAACTCACCGCATTTTCTCCATGGGTGATCCAAGCGAAGCCACCTTTGAACCCCTGGGTACAAGGTTTTTGAAGACCCATGATCCCTTGGTAGCTGGAGATGCGTGGTCCCGTCCCTGCCCTTCACGCAGCCACAGAATCCGTGGCCGACCTGGGCAGATACATACGCGTAACTCGGATAGTCTGTGACCGTCGTGAGAAACGCGGCTCTCATATGGAAATAATCTCTAGTGTAGGCATCCCACGTATGGGGTGGCGTCTTCCACAACGTTTCTAACTGGTCTTTTAGCGGCCCGAGATACAAATGCATGTCGACACCTGGTTTTGCGGTTCCTGAATGAGAATACTCATGTGTATGTACTTTTGCTTGGTGCACAGCCACGGGGATAGGTTCTAAGGCCATACAAACACGGGTCAGCTGATATGCATGCTACTCTGGTTGCCGAATGGATTGAGTTCATCGGTGCTCATACCAAGCCTGACGTTCCTCAGGAAACCCATGTCCACGGATTCTCACTGGGCAGCGTTTGCAGGGTGTGTCATGATATAGCCCTTCTCTGGATCTTCTTCGGGCTTCTCCCTTTCCGTGTGCCATTGCATGAGCTTTGCTTCCTTAGGGTCCACGTAGTACCGCTGAAGACGGGGAGTGATAGGAAATTACGCAATCATTGATGCAGGCGTGGTATATTTCGTGCGGTAGGTCAAGAGGGCACACGACTTTCTTGGCTCCGTTTATACTACTTGGCAATGTGTTCCCCTCAGGAAGGCGATCGTGCCAGAATTTCATGTTCTTGTTGAAGCTCGAGTCAGTCCATTTTTTTGCGTCTTCATCTTTAGCGCAGCAAGCATTACATGCAAGCGCGCATCCTCTGGGCGGCACCCAGGAAACAACGGAGTCACCCCATCTATCTTCATTTGCGCCAGCTTGGCTTTCTCCCTGGCTGCAGCTCTGCCGTTGCTCGTCTCCTTGAGTAGCAGATCCTGAACATGAGAGTCCTGCAAGGCCGAAATTAGCGGGATCTCCATGTTTACGCCGTTATGCTCATGATGATCTTCTCCGCCAACATATCCTTCTTCATGATGATCCTCTCTGTCGTCATTTTCTTCGTCATCTCGCTCGCCCTCATCTTCATTCACACCTTTTGCTGCCGGTGCCAGCTGGTTGTGGTTGTCAATGAAACTGCGTCCAAGAAGGTGATCCTCAAATTGTCCGGAATCAGGGTCAATCCAGCGCACGAGTTTGCATGATCGACACGGACATCTTATCTGCCGCCTGTTGCACCGAATCATGTCTGCCTTCGCGTCTTTCTTGTATCTACCGATTCGAGCAGAGCTCATTTGGACGACCATGGTTACCTGCACACGCATAGACCAGAAAATTAGAACCGCAACATGCTTACACATGCATGGTCGCCGAAAAAATTCGGCATGACCTCTCCTATAATTAGGACATATGGGTAGTGCAAAAGTTTGCCGAAATGGAAATGAATCAACATTTCGGCAAACATCCATGCACCAAGGCCGCCCGCGCGCGACAATCGGTTCACCTCCATGACAATCACCCATACACATCGATGGAAACACAAGACATGCATATGCACCTCCAACTATACTCACTGAGTAGATTCGATATCGAGACGAAAATAGTGAGGAGGGAGGGATCGGAGTATAGATGGAGGATAGGGCTTCCCCTCAACAACAAGAAACCTCACTTACAATTATATATCAATCAAAGTAGGTTCACCTACCAAAAATGGAGAATTTAATGGGTAAAATGGGAGGGAGAGAAGGGGGGTCGAGTTAGCAAGACTTGTGAATGAAATGGGAGGGGAGAGAGAGGGGGGCTACCACCTTTATGTGCACATCTTGAAACATTATGTGCGGCACTAGGAACCTATTTTGTGGCGGACGGATTCGGTGCGACACAGAAATGTTGTCGTGGATGGGGAAAGACAGATGCCATGTGTTGGCTAATGTTTGGGGCCGGTGGACGCTGTAGGTATCCGGGGAGGATTCGCACGCATAGATGGCGCGCTCAGGAACACTGCAAACACAACAATCTACCCAGATTTGGGGCCCTCGTGTGGAGGTAACACCCCTACTCCTGCCTTTCACTTGTTATTATGCCCTGCCGAGTACACAAGTTCCTATCTCTCTATCTCTCTCTCTCGCGCTGTGAGTAGCAAGCCTCGCAATAAATGGGCCAGTGAGTAACGTCCCTCACGCAGTAGGGGGTAGGCCACCTTATATACTGGTGGCCAACCACTATTCCATGAATAAAAAGGACATAGTAGACAACTCCACTGCATAGCCGCGCACACCTCCATGTTCTCGCTGGCAGGGTCGCCGAAAGTCCCCGCGGTAGGCCGCTGACATGTCTTGTCCACCTTGTCAGTCTCTTAGGGTAGGTTGCTGACATGTCCTGTCCCCCTGTCAGTGACAGGACTTGACAGCTCCCATAGCGTTTACAGATAACCACGTACCTAGTAAGTTGAACCGCACGCCGTTAGGGCCCCTGGATACGCGGGATTCACCTCAATGGCTCCATTGACTTTGTGCCCAAGTAGGCCTGTAGCTTATCTATCCGGATCACCCGAGTGCTACCTAGTTGATCCAAACATGTACTTGAATCCTTCCTCTCGCCTTTTGTTATTTCTGCCGGATAGCGCCAACCGGATACCAGCTTATCCTGGTAGCCTCCCTACCCGGCCTATGCCAACTCGGTACGGCCGAACTCGACAAGGGGTATCTTGAACTCCTTTTCTCACCTGCCTTACCCCTACTCGGGGAAGCCCCCCGACCTTAGTCCCCGAAGCTGGTGGATTCCGGTGGACTTGGACATTGGTCCCTGCCAGCTTAAACCAAAATAACCTCTGTGATGAACTTCAGCCGAGTTACACCTCAACTCGGTTCCTCACAATCTGAACTCGGACCTTCTCCACCGTAGTCTGTGGGATTTTCTTCATCGTGCCGGGTAGACCAAGCTGACCAGGATCCAGCCGAGATCCCAACACTTAGCCAAATTTCGAGGACTTTGCCGCTCGAACCAGAGTGGTCCTATCTTCACGTGTCAAGGCTTTGCACGTGTTATACAACCGCAGCCCACGACGCCTCGGGTCTAATGCGGTTGCATGGCACGCGCCTGCCACTGCACGCCGGGCCCACATGTCGTTGCGTCGCTTCGCACTGGTACTCGAGTACCCACGATGCGCGACGTGGGATTAATTGCGCCCGTTACGCGCGAACTATTCGCTTGGTGCGTTTCTAACGGGCGTGGTAACCCCCTATGCCGCATGATCTTCTCCACAACTAATCACGCGCCATAACTGCACCCGGGGAGGTTTAATTATCTCTGCGCCACCCCTCGTCTGGGCTTCCTCGCCACTTTCCCCTAGCGCCTCCTCCTTTCCTTCCCCGAACAAACAAAGAGCACGCCACTGCACCGCAAAACACCAGATCCACCGTACGCCGCTGTTCCGCACGCAGAGATCCATCTCCGCGCGCCGCCGCTCGCCGGAGAGCAACCGAGAGCGCCACATTCTTCACCGCGCGGCGCCGTCGTCCTTGACCCCGCGCCGCCGTCGTCCTCGACCTCACGCCTCCATCTCAATCTCCGCCACCAACTCTTCCTCACCGGAGAAATACAGATGGAGCTCGAGCCCGCCTAAGATCTTCACCAGGAAGATCCTCCCTCGAAGCGCGCCTGCTGGGAGGGCTCGGATGTCAAGGCCAGCGACTGTCAGTGGCTGGTCAACACCGGGCGGGTGCCTCCCGGCGTCATCTGCAGGCCTCCCGGCAACGAGCTGGAGCCAACTCCTGGACGCGGTGAGTACGTCGTCTTCTTAAGCCATTTCAAACGCGGCTTCGGCCTTCCCGTATCCAAATTTATGAAAGACTTCTTCCGCCATTTCGGCCTCCAACCTCACCATCTCCCGACGAACGCCATTGCTATGCTTTCCACATACGTCACATGCTGCGAGGTGTTTCTCGGTGTCTACCCCATGGTAGACATCTGGGCAAAGTATTTTTTCTTCCACCAGCAAGTCCTTCCCAACACAGCCAACCGGACTGCCCCTAAGGTGATGACGCAAACAGGGGCATCCATGATCATTCAGCGGACTCCGTGTAGCCACCCGTGGGTACTGGGACTGGTCGCATGCCGGAAGTGGCAGAGAGGGTTCTTATATGTCAAGAACCCCACTCCGGCAGAAGGCGAGCAGCAAATCGACCTCATCAAGCTGCCGGAGTTCAGGAATGTGCCCCCCACCGAGATGAGAAATTGGGGCTATCATCCCAGGAAAACAGTAGCAGATGTGAACCGGGCAGACGACCGACTGAAGTAGTTGATCGAGCAGGGACGATGAAAGGACGACCTGATTGCTACCTGGGTGGAGCGCCGGGTTCTCCCTCTCCAAGAACGAGCGCACAAGATGTGCTTCATGGGTGGACCCCGAGATTGCACCCGGACAACCACCGTCGAGCTCACCAAAGAGGAGGTGGCAATCTGGGCCAAGTCCATCCTCAGGGCCACGCTCTCAGATACTTGGTTTTACGGTTTTGCGCCGTATAGCCGAGACAACCCAGCCCCCAAATTGAGTACTCTTCTTTATGCCCTTAGCTGATTTTGTTTCTTGTTTCTTCACACTCCACCGAGTAGGAGGTATCTTGGATTCTCTCCCTTAGGCTTAGCCCAATATGCTTTGTGTTTGCATTCTATACCAAGTAGGACTCCTCTATTAGGACTTAGCTTATTATGCTTTGTGCTTGCATGCTACACCGAGTAGAGCCTCAAACCGTTTCCCTTTTTAGGACTTAGCTTCATATGCTTTGTGTTTGCATGCTAGACCGAGTAGAACCTCCACTCGATTATCGTGAATATAGTTTATTACTTATGCTTTGTGCTTGCATCCTTAGGTCATTCCTCGCCAGAAAATAGAGGACAAGGCCATCCATAAACATAACTGGCAGCTAGATAGGACCGAAGACGACGCAGAGGCGTTTGACGTCCAGGATACGCTCTGTATCCCGCTCACCGCCCAAGATGGTAAGTCTCGGGTCTCCACCTCAATTTGGGAATGGTTCGAGGACGATGAAGGTGACAAAGTCCATTACTGTCTGCCCTTCAATTTACTCTGGTTTCCTCTCTTACTCGTATTGGCATTTGCCCTTCTTGTTCGCAGATGAGATAGAGGAGGAAGATCCAATAGACGCGCAACCCGTGTCCATGGCTGCACCCACCGGAACGAAGAAGAGTCCGGACAGCGGAGCAGTTGAACCCCCTGCCAAGAAGACAAAGAAGACCACCAAGCGCACCACTGGGCGCAAGAAGCGCCCTGTCGTGGACGGGTAAGTCCAACCGAGAGGCTTTGTGCTATGCTTTGTGTTTGCATCTCTCTGTCTTTTCTTATTCTTGTGCTTTGTATTTGCACCTCTCTCATTCTTCACTTCTCTCTTCTCAGCGACGCGCTTGACGCTGACACTACCAAGGCGCCACCCAAGCCGAGTGCGTTTTGGACCTTACCGCCGACGAAGGGGAACATTAGCTAGAGGAGAGTGCCAAGGTGCCCTCTCCTGTCAGGGAATACCAAGAATTCGGTGCCGACAACACTGGCACCGAGTTGGAGGATGATCGGGTTCCGGTGCAGCCGGAACCCAACATTGAGCAACCAGCGACGGAGCCTCCCACCGAGACGCGGCATTCCTCACCGGAACCTATTTCTGAGTTGCAGCAGTCAATACCGGCGGCACCAAAGCCGAGTGAGCGGCAAACAACACCACCAGCACCACAACCAACTCCGTAGCAGCAACCCCCAAAACCTGCCACCGAGAAGCAGCCTACACAGCTAGCAGCAGCGTCCAAAACCAGCCGCCGAGAAGCAGCAGCGTCCAAAACCAGCCACCGAGAAGCAACCAACACCATCTGCGGCAAAACCGACTCCGCAGCAGCAGCCTCCCAAAGAACAACCCAAGCGAGCTGCAGGGCAAGCCGGGCAGCAGCAACCCGAGAAGCCACAGCAGCAGCCACAACAGCAGCGGCTGACACGATCTTCCGAGTACCAGCTGCTAGGTGCTAAGGAGGCAGGGCAGCCATAGCAGCGGCAGCTCCCAGCCAAGAAAACAGACTGGCCACTCAATAAGCCAAGACAGCCCAGATACCTGGACGTTGCATCCCAGAGTGGCCCTATCACTCGCAGCACCAAGTTGGTGCAGCACAAAATTCAGTTCGGGTCCAAGGAGCAACAAGCTACCGGAGCGGGAATCGGCGGAACAGCTGCCCCTGTGAGATTCCCGGATCACTAGCGCGAGCTGCAGGAAGAGTATAAGCAGCGGAAGGAGCGCGAAAGCGAGCAACACGAGGAGCTGAAGAAAAGGAAGAAGCTCGCCGCCACCGGATCCAAAGGCAAGGAGGGTACTCTGACGATCCACTCTGCCGTTCCAATAACGGAGCTTGCCCATGAGCTCCGAGGGGACATAGAGACTGTCGTGGACCAGATTGGCCATATCTAATCAGACTGGGACAACAACAATCTCGGCCGTCCGGAATGGGACGGCACTAGACTTAGCAGCCTGGACAACTATCGACAGGCCAGGAACAAAGCAGATGCTGGCCCTGTCTCGATGGTCGTAGCTGCGTCCCGCAGTACCTTAGCGCACAAGATGTACTGTCTGCACAAAGCTGATGAGGATGCCGAGAACACCAACCGGGTAAGTATATTCCTTAACTATCCGGATTTCCGAGTTGCAAACTTTTCCATTTTTCTTCTGCCTCTTTTCTATCTACCATCCAGTCCCCGAGATTTGGGCCGAGTAGGCAAGGCTCGACCGAGTTGCAGTCTACTCGGGCCGAATCTTCCTACTCACACCTTCTCAATTTTCTTCTTTAGGAGTGCACCCTAACCCGCACCAAGCTTTTCCGCCAACTCCATTGGTCACATCGGGCTGTCAAGGCCAAGAACCGGGCACTAGAGGAGGAGAAGGGAGAAAGAGGTAATCTTCATTCTCTCCGAGTTACTGCTTATACTTTACCGGCATCAGTTTTCTAACTCGGTTCATGCTTCCCAACTCGCAGTTGTCCTGGAGCAAGGCATCATGGACGCTACTACCAAGATCTCCTCTTTAGAGAGTACGTACCAGTACTTTGGTTTGTGCGTTTTGTTTCTACGCCCATTTTTTATTTCTGCTCAATTTCTACTTCGCTGCAGGTGAGTAGAAAGCTCTTGCTGACAAGCACCAGGACTGCGAGATCGTGGATCTATCCGCGCAGAGCAAGATTTCTTCTCTGGAGAGTAAGTGGAATTCCCTTCTCTTCAATTCACTTTCTGTCTCCTCCTTGTGTAGCTGACCGGGTTCCTCTCTTCCCAGATGAGCGCAAGGCCTTCCTCGAGCAGCACCAAGGGTGTGTTACTCCTTCCGAGGTGCAGCAGCAAGTGCAAGCAAGGGAGGCCCAGCTGGAGAAGGATCTTGCTGCCTAGAAGGAGGAGGTGCTTAAACTCAAGTGCGAACTCGCTGAAGCCCTCAAGTCGGCACTGCAGGTTGAGACTTTCAAGACCGAGACGCTGTAGCGGGTGCCTGTTGAAAAGATGGAGCTAGAAAGGGAGATTGATTCCCTTAGAGCCCGGAACCATGATCTCGACACCATGCTGGTCAGCTCCCGAAGCCGATTGGATAAAGAGCTTGCTCTCGCAGAAGGATGGTCTCGCCGGCTGAAGGATCTCTTCACTGACCTGTGCTGTAAGTTACTATTCCTCTCTGACTTGTTCCATCCAGTTTCTTCTACTCGGTTTCTCTTCTTCAGTTCTTCTTATCTGGTTTCCTTACTATACCCATCATCACCTCTCAGGGACCTTCCCGGATCTCAATTCTACTGCTGAGGAAGCGGTAGCCAAGGCCAGGGCACTGCGAAAGGATCTTGGTCATGATGTCTCCAACTCAATTTTCATGGATGACCAGATAGAGAATATCAAGACCCGGGTTCATCTTCTCAAGGGCCTGGGCACCACTCTGGTCTCCACTGGGATGCGCCTCCACAAACTCTTATGGCTGGACACCGAGCTCCCGACCACCATCAACCAATTGGCCTCCAAGCTGGAATATGCCAAGGTGGAGCTGAACAAATGGAGCGCCTCAGCAGCCCGAGCTGGCGCAGATGAAGCCCTTCACTTCGTACTATCCTGGTATAAGAACCTGGACCTCGAGAAGCTCAAGGATCTCTGGAACAAGTCCAAGTGGACCCTCCAAGATGAGTACATCCAGCGTTGCAACGAGGCCGCCTACTGGCTCGCCTCGTACGCCGACACCGCCGAGTTCATCGACAGCCCCACGGAGCCGGAGACGGACGTTGAAGATGATGATGAAGAAGATGATGGTGATGAGGCCGGCGAGGAAGGAAGCATTGGCGATGAGGAGGAGGATCAGGAGGAAGCCGGCGACGAAGGAGTCCAGCAGGACAATGCCGAGGAGGAGTCCGAGATGGGCGGCGACCAGGCGGCGACCGAGTGAGGAGCTGGCTCCCAAGAAGCCCGGACTGATCCGGAGCCCACTGCCTCCGCCGGAGCTGTTATCACCGAGATGGTGATTGCCACTCATGTTCCCGAGTTGGGGGCAATGGGGACCGCGGCCGAGGACGTTGCATCCAGGTCCGCTCCTCCGACCTCAACTGCTGCTCCCGAGCCCGTCTCCGCGCTCACTTTCGAGTCTTCGGATCTATCCAGCGCGGAGCTAATTCCTCTCCCTCGATGATATCTTAAGTGCATGCTCTTAATTTAACTCCAAACTTTTTATCAGATCCCAGGTATGTCAGGTGAAGATGTATCCGACAGTTTATTGTTTCAGTGCTACTCTGTTTTATTAAGTTTCTTAGCAAGACTGGCTCAATGCCGGATTGCGTTGAATGCAAGTCCCCGAGTTGCTTTTCTTATCCACCCAGTTCTTTTGTCTTTACTCTTACCTGCCACTTGTGGCTTTTTGGTAGTCGAGTCACAAGATTTCAAAAACCGAGTTTCGAATACTTAACCACTTTGAGATTTGAAAACAATGCTGCCCAACACTTAGCCGAAAACAAGGAAAGAAAAGACACCCTACTCGGTTGACACACTCCTTTTTTCCATAGCAATTTTTCGTGTGTTCATTGACCTTTGGCTTATTGTCTTGCTTGCCATGAACCCGGGTTGCGGACAACAACAAGGTCGGAGAGTTGGCCTTTAGGTTTAAACACATTACTAGACATGCACGTGAAATTTTGAGTAGAACAACCGAGTAGACAAAGTAAATACAGTAAATAATAAAGAGCAAGTTTGGCACAAGCAGTCCCCGAGTTCAAATTCGGAGTGCCGACTTGGAATTTAACTCGGTTCAGAAGATACATACAATGTTTGTTCAGGAATGAAAATGGCGGAGTAGAGCTACATTCCAGGGACGCTTGGATTCCTCTCCGGATTTATTGTGCACAGTCTTGCTCACAATGAAAGGACCTTCCCATGGAGGGGAAAGCTTATGCATCCCGGCTATGCGCTGCAAAAGCGTCAGCACCAAATCTCCTTCTCCGAAAACGCTTGGGTTAACTTTCCGGCTATGATAGCGTCTTAGATTCTTTTGATGTACAGCTGAGCGCGATAGAGTTAACTCTCTTGCTTCCTCGAGCAGATCAACATCATCTTCTCGGGCTTCTCTTGCCTCTGCCTCCGTATAGAGGGTTATTCTTGGTGAGTCATGCTCAAGGTCAGTAAGCAACACGGCCTCTGCTCCATATACCAGGAAGAATGGTGTGTATCCGGTTGATCGGTTAGGGGTAGTCCTTAGACTCCACAACACCGGCGGAAAATCATCTAGCCAACACCGATGTGTTTTCAGCAATGGCTCAATCAACCTTGGCTTGATTCCGGATAGGACCATGCCATTTCCTCTTTCAACATGCCTATTGGAAGCCGGATGGGCGACTGATGCAATGTCTAGCCAGATCCGTTTTTCCTTACAGAACAGAGCAAAAGCTCCTTCAGGAAAGTTTGTCCCATTATCCGAGATGATCCCATGTGGATAGCCATACCTCAGGATGATGTCCTTCAAGAAGCTCACTGCTGTGTTTCCATCACACTTCCGGATTGGCTTCACTTCAATCCATTTGGTGAACTTATCAACCATGACCAAGATGTGAGTCATATTGCCCCGAGCTAGTTTGAAAGGACCCACCATATCCAAGCACCAGACAACAAATGGCCAAGTAATGGGGATTGTCTTCAAGTCGGAAGCTGGCATGTGAATCTTGCTTGCAAACCTCTGGCACCCGTTGCACTTCCTCACTAGATCTTCTGCTTGTTGCAAGGTAGTGAGACAAAAGAATCCATGCCGGAATGCTTTCTTGACTAAGGCCCGACATGAGGCATGGTGCCCACATTCTCCTTGGTGTATCTCTCTGAGAATTTCTTCTCCTTCCTCTGGCTCAACACAGCGTTGGAGTAAACCAGTAACACTTCTCTTGTGCAAATCTTTGTTGATGATGGTGTAGCAAAGTGTCATAAATAAGAAAGGATAATATGGGAAAAGCCCAACTCAGTGTCTCTCAAATATGAAACACTGGTCGTCCACATCCATTGGATCGGCTGCCATGACTTGCTCCGAGTTGGAGACGAGTCCCCGAGTCCCCGAGTACTGAGAAATGTTCCCCTCGATGAGTGTGACAGTCCCCGGCTTTGCAGAGGCAGTCCCCGGGTTCTCCTTTGAGCTCTCCCAGCCAATCTCCATAGGAACAGCTTCTGAGTCTGGTAGAGCCGGGATGAATATGGAATCAGAGTTGGGGGATGGCTTGATCGAGGGCTTCCTCAAATGTTCCAGAGCAATCCCAGGTGGGATAAACTGCCGGGAAGACCCCAATTTGGACAGAGCACCTGCTACATCATTCTCAGCTTGGTGCATGTGATGGAACTCACACCCATCGAAGAATACGGTCATATTCTATATGAGGAACCGATAAGACACCATGTTGGCATCAAACACGTCCCAAGTCCCTGAGACTTGTTGAACCACCAGGTCTGAGTCGCCATAGCACACAATCCGCCAGATTCCAATCTCCTTGGACACTTTCAGCCCATGGACCAAGGCCTCATACTCGGCAACATCGTTGGATGCCGGGACGTGAATCTGAAACACATACTTGAGCTGGCCCCGCTTGGGTGAGGTGAGTACAACACCAGCACCGAGTCCCTCTTTTACCTTGGATCGATCGAAATGCATCTTCCAGAAGTTTGTTTCCGTCTAGGGAGACTCATACAGCATTTCGGCCCAGTCAACAAAGAAGTCAGCCATGGCCTGGGATTTGATGGCTTCTCTTCTTGCATACAACGGGGTGTAAGAAGCTAGCTCAATTTCCCACTGGGCCACCCGGCCACTTGCATCCTTGTTTCCCATGATCTCCGAGATGGGAGCAGTGCTCACCACGGTCATTGGATGCTCCTGGAAATAGTGCTTGAGCTTCTTGGCACCCAGGTAAACCCCATAAGTCATCTTCTGGTAGTGCGGATAGTTTTGCTTGGAGCTTGACAGCACTTCACTCAGATAATAGACCGGTCTCTGCACCGATTTTCCTTCTTCTACTCGCTCCACCACCACCACCACGCTCACAACTCGGTTGGTGGCTGCAATATAGAGCAGCATTAGATCCTTAGGCAGTAGGGATGCCAGGATAGGAGCATTGCCCAATATGGTCTTGAGCTCCTCGAATACCATATCAGCTTGTGGGGTCCAGACAAACTTGTCACTTTTCTTCATGAGCTGATAGAGAGGTAAGGCCTTCTCACCCATTCTGCCCCAGGAACCGGCTGAGGGAAGCCAGGCACCCGGTGAATTTCTGCACATCCTTCAATGACCTCGGCAAAGACATGCTCTCTATAGCTTTTATCTTTGATGCATTGGCCTCAATGCCTCGCACTACTAGAGAAAAGCTTACCACAGGCGAACAAAAAAGGCCTACCACAGGCGCATTACAGTTCGCCTGGGACCATATCGACATTGGTAATTACTTACCCCAGGCGAATCTGGTAATGCGCCTGTGGTAACTCAAACCACCCCAGGCGAATCTGGTAATGCGCCTGTGGTAACTCAAACTACCCCAGGCGAATCTGGTAATGCGCCTGTGGTAACTCAAACTACCCCAGGCGAATAAGCCTTGTGCGCCTGGGGTAACTGATTTACCTGTGGCGAACAAGCCTGATGCGCCTGGGGTATATATGCGCCTATGGTATTAGTTATTATTCGCCTGGGGTATAATTTTCCTGTGTCAAAAAATAAAAGAAACCAAAATACTCTCAGTTTCCACCAATATATCAAAATGACAGAAATAACAGGAATAACAGGAAAATGACAGAAATAAGTTTCAATTGGCACTAACTTAGACATGCAGAAAATAACATCGATCGATCATCACAACTAGTAGTCATTACATAACCTCGATCATCACACATAATACACAAGTTTATATTACATAGTCTCGAACAGAGATAGTTCAACAGATCGATAGTTTAGCTACACAAGCAGTAGAGCAAGTAGCATCAACACAAGGAGTATCAGCACGGCGATGGCGAAGGTGGTCATCCGGGCCCTCGTCGTCTCCGTCTTCTCTCTCGCTAGGTAAGTGGCGTATCGAGTTTCCACCTCCACCATGGTCTTGTACCCCTTGTAGATGTTGCCGCTGAAACCGTGCACCTGTCTCCGGCATTGTTCCCAATCGTCGTAGACTCCGGGAACCCTACCGATATACACAACATACCATGTCATCTCTGCATAGGACAAAAATACGTGTTTAGGATGGAAAGTGATAATAGACCGCAAATAACTATCAAAGAAATAGAAATATCAAGGTTTACGAATAAAACACGACAAATAAAGGACTAAAAGTTATATGATGCAAGTGTATACTAACATTTTGTCAATCCTATGGTCTCGGCGGGAACGGACGAACGCCTTCTAGCGTGTTTAATGTCCGGGTGTCACGTTGCTCTCGTAGGTGTGCTTCTATGTCACGGTTGCTCGGTGGTGCGTGGCCGTGGAAGAACAAGCCACCCTGAGTGATGACATCCGACGTGAGTATCGTGCAGATCCTCCGCTGGATGTGACGGAACTCAGCCCGCACATATTCATCGGGGCTGTTGGCCATCTTTGTGGTCAGGTCTCGGAAATGACTTGGTGACAATACCTCTTGGGCATCCTTTAAGTACTCCCTCATCTGAAAGATGGCATACCAAGATTCCAACCCAGATTCTTGCTCCGATTGCTTGAGGCAGGGGAAGTTTGTTACGTGGTTGCACACGTAGGTGCCTCGGACTATTTTCTCCTTTTTTAGGGGCTTGCCTAAATCGGAGGCAAAGCCGTTGAGGGCACTATTAAGAATAGCTCTTATGTCGTTGTAGTCCTTCTGCACCGCCCTACCCGCATCGAGATAAGTGCATACCGACCAATGCGGTTCCATGACGATGAGTGTGCATCCTCCATTTCTACGCAGAACATTTCGAACAAGCCATCAATATCATTAATCGGAATACTAAGGAGATTCTAGAAAGAATGTAATGACGGGAAGCGGAGAGGACTACCTACTTGAGAAAGTATGGCATGAGAATGGCGTTCTTATCCTTGTTATCAATCAAAAAACACGTTATATAGTTCGTGATAACAACCCGGTCCGCAGGTGACCGCAAGTAGTCCTCAACCATGTAGTACGGGTCCATAATCGCGATGTGCGGGGTATTCTCCATGACCATATCGTGCGCCATGCTGAGCGATACCAGGCGGACAATGCTTCGGTCGAGCTTTCCCAAGTGGAATACCTTGAATATGTCTTCGTATCTGATGAAGAACACCTCTGCGGGATTTGTATCCACAAAGCCCACAGATCGGGGCACCTTGACCACGTATAGAGGGTAGGAGGGATGTTTCTCACGTGGAAGTTCCGTCTCTCTGAACAAAATTTCGTCATGGATGCTTCTCATGTCACCACCCATGACAGCGACAACCTCTGGCGGCAGCACCGGCTGACCTATCTCATGCACCTTCCTCCACGGGACTCGGGCGGCAAACGGTCCAGGACTCGGGCGGCCGCTGGCTGGCTACTAGAGGAGGCACCACCTTTCTTCTTGTTGGCTGGCGGCCTCTTCCGATGCTTCTTCGTCCTCAACCACCTTTCTTCTTGTTGGCTGGCGGCCTCTTCCGATGCTTCTTCATCCTCAACCACATGGGAGTGCCGCTTTGTTTTACCGCCTCCTCGGCCGTAGCATGGAGTGTATTCTGGGTAACCACCATAGGTTGTGGAGCCGTAAAGGCCGTCTCCTCCTCAGGATAACCGGTTTTCTGGTGGGTAACTCAGAAGGACCACCCTCTTCGACAACTACCTTCTTATGGATATTAAGATTTCTGGTGGGTAACTCCGGAGGAACCTTTTTTCCATCCAACTGATTTATGAAATCGTCAATGGGAGCAAGTTCAATATCCATGTAGTTGTCATGGGTCTCATGCTCGTGATGTTGCTCGTCATGTGACGTATCGTGCTCGGGAGGAGGAGGATCCACCCGAGGTGGAGATGGGTTGCCCGTGGAGGGACAACCTTGTCTTGTTGGCTTGCCGCGGGCGCAACAGGTGTAGTATTGACGGCCATGCCTTGGCTTGGCGCCGACCCTGACGTGGTGTTCAGCCGAATAAGGGATTTCGGCCATAGCAAGATTTGATTGTCCAGTTGGCCGAGATTCAGGTCGCTGTCGGCATTGGCGGGTTGATTAGGAGGATACAAGTCCTGGAATTCCGGTAGCACCAGATCGACGCAAACCCGATGCTCGTTGGCTGCAAGATGCTCCCCTTTGCAACATCCTTCAACTCGCTGCCAACTTTTAGCAGGAAGGTGCATCCCGTCACGTCATCCTGTGATAACATGCACGGATAGGTCAGAGAGTAGGGTTATATTGAACTAGCTACAGCTTGAGACGGTCAATAATGTACCGTGAGGGCATCGAGCTCGGCTAACGTCGACGGACCATAGGTGATGGTGGGCTCGTCGGGGAACGATAACATCGACGGACCATCGGCCGCGCCGGACACGGTCAACGGTCCATCGGGGGCAGGCGCGTCGGGTACGGCGAGGGCGGGCGCGCCAGGCACGGCCAACGTCGACGGACCACCAGCGGCGGCCGCGGCGGGCACTACCAACATCGACGGTCCACCTCCGGTGCCTATGTTGATCGTAGGCATCGGCCCCTGTGCGCCCCCGGCGATGTAGCCACCGAGTTTTTCAAATACGGCGGGTATGAGCGCACTCATCTTTTCCCCGACCTTTTGCTCAATCTTCTTCTCCATGTTTTCTTCCAAGTCCTCCACCTTCTTCTTCAGCAACTCCGCCTCCTTGTTCGACTTTCTCTTCTTCGTCGCCCGTGACTCCTTAGTGCTGGGCTCAACCAAGCCATAGTTGGCATGCTTCCTATTTAGTCCGCCACCGGTGATACGGCCTAAGTGCGGCCTTTTCAGCGGGTCCTGGCTCTTTGCCTTGTTTTACCCCCTGATGAAAGGCTTATCCCACGCGACTTTGGCCGTCGACGACTGCGACGAGGAAGATTCAAACTGTTGTTCTTCTAACTGCAGAAGCAACATATGAACGGTTTAGAAATGGTTTCGTACTAGAATGAAATCATGGACTTGATGATGATGAGTTGCATGAAATGGTAAATTTCTTACCACTAGTATCTCAACATTCTTCACGCTATTGTCCATGACCAAAATAACATTCTCCACCATCTTGGGGTCCGTGACAAGTTCCCCGGTCGGAGTTACTTTTCTGTACATCGACCTCATGAATTTCTGGAAATGCTGGTCATGGGCATACTTGGCGTAAGGGTTCTCAATCCCTTTTTCAATGTAGGCATGGTCCTCTTTCTCCCAAATTGGCTCCTTCCCGTCGTAGCCACGACAGCCGAGATTGTGGTGATCAATGTTCTTCGACGCTAGGTCCCTCCCACAGTTCGTTTGAGTCTTAGTGAAATCAAGCGACTGGTTATCTAGGAAAATCTTGAAGTCATCGGGCGTAATCCGCGTGAAGTGGCGATGGATCTCTTCGAATGGTTCCTCGTCCCTAATCATCGCCCTCGCCATAGTCTTGTAATGGCTCAGGGCTTTGGTAAATCTAGTGAGGGAGAGTTTGTTCACCAGGTTGCCCTTCAGATTCTCGTTGTTGTAGGGGGGGGGGGACTCGTACCGCGCGTGCAGCCTCGAGATGAGTTGGGCGTGCAGAGTTTGCTTCTTCTTGAGAGTCGGCTCGTTGATATTGACGACGTCTCGAAGGATCGCGCCAAGTTGGAGGAATTACCCCTTCAGAAGGTCCGTAGGCATCACAAGCGTGCCATTGGAAGGATCTACCTCCGTGAATTTCTCTCGAACGGTGCCAACCTTGTCCCCAGCTCGCTGCCGACGCTTCTTTCCCGTCGTGCTACTCTCTGAGGGACCCCCGGCGCCACTATCAGTGGTTTCTGCCTCGCCACCGGTGAGCCCGTCATCATTGTGGGGCTCGACATCGGGGGGCTGGTCAGTCGTCCAATGGTCACCGCCATCATTGGCTGTCTCTTCCTCCTGCGACTCTCTGGCCATAAGCTGGTAGTGGTCCAATAGCGCCGGATCCATAGAAGAAGAAGACATGCCTAGCTAGCAGTAGACAAAATATATACTAGGTTAGTCACCGGAAAAATTCGGCATGACCTCTGCTATAAATGATCATGCCGGAATGCCAGAAATTTGCCGGAACGGAAATGAATCAACGTTCCGACAAAACATTGGCACTCAATGTACCTGCAACATAAATAGAATGCACACATGGCCAAAAAAACAGCTTCTTGCTGTCATCTCACATGCCACAAAAACTCCCAGGAATTCGTATCATGCCAAAAAACTCCCAGATTGGCTGCAATATTTCAAAAATGAACTTTTTCATAGCAATCATGCAACCTGTAACTTGAGAATTATTTTCATAACCAAGTACAGAACTGCTACCGCAAGATTTACTCCCAGGTTTCCCCAGGTTCCCAGGTTTCATAACCAAGTACAGAACTGCTACTGCTATTGCTAGCACATCGATTCTAACTGCTACTGCTAGCACATCTCACAACCAAGATTTACTCCCAGGTTCCCAGGTTTCATAACCAAGTTCAGAACAACAAGATTTACTCCCAGGTTCCCATGTTCCTCATGTTCCTAGGTTACCAGGAGTTGATTCTAACCGCTACTGCTAGCACATTGATTTGATGCTTGAACCAGAAGTTGATTTCTGCACATTGCATAAAAAGTCAAGTGTAACTTCTTCTCTGTTTCAAGAAATTCTAAACAAAATATTGGCAGGAGGGGTATATTGTACATCCATGCCAAATTGCTACTTCAGATGCATTGTGAGGTACAAAAGTACAAGTGCTTAGTGAATAGTGCGGAGCATTTGTCTCTTCTTGAGAAATACACACTGAACTGAAAATGGAATGTAAAACATACCATAACCTACGAGTGCATATTTTTAGATATTTTGAAACCTTGAACAAGCGCTTTTCACACTTTACTTTCAGATTTGCACAGAAGTGCTCGTTTGCACATGTTATTTCCGAGTCATATACAACGAAAACCCGCACACTTCATTTTCAGAAGTGCACAAGATATTTTCCCTAGTCATATAACACCAATTCTACTCTTTTATGTACTTTCAGTGGAGTTTACTCCCATTTGCATGTTGTCTCTTAGAATAGTTGTCTCTAATCCATCTAAACTACTGCAAGAAATGCATCTAAATTCCTATGCTTTGGGAAATGGAGCAAAGAAAAAGCTGTGAACAGATCTTGGAGTGCAATAGAGGATTGATATACTAGCTATCGACATAGATTTGTAAATATATGCCATGGTGATTTCTTTGTTGTAAACTTCAAATCTCCTCGAGGTAGCAATATAAAACTAGAGCATATAAAACTCATCAGTTAGACGTGGCTGACAACAGACCTGGGCTCACACACTAGCCCCATGGACAGTGGCTACAAATACTGTGAGAACCTCGTAGCAATCCAGTGGCCTCACACACTAGCCCCATGGACGTGCTATTGCTAAACAATCCGGTGGCAATTATCAAGTAATCTAGCAATTTTATTTGTTTTGGAGAAGTTGACCGTTTATTCGAAGAATCTCGTAGTTATTGTTAACTAACATGATAATATTTGCTAAATAGTCTGGTAGCTATTGCTAAACAAACTCATACTGTATGAGAACTTGATAGTGTTTTCAATGAAGATGGTTGTTTTATCAGAACGGTAGCTACATTAGAGAAACTAATAGTTAGTTAATGAAGCCGTGGTAGTTGAGAAAACCCCGAGATTTTTTTTTTAAATGTGATTGAATACAAACGACATATCACTTGTTCCAAAGTTTTGGTAGCTATTTTCTAAGCAAATCCGGTAGTTAAATCTAAAATCCTATGTTTATAATATTGAGGAATGTAAGACTATACAAACATGCGAGCATGTGTAAAAACGACTAGTGCAATCATTGGTACTGTTACCGTGCTAAGTCCCATTAGGGCATCTCCAATAGTGTACATGTCATCGTAAGATAGCAATGCCAACTCAGAAAAATGTCTACATGGCAAGTAATAATGAGGTGAGAGAAGATGGGTTGTATGATATGTAACCAACAAGCTAGCACGCATGCCAAGATGCTTTTCTCCTTTGGTCCCACTAAAATGACTATATGATTGGCTAAAATGTACTACTTTACCAACAACTCTTCCAACAAACCATTGTAATAGTTGTATGATACATTGTTGGTTGATGAGTTGGCTACTCTATCATACGGTGTATCATACAACCTATTGCGGATGCCCTTACAGCAGTGATAGTACCTGGGAGCCAGGAGGTGCAATGCTGCTACTACCAGGCGCTCGGTGCTTGCACGAGGTCATTCCTACTGCAGGTGCATGTTTTTAACTCATGCGCTACTGGTGCATGCAAGTGTGATGCAAGTAGTAGTACTGGCTGGACGACCAGTGGGACAGGGGGCAGCTGCACGTGCGCTTGCGCTTGCTTGGGAGCAGCACGACAACACATATGTCATCATAAACCGAGTCAAAGGGTAACCTCCCAGTTTGCTCTGCTAAACTTCTGCTACTACTAGACATACAAAAATCTTAAATTCTCACTACTTAACTAAACAAAAATCAGATATGAATCAAACAACAATTTCATGGCTCCAGCATATAATCATTGAACATTAAAAAATCATTTTTAAGGATGCGATATTTGGGTGGATCATGCTTTAGTACAAGATTGTCTACAGTTTCAAATTTGAAAATTCCAAAGTAAGGCCAACTATGGTACATAGGAACAATGGTACCTAAAAGACAATGAAATGAAAATGGAACATGCTAGATATACCTTGACATGAAGGCAGAAAAATTTGATATTATAAATGGAAACGACGAAAATTCAGGCTGCCATTTTCATTGTAAGACTAGTACGGTTTTTTCGGATTATTTCTTGCTTATTCAATTCACAGGAAAACTGTTAGGTAGCTTGTACTGGTTGATAAAGGTAGGTAATTAATGATAACATTCCAGTGATTGGAATATTTCATGTTTGTGACCTATTGGATTCAAAGAAGTTGCTCCATATCAAATTCAATTCAATTTTCATCAGTTGGCACTAATTTTTAAGACTGACAGAACTACATAGTTCTTTCTCAAACTTGTATATGTTATTATGCGCAGACTGCAATTGCAAAAGGTAGCCAACTCCCATCTTTTATTATCTTTACTCGTTATATAGATGGTTTGATCTAACAGAGGAACTAGTATAATCGCTTGAACATCTATAAGCTCTTATAGTCCGTCACAACTGGCAGCAATTCGTTGTTATACACAGAAAAGGGCAGCAACATGGCAGCAACAGGGATATAGCTCTTATAGCTCTTATAATCGCTTGAAAATGAGTTTGACATCTATAACATCTATAAGCTCTCGTGGAGGTCTAGGGATTGCAACAGGGGAGCAACAGGGCAGCAGCAGGGTACAGTTCGCCCCCATGGTTGGACGCTAGAAGGATTTGCAGCGATGTGCAGGGAAAGGGCCGTGTCTGGTTGGTTGGAGCAATGCTGGTGGCAAGATCTCGTGGAGGTCTAGGGATTGCATCTCTCGTGGAGGTATAGAGATTGCGCGGCAAGAAATAGAAACAACATTGGGTCAAGGGGCTAGGAAAGAGGAGGGAGGGGGCTGACCTGGACGAGGGGCGTGGGCGATGCGGCGTGGACGACGACGGGTGGGAGATTGGAGACGGCCGGCGGGGGCGATTGGAGACGGCGACGGGGAGAGGAGTTTGCGGCCGGCGGGGAGCGGAGTTACTCGATCTGTTCGTACTGTGCGGGTAGAGAAGGGGAAAAGAACAGAGGCCGTGCGGGCCCACTATCCAGTGAGCGAAACGTATGCGCCTGGGATACTTACCGCAGGCGCATAACGCAAATATTCGCCTGCGCTAATACTTACCGCAGGCGCACATGAGTGAATATTCGCCTGCGCTAATACCTACCCTAGGCTGCAGTTTGGGTGTCAATCCATTTTACCCCAGGCGCTTACTTTAGCTGATTTGCCTGCGCTAATACTTACCACGGGCGCATATTTTACTTTATGCGCCAACGTTAACCGTCTGAAATTATTTGATTAATAGGTTTGCGCATAGTTGCATTGATATAACCACCCCCGGGTACATTGAGCATATCGGAATGCTACTAGGGGGCTCTCCTACTTTGTTTTTCACTTCAAAAAAAGTAAATACGTATAAAAGACATACATATAAAATATTTATGGGCGAATGGGAATATATTGATTTAACGAGATATCGCGAGTGTTTCTCTCTGAATACACATACACATACGCTATTAAAATGTTATATCGCACATATCGCGAGTATTTCCCTCTCTTAGCCTTTCGTCACAATCTTACTCTTGCCTTTCTTGGTCGATGTTGAATACGTGGCCACCATATCGTGACTTCTTCTTGTCAATGGAAGACCTGCCCTAGGTAGTGTGGTCCTGCTTCTTCTTGTGGTGTATGGTACATCGTCTTCACCAGGTTCTTCCGTCGTCGGGTCTCCGACTAAGCCGTCGAAGTCCTTCTCATCGGCGACTCCATCCATTCCGACGAGGCCCCTTTTTCCTCTCCTTATGACAACACGACTAGCCTTTGTCGTGTCGGTTATGAAGAAGCATTGCTCCACGTGCTTAGCCAATACCCAGGGCTCATTTTGCGCGGTGGGGTTCTTGGACTTGGGTTTGTTGGCTTCAGACATCGACATAGTGGTGAAATATTCGTCTTCTTTCGTGACGTTTGTAGCCCATCTGACATGGAACATCGGCAGCTTTACCCCAACGTAGTCAAGCTCCCAGATTTCCTCGATCTTTCCGTAGTATCTTCTAATCTCTTCGCCTGTGTAAGATTCCATCGTTATAGACGAGTTTTGATAGTCGCTACTTTTTTCTCTTTCCTAAGGGTAGAATGTGTACCCATTGATGTCGTATGCTTGATAAGTCATCAGATTGGGCGCTGGGCCATATGACAAGGCCAGTACAATTTTATCTTTCTGACATGTCATTGGCGGGGGGATCGGCATCAATTTGCTTCTTGAACCATGTCGCGAAAGAGGAGTTGTGTGCTCTAAATATCTCATCTTCCGTCATCGGCCTGCGAGCACTGTTTTTTATCGTGGTTTTGTGCTCTTCTATCCAAGGGTCGACATCGTCAATGTGTTGTAACACTACTAGGTGGGCCCTATCAAAGTCGGCTCTCCGACCACACGAGTCCGCGTCCATTACCCTTTTGCCAGTGTTGTGGCCTACCCCCATGAACCTGTCAAGGTGCTTGTTTGTGGGCAAACCAACAGCTGGCTTCTCATCGCCTAGAAAATTCTTGCAGAAAGAGATGCATTCTTCGGTGAGAAATCCCTGGATGATGCTTCCATCCGGGTGTGCCCTGTTACGAACGAATGATTTGATGACCCCGTTCATTCTTTCTAACGCCATCATGTTGTGCAAGAATGTCGGCCCAAGATTGGTGATATCGTCCATGATATGGACCATGAGATGTACCATAATGTCAAAGAAGGCAGGTGGGAAGTACATCTCAAGATCGCATAGGATGGTCACGATCTCTTCGTACAGCCTATCGACTTCCGAGTGATGATGTCGAAAAAGTTACAGAGGCCAGTGAGCGTTTGACGAACGTGCGGTTCCATTATCCCTCTGATTGCAACCGGAAGTATCTGAGTCATCATCACGTGACAGTCATGAGACTTCATCCCGCTGAAGATTTTTTTCTCCGCGTCTAGATATCTGCTTATCAGCCCCGGGTAACCTAAGGGAAACTTCACTCCGAGGAGGCATGTGAATATTTGCTCGATCTCGTCGGGACTTAGAGTGAAGAAAGAGGGTTTCAGGCGGTGAGTTTGGTGTTGCTTAGCCCTTTTCCGCTTGCGGTCGTCCATCTCCTCCACCTCATCCTCATCATCCTTCGTCTGTTTACGCGTAGAAGGAGGTAAGTGAAGCTCGCTCCTGATATTCATGACCATCAGGTCGTATCTTGATTTTGTCCCGTCTTTGGTCCTATCTGGCATGTTGAACAGGGTGCCAAGCAAGCTCTCACACACATTCTTCATGATATGCATGACATCAACGCAGTGAGGCTCTCCGAGGATTGGCCAGTACCGCAAGTCCCAAAACACGGACCTCCTTTTCCATACCCCCAAGAGCGGTCCTTGTGGTGGAGCACACTTTTTCTCTCCTCGCTTTCGCTTCTCTCCTCACTTCCGCTTCTGTACCTTCCCCGGCAGAGGACACGTTTTCCAATTCTTCAATAGAGTATCGATCTCTTCTCCTCTTCTCTTGCGTGGAGGTAGATCGAGCTCATCTTTACCGTTGAACAGGTCTCCGCGCTTTCTCCACGGGTCGTTTTGTTGTAGCCATATTCCATGCACCTGACACAAGCCTTGTGTCCATGGCACACCTGACACGCAATATATCCGTATCCGAGATAGTCCGGCACCGTCGTGATCAGGGCGGCTCTCATACGAAAAGGTTCTTCTTTGAAGGCGTCCCATGTTTCCACCCCTTCCTCCCACAACGTGTCTACATCCTCCTTCAATAGCTCGAGATACAGGTTGATATCGCTCCTTGGCTGGGTCGGCCCTTGAATCAGCATACTCATGTGTATGTACTTCCTCTTCAGACACAACCACGGGGGGAGGTTGTACATCCATACAAACACGAGCCAGGTGCTATGTTTGCTGCTCTGGTTGCCAAACGGATTTGAGACCGTCGGTGCTCGCACCAAGCCTGATGTTCCTTGGGTCGTTCCCGAATTCTTCATCGAATGCGTCTAATGCTTTCCACTGACGTGCATCCGAAGGGTGTGTTAGCACTGGTTTTTCAACACGTTCTGGATCACTCAACACCGCCTTCTTTCTGTCCTCGTGCCAGCGCATGATCTTTGCTTCCTTGGGGTCCACGAAGTACCGCTGCAGACGGGGAATAAGTGGAAAGTACCACACAACTTTCCTAGGAGCTTTCTTCGTCCCCCTCTTGTAACGATCAGCACAGCACACCGAACATTTGATCTGGTCCGCGTGCTCGTTACGATAAATTATGCAGTCACGGACGCAAGCATGGTATTTTGTGTGTGGTAAATCGAGGGCGCACACAATTTTCTTGGCCTCCTGTAGACTACTAGCACATGTGTTCCCTTCAGGTAAGTGCGTCTTCAGGTATCGCAGAAGATCGTCCATGCCTGTGTCGGTCCATCCATATTTTGCCTTCATCTCTAGAAGATCTAGAGCTACTCTCAAGCGTGACTCCTCCGCCCCGCGACTTGCAGCATACAACGGAGTTGCAGAGTCTATCTCTAGTTGCGTGATCTTAGATTTACGTCTGGCGTCGGTCGACGTGTTCTTGAGAAGAAGCTCTTGAACATGAGGGTGCCGCACGGCTGAAGTTAGTGGAGTGTTCATGTCCTCGTCTTCATGTTGTTGATCACCATGACTCCATTCTTCTGCATTATAGTCGTCTCCGTCGGCAGCCTCTTCGTCCTCTCCATTGCCATGTTCAGTCTCTTCCTGATCATCTTCACATGTCGCCGCCCAATTGGTCTCGACGTGATCATCGTCTTCATCATCATCCATCCACTTAGTGTGGCCCTCCATGAAACTATACCTGAGCAGGTGCTTCTCCACATTACCAGAATCTAGTTTGAACAAAGACCCTAGCTTGCATTTTCCACACGGACACTCTATCTCGGTGCGGTTGTTTCGATGCATCTCTGCCGTCGCGCGTTGCACGTATCTAGGCACCACGCTTGTCCTCATCGCAATGACCATTGCTACAAAAGGCAAGAGAAGTTTCATTAACTAGATCCGGTTTTCACGGAAAATTTTGGCATGACCTTGCTACAAAAGGTGTAACGCGGAGCGCCAGAAATTTGCCGAAAAGGAAATGAATCAACATTTCGGCAAAACATTGGCAACTCATCCGCATGGCAACACAATAAAATGAAAAAGATATCGAGTTCTCCTCCACCAACCAATCTCACGCACCTATTAAGATGACACACAATGCAAAATATATAGACGCGATGACGACGTCGAAGATCACCAGAGAGACGAACAATATGAGAGTGATAGATCTAGAAGTAGCTAGTGGTGCATTTGTGGTTAGTAGATCTAGTCGAGAGATTTGGAAGAGGGAAGTGGGGTAGCGTACTAGCTAAAATATATCAAACAGGATTGGGTAAATTAGCTAAAAAATGGTGGACGGGTTTGGGGGATTGAGCTTGGAGCACTAATGGGTCGAGTTTGGAGTAGTGAGTGAGTGAGTGGGTGGATAGGGGTGGTGGTGGGTGGCTGGCCGCACTTATATTGATGTCACAACTTACCCCAGGCGAATATGGTATAACATGCACCTGCGCTAGGGGGTGCTACCCCATGCCACAATTTACCACAGGAGAACAAGATCACATGCACCTAGGGTATTGAGTAATGGCGCAGGCGAACAAGACAATATTCGCCTGCAGTACAGGCATAGTGCCAGGGGGTGGGGGTGGGGTGCCCTGCCACATTCTACCCCAGGCGCATCTGAACTTGGTTCGCCTGGGGTAGCACACTTACCCCAGGCGCATAGTATCTCTGTTCGCCTGCGCTAAGTAGCCCAGGCGCATGTACTTATCTGTTCGCCTGTGGTAGTGCGTGCTGCTATACGCATTTCTCTAGTAATGTCGACTGGATACCAAGAAGCCGGGTAGCTTGCCAGCCGGGACTCCAAATGTGCACTTGGTTGGGTTCAACTTCATCCTGTATTTGCGCAAGCTGGCAAATATTTCCTCAATATCGCTCAGCAGAGTGTGTTTTTGTTTTGTTTTGATGACAATGTCATCTACATACACCTGCACATTTTTGCCAATATGCTCATGCAGGCATTTCTGCATGCATCTCTGATAAGTGGCCCAAGCATTCCGCAAGCCAAAACACATAACACGATAGCAATAAGCCCCGTACGGGGTAATAAAAACATACTTTATTTGATCAGTCGGATTTAAAGGGATCTGGTGAAAACCAGAGTAGGCATCAATGAAAGACAAAAGCTCGCACCCGGCAATGGAATCAATCACCTGATCTATCCTGAGATCTTTGGCATTCCTCAAACGGATGTTTGTTTCAAAAGGTTCTGTTGGGAGTCAAGTCAGTTGTTGCACTCCAATCTTAGAAACTCACTATGGTTGGGAAAGGGGAATGGTGGTGGGTTTGGTTTGGTTTAGCATAGATGAGTAGAGATTTAGATAGAGACTAAAGAAGGTTCCTACCCAAACACAACAGAGCAAGGCAAATCATCTTACAAACAACATCTAACAAGCATATATCAACATTCATCAGTCCAATCATCAAGGTTTAACAAATAACCTCATATTGTCATATCACACACAGTTGTATGATCAATACACTAACACGTTAACGTTGTTCTAACAAGGTAACTAGATTGGTGGTCTCATCTATATCTTCTTGAGTTTCTTCAAATCCTTATCTCAATGTCTTGAGGTGTTTATGATTGTTATGAACTCTGGGGATAACTCCAAGTTTCTTCAATGGTCTTGTGGGTAGATCTCATGTTTAAACCAAAAGGTCAGGTGAAAACTATTCCTTTCACTCCATGATTTTTCACCAACCTTGTCTTGATGGAACACAAGAGGTAGGTCATCTATAACAAGAGAAGAATATTTTGAAGGAGAATAATAGACGAGAGGATATGAGAAAGGTTCAAATGTGATGTTCTATTTCTATAAGTTTGAAGAAAGTAGATTTTCAATCCTATGGTCTTTTTCCTAGTTCTAATCCAAACTTAGGGTCTCGATCCTACAGGCAACACTATGCTCTAATACCATTATTTTGTAGCACCCTACCTTTTTACAAAGATAGAATACTTGTGTACCTGTTATTCCCGGGATCACTGATAGCATACACATGACAAAATGAAATATTCATTGCAGAAATAAAATAGTCTTACAATTGGCATAGTCAACATGGACTAGCCCCAAATAACAAAGTTTCAAAGTAAACACAGCGGAAAAAAATCTTCAATGAGCCTTCTTCACTTCATGCGCCATAGGAAGAACATGTTGGCGATAGACTCGAGATCCTAAACGAACCTCACTCGTCTTCAAATTCATCTGCACGTTGGAATATGCAGCCCCCACAAGGGAGGAAGTCAGTACAAACAATGTACTGGCAAGTGACACTTGTATGGTAGAAGTTTTGAGGAATAACTAGCTACATGATATTTGGCTGGTGGAGTCTGGGATATTTGCATAAAGCCAGTTTTGTCCTATATTTAATCATTGAAAAATCTTTGAAAACCAACATGGGTAGACACACCATGTAGTTTGGTAAAGGCATCATGGGTAGACACACCATGAAGTTTGATAAAGTCATCATGGGTAGACACACCATGAAGTTTGATAAAGTCATCATGGGTAGACACACCATGAAGTTTGAAAATCATCATGGGTAGACACACCATGAGTTTGAAAAGGTAGCACAGAGAGGTAGACACACCATGTGCTCTAGGAAAAGGTTACTACCAAGTTTTAATTCATTCAGAAAAGATGAGGAGATCCTTCAGGACCAACTATGTCTAGTTTGCTCAACTGGCCCAGAACCGGGGATACGGCTAAGATCTTAGTTTTTAAACTCTGCAGAGGTTGTGCACTTTCACCTTGAGACTCATTTTCCCTGAGAGAAAAATGAGACAAGATCTTTGGGAAGAGGGATTCAACCATACCAGTATTGACTCGTTGCTCCTAAAATTCTACCATCCAATGTCAATACAACAGGAGGAACCCCCATAACTTACTTAATCTTGGTAGAGCCCAAATTACCTCAAGGCTGCACTAGAAGCTAACTATACATGGAAGACCTACAGATCTCTTTAGTCCTGGGTGGCAATCCACAAGTGTACCCTCAGGTGACAACCACCACATCCATGGCCCTGGGAGTGACCCAGGTGACAACCACCATGGACATGGCTCTAAGTAGCCACTCAACATAATCCAAGCAATTACCAATCCACCCAGGTGTTTCATTGGGTTGTTAAATTTCAATTTTCAAAGTATCACAACCCAATAAATAGCAGCAGCAGTTGTGATATTGTTATAGTATAGCTAAACTAGTACCTAGCAGGGGTTTTAGGTTGGCTAGACACTACTAGGTGTTGTGAGCATAGCATATACTTGGAAAATAATAATATCACCTACCATTCTTACTACTGAAAAACTCTAATGCAATATAAAAATTGGGTCATGAGCATCACTTGCCTTGTGGAAGTTGGTATAGACACACTCTCTTCACAATTTGAACGTTTCTCTCCGTACAATCTAAACAACACAAATAAATAACAATAAACAAGCAATTCGTCCACAAACAAACAAATACAACAAAATAAACCATACTGAAGCATCACAAGTTATTCAACTTGATTGGTGTTAACATGGACAAGGTCTTGACACATAATTCAATATGGAAAAATAATTATGATGAGATGGTTATTGTTTGGTCTTGTATGGACAATTTCAAGTTTATCACAATAATTCAATTTATGAAAGGAATTATAGTGGTTTGAGTTAGGCTTAACACAAAATTCAATTTACAAAAGAATTATGGTAAAAGAGTTTAATGTTAGATACTAGTGTATGGTTTGGTCTTTTATCACAAAGATCACACAAGGATTTGGTCCGAGGGGTTTAGAAAACAAATTCATGATCAACATGATTCATTTCATGGCTTTGGTTAGTAGGGTTGAAGCAATTTACAATATGGCTTGGAAATTAACAAAAGGTATTGGGCTAGGGGTTTCTGGTCCAAAAGTTAATTTCCAAAATGTCAACATGACAGGGGTATTGGTTTTGATCAAAATGATCACACCACTATTTTCCTAAAAGAGGTTTCATCAAACAATAAGTAAGGTATAATGATTGACTACTGTGAGTGTTTTATATGACAAACATTACATGGAATGGGTTCTCTGGTCAGAAATAGGTTGGGTACTGGTTTCTCTGGTCTAAGGTTACTAAATGGAACAATTTTCCAGAAAAAAACTAATTAAGATTATTTATATAATTAAAACTAGGTGGAAAATACTAAATTGGTTATTTAATTTCTAAACTCCATTTTAACTGGTTCAATTATTATTTTGGGATAGAGGGTATGAAAGTACACATTCTAAGGATTCCAAAAATATCTTATTTACAATTTTTGGATTTGTAGAATTTAAATTACGCCAAAATTCATCAAACAAGCATATTTAAATTTGAACCAATTTAAGTTTATCAAAATTAAATTTGGACAGTTCTTAAAGTTTCTACATGTCTGTCGCACCCGGACTTCTAGAGGATACTCACCGTACGAACTGAACAGTATTTTGATTGGATTACGGGGCTTACCGGCACCCGCATCTCTTACGAGTAGGCCAACACTTATGTGTGACAACCAATCTTTACTGTTCACCGTCAATGTAACTCTCCCATAGAAATCAGGACACTACCATTGACGTACTTCATACCATACACACATGGTACGTCAACGGCGTTGAACAAGATGATAACACAACATATCTCTAAGACACAAAAGATTGAAATAAGTTGCAACTGGCCCTCACTAGGGCAGAGAATAGCAAATACAATCATCCAGAGGACACATGTCCCAACATAACATCATTACATCTCAGCGGAAGCATTCAAAGGGTCTGAGTACAGACAAATCCAACTAGGCTTAAGAAGCCAGGAATGAAAAGAAAACGGAGCCCATCCACGATGTCTCGGATCCTGCCCGGGTCCGCTACCTACTCGTCAGCAGCCTCGTCAAACTCCACGTAGTAGCCGTCACGGGGATCCTCGTAAGCGTAGGCTGCGGAAACCACAGCCCCAAAGGGGTCAGTACATAAACGTACTGGCAAGCAAGACTCACAGTTCACCAAAGTGTAGCCCGTCAACACCAAGCACAGATGCCTTGGGTTCAACGGAAGAAAGGGATATAAAAGATGCTGCAACTGGCTGCACTAACCAACTACAGAACAAACTACAACTTCCGGCTATCGGAAAGGGGATAAGATAGCGTATCGTAACCAACTATAGCTAACCACCAAACAAACCCATCCTGGATCTCGCCCCTTATCCAAAGAAGAAATCCGAGGATAACTCACACAGTTGGATTAATGATGGATCAAGTTGTTGTGTCAATAAGCTTATTACTAGTCAAGTTATCATTAGTTAGGTGTAAGTTGTTCTGAGTACTTGTTAGCCAGTACTTTCACCAAGTCAACCATAACCGCGGAAAACACGGCTTCTCGAGAAGATTTATCCCTGCAGGGGTGCACCAATTTGGCCGTACACGTAAGAATAACCCGCCAGATGGGAAGGCCTTTCCCACCAAGCAGGGCACTCAACACAACTCAACTCTTCTTCGCATCAATCCCAAAGCACCACGTGCTATGCGTGCGCGGCTAATCGAGCCCCACGAAGAGAAGGGGACCCTCATAGCACTGGAAGACCACGCCGCCTTAAATGCCGACTACAAAAGTTCCACCCTGGCCCCGGGTTCGTACCTGAATATGCGTGCATCAAATGGAAAGCCCGAACTAAGTGTGGTGATTTGGACGAGATGCGAATCGAATCAAATTGAGGGGGGCGCCCATACACGCTTCCCACATGCGGATAGTACGCTCATCATGGATCAGTAGACAAGACCCTTTTCCTATTAGGGTCGACACTAGCAGGCCTCAAAACCACGCCGGGCCTCCTGCCGGTGCCTTATCAGCAAATTATTATTACCTCAAGATTAACAGGTTGTTGTTTAACATCGAGCCCCAGAATATAAACAGATATGATAACAGAAAGTAACTGATAACAGACTCGATGAAAACAACCCTAAGCATGCTAGTAAGACACGGGCCCAAGCAACGGGGTTATAGGACTGGATGTGAGGCAATATCAGGGTTCAGGGGATCATGTGATAGGTCCGTAACAGAAGCAACGATACATATGGCTAGCAGAAATAGACAACGGAAAGTATCGGTAACCAATGTTGAAAGGAACACAATGGTTCATGTGAGTGATAACTTGCCTACAAACTCAGTAGCCGGGTACTGGGCTAGATCCTCAGAAGGGGTGTCGTAAAGATCGTCGGTCTCAACGTCGTCGTCTATCCGTGGAGAAGCAAACAAAAAATACAGGAAAATAAACAATCAATACCATGGCATAGTGCACAATCATGGGATGATGCATGTCAAGTTAATAGATGCATCAAAATAAACTAGTTGACATGGTAACACAATTTAAATGGACACATATGCAATTTTGAGTTGCATATGAAAAACCCATGAATTTTGGTTAGATTATTTGTTTTCCAACTAATCAACAGGTGAAGGTGGATTAGTATGATGCATGGATGAGGGAAACAACAAAATAACAACAATAGAACCAATTTAAAATAGGGTTTACCAATTTAGAAATTTATTTATTAATTTAGGGAATTTTTGGTTCCTTAAAGGTGACACACAAGTATTTGTTGTTTTCAACAATTTAACTTGTGCAAAATAAATAATAAAATTCATATTTGAAAAGATCATAAAATTTTGGGTGGATTACATGTTTCACATATTGAAAAAGGTATTAGGATGAATTTATTATGACTTAAACAAAATTAAACAAGTTTTAAATGAGTTTAAAACAAGTTTGAATTTTATTTAAATTTTATTTGTTCAAAACATAAATTCAAACTCATATTTGAAAAGGTTATGTTTTTCTAGTTTGAAAACATATTTTGCATGTTCAAAAATAATTTAAATTGAGCAAGTTATGATTTTAGCAATTTTAAATGATTTAAATAAGGTTTAAATTATTTAAGCAATTTAAATTATTCAAACCATGAAACAAAATTTATATTTGAATAGGTTATTTGAAATAGCATTGAAAACATATTTTATGTTCATGATTTGGATTTATTATGATTTAGTTATGCAATTTAGCAAATTACAATTGAATTATTTGAATTCAAATTTGAATTGCATTTTAAAAATTCAAAACAGAAAACAAATGCTACCATTAGATGGAGAATTAAATTTAGAGCATTGCACATATTTAGATTTTATTATTTGGAGTTATAGTTTAAAAGTTATTAAGGTTTTAATTTTGAGGACTAATCTGCAATTTAAAAGGACTAGTTTTTAAAAGAAACATGCTGGAAAAACTTTTGTTACCGCGCAGTAAACCAACCACAGCCACTGCCCGTGGTCCTGGGGCCAGCGTGGCGTGCCTGCGCGTGCGTGGCAGCGAGGGCCGCTGACGGGTGGGGCACGATTGTCAGTACTGCGCGCAAAAAGTGTGGCTTTTATCCGCGGAGCCAGGAGTCGAACACATGACCTGCTGCGCGTTCGCTAGCACTGCAACCACTAGGGTGAGTTTCAGTTCGTTGACAGATACAGACTCGCAGAGAGGTTGTATTTCAACTGCGCTTATCTGATTTTTTCTGACAGCGCGCGCTAACTGAACCGTGACAGAGATGATGACGCCGGCGGCGATCAACGTGGCCGTGCTCGGTGCTGCTCGCGGTGATGCAGGGAAACGTGTGCTGGATGTGTGCACGGATGCGGTGGTGCTTGCGACCAACAGAGAGGGAGGAGGCTCGGTGGCTCACCGCGGATGTGGGCGTTGCGGAGTCGCGAGCTCGACGGCGCAGTGAAGGGGTCGTGGACGGCGGCGCAGATCCAGTCGTTGGCGAGCTCTGCGGCGGTGTCCAAACGGGAGAGGGGATGGTGGCGAGTCGATTTCTAAAGCTAGGTGGGTGAGTGGTGACCGGGAGCGGCGGCGTTCAACATGGATTCAGTCGGGGGAAAAATTCCGGCGAGGTGACAGAGATGAGGGAAACGACGGGGAGAGGGAAACTTGGCGGCGGGAGCTCGAGGGAAGGTTCTAGGGTTAGCTAGGGCAAGGCGCGCGGCCCTAGGGCGGCTTTATAGGGGGTGCGGGTCGAGGATGGCCGTCGGCTCGCGGCCGTGCCGCCGTGGCACCCGCCGATGCGGTGCCGTACCGCGAGAAGAAGGAAAAAAGAGATCGCGAACCGGTACGGGCCACCGCGGGCTGGGCTGCGCGCGCGAGGAGAAGGAAAAGGAGATGTTGGGCTGGCGCAGCCCACTGCCCCTGCGCCCGTTTTCTTCCTTTTTAAAATTTCTTTTTCTGTTTTTTTTTGTAGAGTTAGGATTTGGAAGAAAAGGAAGGGTTTTAAGTTAGGAAAAAATTTGGAAAAATTAGGGGAAGTTAATTAGATCAATAGCAAACAACTGTTAAGTTTTATTTTTAGAAAGTTTGAAATTTGCTTGCTGTTTGTATTTAAACCAAATTTGGATGAATTTTATTATTAAATGATCATTAATAAAAACAAATTTTTAAATAGGGTGACCCCTATGTTTAATTTGATTAAATGATTATAATTGTTTGGTAATCCTCATATATTCAAGTTGGGTGCTGTTTGTAAAATGTATTTGAATTTAGAATAAGGTTTGGAATTTAATTGATTGATTTAACCCCATCATTTAAATAGTTGAGCACTATGGAATAAAAATGAAAACAAATTGGTTGTTTTTATTTGTGATTTTTATTTAAAATGTTGTAACAGAGCAAGTATGAAACAATTGTTTGAATAAAGTTTGAATTTGAATTGTGAAAACAGAGAAAAACAGATGCAACAAATAAGAAACAAATGCAAACGAAATGAAAACAATATGATGACATGATGCAATACTTTAATAAACATGAAACAAACATTCTAAGGGGAGTTTTCATACTTGGGATGTTACAAAACGCCCCCCTTGAAGGAATCGCGCCCCGAGATTCCTACTAAGAAAGGAAAAGGTCCGGATACTTCTTGCGAAGATCCTCTTCGGTCTCCCACGTTGCCTCTTTATCGGAATGATGCGACCACTGCACTTTCAAGAACTTGGTGCTCTTGTTGCGAGTCTTACGATCGGTCTCATCGAGAATACGAACAGGGTGCTCCTCATAAGATAGATCATCTTGCAGTTCAATGGAATCATGATCATCTGCACGATCTGGATCTTTGAAACACCTCTTGAGCTGTGACATGTGGAACACATCGTGCACCTTGGATAGTTTTTCTGGAAGTTCAAGACGATAGGCATTTTCTGCACGCCTTGAGAGGATGTTGAAAGGACCAATTTATCTTGGTGCAAGCTTTCCTTTCACACCAAAACGATGAGTGCCTCTGAGGAGAGTTACACGGAGATATGCCTTGTCACCAGGTGCATAGACCATATCACGGTGCTTGCTGTCATAGTAACTCTTCTGACGAGACTGAGCAATCTTGAGATTGTCACGAATGATACAAACTTTCTCCTCGGCTTCCTTAACAATGTCAGGGCCTAAGAGTGAACGTTCCCCAGCTCCAGACCAATTGATTGGACTCCTGCATCTGCGGCCATAGAGTGCTTCAAATGGTGCCATGCCTAGGCTTGCCTGGTAGCTGTTGTTGTAGGAGAATTCAGCATATGGAAGGCAATCCTCCCATTTCATGCCAAAGGAGATACCACATGCTCTTAGCATATCCTCGAGAATCTGATTGACTCTTTCGACTTGCCCCTGCGACTGAGGGTGATAAGCTGTGCTGAACAGAAGTTTGGTGCCCAATGCTTCTTGAAAACTCTTCCAGAAATGAGAAGTGAAGATACTTCCACGGTCTGAGCTTATTTCCAATGGAACACCATGAAGAGGAACAATCTTTGCTGTGTAGAGCTCTGCTAACTGGCTAGCTGAGATAGTTTCCTTGACAGCAAAGAAGTGAGCTACTTTAGTGAGACGATCAATAACAACGAAGATTGCATCGTTGCCCTTCTTGGACTTTGGAAAACCAGTGACGAAGTCCATTTCAATCATGTCCCACTTCCACTCAGGAATTTTCAGAGGTTGGAGTAGACCGGCTGTTTTCTGATGGACTGCCTTAACACGTTGACAAACGTCGCATTCAGAAACGTATTGAGCAATTTCACGTTTCATGCCAGGCCACCAATACAGTGTCTTAAGATCCTGGTACATCTTTGTACTTCCAGGGTGGATGGAAAGAGGAGTTTCATGAGCCTCCTTGAGAATAACATCTTTGAGACTTTGAACTTGAGGAACTGCAATGCGTCCTTCAAAGAACACGGTTCCTTTATCATCAATCGAGAAGGACTTGAATTTCTCCTTGCCTTCCTTGATGTGCTCAACCATCTTCTTGATTTCAGTATCACGAAGTTGTTCAGAACGAATCTTGTCCTCGAGAGTTGGACTGGCTGTCAAGCTAGCAAGGTAGCCTTGAGGAACAAGACCAAGGTTCAGCTTCTGGAATTCTTCATGAAGTGGAGGTTGGCTTTCCATGATCATGAGATTATTGCAATATGACTTGCGACTGAGATCATCGGCCATAACATTAGCCTTGCCTGGAGTGTAAGAAATGGTGAGATCAAAGTCCTTAATCTTTTCAATCCATCTCCTTTGCCTGAGGTTTAGATCTGGTTGAGTGAAGATGTATTTCAGACTCTTATGATCGGAAAAGATTTCAGTGCGGTTACCCAACAAGTATTGTCTCCATTTCTTGAGGGCAAACACAACTGCTGCAAGTTCAAGGTCATGTGTGGGATAGTTTTGCTCATGTGGATTCAACTGACGTGAAGCATAAGCCACAACTTGACGTTCTTGCATAAGAACTGCACCTAGACCTTGGAGAGATGCATCGCAGAATATCTGGAAAGGTTTGGTAGTATCTGGGCCTACCAGAACTGGGGTAGAAGTGAGTTTAGTTTTCAGGAGATTGAAACTCTCATCACATAGTGGAGTCCAAACGAACTTCTTGTCCTTCTTTGTGAGATCAGTGAGAGGTTTGGCAATCTTGGAAAAGTTTTGGACAAAACGACGGCAATAACTAGCCAAGCCAAGAAAACTTCTGACTTGCTTCACCGTCTTAGGAGGTTTCCAATCAACAATTGCTTTAACCTTTTCCGGATCAATGGCTATGCCCTTGGCGGAGATGACATGACCAAGGTAAGCAACTTCTGGAATCCAAAACTCACATTTGGAGAACTTGGCATACAGACGATGCTCGCGAAGTTTCATGAGAGTGAGACGAAGGTGTTCTCCATGCTCTTCCTCGGATTTTGAGTAGACCAGAATGTCATCAAGATATACCACAACGAACTTGTCGAGGTATTCATGGAAGACAGAATTCATGAGTCTTGAGAATGTCGCCGGTGCATTGGTGAGGCCAAAGGACATGACGGTGTATTCGTATAGACCGTACCGAGTGGTGAAAGCTGTTTTTGGAATATCTTCCTTTCTGATCTTTATTTGATGGTAACCCATCCTCAAATCCAACTTTGAGAATATTGAGGCTCCAGCAAGTTGATCAAAAAGATCATCGATACGAGGAATTGGGTACTTGTTTTTTGATGGTTTTCTCGTTGAGAGGACGATAGTCAACCACGAGTCTCTTTTTTTGATCCTTCTTGGCAACGAACAGAGTTGGGCAACCCCAAGCGGAGGAACTAGGTTGAATGTAACCTTTCTCCATGTACATATCGATTTGCTCCTTTAACAATTTCAGTTCAGGAGGAGCTATCTTGTATGGATGCTTAGAGATTGGAGCAGTACCTGGTTCAAGCTCGATCACGAACTCAACTGCTCTGTCCGGAGGCATCCCTGGCAACTCCTCTGGAAAGACGTCAGGGAATTCACAAACCACCGGAACATTTTCAAGTAGAGGTAGAGGTTTAGCATCGAGGGTGTACAGCTGAACATAACTTGATTCATTTGGAGAATAGACTATCTGGCCGGAAGGGTGGAACAGAGTTATCGACTTCTTAGCACAATCAATCGTAGCTTTATTGGCCTTCAACCAATCCATGCCAAGAATGACATCAATGTCAAAATTGCCAAGCAGAATGAGGGAAGAAAGGAATATGTGACCTCCAATTAGAATCTGATTCTCATGACTGATCTTGGAAGTTTGCATAGTTGCTCCAGGGGAGTTTACTACTAGCGGGGAACCCAAACCAACAAAAGGTAGCTTAACTGCTGTCGCAAAGATCTTTGACACGAAAGAATGCGATGCTCCGGTATCAAACAACACTTTAGCTGGGTTAGAGTTTACGGGGAATGTACCGAGAACGACGTCAGCAACTTCCTCAGCTTTGTCGACCTTGACATGATTCACCCTCGCGGTCCTCCCGACAGGCCTGTTGTTGGAGTTGAAGGCTTTAACCGGGGGAGCACGAACCATTGCCTGGTTGGTGTTGGGGCGAGGAGGTGGTGGAGGTAGCTGCCTCTGAGTGCACTTATCAGCATAGTGTCCAGTCTGCTTGCATTTGTAGCAAGTGACGACACGAGGTGCATCTGGCCTTGGCTGCCCCATTGAAAACCTCTGAGCCTGCATCTGAGATGGGTTGGGTGGGCGGGAAGCGAAGCCTGGAGAAGCTTGGGCATATGGAGCCCTAGTGACAGCACCAATTGGCAACCAGATGCGGCGCTTCTGCGGAGGGGTGGTCATGTTGGAGGAGGAACCACCCTCACGCGAGTGCTTGCGGGACTCCTCGAACGCCTTGCGCCCATTTTCCTCATTGAGCGCGGTGTTCACGAGCTCCTCAAAGTCTTTGCACTTGATGTTGGTGAGGGCGTACTTGAGTTCCGGGTTAAAACCTCGGCGGAACCTTGCCATCTTCTTAGCCAGTGGACACCTCATCACCAGCATAACGAGCGAGGCGATTGAACTCATTCTGGTAGCCAATGACGTCCAGCTTGCCCTGATTAAGAGAGCAAAACTCCTCACGCATCCTTTCCATGAGACCATCTGGGATGTGGTGCTCCAGGAAGGCATCCTTGAAACAACCCCAGGTGATTGGGTATCCAGCTCCCATGGTCTGGTAGTTCTCCCACCAGGTAGCTGCCTGACTCTTTAGTAGGTAGGTGGCATACTTGACTTTGTCCTCCTCAGCAACGTGAGCAATGTCCAGAGCCCTGGCCATCTCCCGGATCCAGTCATCAGCATCCAGAGGCTCCCGTGTTGCCACGAAAGCTCTAGGACCCAGACTCAGAAACTCCTTGATGCTGACTCGTGGAGCATTCTGGTTGTTGTGCTGGTTAGCCTGGATCTGGGCCATCTGCGTCATGACCTGAGTCATCTGAGTCAACAGCTTCGTGATCGGAGGTGGCTCAGGCGGGTTGCTCCTTGTTGGCGGCATCCTGAATAGACATGCATTTTAGCACAACAATAGAAAAGGATAGACTTGGTAACCGAAAGAGAGATTATTCCGACGCATGAATAGATAGCCAACAGGTACATCATCACATGTTCAAATACATCAGAATATCCAACACACCATTACATGGTTCGAAAGCCAAAGGATAACTAAACATAGCTATGAATGGATACATCGGTACTCCCATGCTCATCACGCAGGACGGCGGTGAGTAGTACGACGAGGGGTACGGTGAGGAGGAGGCCCACGAAAGTAGGTAGAACGACGATCCACATAGATCTGACGTGGCCTGAGAGCGACTCTAGGTGTGGTGAAGTACATAGCGTCAGCTCCCTATGCTCCAAAGCGTGGAATCCAAGTGTAACCAGCTCCGAGGTTGAGGAGTGGACCTCTGATCGGCTCGTAACCTCCAGCATCTGGCAGACGACGACCAACTGGCTGATCGAAACGTGCAAAGCGCTCATCTCCAACAAAGTCTGTGGTGTACGTCGCCAGACGAGTCAAAGCAAGGTAGAGCTGCTCTCTGACTTAGGCCAACTCCTGAGAAAGTGTGGTGGCAAAGGCGTCACTGTGCCTCACAAACTGAGTGGTGGTGTGCAGCCTGGTGTTATCATGCTCGTAGACATCCAAGTTGTCGTAGAGAGTGAAGTGAGCTCCCTCCGAAGTGATGTAACCACGGGGGATGTGGCGATAGATAGAATCGTCAAATCCCCAGTAGTCAGCACGAAGGACGGTGAGACTCACGTAAGCTGCCTGCTGCACAGCCATGTCCACTGTGGAACCTACTGCCTCGTAGCGGTGGACAACGCTCATGCCATCATCTGACAGAATGTAGACGATAGCCTGGTAGTAGGTCTGGTCAAACTCTCGCTGCTGCTCGTAGACCTGGTACTCTGGTGCCCAACGGAACCCCAGATAAGTGACCATGTCTCTCAGCATCTCCGGATAACCGGCAGTGCTCTCGCAACGAGTCATCCGAACCACCTGCGGGTAGAACCTGAGATCCATCTGCAGATGATCGGGGAAGTTTTGATTAGACGCCGGTAGAGAATTGAAGTGGAAAGCAACAACAAGGTTTCAACGGACGAAAAGGATGTTGAGAAGAACAGGATATCGAACAACAACGGGAAACACGAGACCAAAAAATCCTGAGGTACTACGAAAAACCCATCCGGGCTTCTAAAGGATCAATATCTACTGCTTAAGGGATAGAGGATTTGCTTCCGGGGCTTACACGCCTCCGTTCTCAATCATGAGTAGGCAACATGATAAATCATGTCACAACCACCTCCATTGATGGGGGGATAGAAACCCGGTAGACCAACTCCAAGGTGTAACCCGGCCCAAACGACAATTAGACAAGATCCGGCTAAGGGTAAAGGAAACTTCTGGGAGGCCCAAGTTTGTAGGCCCCGCAACCCGGATTGTGGGTTGCGGTATGGAAGGTTAGGGTTTGCAAGTAGAAGTTCGAGTAGGACTCAATATGTACCTTGGAGGCTAAGCCAGGGGAAGGGACGGTGCTTTATAAACCGGCCCCTAGGTTTAGTTCGCCAGAGATTCAAGTCATAGTTGTATCACCAATTATCGAGTATCCAGTACAATTCATATCCGAGATCCGGCGAGTTGCTTTCCGGTTCTTAGATCGATTTTTGCCATGTCTTCCTTCGAGCTAAACCCTCTCCCAAATACCTGTGTCGACTTCCCCAAGATCAGTTACCCCAGGTAACATCTGCCGTGATTATCCCACGACAGTTGGCGCCCACCGTGGGGCCTGCGTCCAAAGGTGTTTACATCACGGGAGAAGCTCGGAAGAGCATGAGAACGTCATCGTCGGAGAGATCTACACCATGACGAAGGAGAAAAGATAGTGGACGATTCCGGCTGGGAGCTAGAGCCGGGTCATCTCGATCCGGATCTACTGTGGCGATCGGCCAAATCAGTATCATCATCGGTATGGTACGTACGCTTGATTTAAGAGGACAATATCACGTGCATGTTACAGGGACTCTAGCAGGGACAAAGGAGCATTAAATCAAACGGTGAAATCAACTTCTGCGGCCGTTCCGAGATACCTAAGATGGGCGGAGCAAGAGGTAACGTGGAGCAGAAGGGATCACCCGGGAGGAGTAGAGCGCCCCGGAATCTTGGCATTGGTGGTCGCTCCGCAGGTCAATGGTTATGAATTGAAAAAAGTCTTGATGGATGGAGGGAGCAGCATCAACATCCTGTATTGGGAGACCTTCTTGCGCATGAACCTCAAAGAATCACAGCTACAGAAAACTTCGACAGTTTTTCATGGAATCGTGCCGGGTCATTCGGCGCGCCCCGAAGGAAAAATCACATTGGAAGTCGCTTTCGGAGAGTCGGTGGATAATTATCTTGTGGAGTGGCTCACGTTTGAAGTGGTCAAGTTGCATAGTCCTTATCATGCGCTGTTCGGAAGGCCGGCTTACGCCAAGTTCATGGCTAGGCCGTGCTATGTGTATTTGCAGCTAAAGATTCCAGGCCCCAAGCGGACCATCACCATCCATGGGAGCCGGGACATAGCAGCTGAGTGCGATGAAGGGGATTCGGTGATGGCTGAGCAAGCTTGCAGAAAGGAAGAACTCAAATATTACCGGTCCCAGGTAGATCCGGATGATGGCACAGCATTGAGAAGACCGGACTCCGAGGACGAAAGAGTGAAGTTTAAAGCAGCACAGGACACCAAGAAAGTAGATTTCGTGGAGGGAGATCCCACCAAGCAGTTCACTATAGGGTCTAACTTGAAAAGAGAGCAAGAAAAGGCTCTTGTGGAGTTCATTCGTTCAAATGCGGACGTATTTGCTTGGACGCCCAGCGACATGCCGGGTATCCCCACTGAGTTAGCGGAGCACAGTTTGCATGTGGATCCCAAGGCTAGGCCTGTGAAGCAGGGTTTGAGAAAAATGAATGAGGAAAGAAGAAGAGCCATAGGCGAAGAAATCGCGCGGCTATTAACTGCAGGTTTTATCATGGAAGTATTTCACCCGGACTGGCTAGCAAATCCGGTTCTTGTGATGAAAAAGACAAACGAGTGGAGGATGTGCATCGATTTCACAAGTCTCAATAAGCATTGCCCAAAGGACCCGTTCGCGCTACCAAGGATAGACCAAATCATAGACGCGGTAGCCGGGAGTGACTTGCTGTGTTTCCTGGACGCATATTCGGGATATCACCAGATTAAACTCAAAAGGGAGGATTGGGAGAAAACGTCGTTTATAACCCCTTTTGGGGCATTCTGCTACAAAACCATGACATTTGGATTGAAGAACGCGGGTGCAACTTACCAGCGGTGTATTCAGAAGTGCTTCGAAGATCAAATTGGGCGCAATGTGCATGCTTATGTGGATGATGTGGTTATTAAGACCCGGAAGGCAGAGACATTTATCGATGATCTAAAGGAGACATTCAAAAACTTGAGGAGATACCAGATGAAGCTTAACCCAACCAAGTGCGTGTTCGGAGTTCCGGCTGGGAAATTACTCGGCTTTATAGTCTCCGAGAGAGGAATCGAGGCAAACCCGGATAAAATCAAGGCCATCCAGAATCTGAAAAAACCGGACAATTTGAAGCATGTTCAAAAGCTTACGGGCTGCGTAGCAGCCTTGAGCCGATTCATATCCAGACTTGGATAAAAGGCAATACCTTTGTACCGGCTCTTGCGGAAATCAGATAAATTCGTGTGGGATCAAGAAGCAGATGAGGCGTTTGAAGCACTAAAGAAGCAGTTGTCTGAAGCGCCAGTACTAGCGGCGCCGGGTCCCAAAGAGCCTATGTTACTATACGTGGCAGCTGGCCCCCGAGCCGTTAGCGCAGTAGTTGTCGTGGAACGCAAAGAGGATGGGAAAGGTTACCCGGTTCAGAGGCCGGTTTATTACGTCAGCGAGGTATTATCAGAAGCAAAGCAGCGCTATCCACATTGGCAAAAGTTGGTATTCGGGGTCTTTATGGCCAGCCGGAAGTTGAAGCCATATTTCCAAGAACATCCCATAACAGTGGTTAGTTCAATACCAATGTCGGATATTATCAGAAACTCGGATGCGACGGGAAGAATAGCCAAGTGGGCAATAGAGATGGGGGATTATCATATCAGCTACGAGCCCAGATCAGCAATCAAGTCCCAGGCTTTGGTCGATTTCGTTAACGATTGGACGCACACTGGAATGGCTACCATAGTTCCAAATTCCGAATCATGGACCATGCACTTCGATGGATCAAAGCAATACGAGAGATCAGGAGCTGGAGTGGTGCTGACATCGCCCAAGGGAGACAAATTGAGTTACGTACTGCAGATTCACTTTGACTATTCAAATAACGTGGCCGAGTATGAGGCCTTATTGCATGGCTTGAAGGTAGCCAAGGAGATGAACATTAGAAGGATACGATGCTTTGGAGATTCGGATCTTGTGGTACAACAGGTATCAGGAACTTGGGATAGAAAGGACGCAACTATGGCAGCGTACCGCAGGGAGGTTGATAGGGTTGCCGGGTGTTTTTCCGGGTATGAGGTGGAGCACATAGACAGAAGAAAAAACGAGGCAGCAGACGCACTCGCCAGACTCGGCTCGCGCAGAGAGCCGGTCCCACCTAATGTTTTCCTGGACGAGTTATGGCGACCATCAGTTAAAACTGAGTCTGAGGAAGAACTGGCAAATCAAGACCCGGATTTGGAACTTGTGGCCACAGTACGTGCCATTCCCGAGTGGACAGAGCCATACCTGGCCTACCTATCACGGGGCGAGTTACCAGAACAGGAGGTACTAGCAAGACAAATTCTGAGGCGAGCGAAAGGATACTCTATTATCAATGGGGAGTTATACAAGAGAAGTGCAGCAGGAGTCTTTTTGCGCTGCGTAGCACCAGAGGAAGGCCGACAGATTCTTAAGGAAATCCATGAAGGTGATTGCGGGCATCACGCATCCACAAGATCCCTAGTGGCCAAAGCCTATCGACATGGATTCTTCTGGCTCACGGCTCTAGCAGACGCGGAACGATTAGTAGCAAGGTGCGACGGATGTCAAAGGTACGCTCGCCAAACCCATGTGCCGGCTATGGAATTACGAACCATCCAGTTAACTTGGCCATTTGCTGTATGGGGTATGGACATGGTTGGCCCCTTCCATATGTCACCTTGCAAGAAGACACATCTTTTAGTGGCTATTGATAAGTTTACCAAGTGGGTCGAGGTTATGCCAGTTACTAATTGCGAAGCAACCACAGCAGTCAAGTTCCTGAAAAGAATTATCTACCGGTTCGGGTACCCCCACAGCATAATTACCGATAATGGAACCAACATGTCCCTTGGAGAGATGGAAAAATTCTGTGGCAACAACGGAATCCGGCTCGATGTAGCGTCTGTGGCTCATCCACAGGCCAATGGGCAAGTAGAGAGAGCAAACCAAGAGTTGCTTCGTGGATTAAAGCCGCGATTGCGAGTTCCTTGCGTCAGGGCCGCTGGAGCTTGGGTCGAAGAACTTCCTTCAGTGGTCTGGGGTATCAACACTACACCCAACAGATCCACTCAGATGACACCCTTCTTCATGGTCTATGGGGCAGAAGCGGTATTACCAAGCGATATTATTCATGATTCACCAAGAGTGGCAGCTTATGTTGAAGTAGAGAACGAAAAGACCCGGCAAGATGCCGTGGATATGTTAGAAGAGCAAAGAGAACAAGCCTTGGAAAGATCCGCCATATATCAGCAAGATTTACGGAGGTACCATAGCCGGCGTGTGAAAACCCGGGTCTTCCAGGAAGGAGACCTGGTTCTGCGCCTGGTTCAGACAAACGAAGGAAAACACAAGCTATCACCACCGTGGGAAGGACCTTTCATCATAAGCCGGAATCTGCATAATGGGTCATATTACTTGATAGACGCAAGGGAAGAATCGGTCATAGCTAACGACACTGCTCATACCACTGCACCTATGCAAGAAAGAGACAGACCATGGAACGTGGCTCAGCTACGCCCGTATTATACTTAGCAAGGACTATGTTGGTGCACAGAATTAAGCAATGTAACAGGCAGCAGGTTTCAGACGCACTCTTTTCCTATCCAGGGCACCCTTGGGGACTGGACGGGTTTTTAATGAGGCGTCCTGCTGACCTATAATTTTCTCATATCAAATAAAGAGGTGATTATCAAGAAAAGAGGCAATTATCATTTGTACAGTGTGTATCTCTAGGTCTTGAGGGCTGGTCGCTCATATAAGCACGGCTGCAGACTCAAAAAGACCCGGCCTCGATGCCAATGAGTTATAGGGGCTGGTTACTCGAAAACGAGTACGGCTACAATCTTATAACCGGACAAAGAAGTCCAAATTTCTCGGCTATTCTTACTTAAGCTCGATGTGACTCGCAACAAAGTGGCATGATTTGTTCGCTTACGATTACTGTCAGACATGAAGCCCAATGGGACTTTCCTGACCTCGTTTTCGTATCGATGTAACAACATGATATCCACGCGAAAGCCGGCTTACAGTACAAGATAGTCGAAAGGGTCATCTAAACCACAAGTTATGCAGAGCATAAGGCTGACAGCCGGAAACTCAACGATCATTAAGCATAACTTCAAATCCATGAGTGTCCTGGGATACTTGAGAATCTAGCGGCAGGCAATTCATTCTCTTTTAAAAATCATGTGTTCTGGGCGCGGAAATCCGGACCTGGGGGACTTATGAGTTTTGAAAGAGAAAAAGTGTTGTTCAGTCGTTAAAATCCTAAGGAACCAAACATCATCCGGGTCTTGAGGGCTTGGGGACTTTGTAATAAGTCCGTTCGCCAAACACCCACGAAACCCGGAAGCCGGGTCTCACAAAAGAAAGAATAAAGAATTGCCGGTATCAGGAATAAGACAAGTAGGATGTCAAGAACAAGTGGGTGCAAAAACATATAAATCGAAAGCCCAAAGAGGCGCAAAGTGCATCGAGAGTTCAGAATGTATTACAAAAAGCCTCACTAAAGTATCAAAGGAGCACAGGCGCTCCATTCAAAAAATAAGTTGTTTCAATAAACGCTTCGCCGACTGATGCATATGAAATAATAGGCGACACTCAATACTCTAAGCCGCAGGGTCCATCTTGGCTTTGCCCTTGCTGTCGCTTGTGGTAGCAGCGCCACTTGGGTCAGTGGCAATGCCGACTCGCGCAGGCGGAGGGACGACAGGAGTAGAAGTAGCAGGCACAGAGTCGGCTTCGGCCTTCTTCTTGGCAGCTTCTTCCCTTATCTTGGCCGCTTCCTCCTTCCACCGGGCAAGCATGTCGTATGGCTTGGGGCGGTCCGCCTTGATGATCTTGTCGTTAACATCATATGCAGGAAGAATGGTATCAATCTCCAAACCATCGGCAATAACGCTAGCCGGGTGACGGACTTATTTTGAATAGCCTTGAAGTCCTTAGGCGAAAACTTGGATCCATCCGGGTTGAACTCCGGAAACCCGCCCATCAGCTTGGCCGGCTCTAGCTTAGGAACATAAGCTTTAGCCAGCACGAGGCCTCGGGTCACACCAAATCGGCAAGATAAACGCTTCCAGTGCCAAATCCACTCAGGGATAGTGGAGCAGAATTCTAGCAATTTCTTCATGTTGCTTGGCCTGATACCCGGCAGCCGCAGCTCGTCAAGAATCCAACCAATTCCGGCACTAAACTGCCAGATAGTGTCTTTGATAAGTTTCAACTTGGTAGTGTCATCTTCTTCAGGGGCTACGTCACATGGGCCTATTAAAAAGACAAAGGAAAAGTAATAAGTAAAGGGATACGGTTGTCCATCTAGAGCGAATCCGGATCATGAGTGCTAAAATTCAGATATCATACCAGTTGCAACGCGATGGATATCAGCAATCTGCACTGAAAGAGTCGTCAGCCTATCTTTGGCCACGTGAGCTCTTTTCCGGTATTTCCTCATGATTTTTTGGCTCCTACGAGTCTCAGTTTCAGCTGCTTCGCGAAGGGCCGTCTCCTTTTCGATACGCTTGGTGGCCTTGTCTAGTTTTTTCTCAGATTGCGCAACGAAGTCCTAGGAGAAAAATCGAAGAAGGGTCAGTCCGAAATATCATGCAAAGTTCCAAGCAAATTACTTAGTAATTCACTTCGAACTTGGGGACTATATAAGGAAATAGATGGTTTTACTCGGGTTTACTTTGTGTTTGGTTATCAAGGCATCTAGGATATTTTCCTCATTGGCCCTCAAAGTGTAGAGGGCATCAAGCATCTGGGCAAACGTCATGTCTTCAGGGCGAAGTCTTGAAGGGCCGGAAGATTGGCCTTCCTCTTGAAGGACTTTTCCGGATTTTGGGGTCGAAACCCGGACCGTTTGAGTGTCCGGGTTAGGGGAACCCGGCTTGGTCTCCAAGATGATATCTTCGTTTACTTCTTCAGAGGACTTGGGTGATGCGGTTTCCGGTGGAGCTGGGTCCTTAAAGGGATCTTGTTCCTGTCCGTCCTCAGCCTCGTCATCAGCAGCAACATCCATGTTAATATTTGGCTCCTCATCTCCTTGCTTTTCCGCTTCGGGAATATCCGGGTCACTGTTGGTAACTTGGACACTGAAGGGAAAGAGGGATATAGTGGTTAATGGCACGTATTAAAAAGGTTAATAAGTGCAAAGGAATATCGAATAAAGGTCACTTACCCGGTGTTCACGGTATAGTCCGGTGGGAGCTCGCTGCTGGAGGCAGATGATGTCGTCAAAGGTACCGGCTGCGGTACCCGGAATTGCCCGGCGAGTGGATGATTAGGAGATGGACGACGTTGAGGAGATTTGGGAGGCTGAGGTGGAAGAGTGCTAACTCGGTGAGCAGGTGAAGTGGAGATACCCGGGTTAAGGGGATCATCCCCGGGGGAACTCCGGGTCACCCTACGTTTGGCCGGGGGGGATCCTTCAAGAATGGTGAATGCGATAATCGTTCATTAAGTTTATGCATAGCATCAAAGGAGTAGGGCTCAGAAGACATGGAGGAGAAGGGAACCTTTGCAACTACCCCTCTGGCCTTCCTCTTGGTTCCGACCGTAGTTTCCTGGTCGGATTCGGTGGCTTCCGGGTCATCTTCTTCTTCTTCATCCTCGTCCTCTAACCCTGAAAGTTGAGTATGTGTCAGACGAGGAAAGGATGGATGATAGGAAAGATAGCACAGGTAAAAGGTGAATATAAGATTAGGGAAGATACCCTCGTCGTGTTCAACCGCCTCATCCTCCTCTTCCGGGTCTTGGGAAGGAGGAGAGGTTTCGATCCTCCAGAAGGGGTCATCAGCCTGTGATCAAAGAGATGAAAGCAAGAGTTAGAAACTGTAGCAGGTAAAAGTGCCAAAATAAGCTAAAGGAATCAGGTCTCACCACTGGGGCTGGGTGCTCCCGAGTAAATGGGGGTAACCCGGCGACATTTTTTATCACCTCTAGCTTCTCCGTCAGGAAGCTTTTGATGGTCTTGTTGGTGTCACCGACGGCAAAGTTCTTGGTGGAGTATCGGAGCGAGTCCGTGATGTGCCCCGAGTATTCACACATTAACTTGGTGCGAATGGAGTTGGGCTGAACCCGGAAGTCTACCCAGGTCTTCACCAAATTAAGTCCAAGAAGGCCTTGGGCCGAGAGAGCAGCTAACTTAGCCAGCAAAGGCTGGATTGCCTCCCTGTCAGAGTCAGGGGCAAAATCGCTGAAAGATTCGGAAGGCTCAAGGAGACTCTCCGAGTAACCTGGCAACTTCCTCTCGCCATCCGGGGAAGTGTCATAGCAATAAAAGAAAGATAATTGCCAATTTTTGACGTGGGAGTTCAGGTTCAGAGTTGGCATTGGTGAGTGCTTGCGACGTTGGATAGATACTCCACCGCAAGTAAGAAGCGCTCCGTCGCCGCTCTCGCGGCACGGTTTGCAATGGAACAGTTCAAGGAAAAGAGCCAGACTTGGCGGAACGCACAAGTATGACTCGGATAAGACGATGAAGTGGTTATATTCAACATAGAGTTAGGCCCTATGTCGAATACCCGGAGGCCGTAATGGCTCAAAACTTCCCGGAAGAAAGAGTGACCCGGAGGACGGAATCCCCGGGTCACGTGCTCGGTTGAAGCAAATTACCTCATTTCCGGCGGGAGTGGGGGGTCTCGTCGCCTGGTGCCCTCCAGTGTATGTCCTTTTGAGAAGGGAGGATTCCTAGCTCGGCCATCCCGTCCAGCTTGGCCTTTGTTGTCGTAGACCGGCCCCAATTTGCAGAAATGGTTTGGGTAGCCTTTGCCGGGGCCGGCTGTTTCCCTTGTCTTTTTTGGAGCCATAGAGTTGACCTGCAGGGTACAAGTAAGAAGTACAAGGAGTAAGACTCGGAGTATCGGATTATCCGAGTTTGGAATATAAAGGCGATACGAAGACTGAAAAATATCGGGTAACGCCTTACGGAGCAAAAGGTTGTGAATTGTCCGGGTGTTAAATGCGGTTGAGGAATCACTAGTTACTTACGTATTGAGGTGAGTTGGGTGAGCACGGATGGTTGCCCATGCTTCTATTGCAAGTAAATAGCTGGAAAGGGAGGATGTCCGGGTGTTAATGTGATAAGCGGAAAGTCGAGGAGGAACGGATCTAGATGGGAAAATTTGCGAGTGATCTCCTACAGAAGATTTGATGGTTAATAATGATAAGGGGATGAGTTGTGACTGTATATCAGGTGCTTAAAAGAGTTGGGAAGTGTTGAGTCGGATCCAATTTGATGATATCGGAAAAATATTTATACGGGAGAAATACGGCGGGTATGAGCGCACTCATCTTTTCCCGACCTTTTGCTCAATCTTCTTCTCCATGTTTTCTTCCAAGTCCTCCACCTTCTTCTTCAGCAACTCCGCCTCCTTGTTCGACTTTCTCTTCTTCGTCGCCCGTGACTCCTTAGTGCTGGGCTCAACCAAGCCATAGTTGGCATGCTTCCTATTTAGTCCGCCACCGGTGATACGGCCTAAGTGCGGCCTTTTCAGCGGGTCCTGGCTCTTTGCCTTGTTTTACCCCCTGATGAAAGGCTTATCCCACGCGACTTTGGCCGTCGACGACTGCGACGAGGAAGATTCAAACTGTTGTTCTTCTAACTGCAGAAGCAACATATGAACGGTTTAGAAATGGTTTCGTACTAGAATGAAATCATGGACTTGATGATGATGAGTTGCATGAAATGGTAAATTTCTTACCACTAGTATCTCAACATTCTTCACGCTATTGTCCATGACCAAAATAACATTCTCCACCATCTTGGGGTCCGTGACAAGTTCCCCGGTCGGATTACTTTTCTGTACATCGACCTCATGATTTCTGGAAATGCTGGTCATGTGCATACTTGGCGTAAGGGTTCTCAATCCCTTTTTCAATGTAGGCATGGTCCTCTTTCTCCCAAATTGGCTCCTTCCCGTCGTAGCCACGACAGCCGAGATAGTGGTGAATCAATGTTCTTCGACGCTAGGTCCCTCCCACAGTTCGTTTGATTCTTAGTGAATCAAGCGACTGGTTATCTACGGAAAATCTTGAGTCATCGGGCGTAATCCGCGTGAAGTGGCGATGGATCTCTTCGAATGGTTCCTCGTCCCTAATCATCGCCCTCGCCATAGTCTTGTAATGGCTCAGGGCTTAGGTGAATCTAGTGAGGGAGAGTTTGTTCACCAGGTGCCCTTCAGATTCTCGTTGTTGTAGGGGGGGGGGGACTCGTACGCGCGTGCAGCCTCGAGATGAGTTGGGGCGTGCAGAGTTTGCTTCTTCTTGAGAGTCGGCTCGTTGATATTGACGACGTCTCGAAGGATCGCGCCAAGTTGGAGGAATTACCCCTTCAGAAGGTCCGTAGGCATCACAAGCGTGCCATTGGAAGGATCTACCTCCGTGAATTTCTCTCGAACGGTAGCCAACCTTGTCCCCAGCTCGCTGCCGACGCCTTCTTTCCCGTCGTGCTACTCTCTGAGGGACCCCCGGCGCCACTATCAGTGGTTTCTGCCTCGCCACCGGTGAGCCCGTCATCATTGTGGGGCTCGACATCGGGGGGCTTGGTCAGTCGTCCAATGGTCACCGCCATCATTGGCTGTCTCTTCCTCCTGCGACTCTCTGGCCATAAGCTGGTAGTGGTCCAATAGCGCGGATCCGTAGAAGAAGAAGACATGCCTAGCTAGCAGTAGACAAAATATATACTAGGTTAGTCACCCGGAAAAATTCGGCATGACCTCCTGCTATAAATGATCATGCCGGAATGCCAGAAATTTGCCGGAACGGAAATGAATCAACGTTCCGACAAAACAATTGGCACTCAATGTACCTGCAACATAAATAGAATGCACACATGGCCAAAAAAACAGCTTCTTGCTGTCATCTCACATGCCACAAAAAACTCCCAGGAATTCGTATCATGCCAAAAAACTCCCAGATTGGCTGCAATATTTCAAAAATGAACTTTTTCATAGCAATCATGCAACCTGTAACTTGAGAATTATTTTCATAACCAAGTACAGAACTGCTACCGCAAGATTTACTCCCAGGTTTCCCCAGGTTCCCAGGTTTCATAACCAAGTACAGAACTGCTACTGCTATTGCTAGCACATCGATTCTAACTGCTACTGCTAGCACATCTCACAACCAAGATTTACTCCCAGGTTCCCAGGTTTCATAACCAAGTCAGAACAACAAGATTTACTCCCAGGTTCCCATGTTCCTCATGTTCCTAGGTTACCAGGAGTTGATTCTAACCGCTACTGCTAGCACATTGATTTGATGCTTGAACCAGAAGTTGATTTCTGCACATTGCATAAAAAGTCAAGTGTAACTTCTTCTCTGTTTCAAGAAATTCTAAACAAAATATTGGCAGGAGGGGTATATTGTACATCCATGCCAAAATTGCTACTTCAGATGCATTGTGAGGTACAAAAGTACAAGTTCTTAGTGAATAGTGCGGAGCATTGTCTCTTCTTGAGAAATACACACTGAACTGAAAATGGAATGTAAAACATACCATAACCTACGAGTGCATATTTTTAGATATTTTGAAACCTTGAACAAGCGCTTTTCACACTTTACTTTCAGATTTGCACAGAAGTGCTCGTTTGCACATGTTATTTCCGAGTCATATACAACGAAATCAACTATTTCCTGTACTTCTGACGAAAACCCCGCACACTTCATTTTCAGAAGTGCACAAGATATTTTCCCTAGTCATATAACACAATTCTACTCATTTATGTACTTTCAGTGGAGTTTACCTCCCATTTGCATGTTGTCTCTTAGAATAGTTGTCTCTAATCCATCTAAACTACTGCAAGAAATGCATCTAAATTCCTATGCTTTGGAAATGGAGCAAAGAAAAAGCTGTGAACAGATCTTGGAGTGCAATAGAGGATTGATATACTAGCTATCGACATAGATTTGTAAATATATGCCATGGTGATTTCTTTGTTTGTAAACTTCAAATCTCCTCGAGGTAGCAATATAAAACCTAGAGCATATAAAACTCATCAGTTAGACGTGGCTGACAACAGACCTGGGCTCACACACTAGCCCCATGGACAGTGGCTACAAATACTGTGGAGAACCTCGTAGCAATCCAGTGGCCTCACACACTAGCCCCATGGACGTGCTATTGCTAAACAATCCGGTGGCAATTATCAAGTAATCTAGCAATTTTATTTGTTTGGAGAAGTTGACCGTTTATTCGAAGAATCTCGTAGCTATTGTTAACTAACATGATAATCTTTGCTAAATAGTCTGGTAGCTATTGCTAAACAAACTCATACTGTATGAGAACTTGATAGTGTTTTCAATGAAGATGGTTGTTTTATCAGATCGTAGCTACATTAGAGAAACTAATAGTTAGTTAATGAAGCCGTGGTAGTTGAGAAAACCCCGAGATTTTTTTTTTAAATGTGATTGAATACAAACGACATATCACTTGTTCCAAAGTTTTGGTAGCTATTTTCTAAGCAAATCCGGTAGTTAAATCTAAAATCCTATGTTTATAATATTGAGGAATGTAAGACTATACAAACATGCGAGCATGTGTAAAAACGACTAGTGCAATCATTGGTACTGTTACCGTGCTAAGTCCCATTAGGGCATCTCCAATAGTGTACATGTCATCGTAAGATAGCAATGCCAACTCAGAAAAATGTCTACATGGCAAGTAATAATGAGGTGAGAGAAGATGGAGTTGTTATGATATGTAACCAACAAGCTAGCACGCATGCCAAGATGCTTTTCTCCTTTGGTCCCACTAAATGACTATATGATTGGCTAAAATGTACTACTTTACCAACAACTCTTCACAACAAACCATTGTAATAGTTGTATGATACATTGTTGGTTGATGAGTTGGCTACTCTATCATACGGTGTATCATACAACCTATTGCGGATGCCCTTACAGCAGTGATAGTACCTGGGAGCAGGAGGTGCAATGCTGCTACTACCAGGCGCTCGGTGCTTGCACGAGGTCATTCCTACTGCAGGTGCATGTTTTTAACTCATGCGCTACTGGTGCATGCAAGTGTGATGCAAGTAGTAGTACTGGCTGGTACGACCAGTGGGACAGGGGGCAGCTGCACGTGCGCTTGCGCTTGCTTGGGAGCAGCACGACAACACATATGTCATCATAAACCGAGTCAAAGGGTAACCTCCCAGTTTGCTCTGCTAAACTTCTGCTACTACTAGACATACAAAAATCTTAAATTCTCACTACTTAACTAAACAAAAATCAGATATGAATCAAACAACAATTTCATGGCTCCAGCATATAATCATTGAACATTAAAAAATCATTTTTAAGGATGCGATATTTGGGTGGATCATGCTTTAGTACAAGATTGTCTACAGTTTCAAATTTGAAAATTCCAAAGTAAGGCCAACTATGGTACATAGGAACAATGGTACCTAAAAGACAATGAAATGAAAATGGAACATGCTAGATATACCTTGACATGAAGGCAGAAAAATTTGATATTATAAATGGAAACGACGAAAATTCAGGCTGCCATTTTCATTGTAAGACTAGTACGGTTTTTTCGGATTATTTCTTGCTTATTCAATTCACAGGAAAACTGTTAGGTAGCTTGTACTGGTTGATAAAGGTAGGTAATTAATGATAACATTCCAGTGATTGGAATATTTCATGTTTTGTGACCTATTGGATTCAAAGAAGTTGCTCCATATCAAATTCAATTCAATTTTCATCAGTTGGCACTAATTTTAAGACTGACAGAACTACATAGTTCTTTCTCAAACTTGTATATGTTATTATGCGCAGACTGCAATTGCAAAAGGTAGCCAACTCCCATCTTTTATTATCTTTACTCGTTATATAGATGGTTTGATCTAACAGAGGAACTAGTATAATCGCTTGAACATCTATAAGCTCTTATAGTCCGTCACAACTGGCAGCAATTCGTTGTTATCCACACAGAAAAGGGCTAGCAACATGGCAGCAACAGGGATATAGCTCTTATAGCTCTTATAATCGCTTGAAAATGAGTTTGACATCTATAACATCTATAAGCTCTCGTGGAGGTCTAGGGATATTGCAACAGGGGAGCAACAGGGCAGCAGCAGGGTACAGTTCGCCCCCCATGGTTGGACGCTAGAAGGATTTGCAGCGATGTGCAGGGAAAGGGCCCGTGTCTGGTTGGTTGGAGCAATGCTGGTGGCAAGATCTCGTGGAGGTCTAGGGATTGCATCTCTCGTGGAGGTATAGAGATTGCGCGGCAAGAAATAGAAACAACATTGGGTCAAGGGGCTAGGAAAGAGGAGGGAGGGGGCTGACCTGACGAGGGGCGTGGGCGATGCGGCGTGGACGACGACGGGTGGGAGATTGGAGACGGCCGGGCGGGGGCGATTGAGACGGCGACGGGGAGAGGAGTTTGCGGCCGGCGGGGGAGCGGAGTTAACTCGATCTGTTCGTACTGTGCGGGTAGAGAAGGGGAAAAGAACAGAGGCCGTGCGGGGCCCACTATCCAGTGAGCGAAACGTATGCGCCTGGGATACTTACCGCAGGCGCATAACGCAAATATTCGCCTGCGCTAATACTTACCGCAGGCGCACATGAGTGAATATTCGCCTGCGCTAATACCTACCCTAGGCTGCAGTTTGGGTGTCAATCCATTTTACCCCAGGCGCTTACTTTAGCTGATTTGCCTGCGCTAATACTTACCACGGGCGCATATTTTACTTTTTGCGCCAACGTTACCGTCTGAAATTATTTGATTAATAGGTTTGCGCATAGTTGCATTTGATATAACCAACCCCCGGGTACATGAGCATATCGGAATGCTACTAGGGGGCCTCTCCTACTTTGTTTTCACTTCAAAAAAAGTAAATACGTATAAAAGACATACATATAAAATATTTATGGGCGAATGGGAATATATTGATTTAACGAGAATCGCGAGTGTTTCTCTCTGAATACACATACACATACGCTATTAAAATGTTATATCGCACAATCGCGAGTATTTCCTCTCTTAGCCTTTCGTCACAATCTTACTCTTGCCTTTCTTGGTCGTGTTGAATACGTGGCCACCCATATCGTGACTTCTTCTTGTCAATGGAAGACCTGCCCTAGGTAGTGTAGGTCCTGCTTCTTTCTTGTGGTGTATGGTACATCGTCTTCACCAGGTTCTTCCGTCGTCGGGTCTCCGACTAGCGTCGAAGTCCTTCTCATCGGCTGTTCCATCCATTCCGACGAGGCCCCTTTTTCTCTCCTTATGACAACACGACTAGCCTTGTCCGTGTCGGTTATGAAGAAGCATTGCTCCACGTGCTTAGCCAATTTCCCTGGCTCATTTTGCGCGGTGGGGTTCTTGGACTTGGGTTTGTTGGCTTCAGACATCGACATAGTGGTGAAATATTCGTCTTCTTTCGTGACGTTTGTAGCCCATCTGACATGGAACATCGGCAGCTTTACCCCAACGTAGTCATAGCTCCCAGATTTCCTCGATCTTTCCGTAGTATCTTCTACTCTCTTCGCCTGTGTAAGATTCCATCGTATAGACGAGTTTTTGATAGTCGCTACTTTTTTCTCTTTCCTAAGGGTAGAATGTGTACACATTGATGTCGGTATGCTTGATAAGTCATCAGATTGGGCGCTGGGCCATATGACAAGGCCAGTACAATTTTATCTTTTCTGCCATGTCATTGGCGGGGGGATCGGCTTCATTTTGCTTCTTGAACCATGTCGCGAAAGAGGAGTTGTGTGCTCTAAATATCTCATCTTCCGTCATCGGCCTGCGAGCACTGTTTTTTATCGTGGTTTTGTGCTCTTCTATCCAAGGGTCGACATCGTCAATGTGTTGTAACACTACTAGGTGGGCCCTATCAAAGTCGGCTCTCCGACCACACGAGTCCGCGTCCATTACCCTTTTGCCAGTGTTGTGGCCTACCCCCATGAACCTGTCAAGGTGCTTGTTTGTGGGCAAACCAACAGCTGGCTTCTCATCGCCTAGAAAATTCTTGCAGAAAGAGATGCATTCTTCGGTGAGAAATCCCTGGATGATGCTTCCATCCGGGTGTGCCCTGTTTACGAACGAATGATTTGATGACCCCGTTCATTCTTTCTAACGCCATCATGTTGTGCAAGAATGTCGGCCCAAGATTGGTGATATCGTCCATGATATGGACCATGAGATGTACCATAATGTCAAAGAAGGCAGGTGGGAAGTACATCTCAAGATCGCATAGGATGGTCACGATCTCTTCGTACAGCCTATCGACTTCCGAGTGATGATGTCGAAAAAGTTACAGAGGCCAGTGAGCGTTTGACGAACGTGCGGTTCCATTATCCCTCTGATTGCAACCGGAAGTATCTGAGTCATCATCACGTGACAGTCATGGACTTCAATCCCGCTGAAGATTTTTTTCTCCGCGTCTAGATATCTGCTTATCAGCCCCGGGGTAACCTAAGGGAAACTTCACTCCGAGGAGGCATGTGAATATTTGCTCGATCTCGTCGGGACTTAGAGTGAAGAAAGAGGGTTTCAGGCGGTGAGTTTGGTGTTGCTTAGCCCTTTTCCGCTTGCGGTCGTCCATCTCCTCCACCTCATCCTCATCATCCTTCGTCTGTTTACGCGTAGAAGGAGGTAAGTGAAGCTCGCTCCTGATATTCATGACCATCAGGTCGTATCTTGATTTTGGCCCGTCTTTGGTCCTATCTGGCATGTTGAACAGGGTGCCAAGCAAGCTCTCACACACATTCTTCATGATATGCATGACATCACGCAGTGAGGCTCTCCGAGGATTGGCCAGTACCGCAAGTCCCAAAACACGGACCTCCTTTTCCATACCCCCAAGAGCGGTCCTTGTGGTGGAGCACACTTTTTCTCTCCTCGCTTTCGCTTCTCTCCTCACTTCCGCTTCTGTACCTTCCCCGGCAGAGGACACGTTTTCCAATTCTTCAATAGAGTATCGATCTCTTCTCCTCTTCTCTTGCGTGGAGGTAGATCGAGCTCATCTTTACCGTTGAACAGGTCTCCGCGCTTTCTCCACGGGTCGTTTTGTTGTAGCCATATTCCATGCACCTGACACAAGCCTTGTGTCCATGGCACACCTTACACGCAATATATCCGTATCCGAGATAGTCCGGCACCGTCGTGATCAGGGCGGCTCTCATACGAAAAGGTTCTTCTTTGAAGGCGTCCCATGTTTCCACCCCTTCCTCCCACAACGTGTCTACATCCTCCTTCAATAGCTCGAGATACAGGTTGATATCGCTCCTTGGCTGGGTCGGCCCTTGAATCAGCATACTCATGTGTATGTACTTCCTCTTCAGACACAACCACGGGGGGAGGTTGTACATCCATACAAACACGAGCCAGGTGCTATGTTTGCTGCTCTGGTTGCCAAACGGATTTGAGACCGTCGGTGCTCGCACCAAGCCTGATGTTCCTTGGGTCGTTCCCGAATTCTTCATCGAATGCGTCTAATGCTTTCCACTGACGTGCATCCGAAGGGTGTGTTAGCACTGGTTTTTCAACACGTTCTGGATCACTCAACACCGCCTTCTTTCTGTCCTCGTGCCAGCGCATGATCTTTGCTTCCTTGGGGTCCACGAAGTACCGCTGCAGACGGGGAATGAGTGGAAAGTACCACACAACTTTCCTAGGAGCTTTCTTCGTCCCCCTCTTGTAACGATCAGCACAGCACACCGAACATTTGATCTGGTCCGCGTGCTCGTTACGATAAATTATGCAGTCACGGACGCAAGCATGGTATTTTGTGTGTGGTAAATCGAGGGCGCACACAATTTTTCTGGCCTCCTGTAGACTACTAGCACATGTGTTCCCTTCAGGTAAGTGCGTCTTCAGGTATCGCAGAAGATCGTCCATGCCTGTGTCGGTCCATCCATATTTTGCCTTCATCTCTAGAAGATCTAGAGCTACTCTCAAGCGTGACTCCTCCGCCCCGCGACTTGCAGCATACAACGGAGTTGCAGAGTCTATCTCTAGTTGCGTGATCTTAGATTTACGTCTGGCGTCGGTCGACGTGTTCTTGAGAAGAAGCTCTTGAACATGAGGGTGCCGCACGGCTGAAGTTAGTGGAGTGTTCATGTCCTCGTCTTCATGTTGTTGATCACCATGACTCCATTCTTCTGCATTATAGTCGTCTCCGTCGGCAGCCTCTTCGTCCTCTCCATTGCCATGTTCAGTCTCTTCCTGATCATCTTCACATGTCGCCGCCCAATTGGTCTCGACGTGATCATCGTCTTCATCATCATCCATCCACTTAGTGTGGCCCTCCATGAAACTATACCTGAGCAGGTGCTTCTCCACATTACCAGAATCTAGTTTGAACAAAGACCCTAGCTTGCATTTTCCACACGGACACTCTATCTCGGTGCGGTTGTTTCGATGCATCTCGGCCGTCGCGCGTTGCACGTATCTAGGCACCACGCTTGTCCTCATCGCAATGACCATTGCTACAAAAGGCAAGAGAAGTTTCATTAACTAGATCCGGTTTTCACGGAAAATTTTGGCATGACCTTGCTACAAAAGGTGTAACGCGGAGCGCCAGAAATTTGCCGAAAAGGAAATGAATCAACATTTCGGCAAAACATTGGCAACTCATCCGCATGGCAACACAATAAAATGAAAAAGATATCGAGTTCTCCTCCACCAACCAATCTCACGCACCTATTAAGATGACACACAATGCAAAATATATAGACGCGATGACGACGTCGAAGATCACCAGAGAGACGAACAATATGAGAGTGATAGATCTAGAAGTAGCTAGTGGTGCATTTGTGGTTAGTAGATCTAGTCGAGAGATTTGGAAGAGGGAAGTGGGGTAGCGTACTAGCTAAAATATATCAACAGGATTGGGTAAATTAGCTAAAAAATGGTGGACGGGTTTGGGGGATTGAGCTTGGAGCACTAATGGGTCGAGTTTGGAGTAGTGAGTGAGTGAGTGGGTGGATAGGGGTGGTGGTGGGTGGCTGGCCGCACTTATATTGATGTCACAACTTACCCCAGGCGAATATGGTATAACATGCACCTGCGCTAGGGGGTGCTACCCCATGCCACAATTTACCACAGGAGAACAAGATCACATGCACCTAGGGTATTGAGTAATGGCGCAGGCGAACAAGACAATATTCGCCTGCAGTACAGGCATAGTGCCAGGGGGGTGGGGGTGGGGTGCCCTGCCACATTCTACCCCAGGCGCATCTGAACTTGGTTCGCCTGGGGTAGCACACTTACCCCAGGCGCATAGTATCTCTGTTCGCCTGCGCTAAGTAGCCCAGGCGCATGTACTTATCTGTTCGCCTGTGGTAGTGCGTGCTGCTATACGCATTTCTCTAGTAATGTCGACTGGATACCAAGAAGCGGGGTAGCTTGCCAGCCGGGGACTCCAAATGTGCACTTGGTTGGGTTCAACTTCATCCTGTATTTGCGCAAGCTGGCAAATATTTCCTCAATATCCCTCAGCAGAGTGTGTTTTTGTTTTGTTTTGATGACAATGTCATCTACATACACCTGCACATTTTTGCCAATATGCTCATGCAGGCATTTCTGCATGCATCTCTGATAAGTGGCCCAAGCATTCCGCAAGCCAAAACACATAACACGATAGCAATAAGCCCCGTACGGGGTAATAAAAACATACTTTATTTGATCAGTCGGATTTAAAGGGATCTGGTGAAAACCAGAGTAGGCATCAATGAAAGACAAAAGCTCGCACCCGGCAATGGAATCAATCACCTGATCTATCCTGAGATCTTTGGCATTCCTCAAACGGATGTTTGTTTCAAAAGGTTCTGTTGGAGTCAAGTCAGTTGTTGCACTCCAATCTTAGAAACTCACTATGGTTGGGAAAGGGGAATGGTGGTGGGTTTGGTTTGGTTTAGCATAGATGAGTAGAGATTTAGATAGAGACTAAGAAGGTTCCTACCCAAACACAACAGAGCAAGGCAAATCATCTTACAAACAACATCTAACAAGCATATATCAACATTCATCAGTCCAATCATTAAGGTTTAACAAATAACCTCATATTGTCATATCACACACAGTTGTATGATCAATACACTAACACGTTAACGTTGTTCTAACAAGGTAACTAGATTGGTGGTCTCATCTATATCTTCTTGAGTTTCTTCAAATCCTTATCTCAATGTCTTGAGGTGTTTATGATTGTTATGAACTCTGGGGATAACTCCAAGTTTCTTCAATGGTCTTGTGGGTAGATCTCATGTTTAAACAAAAGGTCAGGTGAAAACTATTCCTTTCACTCCATGATTTTTCACCAACCTTGTCTTGATGGAACACAAGAGGTAGGTCATCTATAACAAGAGAAGAATATTTTGAAGGAGAATAATAGACGAGAGGATATGAGAAAGGTTCAAATGTGATGTTCTATTTCTATAAGTTTGAAGAAAGTAGATTTTCAATCCTATGGTCTTTTTCCTAGTTCAAATCCAAACTTAGGGGTCTCGATCCTACAGGCAACACTATGCTCTAATACCATTATTTTGTAGCACCCTACCTTTTTACAAAGATAGAATACTTGTGTACCTGTTATTCCCGGGATCACTGATAGCATACACATGACAAAATGAAATATTCATTGCAGAAATAAAATAGTCTTACAATTGGCATAGTCAACATGGACTAGCCCCAAATAACAAAGTTTCAAAGTAACACAGCGGAAAAAAAATCTTCAATGAGCCTTCTTCACTTCATGCGCCACAGGAAGAACATGTTGGCGATAGACTCGAGATCCTAAACGAACCTCACTCGTCTTCAAATTCATCTGCACGTTGGAATATGCAGCCCCCACAAGGAGGAAGTCAGTACAAACAATGTACTGGCAAGTGACACTTGTATGGTAGAAGTTTTGAGGAATAACTAGCTACATGATATTTGGCTGGTGGAGTCTGGGATATTTGCATAAAGCCAGTTTTGTCCTATATTTAATCATTGAAAAATCTTTGAAAACCAACATGGGTAGACACACCATGTAGTTTGGTAAAGGCATCATGGGTAGACACACCATGAAGTTTGATAAAGTCATCATGGGTAGACACACCATGAAGTTGATAAAGTCATCATGGGTAGACACACCATGAAGTTTGAAAATCATCATGGGTAGACACACCATGAGTTTGAAAAGGTAGCACAGAGAGGTAGACACACCATGTGCTCTAGGAAAAGGTTACTACCAAGTTTTAATTCATTCAGAAAAGATGAGGAGATCCTTCAGGACCAACTATGTCTAGTTTGCTCAACTGCCCAGAACCGGGGATACGGCTAAGATCTTAGTTTTTAAACTCTGCAGAGGTTGTGCACTTTCACCTTGAGACTCATTTTCCCTGAGAGAAAAATGAGACAAGATCTTTGGGAAGAGGGATTCAACCATACCAGTATTGACTCGTTGCTCCTAAAATTCTACCATCCAATGTCAATACAACAGGAGGAACCCCCATAACTTACTTAATCTTGGTAGAGCCCAAATTACCTCAAGGCTGCACTAGAAGCTAACTATACATGGAAGACCTACAGATCTCTTTAGTCCTGGGTGGCAATCCACAAGTGTACCCTCAGGTGACAACCACCACATCCATGGCCCTGGGAGTGACCCAGGTGACAACCACCATGGACATGGCTCTAAGTAGCCACTCAACATAATCCAAGCAATTACCAATCCACCCAGGTGTTTCATTGGGTTGTTAAATTTCAAGTTTCAAAGTATCACAACCCAATAAATAGCAGCAGCAGTTGTGATATTGTTATAGTATAGCTAAACTAGTACCTAGCAGGGGTTTTAGGTTGGCTAGACACTACTAGGTGTTGTGAGCATAGCATATACTTGGAAAATAATAATATCACCTACCATTCTTACTACTGAAAAACTCTAATGCAATATAAAAATTGGGTCATGAGCATCACTTGCCTTGTGGAAGTTGGTATAGACACACTCTCTTCACAATTTGAACGTTTCTCTCCGTACAATCTAAACAACACAAATAAATAACAATAAACAAGCAATTCGTCCACAAACAAACAAATACAACAAAATAAACCATACTGAAGCATCACAAGTTATTCAACTTGATTGGTGTTAACATGGACAAGGTCTTGACACATAATTCAATATGGAAAAATAATTATGATGAGATGGTTATTGTTTGGTCTTGTATGGACAATTTCAAGTTTATCACAATAATTCAATTTATGAAAGGAATTATAGTGGTTTGAGTTAGGCTTAACACAAAATTCAATTTACAAAAGAATTATGGTAAAAGAGTTTAATGTTAGATACTAGTGTATGGTTTGGTCTTTTATCACAAAGATCACACAAGGATTTGGTCCGAGGGGTTTAGAAACAAATTCATGATCAACATGATTCATTTCATGGCTTTGGTTAGTAGGGTTGAAGCAATTTACAATATGGCTTGGAAATTAACAAAAGGGTATTGGGCTAGGGGTTTCTGGTCCAAAAGTTAATTTCCAAAATGTCAACATGACAGGGGTATTGGTTTTGATCAAAATGATCACACCACTATTTTCCTAAAAGAGGTTTCATCAAACAATAAGTAAGGTATAATGATTGACTACTGTGAGTGTTTTATATGACAAACATTACATGGAATGGGTTCTCTGGTCAGAAATAGGTTGGGTACTGGTTTCTCTGGTCTAAGGTTACTAAATGAACAATTTTCCAGAAAAAAACTAATTAAGATTATTTATATAATTAAAACTAGGTGGGAAAATACTAAATTGGTTATTTAATTTCTAAACTCCATTTTAACTGGTTCAATTATTATTTGGGATAGAGGGTATGAAAGTACACATTCTAAGGATTCCAAAAATATCTTATTTACAATTTTTGGATTTGTAGAATTTAAATTACGCCAAAATTCATCAACAAGCATATTTAAATTTGAACCAATTTAAGTTTATCAAAATTAAATTTGGACAGTTCTTAAAGTTTCTACATGTCTGTCGCACCCGGACTTCTAGAGGATACTCACCGTACGAACTGAACAGTATTTTGATTGGATTACGGGGCTTACCGGCACCCGCATCTCTTACGAGCAGGCCAACACTTATGTGTGACAACCAATCTTTACTGTTCACCGTCAATGTAACTCTCCCATAGAAATCAGGACACTACCATTGACGTACTTCATACCATACACACATGGTACGTCAACGGCGATGAACAAGATGATAACACAACATATCTCTAAGACACAAAGATTGAAATAAGTTGCAACTGGCCCTCACTAGGGCAGAGAATAGCAAATACAATCATCCAGAGGACACATGTCCCAACATACATCATTACATCTCAGCGGAAGCATTCAAAGGGTCTGAGTACAGACAAATCCAACTAGGCTTAAGAAGCCAGGAATGAAAAGAAAACGGAGCCCATCCACGATGTCTCGGATCCTGCCCGGGTCCGCTACCTACTCGTCAGCAGCCTCGTCAAACTCCACGTAGTAGCCGTCACGGGGATCCTCGTAAGCGTAGGCTGCGGAAACCACAGCCCAAAGGGGTCAGTACATAAACGTACTGGCAAGCAAGACTCACAGTTCACCAAAGTGTAGCCCGTCAACACCAAGCACAGAAGCCTTGGGTTCAACGGAAGAAAGGGATATAAAAGATGCCTGCAACTGCTGCACTAACCAACTACAGAACAAACTACAACTTCCGGCTATCGGAAAGGGGATAAGATAGCGTATCGTAACCAACTATAGCTAACCACCAAACAAACCCATCCTGGATCTCGCCCCTTATCCAAAGAAGAAATCCGAGGATAACTCACACAGTTGGATTAATGATGGATCAAGTTGTTGTGTCAATAAGCTTATTACTAGTCAAGTTATCATTAGTTAGGTGTAAGTTGTTCTGAGTACTTGTTAGCCAGTACTTTCACCAAGTCAACCATAACCGCGGAAAACACGGCTTCTCGAGAAGATTTATCCCTGCAGGGGTGCACCAATTTGGCCGTACACGTAAGAATAACCCGCCAGATGGGAAGGCCTTTCCCACCAAGCAGGGCACTCAACACAACTCAACTCTTCTTCGCATCAATCCCAAAGCACCACGTGCTATGCGTGCGCGGCTAATCGAGCCCCACGAAGAGAAGGGGACCCTCATAGCACTGAAGACCACGCCGCCTTAAATGCGACTACAAAAGTTCCACCCTGGCCCCGGGTTCGTACTTGCATATGCGTGCATCAAATGGAAAGCCCGAACTAAGTGTGGTGATTTGGACGAGATGCGAATCGAATCAAATTGAGGGGGGCGCCATACACGCTTCCCACATGCGGAAAGTACGCTCATCATGGATCAGTAGACAAGACCCTTTCCTATTAGGGTCGACACTAGCAGGCCTCAAAACCACGCCGGTCCTCCTGCCGGTGCCTTATCACAAATTATTATTACCTCAAGATTAACAGGTTGTTGTTTAACATCGAGCCCCAGAATATAAACAGATATGATAACAGAAAGTAACTGATAACAGACTCGATGAAAACAACCCTAAGCATGCTAGTAAGACACGGGCCCTAGCACGGGTTATAGGACTTGATGTGAGGCAATATCAGGGTTCAGGGGATCATGTGATAGGTCCGTAACAGAAGCAACGATACATATGGCTAGCAGAAATAGACAACGAAAGTATCGGTAACCAATGTTGAAAGGAACACAATGGTTCATGTGAGTGATAACTTGCCTACAAACTCAGTAGCAGCCGGGTACTGGGCTAGATCCTCAGAAGGGGTGTCGTAAAGATCGGCGGTCTCAACGTCGTCGTCTATCCGTGGAGAAGCAAACAAAAAATACAGGAAAATAAACAATCAATACCATGGCATAGTGCACAATCATGGGATGATGCATGTCAAGTTAATAGATGCATCAAAATAAACTAGTTGACATGGTAACACAATTTAAATGGACACATATGCAATTTTGAGTTGCATATGAAAACCCCATGAGATTTTGGTTAGATTATTTGTTTTCCAACAAATCAACAGGTGAAGGTGGATTAGTATGATGCAAGGATGAGGGAAACAACAAAAATAACAACAATAGAACCAATTTAAATAGGGTTTTACCAATTTAGAAATTTATTTAATTAGATTTAGGGAATTTAGGTTGTTCCTTAAAGGTGACACACAAGTATTTGTTGTTTTCAACAATTTAACTTGTGCAAAATAAATAATAAAATTCATATTTGAAAAGATCATAAAATAGTTGGGTGGATTACATGTTTCACATATTGAAAAAGGGTTATTAGGATGAATTTAATTATGACTGAAACAAATTAAAACAAGTTTTAAATGAGGTTTAAAACAAGTTTGAATTTTATTTAAATTTTATTTGTTCAAAACATAAATGTCAAACTCATATTTGAAAGGTTATGTTTTTCTAGTTTGAAAACATATTTTGCATGTTTCAAAAATAATTTAAATTGAGCAAGTTATGATTTTTATAGCAATTTTTAAATGATTTAAATAAGTTTAAATTATTTAAGCAATTTAAATTATTCATCACATGAACAAAATTTATATTTGAATAGTTTATTTGAAATAGCATTGAAAACATATTTATGTTCATGATTTGGATTTATTATGATTTAGTTATGCAATTTAGCAAATTACAATTGAATTATTTGAATTCAATTTGTGATTGCATTTTAAAAATTCAAAACAGAAAACAAATGCTACCATTAGATGGAGAATTAAATTTAGAGCATTGCACATATTAGATTTTATTATTGGAGTTATAGTTTAAAGTTATTAAGGTTTTAATTTTGAGGATCTAATCTGCAATTTAAAAGGACTAGTTTTTAAAAAGAAACATGCTGGAAAAACTTTGTTACCAGCGCAGTAAACCAACCACAGCCACTGCCCGTGGTCCTGGGGCCAGCGTGGCGTGCCTGCGCGTGCTGGCAGCGATGGCCGCTGACTGGTGGGCACGATTGAGTCAGTACTGCGCGCAAAAAGTGTGCTTTTATCCGCGAGCCAGGAGTCGAACACACGACCTGCTGCGCGTTTCGCTAGCACTGCAACCACTAGGGTGAGTTTCAGTTCGTTGACAGATACAGACACCAGAGAGTTGTATTTCAACTGCGCTTATCTGATTTTTTCTGACAGCGCGCGCTAACTGAACCGTGACAGAGAAGATGACGCCGGCGGCGATCAACGTGGGCCGTGCTCGGTGCTGCTCGCGGTGATGCCAGGGGAAACGTGTGCTGGATGTGTGCACGGATGCTGTGGTGCTTGCGACCAACAGAGAGGGAGGAGGCTCGGTGGCTCACCGCGGATGTGGGCGTTGCGGAGTCGCGAGCTCGACGGCGCAGTGAAGGGGTCGTGGACGGCGGCGCAGATCCAGTCGTTGGCAGCTCTGCGGCGGTGTCCAAACGGGAAGAGGGGATGGTGGCGAGTCGATTTCTATAAGCTAGGTGGGTGAGTGTTACCGGGAGCGCGCGTTCACATGGATTCAGTCGGGGGAAAAAATTCCGCGAGGTGACAGAGATGAGGGGAAACGACGGGGAGAGAGGAAACTTGGCGGCGGGAGCTCGAGGGAAGGTTCTAGGGTTAGCTAGGGCAAGGCGCGCGGCCCTAGGGCGGCTTTTATAGGGGGGTGCGGGTCGAGGATGGCCGTCGGCTCGCGGCCGGAGGCCGCCGTGGCACCCGCCGATGCGGTGCCGTACCGCGAGAAGAAGGAAAAAAGAGATTCGCGAACCGGTACGGGCCACCGCGGGCTGGGCTGCGCGCTGCGAGGAGAAGGAAAAGGAGATGTTGGGCTGGCGCAGCCCACTGCCCCTGCGCACCGTTTTTCTTCCTTTTTAAAATTTCTTTTCTGTTTTTTTTTGTAGAGTTAGGATTTGGAAGAAAAGGAAGGGTTTTAAGTTAGGAAAAAATTTGGAAAAATTAGGGGAGTTAATTAGATCAATAGCAAACAACTGTTAGAGTTTTATTTTTAGAAAGTTTGAAATTTGCTTGCTGTTTTGATTTAAACCAAATTTTGGATGAATTTTATTATTAAATGATCATTAATAAAAACAAAATTTTTAAATAGGGTGACCCCTATGTTTAATTTGATTAAATGATTATAATTGTTTGGTAATCCTCATATATTCAAGTTGGGTGCTGTTTGTAAAATGTATTTGAATTTAGAATAAGGTTTGGAATTTAATTGATTGATTTAACCCCATCATTTAAATAGTTGAAGCACTATGGAATAAAAATGAAACAAATTGGTTGTTTTTATTTGTGATTTTTATTTAAAATGTTGTAACAGAGCAAGTATGAAACAATTGTTTTGAATAAAGTTTGAATTTGAATTGTGAAAACAGAGAAAAACAGATGCAACAAATAAGAAACAAATGCAAACGAAATGAAAACAATATGATGACATGATGCAATACTTTAATAAACATGAAACAAACATTCTAAGGGGAGTTTTCATACTTGGGATGTTACAAAACGCCCCCTTGAAGGAATCGCGCCCCGAGATTCCTACTAAGAAAGGAAAAGGTCCGGATACTTCTTGCGAAGATCCTCTTCGGTCTCCCACTTTGCCTCTTTATCGGAATGATGCGACCACTGCACTTTCAAGAACTTGGTGCTCTTGTTGCGAGTCTTACGATCGGTCTCATCGAGAATACGAACAGGGTGCTCCTCATAAGATAGATCATCTTGCAGTTCAATGGAATCATGATCATCTGCACGATCTGGATCTTTGAAACACCTCTTGAGCTGTGACACGTGGAACACATCGTGCACCTTGATAGTTTTTCTGTAAAGTTCAAGACGATAGCATTTCAGCACGCCATGAGAGGATGTTGAAAGGACCAATGTATCTTGGTGCAAGCTTTCCTTTCACACCAAAACGAAGAGTGCCTCATAGGAGAGTTACACGGAGATATGCCATGTCACTCGAGGTGCTATACCATATCCCGGTGCTTGCTGTCATAGTAACTCTTTCTGACGAGACTGAGCAATCTTGAGATTGTCACGAATGATACAAACTTTCTCCTCGGCTTCCTTAACAATGTCAGGGCCTAAGATTGAACGTTCCCCAGCTCCAGACCAATTGATTGGACTCCTGCATCAGCGGCCATAGAGTGCTTCAAATGGTGCCATGCCTAGGCTGCCTGGTAGCTGTTGTTGTAGGAGAATTCAGCATATGGAAGGCAATCCTCCCATTTCATGCCAAAGGAGATACCACATGCTCTTAGCATATCCTCGAGAATCTGATTGACTCTTTCGACTTGCCCCTGCGACTGAGGGTGATAAGCTGTGCTGAAAAGAAGTTTGGGTGCCCAATGCTTCTTGAAAACTCTTCCAGAAATGAGAAGTGAATATACTTCCACGGTCTGAGCTTATTTCCAATGGAACACCATGAAGAGGAACAATCTTTGCTGGTGTAGAGCTCTGCTAACAGGCTAGCTGAGATAGTTTCCTTGACAGCAAAGAAAGTGAGCTACTTAGTGAGACGATCAATAACAACGAAGATTGCATCGTTGCCTTCTTGGACTTTGGAAAACCAGTGACGAAGTCCATTTCAATCAGTCCCACTTCCACTCAGGAATTTTCAGAGGTTGGAGTAGACCGGCTGTTTTCTGATGGACTGCCTTAACACGTTGACAAACGTCGCATTCAGAAACGTATTGAGCAATTTCACGTTTCATGCCAGGCCACCAATACAGTGTCTTAAGATCCTGGTACATCTTTGTACTTCCAGGGTGGATGGAAAGAGGAGTTTCATGAGCCTCCTTGAGAATAACATCTTTGAGACTTTGAACTTGAGGAACTGCAATGCGTCCTTCAAAGAACACGGTTCCTTTATCATCAATCGAGAAGGACTTGAATTTCTCCTTGCCTTCCTTGATGTGCTCAACCATCTTCTTGATTTCAGTATCACGAAGTTGTTCAGAACGAATCTTGTCCTCGAGAGTTGGACTGGCTGTCAAGCTAGCAAGGTAGCCTTGAGGAACAAGACCAAGGTTCAGCTTCTGGAATTCTTCATGAAGTGGAGGTTGGCTTTCCATGATCATGAGATTATTGCAATATGACTTGCGACTGAGAGCATCGGCCATAACATTAGCCTTGCCTGGAGTGTAAGAAATGGTGAGATCAAAGTCCTTAATCTTTTCAATCCATCTCCTTTGCCTGAGGTTTAGATCTGGTTGAGTGAAGATGTATTTCAGACTCTTATGATCGGAAAAGATTTCAGTGCGGTTACCCAACAAGTATTGTCTCCATTTCTTGAGGGCAAACACAACTGCTGCAAGTTCAAGGTCATGTGTGGGATAGTTTTGCTCATTTGGATTCAACTGACGTGAAGCATAAGCCACAACTTGACGTTCTTGCATAAGAACTGCACCTAGACCTTGGAGAGATGCATCGCAGAATATCTGGAAAGGTTTGGTAGTATCTGGGCCTACCAGAACTGGGGGTAGAAGTGAGTTTAGTTTTCAGGAGATTGAAACTCTCATCACATAGTGGAGTCCAAACGAACTTCTTGTCCTTCTTTGTGAGATCAGTGAGAGGTTTGGCAATCTTGGAAAAGTTTTGGACAAAACGACGGCAATAACTAGCCAAGCCAAGAAAACTTCTGACTTGCTTCACCGTCTTAGGAGGTTTCCAATCAACAATTGCTTTAACCTTTTCCGGATCAATGGCTATGCCCTTGGCGGAGATGACATGACCAAGGTAAGCAACTTCTGGAATCCAAAACTCACATTTGGAGAACTTGGCATACAGACGATGCTCGCGAAGTTTCATGAGAGTGAGACGAAGGTGTTCTCCATGCTCTTCCTCGGATTTTGAGTAGACCAGAATGTCATCAAGATATACCACAACGAACTTGTCGAGGTATTCATGGAAGACAGAATTCATGAGTCTTGAGAATGTCGCCGGTGCATTGGTGAGGCCAAAGGACATGACGGTGTATTCGTATAGACCGTACCGAGTGGTGAAAGCTGTTTTTGGAATATCTTCCTTTCTGATCTTTATTTGATGGTAACCCATCCTCAAATCCAACTTTGAGAATATTGAGGCTCCAGCAAGTTGATCAAAAAGATCATCGATACGAGGAATTGGGTACTTGTTTTTTGATGGTTTTCTCGTTGAGAGGACGATAGTCAACCACGAGTCTCTTTTTTTGATCCTTCTTGGCAACGAACAGAGTTGGGCAACCCCAAGCGGAGGAACTAGGTTGAATGTAACCTTTCTCCATGTACATATCGATTTGCTCCTTTAACAATTTCAGTTCAGGAGGAGCTATCTTGTATGGATGCTTAGAGATTGGAGCAGTACCTGGTTCAAGCTCGATCACGAACTCAACTGCTCTGTCCGGAGGCATCCCTGGCAACTCCTCTGGAAAGACGTCAGGGAATTCACAAACCACCGGAACATTTTCAAGTAGAGGTAGAGGTTTAGCATCGAGGGTGTACAGCTGAACATAACTTGATTCATTTGGAGAATAGACTATCTGGCCGGAAGGGTGGAACAGAGTTATCGACTTCTTAGCACAATCAATCGTAGCTTTATTGGCCTTCAACCAATCCATGCCAAGAATGACATCAATGTCAAAATTGCCAAGCAGAATGAGGGAAGAAAGGAATATGTGACCTCCAATTAGAATCTGATTCTCATGACTGATCTTGGAAGTTTGCATAGTTGCTCCAGGGGAGTTTACTACTAGCGGGGAACCCAAACCAACAAAAGGTAGCTTAACTGCTGTCGCAAAGATCTTTGACACGAAAGAATGCGATGCTCCGGTATCAAACAACACTTTAGCTGGGTTAGAGTTTACGGGGAATGTACCGAGAACGACGTCAGCAACTTCCTCAGCTTTGTCGACCTTGACATGATTCACCCTCGCGGTCCTCCCGACAGGCCTGTTGTTGGAGTTGAAGGCTTTAACCGGGGGAGCACGAACCATTGCCTGGTTGGTGTTGGGGCGAGGAGGTGGTGGAGGTAGCTGCCTCTGAGTGCACTTATCAGCATAGTGTCCAGTCTGCTTGCATTTGTAGCAAGTGACGACACGAGGTGCATCTGGCCTTGGCTGCCCCATTGAAAACCTCTGAGCCTGCATCTGAGATGGGTTGGGTGGGCGGGAAGCGAAGCCTGGAGAAGCTTGGGCATATGGAGCCCTAGTGACAGCACCAATTGGCAACCAGATGCGGCGCTTCTGCGGAGGGGTGGTCATGTTGGAGGAGGAACCACCCTCACGCGAGTGCTTGCGGGACTCCTCGAACGCCTTGCGCCCATTTTCCTCATTGAGCGCGGTGTTCACGAGCTCCTCAAAGTCTTTGCACTTGATGTTGGTGAGGGCGTACTTGAGTTCCGGGTTAAAACCTCGGCGGAACCTTGCCATCTTCTTAGCCAGTGGACACCTCATCACCAGCATAACGAGCGAGGCGATTGAACTCATTCTGGTAGCCAATGACGTCCAGCTTGCCCTGATTAAGAGAGCAAAACTCCTCACGCATCCTTTCCATGAGACCATCTGGGATGTGGTGCTCCAGGAAGGCATCCTTGAAACAACCCCAGGTGATTGGGTATCCAGCTCCCATGGTCTGGTAGTTCTCCCACCAGGTAGCTGCCTGACTCTTTAGTAGGTAGGTGGCATACTTGACTTTGTCTTCCTCAGCAACGTGAGCAATGTCCAGAGCCCTGGCCATCTCCCGGATCCAGTCATCAGCATCCAGAGGCTCCCGTGTTGCCACGAAAGCTCTAGGACCCAGACTCAGAAACTCCTTGATGCTGACTCGTGGAGCATTCTGGTTGTTGTGCTGGTTAGCCTGGATCTGGGCCATCTGCGTCATGACCTGAGTCATCTGAGTCAACAGCTTCGTGATCGGAGGTGGCTCAGGCGGGTTGCTCCTTGTTGGCGGCATCCTGAATAGACATGCATTTTAGCACAACAATAGAAAAGGATAGACTTGGTAACCGAAAGAGAGATTATTCCGACGCATGAATAGATAGCCAACAGGTACATCATCACATGTTCAAATACATCAGAATATCCAACACACCATTACATGGTTCGAAAGCCAAAGGATAACTAAACATAGCTATGAATGGATACATCGGTACTCCCATGCTCATCACGCAGGACGGCGGTGAGTAGTACGACGAGGGGTACGGTGAGGAGGAGGCCCACGAAAGTAGGTAGAACGACGATCCACATAGATCTGACGTGGCCTGAGAGCGACTCTAGGTGTGGTGAAGTACATAGCGTCAGCTCCCTATGCTCCAAAGCGTGGAATCCAAGTGTAACCAGCTCCGAGGTTGAGGAGTGGACCTCTGATCGGCTCGTAACCTCCAGCATCTGGCAGACGACGACCAACTGGCTGATCGAAACGTGCAAAGCGCTCATCTCCAACAAAGTCTGTGGTGTACGTCGCCAGACGAGTCAAAGCAAGGTAGAGCTGCTCTCTGACTTAGGCCAACTCCTGAGAAAGTGTGGTGGCAAAGGCGTCACTGTGCCTCACAAACTGAGTGGTGGTGTGCAGCCTGGTGTTATCATGCTCGTAGACATCCAAGTTGTCGTAGAGAGTGAAGTGAGCTCCCTCCGAAGTGATGTAACCACGGGGATGTGGCGATAGATAGAATCGTCAAATCCCCAGTAGTCAGCACGAAGGACGGTGAGACTCACGTAAGCTGCCTGCTGCACAGCCATGTCCACTGTGGAACCTACTGCCTCGTAGCGGTGGACAACGCTCATGCCATCATCTGACAGAATGTAGACGATAGCCTGGTAGTAGGTCTGGTCAAACTCTCGCTGCTGCTCGTAGACCTGGTACTCTGGTGCCCAACGGAACCCCAGATAAGTGACCATGTCTCTCAGCATCTCCGGATAACCGGCAGTGCTCTCGCAACGAGTCATCCGAACCACCTGCGGGTAGAACCTGAGATCCATCTGCAGATGATCGGGGAAGTTTTGATTAGACGCCGGTAGAGAATTGAAGTGGAAAGCAACAACAAGGTTTCAACGGACGAAAAGGATGTTGAGAAGAACAGGATATCGAACAACAACGGGAAACACGAGACCAAAAAATCCTGAGGTACTACGAAAAACCCATCCGGGCTTCTAAAGGATCAATATCTACTGCTTAAGGGATAGAGGATTTGCTTCCGGGGCTTACACGCCTCCGTTCTCAATCATGAGTAGGCAACATGATAAATCATGTCACAACCACCTCCATTGATGGGGGGATAGAAACCCGGTAGACCAACTCCAAGGTGTAACCCGGCCCAAACGACAATTAGACAAGATCCGGCTAAGGGTAAAGGAAACTTCTGGGAGGCCCAAGGTTTGTAGGCCCCGCAACCCGGATTGTGGGTTGCGGTAAGGAAGGTTAGGGTTTGCAAGTAGAAGTTCGAGTAGGACTCAATATGTACCTTGGAGGCTAAGCCAGGGGAAGGGACGGTGCTTTATAAACCGGCCCCTAGGTTTAGTTCGCCAGAGATTCAAGTCATAGTTGTATCACCAATTATCGAGTATCCAGTACAATTCATATCCGAGATCCGGCGAGTTGCTTTCCGGTTCTTAGATCGATTTTTGCCATGTCTTCCTTCGAGCTAAACCCTCTCCCAAATACCTGTGTCGACTTCCCCCAAGATCAGTTACCCCAGGTAACATCTGCCGTGATTATCCCACGACAGTTGGCGCCCACCGTGGGGCCTGCGTCCAAAGGTGTTTACATCACGGGAGAAGCTCGGAAGAGCATGAAGAACGTCATCGTCGGAGAGATCTACACCAATGACGAAGGAGAAAAGATAGTGGACGATTCCGGCTGGGAGCTAGAGCCGGGTCATCTCGAATCCGGATCTACTGTGGCGATCGGCCAAATCAGTATCATCATCGGTATGGTACGTACGCTTGATTTAAGAGGACAATATCACGTGCATGTTACAGGGACTTCTAGCAGGGACAAAGGAGCATTAAATCAAACGGTGAATTCAACTTCTGCGGCCGTTCCGAGATACCTAAGATGGGCGGAGCAAGAGGTAACGTGGAGCAGAAGGGATCACCCGGGAGGAGTAGAGCGCCCCGGAATCTTGGCATTGGTGGTCGCTCCGCAGGTCAATGGTTATGAATTGAAAAAAGTCTTGATGGATGGAGGGAGCAGCATCAACATCCTGTATTGGGAGACCTTCTTGCGCATGAACCTCAAAGAATCACAGCTACAGAAAACTTCGACAGTTTTTCATGGAATCGTGCCGGGTCATTCGGCGCGCCCCGAAGGAAAAATCACATTGGAAGTCGCTTTCGGAGAGTCGGTGGATAATTATCTTGTGGAGTGGCTCACGTTTGAAGTGGTCAAGTTGCATAGTCCTTATCATGCGCTGTTCGGAAGGCCGGCTTACGCCAAGTTCATGGCTAGGCCGTGCTATGTGTATTTGCAGCTAAAGATTCCAGGCCCCAAGCGGACCATCACCATCCATGGGAGCCGGGACATAGCAGCTGAGTGCGATGAAGGGGATTCGGTGATGGCTGAGCAAGCTTGCAGAAAGGAAGAACTCAAATATTACCGGTCCCAGGTAGATCCGGATGATGGCACAGCATTGAGAAGACCGGACTCCGAGGACGAAAGAGTGAAGTTTAAAGCAGCACAGGACACCAAGAAAGTAGATTTCGTGGAGGGAGATCCCACCAAGCAGTTCACTATAGGGTCTAACTTGAAAAGAGAGCAAGAAAAGGCTCTTGTGGAGTTCATTCGTTCAAATGCGGACGTATTTGCTTGGACGCCCAGCGACATGCCGGGTATCCCCACTGAGTTAGCGGAGCACAGTTTGCATGTGGATCCCAAGGCTAGGCCTGTGAAGCAGGGTTTGAGAAAAATGAATGAGGAAAGAAGAAGAGCCATAGGCGAAGAAATCGCGCGGCTATTAACTGCAGGTTTTATCATGGAAGTATTTCACCCGGACTGGCTAGCAAATCCGGTTCTTGTGATGAAAAAGACAAACGAGTGGAGGATGTGCATCGATTTCACAAGTCTCAATAAGCATTGCCCAAAGGACCCGTTCGCGCTACCAAGGATAGACCAAATCATAGACGCGGTAGCCGGGAGTGACTTGCTGTGTTTCCTGGACGCATATTCGGGATATCACCAGATTAAACTCAAAAGGGAGGATTGGGAGAAAACGTCGTTTATAACCCCTTTTGGGGCATTCTGCTACAAAACCATGACATTTGGATTGAAGAACGCGGGTGCAACTTACCAGCGGTGTATTCAGAAGTGCTTCGAAGATCAAATTGGGCGCAATGTGCATGCTTATGTGGATGATGTGGTTATTAAGACCCGGAAGGCAGAGACATTTATCGATGATCTAAAGGAGACATTCAAAAACTTGAGGAGATACCAGATGAAGCTTAACCCAACCAAGTGCGTGTTCGGAGTTCCAGCTGGGAAATTACTCGGCTTTATAGTCTCCGAGAGAGGAATCGAGGCAAACCCGGATAAAATCAAGGCCATCCAGAATCTGAAAAAACCGGACAATTTGAAGCATGTTCAAAAGCTTACGGGCTGCGTAGCAGCCTTGAGCCGATTCATATCCAGACTTGGAGAAAAGGCAATACCTTTGTACCGGCTCTTGCGGAAATCAGATAAATTCGTGTGGGATCAAGAAGCAGATGAGGCGTTTGAAGCACTAAAGAAGCAGTTGTCTGAAGCGCCAGTACTAGCGGCGCCGGGTCCCAAAGAGCCTATGTTACTATACGTGGCAGCTGGCCCCCGAGCCGTTAGCGCAGTAGTTGTCGTGGAACGCAAAGAGGATGGGAAAGGTTACCCGGTTCAGAGGCCGGTTTATTACGTCAGCGAGGTATTATCAGAAGCAAAGCAGCGCTATCCACATTGGCAAAAGTTGGTATTCGGGGTCTTTATGGCCAGCCGGAAGTTGAAGCCATATTTCCAAGAACATCCCATAACAGTGGTTAGTTCAATACCAATGTCGGATATTATCAGAAACTCGGATGCGACGGGAAGAATAGCCAAGTGGGCAATAGAGATGGGGGATTATCATATCAGCTACGAGCCCAGATCAGCAATCAAGTCCCAGGCTTTGGTCGATTTCGTTAACGATTGGACGCACACTGGAATGGCTACCATAGTTCCAAATTCCGAATCATGGACCATGCACTTCGATGGATCAAAGCAATACGAGAGATCAGGAGCTGGAGTGGTGCTGACATCGCCCAAGGGAGACAAATTGAGTTACGTACTGCAGATTCACTTTGACTATTCAAATAACGTGGCCGAGTATGAGGCCTTATTGCATGGCTTGAAGGTAGCCAAGGAGATGAACATTAGAAGGATACGATGCTTTGGAGATTCGGATCTTGTGGTACAACAGGTATCAGGAACTTGGGATAGAAAGGACGCAACTATGGCAGCGTACCGCAGGGAGGTTGATAGGGTTGCCGGGTGTTTTTCCGGGTATGAGGTGGAGCACATAGACAGAAGAAAAAACGAGGCAGCAGACGCACTCGCCAGACTCGGCTCGCGCAGAGAGCCGGTCCCACCTAATGTTTTCCTGGACGAGTTATGGCGACCATCAGTTAAAACTGAGTCTGAGGAAGAACTGGCAAATCAAGACCCGGATTTGGAACTTGTGGCCACAGTACGTGCCGTTCCCGAGTGGACAGAGCCATACCTGGCCTACCTATCACGGGGCGAGTTACCAGAACAGGAGGTACTAGCAAGACAAATTCTGAGGCGAGCGAAAGGATACTCTATTATCAATGGGGAGTTATACAAGAGAAGTGCAGCAGGAGTCTTTTTGCGCTGCGTAGCACCAGAGGAAGGCCGACAGATTCTTAAGGAAATCCATGAAGGTGATTGCGGGCATCACGCATCCACAAGATCCCTAGTGGCCAAAGCCTATCGACATGGATTCTTCTGGCTCACGGCTCTAGCAGACGCGGAACGATTAGTAGCAAGGTGCGACGGATGTCAAAGGTACGCTCGCCAAACCCATGTGCCGGCTATGGAATTACGAACCATCCAGTTAACTTGGCCATTTGCTGTATGGGGTATGGACATGGTTGGCCCCTTCCATATGTCACCTTGCAAGAAGACACATCTTTTAGTGGCTATTGATAAGTTTACCAAGTGGGTCGAGGTTATGCCAGTTACTAATTGCGACAACCACAGCAGTCAAGTTCCTGAAAAGAATTATCTACCGGTTCGGGTACCCCCACAGCATAATTACCGATAATGGAACCAACATGTCCCTTGGAGAGATGGAAAAATTCTGTGGCAACAACGGAATCCGGCTCGATGTAGCGTCTGTGGCTCATCCACAGGCCAATGGGCAAGTAGAGAGAGCAAACCAAGAGTTGCTTCGTGGATTAAAGCCGCGATTGCGAGTTCCTTGCGTCAGGGCCGCTGGAGCTTGGGTCGAAGAACTTCCTTCAGTGGTCTGGGGTATCAACACTACACCCAACAGATCCACTCAGATGACACCCTTCTTCATGGTCTATGGGGCAGAAGCGGTATTACCAAGCGATATTATTCATGATTCACCAAGAGTGGCAGCTTATGTTGAAGTAGAGAACGAAAAGACCCGGCAAGATGCCGTGGATATGTTAGAAGAGCAAAGAGAACAAGCCTTGGAAAGATCCGCCATATATCAGCAAGATTTAGAGGTACCATAGCCGGCGTGTGAAAACCCGGGTCTTCCAGGAAGGAGACCTGGTTCTGCGCCTGGTTCAGACAAACGAAGGAAAACACAAGCTATCACCACCGTGGGAAGGACCTTTCATCATAAGCCGGAATCTGCATAATGGGTCATATTACTTGATAGACGCAAGGGAAGAATCGGTCATAGCTAACGACACTGCTCATACCACTGCACCTATGCAAGAAAGAGACAGACCATGGAACGTGGCTCAGCTACGCCCGTATTATACTTAGCAAGGACTATGTTGGTGCACGGAATTAAGCAATGTAACAGGCAGCAGGTTTCAGACGCACTCTTTTCCTATCCAGGGCACCCTTGGGGACTGGACGGGTTTTTAATGAGGCGTCCTGCTGACCTATAATTTTCTCATATCAAATAAAGAGGTGATTATCAAGAAAAGAGGCAATTATCATTTGTACAGTGTGTATCTCTAGGTCTTGAGGGCTGGTCGCTCATATAAGCACGGCTGCAGACTCAAAAAGACCCGGCCTCGATGCCAATGAGTTATAGGGGCTGGTTACTCGAAAACGAGTACGGCTACAATCTTATAACCGGACAAAGAAGTCCAAATTTCTCGGCTATTCTTACTTAAGCTCGATGTGACTCGCAACAAAGTGGCATGATTTGTTCGCTTACGATTACTGTCAGACATGAAGCCCAATGGGACTTTCCTGACCTCGTTTTCGTATCGATGTAACAACATGATATCCACGCGAAAGCCGGCTTACAGTACAAGATAGTCGAAAGGGTCATCTAAACCACAAGTTATGCAGAGCATAAGGCTGACAGCCGGAAACTCAACGATCATTAAGCATAACTTCAAATCCATGAGTGTCCTGGGATACTTGAGAATCTAGCGGCAGGCAATTCATTCTCTTTTAAAAATCATGTGTTCTGGGCGCGGAAATCCGGACCTGGGGGACTTATGAGTTTTGAAAGAGAAAAAGTGTTGTTCAGTCGTTTAAGGAACCAAACATCATCCGGGTCTTGAGGGCTTGGGGACTTTGTAATAAGTCCGTTCGCCAAACACCCACGAAACCCGGAAGCCGGGTCTCACAAAAGAAAGAATAAAGAATTGCCGGTATCAGGAATAAGACAAGTAGGATGTCAAGAACAAGTGGGTGCAAAAACATATAAATCGAAAGCCCAAAGAGGCGCAAAGTGCATCGAGAGTTCAGAATGTATTACAAAAAGCCTCACTAAAGTATCAAAGGAGCACAGGCGCTCCATTCAAAAAATAAGTTGTTTCAATAAACGCTTCGCCGACTGATGCATATGAAATAATAGGCGACACTCAATACTCTAAGCCGCAGGGTCCATCTTGGCTTTGCCCTTGCTGTCGCTTGTGGTAGCAGCGCCACTCGGGTCAGTGGCAATGCCGACTCGCGCAGGCGGAGGGACGACAGGAGTAGAAGTAGCAGGCACAGAGTCGGCTTCGGCCTTCTTCTTGGCAGCTTCTTCCCGCTTCCTCCTTCCACCGGGCAAGCATGTCGTATGGCTTGGGGCGGTCCGCCTTGATGATCTTGTCGTTAACATCATATGCAGGAAGAATGGTATCAATCTCCAAACCATCGGCAATAACGCTAGCCGGGTGACGGACTTATTTTGAATAGCCTTGAAGTCCTTAGGCGAAAACTTGGATCCATCCGGGTTGAACTCCGGAAACCCGCCCATCAGCTTGGCCGGCTCTAGCTTAGGAACATAAGCTTTAGCCAGCACGAGGCCTCGGGTCACACCAAATCGGCAAGATAAACGCTTCCAGTGCCAAATCCACTCAGGGATAGTGGAGCAGAATTCTAGCAATTTCTTCATGTTGCTTGGCCTGATACCCGGCAGCCGCAGCTCGTCAAGAATCCAACCAATTCCGGCACTAAACTGCCAGATAGTGTCTTTGATAAGTTTCAACTTGGTAGTGTCATCTTCTTCAGGGGCTACGTCACATGGGCCTATTAAAAAGACAAAAGTAATAAGTAAAGGGATACGGTTGTCCATCTAGAGCGAATCCGGATCATGAGTGCTAAAATTCAGATATCATACCAGTTGCAACGCGATGGATATCAGCAATCTGCACTGAAAGAGTCGTCAGCCTATCTTTGGCCACGTGAGCTCTTTTCCGGTATTTCCTCATGATTTTTTGGCTCCTACGAGTCTCAGTTTCAGCTGCTTCGCGAAGGGCCGTCTCCTTTTCGATACGCTTGGTGGCCTTGTCTAGTTTTTTCTCAGATTGCGCAACGAAGTCCTAGGAGAAAAATCGAAGAAGGGTCAGTCCGAAATATCATGCAAAGTTCCAAGCAAATTACTTAGTAATTCACTTCGAACTTGGGGACTATATAAGGAAATAGATGGTTTTACTCGGGTTTACTTTGTGTTTGGTTATCAAGGCATCTAGGATATTTTCCTCATTGGCCCTCAAAGTGTAGAGGGCATCAAGCATCTGGGCAAACGTCATGTCTTCAGGGCGAAGTCTTGAAGGGCCGGAAGATTGGCCTTCCTCTTGAAGGACTTTTCCGGATTTTGGGGTCGAAACCCGGACCGTTTGAGTGTCCGGGTTAGGGGAACCCGGCTTGGTCTCCAAGATGATATCTTCGTTTACTTCTTCAGAGGACTTGGGTGATGCGGTTTCCGGTGGAGCTGGGTCCTTAAAGGGATCTTGTTCCTGTCCGTCCTCAGCCTCGTCATCAGCAGCAACATCCATGTTAATATTTGGCTCCTCATCTCCTTGCTTTTCCGCTTCGGGAATATCCGGGTCACTGTTGGTAACTTGGACACTGAAGGGAAAGAGGGATATAGTGGTTAATGGCACGTATTAAAAAGGTTAATAAGTGCAAAGGAATATCGAATAAAGGTCACTTACCCGGTGTTCACGGTATAGTCCGGTGGGAGCTCGCTGCTGGAGGCAGATGATGTCGTCAAAGGTACCGGCTGCGGTACCCGGAATTGCCCGGCGAGTGGATGATTAGGAGATGGACGACGTTGAGGAGATTTGGGAGGCTGAGGTGGAAGAGTGCTAACTCGGTGAGCAGGTGAAGTGGAGATACCCGGGTTAAGGGGATCATCCCCGGGGGAACTCCGGGTCACCCTACGTTTGGCCGGGGGGGATCCTTCAAGAATGGTGAATGCGATAATCGTTCATTAAGTTTATGCATAGCATCAAAGGAGTAGGGCTCAGAAGACATGGAGGAGAAGGGAACCTTTGCAACTACCCCTCTGGCCTTCCTCTTGGTTCCGACCGTAGTTTCCTGGTCGGATTCGGTGGCTTCCGGGTCATCTTCTTCTTCTTCATCCTCGTCCTCTAACCCTGAAAGTTGAGTATGTGTCAGACGAGGAAAGGATGGATGATAGGAAAGATAGCACAGGTAAAAGGTGAATATAAGATTAGGGAAGATACCCTCGTCGTGTTCAACCGCCTCATCCTCCTCTTCCGGGTCTTGGGAAGGAGGAGAGGTTTCGATCCTCCAGAAGGGGTCATCAGCCTGTGATCAAAGAGATGAAAGCAAGAGTTAGAAACTGTAGCAGGTAAAAGTGCCAAAATAAGCTAAAGGAATCAGGTCTCACCACTGGGGCTGGGTGCTCCCGAGTAAATGGGGGTAACCCGGCGACATTTTTTATCACCTCTAGCTTCTCCGTCAGGAAGCTTTTGATGGTCTTGTTGGTGTCACCGACGGCAAAGTTCTTGGTGGAGTATCGGAGCGAGTCCGTGATGTGCCCCGAGTATTCACACATTAACTTGGTGCGAATGGAGTTGGGCTGAACCCGGAAGTCTACCCAGGTCTTCACCAAATTAAGTCCAAGAAGGCCTTGGGCCGAGAGAGCAGCTAACTTAGCCAGCAAAGGCTGGATTGCCTCCCTGTCAGAGTCAGGGGCAAAATCGCTGAAAGATTCGGAAGGCTCAAGGAGACTCTCCGAGTAACCTGGCAACTTCCTCTCGCCATCCGGGGAAGTGTCATAGCAATAAAAGAAAGATAATTGCCAATTTTTGACGTGGGAGTTCAGGTTCAGAGTTGGCATTGGTGAGTGCTTGCGACGTTGGATAGATACTCCACCGCAAGTAAGAAGCGCTCCGTCGCCGCTCTCGCGGCACGGTTTGCAATGGAACAGTTCAAGGAAAAGAGCCAGACTTGGCGGAACGCACAAGTATGACTCGGATAAGACGATGAAGTGGTTATATTCAACATAGAGTTAGGCCCTATGTCGAATACCCGGAGGCCGTAATGGCTCAAAACTTCCCGGAAGAAAGAGTGACCCGGAGGACGGAATCCCCGGGTCACGTGCTCGGTGAAGCAAATTACCTCATTTCCGGCGGGAGTGGGCCGGGTCTCGTCGCCTGGTGCCCTCCAGTGTATGTCCTTTTGAGAAGGGAGGATTCCTAGCTCGGCCATCCCGTCCAGCTTGGCCTTTGTTGTCGTAGACCGGCCCCAATTTGCAGAAATGGTTTGGGTAGCCTTTGCCGGGGCCGGCTGTTTCCCTTGTCTTTTTGGAGCCATAGAGTTGACCTGCAGGGTACAAGTAAGAAGTACAAGGAGTAAGACTCGGAGTATCGGATTATCCGAGTTTGGAATATAAAGGCGATACGAAGACTGAAAAATATCCGGGTAACGCCTTACGGAGCAAAAGGTTGTGAATTGTCCGGGTGTTAAATGCGGTTGAGGAAATCACTAGTTACTTACGTATTGAGGTGAGTTGGGTGAGCACGGATGGTTGCCCATGCTTCTATTGCAAGTAAAATAGCTGGAAAGGGAGGATGTTCCGGGTGTTAATGTGATAAGCGGAAAGTCGAGGAGGAACGGATCTAGATGGGAAAATTTGCGAGTGATCCTACAGAAGATTTGATGGTTAATAATGATAAGGGGATGAGTTGTGACTGTATATCAGGTGCTTAAAAGAGTTGGGAAGTGTTGAGTCGATCCAATTTGATGATATCGGAAAAATAATTTACGGGAGGACCCAGATCCGATCCTGGTTAAATTGAAGAAATTGCGAGGCTAAATTGGACGGCTGTGAGAGGCTTACTGAAGGGATTGAGGTCTGGGACGAAGGTGTCGCGTGGTGTGGCTTGAATGCCCCTTCACGATCCTTGACGAAAGAAGTGAAGATGCGACGGTGACGCTCGATGGCGGCGCAAGATGGCTCGAGGTCAAGCGCGGCCGGCGACGCTCTCGCTTTTGATGGTGTGCACGAGTCTCTGGCGGCGGTGCTGCAAGGAAGTAAGGAGCAAGGGGAGGAAGGGAATGCTGAGGTAAAGTAAAGGGCCTAGGGTTACCCACCGGCCACTATTTATAAGAAGAGGGTGAACCTATCATAACGGCCGGAAGCAGGAAATTGTGGAATAGCAATTATCCACGCAAATTTTGTGACGTGTGCGCCAAATGCGGAGTAAAGTACTCTGTTGATAGAGGAAGTACAATTCACCCCGAGGTGTCAGGGATCAGTATCGAGTATAGGATCCTAACGTTTCGGGATTCAGATTTGGAAAAACAAGTTAGAATACTCGGAGAAAGGCCGGGTTACTGTATGGCCGCCATGGAGCTGTGCTTAGCTGCCTATCAGGGCAACCTGACCCGGCCTCCATGAACTTGTGTGTTTTATGTTTTCTTTCAGGGAATAGCAAGCGCTTCAAGGAGGAATCCGTGAAACCCACGCTATTCTGGGGACTACTGATAGGGGGATAGAAACCCGGTAGACCAACTCCAAGGTGTAACCCGGCCCAAACGACAATTGGACAAGATCCGGCTAAGGGTAAAGGAAACTTCTGGGAGGCCCAAGGTTTGTAGGCCTCGCAACCCGGATTGTGGGTTGCGGTAAGGAAGGTTAGGGTTTGCAAGTAGAAGTTCGAGTAGGACTCAATATGTACCTTGGAGGCTAAGCCAGGGGAAGGGACGGTGCTTTATAAACCGGCCCCTAGGTTTAGTTCGCCAGAGATTCAAGTCATAGTTGTATCACCAATTATCGAGCATCCAGTACAGTTCATATCCGAGATCCGGCGAGTTGCTTTCCGGTTCTTAGATCGCTTTTTGCCATGTCTTCCTTCGAGCTAAACCCTCTCCCAAATACCTGTGTCGACTTGCCCGAAGATCAGTTACCCCAGGTAACATCTGCCGTGATTATCCCACGACATCCATCCTATGGACTAGTAGATATAACTATCCTAGAGAAACCAGGATTCGTGAAAACCTAACTTGAAAGTTTAGGTGAGAAGGGGAAAACAACGTTGCACTTCCTTACCAGAAAAGGGTGGGTGGGTGGGGAAAGAAGAAAAATGGCAGAATTCCTACTCTCACGTTTCATTTTTCCTATATAGCTACAAAAATAGTTTCTAGACTCAACTGCGACCATAAAAAGGGATCCTACAGGCAGACAGGCTCTGATACCATTTGTCGCACCCGGACTTCTAGAGGATACTCACCGTACGAACTGAACAGTATTTTGATTGGATTACGGGGCTTACCGGCACCCGCATCTCTTACGAGTAGGCCAACACTTATGTGTGACAACCAATCTTTACTGTTCACCGTCGATGTAACTATCCCATAGAAATCAGGACACTACCATTGACGTACTTCATACCATACACACATGGTACGTCAACAGCGTTGAACAAGATGATAACACAACATATCTCTAAGACACAAAAGATTGAAATAAGTTGCAACTGGCCCTCACTAGGGCAGAGAATAGCAAATACAATCATCCATAGGACACATTTCCCAACATAACATCATTACATCTCAGCGGAAGCATTCAAAGGGTCTGAGTACAGACAAATCCAACTAGGCTTAAGAAGCCGGGAATGAAAAGAAAACGGAGCCCATCCACGATGTCTCGGATCCTGCCCGGGTCCGCTACCTACTCGTCAGCAGCCTCGTCAAACTCCACGTAGTAGCCGTCACGGGGATCCTCGTAAGCGTAGGCTGCGGAAACCACAGCCCCAAAGGGGTCAGTACATAAACGTACTGGCAAGCAAGACTCACAGTTCACCAAAGTGTATCCCGTCAACACCAAGCACAGATGCCTTGGGTTCAACCGAAGAAAGGGACATAAAAGATGCTGCAACTGGCTACACTAACCAACTACAGAACAAACTACAACTTCCGGCTATCGGAAAGAGGATAAGATAGCGTATCGTAACCAACTATAGCTAACCACCAAACAAACCCATCCTGGATCTCACCCCTTATCCAAAGAAGAAATCCGAGGATAACTCACACAGTTGGATTAATGATGGATCAAGTTGTTGTGTCAATAAGCTTATTACTAGTCAAGTTATCATTAGTTAGGTGTAAGTTGTTCTGAGTACTTGTTAGCCAGTACTTTCACCAAGTCAACCATAACCGCGGAAAACACGGCTTCTCGAGAAGATTTATACCTGCAGGGGTGCACCAATTTGGCCGTACACGTAAGAATAACCCGCCAGATGGGAAGGCCTTTCCCACCAAGCGGGGCACTCAACAGAACTCAACTCTTCTTCGCATCAAGCCCAAAGCACCACGTGCTGTGCGTGCGCGACTAATCGAGCCCCACGAAGGGAAGGGGACCCTCATAGCACTGGAAGACCACGCCGCCCTAAATGCCGACTACAAAAGTTCCACCCTGGCCCCGGGTTCGTACCTGCATATGCGTGCATCAAATGGAAAGCCCGAACTAAGTGTGGTGATTTGGACGAGATGCGAATCGAATCAAATTGAGGGGGGCGCCCATACACGCTTCCCACATGCGGATAGTGCGCTCATCATGGATCAGTAGACAAGACCCTTTTCCTATTAGGGTCGACACTAGCAGGCCTCAAAACCACGCCGGGCCTCCTGCCGGTGCCTTATCAGCAAATTATTATTACCTCAAGATTAACAGGTTGTTGTTTAACATCGAGCCCCAGAATATAAACAGATATGATAACAGAAAGTAACTGATAACAGACTCGAGCAAAACAACCCTAAGCATGCTAGTAAGACACGGGCCCAAGCAACGGGGTTATAGGACTGGATGTGAGGCAATATCAGGGTTCAGGGGATCATGTGATAGGTCCGTAACAGAAGCAACGATACATATGGCTAGCAGAAATAGACAACGGAAAGTATCGGTAACCAATGTTGAAAGGAACACAATGGTTCATGTGAGTGATAACTTGCCTGCAAACTCAGTAGCCGGGTACTGGGCTAGATCCTCAGAAGGGGTGTCGTAAAGATCGTCGGTCTCAACGTCGTCGTCTATCCGAGGAGAAGCAAACAAACAATACAGGAAAATAAACAATCAATACCATGGCATAGTGCACAATCATGGGATGATGCATGTCAAGTTAATAGATGCATCAAAATAAAACTAGTTGACATGGTAACACAATTTAAATGGACACATATGCAATTTTGAGTTGCATATGAAAAACCCATGAATTTTGGTTAGATTATTTGTTTTCCAACTAATCAACAGGTGAAGGTGGATTAGTATGATGCATGGATGAGGGAAACAACAAAATAACAACAATAGAACCAATTTAAAATAGGGTTTACCAATTTAGAAATTTATTTATTAATTTAGGGAATTTTTGGTTCCTTAAAGGTGACACACAAGTATTTGTTGTTTTCACCAATTTAACTTGTGCAAAATAAATAATAAAATTCATATTTGAAAAGATCATAAAATTTTGGGTGGATTACATGTTTCACATATTGAAAAAGGTATTAGGATGAATTTATTATGACTTAAACAAAATTAAACAAGTTTTAAATGAGTTTAAAACAAGTTTGAATTTTATTTGAATTTTATTTGTTCAAAACATAAATTCAAACTCATATTTGAAAAGGTTATGTTTTCCTAGTTTGAAAACATATTTTGCATGTTCAAAAATAATTTAAATTGAGCAAGTTATTATTTTAGCAATTTTAAATGATTTAAATAAGGTTTAAATTATTTAAGCAATTTAAATTATTCAAACCATGAAACAAAATTTATATTTGAATAGGTTATTTTAAATAGCATTGAAAACATATTTTATGTGCATGATTTGGATTTATTATGATTTAGTTATGCAATTTAGCAAATTACAATTGAATTATTTGAATTCAAATTTGAATTGCATTTTGAAAATTCAAAACAGAAAACAAATGCTACCATTAGATGGAGAATTAAATTTAGAGCATTGCACATATTTAGATTTTATTATTTGGAGTTATAGTTTAAAAGTTATTAAGGTTTTCATTTTGAGGACTAATCTGCAATTTAAAAGGACTAGTTTTTAAAAGAAACATGCTGGAAAAACTTTTGTTACCGCGTAGTAAACCAACCACAGCCACTGCCCGTGGGCCTGGGGCCAGCGTGGCGTGCCTGCGCGTGCGTGGCAGCGAGGGCCGCTGACGGGTGGGGCAAGATTGTCAGTACTGCGCGCAAAAAGTGTGGCTTTTATCCGCGGAGCCAGGAGTCAAACACACGACCTGCTGCGCGTTCGCTAGCACTGCAACCACTAGGGTGAGTTTCAGTTCGTTGACAGATACAGACTCGCAGAGAGGTTGTATTTCAACTGCGCTTATCTGAATTTTTCTGACAGCGCGCGCTAACTGAACCGTGACAGAGATGATGACGCCGGCGGCGATCAACGTGGTCGTGCTCGGTGCTGCTCGCGTTGATGCAGGGAAACGTGTGCTGGATGTGTGCACGGATGCGGTGGTGCTTGCGACCAACAGAGAGGGAGGAGGCTCGGTGGCTCACCGCGGATGTGGGCGTTGCGGAGGCGCGAGCTCGACGGCGACAGTGAAGGGGTCGTGGACGGCGGCGCAGATCCAGTCGTTGGCGAGCTCTGCGGCGGTGTCCAAACGGGAGAGGGGATGGTGGCGAGTCGATTTCTGAAGCTAGGTGGATGAGTGGTGACCGGGAGCGGCGGCGTTCAACATGGATTCAGTCAGGGGAAAAATTCCGGCGAGGTGACAGAGATGAGGGAAACGACGGGGAGAGGGAAACTTGGCGGCGGGAGCTCGAGGGAAGGTTCTAGGGTTAGCTAGGGCAAGGCGCGCGGCCCTAGGGCGGCTTTATAGGGGGGTGCGGGTCGAGGATGGCCGTCGGCTCGCGGCCGTGCCGCCGTGGCACCCGCCGATGCGGTGCTGTACCGCGAGAAGAAGGAAAAAAGAGATCGCGAACCGGTACGGGCCACCGCGGGCTGGGCTGCGCGCGCGAGGAGAAGGAAAAGGAGATGTTGGGCTGGCGCAGCCCACTGCCCCTGCGCCCGTTTTCTTCCTTTTTAAAATTTCTTTTTCTGTTTTTTTTGTAGAGTTAGGATTTGGAAGAAAAGGAAGGGTTTTAAGTTAGGAAATTTTTTGGAAAAATTAGGGGAAGTTAATTAGATCAATAGCAAACAACTGTTAAGTTTTATTTTCAGAAAGTTTGAAATTTGCTTGCTGTTTGTATTTAAACCAAATTTGGATGAATTTTATTATTAAATGATCATTAATAAAAACAAATTTTTAAATAGGGTGACCCCTATGTTTAATTTGATTAAATGATTATAATTGTTTGGTAATCCTCATATATTCAAGTTGGGTGCTGTTTGTAAAATGTATTTGAATTTTGAATAAGGTTTGGAATTTAATTGATTGATTTAACCCCATCATTTAAATAGTTGAGCACTATGGAATAAAAATGAAAACAAATTGGTTGTTTTTATTTGTGATTTTTATTTAAAATGTTGTAACAGAGCAAGTATGAAACAATTGTTTGAATAAACTTTGAATTTGAATTGTGAAAACAGAGAAAAACAGATGCAACAAATAAGAAACAAATGCAAACAAAATGAAAACAATATGATGACATGATGCAATACTTTAATAAACATGAAACAAACATTCTAAGGGGAGTTTTCATACTTGGGATGTTACAATGTCCAGGGGATTTTAAAAAGTCTAAGTTTGCTAAATTTGGCTAAGTGGATCAAAAGATATGATGGTTGCAAGTTGCAGGGAGTTTTCTGCAAAACTGCATTTGATTTTCTACTCGGAATAAAACAGAAAAATAGCTGGAACACGTGGCTGGCTGTGATTGGTCCTAGGTGCTGACTCTGCGTCCATGTGGATGCTGACTGGGGTGCGCTGACTGGGCATACCTCATTAAATCTGGTGCGCAGGATTTAGATCGGACGGTCGCTTACCCGTTCGAGTGGGGATCTAATCTGGCGCCTTCGTTTTCAATCCAACAGCAGAGAAGAGAGAGAGGACTCACCGGCAACGGTTCCCGCCGGAAATGTCACCGCGGCGGCGGATGCTCGGGGAAATCGCCGGAGTTGAAGTTCCGGTGGTCGTAGAACTCAACGGAGGAGCTCTAGATGATCGTCGCGCCAAGGTGAACGCGATGGTGTCCATGTCGTGCTCGGGGATGGCCTCGGTGCATGGCGGCCAGCAAACGGGGGCGGCGCAAGTCTGGCGAGGTGTAGATGACCACGACACGGTCGTTTCCTACGGACAAAGAGATTGGGAAGGGCATCAGGGGGATAGCTCATCTCGCGGAGGGTCCACGGGGGCAGAAGGGGGTGGTTCTCGTTTGCGTACCTCGCCGGGATCGATGGAATGCGGCGGCGGCAGAGAGAGCTCCGACGAGCAAAAGCTTCACCGTGGGGGTGCGGTTCCGAGGGTTGAGGAGGAGGAAAGAGAGAGGAGTGTGCGGGGTTTCTCGGGAACGGTTTATCAGAGGCCAGGAGGGAGTGGGCGAGGAGATCGTGTGCGAGGTCGTGGGCGCGGACAGCGATTAGAGGTGGAAGAAGGAGGCTGACGTCACGGCTGACGTCGAGTGGGATCCACCCGTCAGCGAAAGAAGAGAGAGAGGGTCGCGCTGCTGGGCTGCTGTTATTCTCCGCGCAAGCGGGAGATAGAGGAAAGAAAGGGTGGGCTGCTGCGGGCTATGCTACCCTGCAACGCTCCTAGGCTTTGGCCCATTATTTTTTTTGTTCTCTTATTTTCCTTTCGTTTTCTATTTTATTTCTTTAATAACTTTTTCATAAAAGCTAACTCAAACAAGTTTCGACCTTTTTGTAAAATAAATTTCTTTTAATTATGGACATAAATGTGTTGTTTCGAACACATTTCAAATTGAATTTTGGAAATAGGGATAAAGCCTTAATAGTACTAAAAATCATTTTTAAATAGAAATAATAATTAATTGGAATTGGGGTTTAATAAAATTAAGAGAGGTTGTTTCAAATGTAAAAATTGGTCTTTTTTTTCAAAAATAACATAATTTATATAAACACTTGATATAATATTTGAAAAGCATTTTGGAAATAATTTTATTCACATGAAATAATTTTGCTTTATAATGAAAACTAGATTTGAAATAGGCTTAGGGTTTAAGGAAGAAAGGTAATTTGCATTCCTAATTCCAATTTCACTCAAATGTGTATTGTTTTCTTTCGTTTCTTGCATCTCAATTGGTTTTTGGTGACTTGTTTAACATGAAAACAAAAGGTTTCAAATTTTTGTGATTTTTGAGTTTCTCCAAAATCAGGGATGTTACAGACTACCACCCTTAAAAGAAATCTCGTCCCGAGATTTGGGAAGGCTAGAAAGAAAGATAGGTTTGGGTAACTGGGTTTAAAGCAACTAGGTGGCTACCACCCTTAAAAGAAACTTTTATTGGGGAGCTAAAGCTCTTGTCTAATTGGTTACTAGGTTTACTATACCTTCAGCTGGAGTACTTCATTATCCATAATATCCTTGTATAGCATGTATTTACTCCTTGTGGTATTTGGGATCTTGAATCCATGTTTTCAACATGTAGGGCTCTATGTGTCCATATTCACCTCCAATGGGATGTGTCTATTCTCATGGCTTGCAGTGTATCCTTACTCTAGATGGTTTGAGTAAAACTTTGCATTGCAACAGAGCTCCAGATCAATATAAGTCTGTTGAGTTACCTTTGAAACTGAGGGGTCACTCTTTGGGTCAATTAGGAGTCCTTGGTCAATATAACCTTCTATTCAGCTTCTTGGATGATGTGAGGACCAAATAAATTTCTTTCTCCTAGACCACCCCACAACAAAGGTGTGGTGCATTTTCTTCTCATACAGAGCTTCAAAAGGTGCCATCTCAATACTATCTTGATAACTGTTGTTGTAGGAAAAATTCTGCATATATGGTAAGTTGTCATCCCAACTAGATCCATAGTCTAAGGTACATGCTCTCTGCATATCCTCTAAAATCTGATTCACTCTCTCAGTATGACTATCTGTTTGAGAATGAAACGTTGTGCTGAACTCCAGTCTAGTTCCTAAGGACTCATGTAGTTGTTTCCAAAAGTGTGAAGTAAACTTGGTACCCCTATCAGACACAATACTGGTTGGAACACCATGAAGTCAGACCATCTTCTTCATGTATATATCAGCCAACTTAGCACTGGTATAAGTGGTCTTTACTGGTATAGAGTGTGCTATCTTCGTCACGCGATCAATCACTTCCCAAATAGAATCATACCCTGATTTGATTCGAGGTAATCCACTGATAAAGACCATACCAATTTGTTCCCATTTCCTTGCTAGTCTTTCATCATGTTGTTGTATCCCTTGAATGCAAACACCATTCTATTTCTAACGAAACTCTCATGGTAGGCAATGTCTTCAATTGTGATTCCTCCAAGATTGGCTTTGTCCTCACCGAAGTTTACTGCGTTTCAGCAACACTTGCCTAACATAGGGTTATAATAATATTCTACCAGTATATGGTTCAAGCTTATTAACGTCGGCTCTCTAATACGTATGTCACTCAGATTTACCATTCCTCATAGCAAGAGTTAATAATATGAGTAGTCATCATGGGGGCCAATCCATGTTGCACTCAATCATTTTCTTGTACTTAAATTGGTGAATCTCGTATGATAACACTAGGTCACTTCACTTGTCTAACAGGTAGTTTCCCACCTATCAGACAAACCTGAAGTAAACTATCGTTTCTCCAACTAGTGGGGTTGCGTAAACTATTTGCACCTCCAGTTGAATAGTTGCATCTTCTTCATAAGTCCTTCTGGTGTAGAAAGCTATCCATAAACTTAGCTCATGTGTATCAGACTCCATACGTCCTTTATCACTTGTTGATAAACTTGTTGCTCCTTAGGATGGTGGTGGATTGATCGTGGATGTGATTGTTCCTTTACACAGAAGGACAAAATCCTGAGATCTTTGGCATTCCTCAAACGGATGTTTGTTTCAAAAGGTTCTGTTGGGAGTCAAGTCAGTTGTTGCACTCCAATCTTAGAAACTCACTATGGTTGGGAAAGGGGAATGGTTGTGGGTTTGGTTTGGTTTAGCATAGATGAGTAGAGATTTAGAAAGAGACTAAAGAAGGTTCCTACCCAAACACAACAGAGCAAGGCAAATCATCTTACAAACAACATCTAACAAGCATATAGCAACATTCATCACTCCAATCATTAAGGTTTAACAAATAACCTCGTATTTTCATATCACACACAGTTGTATGATCAATACACTAACACGTTAACGTTGTTCTAACAAGGTAACTAGATTGGTGGTCTCATCTATATATTCTTGAGTTTCTTCAAATCCTTATCTCAGTGTCTTGAGGTGTTTATGATTGTTATGAAGTCTGGGGATAACTCCAAGTTTGTTCAATGGTCTTGTGGGTAGATCTCATGTTTAAACCAAAAGGTCAGGTGAAAACTATTCCTTTCACTCCATGATTTTTCACCAACCTTGTCTTGACGGAACAAAAGAGGTAGGTCATCTATAACAAGAGAAGAATATTTTGAAGGAGAATAATAGATGAGAGGATATGAGAAAGGATAAACTGTGATGTTCTATTTCTACAAGTTTGAAGAAAGTAGATTTTCAATCCTAGGGTCTTTTTCCTAGTTCTAATCCAAACTTAGGGTCTCGATCCTACAAGAAACACTATGCTCTGATACCATTTTGTAGCACCCTACCTTTTTACAAAGGTAGAATACTTGTGTACCTGCTATTCCCGGGATCACTGATAGCATACACATGACAAAATGAAATATTCATTGCAGTAGCATCATTCTACAATGTATCATCCATTGGATACGAAATAAAATAGTCTTACAATTGGCATAGTCAACATGGACTAGAATAACAAAGTTTCAAAGTAAACACAGCGGAAACAAATCTTCAATGAGCCTTCTTCACTTCATGCGCCACAGGAAGAACATGTTGGCGATAGACTCGAGATCCTAAACGAAATCCTCACTCGTCTTCAAATTCATCTGCACGTTGGAATATGCAGCCCCCACAAGGGAGGAAGTCAGTACAAACAATGTACTGGCAAGTGACACTTGTATGGTGGAAGTTTTGAGGAATAACTAGCTACATGATATTTGGCTGGTGGAGTCTGGGCTATTTGCATAAAGCCAGTTTTGTCCTATATTTGATAAATCATTGAAAATTCTTTCAAAACCAGCATGGGTCGACACACCATGTAGTTTGGTAAAGGCATCATGAGTAGACACACCATGAAGTTTGATAAAGTCATCATGGGTAGACACACCATGAAGTTTGATAAAGTCATCATGGGTAGACACACCATGAAGTTTGAAAATCATCATGGGTAGACACACCATGAGTTTGAAAAGGTAGCACAGAGGGGTAGACACACCAAGTGCTCTAGGAAAAGGTTACTACCAAGTTTTAATTCATTCAGAAAAGATGAGGAGAGCCTTCAGCACCAACTATGTCTAGTTTGCTCAACTGGCCCATAACCGGGGATACGGCTAAGATCTTAGTTTTTAAACTTTGCAGAGGTTGTGCACTTTCACCTTGAGACTCATTTTCCCCGAGAGAACAATGAGACAAGATCTTTGGGAAGAGGGATTCAACCATACCAGTATTGACTCGTTGCTCCTAAAATTCTACCATCCAATGTCAAAGCAACAAGAGGAACCCCCACAACTTACTTAATCTTGGCAGAGCCCATATTACCTCAATGCTGCACTAGAAGCTAACTATACATGGAAGACCTACAGATCTCTTTAGTACTGGGTGGCAATCCACAAGTGTACCCTCAGGTGACAACCACGACATCCATGGCCCTGGGAGTGACCCAGGTGACAACCACCATGGACATGGCCCTGAGTAGCCACTCAACATAATCCAAGCAATTACCAATCCACCCAGGTGTTTCATTGGGTTGTTAAATTTCAATTTTCAAATTATCACAACCCAATAAATAGCAGCAACAGTTGTGATATTGTTATATTATAGCTAAACTAGTACCTAGCAGAGGTTTCAGGTTGGCTACACACTACTAGGTGTTGTGAGCATAGCATATACTTGGAAAATAATAATACCACCTATCATGCTTACTACTGAAAAACTCTAATGCAATATAAAAAGTAGGACATGAGCATCACTTTCCTTGTGGAAGTTGGTATAGACACACTCTCTTCACAATTTGAACGTTTCTCTCCGTACAATCTAAACAATACAAATAAATAACAATAAAAAAGAAATTCATCCACAAGCAAACAAATATAACAAAATAACCCATACTGAAGCACAACAAGTTATTCAACTTGATTGGTGTTAACATGGACAAGGTCTTGACACATAGTTCAATATGCAAAAAGAATTATGATGAGATGGTTATTGTTTGGTCTTGTATGGATAATTTCAAGTTTATCACAATAATTCAATTTATGAAAGGAATTATAGTGGTTTGAGTTAGGCTTAACACATAATTCAATTTACAAATGAATTATGGTAAAAGAGTTTAATGTTAGATACTAGTGTATGGTTTGGTCTTTTATCACAAAGATCACACAAGGATTTGGTCTGAGGGGTTTAGAAAAGAAATTCATGATCAACATGATTCATTTCATGGCTTTGGTTAGTAGGGTTGAAGCAATTTACAATATGGCTTGTAAATTAACAAAAGGTATTGGGCTAGGGGTTTCTGGTCCAAAAGTTAATTTCCAAAATGTCAACATGACAGGGGTATTGGTTTTGATCAAAATGATCACACCACAATTTTCCTAAAAGAGGTTTCATCAAACAATAAGTAAGGTATAATGATTGACTACTGTGAGTGTTTTATATGACAAACATTACATGGAATGGGTTCTCTGGTCACAAATAGGTTGGGTACTGGTTTCTCTGGTCTAAGGTTACTAAATGGAACAATTTTCCAGAAGAAAACTAATTAAGATTATTTATATAATTAAAACTAGGTGGAACATACTAAATTGGTTATTTAATTTCTAAACTCCATTTTAATTGGTTCAGTTACTATTTTGGGACAGAGGGTACGAAAGTACACATTCCAAGGATTCCAAAAATATCTTATTTACAATTTTTGGATTTGTAGAATTTAAATTATGCCAAAATTCATCAAACAAGCATATTTAAATTTGAACCAATTTAAGTTTATCAAAATTAAATTTGGACAGTTCTTAAAGTTTCTACATGTTCAGGGGATTATAAAAAGTCTAAGTTTGCTAAATTTGGCTAAGTGAATCAAAAGATATGATTGTTGCAAGTTGCAGGAACTGTTCTGCAAAACTGCATTTGATTTTCTACTCGGAATAAAATAGAAAAATAGCTGGAACACGTGGCTGGCTGTGATTGGTCCTAGGTGCTGACTCTGCGTCCACGTGGCTGCTGACTGGGGTGCGCTGACTGGGCATACCTCATTAAATATGGGGCGCAGGATTTAGATCGGACGGTGGCTTACCCCTTCGAGTGGGGATCTAGTCTGGCGCCTTCGTTTTCAATCCAACGACAGAGAAGAGAGAGGACTCACCGGCGACGGTTCCCGCCGGAAATGTCACCGCGGAGGCGGATGCTCGTGGAAATCGCCGGAGTTGAAGTTTCGGTGGTCGTAGAGCTCAACGGAGGAGCTCTGGATGATCGTCGCACCAAGGTGAACGCGATGGTGTCCATGTCGTGCTCGGGGATGGCCTCGGTGCACGGCGGCCAGCAAACAGGGGCGGCGCAACTCTGGCGAGGTGTAGATGACCACGACACGATCGTTTCCTACGGCCAAAGAGATGGGGAAGGGCATCAGGGGGATAGCTCATCTCGCGGAAGGTCCACAGGGGCAGAAGGGGGTGGTTCTCGTTTGTGTACCTCGCCGGGATCGATGGAATACGGCGGCGGCAGAGAGAGCTCGGACGAGCAAAAGCTTCACCGTAGGGGTGCGGTTCCGAGGGGAGAGGAGGAGGAAAGAGAGAGGAGTGTGCGGGGTTTCTCGGGAACGGTTTATCGGAGGCTAGGAGGGAGTGGGCGAGGAGATCGTGTGCGAGGTCGTGGGCGCGGACGTCGATTAGAGGTGGAAGAAGGAGGCTGACGTCACGGCTGAAGTAGAGTGGGATCCACCTGTCAGCGAGAGAAGAGAGAGAGAGGGTCGCGCTACTGGGCTGCTGTTGTTCTTCGCGCGAGCGGGAGATAGAGGAAAGAAAGTGTGGGCTGCTGCGGGCTATGCTACCCTGCAACGCTCCAAGGCTTTGGCCCATTATTTTTTTTGTTCTTTTTTTTGTTCTCTTATTTTCCTTTCCTTTTCTATTTTATTTCTTTAATAACTTTTTCATAAAAGCTCCAATTAAACTCAAACAAGTTTCAACCTTTTTGTAAAATAAATATCTTTTCATTATGGACATAAATGTGTTGTTTCGAACACATTTAAAATTGAATTTTGGAAATAGGGATAAAGCCTTAATAGTACTAAAAATCATTTTTAAATAGAAATAATAATTAATTGGAATTAGGGTTTAATAAAATTAAGAGAGGTTGTTTCAAATGTAAAAATTGGTCTTTTATTTTTTTTCCCAAAATAACATAATTTATATAAACACTTTATTTGTTAACACTTGATATGATATTTGAAACGCATTTTGGAAATAATTTTATTCACATGAAATAATTTCTCTTTATAATGAAAAATAGATTTGAAATAGGCTTAGGGTTTAAGGAAGAAAGGTAATTTGGATTCCTAATTCCAATTTCACACAAATGTGTATTGTTTTCTTTAGTTTCTTGCATCTCAGTTGGTTTTTGGTGACTTGTTTAACATGAAAACAAAAGGTTTAAATTTTTTTGTGATTTTTGAGTTTCTCCAAAATCAGGGATGTTACACGGTCCCACTAGCTGCATTGCCGGGTAGTATGGTTGGCTGGCCTACTCGGATGCCGAGTGTGAAAACTACACGACCCATCTTTCATGTTCTCAAAGACAAACCTCGGAGGATCTCTGGACTTCTGGGGGCACTGTTCTGCTGAGGAGAATTGTACTGCTTCTTGAAGTTCTGGCCCTGAGTATGGTTTTGCCCGTACTGGGCTCCAGCAGTTTTTTGCCTCAAGCTGCTCCCGACAACACCTTGATCCTGAGTAACCGCAGCCACATGGTCCGACCCATAGAAGATGTACGAACGATCATCTCTTCTCTTGTTACGGAAATCTTGGCAGTAATGGCGCCGGGCTCCATCATGGTGCTTCCTCTTCGGCTCGAAAGAATCGAGGAGAGACTGAGTAGGGTCGCCGAGAGCATACATATGTGCAATCTTGATTGTCTCGGCGAGGGTACTCGGCATCTCCCTCTGTAGTTTCTGCCACATCATGCTACCATGTCGTCAGCCTTGAGCGAACCAGGCAATGGCCTGTGACTCATTCACACCTTCAAAGGTGTTCCTCAGAGTGCTCCACCGAGTAAGATACTCTTGATGAGTCTCCTCTTCTCTCTGCTTGCACGCGATAGCTGCTGTGGCCGGTTTGGCCTCTTGTAAGTGCTGGTGAAGTTGCTGATGAAGGCTTCCGAGAAGTCAAGCCAGCAGTTGACACTGTCTTTCGGCAGGTTGTTGAGCCAGATTCGGGCAGGGCCCTCCAACATCTGGGGCATATACCTCACAACCCATCTCCGTTTTCCACTTGCAACATACACAGAAGTAACATAATCATTCATCCAGTCCTCCGGCTTGGTGCTTCCGTCATAGGTCTTGGTCCCTCTAGCCAGCTGGAACTTGGGCACGGCCGTCTCCCCCATTATCCTGGGACCAAAACAGATTGGCCCGGGCGGGCCCCTTGCTTCTATCTCCTCAGACAGGTGGATCATGTCCAGCTTGTACCTTGCATCACTTGGGTGCAACATCCTCGCTCCCAACCGAGTAGAGGTCTCTTGGGTCGGCGTACCCGGCTTGGTCCATTGTCGAGCACCCGTCATTGTAGAGGTCTTGGTACACAGGGCCGGGTTGAGCAACCGGGTTGACCACCGCAGCAACTCCCTGTGGCTGAACAACATGCTAAACCGGGTTGGCAACATGATGCCGAGATGGGCCATCTCGGTTTCCTCCTTGCCTCCCTTGGTGAACTCGGGCGGCCTGGCGGCCAGTTCCTGTAGCATTGTTTCTCTGACCGGTCTGCCGCTCTAAAACATGTTGTTTACCAGCAACAGCTGGGTCGTACATCTGCATCTGTTTGCTCTACCCAGAGTTAACACTCGGAGCCCTCTTACCACCGGGAAGCGGTGAAGAGGCCTGCTTTTCGGATCTTGCCCCATGCGACTGAACAACATGGGACGCACCCGCTCCCGGATTAGCTTTCCGAAATGCCTCATTTTGCCTGCCAGCTTCCAGAACCAGCTCATTGAGCCGCTCCTGCTTCCTAGCGCGAGCTTTGTCGGTCAAGTTCGGTAACTCGGCAGCAACTGCCTGTGCAGCTCTAAGTGTTTTGGCAGGAGAGCTATACTTTGGCCTACCAGCATAAGTCATACTACCAGATTTGCTAGCGGCTTTACTGTGTCTAGATAGCTCAGCACCTAGGTTGCGACGAATGATTCCTATCTTGCTAGGATTTCTTGATACAGGAGTAAAACATGGGCTCTATTATACTCATTTTGATCCAGGTTGAGCTCAAGCATAACCTTTCCCAGCTCCTGGGCCTCCAGAAGCCATGCCTGGCGCTGCTGCTCTAGCTGGGCCCTCACCACCGCCGGATCCGCATCCGAGGCGAGAGGCATGCCCAGATGCTCGACGACACCGGCCCGAGCCGCCGGTATCGCAGTTGATGTAGTAGGGTCCTTGTAGCCCGACTGGTTTTGAGGTCGGTCGTAGGGCTTGTGGCCCTGGTGAGCAGCCGGCTCGTCGACGACTTCGGGTGCGGCGGGTGCGCCTTTCCCGACATCGATAGCCAGGCCAGTCATCATTACCTCCACGCTGCCCGCAGAACGACCGGATGACTGCCCGCGGACGGCGATAACGGCAGGAGGGTCCTCAGCAACGAGCACCACCTCGGGATACTCACGCATGGCGGTGGTAGCGACGTACTCCAGGTGCGCGCCGAAGGAGATGACGGAGCCGCCTACAGGCACGGGCCTGTCGCCGAAGTCACCGGTGTTGTCGGAGACGAAGTCGAGGGAGGCGTATCGGTGGACAAGGCCACAGACCGCGCGCTCCCCCGAACGAGAAACGGGTCCCGTCCGGATAGAAACCACAGCCAGCGCCGCTGCTGGCCACACGGTGGGCGACAACTGTCGTGGATTGGAAAAGACAGATGCCATGGGATGGCTAATGTTTGGGGCCGATGGACGCTGTAGGTATACGGGGAGGGATCGCACGCCTAGATGGCGCGCTCAGGAACACTGCAAACACAACAATCTACCCAGGTTCCGGGCCCTCGTGTGGAGGTAACACCTCTACTCCTTCCTCTCTCTGTATTATGCCCTGCCGAGTACACAAGTTCCTATATCTCTATCTCTCTCTCGCTCTGTGAGTAGAAAGCCTCGCAATAAATGGGCCAGTGAGTAACGTCCCTCACGCAGGAGGGGGTAGGCCACCTTATATACTGGTGGCCAACCACTATTCTATGAATAATAAGGATAGAGTAGACAACTCCACTGCACAGTACGCCTCCGTGTTCCCGCTGACAACGTCGCCGAAAGTCTCCGTGTTAGGCCGCTGACATGTCTTGTCCACCTTGTCAGTCTCTTAGGGTAGATCACTGACATGTCCTGTCCCCTCTGTCAGTGACAGGACTTGACAGCTCCCATACCGTACTGTGCCCACGTATAGATACAGATAATCACACACCTAGTAAGTTGAACCGCACGCCGGTACGGCCCCTAGATATGCGGGATTCACCTCAACGGCTCCATTGACTTTGTGCCGGAGTAGGCCTGCAGGTTCTCTATCCGGATCACCCGAGTGCTACCCGGTTGATGCAAACATGTACTTGAATCCTTCCTCTCGCCTCTTATTATTTCTGCCGGATAGCGCCAACCGGATACCAGCTTATCCAGGTAGTCCCCCTACCCGGGCTATGCCAACTCGGTACGGCCGAACTCGGCAAGTGGTATCTTGAAATCCTTTTCTAACCTGCCTTACCCCTACTCGGGGCTAGCCCCTCGACAAATGCCATATTTTGTGGCGCACTAGAGACTGTGCACCACAGAATATGGCATTTATGTGGCGCATCACCAATCAAGCGCCACAGAATATAACTTTTCTGTGGCGCATGATTGGTGGTGCTCCACAGAAATGCCATATTCTGTGGTGCACCTTGGACCCTGCTCCATAATAAGGGTTGTTCGGACAGATAGGGCAATGATTGGTGCGGGGCCTACGATGTTTTTGTGGCGCACATGAGCTCCGTGCGCCACAGTAATACTCTTTTTTGTGGTGCACCTATGGCCGTGCGCCAAAAAATTATATTTCTATGCATATTGCTTCATGGGGCACCACAGAAAAGCATCCATAGAAAGACATTTTCCTACTAGTGGACGCTTCTTCACAATCACAATCTTAATCTGGTTTTGTTTCTGTATGTGCATATGAATCCTTTCTCTTCCTCCGCTTTTCGGCCTTCTCTTTCCTAGAAGCTTACCTGTCAGATTTGATGAAAATATCAGCCAAGACATTAACCTCAGCGACAACGACAACAAAATATAGATGAATAAGAATGGAAACAATGACTTTTTTGGGGTTTTCTTCTTTGTCTTCGTAGTGGCAATTTCTTCTATATATGTATCGGAATTTGTTTCTGTTTCTGAATCTGAATCTTTTATCTTCCTATGCTTTGCGCGCTTCTTTTTACTATAATCTTTCCTGCCAAATTCATGGAAATTTTTCTTAACAGATTCCCATTAATGAAATTATAATGTTAGCACATACGAAACTAAACAAACTTATTAACATGAACATTGACTTCTTTTTGTTGCCTCTCAACTTCTCAAGGATTTGTTTAATCCTCTTATAAGTTTTTTTTGGGTAATTCGAACTATTGGGATTGTGTTTTCAACATTTTCGTTGCAGATTTATCGAGCAGAGGAGTAGTAGTCCGGCAAAGGTAGCAACATCACTTCCTTAGCATCATTATCTTTTTGTGGCTCACCTAGTAAACTCCTGAGCTTCGTCATCCATTCTTCTGAAACGGCACCGCTATATGTGGCTCTGAATAAACTATCATTCAGCTCATTGCATAACTCATGCCATAACTCCATGTGCTTAGACGATGCAGGAGTATTCGTAGTTCTCGAAGATTGGAGCGCTATCTTGCCTTTCATTGTCCATCTTGCTTTGATTAAAAACTTTGGAATTTGATGCACTTCAAGATGCATTAGGACGCAAAATATATTTGCGCATGGGATATCCTCGCTTACCATCTTACGACATGTACAATATGCAGATACAATCATCACATGCCGTGCGAAACCATTTTCTGGCTCATTGGGACAAACCATATAATTGTCCAAACCTCCAGTCGCAAAATGATGCATAGCCAATATATGCTTTTACTTGCTCGAACATAACTAGAGTGTAAATAGAAGAGGCATCCATCTCAAGTGGACGAGCATCGAGTTTGGTGAAGGGTAACGTGTGTACGGCTACTGCGTCTAATGATTCTTCATTGTAACGACAAATCGAGACACAGTGCTCAACATGCTGAATCATATCAGTAAGTTCAAGTGCACATGAATCCTTGAGTTGAAAGACTCACTCCTCTGATTACTCTGCATCCCTACGAAATATCTACCATTTGTATAAGAATTAGACCATTTGTTTCTTAGATCATACATCCTTTGAAGCCATACGTCCTTCTCCGCTTTTCCTTTTCCTTTTCTTTTTCCTTTAATTTTCATCTTATATCGGTCCCAATGTCTCTCAAACTCTTTCAGGTTCCCAATGACGGTAAATGAGTTTCCTAAATTTCTTACACTTTTTCTTCCGGAGGTGCGTCGACACATTCTCCTCGATATACCAGCTGCACAAACGATGACATGTGCCTTGCCAGACAGATTCTATTGCCCTTACCATCGCATGATCGCCATAGGTGATTGCTGATTTGGGATGCTTCTGTTTCATTGCCTCAAAAAAGCGTTAAGAAGACACTCATATGTTTATGTTGTCTCATCTGACACAATACCGACCCCAAATACCATTGTGCTGCGGTGATGGTTTGACCCAACAAATGGGACAAAAGGAAGCCTATACTTGTTAGACCGATATGTACTGTCAAACACTACCATAGCACCGAATGCATCATAGTTGAACCTGGATTCTGCATCAGCCTATAATATGTTCTTCATATGGCCTTCCCTATCCTTGGTGTATTTGTAAAAAAAATATGGGTCTTTTAGTTTCTGTGTTGCCATGTGGTTTATGAAATATTGAACATCTTTGCCATCTATCAGTTTCTTCTTCTCTAGTGAAACATGGTTATATAGGTGTCGTGGAATCCATACAAGGTTTGCAGTACCTCCAGCATTTTTCACCATTACATTAGCTATATGATTTTTTCTGAGTCCACAGGAAGAATACGAAATGGCATCGAACTTATGTGTGTCATTGAGTTTACGGTCAGATTATAAGTATGGACTCGGCCGAGGAGCAATGAAATCATGGTTATGTTTATCAACAAAATCCCTGACGAACAATTCTTTGTTGTTTACCTTGCACTCAACCTAAAAAAGAGCAGGACATCCACACCTAGAGTGGCCTTGGCTTTCGTTTTGCGTCATGTCTATCAAAGTGCTTCGGTTCCTGATGTCCTTGTTTATAGCAAAGAAACGTCCGTTAGTATTCATTTTTTGGAATCCTTATACTTCAGATCACCCAGTCTAATACCAAAACCTTTTCTTTTTGCATAACCCACATACCACATGTGGGCATGTTGTTCAGTTTCGAAAATCATCAAGACAATTGCTGGCAATCCATGTAGTCATGTATGTCTATGTCTTTACCGTCCAGATTTGTCGCATCCATACCTTTCTCGTGATCCAGTCTATCATCCATATCCTTTCCATTCATGTGTTTACCATCAATATATGTAGCATCCATACCTTTATCATCTTCATGTTTGTCATCCTTATCTTTACCATCCTTATGATTGCCAGCCATGTCTCCAGCAGGAATGTCTACAAAATTCATTTGTTCAGCAACCATTTCTTTAGCAGCATTATGTTCAGCAGACTTGAGATCAATTTCTTCAAAAGCAATGTCTTGAGAATCCATGACTTTACGCTGCCAATGAACCACCATAGTCAATGTTACAAATTCTAGTCATCTACAAAATAACAATGCAATTGTATGCTTAACTTATTTAAATTGATGTCACCCAATTTGTTCTAGTGATAATCAACAGAATATTTGTAATACTAAAATCCAATTGTGCTTCATTCTCCGTGGTAGGGATAAATAATAATCTCGTGGTCTCAAAAGAAAAATTTGCATTAACTACATAACAATGCAATAGTATTCTAAACTTATTTAAATCAATGTGAGCCCAATTTCTTCTAGTGATAAATCAGCCCAATAATTGTAATAGTAAAATCCAGTTGTGCTTCGTGCTCCCAGGTGGGCCTAAATAATAATATCATGTTCTCGAAAGAAAATTTTCTATTAGGTACTCCAATCAGGGAACCTACAATAACTCACCATTTATGCTTCGTTGTCCCTAGTATGCCTAAAACAGAATTTCTGGATCCACAAATATTTTATTTTCTTACATAATTCAATCATTATGAAGTTGTGCTTCGTTCTCCCTGGATGTGCTAAATTATAATATCTTGCGCTCCTAAGATTTCTTCTTTCTTGAGAACTCCAATCACGGATAACCATCCACTCGTGCTTGTAAAGTTATGACTAAGTATAAACCCTTAGATAAATTATATATCACCTAACTAAATCCATATTGTGCTGAACTAAATCCAGGTAATGATTGACTTATAACCTCCTGATTCAAGTTAGGCCACCAAAATATGGTACAACCAATGTCAATAATCATTTTTTTTTTGACGGACAGAGCACATAATCTGTAACCTATTGCAGTGAACTAGTTTGATTATGGAATTATTTCATAACGGCTCAAGATGCTTACTCAATATCAATAATACAAGATGAACAAACGAGAATCCCTTACAGTGACAAGACGATGCGATAGATTCCTTTGGTGTACTACGGTGCGAGATTGAGCCGCGCCTGCACTAGAAGCACTCGCGGCCCCAGTCGTCCGCGAACCCTCGTTGGCTCGGTCGGGGAGAAAAGTGTGGCGGCGCAGTGGGGCGGGGAGGAACAGGCGGCGGCAAGCGAAGGTTGGCGGCAAGTGAAGGTTAGCGGCGCAGTGGGGTGGGGAGGAACAGGCGGCGGCGCAGAAATTATTTTTGTTGAAGTTCCGCAGTGCAGAAATATGTTCGTTCATATATTTATCACATGGGTAACCAATTTATTAGAACTAAATGGTGAAATTAGGTCTAATGTGCTACCTGGTATGCACGAATAATTAGCATAGTATATAGTCGTTGGAAATTAACTAAACTACCGATAATACCCACCAATTAATTTCGCTAAATTGATTAAACCGGCCGCGGCCCATAATTAGCCCGATTAACATCAGCCATCGGATTAGGCCATATACTACACATGAATTTGTGTATTCTGATGCACCCTAAAATATCTCATCCCCTCGATACTGTCGACAGCGAACGAGACAAGCACTGGGGCTGGCCGTATATATTGGAACGCAAAACATGACCCCGTCATGCTACTATTCAAGACATTGATGACAACAGATAAGTCGTACCGGCTCGTGGTCCCCCATAATGAAGAGGCGTACGTGGACTAGTTGTTGCCGGGACCACTAATTTATTAGGCTGGTCACAATGGACAAGAACTTAGGAGTAACATCACACACTGCAATAGAACTTTGCTTATGTAGCATGTATTTAATGAAGAGAGAGGTGTTTGTGGTAACTAGCTATATTACCGGAACATCACACACTACAAGAAACAATGAGTCTATAGCCTAATAAATGCATCATTGCATGACACTACTCACTATGGAGGTAGTAACATATTCTAGTAAAACGTGTAGGTTACTAGCGCATGTTACTCTCAATTTTGACCAACCTTAGGCATGCAATGATGCAAGGAGAAGTCGGCCTCCGTCGCTGCACCTGTCCACGTGCCCTGAACCCTGAATGCGCGGATTAGGTTGAGCCGTTCGATTGACCTTGTGTTACTCCTGCAATAAAAGGATTTTTACTTGAGGCGGCCAAGTCTCTTCTAACCCTGTTAGCAGTTTGATTGGTCTGGTTTGATAGTGAGCGTGATGCGCCATTAATTGACGATGACCAACGTATGTAATGACGTTTTTCAAGGATTGGCAGAAAAGTCTGCGCTATAGCTATTACAACAATCATGGACTCGACTATGAACCCATGCTCCTACACATTGGAGGTGTTGCTGGCTCCGGCAAGAGACTTATATAGTTTAAACCGTTGGATCGGCTTTCTTATAAACGATAGTCAATATAATCAATGAACAAACGTAAGATCACGACAGATCTCCCAAACTGACAGTTTACAGAAGGTATATAAGAAATCCTAATCGTTAGCGAATAGCGATCCATGCTGCAGGGAAGAGAGCCCTAATCCGCATCGGCCCAAGACTCCGGCGACGGGTCAAAAGTTAGCTTTATATTTATACTAGATCAAAATGCCGCTCGTTGCCACTCCCTTCCATTTTATAATAAATTGGTTAGTATTTTATAAATACATGAAATACTAACACTAAACTTATATAAAAGTAGCCAAAAATCCTTGAATTTTAAATAGTTTGTAGTGGGCAAGTAATACAGTAGTATGGCAGAATAGGGTTTTTCTATACGTATGTACAAATAAAAAGGCGTTTGACACCACGGCTGGCAATTGAAAAATTGGACAGTTCATACATTTGCTAATTTTTTTAATATTTGAAGAATAATTACGTTATTATTATTTTTTACATTTCTCCATGTCACAATAAGAGAAACTACCGAACTAGGAACGAACAAAAAAATAATGTTATATCCTCTTCATAGGCTAGCGGCTCCCATTCTTACCAAGAATTCTTAAACTTCAAGATTGGTATTGTCTCGTCCTGGGGAAATTCTTGCGTTAGGAAATCATTATGAATCTCCCCGGCCTCAATAAAACTGACCATCTACACAAGTACGTAAAGAAGAAAAAAATCTAGCAAAGCTACATCTGATCAAGGCAAGGGCAGCCAAATCCATTAATCGACAGGATATGGAATGGGTTCCCATGAGCTTAGGGACTTACCTTTCTGTAAGAGCACACAAATTTTATGGAGAAGGACATAATGTAACTATGCAAGCCTCTAATATCTACTCTCTCCGTCCACGAATAAGTGTACATCTACTTTTACACTTAGTCAAACTTTTTAAATTTGATCAAATATATAGAAAATTATAGCAATATATATTGCACCAAGATGATATATTTTAAAACTTCATGTCAAGGCAAATCTATTAATACTAATTTGGTGTCATATATTTTAATAATTTGACCGACGAAAAAGGAAAAAGAACACTTTATCGTGGATGGAGGGAGTATAAAGGAAGAAACATTTAAATTTTTCTAGAGAAGGAATCAATGCAAGCCTGTAATAATTGTAAAGAAGGAAATATTTAAATATAGAGAAACTATAACATAAAAAAGAAGAGCAAATGCCAAAAATAAACTCACATCTAAGTTTACAAAATGGAAATATTGAGAACATAATGTTTATATTTTTTTTAATGAGAGTGAGATCGCTATATCATATTATTCACTTTGGATTCTAAAACAGTTTCATTATCGAATTATAACTTTTTCCAGAAAAATAAGAGTACTTGTGGTGTGAAAATCCATAGTTGGAGAACAATTTAGGTGCAAGTTGATAGAACAGTATGAGAAAAAAATAGTGTGCAACGCAGGGTGCACATTGATCTTGGATCTTGTCTTCTTGATCGATGCAGCAGAATAACTCTAATTCAAGTACAACAGAACAAGAAATTGTTTTGTTAATCTACCATTCTTGTTGTGATATATGTTTGAGGCGTGAGACATGTTACTAGAAATACTTCTATCTGTTCACACACGAGGACCACATAAAATAGAAAAAAATAATCTATTGAAAGTTGGATTAAGGCATATATTAATTGTTTTGTATTATTACCATGACATCTTACTCCTCCTTCTATAGAAATGCTTTTCTTCCCCAGGTTTTGTGATTGTAAATGTTAAGATACTCTCTCTTGATTAAAATCTTATCTCTCTGCTTTCAACTAATAAAACTTTAACTTAGTTGTAGAGATTATTATATATTAGTAGATCCCCTATTAGCTAGGGGGTCCCTGCATATTTTCCACTTGTACATGTATATATATTGTGGCCTTTGGCCCCGTGGAATACAAGTTGCATGTTCCTATATCACCTAACATGGTATCATATGTCTAGGGTTCCATTCCGTACGTTTATGTCTCTCCTGGGCCGCCGCCTCGTACATGTCCTCGACCTAGCTGTGCCCTCGTGAAGCCCCATCTGCGTCCTCTTCAAGGCCCACTTCTAGTGAAGCTCGCCCGCAGTAGACCACCTTGCTGCACTTGTTTGTTGTCTTCCTCCTGCTACCGGAGAGCTCCCTCCGCGGCTCCGCCCAAGAACATCGGCGGAGAGCTCACTCCAACAGAGCTCCTCTGCCCGAGACCGGCTGCCGCACGTCCGCAATCCGCCTCCGCTCGCCGCCATCTCCAGCTCCGCCCCAGGGCTTCGCCCAAGCCGCCGCCTGCCCGCCATGCGGCGCCACCCTTCAACCTTCGTCCATGTCCGGTCGCCGCTAACGTGAAAGCGATCTCGATCTTGTTGACCGAATCTGGTTGACCGATATTTTTCTGTCAAAAAAAAAAATCAAATCAATATGGCCGCAACAGGCTTTGTCGTGGTTGCTCATTGCTAAGTGATCTTCGATGGCACAAACTACCTGGATTTTGCTGCCTTTCTACGCGTTCATATGCATGGTCTTTGTTTGTGGGGTGTTCTTTCCGGCGAGGTCTTCTATCCATCATGCCCAATTACTCCTACGGTTCCTACTGCACTGACGCTACCAGTCCTTGCTACCGATGCCTCTCAGGCTGCAAATGATGTAGCTATGACTGTGGATGATGTCGCTGTTGCATCATATGACCAAAAGGTTCAGAAATACTCACATATAAGAACGACATGACTGCTTACACTCAGTGGGTGGATGATGATGTTCGTGCCGCGGTTGTTCTTACTACCAATGTTCTACCCCAGTTTGTTTCAGAGTTTATGGGACTCAGTACCGCCACTGCCATGTCGGCTCACCTTCGTCAGCGCCATCAGCCATCCGGGAATGCTCTTTATTTGTGTATGGTTCGTCAGGAGCATGCCCTACTGCAGGGTGACTCCATTATTGGCCAGTTCTACATGTAGAGTTCTGCTATCTGGCGCCAGCTCGACTCTCTTTGCAATGTTGTGTGTGGCACCTGCACGTGTTGTCAGACCGTGCGCTCTTACTTGGAGTTCTAGCGCATCTACGAGTTCTTGTTGCGCCTTCGTCGTGAGTTTGAAGCCCATTGTAAGTTGCTTACGTGTGGTCGTATTCCTATGCCGGTAGGGTTGTCTGAGCTTCGTGCTGAGGAGATTTGACTCCACGGTGTTGGTCTGATTAATGTTCCTTCTATGCTGGCTACCCGTGGACCTGCCCCATCGCCCCGTGGTCCTACTCCATCGCCTACTCCACCAGCTCTTATGAGGTCCACTGCTTCACCACAATTGCCCACTCCTCAAGGCCAGGGTCATGGATCTCATCCACGACCTCACTGCACCTACTGTGATGCAGAACACCCTATTCCACCAAGCCATACATCGACACCCAATGGTCCCATGACACGATCACATGCAAAGGCGTACAAGATAAGGTGAGCTCACTCCTCTCTCTATATGCCTTCAGTGACATGGTTAATGGTGCCTACCTCATGAAAATAACCTATACGTGCTCAACTTTGATCCCCCATTGGAGCCCCAAGACGGTGCCCAAGAAGCCCAAGAAAATGGCTAAGGCGATGACCAAGAAGCTAGAAAAGAAGGCCAAGAAGTTGGCCCCGAGGAAGGATAAGAAAAGGGAGAATAAGGAAATCCCACGAAACCCGGCCTCTAGTCCGGCTGGGTCGGTTCCCTACGTCACAGGCTAGCGACCCTACAGAGCCATCCGACCTCCCAGCCCGGCCTAGGACGGTTCCCTTGCGCACCCAGGCCGGCGACCTAACAGAACACCCCATCCTCAGGCTGGCCAGTGTGGCTCCCCTCCGTGGGAAAGTGGGAATATCCCCCGGAATGCCTACCTACCCCTCTTTTATCCCCTAGACTATAAATAGAACAGGACCACGGGGCTAGTCCTATAATGTTTATCTAGGACCAATCAAGGCTACTCCATCTACCTCGTATTTTCTCGTATCAAGGCTACATAGGGATATCCGTCCTCTCCCCTTGGGAATCACTCAGAGTAATTCAAATCTATCTCAAGTGACCCTTGAGGTTCTATTGGCGTGGTGGGCCAGCCACAGGTGTTGAATACGTTTTTTATAAGGTGAGTTCGGCTTGATTGATTGTTACGTAGGAGGCCGTTGCGGCTTAAGTGACAGGAAAATAGAATCCTTCAGTTCACACTATTTATCCTCTATTCGATTTCCCCTTTGAGTTCTGTCACACCCCAATTTTTGGAATCTTGTACTGTGCTCAAGAAGAAAAAAATTAGGGCCAACAATTTTTTTCTAACAACATGATTGTTTGAACTAACATGTGTTTATGATCTTAATCATATTTGCAACACAAGTTTTGTTTCTTGATAAAACCAATACCATATTTTTCCTGAAAACAATTCTATTTTTTTCCTGATATTTTCCCTGATGTTTTCCTAATGTTACTTGAGTGGATTTTTATTCCAAGACTTGGATCATTCTTGTTTGCATCTTAAAAAAACTTTTTGACTTTGTTGGATCCAAGAAAACAAGATTTCAAAATTATTTATGAAAGTTTTCTTTAGAAAACAATCCCTGAAAATATAGCCAATTACCTGTTTTCTACCTTTGTTTTCACTAGGCTATAAAATGTTATTTTATGTTTTCTTAAATTTTATTTCTTCCTTGGTATATGTACTACAAATACATCAGATTGGTTTTATTTTTGGATTAATAAAAATAATCTTTTGCTTGTTGTCTTTGAGGTATAAAATTAAGGCAGAAAAAGACATTTTTGGGAAACAGAGAAAAACAGAAAGTACACCTTTTTCCACATTGTTTTAATGGCCTTAAACTAATTCAAAATTGTTTTAAAAAGATGTTTCTGAAATTTTATAACATGGTTAACAAGTTCCAACTTTGAAAACAAAATTTGGAACCAATTTGAACCTTGAAAACAACCCCAAATTTTTGATCTTTTCATCTGTTTTCAACACTTAAATTTTTTTGTAAGTCTAGACTGAATTTTCTGAATTTTTTGAACAGTGTGAGATAGACTTTTGAACAATTGTTTTCTTTGTGTTTCTTTGCAAATTTTGAATTGTAACCTTGCCAAATGTGTTTACCACAGTACTAACTCGAACCAGGATGCATGGCTATGCTTCTAGAAGCCTTGGAGATGAAGGAAACCAAGAGAGAGAAGAGGGTGATGTGGAATGGTATGTGAGCCCATACCCTTGACCATTTGACTTGCCCTTGCCCTCCCCTTGCCTCCAAAATCCAAGGCTTGACTTTCCCTTCCGTGCTCATGGCCTTGGACAACCAGAGCAAGTTGTGGAGTGACCAAAATGGCCCCTGGACTAGCCATGCCATCCATTGGCATTGCACCCGAGATCCCACCCTTAGTTTTTGCCCTTGACCACTGGTACAAGCCACCCCGACCCCTCCCTTTGCGCCACACTCCTCTCTCACACTCAACCAACATCCCCAGCTTGAGATCCAGCCATGCCTATCCCTAGGAGCGTGCACGAGCCGTGAGCTCGCCGCCGGTGATCACCACGGCCTCGAGGTAGTTCTGCACGACCCGAGCATTCCCCACTCCCTCCACTGTCTTGGATCGATTCCCCACCATCCCCTGACCCTCCCTGACTTGCCCCCGTGGCCATTCGCTTATAGGACAGTCACCGCCGTCGACCTCGCCACCACGGGCGCACTGCTCGGTGCCGCCGCTGTACGCCGTCTCCGATGCCCAAGACCGCGTCCCTCGACGCCCGCGAGAACCAGCAACTCCCCCGAGCTCGCGCCAGCCGGCCACGAGCCCCCACGGTGAGCCGTCGTGCCGTCCTTGTCTCCGGTAGTCGCGGGAGAGAGAGAGGGGGGAAGGTGAGGAAGAAGAACGTGCGCCGTTGGATCTTCGATCCACGGCCACGCTTGAACGACCACCTTTCCCGCGCCCGCTCGCGCGCTTGGCCTGCGCTGGGCCGCGCCCGCAGAGAACCAGCCCGTGCTGTGATGTTGTTTTCCTTTTTATTTTAACAGAAACTTGCTTGGTTACTTTGGACTCGTGAAAAATACCAAACGTGCAAAATAAAATCTACCAAAAATCGTGAACCTAACACTATGAGTTCCTAACCACATAAAAATTGCAGATCTGAGTTTTGGAACATATTTTTCTCACAATGACTGTTTTGCCACAGAGAGCCTATGAACATGTTTTGAACATAACTTTTTTAATCTATAACTAAAATGTACAAACTAATTTTTTTTGGATATCTCTTGAACAGATCTATCCATAGGACTTTGCATTACATCAAGGTGAGCTACCAAATGGAAATGCCATCCATTTTGGTAAAAATCTAGTAGGCTCTTTTGTGATTTTTAGAGTGAGATCAAAAATGATTTTTGAAGTAAATCCAACTAGATGAGTTTTATATTGACTAGATCTATCTAATCGTAGCTTAGATTAATTTTAGGAGAACTAGATTATTTTTGGTGAGCAAAACTAGATACAAGAGCTTTTCTGTTTTTGTTTGTATGTGTGTTTTGTTTGAAATGAAATGTGTGGTTGATTGAATCTTGTTTCCAAGCATGTATAGGGTTGTTACTACTTGTTATTTAGTTTTTTCCTTGCAGTACATCTACCTTAGAAAGTGTGTGCATGTTTGGAAAGCTAAATAAAAATAGGAATATCAATTGTTATCTTCTAGTTTTATTATTTGGAATTATTGTGTGAGCTAGATCTTTGTGTGCTTGATTGAATTAGTTTAGGCTATGCTATAAAAGGATCCAGTACCATTTTAGTACTGTTATTTTGGAGTTATTTCCTCTGTTAGATTGCATGTTATTTTTATAGCAAAGCATGTGTAAGTCTGGTTATTTATTTGCACTAGTATTGTTTTCACTAGTATGAATAGTCTAGTATTGATTGCTTTATTAGATTATTTTTGTCATGAGAAACCAGAGGCTTTGTACTGCTTTTTCCTTGGTATTAGTGGGCCCATAACCCACTGGTCCCATTGCATCTTGGTTGAGGATGAAACTCCCCAACCATACATGTGTGTGAAAATAACATGTTTTTTTTGAAACATTTTCTACTGTAGGGGAGCCCCCCACAGCCCTTTATTGCCAACCAAGAGTGTTACAGTTACAGATATGTACAAAATGACATGGAAATAGACTAAGGCAGTCTATCCCAGACTAGTTTAGTGAATTAATCCATACAGCTAAATCAGCAGCCACAGAAGCACTCAACCTATGCTTAAGCATAAGGAGATCTAACAAGAAGCCCACTTTCCATCCCATAAAGGAATGTCTTTCCGATTTAAAAATGACTCCATTCCTCAGCTTCCAAATATTCCAGCATGCAAGAATAACTATCTCAGTGAAACAAGGTCCTTTGAAAGATTTTTTTGCAAGCGTAAGATTTTGCACAAGTGTGTTATCACTCCAGCTGATTTGCAAATAGTTCCAAATCCGAGAGCTAAAAACACATTGAAAAAACAGATGGATCCAGTCCTCATGGCAATGTGTGCAACAAAGAACACAATGATCAGTGCCTTCAATCTTCCAGTTCATTCGTTTGATCATATCCTTTGTATTAATCCTATCCTTGAGAATCAACCAAGCAAAGAATTTATGTTTTGACATGCATTTGGATTTCCAGATCCATTTTGCAGGCCCATCAGGAGGTAAATGAGAAAATTGAAGTTGGTAAAATTTGCTTGAGGTATATACCCCTTTATTGAAATTGCATCTCCAACTGTCCTCACTATCAGTCAACTGAACATCATCCACAGTGACTTGCAAATCAATATACTCCTGGAAAGCTTCATTTGAAAACGGCAAATGAAAAGCATCCGAGAGATATGTCATCATTAATAAATCTCTTACTGAAGACAGAGGATCCTTGGCAAAGGAGAGTAATCTTGGGAATTTTAGTGCCAAAGGTTGGCCTATCCACTAATCTTTCCAGAAAAGCCCAGTAAATCCATTTCCCAAAACGCAAGAAGATATGGAACACCAGGTATCAGATAATTGCATAACACCTCTCCACCAGAAAGAACCACAGGAAGTGAGAACATGTGGTACTGACTGAAAATAATAGGCATTCTTGACTAAATGGACCCAAGGGATATCCATAGAGTTATAGAATTTTGCCAAGAACATCAATAGTAGAGCTCCATTTTGAATCTGAAGATTGATGATCCCTAATCCTCCTTTGGTTTTGGGGCTGCAAACCATATCCCAGGCAGCTAAAGAATTCACTCTTTGCTTATTTGTGTCCTTCCTCCATAAGCATCTCCTCCTTGCTTTATCTATTATGTCAATGACACCTTTAGGTATTACAAGTGTGCACATGTAATATGAGGGCAAGGAGGAAAGAACCAAATTCACAAGAACCAAACTATCCCCATAAGAAAGAAACGAGACTGTAGCAGAAAGTCTCCTCTCAATTCTGTCAATTAGTGGTGCAAAGTCTTTGATAGTTGGCTTTGTGGTTCCCATGGGCAAGCCTAAGTATGTAAAGGGCATAGAGGCCACATTACAATCCAGAACAGCAGCCAGATCAACAGTTTCCTGCTGTGATAAATTGATCGGTATCATAGAAGATTTGTTATATTTCACCTTTAACCCAGTGATATGAGCATAAAGGTTAAGAAGATCTTTAAATACCAATAATTGTGCCGTTTCAGCAGGTAAAATGACTAAATTGTCATCAGCATATTGAACTATAGGAAAATCTCCACCTATTGGAATTGGCAACATGAGTCTTCCCTCTCTTAGTGCCAAGTTAACAATACTTTGCAGCAGATCCCCACCCAACACATATAGAATTGGTGACAACGGATCACCCTACCTGACACCTCTTTTGCAGACAAAAGGTTTGCTAGGAACACCATTTAACAAAACCGACGATGATCCAGAGGCTAGGATTTCCTTGACCCATTTTATCACTAAAGGATGGAATCCCTTAAATCTCAAAATTTGCAAAATAGCAGAGTGCTCAATGGTATCGAAAGCTTTCTCCAAATCAATCTTGAAAATCACCACTTTCTACTTAGACTGTTTACACTGGTAGATGTATTCAAAACACCAGGCCAGACAATCTTGATTAGTTCTGGATTTGATGAAACCATATTGATTAGCATGGATGCATCCAAAGATTTTATCTTGGAAACGATTAGCCAGAATTTTTGTGATAAATTTCAAACAAGTATTGGTCAGAGAAATAGGTCTGAAATCATTCACTGTCTCAGGAGAATTAGTCTTTGGAATCAGAGTAATGAAAGAGCCATTAATACTTTCCAAAGAGATCTTAGCACTATGAAATTCATTGCATAGCTTGATAAAATCCTCTTTTATTATAATCCAGCATTGTTTAATAAAAAGCCCTGTAAAACCATCTGGGCCAGGCGCACGATCAGGTTTTAGGTGTTTTACAACACCCTCAATCTCTTCAACAGTGAAGGGATTAGCCAGGATCTCTAAACCTTCAACCACAGGCAAGAAAATAGACAAATCAGTATCAGTCATGGGTGGGCAGGAGACACCCATTCTGTTCCTACAACAGGACCAAAACGCAGCAGCTTTGTCCATATGATCCACCAACAAATTCCCAAAAGCATTTGAGATGGATGGAATAGAATTTCGCCTAAATCTCTCAGTGGCTCTGGCATGAAAGTATTTAGTATTTTCACCAGAAAGTTTAGCCCAACGAATAGTACATCGTTGCTTCCAGTAATCAGATTGTAAAGCAAGCAAATTTTTGATATGCTTTTTTAACAATAAGTCTGAAATTAAATTCAGGAACACTCAACTTCCTTACATCTTCCAATTGGTCCAGGAACAAGATCACTTTACTACTCATTTCAATAAGAATCTTTAACTGAGATAAATTCCTTCCCCAATCCTTCAAAGCATATCTAAGATTCTTTAATTTAGCAGTGAATTTGGAGGTAATTGATTTGGCCATAACTGGAGTATTCCAAATCTTTGTCACTAGGTCAATGAAACCAGGTTGCTTAACCCAATGATTTTCAAAACGGAACATCTTTGCCTTTGGAATGTTTGTTCCAATTTTAACAGTACAAGGCAAGTGGTCAGAAGTGATTTTAGACATGGGTAACACCATAGTGTTAGGAAAATCCAATGTCTATTGACAGGAAGTAAAAAAACCAATCTAGTTGAACCAAAAGAGGATCACTTTGCATATTCAACCAAGTGAAATTTCTACCTTTAACAGGCAGTTCCAATAAACCTAGATGGCTGATGACATCATTAAAGATAAACATTTCATTAAGGTCAGCCCCCGGTTTATTTCTATTATCCAGTGATCTAATGAAATTAAAATCACCAAGAATCATCCAGTTCTGATGAATCGGAATGGAAAGATTATATAACCAGTTAATAAATTCTTCTCTTTCCACCCCCTTACAAGGTCCATAAACATTCACCAAATTCCAAGAAACTGAATTGTGAATGGATGTGAATTTAATGTGAATGGTAGAGCGATGAACTTCTAACAAATCTCCACTGAAAATGGAACTATTCCATAGCACAATTAAACCTCCAGAAGCTCCAACAGAGGGAGAAAAAACAAATTGAGCAAACCTTTTAGGACAGAACGACCTAATAAAGGAATGATCAAAATCCTGGCATTTAGTCTCCTGTAAGAAAATGACAGAAGCCTGACTTTCCTCAATTTTATTATAAACTGCTTCTCTTTTAGATTTATCATTGAGTCCTCTCACATTCCAATCAAAGACAATCCAATCCAAATTCAAATGGGCCGTATTATCCATGGAATAACAAAAGGTAATGAGAGCTGCTGGTAATCACAAAAGACCAGCACAGTAGATAACCGAAAGATAATAACCAAATCCATAGTGCAGTACATATGTTATTCATCTTAACAAAATGTATAAAGAAAGACCAGCAACAACTCCAGGGACCAAACAGGCCCATAAGATAGGAAAAGGCCCACTAATCATCAGAACTTGAAGTGGTAGTGGGCTTCTTTGGAGCAGCTTCAAGCTTCTCCACAGTTATTTCTGAATCATCAATCTGGAGCATGCTTCCCGCCCTCCTCAGAACAACAACCGGAGTGAAAGGTGGCACTCCCCCTGGAGAAGCTTGGGGACAAGAAGACTTTGCTTTTTTCCTAGGTTCTGGCTTGTCAGTAGCAGGCAAAACCCGGAAACCAGCGTTCTTAGCAAGGCTTCTCGTCACTCTACGCTCCTCAAGGACAAGCGGAGTAGACACCTTCCTAGTCCTCTTTTTGGTAGCAGGCTCAGGAGTCACTGGTTCAGGATCAACGGGGCAGGAATCCATCAGCATAGGGACAGGGGCAGCAGAGGAGATTGGCATCTCCAAAGGCAGCAGCGACGACAGAAATTCAAATCTCCTGTCAAAGATGACCCTTGCTTTGTGTTCCAAAAAATATCTGGACCACTCCACCACAGGGTCAGGCAGCAAGACTTGAAGGATCTGAACATCATTGATCTGATCTGCAGCATTCCTAGGGAGGGGTGGAACAAAAGGAACAATAGCCAGCTGGTTTTGTTCCACTTGTTGCTGCAACTCCACAAATTGCTCTGGGCCTTCTGCTCGTGCAATATTCATAGAGTTGATAGAGGCGCCAGAGAACTGAACGGATACAGAGGACTGCACCTGTTCAGGCTCCGGGGCCTGCTCGACAGGATCATCCTGCGCCACATTTTCCCCCTGCTCCTCATTGTTCCAGTCCCCCCATCCTCCCTGTTGTGGAACAAGTTGAACCGGTGGCACCCAAGCCTCAGGAATTGGAACCTCTGGTGCACCAAAAGCTGGATGCGGATTGCCTCCAGGAGGAAGAAGATCTTCGTCCCCCGGCAGAGCATCAGCAGCATCATTGTTTAGTATAAAAACAGGACAGGTCCAGGAGACAACGTGGCCACTGTATCGCTGGACCTCCCGAATCACAAGCGAGCGGGGTACATCTGCACCGCCACCATACGTAACCTTGAGAAGGGTACGAACAGGGGAAGCATCCTCCCTCCACCAGGTCTGGAGCTTGCCAAACTTGGACACAAACTCACGAAGGAATTCATCAGTGCGATAGTCCATGTGCAGATTTAAAATCATAATCCATCCAGTCCTGGTGTAAGTTGTTGCTCTAACATTGTCTCCTTCGTCGTGCCTAACGAAGGACAATATCCTACCATCTGGAAAAATAAATGGTGGAGAGTGTACCAAGCAATCTCTGGCAACCTGATCCGCCATGCGGAACATGCCAACTCCAACAGCGCTCTCCGAGAAGGAGACAACTTGCAGATGCAGTTCTTGGAAGATATAATCGACGATTTGCTGCAGAGTATCGTCGAGTTGTTCAACCGGAGGCCGAGGAACAAGCTGAGCAATGGCCCAGGATTCATGGCGACCAGGAGGAGCCACGGAGGAGGTGATGTAGAGACGAGCAGGCCGCTCCTCGGCCGCCCAAGGCTCCTCAACATGCATCCCAGCCGGGACGAACCTAGTCGGATCACAAGGGAAGTTCGCCATTGTTGGTGGTGGTTGCGATTCGGGAGGCGATTCCGACGAGGGATTTCCTGGAACAGTGGCAGGGGCAGGGGATAAAACTGAGGTAGGGGACTCCTCGGTTCCAATAGTCGACGATTTAACTACCCAGCGCAGAGTTCCATTAATTCCCGGGCAGTTTCTGCGGATATGGCCCGAGCGTGAACAAGACCAACACCGAATCCGGCCCGTACACTCTTCCGTTGCATGTTTAGCTGAGAGGCAGTTAGAGCAAGGCCAAACCTGGGCCGCCAATTTATCAATTAATTTTCCGAAGCCATCATCAACAGGCACAGAGGCCACAGAAGGGGTCACAGGAGTAGGATCCGTAACAGACTTTGCAACATGAAGACCAGGTTCAAACGATCCAAACTTAATTGCAGGCAACGCACGATCAATATCATAACCAATATTGTTAGGATTCGTGAGAGGAGCAGTTGGTGCACGAGTAGCAGAGGGTTTAAGTAGAGGCTTGTATCATTTAGTTTTTACCTTCTTTTTCCTCGTGACAAAAGTCCACTCAATTGCCTGATCGTGATTCCACCTTTTAATTCAGACACCCAATTTGGACCACCGAAACTCCAAAGATGAAAATAACACTTGAAATGAAAGCAAGAATACCATTTAATCTTCAAAATATGAAAGAAAACCTCCTTACATGAGACCTCAAAAGAGAAAACTCGATCATGGAGACAAGTAACATTCAAAGAGCCACAAAAACCTCCAATCGCCGCTTCAAGAGCTAAAGCAACAGTATTTTCATCAATTTTGAAAGCAGCACGGCCAAAAGATACGACCATTTTGAAAGCGCCGTAATTCTTAGTAGCATGAACATCCGATCCGAAGAGTAATCGGACTTCCTTAGCAAGAGCTAGACCTCCAGAAAAATCCAGGTCTAAAACCTTAGCTGCATGAACTAAACCCACCGAAGGATCAATAGGATTCCGATCCAAAAGCGGCACCAGAGAATCCGCATCCAAAATAGGAACGATGGAATTTGTATGATCCATAAGAGAGCCATTACGTGGAACCAAATGATCTTGAACCCTGGCACGATGACAAGCAAATTGGATCTCAGATCCAGGATGAATTCTTTCACGTACCTTGAGAAAACGTTGATCAAGCACAAAGCCCGCTTGATCTACAAGTTGGATCCTCTTGTCCTTCGGATCCAACAGAAAAAAACCCACGTAAATGGGATTGAACTTGAGATCCAGCTCGGTGGAGAAAATCTCCCTCCAACGCCAACAAGAGCGATCAAAAAGGGACTTTGCCTTGGTCATTGTAGAGAAAGGGGTGGACGACAATGCCGGAGTGGCAGGTGTCGTACGGGAGGAGGCCGACAACGCCGGAGTGACGATTGTCGGAGAGGGTAGGCTAAAACCCTAGATCTCTTCGGAGTCGCCATGAGCGCCGCCTAGAGAGAGAGTCGCCATCGAGCCTCGACATCAATTCCTTCAATGTATATGATTGGTTGTTATTTTCCACCAAGGGAAATAGATTTTTTGTTTCACATATGCAAGAGAAAATTGTATTTCTTCTTTGTGAATACTAGTATGTTTAGGTGTGATTCACTTGTTAGCATAATATTCCTTAGGGGTATCATGTTAAGAAATGCTTCACTATTGTTGGCTTAAATTAAATTGTTTGCTGATAGAAAAATTCCTTGTAGTAATAGATTGTTTGTGAATAATTTCCAATTGAGTGTTTGGATTTTTGAAAAGGTTTAGTTAACCTTTCATTCAGTGCATAGCTACTGGTTGTGTAGTTTATACTTTGTTTGCTTGCGATTTAATTAATTAGAAAAGCATGTATTACTAGAATTGGTGTATGCTTGCTTAGTAGATATTCTCACAGAATTATTTTATGGTATTGCTTACTAGCATGAGTATGGTTTGGGTACTGTTAGTAGGTATATTTATGTTCATGACTTGCTTGTTTAGAGTTAAGCACCCTTGTAGCATTGTTTGCTTCTTTAGTGTTGAACTAGTGTCACCAATAGAAATTATGGTTTTGCTCTAGTATTGTTATCTTTTATTTTTAGGAGTGTATGATTTATTCTAGCATATTTAGGAAGTTATTGATTCGGTTATGATGCCATGAATTCTTTAGTTGCTTGTGCTTTAGTTTTAAAATACCATTATTCTTATAGCATGCTTGTGTAGAATTTTCCATACTAGTATGCTAAATGCAGTCCTGTTTTTATGATTATTTGATAGGAGTATTATCTGGAATGATGATTATGTTTTAGATTATTTTTATGACTTGTTATCATTTATTTTTAGCTACTGGTTGTTTGTTAAGTTTTCATGATTCATGGATTCTTTAGCTTTGAGTAGACATTAGCATAGTCAATAAATAGTCTATTCATCTGTGGTGTGTTTACCTGCTGTTTGGAAATTGTCTGAGTGACTACCTTAGCATGGGCATTGTACTTATTCTATTGTTGTGCTAAGTGTGGTTGTTTTCCGTAGGTAGTATCTTGTTATCTAGGCCTTATTATATTAGTGATCTTGTTTGGTGATGTTTGCTTGTGTATTGCTAATACCCACTGCCATGGGTATTGCTTTGATTGATTGTTTTTATTTTGGTAACCTCACCTTTTGCACCCACAAGATATATTCTTAGCTTCTTATGTATCTTATTATGAGAGTGGTACACCCACTCCATATATGTTATGTAAGATGTGTGATATGGTTTCTCAACCATATAGTTGTCTGACGATAGTTTTGTACCCTGAGAGTTATGTGAGATAGTTTTCTCGATGAAGTTTGAGGGATTGCGCTAGTATACGTTTGCTTGTTGTATGTGTTGTTTAGTTTAGTGTTTGTCTTTTAGTTCTGAGTGTGTGTCTTTTATTCGTTCACGACGCTAGAAAAAGAAGAAGAGGAAGAAGCAGTTGTGGAGCTGTGCGTCAAGTTCAAACTACTTCAAGGCCAGGGACACTAAGAGTTTTAAGGCAAGACATCCTGATGCTTGTTTTTATAATACCATTATCGTTACCTATCATGCATGTTTTACTTCTGAAAAGTTTTACAAAAACTTTGATTACCAAAAACTTTTGAGTGACTACTACTACTACTATTATATATACTATATACTATGCCAGTAGTTGATACTTGGTGTTACCAAGCCCATAGTCACCATATGGTATTTATTACCATCACAAGTATTAGTCCCTAAGTGGACACCCTAAAAATATGTTTTTGCAAAACAAATAATTTTATGGAAAACCCGGGAAAAAGGGCTGAGCCTTATCTACCAGAGGATTGTTGAAGTGGTCATTTTTGGGAAAAACGTGTTTTCAAAAATGACACATAACCTAGTCTTCGCCGGACAACCTTTTCCGTACTGCCACCCTACCCAAACATGGGCACGAGGCTTAACTTGAAGTTTGTTCTTGTTAGTGTGTGTTCTATATCAAAAAGCTATAAGGTCGTCGAGCCCTCGAACCGATTGTCGCTAGGTGGAAGATACGGGGCATATAAAGTGAGGGATTAAGTTACCCCCCGGTCGCAGCAGTTGGGTCCCCTGCCGTGGCGCTGGTGGACAGGATGTCGGGGGAACCAGGCCCAACTGAAGATACAGACATATTCTAGCTTGAACATAGTGGATGGTTAGGATCAGTTATCTGATGTTTACATACTGTTGTTATAGTCCATGGTTGTTCGCGGCAGATGTGCTGGATCTCGTGGATGTGTACACCTCTACGGAGTACAACTATTTCGAAGTAGCCGCGTCCTCGGATATGGACAGTTGAATGGCCATGTAGCTAGCATTGTGTTAATGTTTTCAAAAAGGAGTTTTCAAAAAGGAATTGGACTTGTGAAGTTCTGAAAGGAGGAAATCATGTACCGTGGAGGTACCAATGATGAAAAGCCAGAAGTTCTTTTTACAAAATGTTTTGCAAAGAGAAAACCTTCTTTTACAAAATGAGTTTATAAAACCTCTTGTACATGTGATATCTACAAGAGAAAGAAAACTATATTATTTTCTTGTTGAAGTATGTTCTTCAACGAAGATATAGAGATTTTAAAAATCAACTACGATATGTCTTACACATATCATTGATAGTGAACCCTACTTATAGCCTACCTACTCCACCATACAAGCATACTTTCATTTGGTAAGTTACATGATGGATGTCTTGTTGAGTACATTCAAATGTACTCAAATTGGTTTCGTCCCTGGTATCAACTTGCCAGACATTGAGAAGGAGGCTCAAAAGGAGATCAACGAGGAGGAGTACGGAGATGATGGCTTTGCAAACTAGGGTCGTCTCCCGGTCAGTATCCTGTTGGTTAAGGCATTACTTGGGCTCTACTACGTTTGAGAGTGTAGTCTTCCGTTGTATGTGTTGTGTGCTTGCCGTGCGTGGCAGTTGTGTTAGACTTGGTCATGTGACCACGTCCCCTTTGTAAGTGTTTGTGCAACCGTGTAATGGATATTGTATCTGTGTACCAACTTGATATTTTGTTCACGACTGGTGTGATCTGGGATCGTGAATGTATGCATATCGAAGGTGTCCTTGAACAGTGGTTCTGCGGCTGACCTTACAGAGTTGGTATTAGAGCTATCCTGACCTTAGGAGACCTTAGTTAGCATGGACGTTAGCTAGTACTATATCAACTAAAGTTATTAAAACCATGTCACTAAGATGATTATTTTCCAAAAGATTCTATATTCCATCCCCTCTGTGTTTTTCAAAACTCTACTTACACTAAGTGACAATTGAGCATCTTAAAACTTTGCACACTGTTACCCAACTTAAAACTACACCTAAACATTTGGTATAGATGGCAGTTGTCTTCACCGAATCCTTCCGGTTAGGTACGCATGCACCTTGCTACCGCCGCTTTGAGGAGGATTTGATCAAGATGACTCATCTTATCGGTCGCCTAGTAACTGAGTTGAAGGGAGCTCAGATTCACCATAATGGACGAGAATTGTCATGGTTGGTGGTCTGTACCAGTCGTGCTCCTTTGCTAGCACCGTCGACCCTAGAGGTCTCTTGACAAGCCCATAGATGTCACTGAAGACTTTGTGTTTCCTCATCACTTCCAGCACTTGGAGGAATAGCTACGCGCTTCCTCAAGCACTTAGGATTTCCGCAGGATAATAGGAGTTATGTTGCTTCTACCCAGACGCTTGTTTGTTTGTGTTGTGTGAACTCTGTTAGATCTATGTGTGTGCTAGATGTGATGTAAGCCTTATGCTTTAGCCGTGTGAACCTTTAAAATTAAGTTATACTTGTTAAGACTCGGTTTCATATGTATGTTAGTCCTTGCTTGTGACTATGATTGTCTCTTAAAGGCTTGCTTGATTGTTGCGATACCTACCGTTCTCATCTCTGTTATGAGCCGGTATGTGTCACGAGTTTTCAAACCAAAACCACATTTTTAGTTGCTCTCGTCTTATACCGTTCCTTGTCTTCAGCATGGCCATCGATCTACCTCCACCACCGGAGCCGACAATTGCTCAACTGTTTGCTCTGTTGAAGGAAGAACGTGAAGCCGCTCGTGCTGAACACATAGCCACCCATGCTGCCCTGGAACAGTTGACTCACCTTGGCACCACCAACGCTGATGATACTGCTATCCTTATGAGAGGGTACCAGCACATGCTTGCTGAAGAGAGCCACAAACGGGAGATAGTGATGCCAGGAGGACCTAGCTCATGTGTGACTCGCAGTACCTTACTTGTGATGCCACAATCTTCAAGGAAGCGTGTGAAAGTCAAACCTAGAACCACGGGTTGCTTTACCTATGGGCAGGAAGGACATTTCGCTCGCGATTGTTCCAAGAAAAACCGTGCTCTAGCTCATCCTGATGAACCCTATGAAACCCAAGGTCCATCCCAGAAGAAACGCAAGAATCTGATGAGTGGACCTCGAGACCAAGATGACGTTGTAGAAGCACCTGCGACTCATGCCGCAGCCAATGGTACGTTTTCGAACCAAACCCGTGAACCCCATAGTTGTGTTTACTTTCGTACCGTGAGAATCCGACGTAAAGGGAATACTAGAAGTGAAACGTCGGACTAGAAAAAGTATCTTTAAAATTAACAATACTAACATAACTTCATCTAACTTTAGTTTAATACCTTACAGAGTAACATACATAGTTGGTATCACCTAGCACCCGTTTGAAAATTTATAACCAACTTTTCCAAAAACCAAAGAGAAAGGTGCCTTAGGTTGTTCTATGGCTGTTTTGAATATAGTGAAAGGTTGGAAAAAAATATTTGGTGGATAAACTATGATTGTTACTAGACAATAAGATCTCTCGTGTAACTTTTGGAAGAAGTAGATTCTGGAATATGAGATGGTACAGAACTCATTTGAGGTTTAGAAGGATTTGTGGAAACTATTGGATTTTAGGAAGTGCTTGATATATATATAAGGAGATTGGATTGATTGGAATTAGCATGTGAGATAATTCGTGGTATTGGAAGGAATAATGATAATGTTTTTCCTACGAGATTCCTCTCCTGGATTTTAGAAGAAAGACGTACTGTAGTAAAAATATCATGTTGTATTGGGATAGATATTCGATATTAATTACAGATGTATTGGATGAATATTGGATTTGATATAGGAAGAGATTTGTGGATATAAAAGGGATGATATTGGATTTTAGGAAAAATCAATATGACTTGGATTTAGTAGATGATTATTCTTGATGATATATTCTTGGAGCTTGTCACGCTCTATTGAGATTGTTTGGGGAAAATGATTTAGCATTGATCATGAGATAGGAGTTTGGAGTATTTTAAAGGATTTATAGGAGTAGTACAGAGTTGGTATATGATTGTTGAATTTGAAGGTTTAGCCATGGCAATATGATCTGGATGAAATACCTTCGAGGGCGACAAATGATTTGAGGCTTGAATTCTAGGGGCATATTAGATTAAGAGGAAGATAGTGGATTTTCCTAGATTTTAGGAGACGAGCAATGGAAAGCTCATGCTTAATAGGGATTGGTGGATGTCCTTTAATTGATCTATTTAGTGAAGAGAGAGTTCATGCCCCAAGGGAGAAACAGTGGTAAGATAACCTTATTGGAATGAAAACAATTAGATCTTTTTGTGAAGAATAACTCCTGGTGTGATATCATGGTTTTGAGGAACAATAAGTTCGAGGTTTAGAACATGGCACCCAGACCTTTGAAAAAGAAAACTAAATTGCCGGTGAATTTTGGTAAGACAAATCAAAGGGGGAAGCACCAGTGCTTAATGTTACCAAACACCAGTACATGTTTTTATGAAACAAATTCACCTAACATTGTTGTTTTTACCACACCCTCTTTTTTCGCTTTCCTGCGAATCTCGGGACGAGATTCTTTAAAGGGGGGAAGGTCTGTCACACCCCAATTTTTGGAATCTTGTACTGTGCTCAAGAAGACACAAAATAGGGCCAACAAATTTTTTCTAACAACATGATTGTTTGAACTAACATGTGTTTATGATCTTAATCATATTTTCAACACTCAAGTTTTCTTTCTTGATAAAACCAATACCAAATTTTTCCTGAAAACAATTCTATTATTTTTCCTGATATTTTCCCTGATGTTTTCCTAATATTACTTGAGTGGATTTTTATTCCAATACTTGGATCATTCTTTTTTGCATCTTAAAACAACTTTTTAACTTTGTTGGATCCAAGAAAACAAGATTTCAAAATTATTTATGAAAGTTTTCTTTAGAAAACAATCCCTGAAAATATAGCCAAGTACCTGTTTTCTACCTTTGTTTTCACTAGGCTATAAAATGTTATTTTATGTTTTCTTAACTTTTATTTCTTCCTTGGTATATGTACTACAAATACATCAGATTGGTTTTATTTTTGGATTAATAAAAATTATGTTTTTCTTGTTGTCTTTGAGGTATAAAATTAAGGCAGAAAAAGACATTTTTTGGAAACAAAGAAAAACAGAAAGTACACCTTTTTCCACATTGTTTTCATGGCCTTAAACTATTTCAAAATTGTTTTCAAAAGATGTTTCTAAAAATTTATAACATGTTTAACAAGTTCCAACTTTGAAAACGATATTTGGAAACCATTTGAACCTTGAAAATAACCCTAACTTTTTGATCTTTTCATCTGTTTTCAACACTTAGAAAATTTTTAAGTCTAGATTGAATTTTCTGAATTTTGTGAACAGTGTGAGATAGACTTTTGAACAATTGTTTTCTTTGTGTTTCTTTGCAAATTTGGAATTGTAACCTTGACAAATGTGTTTACCATAGTATTAACTCGAACCAGGATGCATGGCTATGCTTCTAGAAGCTAGTTCTGTTGTTTCTCTTTATTTTCTTCTTTTGTTGGTTTGGTTTACTTTCTCGTTTCGGTTTGATATTCAAAAAATCCAAAAAGATTTTGCTTTGTTTGCTTGTTTACTTATATTCTTGTTTTTAATTCGAAAACCCAAAAATATTTGTTGTTCTTCATTGGTTTGGTAAAGTTTTCTGCAGAGTTTAGTAGTCCTCTGTGACTTTGTTGGAGCTTGGTTATCATTCTATATTATTCAATCCACATGAGTGAAGAGCAATAATGATGATTTGTGGTGAGAGGCTGGTATGAACTCTACTTGTTTTCATTTTTGTACATATACTCATCCATGTGGACATGCTTAGTTTGTTCTTGTAATGTGTATGTTATTTAATCGATGCTTAGTAGTTCGTGCTCTCTCATAAGTAGTTCCAGCTTTTTAATAATAGATAGCATTTCGTATAAATGTTTGCTTGCATTGTTTTATTCATAGAAGGGTATGAAATCGTGGTATCTCCCTATGAATGTTTCTCTTGAATCGACTTGGCACATGCTCACACATGCATAAGCCTGAAAACAAAAAGTCAATTAATCCTAGATGAATTATTTTTCCTAAGAGTATTTGTATCACGTTTATGCCCCTGTTAATTTTGTTCTGTCGCAAGCATGATTATGACAGTTTTTTCTCTTTTGATTGGCGCTCCCAGTCTATTGCTAGCCTTCACCTGTACTGAATATGAGCTCTACTCATGCATCCAACCCCCAGAAACCAAAGTTTCCAAATGTGTCCAGCTTACCTGGGTATATGTGGTATTTCATCACCACTCCAAGTAAATTTCTCATGTGCTACCCTTAAAACCTTCAAACGTATTCCCGTTTTGTGCCCCTGTTTTAGCTCATGAGGACGTAAATAGAGAATATTTATCTCACATGTTGATTGGACTTTGCACACCTGGACTAGTGGCACATCCGCTTCTCCAAATTGATAGAATAGCTGGCAGCAGGGTGCCCAGCCCCAAAATTGGTTACTATAAATTTGCTTTACTATTTTTGCCCCATATTTATTAGTCAAAGAATAATTGTGTAAACAAAAGAGAAGAGGGATGATCTACTACAAAAGTAGCATCCTTCAATGGGAGCCGCTCTTATAAGGTCCAGTTTCCTTGTGACGTACTGTATTGTCTGTTTATAATTCGTTGACGTAAGCATACACCTCTCTACAAAATGTTCTCAATACATCTGTTTATAAAATAAAAAAGCTCTAACACATGAGTTAATCCCTACTTCAATCTACGAAGGGCCTTTCTTTTACTTGTATGTTGAGTCTTCACCTTCTCACTTTATGCACCTTCTTGAGAGCATAGATATCGTTCTTAGTTTAATGTGCTTGTCCTAGAACACAGTTTATTATGGTATAACTTTGATTATTCTATCTTTGATATATTTACTTCTAGTATTCACTTGGACCTAAGAAGTGCCCTGGCGTTTATTTTTTGCTCCATCATTAAGGGAAAGCGAGTACACTTTATCATACCTTATTTTGAACATGCAAGTCCTGCAGATTGATATATTCCATGTTGCTTATTATTAGTGGGTTCCTATCTCTTCATGGCTTGCATAACTATTAGGTGACTTTAGTTGCAAACTTCTTATTATAAATTTCCTAAGCATTTATTCATATAGTGAGAATATTTACATCATATGAAACAAATGTGTTCGTAAAAGTTCTTTTCTCGCACTCAGTTGTCAACTAAATTGCTTGAGGACAAGCAATAAGCTAAGTTTCGGGGGAGTTTATACGTCCAAAACGTATCTTCTTTTCCGAACACGTTTATGTTGTTTTCCCCTAAACTTCTGAGTTTTGGATATAACTAACACGGACTAACACTATTTTCAACAGAAATACCTTGGTGTCTCGTTTTGTGCAATAAATCAACTTTTAGGAAATTGCCCAAAAAAGATCCCGAACTCCTTATTTTACCCGAAGACCCCCGGAGCCAGAAGAAGAGCCGGAGGGTGGCAAGGAGGGGCCCACACATTAGGGTGGCCCCCCCTTGGTCATGCCACCAGGTAGTGTGGCTGCCCAAGCACCCCCTCGGGCTCCCCTTTCGACTACTTAAGCGCCATAACCTAAAAACTGAGGGGGGTTCGTCATATTCTAGAGAAACACATCAGAGTGCCACCGCGACCTCGAAACTCAATTTGGGGATCCGAAGTTTCTGTTCCACTGGCACCCGACCGGGATAGGGATTCGGAGGAGATCATCGCCATCATCATCTCCACCACTTCTCAATCAACCATCCATGATTCCCCCATCCATGTGTGACTAATCCCCGTTGTAGCCTGAGATGGATTCGATGAGATAAATCATGTAATAATGCCAGATTGTTAGAGTATAGTGCCTAGTATCCATTGTTAGTGATTTATATCGTTGTTTCAACTTGTTATGCCTAATTCTTGTCACTAGGGCCCGAGTGCCATGATCTTAGATCTGAACATGTCATTGTTTCATGAGTATAATTATCTTTCTTGATAATAAGCAAGTTGTTTACACATGTCATTGTACGGAACCCGAGACCCTGAAGTGACACAAATTGGGACAACTTGAGCAGGTCGGAGTGTTAATGCTTTGCTCCGGTGCTTTATTAAAAGGAGCACCTTAATTACCAGTAATTTCCCTTGAGGCCCCGCTTCAATGGGCCGGTAGGACAGAAGATGTTGTGCAAGTTTCTCATTGCGAGCACGTACGACTAAATTGGAACACATTCCTATGGTTTTCCTAGAACTTGGATGCTTTATTACTCCCGCTATTATTTTACTTTTTTCTACTGCTATAAAACTGTTACGACTGATAAACTATTGCGAGCAAGTCTACTTTCAGGTATAGCTGAATTGACAACTCAGTTGTTAAGGCTAATAAATATTCTTTGGCTCCCCTTGTGTCGAATCAATAAATTTGGGTTTTACTTCCCTCAAAGACTGTTGCGATCCGCTATACGTGTGGGTCATCAATAGTATTAAAATTACAAAACTTATTTTGGTTTTACAGATCTGATAACCGATATTAGAACAAAATATTTTGGTTTCGGCCACTTTGGCTTTGGTGCAACTTCAATCGGTCCGGTAATCTGTTTTCGAGTCATATGCCCACCCCTACTTCTTTGGACGTTGTATTCCACTCAGGGTAAGAAAATATCTCCGTGGATTTTTAGCACGTTCCGAGAATATTTCCTTAAGAACTTTTCTAAAATAGAAAAACAACAGAAAACATCAACTGGCTTGTGGCAGCTTGTAAATTGGTTAGTCTGTGAAAATATGTGGCAAAAAAAAGGCATTGGGTAGAAAACAAACATGCATCATTGATACGTCATAAACATATCCACAATTTACGATGTTCCATGTTCTTTTCATGTCATATGCTACATATTTCCTTTACAATTTATGCCTTTTATCGATTTCCTGGGACTGACCTATTGACAAGATGCCACAGAACCAGTTCTTGTTTTCTGCTGTTTTTAGTTTCAGAAAAGTTGTTCTGGAAATATTCTCGGAATTGGACGATTCGAAGCCCGGAAGTCTTACAAAGTCCTCGCGCACACGGATTCCGGAGGATACGGAGGGGTGCCCTTGAGCCCCCACACCATCGCTGGGCACAGGCCCCTCTGGCCACGCCTAGGGGTGGTGTGGCCCCCTGGTCGCCCACCGACGTTGCTCTCGCGCCTATATATTCTTCTCGATGGGTTAACCCTAGATATAGAAGCCTTTTCCACGAAAAATTTCCGCAACCGCTATCATCGTCAACCCTAGTTCGGGAGGGTTCTAGAGCTCTCCCCAGCACCCTGCCGGGAAGGGGAATCATCCCCGGAGGGCTCTACACAACCATGCCCGCCTCCGGAATGATGCATGAGTACTTCATGCTTGGACTACGGGTCCATAGCAGTAGCTAGATGGTTGTTCTCTCCTCTTTATGCCTCATGTTTAGATCTTGTGAGCTGCCTAACCTGATCAAGATCATCTTATTGTAATGCTACATGTTGTGTTTGCTAGGATCTGACGAATATTGAATGCTATGTCCAATGATTATCAATCTATCATGTTCTTTTCATGTGTATGTTATTTATGATCTTGCATGCTCTCCGTTGTTATTAGATGCTAGTAAATCCAAGAGAGAGTAGTTATTCTCGATAGTGGGTTCATGCCTCCCTTTCACTCACGCTCGGGTGACAGAAACTTAAATGGATGGGGGATGTGTTGTTTCCATTATGGAGAAAACAATGATGTTTGCATTGTTTACATTACACACTTTGCTTACTGTGATTGTCTGTTTTTTCCAACTTAATACCCAAGGTTTGCTTGGATGACATTCTGAGGGTGGATTATTAGTCATAGATGAAGTTGGATGACGGTCTATGTATCTTGTTGTAATGCCTGCATGAATCACATACTAATCATCATTTCATGCATATGCACTACGGTGCAGCCTTTATATGTATCAATTTCCCAACTGTAATTTTTACCCAACATGCTATCTATCTGTTTTGGAGAGACACCACTAGTGAACTGTGGACCCCAGTCCATTTTCCTCATACTGATAAAGCAACCACGACAATCACTATTCACATACTGTTACTACTATTTTCCTATAGCCATCACTGTTCTATTTTTATCTACTGCAAACGAGTATTGTTTCCACGCCATACATTTAACCTCTTTGTTTTCACCAAAACTGGTGAGATTGATAACCTCACTACTTCATTGGGGCACAATGGTTTGATTGCGTTGTGTAGGTTCCATGTTGCTTCTGAACCGGTAGTGCACCCTGCCACTTCAGCTGCATCAACTTTCGGAAGTGATTCACTTCTCAGACTGGTCTATTCAACCTTGGTTTCTTTCTAAGAGAAACTTGCTATTGTGCTCTTCATACCTTACTCTTGGGTTCTCCCAACGAACGTGTGTTACACCCTCACCAAGCTATTTTTGTGGCGCCGTTGTCGGGGAGGAATAGCGGTGTCGATGTGATATCACCGAGAGGGCCCAGAGTATATATCTCTGGGCCCTCTCGGTGACATCACATCGACACCGCTTGCATGGATCAATGTGTTCTTCCTTAAGTATGCACCGTTAAGAAAGTTCGTCGTTTCGAGACACCACATGATGATCAGGTCTGACAGACTCAACGTTCGCATACAACGGGTGCTTTCAAGCCTAGCATGTACAGACAAGGCCTTGAAACACAGGCAATACTACGGTTCTACTTGGCAAGCCTACCATTTACATACATGGCCTCGGAACACGTAACTGAAAGGTAAACCATGAGTCATATGGATGATATGATGAACATGTCGATGTTCGCCTTTGATGCTACATCATCTCACGTGATGATCGGTTTTGGTGTAGTGAATTTGGTTCGTGTAATCACTAAAGACGACTAAGAGGGATGTTGTTTTTTAGTGGAAGTTCATGGCATAATTTTGAATTAACTTGAACTTATTTATCATGAACAACCAATCAAAGTGAATCTGCACAAATTGTAGTATTCATTGGCATCCACGTAACCACATTACACTTAGATTGTTAATTGAGATATAACTGTTATGATCTGGTAAAATTCATTTAAGATTGGTACCGTATTAGTGATATTTAAACTTGAGTCCTATTGTAGATTATTGGTATTTCCTACCTAGCTCCATATGGTTAATGATTGATTGATCTAAAGAGAAACCAATTCCTTCTTAGAATGCAGAGTCATGCTTGCTTCCATATTACTTTATCTTCAAAAGAATGTTTTGTTGATCAAGGTGATTTTGGAACTGAAAAGAGTTGTTTTCAGAAACAATCAAGTGAAAGATATATTGATATCTAGAAAATTATTTGTAGCAACATGACTGAGTATAATTTAGCATGACAATGTATGCTTATATTATTTGAATATATGCAATGATTGAAGACGCTAGGCGTCTGAATATTCCAAGAAGTTGGGCGCTAAAAATTATCCTCTAAATTCCTTCCTTCGAGCTATAGTAGCTTAATCATAAAATTATTATGATGGGATGTATTAAAAGTACAGATAAAGTTGTTTACCTTACTTGGAGATTGCTAAGAGTGTAATCTAGAAGAATACTATTAATTTGGTGGTATTAGTAGAACAATCAAACTCAAAGTATGACTCAATGGGTGATAGTATATGACTAACACGCCAAAGAAAATGATCTATTACGACTAGCATTGTTTGATGTTGAATGATTCTTCTGTAAAGGAAAGGGAATATTGAAAATAGAATTACAAAAAGATATATGGCAGGAAAAGTAGATAACTGAAAAAGTCCAGCTCAGGAGTATATGCTTGATATACAAGTTATAGATGTATTACTAGTTAACAAAGTATTTTTGGGTATTTTGATACCACATTGGTTGGTATGAGTTGTCATACAAAGCAACACAATGCAACAAATACAAGGGCCTAAAAGGAACTAGTAATAGATGTGGAATCGATTATGACAAGAACATAAATAAAGTGTTATTGTGTTTATTGTCGTATCGAACCAAACATTCAAGATTTATTTTAAGAACTTAATAAGTTGTTATTTTGTTCTGGTCTTTTGTGAGAACAAATGAGATTGTTCAAACTATGACCATATTGCATAATTGATGGATATGTTAATATAAATCATGTTGGTAAAGTAAACATCTATAAAACTAAATGCTAAACGTTGCAAGACATAAAAGAGTTTCACTTAAAATTGTGACACCACCATTTTAGTTCATATCAAAAAGGAAAACATGAAGGAACTCCATATTGATGGACTTCCGGAGGCATTTTGTTTTGAATAAATTGATGCTTGTGAGACCTCTTCCAAAACATGACTAAAATTCCGTTCATAGGCCAAAGTAGAATGGACGACTAATTTAGTGGAGATTATACATATTGATGTATATAGTCCATTATGTGTAGTCATGTATGGTGGATTAATTTTTCCTTCATAAAATTATGTCGATGATTTGAGTTGATATGTGAGTATATCTATTTAAAGAGAATGTTGTTTGACTTTTGAATTGGTTCAAATAGTTGTTAATATGAAGTAAAAAAACAATGTAACAGGATAATCAAGTATTTATGATTGGATCATAAAGGATAAAGTTTGAGTTACAAGTTTAGCAAAACATCTTAGAAGTTGCAGAACTATTCTACAACTTATACTTCTCGAATACCCCACATTAGTTTGGAGTATTCAAGAGGCCAAATCAAACCTTGTTGGACATGGTAAGATTAATAAAAATGCCATTATAATTTTGTAGTTTGTACATTAGTGACAATCGATTTTTCACTGAAAATTGCACCATCATGATCCGTTGAAATTGACAACATATAAGATATGGTTTGGGTAATGACCCGAATTGTCTTTTTCTTATGTTTTGGTATGCATAGCATGTGTAAAATGTTTACAACGAAAATGGGATAAATATATGTTTATAAGGTTATCCTAAAGAATACATTGGGTATTTCTCCTATCACCGACCAAAGACAAATGTTGTTAGTCAGAAAGGGTTGACTTCTCGAGAAAGTAGTTCTTGCGAAACGAGTGAGTGGGAGCACAGTACAAAATCAACGAGATTAGAGACTCTTCGTTATCATGTCAAGAGTAGCGCAGCACTGGAAGTTGTTCCGGGGTTTGCTATTTTGTGTTGTAGATACTTCGGATGAGTTTGCGTACTGAACCACAAAAGTCCTAAAACTTTGAACTTAGACCAACTTGTGGTTTAAGAGTAAAGTGTTGTTTTGACAACAGAAGAACCTGGACCCTATAAAGGAAGCAAATGATGGGCCCTGACTTCGAAAATTGACTATGAGACATTATATCCGCCATAGTATCCTTATATGAATATCAAGTATGTGACTTGGTAGTCCTTTCGATAGGCTCGATGACTAACGATAGCAAAAGGGTCTATATGGCGACAAAGACATGGATTTTTACATCCTTTGAAAGTTGTACTTATCAAAAAGATGTTTTCGACGAAGTTCAAATAGTTGACTACTACAAGATTTTCATCTTCCGTAGTGATGTTTTTAGTCTTTGCAGATAGTTCTAGCAAAAGTTACATATTATGATATGGAAGTTGAATAACAAAAACCAACTCTCCTCTCGAGGAAGTTTGATCAAGGATGTGTACTTGACACAGTCTGAGAGTTTTGTAAAATTCAAAATGTTGCTAGAAAGGTATGCACACTTCAATGGTTGAAGTGAGCATAACGAAGTTGAAATATTCACCTTAATGAAGTTATCAAAAGAGTTTTATTCCATCATGAACGATAAATATGCTTGTAAAGTTACAAGAAATTAAGTGGGAGCGCTATGACATATTTCCAATACTTTATGTATATGACATATGGTTTATTGGAAGATATATTTTTTAAATTAACACGGTTAAGATTTTGATGTTGATGAAAGGCTTAGAAGATATTGGGCATCGATATCTAAAAGAGATGGATTGAAGCGCCTGATATGATTGAAGCCAAATTACATAGATGAAATATTGAAGTAAGTCAATATCAAAATAACAAGAAGGAGTTCTTGTCACATGGAAAATAACTGAGCAAGAAGTGTTTTGACACATGATGAGCATCATTGAAATTGAGATTTCTAAGTCATGTTTCCATGCTATGTACACAACCAGATGAGTCCTATGCTATAAAATGTTATAGCAGGATAATTCATATGATGATTAGACAACAGTGGGAGAGATCCTTGTGTCATTTTAGAAATGCTAAGGATATGTTTTCATATGTAGTAATGACAAAATATTAGTTGTAATATGTTACACTAATAGTCTTGTCATTTATTCAAGTAATTTTATCTCAATAAAAAATGCGGTGAAGTGTAGCACAATAGGGTGGAAGAATGTTCCATGCTGGATTTGAAAGAGTTTCAAAATTAAAATATTGTGACAGATACTACAACAAAGGCTAAGTATATCGTTGTGTTGACAACAGATAATAAGCGTATTTTCTGTCAAGGAGTTCTTTATTGAACTTGGTGAATTTCCAGGAATGCTGACACTATGAAGCTACACTTTCACAATGTTAGTAACATTAGTTTAAGCTGGGGAATTAAGCTATCACCGGAACTTGGTGAATTTCCAAGAATGCTAACACTATGAAGCTACATTTTCACAATGTTAATGTCATTGGTTTAAGCTGAGGAATTAATGTTTCACCGATTGACCATATATATACAAAGCCATCTCATTAGAGAACGAGTGATGCGTGTAGACGCAATGAAAATGCAAATACAATAGGACCTGAACAGTTCAGATCTTTTTGATGATGTTTACCACATGTGAAGCATGGTAATAACACTAGAACGCCATATGTGTTAAGAAGTGCTTGCAGACTAGATTATTGACTCTAATGCAAGTGGGAGACTGAACGGAATATGACCGAGAGGAAATCATTAAATGGTTATTATCTTATTCCTTGTTTATGATGAATGTTTATTTCTCATGCTAGAATTGTATTAACCGGAAACGTTGATACATGTGTGTTTAATAAACAAACAATGGTTCCTAGTGAAGCCTCTCTTTTAACTAACTCGTTGATTAATAGGTGATCAAGATTTCCTGATCATGAACATTGGATGTTGTTAATAACGGGGTCATGTCATTAGAAGAATTATGTGATTAACATATACCCAAAAGGAATATAGAAATGCGATCAAGTCATTAAGTTTACATTGTTATATCGAATATACGAAGTAACTTATTCCTTAGACCATGAGATCATGTCAATCACAGATACGGGAAGGGTGCTTTGATGTCATCAAACGTCACACCGTAACAGGGTGACTATAAAGGTGTCGTTAGGTATTCAGAAAGTATTAGTTGAGGCTCATGGATCAAGAGTGGGATTTGTCCATCCAAAATGACGGAGAGATATACTCTGGGCCCTCTCGGTGATATCACATCGACACCTCTTGCAAGCACATGATATGATCACAAGGATGTCATATCACGGAAACGATAAAAGAGTACTTGTCGGTAACGAGATCAAAACAAGGTATGGGTGATACTGATGATCGGATCTCGGACAAGTAAAATATCGCGAGACAAAGGTAATAGTCACGACGTTGATGGTTCACATGATCACGAGAGTTATCGTTGAATACATAGGAGTCATCACGGATTTCCAGATCCCGTTATTGATTATTGATCGGAGAGGAGTCTCGATCATGTCTATGTTATTCGCGAACCGTAGGGTGACACACTTAAGGTTCGATGACGCATTTGAGAGGATACGAAATATCGTAGAAAAGTTTGGACAACACCGAAATTGTTTCGGGGAATATTGAAATAGTCACCGGAATTGTTTCGGGGAATATTGAAATAGTTCAAGGTTGTATATGTTAATTTTTGATTAAGAAATAGTTCAAGGGAGTAAGTGTTAATGTATGTTAATAGGATTAACAAATATTACAATAAAGAAATAAAATTGTTTTGTTTATTTATTAAAGAAAGCCCTTGGAATTTTGGGTGGGAATTGATGAGAGAATGAGTGGGTTGAGGGGAGACTCCACCCACATGATGAGGGGAGAGGTGGAGACACCAAAATTCCGTGGCTTACTCCCCTCCTACAAATAGAGGGCATGAGATCCCTCTCCCTCACACACTTGGTGTCATCTCCATCTCCATCTCCATCCTCCCGCCGATCCACCTCATGTTCATGCGCTTGGCGAAGCCCTGAACAAAGTTTTCTCCATCACACCAAGCCGTCGTGCTGCTGGTTTCCGAGGGATCCTCTACTTCCGCTGCCCCGCTAGATCGAGGGAACAGAGGTCGTCATCAACAGTACGTGTGGCCGATCACGGAGGCACCACCGGATTGCGGTGCACATCTTCTCGCTATCGGGATCAGTGTGAGTACGACTACGCCAACAACTAGATTTGATCTTGTAATGCTTTGTTTCTTCGAGGGTATGTGTTCTCCTTAACCCTCTCTTTGCCCGTTGCACTTCGTCTCCTAGATTAGATCTTGGCCTTTCGGGTGTCTCTCGCGTAGAATTTTTTTTTTCGATGCATAAGCAACGTAAAATTTGCAAAAATAAATTAGAAGCGTCTAACTAGTTTTTGCCGGGCATGTGATGTGATATGGTCAATGTTAAAAATTTGATTTGAGACAACACTGGAATTCCATATGTGTTAAGTGCTTGCAGACTAGATTATTGACTCTAGTGCAATTGGGAGATTGAAGGGAATATGCCCGAGAGGCAATAATAAAATGGTTATTATCCTATTCCTTGTTTATGATGAATGTTTATTTCTCATGCTAGAATTGTATTAACTGGAAACGTTTATACATGTGTGTCTAATGAACAAACAATGGTTCCTAGTAAAGCCTCTCTTTTAACTAGCTCGTTGATTAATAGATGATCAAGGTTTCCTGATCATGAACATTGGATGTTGTTAATAACGGGGTCATGTCATTAGAAGAATGATGTGATGAACATATACCCAAAGTGAATATAGAAATGTGATCAAGTCATTATGTTTACATTGTTATATCAAACATACCAAGTAACTTATTTCTTAGACCATGAGATCATGTCAATCACTGATACTGGAAGGGTGCTTTGATGTCATCAAACGTCACACCGTAACAGGGTGACTATAAAGGTGTCGTTGGGTATTTGGAAAGTATTAGTTGAGGCTCATGGATCAAGAGTGGGATTTGTCCATCCAAATGACGGAGAGACATACTCTGGGCCCTCTGGGTGATATAACATCGACACCACTTGCAAGCACGTGACTAGGTCACAAGGATGTCATATCACGGAAACGAGAAAAGAGTACTTGTCGGTAACGAGATTGAAGAAGGTATGGTTGATGCCAATCAATGGTTCCGAGTAAAGCCTCTCTTTTAACTAGCTCGTTGATTAATAGATGATCATGGTTTCCTGATCATGAACATTGGATGTTGTTAATAACTGGGTCATGTCATTAGAAGAATGATGTGATGAACATATACCCAAAGTGAATATAGCAATGCGATCAAGGCATTATGTTTACATTGTTAGAATGATAAGTGTAGTAACAGGAAGCATCAGGATGGCTTGCCTTAAGTCTCTTAGTGTCCCTGACCTTGAAGTAGCTTGAACTTGACGTACAGCTCCACAACTGCTTCTTCTTCTCCTTCGTTTTCTAACGTAGTAATAGAATAAAAGACACACACTCATAACTAAAGGCCAAACATCTAAACGAACCAACACATCCATCAAGCAAACTTATACTAGCGCAATCACTCAAACATTATCGCAAAAACTACCTATCATAACCCTCATGGTACAAAACTATCGTCAGACAAATATATGGTTAAGAAACCATATCCCACATCTTACATACCATATATGGAGTGGGTGTACCACTCTCATAATAAGATATCCAAGAAGATAAAATTGTAGCTTGTGGGCACAAAGGTGAGTCTACTAAAATAATAACAATCAATCAAAGCGATACCCATGGCAGTGGGAATCAACACACACTCAATCATCACTAAACAAGTTCACGATTAAACTAAATGCATAGGTAACAAGATACTACTAAACACAACAACAACACTTGCACAACAATAACATAAGTACAATATTCTTGCTAAGGCAAACATTAAGACAATTTCCAAACATCAAGCAAACAAACCACAAATGAATAGGCTAGTTACATACTATGATAATGACTACTCAAAGTTATGGAATCCATCAATCATGAAAATAAACAAACAAACCAGTAGCTCAACCAATGGTAACAAGTCATAAAGTATAATATAGAACACACTCATCACAAGAGATAACACCCCTACAAATAACATGATAACAAGAGTGTACTAATAGCATACTAGTATGGAAAATTCTACACAAGCATGTTATAAGAAATAATTGTATTCTACGACTATAGAAACAAGCAACTCAACAAGTCATGGCATAATAACAGAAGTATTGACATCCTAAATATGCTAGAAAAAATCATACACTCAGAAAATAAAAGACAACAATACTAGAGCAAACTCATAATACCTAGTGGTGACACTAGTTCATCACTAGAGAAGCAAACATCACTACAAGGATGCATGATCATAAACCAGCAACTCATGAATGTAAATACCTACTAACAGTACATACACCTTACACATGCTAGTAAGCAAAAACACTAAAATAATTCTATGAAAACATCTACTAAGAAGCATCAATCCATTCTAGTAACACATGCTTTTCTAATTAATTAAATAGCAAGCAATCAAAGTGTAAACTAAACAACCAGTAGCTATTCACTCAACACAAGCTCAACTAAATACTTTAAAAAATCCAAACACTTAATGAAATCAATTTACAAATAATTCACCAATCACTAGGAAAAGATTCTATTTGCAAACAATATTCTATTTAAACAAAGCAATAGTGAAACACCTCTTAACATGATACTCCTAAAGGAATATTGTGCCAACAAATGAATCACCACTAAACATACTAGAATTCTAAAAGAAGTACTAATGTCTTCACTTACATAAGTGAAACAAACAATCTATTTTCATTGGTGGAAAATAATAAACTCACAAATAGAAATACATGCTATTTTCACACAAGTGTAAGGCTGGAGATTTGCATCCCTAGCCTAAATGAAATGGGACCAGTGGGTTATGGGCCCACTAATACCAAGACATTTAGAGGTAACAAAGCCTCTGGTCACACATGACAAAATTTATATAACAAAGCAAACAATACAAGGCTATTCATACTAGTGAAAACAAATACAAATGTTACACATGCTTTGCTATAGAATAAAGTGTAAGCGAACAGATGTGATAACATAAAAAAAACAGTACCAAAATGGTACTGGACTCAACTCAAGAATAGCACAACTTAGGTAAAAACAAACATACAATGATTTTGTGCACACAATAATCAAATAATAAAACTAGAAAGTAACAAAGCTAGTTCTATTTCTATTTGGCTTTCCAAACATGCAAACACTTTCTAAGGTAGATATAATGCAAGCAAAGAACCTAATAAAAAGTCTCAACACATCTACACATGCTAGGAAACAAGATTCAAACATCTACACATTACTTAACAAACAAACAGACAAGTAATAATGAAAACAGAAAAGGTGTTGTTTCTAATTTGCCTCACCAAAAATAATCTAGGGCTCCAAAATTTATTCCAAGCAAGTATTAGATAGTTATAGTCATAAGAAAACTCATCCAATTGGATTCACCTCAAAATTTATTTTTAAACTCCTTCTAAAAATCCTAGAAAAGCCTACTGTTCTTTTACCAAAATGGATGGCATTTCCATTTGGTAACTCACCTTGATGAAAGGTAAGGCCCTAGTGATAGATCTAGTCCGAAGCTATCCAAAACAATTTGTTTTGAAATATTTTGTATACTGATACATAATTTTGTGCCCAAAATTGTCTATCAGACACTCTGTGGAATTTTAGTTACTAAAGCAAAAATAAACATGAAAACATGGATCTACCACTTGGAGCTGGTTAGTAAAACATCAATCTAATGGAACGAATTTTTGTAGAATTTAACTTGCACAAAATCTATTTTTAACAAGCCTAAAGTAACACACAAGTTTCTTTAAAAAAATAAAATGAAAAACAGACAATAGGGCGGGCTGGATCTCGCACAGTGCGGCCCAACTATGCGCAAAACGGCCCAGCGCGGCTGGGCGCACGTGCGCGGGCACGGGAAACGGAAGGTTCAACATGCGTTGTCGATCTCGCGATCGACGGGCCATGGCTCTTCTTCGTCCTCCCCTCACTTCTCTCTCTCAACGCGACGACGTGAAACGGCGAGTGCACGGTGGCTCACCGTGGGGCAATGGAGACGGGCGGCGCGGTGTCGGGGAGTTAGCTGGGGCTCGGGGCTGTCGAGGGGAGCGGGAAATGGCGCCTGGCTTGGCGTCAAACGGCGGCGAGCGGCAGAGCACCCGCGGCGGCGACGGTGACGGAAGCCCTTGCCCTGCAAGTAAACATGCACGGGGAGGGGTCAGGGGGTGTCTATGCGTGACAGGGGGCTTAACGGTGATGAAAACGAGCGGTGGGAGGGCCTGGATCGTGCAGCACCATCTCGGGGTGGTGGCGGTGACCGGCAGCGATTCTCGGCTCAAGGAGCTTGCAGAGGCCAAGGGGGAGGCTTGGTTCTGCTCGAGGTGGCTGTGGAGATTCGTGAGAGCCTAGTGGCGAGAGGGTCATGAGTGAAGAGGCATATATCCACGGGAATGAGATGGATGGCATGGGGCACTCTCGGGTTCATGCCATTTGATAGCATAGGGGCATCCAGGGGCTGTTTTGGTCATTGCCACACATGGCATTGATGCCAAGGGCCAAGACCAACTAGGGGGCAGTCAACACTTGGCCTTTGGGAGCTAAGGGAGTCAAGGTCAAGAGATAAAAGGGGAAAGGTATGGAGGCCCGTATCCATGCCACATCATCATGCTCTCTCACTTTCTCTCCCTTGTTTCCTTCTCACCCAAGGCTTCTAGAAGTTAGGGAAAGCATCCAAGATGGAGTCCAAGCAGTGGTCAACACAAGGGACAAGGTGGCATTTCGAGTTTTGGACCAAAAAGAAGTGAAAACAACTGTCCAAAAGTGTAATAGAAATTGTTCCTAAAAAGTTCAGAAAGTTCAGATTTTTTCTAAGTGTAGAAATCTGTTAAAAACATCAGAAAGTTCACACTGTTTTCAAGGGTCAAATAAATTCCAATTTTTGTTTTCAAAGTGGGAAATTGTTAAACATGCTATAAAATTTCAGAAACATCTTTTGAAAACAAAAATAAAATAGTTTAAAGCCATGAAAACAATGTGGGAAAATGTGTACATTCTGTTTTTCTCTGTTTTCCAAAAATGCCTTTTTCTGCCTTATTTTTATACCACAAAGCAAACAAGCAAAAGATCATTTTTATCAATCCAAAAATAAAACCAAGCTTCAGATATGTAACAACAATATGTAAACATCAGATAACTGATCCTAACCATCCACTATGTCAAAGGTAGAATATGTCTATCTCTTCAGTTGAGTGTAATCTCCCCGGCAGCAGGTCCCACCCCGCCAAGACAGGAGACTCAATTGTCGCACCCGGGGGGTAACTTAATCCCTCACTTTGTATGTCCCGTATATACCACATAGCGACAATCGGTTCGAGGGCACGACGACCCTTATAGAGATTTGAGATAGAACACACACTAACAAGAACAAACTTCAAGTTAAGCCCCGTGCCCATGTTGGGGTAAAGTGGAAGTACGGTAAATGTTGTCCGGAGAAGACTAGGTTATGTGTCATTTTTGTAAAACATCTTTTTCCCAAAAATGACCACTTCAACATTCCTCTGGTGGATAAGGCTTCGCCTTTCCACCGGGTTTTCCATAAAGCCTTTGTTTTACAAAAACATTATTTTAAGGTGTCCACTTAGGGACAAATACTTGTGATGGTAATAAATACCATATGGTGGCTATGGGCTTGGTAACACCAAGTATCAACTACTGGCATAGTAATATATAAATAGTAGTAGTCACTCGAAAATAGTTTTTTGGTAATCAAAGTTTTTTGTAAAACTTTCAGAAGTAGAACATGCATGATAGAGAATGATAAGTGTAGTAACAACAAGCATCAGGATGGCTGGCCTCAAGTCTCTTAGTGTCCCTGGCCTTGAAGTAGCTTAAACTTGACGCACAGCTCCACAACTGCTTCTTCTTCTTCTTCTTCGTTTTCTAACACCATAAAATAATAAAAGACACACACTCAAAATTAAAGGCCAAACATCTAAACAAACCAACACATACACCAAGCAAACTTATACTAGCGCAATCACTCAAACGTTATCGCAAAAACTACCTCTCATAACCCTCATGGTACCAAATTGTCGTCAGACAAATATATGGTTAAGAAACCATTTCCCACATCTTACATACCATATATGAAGTGGGTGTACCAATCTCATAATAAGATATCCAAGAAGCTAAAATTGTAGCTTGTGGGCACAAAGGTGAGTCTACTAAAATAATAACAATCAATCAAAGCGATACCCATGGCAGTGGGAATCAACACACAAGCAATCATCACCAAACAAGTTCATGATTAAACTAAATACATAGGTAACAAGATACTACTAAACACAACAACAACACTTGCACAACAATAGCATAAGTACAATACTCATGCTAAGGCAAACATTCAGACAATTTCCAAATAGCAAGCAAACAAACCACAAATGAATAGGCTAGTTGCATACTATGCTAATGACTACTCAAACTTATGGAATCCATTAATCATGAAAATAAACAAACAAACCAGTAGCTCAACCAATGGTAACAAGTCATAAACTATAATATAGAACACACTCATCACAAGAGATAACACCCCTACAAACAACATGATAACAAGAGTGTACTAATATCATACTAGTATGGAAAATTCTACACAAGCATGTTATAAGAAATAATTGTATTCTACGACTATAGAAAAAAGCAACTAAAGAAGTCATGGCATAATAACAGAAGTAATAACATCCTAAATATGCTATTATAAATCATACACTCAGAAAATAAAAGACAACAATACTAGAGCAAACTCATAATACCTAGTGGTGACACTAGTTCATCACTAGAGAAGCAAACGTCACTACAAGGATGCATAATCCTAAACCAGCAACTCATGAATGTAAATACCGAGTAAGAAAAAACACTAAAATAATTCTATGAAAACATCTACTAAGCAGCATCAATTTTTTCTAATTAATTAAATAGCAAGAAATCAAAGTGTATACTACACAACCAGTAGCTATGCACTCAACACAAGCTCAACTAAATACTTTCAAAAATCCAAACAATCAATGAAATCTATTTACAAATAATTCACCAATCGCTAGGAAAAGATTCTATTTGCAAACAATATTATATTTAAATAAAGCAATAGTGAAACACCTCTTAACATGATACTCCTAAAGGAATATTATGCTAACAAACGAATCACCACTAAACATACTAGTATTCTCAAATAAGTACTAATCTCTTTACTTACATAAGTGAAACAAACAATCTATTTTCCTTGGTGGAAAATAATAAACTCACAAATAGAAATACATGCTATTTTCCCACAAGTGTAAAGTTGGGGATTTGCATCCCTAACCTAAATGAAATGGGACCAGTGGGTTATGGGCCCACTAATACCAAGACATTTAGAGGTAACAAAGCCTATGGTCACACATGACAAAATTTATCTAACAAAGAAAACAATACAAGGATATTCATACTAGTGAAAACAATACTAGTGAAAACAAATACAAATGTTACACATGCTTTGCTATAGAATAAAGTGTAAGCTAACAGATGTGATAACATCAAAACAACAGTAACAAAATGGTACTGGACTCAACTCAAGCATAGAACAACATAGGTAAAAACAAACATACAAAGATTTGGTGCACACAATAATCAAATAATAAAACTAGAAAGTAACAAAGCTAGTTCTATTTCTATTTGGCTTTCCAAACATGCACACACTTTCTAAGGTATATATAATGCAAGAAAACAATCTAATAACAAGGCTCAACACATCTACACATGCTAGGAAACAAGATTCAAACATCCACACATTACTTATAAAACAAACACACAAGTAATAATGAAAACAGAAAAGGTGTTGTTTCTAGTTTGGATGACCAAAAATAATCTAGGGCTTCAAAAATTAATCCAATCTAGGATTAGATAGATCTAGTCATAAGAAAACTCATCCAATTGGATTCAACTCAAAAGACATTTTTAAACTCCTTCCAAAAATCTTAGAAAAGCCTACTGGTATTTTACCAAAATGGATGGTATTTCCATTTGGTAACTCACCTTGATGTGAGGTAAAGCCCCAGTGATAGATCTAGTCCTAAGCTATCCAAAAAAAATTGATTTGAAAGATTTGGATACTGAAACATAATTTATGCCCAAAATGGTCGATCAGACACTTTGTGGCATTTTAATTACTAAAGCAAAAATAAACATGAAAACATGGATCTACCACTTGGAGCTTGTTAGTAAAACACTAATCTACTGGAACTAATTTTTGTAGAATTTAACTTGCAAAAATCTATTTTAACATGCCTAAAGTAACACACAAGTTTCTGTAAAAAAATAAAAAGAAAAAAAAATAGCAGGGCGGGCTGGATCTCGCACAGCAGGGCCCAACTATGCGCCAAAACGGCCATGTAACTAGTTGCCAAATATATTTTCAGCACTATATTACAGGTGCACTTTTAAATCAACTTGGACGGCATGCAATATAGAATGGGAAACGAACAAGGAAAAGCAAGTGTTTTCTTAGCTCACCATGAAGGCAAAAGACACTATTATAATTCCTTTTCATTTATGGTTTATGACATTGTCTTTAGTAAGGATTACCCCTCCGTGAACCTACCATCCAAACATTATAATTTTAATAGGAATGTTCTTTTTTTAATTCTTATTATTATTATTATCGAATAGCACATCCTGCTTAACAAGTGCTCTAGTTATACACATAATCTACTGTCGAGACATCGTTGTAGAATTCATAGACGGGGGTGCCACGAGACTACCGATAGAGAAATGGGGGGACATGATCGTATGATGAACAATGACACAGGGTTTTATCCAGGTTCGGTACGTCGCAGTGATGCAGCGTGCCTACTCCTGCAATCTCACTATTCAGGACTTAAGCCTGGAGTAAACAGAGTACAATGTGAGGTTAGGTTTAGCTATTTGTCAAGGATCCACCTCTCGGTGAGTTAGCCTCTAGCTTCTTGTTTATCTTTCTTATCTCCCGTCCGGCTTTATATAGTAGTCGGGTTAGGGCTTACAGAAAAAGAAACCTAGAAGACTGCGGTAAGTGCTAACTTGGAAAGCAAGGAATCCGCCTTCTACTCCAAGCCGTATCACGTGGGCCGTGATCCGGGTTCCTCTAGAATCCGGCTTCCGTGCGTCAGCTTACTGGGCCGCCCAATAGACCATGATCCATTACCATTTAGGCCACCCTGGTAATCAGGCACTTTAGACCACTATCTGATATACCCCTAATTGGTATATATCCAACAGTAGCCCTCAAGAAGGATTAAGACCTCGATTCGCCGTCTTTCGTCAAATTTGCATTCTTTCCGAGAAATACTGACTTTCTGTCTTGATTCTTCTTTTCCTTTAAATAATGCTATAATGCGAAACTCGGATTTCGGAAAATCCAGCTTTTCTTCCACGAGCCTTCGTGGAGAAGGAACTTCGTACGTCAGCGCTTTAATCATGCTGACGTCAAGGACGTTTGGGTTTCGAGCGGGAAACCCTGAAACGTATCTCTGACAGGTTCTCGCGGGAAACGAGGAGATAAAAATAATCACCCAACGGCGAGTGAGACGCGTTAATCATCCAACGGTCAAAAGAGACTTTAGCACGTCTCGCGACGGATTTCCGGCTATAAATAGCCATCTCCATCCCCTCCGGCAAACCTTCCACTCCCCAGTTCTTCACGCCTCAAGCACTTAGCGCCCGAGCCACTGTGAGCAGAGCAAGAACCAAGCACGCGCTCGCAACCGCGCCGTTCGCAAACCTCGCCGGAGTGCACGGATTTCTCCTCGCGCCGCTCGGGAATGGCATCTCTGAACGCATCCCCGGACCGCTCCGTCGCGACGAAAATCGACGAAATCATCAACACCATGGCCCCCATGGTGGACTCGCCCCTCCGTGCCACTAGCGACGAGCCGGAAAAGACCGCCAGCGGCCAGGCTAGCGAGGATCCGCCTCTCGCTGCCATGAATCTGGCTGCGTCCTCCGTCGCGCCGTCTCCGCCTCTCGCTCCCGAGATAGCGGAGGAGAAGATACTTCTCGTCGGAGAAGAACTCGCTGCCGCGTCTGCCGCTGCGTCCGCCGCCGCCGGGGCTGAGGACGAAGAGGAAAATGCCGGCAATTGGAGCCAAAGCAGCATTCCTCCCTCTCTTCTTCCGACAATGGAGAAGGAGGGGTTAATCATGGAAGATAAATGTCGAAGCCCGGAGGAAGAGTCTGAGCCTTTGCCCAAAGCCGGGGAACACGTTCTCCTAACTTCTCATATTGCTAGAGGTATGGGACTCCCGCCTTCGGCCTTTGTTCTTGAAACTAGAAAGTAACAAAGCTAGTTCTATTTCTATTTGGCTTTCCAAACATGCAAACACTTTCTAAGGTAGATATAATGCAAGCAAAGAACCTAATAAAAAGTCTCAACACATCTACACATGCTAGGAAACAAGATTCAAACATCTACACATTACTTAACAAACAAACAGACAAGTAATAATGAAAACAGAAAAGGTGTTGTTTCTAATTTGCCTCACCAAAAATAATCTAGGGCTCCAAAATTTATTCGAAGCTAGGATTAGATAGTTATAGTCATAAGAAAACTCATCCAATTGGATTCACCTCAAAATTTATTTTTAAACTCCTTCTAAAAATCCTAGAAAAGCCTACTGTTCTTTTACCAAAATGGATGGCATTTCCATTTGGTAACTCACCTTGATGAAAGGTAAGGCCCTAGTGATAGATATAGTCCGAAGCTATCCAAAACAATTTGTTTTGAAATATTTTGTATACTGATACATAATTTTGTGCCCAAAATTGTCTATCAGACACTCTGTGGAATTTTAGTTACTAAAGCAAAAATAAACATGAAAACATGGATCTACCACTTGGAGCTGGTTAGTAAAACATCAATCTAATGGAACGAATTTTTGTAGAATTTAACTTGCACAAAATCTATTTTTAACAAGCCTAAAGTAACACACAAGTTTCTTTAAAAAAATAAAATGAAAAACAGACAATAGGGCGGGCTGGATCTCGCACAGTGCGGCCCAACTATGCGCAAAACGGCCCAGCGCGGCTGGGCGCACGTGCGCGGGCACGGGAAACGGAAGGTTCAACATGCGTTGTCGATCTCGCGATCGACGGGCCATGGCTCTTCTTCGTCCTCCCCTCACTTCTCTCTCTCAACGCGACGACGTGAAACGGCGAGTGCACGGTGGCTCACCGTGGGGCAATGGAGACGGGCGGCGCGGTGTCGGGGAGTTAGCTGGGGCTCGGGGCTGTCGAGGGGAGCGGGAAATGGCGCCTGGCTTGGCGTCAAACGGCAGCGAGCGGCAGAGCACCCGCGGCGGCGACGGTGACGGAAGCCCTTGCCCTGCAAGTAAACATGCACGGGGAGGGGTCAGGGGGTGTCTATGCGTGACAGGGGGGCTTAACGGTGATGAAAACGAGCGGTGGGAGGGCCTGGATCGTGCAGCACCATCTCGGGGTGGTGGCGGTGACCGGCAGCGATTCTCGGCTCGAGGAGCTTGCAGAGGCCAAGGGGGAGGCTTGGTTCTGCTCGAGGTGGCTGTGGAGATTCGTGAGAGCCTAGTGTCGAGAGGGTCATGAGTGAAGAGGCATATATCCACGGGAATGAGATGGATGGCATGGGGCACTCTCGGGTTCATGCCATTTGATAGCATAGGGGCATCCAGGGGCTGTTTTGGTCATTGCCACACATGGCATTGATGCCAAGGGCCAAGACCAACTAGGGGGCAGTCAACACTTGGCCTTTGGGAGCTAAGGGAGTCAAGGTCAAGAGATAAAAGGGGAAAGGTATGGAGGCCCGTATCCATGCCACATCATCATGCTCTCTCACTTTCTCTCCCTTGTTTCCTTCTCACCCAAGGCTTCTAGAAGTTAGGGAAAGCATCCAAGATGGAGTCCAAGCAGTGGTCAACACAAGGGACAAGGTGGCATTTCGAGTTTTGGACCAAAAAGAAGTGAAAACAACTGTCCAAAAGTGTAATAGAAATTATTCCTAAAAAGTTCAGAAAGTTCAGAATTTTTCTAAGTGTAGAAATCTGTTAAAAACATCAGAAAGTTCACACTGTTTTCAAGGGTCAAATAAATTCCAATTTTTGTTTTCAAAGTGGGAAATTGTTAAACATGCTATAAAATTTCAGAAACATCTTTTGAAAACAAAAATAAAATAGTTTAAAGCCATGAAAACAATGTGGGAAAATGTGTACATTCTGTTTTTCTCTGTTTTCCAAAAATGCCTTTTTCTGCCTTATTTTTATACCACAAAGCAAACAAGCAAAAGATCATTTTTATCAATCCAAAAATAAAACCAAGCTTCAGATATGTAACAACAATATGTAAACATCAGATAACTGATCCTAACCATCCACTATGTCAAAGGTAGAATATGTCTATCTCTTCAGTTGAGTGTAATCTCCCCGGCAGCAGGTCCCACCCCGCCAAGACAGGAGACTCAATTGTCGCACCCGGGGGGTAACTTAATCCCTCACTTTGTATGTCCCGTATATACCACATAGCGACAATCGGTTCGAGGGCACGACGACCCTTATAGAGATTTGAGATAGAACACACACTAACAAGAACAAACTTCAAGTTAAGCCCCGTGCCCATGTTGGGGTAAAGTGGAAGTACGGTAAATGTTGTCCGGAGAAGACTAGGTTATGTGTCATTTTTGTAAAACATCTTTTTCCCAAAAATGACCACTTCAACATTCCTCTGGTGGATAAGGCTTCGCCTTTCCACCGGGTTTTCCATAAAGCCTTTGTTTTACAAAAACATAATTTTAAGGTGTCCACTTAGGGACAAATACTTGTGATGGTAATAAATACCATATGGTGGCTATGGGCTTGGTAACACCAAGTATCAACTAGTGGCATAGTAATATATAAATAGTAGTAGTCACTCGAAAATAGTTTTTTGGTAATCAATGTTTTTTGTAAAACTTTCAGAAGTAGAACATGCATGATAGAGAATGATAAGTGTAGTAACAACAAGCATCAGGATGGCTGGCCTTAAGTCTCTTAGTGTCCCTGGCCTTGAAGTAGCTTAAACTTGACGCACAGCTCCACAACTGCTTCTTCTTCTTCTTCGTTTTCTAACGCCATAAAATAATAAAATACACACACTCAGAATTAAAGGCCAAACATCTAAACAAACCAACACATACAACAAGCAAACTTATACTAGCGCAATCACTCAAACGTTATCGCAAAAACTACCTCTCATAACCCTCATGGTACCAAATTGTCGTCAGACAAATATATGGTTAAGAAACCATTTCCCACATCTTACATACCATATATGAAGTGGGTGTACCAATCTCATAATAAGATATCCAAGAAGCTAAAATTGTAGCTTGTGGGCACAAAGGTGAGTCTACTAAAATAATAACAATCAATCAAAGCGATACCCATGGCAGTGGGAATCAACACACAAGCAATCATCACAAAACAAGTTCATGATTAAACTAAATACATAGGTAACAAGATACTACTAAACACAACAACAACACTTGCACAACAATAACATAAGTACAATACTCATGCTAAGGCAAACATTCAGACAATTTCCAAATAGCAAGCAAACGAACCACAAATGAATAGGCTAGTTGCATACTATGCTAATGACTACTCAAAGTTATGGAATCCATTAATCATGAAAATAAACAAACAAACCAGTAGCTCAACCAATGGTAACAAGTCATAAACTATAATATAGAACACACTCATCACAAGAGATAACACCCCTACAAACAACATGATAACAAGAGTGTACTAATATCATACTAGTATGGAAAATTCTACACAAGCATGTTATAAGAAATAATTGTATTCTACGACTATAGAAACAAGCAACTAAAGAAGTCATGGCATAATAACAGAAGTAATAACATCCTAAATATGCTAGAATAAATCTTACACTCAGAAAATAAAAGACAACAATACTAGAGCAAACTCATAATACCTAGTGGTGACACTAGTTCATCACTAGAGAAGCAAACATCACTACAAGGATGCATAATCCTAAACCATCAACTCATGAATGTAAATACCTAGTAAGAAAAAACACTAAAATAATTCTATGAAAACATCTACTAAGCAGCATCAATTTTTTATAATTAATTAAATAGCAAGAAATCAAAGTGTATACTACACAACCAGTAGCTATGCACTCAACACAAGCTCAACTAAATACTTTCAAAAATCCAAACAATCAGTGAAATCTATTTACAAATAATTCACCAATCGCTAGGAAAAGATTCTATTTGCAAACAATATTATATTTAAACAAAGCAATAGTGAAACACCTCTTAACATGATACTCCTAAAGGAATATTATGCTAACAAATGAATCACCACTAAACATACTAGTATTCTCAAATAAGTACTAATCTCTTTACTTACATAAGTGAAACAAACAATCTATTTTCCTTGGTGGAAAATAATAAACTCACAAATAGAAATACATGCTATTTTCCCACAAGTGTAAGGTTGGGGATTTGCATCCCTAACCTAAATGAAATGGGGCCAGTGGGTTATGGGCCCACTAATACCAAGACATTTAGAGGTAACAAAGCCTATGGTCACACATGACAAAATTTATCTAACAAAGAAAACAATACAAGGATATTCATACTAGTGAAAACAATACTAGTGAAAACAATACTAGTGAAAACAAATACAAATGTTACACATGCTTTGCTATAGAATAAAGTGTAAGCTAACAGATGTGATAACATCAAAACAACAGTAACAAAATGGTACTGGACTCAACTCAAGCATAGAACAACATAGGTAAAAACAAACATACAAAGATTTGGTGCACACAATAATCAAATAATAAAACTAGAAAGTAACAAAGCTAGTTCTATTTCTATTTGGCTTTCCAAACATGCACACACTTTCTAAGGTATATATAATGCAAGAAAACAATCTAATAACAAGGCTCAACACATCTACACATGCTAGGAAACAAGATTCAAACATCCACACATTACTTATAAAACAAACACACAAGTAATAATGAAAACAGAAAAGGTGTTGTTTCTAGTTTGGATGACCAAAAATAATCTAGGGCTTCAAAAATTAATCCAATCTAGGATTCGATAGATCTAGTCATAAGAAAACTCATCCAATTGGATTCAACTCAAAAGACATTTTTAAACTCCTTCTAAAAATCTTAGAAAAGCCTACTGGTATTTTACCAAAATGGATGGTATTTCCATTTGGTAACTCACCTTGATGTGAGGTAAAGCCCGAGTGATAGACCTAGTCCTAAGCTATCCAAAAAAAATTGATTTGAAAGATTTGGATACTGAAACATAATTTTATGCCCAAAATGGTCGATCAGACACTTTGTGGCATTTTAATTACTAAAGCAAAAATAAACATGAAAACATGGATCTACCACTTGGAGCTTGTTAGTAAAACACTAATCTACTGGAACTAATTTTTGTAGAATTTAACTTGCAAAAATCTATTTTAACATGCCTAAAGTAACACACAAGTTTCTGTAAAAAAATAAAAAGAAAAACAAATAGCAGGGCGGGCTGGATCTCGCACAGCAGGGCCCAACTATGCGCCAAAACGGCCATGTAACTAGTTGCCAAATATATTTTCAGCACTATATTACAGGTGCACTTTTAAATCAACTTGGACGGCATGCAATATAGAATGGGAAACGAACAAGGAAAAGCAAGTGTTTTCTTAGCTCACCATGAAGGCAAAAGACACTATTATAATTCCTTTTCATTTATGGTTTATGACATTGTCTTTAGTAAGGATTACCCCTCCGTGAACCTACCATCCAAACATTATAATTTTAATAGGAATGTTCTGTTTTTAATTGTTATTATTATTATTATCGAATAGCACATCATGCTTAACAAGTGCTCTAGTTATACACATAATCTACTGTCGAGACATCGTAGTAGAATTCATAGACGGGGTGCCATGAGACTACCGATAGAGAAATGGGGGGACATGATCGTATGATGAACAATGACACAGGGTTTTACCCAGGTTCGGTACGTCGCAGTGATGCGGCGTTCCTACTCCTGCAATCTCACTATTCAGGACTTAAGCCTGGAGTAAACAGAGTACAATGTGAGGTTAGGTTTAGCTATTTGTCAAGGATCCACCTCTTGGCGAGTTAGCCTCTAGCTTCTTGTTTATCTTTCTTATCTCCCGTCCGGCTTTATATACTAGCCGGGTTAGGGCTTACATAAAAAGAAACCTAGAAGACTATGGTAAGTGCTAACTTGGAAAGCAAGGAATCCGCCTTCTACTCCAAGCCGTATCACGTGGGCCGTGATCCGGGTTCTTCTAGAATCCGGCTTCCGTGCGTCAGCTTACTGGGCCTCCCAATAGACCATGATCCATTACCATTTAGGCCACCCTGCTAATCAGGCACTTTAGACCACTATCTGATATACCCCTAATTGGTATATATCCAACAGTAGCCCCCAAGAAGGATTAAGACCTCGATTCGCCGTCTTTCGTCAAATTTGCATTCTTTCCGATAAATACTGACTTTCTGTCTTGATTCTTCTTTTCCTTTAAATAATGCTATAATGCGAAACTCGGATTTCGGAAAATCCATCTTTTCTTCCACGAGCCTTCGTGGAGAAGGAACTTCGTACGTCAGCGCTTTAATCATGCTGACGTCAAGGACGTTTGGGTTTCGAGCGGGAAACCCTGAAACGTATCTCTGACAGGTTCTCGCGGGAAACGAGGAGATAGCAATAATCACCCAACGGCGAGTGAGACGCGTTAATCATCCAACGGTCAAAAGAGCCTTTAGCACGTATCGCGACGTATTTCCGGCTATAAATAGCCATCTCCATCCCCTCCGGCAAACCTTCCACTCCCCAGTTCTTCACGCCTCAAGCACTTAGCGCCCGAGCCACTGTGAGCAGAGCAAGACCCAAGCACGCGCTCGCAACCGCGCCGTTCGCAAACCTCGCCGGAGTGCACGGATTTCTCCTCGCGCCGCCCGGGAATGGCATCTCTGAACGGATCCCCGGACCGCTCCGTCGCGACGAAAATCGACGAAATCATCAACACCATGGCCCCCATGGTGGACTCGCCCCTCCGCACCACTGGCGACGAGCCGGAAAAGACCGCCAGCGGCCAGGCTAGCGAGGATCGTCCTCTCGCTGCCACGAATCTGGCTGCGTCCTCCATCGCGCCGTCTCCGCCTCTCGCTCCCGAGATAGCGGAGGAGAAGATACTTCTCGTCGGTGAAGAACTCGCTGCCGCGTCTGCCGCTGCGTCCGCCGCTGCCGGGGCTGAGGACGAAGAGGAAAATGCCGGCAATTGGAGCCAAAGCAGCATTCCTCCCTCTCTTCTTCCGACAATGGAGAAGGAGGGGTTATTCATGGAAGATAAATGTCGAAGCCCGGAGGAAGAGTCTGAGCCTTTGCCCAAAGCCGGGGAACACGTTCTCCTAACTTCTCATATTGCTAGAGGTATGGGACTCCCGCCTTCGGCCTTTTTTCTTGAAATTCTCGACCATTACGGTATTCAGCCCCACAATCTTCCACCAAACTCCATTCTATATGTAGCCGGCTTCCAAGCTCTTTTCGAGGGGTATTTAGGAATAGCACCTAGATTAGACTTCTGGCAATACTGCTTCGGAGTGAAGCGAAACCCTACAGAGGGCGTTCTTCCAACCTGCGGGACTATTTCTTTCACCCTGCAGAGATTCAGGGAAGATTCGTACCCAAAAATAAAACATCAAAATCCGTCAAATTTTGGACGGGTTCTTTCTTTTATCACCAATACATGCCATTTCCCGGAAAAGAAAACGGGGTTCCTCCATCCGTCAATTCCGCTGCTACCCCTCAAGATAGCTGGCCGGTCGAAGTGGTGCAAACCTTGCCGGATGATTTGCTAAATATCAAACGGCCCATCGCCAAACTTACCACCTCACAACCTCCCTTGAATGGAACAGACACAATTTTTTGTTGGTTCGGACGTCGTATCCAACCTCTTGCCCCCCCACCCCGGCTTTTTTTTGAATACGAAGGTCCGGAAGACAAAATGAGAGGGACGGAGAAGGCCTTTTCAAAGAGGGATTTCAAGAAGCGGGTCAACCAGTTGATTTCTACTCGCGATAAGTACGAGGAAAGCTTGGGAATATACCACGAGGAAAACCAGGTTCCCAAGGTTTTTTATTTTTCTCTGGTGGGCATTCTCTCGGATTTTTTGTCTTTCCCGGATTTCCCTAACTTAGTTGGATCTTTTGCCATTTTTGTAGTTCGATGCTCTTACAGAAAAAGACCTTGCGTCCGACGCCGAACTCGACGAATTGCATGCCAATTTTTATGGCGGTCGGAAGTGCAAGAGGCAAGTAATCATGAAGGAAGTGATAAATCTTGACGGAGTTCCTATCGCCACATCCATGTATTCTTCTGGGGATTTGATATATTTGCATGATTTATTTTACAAGCTGTTTTGATTCCTCGAGGTATTTACTTCTCGGATTTTTCCTTTATCCCTTCCCCCTTTTAGCCTTGCTCCAGCTTCTTTGAAATCAAAGAAACTGAAAAAGCACAAGGCTAATATTGGCAAGGGAGCGCCATCTCCAACTGCAGCTCCTCCCACTCCAGTTACTCTTGGTAGGGAGGATAAGTCTGCGAAACCGGAGGAACAACCCCTGCCGACCAGCCAGTCTATTGCGTCCAATGTGGATGCGAGGGAAAGGGCGGAACCGGAAATGGGCGGTCCTGCTCGGACACCTGAGGAGGAGCCCGTTCCTAGTTTCGACAAGGACATCATGGTAAAGGAGGAACCTTTTGACGATCTCGGATACATTCGTCCGGCAGCTAAGAAGTTCTTCGCTCCTGCTCCCCTGATCCGTCCTTGGCCACAAGGCGGACTAATTGTCCGAAATAACTTCATGTTTCCACCTCGCCAGGTCATCCAAGACGGCGTGCACCATGTTGGAATTCTTTTTGCTGAATACGCAAAAGAATGCAACGATAACTTGTCAGGTTTGCAGCGGATGAGCCAGGTAATATCTCTAGCCCCCAAGCAATAAGTCAAATGCATGCTTTTAACTTAATGCTTTCATCCTTATTATGCCTGCTACTAACTTGAGTTTTTTGTTTCTTTTCCGTGTTTCAACAAACCGCTGAAAGCATAAACCTGGAAGTTTTCGGCAAGCTTACCGTCAAGAATAAGGAGGTTAGAAACCTTCTCTCTATTCTTGACGTTAAGGAGGCGGAGTTGGCATTATCTCAGCATCAGCTGGAGGAAACGACAGGTATGTGATTTCTCTGAGTTTCAATTTTATGCCTTTTCCTAAGTATTTTTCCGAGTTTTCCTAACTCGGTATTTTTACTTGCTTTTCAGCTGCTTTGGCGAAAGCCAAGAAGATTGTTGAAGATGCCGGCAATGCCGAGAACCTCCGCCGGGAAAATCTGGACCTTCATAAGAAAATTATGAGGGTGCAGAAGGAACTGGAGGCCAGCCAGCTGGCTGTTGGCATTGCTCAATCCAATGCCTCCAACCAATCTGAGAAGGATAAGGCAACTATCCGAGACCTGGAGAATTCCTTGACCCTTCGCCTGGAGGAGGGCTCCGAGATGGATAAAATCCTTGGTAAGTATTCTACTTTTACCGAACTTTCGACGTTTTACAATCTTTCTCTGCTTTTTCCATAACACTTTGGTTATTTGTCTGAAAAAACAGGAGATGACCCAACTCTTACTCGGATTGAAAAGATCCGAGACTTTGGGAAGGTCTTCACCGCGCTCAAGGCTGCGGGGATGTTGCTTGTCAACAAATTCCTTCCCGCAAGGACTGGGGAGTTCTCAGAAGTTGAGTAACTTCCGGGAGCTATCGTGGAGGTGGCGGAGTCCAAGGAATCCACCTTGCGCTCCGCGGCACGTGGTGGTGCGTGCATGCCTCTAGGGATCATGCGCATGCACTACCCCTCTGCCAAATCTTGGCGCGTGGCGTCCGGCATCCCGCAAGGATACACGGAAGCCCAGCAGACCAGTATCTTTGATGAGATCAAAGGTCACGCCACCAAGATTGCTTCCATGGTCAACGTCTCCATCTTCTATCCGGAGGAGGCGATCCCGGAAACTCCCGAGGAGTCCTCCAGCGAAGACGACTCGGATGCTTGAAGGAGAATTCCGGGTCCTGGGTAGATAGGAAATAGGAGCATTACCGAACTTATGTTGTAAACATTATTGTAATGCTTCTATTCTTTTGAATGAACAAGTACTCCGCCTTTCGCAGCAATGTTATCTAAATATTTTGCAAGTTTTTTGGGTTATTATTCCTTTATCTTCTAAATTCTCTGGTTTGTATGCTTTAACTGTCCTTAGTGCTTGAAATGGCTCGATAGCATTTTAATCTTCATGCCGAGCGACTGGGTATGACCGATCAGTCTGAACTCGGAAACATGGATCATGCTAAGGGAATTTTTGCTTACTAGCTCCAGTGACCCAACACAAAAACAATCAGATAATATTTAGAGAATAGTAAGGAATTTTTGTATGAAACTCAGGCACGCAGGCACAATCTGAGTTTCCTTAAGCCAGTTTTAGGCTGAAAATCATTCAGTTTTTTAACGCCGAGCACGCAGGCACAATTCGGGTTAACATTGAGTATTTTGAAGGATCATTGGGAAATAGATAAGACGGAAATATGCTTTATAATATAATAAACATAGAAGTATGTATTCCTACAACTTTATATCATGATCTCAAAGATGTTTACATAGAAATTGAACTAAGTATAGAAGGGACGTAACTGCTGGATACTCCAGGGCCTCTTTATCTCTCCTAGTTCATCATCTATCTTTCTCTTTCTTTTGCGATTCGGTTTTTCGGTTTTTTCGGATGATCTTCCGTATCTCGAATCTCGGGATGATCCATTTTGCATAGCTTTGCTAATCACGAATGGTCCTTTCCATACTGGGGCCAATTGAAGGGAATATGCCCGAGAGGCAATAATAAAGTGTTTATTATGCTATTCCTTGTTTATGATGGATGTTTATTTCTCATGCTAGAATTGTATTAACCGGAAACATTGATACATGTGTGATTAATAAACAAACCAACGTTCCTATTGAAGCCTCTCTTTTAACTAGCTCGTTGATTAACAAATGATCAAGGTTTCCTGATCATAGACATTGGATGTTGTTAATAACTGGGTCATGTCATTAGGAGAATGACATGATGAACTTAGACCCTAACTAAGTATAACAATGCGATCAAGTCATTTAGTTTTGTTGTTATGTCTTACATTCGGAGTAACATTATTCCTTAGACCATGAGATCATGTCAATCACTGATACCGGAACGATGCTTTGATGTCATCAAACGTCACACCGTAACAGGGTGACTATAAAGGTGTCGTTGGGTATTCGGAAAGTATTAGTTGAGGCTCATGGATCAAGAGTGGGATTTGTCCATCCAATATGACGGAGACATATACTCAGGGCCCTCACGGTGATATCACATCGACACCGCTTGCAAGCACGTGATATGATCACAAGGATGTTATATCACGGGAACGAGAAAAGAGAACTTGTCGGGTAACGAGATCAAACAAGGTATGGTGGATACCGATGATCGGATCTCGGGCAAGTAAAATATCGCGGGACAAAGGGAAATCATTACGACGTTGAAAGGTTCACACGATCACTAGAGTCATCGTTGAATATATAGGAGTCATCACGGATCTCCAGATCCCGCTGATGATTATTGATCGGAGAGAAGTCTCAATCATGTCTATATTATTCGTGAACCGTAGGGTGACACACTTAAGGTTCGATGAAGCGTTAGAGAGGATACGGAATACCGAAGAATATTTTGGGCAGCTCCGAAAAATTGTTTCGGGGAAAATTGAAATAGTTCAAGGGGTTTTTCATCGAATGGTTGTTAATAGAATTAACAAAATTATTCGAGGTGGTGCATGCAAATGTTTGTTAATGGAATTTACAAATATAAATAAAGATATAAAAATGTTTTATTTATTTATTAAAGAAAAACCTTTGGATTTTCTTAGTGGAAAATTAAGGGAGTATGAGTGGGTGTGAGTCGGGCTTCCACTCAGATAAAGAGAGGAAGGGATGGGGGCACCCATGGATGGCCGCACCCCCCCTTGGGCTGCCTCCCCCTCTCCTATAAAAGGAGGGTAAGACCTCTCTCTTCCACACACACTTGCCCACTCCCTTTTCCCTCCATCCGCTGCTCCATTCCATGGTCTCCGGCTAGGTGAAGCTCTGACAGTGGGATTCTTCCCCACCACCACGCTGTCGTCCTGCTGGAGTTCTGCGGGGATCCTCTACTTCCGCTACCCGCTGGATCGAGGGAACGGAAGTCTTCATCAAGCCGAACTTGTGACCGATTACGGAGGCACCGCCGGATTGCGGTGCTCTTCTTCTCGCTCGGATCGGCGTGAGTACGACTACGTCAACAACGAGATTTTATCTCGTACCACTTTGAGTCTTCGAGGGTATGTTATCTCAAGACTCTCTTTCTCCATGTTGCCTTTCATCTCATAGATTAGATCTTGGCCATTCGGGTTTATCGCGTGTAGGAAATTTTTTGTTTTCTATGCAACGTACCCAACACCAATTTGTTCTTTCTTTGTTGTACCAATCTTAGCACGAGGTCACCTTCTTTAAAAGAACGATGCCTGATTTTCCCACTATGATAACATCGCAAACCTTGCTGATACATGGCGGCTCTTTGAAGCACAAGCTCTCGTTCTTCTACTAAGAGATCGACGGCATCCTGTCGTGCGCTTTCGGCATCTGAGTCATCGAAATCCTGCACTCTTGGGCTGTCATGGATCATGTCCGTTGGAAGAATTGCTTCCGCACCATAAACTAGGAAAGACGGGGTTTGCCCTATTGACCTATTTGGTGTCGTTCGAATGCTCCAAAGCACAGAGGGTAATTCTTCCACCCATGCTCCAACTGCTCTATGAAGAGGAGATTCGAGTCTTGGGCGTATTCCTTGTGGGATTGAGATGTTCATTCTTTCAACCTGTCCATTGGATTGTGGGTGTGCCACAGATGCAAGATCTAGGCGAATTCCCGTTTGTCGGCAATATTTTTCCAACTCTCCAATGGAGAAATTTGTCCCGTTGTCAGTTATTATGCTATGTGGAACATCATATCTCATGACTAAGTCAATGATGAAATTTCTGGCAGTTACACCGTCAAGTTTTTTGATGGGTTTAGCCTCCACCCACTTGGTATATTTATCCACTGCAACGAGTAGATGTGTAAGTCCGCCTCATTGCAGTTTTGAATGGTCCCATCATATCTAGCCCCTAGACCGCAAACGGCCATGTAATAGGGATAGTTTTGAGTGCTTGGGCTGGCATATTTGTCTGATTGGCGTAATACTGACATCCAGCACATGTATTTACTATGTGTTCAGCATCTCTCAGGATTTCTCTTGCGTCTTCTGGCGAAATACATCGCAGAAAAATACCGGTAGTACTACGTTTATAAAGGCAATCGTTGATTACCGTGTATCCTTTGCATCGACGTTGTATTTGTCTTTGCAAGACTTTGTCTGCTCCATCCGGGTACTTCTGATCAACTAAGAAGTTTATATATGGAATTGTCCATTCCAGGTTAACGAGCATGACTTCGATTGACTCGGAAACCAGAGGATATTCGACATCTCCACCTTTTATGGATGGTTCGTACAGATGCTGGACAAACACACCTGGTGGTAGGATTTTCACCCTTTCTGATCCCATGCGGGCTAATGCATCCGCGTTCCAATTTTCTTCCCTTTTGACGTGAAGTACTTCAAATCCTAGGAAACAAATTGCGAACTCGTCCACCGTTCTCCGATATTCGGCCATGATGGGACTTTTGGCGTCCCAAGTTTGGTTGAGGTGGTGATGTACCAAATCTGAGTCGCCATAGCACAAGATGCGTTTAACACCTATTTCTTTTGCAATATGCAAGCCATGAAGCAGAGCTTCGTATTCTGCCACGTTATTACTGGCATTGAAGTGTGTTTGTATTACATACTCCATTGTGTCTCGTTTGGGGGATTTTATGACTATACCAGCTCCCGCGCCTTCCTTCATCTTGGATCCGTCAAAGTGCATGACCCAGTATTCTGACTCCGGCATTGGTGTATTTTCCATTACTTCTGTCCAATCGGCGATGAAATCTGCGAACAACTGGGATTTTATCGCCGTCCGGGGTTGGTACTTAATGTCGAACGCAGCTATCTCGATGCCCCATTTGGCTACTCGGCCTGTTGCGTCCGCATTGTTTATTATATCCCCTAGTGGTTCTTTACATACCACTGTTATGGAATGTCCTTGGAAGTAATGACGAAGTTTTCGACATGCGAAAAATACGCCATATGTCAGTTTTTGATAGTGTGGGTACCTTTGTTTAGACTCAGAAAAAACTTCACTTGCATAATACACCGAATGTTGATCTGGTATGCTTTGATCGTCTTTCCGCCTTTCCACAACTATTACTGCGCTGATAATCCGGTTTGTAGCTGTGAGGTACAATCACATGGGTTCTTCGTCTTTTGGGGATGCCAAAATCGGAGCTTTCATCAAAGTTTCTTTCAACTGGGTTAATGTTGCACCTGCTTCTTCTGTCCATACAAACTTGTCGGATTTCTTCAATAATTTGTACAATGGTAGAGCTTTGTCCCCTAGCCAGCTAATAAACCTGCTAACGGCTGCTGCAGAACCCGTCAATCTTTGTACATCTTTTATGCACGTGGGCTTTGAGATGTTTAAGATTGCTTTGATCTTTTCCGGGTTTACTGATATTCCTCTATGAGAAACGATGAAACCCAGAAGTTTTCCTGAGGGAACCCCGAATACGCACTTTAAAGGATTCAATTTCATCTTATAAGTGCATAGATTTTCGAAAGTTTCTCGCAAATCTTCAAGGAGTGTGTCATTTTCCTTGGAAACGACGGCAATGTCGTCCACGTAAACGTGGACATTTTTGCCAACCTGACTATGCAAACATCGTTGCATGCAACGCTGGTAAGTTGCGCCTGCATTCTTCAGCCCGAACGGCATGGTTATGTAGTAGTACGTTCCATATGGGTTCTGAAGGAAGTTTTGATTTTATCTTCTTCCTTCATGCGTATTTGATGATACCCGGAATATGCATCCAAAAAGCATAAAAGCTCAGAGCCAGCAGTGGCATCTATTATTTGATCGATTCGCGGTAACGCAAATCTATCTTTTGGACACAATTTGTTCAGGCCAGTATAATCTATAGACATCCTAAGGACAGTACTGTCTTTCTTCGGGGACTAATACTGGGTTTGCTGACCATTCAGTATGTATGACTTCCCGGATAAAATCTGCTGCCAATAGCCGGATAATTTCCTTGCCAATAGTTATCCGTCTTCTTCCGTCAAATCGACGGAGACCTTGTTTGACGGGTTTAGATCCTGGAATTACCTTAGGTTGGTGCTCAGCAAGTTCCCTGGGTACGCCTGCCATGTCCGTTGGACACCATGCGAAAGAAGAAGACGTCTTCCTATTTGTCGGTCATCAAGTTCCCTGGGTAATCAAGTTCTCACGGAGGAACTTGATGAGCTCGCTTTCCTATTTGTCGGTCATCCCAGTTCCTACTACGACAAACTTTGTTGGATCTTTAGGATCTAGGATTACATGTCTTGTATTCTCGGAAGCTTTGAAGCTATCTGCCGGCTTCCGGCTTTCTTTTCCTGTCGGCATTTCTGTCGGCGATACTTCTTTGGCCAGCTGCTTCCGTTCTTCCTTTGCTATCACTTTCTCTGCACAAAGGGCGTTTTCTGTTTCCAGCTCGTTTGCCAATTTGAAGTCTCCACTTATCGTGATTACTCCACCTTTTGGCCCCGGCATCTTCAGCTTGTTATAATTATAACATGATCTTGCCATGAATTTGGCGAAATCTAGGCGTCCGAGTATTGTGTGATACACACTCTCGAACGGCACAACTTCGAAGGATACTTTTTCCTGACGGAAGTGATCTTTCTCTCCAAAGGTTACATATAGGGAAATTTCTCCTAGGGATCGTGCTTGTCTGCCAGGGACGATGCCGTGAAAACGTATGTTGCTGTGATTGAGCAGGGTCTCGGAGATTCGCAGGTGCTTCAGTGTATCAAGGTACACTATGTTAATGCTGGATCCTCCATCCATCAGCACTCTTTTTAGCCTAGTGATTTGAACAATAGGGCTTACAACTAGAGCTTGCAAGTCGGGTTCTGGGATATTTCCGGGATGATCAGACTGATCCCAGGTAATTGGTGTATTTGAGTACTTCAAGAATTTTGGGGTTGCAGGGACAACCGCGTTTATTTCTCGAAGTGTTCTCTTTGCCACCTTTACTGAGGGAGTTGCCAGGAAAGTTAGGTTGCATTCTCCGTCAACTATCGGAAACTTAGGCTCGCCTTTTCGCTGTTGTTCCAGGATTTTTTCGTCAGTGTCCGATTCATTGTCTTCTTTTTCAGCTTCTGGCTTTTGCTTGGAGAATTTCATCTTGGAGTTCTTCCCTTTGCTTCTGAATCCTGCACTACCTTTCATATGCTTGTTTAGCCGGCATTGTGCGTTAGTATGGGTGGGTTTCCCAAATTGCGAGTGGTGGACACAGTTTTCCGACTTTATTCTTTCCCACTCTTATTTGGTGTAATTTATCGGCTCTGTGCTTCGTCCTTTCCACTTGCTCCCATTTTCTCTTCCAAAGGTTATGTTAACTTCTTTGGGTTTTTGTGTTGCTTCGGGAGTTGCTTTTTTCTCAGGGCGAGGGTTCTTTTTGGCTTGGATCAAAGTGTCGATATTGCCGCCTCTCGCTCTGGTGTCGTCTTCGGCCGCTGCGTGCTCATTTGCGGTCATAAGCATAGATCCGAGATCTTTGTGCTTTTTGGAACCGACCATGAATGGTACGAGTCAGGGTTTTAAGCCATTGACGAAAGCATGCATTGCTTGTATGTCAGTTACTCCAGAGCAACTATTCTTCATTGCAGCCCATCTTGAGATAAAATCCACGTATGGTTCATCTTCAAACTGGGTGCAATAGTTTAGCTGGTTGATGCTATTCGGGCGCTTGTAGGTTCCCCGGAAATGCTGAGTAAAAACTCTAGCCATATCATCCCAGCTGTTGACAATTCTTGATGGTAACTCATTGATCCAATCCCTGGCTCCATTCAGTAACATTAGGGGAAGGAATTTTACTGCCTCCAGGTCTGTCCCATTGTTGATCTGGACGGCTGTGTAATAGTCTGAGAGCCAGGTATCCCGTTTTGTGCTACCGGTATATTTTTGATACGTTGGACCAACTTTGGCAAAGCCAGAATGCACAGTTATTCTTCGGGATCCTGTCAGTGAAGCACTTAGGTCCAAAGTATAAATCATCTCTTTCCGCTCTGTCAATGTGTGCGGAGTATCTGCCGGCTGAATGGACAGAAGGGGATCTACTCCTTTCTTTTCCATTGTGGTGCGAACGCGCTTTTCCGGGATTATCTCTATTTCCTCCGTGATCGTGCCCTTTGGGATAAGGTGGAGTTCTACTCCTGTGTCTTTCCTTATTCCTGGGGGGGCGTCCGGGATCTCTCACGCCTGTGAGGTATATCATGTCTTCCAGCTTTTTCAGCGGGGCGTCTCGGAGGCGGCATTGCTTTTCCGTCCTTCCGGATTTTCTCTTCCCGATCTCGGGGATTAGTACCATCTTTCGGCAGATGGGATCCGGTTTTGGATGCTGCATCCTTGTTGTCGGGATTTTTCTTGTCCTTTCTCGGATCAGATTTATTCTCTTTCGAATTGTTTGAATATCTAGGTTCTTCCGGTCCAGGTGCCCCCGCGGCGCATGTAGCTGTTTTGCATAGGGAGGAGTCGTCGTGCAACTTCCCTGATCGCTCTTGCCCTCGATGTTGTTGTTGCAATGCTTTTCCTAGGAAAGCATACACCCCTTGAAGTTTTTCACCATTGGAGTACATATCGTTGTTGAGGATGGCGAACGCTGCTTCCACGTTTTCTGCTGCGGTTTTGTATATTGGCTCGCCTCTGGCATCTTTGCCGTTTACTAGCTTTTGCCAGGATGGGTTGTGAAACCTTTCCTTTGGCGGCAGCATTTCCGGTCTTGTGATTCCGGGTAACCGTGTAGGTTTAATGCCAGATATATTCCTTCTCTCGTATTCCTCTATTTCTTCCTGCTTTAGCTTGATGTCATCCTGGGTTTTTTTTGAGGTGTTCTCGAGTTCGGAATAGATGTTGCTGTTGCCTTTGGAGAGCTTGTCTCCTAGCTTCCAGCACTTCAGGAGGCTCGTGTGGTCCCACTGGTGTTTGAAGTAAATCTTGTTCGTCTTGCTCTGACATTGGCGGAATAGAGATTTCCTTCGTTTTCTTCTCCGCGGGTTTAACTCCGCTTCCTCCTCCTGCTTCTAGGCTTTCATTGGCTAGATCGGCCAATTTTTTCTTCCGGAGCTTGTACTGGAGTTTTTTGGAAGCTTTGTGCTTGGTCTTGGAAGAGGGAGGTTTTTTACCAGGTTCATCCTCTGTCAATCCTTTGACATCGGGATATGTTGGAGAGGTTTCTCCTTCTTCTGTCTCTTCCTCTAGCGGAGGCGTTCTAGGGCTTTCCTGACTGTCGGCATCCGTGTTTTTGGCCGGTTTTGCCATCAGTACTTCGTGGAATCCCTCTTGAAAAGATTTGACCTTTCTCTCGAAAGCGTCTTCATCTTCGTCTTCGATATCGAACTGATCCGATCTGGGTTCTGACTCTAATCTCGCCTCAATGGCGGCTAGCACAGAGTCAGCTTCCGAGATCGTCGTTATATTGACGGATGTCGGATCTTCCACCTCTATTGTGGGTTGTTGTTTTCTGCCTCCTGCACGGGATTGCTTTCATCCGTGTTTTCAGCGATCTCGGATTGCACCATACCAATAAAATGCGATTCAGCAGTATATCAGTGATCTGAGCAAAATTTGGCGTCATAGTCTTCTTCGACTGGGTATAGGGCGGGTGGGATAAATTTGCTTCCACCATAGAATCCCATTGCTTCTGCAGTTAATCCGATAAAGATGTTTTGCAGATCCAATCGGTAAAACGCAGGCACTTACCAGATGATTCCGCGCCGGCATGTACGATCCGTTGTCGAGGAAGCGCCCGACGTCGTTGTCGAATTCCGAGCTTCCGATAGTTATGGTACTGCCGATTCCGCCAAGTATCCCCGATCGAAACATAACGCCTGACGTCGCTGGCCCCACGGTGGGCGCCAACTGTCGAGACATCGTAGTAGAATTCATAGACGGGGGTGCCATGAGACTACCGATAGAGAATGGGGGGACGTGATCGTGTGATGAAAAATGACACAGGGTTTTACCCAGGTTCGGTACGTCGCAGTGATGCGGCGTTCCTACTCCTGCAATCTCACTATTCAGGACTAAAGCCTGGAATAAACAGAGTACAATGTGAGGTTCGTTTTAGCTATTCGTCAAGGATCCACCTCTCGGCGAGTTAGCCTCTAGCTTCTTGTCTATCTTTCTTATCTCCCATCCGGCTTTATATAATAGCCGGGTTAGGGCTTACTTAAAAGGAAACCTAGAAGACTACGGTAATTGCTAACTTGGAAAGTAAGGAATCCGCCTTCTACTCCAAGCCGTATCTCGTGGGCCGTGATCCGGGTTCTTCTAGGATCCGGCTTCCGTGTGTCAGCTTACTGGGCCGCCCAATGGACCATGATCCATTACCATTTAGGCCACCCTGGTAATCCGGCACTTTAGATATGCAGTTGGATTACAGTCTATGTATATTGTTGTAATGCCCGCACTAAATATCATAGTAGTCATTATGTCATGAATGTGCGCTACGGTGCAACCTGTATTTGTCAATTTCCTAGCTGGAATTTGTTCACCCAGCATGCTATCTTTTATGGAGAGACACCACTAGTGAACCTATGAACCCCGGTCCATTCTTCCTACACTGTTAAACAAACCACTACAATTCCATGCTTTCTTTACTTACTGCAAGCATACAACATTTTCCACACTATACGTCTAATCTTTGTTTTCAGCAAGACCGGTGAGATTGACAACCTCACTGTACCGTTGGGACAAAGTATTTTGGTTGTGTTGTGTGTACGTTCCGCGTTGTTGCTGACACCGGTGAGGCGCCATCACCACCGTCAGTGGCATCAACCTTCCGAAGATCCTCTTCTCCTACTGGATTGATAACATTGGTTCTTAACCGAGGGGAAATTCCTACCGTTGTGCTCATCACACCCTCCTCTTGGGGTTCCCAACACGCATTGCCAGCATCAAGGACTTTTTCTGGCGCCGTTGCCGGGGAGAAAGAAGTCATCTGAAAAGGGGAGTCTCTCACTCTCAACCTCTTTATTTTGTTTATTCTCTTGTTTTTATTTTTTTTCTTGGTATAAAAAACACAAAAAAAGTTCTTATTCTAGCTGTTATTTTTTATTTATCATGCTTGTTATCAATGGTTGATGTCTTTGAAACTTTGACACAAAAACATTATAAGGAACACCTCTTGTCACAAAAAGGAATATCCTTATGGGAACAAATTAATAAATTGCATGACTATGCTAGAAACTTGTGCTCTACTTGTAATGTTACTTATGGCTTTGATAAATCTTGCTGCTGTAGGAGGTATAAACACCTACCTTTTCAATGTGCGTATAATTATGATGTTACGATATCTTTTTATGTTAAGGGAAATTATGATTTATATGTTGTGGAACAAATTGAAGAATTTATTGCTTGGAAGGGTGCATTCGAAATTTCTTATTTACTTGAAAGTATTGATGATGCACCTTATAAATACGAGATTTATGCTATACCTGAATATTGCTTTGATAATTACAAGGATTCTAATTACTACATAATGGAATATCTTAATAAATTCTCTTAACCTAAGGAAGAGTCCATTGCTTTGCAGGAACCTATGGAAGAAGAAACTGCTGAATGTAGAAGCTCAATGGATTAAAAAGAGGATGACAATGATGATCAAGAGGAGGAAGAATGGAGCTACCCATGTCTACCTTCCAAGAGTTGATACTTGCTATACTTCTGACCTTGATACTACTATTAATGAAACTTGTGAGAATGATATTTCTATTGTTATTTATGATAATCCATTCTATTTTGAGAAATCCTATGAGAATCCTCTATTTATTCCAACTATTGATATGCAAGATAATGAGGAAGTTGGTTTAGAAAATTATATGATAATGCTCTTGATGATTGTCCTATGTCACTTGATGTTATTAATCATATTTCTACTGAAGATAGGATTGCTATAATGTATCCTATAACTTTTATGAGTGATCAATCATCTTGTTTTTCTATTTCTAAAAGTGGGGGAAAAGAGGAGCTGATTTTAAATTTTGATCCCACTGTTTTGGAGCTTGATATGAATTTTGTGCTTTTAGACCATGAAAAACATGCTTTATGTGACAATTATGTTATTGAGTTTGTTCATGATGCTACTGGATATTATTATGAGAGAGGAAAATATGGTTGTAGGAATTTTCATGTTACTAAAATACCTCCCTTTTTTATGAGAGTTTTGAAGTTGCTCTTGTTCTACCTTCCCATGATTTATATTTTGAGCTTCTTTAATTTATTTCTTTTTTTTTGAAGGAATTCTTTAATTTATTTCTTTACAAGATTCCTATGCATAGTAAGTGAGTTATAATTAAATTTGTTGTATACTTGCTTCTTGATGCTCTCTTTTGCTTAATGCATATTTCTGATATGAGCATCTTCTTGACTCGAAAACACGTGAATCCATATTTCCGGGCCTAGCTAAAAGGCGTTAAAGAAAATCACTTCTTGGGAGATAACCCATGTATTTATTTTTTCTTTGTTTTTCTCTGTTTTATTTGAGTCAAGGTGTTATATACTTTTGTAATAACTCCTTAATATCCTTTATTTTGTGTCTTTGTTGATCCAAGTAAAGCCTCTAGTGGAAAGTTGAGACTATATTTCAGATTTCTGCTGTCCACTTTTAAATTCGTATAAAATCGCAGAAAATTCAAATTTACCTGAGTTTTTTTGTGTGTAATTCTGGGATATATGCGCAACTTTTCTTAGTCGAAGTCTTTTTTTATTTGAGCAACAGAATATTTTTAAAAAATCATCTTTAACTGCTTTCCTGTTTTGACAGATTTCTGCCAATAATTGCATTTGCATCTTAATCTCTTTCTTTTGGTGTTCTTTTGAGAAAAAGAGTTTTAAAAGAAGTTGTGACAGTAGCTAATTTTTTTATGAGTGTTAGGCTTGTGTTGAAACTAAACCATATGAATTTATAATTTCGATTGCAGTAACGTTGTTAATGAAGATTGTGAGAAGTTTGGTGTGAAGGAAGTTTTCAAGGGTCAAGAGAAGAGGATGATATGACGTGATCAAGAAGGGTGAAGAGCCTAAGCTTGGGGATTTCCCGGTGGTACATCCTAGCAAATTCCAAGAAGACTCAAGCTTGTAAGCTTGGGGATGTCCAAGGCATCCCCTTCTTCATTGACAAATTATTAGGTCACTTCTAGTGAAACTATATTTTTATTTAGTCACATCTTATGTGCTTTTCTTGGAGCGTCTTTTATTTTTGGTTTTAGTTTGTTTTTATTTTTCCAATAAGCTTGGTTGGACCCCAGCCTTCTTTTATTGGAGAGTGACACACTCCGCTTTTTCATGGGAATACTTAGTATTCTTAGTGGATGCGTTTATTTAGCTCCTGTTTTGCATGCATCTCTTATCAGAGCTGATAGTTTTATTAGTGTTATGTGAGTACTCTCATGTTTGCTTTCTGTAGAATTGTATGGTGCTTGTTGGGAAAAGAAACTGCTGCTTGAGGTAGAATTTAAAACGGTGCAAGTAGAAGCTTGTATAGACTCTGGCTAGAACTTTTTCATGTCAGGCTAGATGTTATTTTAGTTTTAAAGCCTTGTGGTTATTGAGTAGCATGAATAGCCTCAAATAGTTGAGAGTGTTTAATATGCCATTGAAAGAATCATGAGTTGTTCTTCTCATATTAAAGCATAAATTTGTGGTATTCTCCTTTGAATGTTTTATTTGGTTCACTTGGCGCATGCTCACACCATGTTTATGACTATGAACCAGTCACGAATAGCCTCCATGAACATTTATTTTTTGAACTTGTGATACCACTTATGCTTTGATTAATGATGTTTATCTCGCAATGCATGATTATGGCTCTTATGCTATCTTGATTTGTCGCTCCCAGTCTTTTGCTAGCCTCCACCTGTACTGAGTATAAGCTCTAGTCGTGCATCCAACTCCCTAAAACCAAAGTTTTCCCATTGTGTACACCATACCTACCTACATGTGGTACTTCACTGCCACTCCAAGTAAATTGCTCATGTGCTACCTTTAAAACTTTCAAAATTACTCATGTTTTTTGTTCCTGTTTTTGCTCATTAGGACGTCAATACAGAATCTTTATCTCACTTGGTTATTGGATTTCACACCCTGGACTAGTGGATTCATCCGCTTATCCAATTCATAGAAGAGCTGGCAGCGGGGTGCCCAGCGCCAAATTAATGAAAACAAATGTTCTTCACTATTTTTGCCCCTGAATTATCAGTCAAAGCATAATTGTGTAATCAAAAGAGAAAGAGGGATGACCTTCTACCCAGATGCGTCCTTCACATGGGAGCCGCTCTTGTGAAATCTAGTTGGCTTGTGACGTACTGTATTTTCTGTTTACCTTTCGTTGACACTAGCATACACCTCTCTTAAAATATAGACACTCCTCCATGGTATGTGATGGTTGGCAGGCACCCGAGGATTCAGTTAGCCATGGTTTGTGTAAGATGGATGGGAGGAGTGTCAAACTTTTAATACCTCTGTTTAATAAAATAAAAGATCTAGCACATGAGTTGATCCCTGCTTCCCTCCGCGAAGGGACTTTCTTTTACTTTTATGTTGAATCTCCATCTTCTAACTTTATGCATAGTTGAGAGAGCATTTTTGCCATTCTGATTTTATGTGCATTTGTCCCATAAACACCATTAATTGATTCATGAAGTGTTATTGCTTATTCTCAAACTATTTGTTCTAGTCTTCCTCATGAACATTGAAGTTGTGGTGGCATTTATGTTTTGTCCCACTCTTAAGGACTAGCGAAATACCACTTTTCCATGATTTCTCTATACTTGAAACAAACGTATATCTTTCCTTGCATTATTATTCATCATCTTTTATTTGAGTTACTTCTCATGATGAAAAGTGCTTTCTATGCTTTATTATTAAAGTTATATATATATCATGTTTGTGTTTAAAGTTCTATGATCTCAGATTACATATGCTTTTACATTATGATGATCAAGTTTATGTTAGTAGCATGTCACCTCAGAAATTATTGTGTTTTTATCGTTTACCTACTCGTATAAGCTTGGGGATGGTTGATACGTCTCGAACGTATCTATAATTTCTGATGTTCCATGATGATATTATGCCAATTGCTACATGTTTTCTCCCTTCTTTATGTCATTTTTATCGATTTTCTGGACTAACCTATTGACAAGACACCACAGAACCAGTTCCCTGTTTTCTGATGTTTTAGTTTCAGAAAAGTTGTTTTGGAAATATTCTCGGAATTTGAAAATTCGAAGCCCGAAAGTCTTAGAATACCCGAAGGTTCCACGGAGTCCCGAAGAGACCCGGAGGGGGGCCTCAGGGGGCCCACACCATAGGGCGGCGCCCCCCCCCCCCCTTGTCACACCCCAGTTTTGGGGTTCTTGTACTGTGCTCAAGAAGACAAAAATTAGGGCCAACAATTTTTTTTCTAACAACATGATTGTTTTAACTAACATGTGTTTGGGTGTGATCTAGTAGTCGCGGGAGAGAGAGAGGAGAAGCGAGAAGCCACCGAGCCCCCACGGTGAGCCACCGTGCGTTTCCTTGTGGCCAGTAGTCGCGGGAGAGAGAGAGGAGAAGCGAGGAGGACGACGAGCCGTGCGCCGTTGGATCTTCGATCCACGACCACGTTTAAACCCGAGCGTTTCCCACGCCCGCGCGCTCGCTTGGCCTGCGCTGGGCCGTGCAGTGCGCATAGCTGGGCCGCGCTGCGCGGAAGCCAGCCCACCCTGCCCTTTTGTTTTCTTTTTAAGTTTTTGACAGAAACTTGCATGTTTGCTTCGAGTCTATGAAAAATACTAAAAGTGTAAACTAAAATCTACCAAAAATCATGGCACGAATATTATGTTCTCTCAACAACATAAAATTTGTAGATCTAAGACTGGACTGTTATTTTGGCCACAATGACTGTATTGCCACAAAGTGTCTGTGAGATTGTTTTGGACATAAATTTTGGAATCTGTAACTATAATGGTCAAACTAAAATGTTTTGGATGGCTATTGAATAGATCTATCCATAGGACTTTGCCTCACATCAAGGTGAGCTACCAAATGGAAATGCCATCCAATTTGGTGAAAGACCAGTAGGCTTCTCTAGGATTTTTAGAGTAAGTTTAAAAATGATTTTTGAGGTAAATCCAATTGGATGAGTTTGCTATTGACTAGATCTATCTAATCCTAGCTTGGGTTAATTTTTGGATCCCTAGACTAATTTTGGTGAGCAGATCTAGAAACAACACTTTTCTGTTTTCATTAATATGTGTGTATTTGTTTGAAATAAAATGTGTGATTGATTGTATCTTGTTTCCTAGCTTGTATGAATGTGTTAAGTATTGTTATTAAGTTTTTTCCTTGCAGTACATCTACCTTAGAAAGTGTGTGCATGTTTGGAAAGCCAAATGAAAGTAGGAATAACATTTGGTTATTTCTGTAATTTTATTATTTAGATATTTGTGTGAGCAAATCTTTGTGTGCTTGATTGACTAAGTTTGTGCTATGTTTTCTATGAGTCTAGTACCATTTTGGTACTGTTATTTTGATGTTATTATCTCTGTTATCTTGCATGTTAATTTATAGCAAAGCATGTGTAAGTTTTGTTATTTGTTTTCCACTAGCATTGTTTCACTAGAATGAATAGTCGTGTGCTAATTATCTTGATATACAAATTTTGTAATGAGTGACCAGAGGCTTTGTACCTATTTGGCCTTCGTATTAGTGGGCCCATATCCCACTGGTCCCATTGCATCTTGGTTGAGGATGGAAATCCCCAACCATACATTTGTGTGAAATAACATGGGTTACCATATGATTGATAATTATTCTCCACCACGGAAAATAGGTTGTTTGTTTCACTTATGCAAGTGAAAAGTTTATTTCATCTTTGAGAATACTAGTATGTTTGGGTGTGATTCATTTTTTAGCATAATATTCCTTAGCGTTATCATGTTAAGAAATGCTTCACTATTGTGTGCTAAATTAAATTGTTTGCAAATAAAATAATTCCTTGGGATTGATAGATCGTTTGTGAATGATTTTTAATTGAGTGTTTGGATTTTTGAAAAGGTTTAGTTAACCTTTCATTGAGTGCATAGCTACTGTTTGTGTGGTTTATACCTTGTTTTCTTGCTATCTACTTGATTAGAAAAGCATGTGTTACTAGATTAAGTTTATGCTTGCTTAGTAGATGTTCCCATAGAATTATTTTATGGTGTTTCTTACTAGCATGTGTAAGTTTTCTGTGCTGTTAGTAGGTATATTTATATTCATGACTTTCTTGTTTAGAGTTAAGCATCCTTGTGGCATTGTTTGCTTCTCTAGTGTTGAACTAGTGTCACCACTAGAAATTATGGCTTTGCTCTAGCATTGTTACCTTTTTATTTTACGAGTGTGTGCTTTATTCTAACATGTTTAGGAAGTTATTACTTCTGTTATTATGCCATGACATCTTGATTTTCTTGTGCTATAGTTATATAATACAATTATTTCTTATAGCATGCTTGTGTAGAATTTCCATACTAGTATGCTATAAATGCAGTCCTGTTTTTATGATATTTGGTAGGAGTATTATCTTGTGTGATGATTGTGTTTTAGATTATGTTTTATGACTTGTTACCATTGATTTTAGCTACTGTTGTGTTTGATTATTTTCATGATTTATGGATTGCATAACTTGAGTAGACATAAGCATAGTCTATAACTAGCCTATTCATCTGTGATGTGATTGCTTGCTGTTTGGAAACTGCCTGAGTGATTGCCTTAGCATGAGTATTATCCTTATGCTATTGTTGGGCTAGTGTTGTTGTTGTGCTTAGTAGTATCTTGTTATCTAAGCATTATTTTAATCATGAACTTGTTTGGTGACGATTGCTTGTGTGTTGCTAATACCCACTGCCATGGGTATTGCTTTGATTGATTGTATTATTTTAGTAACCTCATCTTTTTTACCCACAAGCTATATTTTTTGCTTCTTGGATATCTTACTATGAGAGTGGTACGCCCACTCCATATATGATATGTAAGATGTGGGATATGGTTTCTCAACCATATAGTGGTGTGACGATAGTTCTGCACCGTGAGAGTTTGTGAGACAGTTTTCTCGATAGCATTTGAGTGATTGCGCTAGTATAAATTTGTGTGTTGTATGTGTTGTTTAGTTTAGTTGTTTGGTATTTAGGTCTAATAGTGTGTCTTTTATTCTATTACGATGCTAGAAAATGAAGAAGAAGAAGCAGTTATGGAGATGTGCGTCAAGTTCAAGTTACTTCAAGGCCAGGGACACTAAGAGTTTTAAGGCAAGCCATCCTGATGCTTGCTGTTACTACACTTATCATTATCTATCATTCATGTTTTACTTCTAAAAGTTTTACAAAAACTTTGTTTTCCAAAAACTATTTTTGAGTGACTACTACTAGTACTATTATATATATATATTACTACTATGCCAGTAGTTGATACTTGGTGTTACCAAGCCCATAGCCACTATATGGTATTTATTACCATCACAAATATTAGTCCCTAAGTGGACACCCTAAAAATGTGTTATTACAAAACAAAGGTTTTATGGAAAACCCGGAGAAAAGGCTGAGCCTTATTCACCAGAGGAAATGTTGGAGTGGTCATTTTTGGAAAAATGGTGTTTTACAAAAATGACATATAACTTAGTCTTCGCCGGACAACCTTTACCGTACTGCCACTTTAACCCAACATAGGCACGGGGCTAAACTTGAAGTTTGTTCTTGTTAGTGTGTGTCCTATCTCAATTTGCTATAAGGGTCATCGAGCCCTCGAACCGATTGTCGCTAGGTGGTATATACGGGACATACCAAGTTAGGGATTAAGTTACCCCCCGGGTGTGACAGTTGGGTCTCCTGCCGTGCCGATGTGCGGCATGGTGCCGGGGAGAACAAACCCAACTATTTCGGAATAGCCGCGTCCTCGGATATGGACAGTTGAATGGCCATGTAGCTAGCATTGTTTCAATGTTTTCAAAAAGGAGTTGGACTTGTGAAGTTCTGAACTGAGGAAATCTTGTACCGTGGAGGTACCTTTGATGAAAAGCCAGAAGTTTTTTACAAAAAAAAGTTTTGCAAAGAGAAAACCTTCTTTTACAAAAGAGTTTATAAAACCTCTTGTACATGCGATATCTACAAGAGAAATAAAACTATAGTATTTTCTTTTGAAGTATCTTCTTCAACAAACATACAGAGATTTTCAAAATCAACTATGATATATCTTCATATATCACTGATAGTGAACCCTATGTATAGCCTACCTATTACACCATATAAGCATACTTGCATTTTGGTGAGCTACATGATGGATGTCTTGCTGAGTACATTCAAATGTACTCATATTGGTTTGTCCCTGGTATTTACTTGCTAGACATCGAGAAGGAGTCTCAGAAGGAGATGAACGAAGAGGAGTACAGAGCTGAAGGATTTGCGAACTAGTATCGTCTCCCGGTCAGCAGCTTGTAGGTTAAGGCGTGACTTGGGCTCTACTATGTTTGTGTGTGTTAGTCTTCCGCTATGTGTGGCGTGTGTTGCCCTGCGTGGCAGTTGTGTGGGACTTGGTCATGTGACCATGTCTCTTTGTAAGTGTTTATGCAACTGTGTAACGGATATTGTATCTGTGTACCAACTTGATATGTTGTTCACGACTAGTGTGATTTGGGATCGTGAATGTATGCATATCGAAGGTGTCCTTGAATAGTGGTTCTGGGGCGGACCTTACACCCTTGGCCGCGCCGGGGGTGGTGTGGGGCCCCCAGGGCTGCACCGCCTTTGCCCTTTTTCCTATTTATTCCCCTCCGAAAAAATACCTAGGCACCTGATCAAATATCCCTGAAAAGTTTCGTAGCCGCCGCAGTCGTTAACCCTAGATCAGGGGGTTCTGAAGCTGTCTCTCGGCACCCTGCCGAAGAGGATATCATCACCGGAGGCCTCTTCATCACCATGCCTGCCTCCGGAGTGATGGGTGACTAGTTCATCCTTGGACTACGGGTCCATAGCAGTAGCTAGATGGTTGTCTTCTCCACCTATACCTCAATGTTTAGATCTCGTGACCTGCCTAACATGATCGCGATTGTACTTATGTAATTCTATGTACTATGTTTGCTGGGATCCGATGAATATCGAACTTATGCCAAGTTGATCATAGTCTTTATTGCATATGTTTTTTTCTGATCTTGCATGCTTTCCGTTGCTAGTGGTTGCTCTGGCCAAGTAGTTTCTAGTGACTCCAAGAGGGAGTATTTATGCTCGACAGTGGGTTCATGCCTCCTTTTCGCTTGTGCTCGAATGACAAAAACATGACGGGGGAGGATGTGTTGTTGCCACTAGGGAGAAAACAGCGGTGTGAGTGCCCGCGTGTACAATCATTGCTTACATTATACACATTGCTCAATGCAATTATCTGTTGCTTGCAACTTAATACCTAAGGGGGTTCAGATGATAACCTGAGGGTGGATTATTAGTCATAGATGAAGTTGGATTACGGTCTATGTATATTGTTGTAATGCTCGCACTAAATATCATAGTAGTCATCATGTCATGAATGTGCACTACGGTGCAACCTCTATTTGTCAATTCCCCAGCTTTAATTTCTTCACCCAGCATGCTATCTTTTATGGAGAGACACCACTAGTGAACCTATGAACCCTGGTCCATTTTTCCTACACTGTTAAAGAAACCTCTACAATTTCCTTCTTTCTTTACTTACTGCAAGATACACCATTTTCCACACTATACGTCTAATCTTTGTTTTCAGCAAGACCGATGAGATTGACAACCTCACTGTACCGTTGGGACAAAGTATTTTGGTTGTGTAGTGTGCAGGTTCCGCGTTGTTGCCGACACCGGTGAGGTGCCATCACCACTGTCAGTGGCATCAACCTTCCGAAGATCCTCTTTCTCCTACTGGATTGATAACCTTGGTTCTTAACCGAGGGGAAATTCCTACCGTTGTGCTCATCACACCCTCCTCTTGGGGTTCCCAACAGGCATTGCCAGCATCATGACCCTGCGACGTATGATGAAGTGATGATGAGCCCAGATTCCAACAAATGGCTTGAAGCCATGAAATCCGAAACAGGATTCATGCACAAAAACCATGTTTGGAATTTGGTGGACTTACCCGATCACCGCAAGGCCGTTGAGAACAAATGGATATTTAAAAAGAAAACTGACGCTGATGGTAACGTGACCGTCTATAAAGCTCAACTTGTCTCAAAAGATTTCCATCAAATTCAAGGAGTTGACTACAATGAGACTTTCTCACCGGTAGCGATGCTGAAGTCAGATAGGATTATGTTAGCTATTGCAGCATTTTTCGATTATGCTGACAAGGTGTGCAAGCTTCAACGTTCCATTTATGGACTGAAGAATGTATCCCGGAGTTGGAAACTCCATTTTGAAAAGGTGATGAAAGGGTTTGGATTTGTCAAAATATATGGAGAAGCTTGTATTTATAAGAAAGTGAGTGGGAGATCTGTAGCATTTCTAGTACTATATGTGGATGACATATTGTTGATTGGAAATGATACATAACTTTTAAAAATAGTAAAAGGTTATTTGAAAAAAAAATCCAATGAAATACCTCGGTGAACCATCTTATATATTAGGCATCAAAATCTACAGGGATAGATCAAGACGCTTAATTGGACTTTCGCAAAGTACATACCTTGACAAGATTCTGAAGAAGTTCAGAATGGAAGATAGTAAGAAGGGGTTCTTACCAATGTCGCAAGGCAAAACGTTGAGTTAGACTAAATGTCCAGATACAACATAAGATAGAGAGATAATGAATAAGATTCCCTATGCTTCAGCCCTATGTTCTATCATGTATGCTATGCTATGTACAAGACTAGATGTGGCACATGCTATTAGTTTGACTATTAGGTACCAATCTGATCCAGGTTTGGAACACTGGACAGCGGTCAAGAATATCTTTAGGTACTAGAGAAGAACTAAGGATATGTTTCTCGTGTATGGCAGTGAAGAAGAGCTCGTTGCAAGATGTTACGTTGATGCTAGCATCAACACTGATCCGGATGACTCTAAGTCTCATTCTGAGTATGTATTTGTTATGAATGGAGGAGCAGTAAGCTGTAGGAGTTCCAAGCAATCCATGGTGGCGAGATCATCAACAGAAGCAGAATATGTTGTTGCCTCAGATGCAACAGAGGAAGCAGTTTGGATGAAGGAGTTCATATTCGAACTCGGTGTGGTTCCGAGTGCGTCAGATCCAATGGTTATCTATTGTGACAACAATGGTGCCATATCCAACGCTAAGGAGACAAGGTCTCACAAGAATTCCAAGCATATCAAGCTCCGTTTTCACTCCATCCGTGAACATATCGCAGATGGGGACGTGATGATTTCCAAAGTACATACGGATCTGAATGTGGCAGATCCGTTCACTAAACCTCTCCCAAAGGCAAAACATGATCAACACCAGAACTCAATGGGTGTTAGATTCATCACTATGTAATATAGATTGTTGCCCCAAGTGCAAGTGGGAGACTGAAGGGAATATGCCCGAGAGGCAATAATGATGTGATGTCATTAGGAGAATGATGTGATGAATTTAGACCCTAACTAAGTATAACAATACGATCAGGTCATTTAGTTTTATTGGTATGTCTTGCATTCGGAGTAACCTTATTCCTTAGACCATGAAATCATGTGAATCACTAATACCAAAAGAGTAGTTTGATGACATCAAACGTCACACCGTAACAGGGTGACTATAAAGGTGGCGTTAGGTATTCGGAAAGTGTTAGTTGAGTCTCATGGATCAAGAGTGGGATTTGTCCATCCAAAATGAAAGAGACATATACTTTGGGCCCTCTCGGTGATATCACATCGACACTGCTTGCAAGGACGTGACTAGGTCACAAGGATGTCATATCACAGAACGATTAAACGAGTACTTCTCGGTTAATGAGATCGAACAGGGTATGGTTAATACCGATGATCGGATCTTAGACAAGTAAAATATCGCGAGACCAAGGGAATTAATTACGACGTTGAAGGTTCACACGATGATGAGAGTCAACGTCTAATATATAGGAGTCATCACGGATCTCCAAATCGCAATGTTGATTATTGATCGGCGAGGAGTCTCGATCATGTCTATATTATTCGCGAACCGTAGGGTGACACACTTAAGGTTCGATGAAGCACTTGAGAGGATACGGAATACCAAATAATGTTTTGGGAGCACCAAAATTGTTTCGTGGAAAATTGAAACAGTTCAATGGGTTTTTCGTCGAATGGTTGTTAATAGAATTAACAAATGATTCAAGGTGCTATATGCAAATGTTTGTTAATGGAATTAACAAATATAAATATAGAAATAAAAATGTTTTATTTATTTATTAAAGAAAAACCTTTCATGTGTCTAAGTGGGAAATTATGGGAGCATGAGTGGGTGTGAGTGGAGCTTCCACTCACATGAATAGGGAAGAGGTGGGCGCACAGCATGGCTGTCCGCACCCCCCTTTGGGCGGCCTCCCCTCCCCTATAAAAGGAGGGTGAGAGCTCCTCTTCCACAAAAACTTGTCCCACCTCCCTTCCACTCCACCTGCTGCTCCATTCCATGGTCTTCGGCTTGGCGAAGCCCTAACTGTGGGATTCTTCACCACCACCATGCCATCGTGCTGCTGGAGTTTCGGAGGATCGTATACTTACGCTGCCCCGCTGGATCAAGGGAACGGAGGTCTTCATCGAGCTGAACATGTGACAGATCACGGAGGCACCGCCGGATTGCGGTGCATATCTTCTCGCTCTCGGGATCGGCGTGAGTACGACTACACCATCAACGATATTTTGTCTTGTACCACTTAGAGTCTTCGAGGGTATGTTATCCTAAGACTTTCTCCCCGTTACCTTTCATCTCCTAGATTAGATCTTGGCCTTTCGTGTTTATCGCGCGTAGGAAATTTTTTGTTTTCTATGCAACGTACCCTTCACATAGACACTTTGATCACGGTGTAAAGGTGACAGTGTGTGCACCGTGTGGTTTAGCATGATATTTATATCTTGTGTTGGATGACCCTATGAAATTGTGGCGTTTGTTTTGTACTAATTTGGGGCGCTCATAGTGACAGCGTGGGGTACCCTAGAGAGGGAATACGGACTTGAGGAGTCATGTTAAAGCCATACGCATGGATTGGTGTTCGTTATCCGACCGGAGAGTGGTTCAGAGTACCATAGTGAAGAGATGATATTTATGCATTCAATTATGTTATCATTGTCGAGAGTGTACACTAGTGAAAGTAGGATCCCTAGGACATGTTTCTAAGCATTGAAACACCGTTTACAATCAGTTCTGCTACATGTTTGCTTGCTGCCATTTTTATTTCAGATTTCTAATATAATCATCCATATCACTTGTATTTTACTCTCTCTTCGCCGAACTAGTGCACCTATACAACTGATAATTGTATTAGCTGTGTTGGGGACACAAGAGACTTCATGTATCGTAATTGTTGGGTTGCTTAAGAGGGATATCTTTGACCTCTAGCTCCCTGAGTTTGATAAACCTTGGGTGATCAACTTAAGGGAAACTTGCTGCTGTTCTACAACCTCTACACTTGGAGGCCCAACATTTTCTACAAGAATAGAAGTGTGTAGACATCAATCTCTTTTCTGGCGCCGTTGCCGGGGAGGTAAGATAAAAGGTACTCACATCCACTAGTAGGAAACATGCTATAGCCACCAGCTTACCGCTGGGCAACAACAATTGGTGTGCGCAAGTGATATTACCGATGTGCAACGGGGATCTCTATTCGCCAACGCTACGCAGCTTACCACTGGCGAACGTGCCATTTTGTTCACCAGCGGTAAGTGTGGGCATGGAGGTGCGCGCGGCAGAAAGTACAGCTGGTGAACGACACAGTTGGTTCGCTAGCGCTACCTAGCTTAGCGCTGGCGAACATGGGTGTTGGTTCACCAGCGCGCTAGCCAACCACTATTTTTGTTCGCTAGCGGTAAAATTTGCATTTTTCGCTCCACCACCCCCCGGACCGTCTTTTATTTTTCTAAAGCACAAACAAAAATGATAAATTGTTCCAAAAATAAAATCCTTTGAAATTTGGGTAGGGTGCAGTGTCTAGTTGATATAGAGAATTTGAAATATGAATTTTGACCTTTTATCCAAAATTCAAAAATAAAACCTAAAACGTCCATAACTTTTGCATACGACGTAGAAAAAACGTGGCTAATATTTCAAAAAAATGGTGAGCAAATTTCCTACCCAACCTCACAAGAAAGAAAGGATTTTACAGAATCGGCATATTCAAAAAGAAAAAAAATGTTATTTGAGATAGACGAATTTTTCCTACAAAATAAAATTAATAAAAACAATTAAAAATCAATATTTTTAAAAGGTAATACGGATGTCATATTTGGATTCCTCGTATTTTTTGATCAATTTAGACAGATCATTTGTCGAATTTGTAATTACAGATTTATAGATTCTGCAATTATATCCTTTGTGAGTGCTCGAAGTTATTTACTTTAGATTCTGCAATTATATCTTTTTGTTTCTTATTTTTATTTTCACTAGTTAGGCTTATTTTTACGTGTTCCTTGTTTTTATTTTTACTAGTTAGGCTTAATAGAAAACAACAAAAATATTAGAGGGCTTTATAATATTTATCTTGAGTTAGGACATGAAGTGTTTGAAGAGAAAATTTAAAAAACCTATGGAGCTTTATTTGCATGCTAGTAGCAATGTTATTAGTATGAATTCTTAGAACACAATTATTGCTAATTCTATGGAAAAATCTAAGCTGGGGAAGCTAGTTTTGAAGAATATGATATTTTTAGTCCCCCAAGTTTTGAGGAGGAAATTTTCTTTGATGATACTTTGCCTCCAATATATGATGTTTACAATGATGAGCATGATATTTTCAGTCCACCTACTATTGAGGATAAAATCAATTATGATTAGAATATGCCTCATATATTTGATGATTATGGTGATGAGAATGATAATGATAGCTATTATGTTGAATTTTCTCCCACTACTATTAATAAGAAGGACTATGCTTATGTGGAGAGTATTAATTCTTTTATGCATGTGTCTCATGATAAGAATGTTTTATGTGATAATTATATTGTTAATTTTATTCATGATGCTACTGAAAGTTATAATGAGAGAGGGAAACATAGTCTTATTCATCTAAAAAATATCAAGTTTCCCCTTTGTATGTTGAAAATTTTGAAGTTGCACTTTGTGCTTTCCTATGCGTGTTGCTTTGTGCCTTATTGAGTTGTTCTTCTACAAGATTCTTCTTCATATGAAGTGGGTTAGATTTAAATTTATTTTACATTTGCTTCTTGATGCTCTCTTTTTCTTGAGCATCTTCTCAAATTATCATGCCTAGCTAAAAGCTTTGAAGAAAAGCACTTCTTCGGAGATAAACCATGGTTATATTTTTGCTTTGTTTTTCTCTATTTTCTTCCAGTCAAGGTGTTGTATACTTTTGTAGAAACTCCTTTTTATCTTTATTTTCATGTATTAGTTGTGCCAAGTAAAGTTTCTAGCAAAATTTGGAGTTGGTTTTGGATTTCTGCGCAGGAAACAAATTTCTGTTGTCCATCGTAAAAAATCGTATAATTCATTGAAAGAGCAAAAGGACCTGAAATTTTTGCGCGTATTCCTCAGCTAATTACGAACCTTTTTTGTTCTTTACCTTTTTCGATTTGAGCAACATAATTTCCCCGAAAAAATTTGTCTTTACAGACTGTTCTGGTTTTGACATATTCTGCCTTTTTTCTTGCATTCTCTCTTTTACTATGTTTAGTGTATTTATTTGATCCACAAACAATCAGTGGTTGTAGCTAATGTTTAAAAGTATCAATAATTTTTGTGTCCATGGAGAACATGTGAATTTTTAATTGTGCACTAACCTTCTAATGTGAATTACACTAGGTGTAGTGTGAAGGAAGTTTTCATGGGTCAAGAGAATAGGGTGACATAATGTGATCAAGAAGAGTGCAACGTTAAAGCTTGGGGATGCACCCGTGGTTCAATCCAGCAAATTCTAAGAAGACTCAAACATGGAAGGTTGGGGATGCCCAAGGCATCCCCTTCTTCATCAGCAATTTATCATGTCACTTCTAGTCAAACTATATTTTTATACGGTCACATCGTATGAAGTTTGCTTGAAGTTTTCAATTCGAGTTGTGAGTACTAAAAGTGTGATGATTCAGTGTAAAATAGAGTATTGCCCCTAGGAGTGAGGTTATATATCAAAAAAATTAAAAAATGAGACAAAGCCAAAAAAAAAAGATTGGGAAAAAGAGAGATAATAAAGAGAGAAGGGGCAACACTACTATCATTTATTCCACAGTTGTGCATGGTTAGCATCATTACTTCAGTTTGGAGAGAGTTTTCAAATTATGACTTGCATAACTATGTGGGGAACTTACATTATAGAACTTGGCTTGTATATACCAATCATGAGCATCCTAAAAAGTGCTCTAGTTCTTCGTGAGCAAGCAATTTGGATACACCCCCACTAGTTCCATTGGAGAGTTTTCATACACTTAAATCTCTATGTGCATTCGTTGTGTGGCAATCACTACTCATTGCATAACTTCGATTATAAGACTTCCTCTTGTCAAATGATCACATTAAGTTATGTAAGACTTTCTTCCATTGACCATACAAACCCCCCATAATGTTCTTTTTTCCATAACATTCTGGTGCCAGGGACCAATACAGAACGCTTGCATGTTTTGAGTGAAGAAATATTTTAATGATTTTCCTATGTGCATATTGTTGTCACTTGACTTCATTCTAACAGGATTTGTTGTGAGAGTTTGATACCCTAGATGATTATATTGTTGTTCTTGAAGCTTAAATCATCTCTAATAAACCTTGCACGGTTGATTTTATTTTAGTATTGATTCATTGAAAAGTTTTACTTTGTTCTTCCTAATGGATTATACATTATTCTATTTGAAATCAACTATAAACCACAACCCTTATTCATTTGATCGTAGTTTACATGCTTTACATTACTATGATGATCAAGTCTATGTTGGTAGCATGTCACCTCAAAAATTATTTTGTTATCACTTACCTATACGAGGACGAGCAGGAGTTAAGCTTGGGGATGCTTGATACGTCTCAAATGTATCTATAATTTTCGATGCTCCATGCTTGTTTTCTATCAAATATCTTAATATTTTCACATGTCTTTTTTCGTTTTCCGGACATTTTAATGGACTAACCTATTGACAAGATGCCATAGAGCCAGTTCCTGTTTTCTGCTTTTTTTATTTCAGAAAAGTTGTTCTGGAAATATTGTAGGAATTGGACGAAACAAAGGCCAAAAGTCTTTGAATTCCCGACACGTGAACAATGTCCAAAGGAGACCCGAAGCGGTACCCTGGATCAGCCACACCAGAGGCTCGTGTGGGCTCCTCCCTGGCCGCACCGGCTAGTGGTGTGGGTCCCTCGGGCACCCACCGCCATCTCCCTTTCGCATATAAAGTCCCCCCGAGGCATAAACCCTAAATATAAGCCCCCTTCCACGAAAAGTTCTGTAGCTCCGCCGCCGCTGCCGACAAGTTTTGCGGAACAGAAATCTTTGTTCCGGCACCCTGCCGGGATGGGTAAGTTCCCCCGGAGCCATCTCCATCGATTCCATCGCCATCTTTATCTTTGTTGCTGTCTCCTATGATGAGGAGAGAGTAGTTCTCCCCCGGGGCTGAGGGCTCTACCGGATGCTATGTGTTTCATCTCTCTCTCCCATAGTGTGATCTTTATGTGATCATGAGCTTTGTAATCTAGTTGAAAAAGTAGATGTTACTCTTTATCTATCATGCTACTGAAGTGGTTTTGTTCTGAGATCTCCGTAGACACATTGATCACGGTGTAAAGGTGACAGTGTGTGAACCTTCTGGTTTAGCATGATATTTATACTTGTGTTGGATGACCCTATGAATAGTGGCGTTTCTTTAGTTCTAATTGGAGACGCTCATAGTGGTAGTGTGGGCTGCCCTAGAGAGGGAATATAGACTTGAGGAGTGATGTTATAGGCCTACGCATGGAGTGGCGTTCGTTATCCGACCGGAGAGTGGTTCGGAGTAGCATAGTGAAGAGATGATATTTATGCATTCAATTATGTTCTCATTGTTCAGAGTGTCCACTAGTGAAAGTAGGATCCCTAGGCCTTGTTTCTAAGCATTGAAAAACCGTTTACAATTTGTTCTCTACATGTTTTCTTGCTGCCATTTTTATTTAAGATTGCTATTATCACTTATAATCATCCATATCACTTGTATTTTACTCTCTCTTCGACGAACTAGTGCACCTATAAACTGACAATTGTTTTAGGTGTGTTGGGGACACAAGAGACTTCTTGTCTCGTAATTACAGGGTTGCTTGAGAGGGATATCTTTGACCTCTACCTCCCTGAGTTCGTTAAACCTTGGGTGATCCACTTAAGGGAAACTTGCTGATGCTCTACAAACCTCTGCACTTGGAGGCCCAATACTATCTACAAGAATAGAAGTGTGCATAGACATCATATAGCAGTCCATATGCGTGAACATAATGCCTACAATGTTAGAACTCATGAACTATATATCTTCATAATAGTATTCTTATACATTCATGATTTGTCAATTGCCTAGTTGTAATTTGTTCACCTTGCATGTTTGTTTTCTTTTGAGAGACACTACTATTGAACGTACAGCCTCGGTCCTATTTTCCTCATATTGCAAACTTCTTTTAAGAACTTTTCAGCATTGTTTCCTTGATGTTCAATTTTTTACTTCTATTGTTTTCCAAGACTCTATATGTTTAATTCTCCTCTTTTCAACAATACCGGAAGATTGACAACCTTCCGGGATGTTGGGGCCCGAGAGAATTTGTGCGTGTGTGCAGGTTCCACGCTTTCTCAACATCGACAAATGGCACCATTGATAGAAGCAAGCTTCTTCAAAACTAAGAAGTCGTACCAGTTCGATAAACTATGGTTCCACACTTGGGGAAATTTCCGCTAGATTACATTATACCTTCCGCTTGGGGCCTCCCAAGGAGCGTGTGATCACGTCAGCATCAACTACTTTGTCTGGCTTTATTGCTGGCAAATTCTAGCTTGATGCAAGGGGCGTCTCACACTTCCACTCTATTTCTTTTTTTTGTTCTTGATTAGTTTACTTTTCTTTAGTCTTTTTTTATTTTTATCAAAAACCCAAAAAAAATTGTTTTATAATTTCTAGTCTTTTACTTGCTTTGATGCTTTGTCTATGGATGAACCTACTACAACCTCTTTGTTAATGGAGGCTAGAGAATTATATAAAAAGTATAGAGGATCAAAAGATGGTAAAATCTTCAGAGGAATGCTAAAGAAGATGAATGAGATTGCTGACACTTTTGCTTGATCTTCATGATATAAATTCTTGCCCTAAAAAACATCATAGACATTACAAATTCTAGTATCGCTTTAGTAAAGAACCTTTAATTCAAACCTATCAGTGGGTTAGTTATATTCATCTTGGAGCTGAACAAATAGAACCATTTGTTACATTTATGACAACTTATGTATCTTGCATTGCTTCAAAAAGACTTGAATTTACAAGCTCTTTCATTCTAAATTATTGTATAGAAAATTTCATCAATAATAAGTATATCATTGACTACAAAGAGAGTCTCCTTTCCACACAAGAGGATACTCACATTTTGCGGGAGCCTATTGATACGTCTCCAACGTATCTATAATTTCTTATGTTACATCTTGATATTATGCCAATTCCTACATGTTTTCTCCCTTCTTTATAGCATTTTTACACGTTTTCCGGGACTAACCTATTAACAAGATGCCAAGTGCCAGTTCCCTGTTTTCAGATTTTTTTTTATTTCAGAAAAGTTGTTCTAGCAATATTCTTGGAATTTGACCCCACAAATCCCGAAGTTCCTATTTTCCCGGAAGCCCTCCCCCCGGAAAGCACCAAACCAAATAGGAGTCGATGATGGGCAACCTTGGGGCACACCATGGGGTGGCGCCACCCCCTGGCCACGCCAGGGGGTTTGGTGTGGGCCCCCAGAGGCTCCACCGCCTTTGGCCTTTTGCCTATTTATACTCCCCCCCGAGGTAAACCCTAAATACATCCGACCTTTTCCACAAAATACATCCATAGCTCCGCCGCCGCCGCCGACGTAGTTTTTTTCCCCCTAGGGGGACAGATCTCCTTGTTCTGGCACCCTGGCGGGCCCGGGACGGGGAAGTGCCCCCGGAACCATCTCCATGGAATCCACCGCCAACTCCATCGCCGTTGCTGTCTCCTATGGTGAGGAGGGAGTAGTTCTCCCGCGAGGCTGAGGAATCTACTGGTAGCTATGTGGTTCATCTCTCTCCCATGGTGTGATCTATATGTGATCATGAGCTTTGTAATCTATTTGAATTTGTAGATGTTACTCTTCATCTTTTGCTACTCAAGTTTTTTATTAATATGAACTTAGGAGTCACCTTGTCCCGCGGTGTGAAGGTGACAGTGTGCACATCGTGTGTGTCTCCTCTATGAATTGTGGGGTTTGTCTAGTACCATCTAGGGCGCTCATAGTGACAGCGTGGGGTTAACTAGACATGGGTATGCTTACTTTAAGGAATGCTTTTTGCAGCCCTACGCAATGATTAGTGTTTGTTATTTGTTATGAGATCTCCCTGAACGCTTTGATCATGGTGTAAAGGTGACAGTGTGTGCACTGTGTGGTTTAGCATTATATTTATATTTTGTGTTGGATAGCCCTATGAAATTGTGGTGTTTGCGTGGAACCATCTGGGTCCCATGGTGATAGCATGGGGGTTACTTAGTTGGGAAAGTGCTTACTCTGAGGAGTGTTGTTAGCACCCTACGCATGGATTGGTGTTGTTATTCGACCGGAGAGTGGTTAAGAGTAGCATAGTGAAGAGAAGATATCTAGTTGGTCAATTATGTGATCATTGTTGAGAGTGTCCTCTAGTGAAATTAGGATCCCTAGCCCTTGTTTCCAAGCATTGAAACACCGTTTTCGGCCTTTTCTGCTACATGTTTGCTTGCTGCCATATTTATTTCAGGTCGCTATTATCACTTATTATCATCCATATTACTTGCATTTTACTCTCTCTTCGCTGAACTAGTGCACCTATACAACTGACAATTGTATTAGGTGTGTTGGGGACACAAGAGTCTTCTTGTATCTTGATTGCAGTGTTGCTGAGAGGGATATCTTTGACCTCTACCTCCCTGAGTTCGTTAAACCTTGGGTGATCCACTTAAGGGAAACTTGCTGATGCTCTACAAACCTCTGCACTTGGAGGCCCAATACTATCTACAAGAATAGAAGTGTGCATAGACATCATATAGCAGTCCATATGCGTGAACATAATGCCTACAATGTTAGAACTCATGAACTATATCTCTTCATAATAGTATTCTTATACATTCATGATTTGTCAATTGCCTAGTTGTAATTTGTTCACCTTGCATGTTAGTTTTCTTTTGAGAGACACTACTATTGAACGTACAGCCTCGGTCCTATTTTCCTCGTATTGCAAACTTCTTTTAAGAACTTTTCAGCATTGTTTCCTTGCTGTTCAATTTTTTACTTCTATTGTTTTCCAAGACTCTATATGTTTAATTCTCCTCTTTTCAACAATACCGGAAGATTGACAACCTTCCGGGATGTTGGGGCCCGAGAGAATTTGTGCGTGTGTGTAGGTTCCACGCTTTCTCAACATCGACAAATGGCACCATTGATAGAAGCAAGCTTCTTCAAAACTAAGAAGTCGTACCAGTTCGATAAACTCTGGTTCCACACTTGGGGAAATTTCCGCTAGATTACATTATACCTTCCGCTTGGGGCCTCCCAAGGAGCGTGTGATCACGTCAGCATCAACTACTTTGTCTGGCTTTATTGCTGGCAAATTCTAGCTTGATGCAAGGGGAGTCTCACACTTCCACTCTATTTCTTTTTTTGTTCTTGATTAGTTTACTTTTCTTTAGTCTTTTTTTATTTTTATCAAAAACCCAAAAAAAATTGTTTTATAATTTCTAGTCTTTTACTTGCTTTGATGATTTGTCTATGGATGAACCTACTACAACCTCTTTGTTAATGGAGGCTAGAGAATTATATAAAAAGTATAGAGGATCAAAAGATGGTAAATTCTTCAGAGGAATGCTAAAGAAGATGAATGAGATTGCTGACACTTTTGCTTGATCTTCATGATATAAATTGTTGCCCTAAAAAACATGATAGACATTACAAATTCTAGTATCGCTTTAGTAAAGAACCTTTAATTCAAACCTATCAGTGGGTTAGTTATATTCATCTTGGAGCTGAACAAATAGAAGAATTTGTTACATTCATGACAACTTATGTATCTTGCATTGCTTCAAAAAGACTTAAATTTACAAGCTCTTTCATTCTAAATTATTGTATAGAAAATTTCATCAATAATAAGTATATCACTGACTACAAAGAGAGTCTCCTTTCCACACAAGAGGATACTCACATTTTGCGGGAGCCTATTGATACGTCTCCAACGTATCTATAATTTCTGATGTTCCATCTTGATATTATGCCAATTCCTACATGTTTTCTCCCTTCTTTATAGCATTTTTACACGTTTTCCGGGACTAACCTATTAACAAGATGCCAAGTGCCAGTTCCCTGTTTTCTGATTTTTTATTTATTTAAGAAAAGTTGTTCTAGCAATATTCTTGGAATTGGACCCCACAAATCCCGAAGTTCCTATTTTACCCGGAAGCATCCAGAAGACCAAATAGGAGTCGAAGACGGGCACCATGGGGCCCACACCATGGGGTGGCGCCACCCCCCTGGCCACGCCAGGGGGTGGTGTGGGCCCCTAGAGCTCCACCGCCTTTGGCCTTTTGCCTATTTATACTCCCCCGAGGTTAAACCCTAAATACATCGACCTTTTCCACAAAATACATCCATAGCTCCACCGCCGCCGCCGACAAGTTTCAGGGGACATATCTCTGTTCTGGCACCCTGCCGGGACAGGGAAGTGCCCCCGGAACCATCTCCATGGAATCCACCGCCAACTCCATCGCCGTTGCTGTCTCCTATGGTGAGGAGGGAGTAGTTCTCCCGCGAGGCTGAGGAATCTACTGGTAGCTATGTGGTTCATCTCTCTCTCCCATGGTGTGATCTATATGTGATCATGAGCTTTGTAATCTATTTGAATTTGTAGATGTTACTCTTCATCTTTTGCTACTCAAGTTTTTTATTAATATGAACTTAGGAGTCACCTTGTCCCGCGGTGTGAAGGTGACAGTGTGCACATCATGTGTGTCTCCTCTATGAATTGTGGGGTTTGTCTAGTACCATCTAGGGCGCTCATAGTGAAAGCGTGGGGTTACTAGACATGGGTATGCTTACTTTAAGGAATGCTTTTTGCAGCCCTACGCAATGATTAGTGTTTGTTATTTGTTATGAGATCTCCCTGAACGCTTTGATCATGGTGTAAAGGTGACAGTGTGTGCACCGTGTGGTTTAGCATTATATTTATATTTTGTGTTGGATAGCCCTATGAAATTGTGGTTTTTGCATGGAACCATCTGGGTCCCATGGTGATAGCATGGGGGTTACTTAGTTGGGAAAGTGCTTACTCTGAGGAGTGCTGTTAGCGCCCTACGCATGGATTGGTGTTGTTATTCGACCGGAGAGTGGTTAAGAGTAGCATAGTGAAGAGAAGATATCTATTTGGTCAATTATGTGATCATTGTTGAGAGTGTCCTCTAGTGAAATTAGGAGCCCTAGGCCTTGTTTCCAAGCATTGAAACACCGTTTTCGGCCTTTTCTGCTACATGTTTTCTTGCTGCCATATTTATTTCAGGTTGCTATTATCACTTATTATCATCCATATTACTTGCATTTTACTCTCTCTTCGCCGAACTAGTGCACCTATACAACTGACAATTGTATTAGGTGTGTTGGGGACACAAGATACTTCTTGTATCTTGATTGCAGTGTTGCTTGAGAGGGATATCTTTGACCTCTACCTCCCGGAGTTCGTTAAACCTTGGGTGATCCACTTAAGGGAAACTTGCTGATGCTCTACAAACCTCTACACTTGGAGGCCCAATACTATCTACAAGAATAGAAGTGTGCATAGACATCATATAGCAGTCCATATGCGTGAACATAATGCCTACAATGTTAGAACTCATGAACTATATCTCTTCATAATAGTATTCTTATACATTCATGATTTGTCAATTGCCTAGTTGTAATTTGTTCACCTTGCATGTTTGTTTTATTTTCAGAGACACTACTATTGAACGTACAGCCTCGGTCCTATTTTCCTCATATTGCAAACTTCTTTTAAGAACTTTTCAGCATTGTTTCCTTGCTGTTCAATTTTTTACTTCTATTGTATTCCAAGACTCTATATGTTTAATTCTCCTCTTTTCAACAATACCGGAAGATTGACAACCTTCCGGGATGTTGGGGCCCGAGAGAATTTGTGCGTGTGTGCAGGTTCCACGCTTTCTCAACATCGACAAATGGCACCATTGATAGAAGCAAGCTTCTTCAAAACTAAGAAGTCGTACCAGTTCGATAAACTCTGGTTCCACACTTGGCGAAATTTCCGCTAGATTACATTATACCTTCCGCTTGGGGCCTCCCAAGGAGCGTGTGATCACGTCAGCATCAACTACTTTGTCTGGCTTTATTGCTGGCAAATTCTAGCTTGATGCAAGGGGAGTCTCACACTTCCACTCTATTTCTTTTTTTTGTTCTTGATTAGTTTACTTTTCTTTAGTCTTTTTTTATTTTTATCAAAAACCCCAAAAAAATTGTTTTATAATTTCTAGTCTTTTACTTGCTTTGATGCTTTGTCTATGGATGAAACTACTACAACCTCTTTGTTAATGGAGGCTAGAGAATTATATAAAAAGTATAGAGGATCAAAAGATGGTAAAATCTCCAGAGGAATGCTAAAGAAGATGAATGAGATTGCTGACACTTTTGCTTGATCTTCATGATATAAATTGTTGCCCTAAAAAACATGATAGACATTACAAATTCTAGTATCGCTTTAGTAAAGAACCTTTAATTCAAACCTATCAGTGGGTTAGTTATATTCATCTTGGAGCTGAACAAATAGAACAATTTATTACATTTATGACAACTTATGTATCTTGCATTGCTTCCAAAAGACTTAAATTTACAAGCTCTTTCATTCTAAATTATTGTATAGAAAATTTCATCAATAATAAGTATATCATTGACTACAAAGAGAGTCTCCTTTCCACACAAGAGGATACTCACATTTTGCGGGAGCCTATTGATACGTCTCCAACGTATCTATAATTTCTGATGTTCCATCTTGATATTATGCCAATTCCTACATGTTTTCTCCCTTCTTTATAGCATTTTTACACGTTTTCCGGGACTAACCTATTAACAAGATGCCAAGTGCCAGTTCCCTGTTTTCTGATTTTTTTTTATTTCAGAAAAGTTGTTCTAGCAATATTTTTGGAATTGGACCCCACAAATCCCGAAGTTCCTATTTTCCCCGGAAGCATCCAGAAGACCAAATAGGAGTCGAAGACGGGCACCATGGGGTGGCGCCACCCCCTGGCCACGCCAGGGGGTGGTGTGGGCCACCAGAGCTCCACCGCCTTTGGCCTTTTGCCTATTTATACTCCCCCGAGGTTAAACCCTAAATACATCGACCTTTTCCACAAAATACATCCATAGCTCCGCCGCCGCCGACGACAAGTTTCGGGGGACAGATCTCTGTTCTGGCACCCTGCCGGGACGGGGAAGTGCCCCCGGAACAATCTCCATGGAATCCACTGCCAACTCCATCGCCGTTGCTGTCTCCTATGGTGAGGAGGGAGTAGTTCTCCCGCGAGGCTGAGGAATCTACTGGTAGCTATGTGGTTCTTCTCTCTCTCCCATGGTGTGATCTATATGTGATCATGAGCTTTGTAATCTATTTGAATTTGTAGATGTTACTCTTCATCTTTTGCTACTCAAGTTTTTTATTAATATGAACTTAGGAGTCACCTTGTCCCGCGGTGTGAAGGTGACAGTGTGCACATCGTGTGTGTCTCCTCTATGAATTGTGGGGTTTGTCTAGTACCATCTAGGGCGCTCATAGTGACAGCGTGGGGTTAACTAGACATGGGTATGCTTACTTTAAGGAATGCTTTTTGCAGCCCTACGCAATGATTAGTGTTTGTTATTTGTTATGAGATCTCCCTGAACGCTTTGATCATGGTGTAAAGGTGACAGTGTGTGCACCGTGTGGTTTAGCATTATATTTATATTTTGTGTTGGATAGCCCTATGAAATTGTGGTGTTTGCGTGGAACCATCTGGTTCCCATGGTGATAGCATGGGGGTTACTTAGTTGGGAAAGTGCTTACTCTGAGGAGTGCTGTTAGCGCCCTACGCATGGATTGGTGTTGTTATTTGACCGGAGAGTGGTTAAGAGTAGCATAGTGAAGAGAAGATATCTAGTTGGTCAATTATGTGATCATTGTTGAGAGTGTCCTCTAGTAAAATTAGGAGCCCTAGGCCTTGTTTCCAAGCATTTAAACACCGTTTTCGGCCTTTTCAGCTACATGTTTGCTTGCTGCCATCTTTATTTCAGGTTGCTATTATCACTTATTATCATCCATATTACTTGCATTTTACTCTCTCTTCGCCGAACTAGTGCACCTATACAACTGACAATTGTATTATGTGTGTTGGGGACACAAGAGACTTCTTGTATCTTGATTGCAGTGTTGCTTGAGAGGGATATCTTTGACCTCTACCTCCATGAGTTCGATAAACCTTGGGTGATCCACTTAAGGTAAACTTGCTGCTGTTCTACAAACCTCTGCACTTGGAGGCCCAACACTATCTACAAGAATAGAAGCGTGCGTAGACATCACCTATGGAAGGAAAAAATGCTGAATCATTAAGCTCCTTGGTGAAAAAGAGGAGGAGAGTGATGATCAAAATGAGAAAGAATGGAGTAGCTACCCATACCTACCTCATAATGAGAGTAATTGTTTAACTCGTACTTTACTTGCTTTCCCTCCATGCTTACCAAAGGAGGATGAGTGACATATTTATGAATGTGATGATCCTATGGGATTCTTATGAAATACCCATGTTTGATGACGTTGATACTTGTTATAGAGGTAACAACCTCCAAGACACAAAAGAAAATAAAGATAAGCAACTTGATACTTTGCCTACTGTTATTTATGATAATCCTCTATTTGTTCATACTATTGATATGCATGATAATGAAGATTGTTCTTAGAAAGATTATATGATAATGTTTTGGATGATGGTTCTATGTCACTAGATGATTTAAAAAATAATGGTACTAAAAATGGGATTGAGGTCCCGACTTTAGCTAGAAGGAGTCTCGTACCTTTGGAGATTGATCAGTCATCTTGTTACGATATTGTGAAAAGTGGGTTTGGATAGGTCATGATTTTAGTTAATTTTGATCCCAATATTTTGTAGCTTGATATGAATTATGTGCTTGTAGATCATGAAAAAAAAATTGTGTGATAGTTATATTGTTAAGTTTGTTCATGATTCCAGTAAAAATTATTATGAGAGAGGAAAATATGGTTGTAGAAATTTTCAAGTTACTAAAACGCCTCTTTTTATGTAGAAAGTTTTTAAGTTATTCTTCTCTTACCTTCCTATGTTTGCTACTTTGTGCTTCTTTGATTTATTTATTTACAAGATTCCTCTGAGGATGTGGGTTAGACCTAAATGTGTTTCATATTTGCTTCTTGCTGCTCCATTTTGCTTCAATTCATAATTCTTATGTTAGCATCTTTTGAAAATATTGAGCCAATCATATTGGTTATAAAAAAAGAGCTCTTGGGAGACAACCATTATTATTTTATCTTTTAGTTTTAACTTTTCTTTGGGAAGTTGTAACCTCTGTAATAACCACTCCTTATCTGTTTTATTTTGTTTTTGTGCCAAGTGTAACCTCTAATTGAGAGGTAGTGCGATTTGGGGAAGTTGCTATTCTAAAACAGATTTCTAGGCTGACACCCAGAAAACCAATATACACATGCCTAGGTTGTTATCTAAAATTGATTAGTTTTTCACTTTTGATTTGAGCAACAAAATATTTTCGAAAAAACATCTTTACTCACTGTTTTGTTTTGACACGTTTCTGCCAATATTTGCATTTGCATATTAATCTCTTTCTTTTGTTGTTCTGTTGAGGGGGAGAGATTTAAAAGAAGTCGTGATAGCATCTAATGATTTTGATTGTGTGTTAGACTTGTGTTGGAACTGAACCAACTGGATTTATTATTTTGATTACACTAACGTTGCTAATGAAGATTATGCGAAGTATTAGGTGCAGGAATTTTTCAAGTGTAGGAAGAGAAGTGTGTTGTGATGGGATGAAGGATGGACAAAAGCTCAAGATTGGGGATAACCATGCCACGCCAAGACATATCCATGAAGTATAAGCGTCAAATCTTGGGGATATCCAAGGAATCCTCTTCTTCATCAACAAAAATATCATGTTATTTTTTCTAAAGACTATATTTTTATTGCTTCACATGATATGTGTTATTTTTGGAGCGTTTTATTTTTTATTAATGTAGCTTTTGGTTGGATCCTAGCACTTTTATTTTGCTCGAGACACACTCCACTTTCATTACCTAGAACACTCTAGTTGTCACTCTTATTGTTCTGTCAGTGTTCAGTTTTTCCTAGTACTGTGTTTAGAGCTTGTTGGTTTGCTTCGGTTATATATGATTAGATGTATGGTCTTTGATGATTATTTTGTTTGAGAGTAGTCTCAAATAAGTGGATTGGTGTTGGAGAAGAGTAAAATAGTTCATGCTTATAGTGGTTCAATAGGAAGTTTGTTTTGACCGTGGCTTAGACTTTCGCATGATATGTTAAATTTTATTTTAATTGTGTGCTTAGGTATCTATGATTTATCATGTCTAGTCTCAAATAACCGAGAGTGCTTAATATGCCATTGAAATTAATCATGTGTTGTTTTCTCATATTGAAGCATGGTATTGTGGTATTTCTCCTTTGAATGATTTATCTAGATTGACTTGGAGAATGCTCACACCAGTTTATGACTACAAACAAAGTCACCTATAGAATTGATGATCATTTAGTTTTTGACTTGTAATATCACTTCATGCTTTGTTAATGATGTTTTGTCTCTATGCATGATTATGGTCGTTATTGCCCTTTTAGTTGGTCGCGCCCAGTCTTTTGCTAGCCTTTACTTGTACTGAGTATGAGCTGTACTCATGCATCCAACTCACAAAAATCAAAAGTTTTCCAAATGTGTCCGCCATATCTACCTACATGTGGTATTTAACCGCCACTCCAAGTAAATTTTTCGTGTGCTACCTTTAAACCTTCGAAATTATTAAAATGGTTTGTGTTCTTGTTTTAGCTCACACGGAAGTAGTTTAAAGTTTATTATGGTTTATGTCAACCAAATTTCTTCTTACTTATTTCACGGATGAGTATGGAATCTCTGCTCATATAAATTCGCAGAGAGCTGGTGCCAAATAATATAATAATAAAAAAGGCACATCCCCGTGGTTTGATGAAATATGGTGATTTCCCATGGATACGGCTAGCCCTGGTTTGTGAAAGAAAGGTGGGGGAAAGTGGCAACCAATAAACAAAAAAATGCTAATGGAAACCGCTCTCAAAAGTCTAAATACTTTGATTGACATGGATTATGATAACTTTTTCATTAGCATTCGTTGACATAGACATACACTTCCCACATTTTTTTTTCAATACCTTTTTTATCAAATAAAAATCTCTAGCACATGAGTAATCCCTGCATCCCTCTGTGAAGGTCCTTTCTTTTACTTTTGGGCCGAGGCTTCATCTTCTTACTTTATGCACCAGCTAAGAGATCATAGTTTTAATCTGAGTATAATGTCTGTAATCCCAAAATTTATTATGGATGGATTCACGATTGTGGTATTGCTTGCTCTGAAATTATTTGTATCTAGCCACCATTTAAACTTTGATGGTGTCATAGAATTTATGTTTTGCTACTACACAAGTGACTAGCTGGATACCACTTTATTATTTTTTCTTTATGATTGAAACAATCATATCACTTTCAATGTTTCAAGTTACTCCTCATGTGCAACATGCTTTTAAAGTTTACATTAGTTCAACTAATATTTATCATGCCTTTGTTAATGTACTTTGATCTTAGCCTGCAACAATTTTACATAACGTCGATCAAGATTTGTGCTGGTTTCGTGTCACCTCAAAAAATATTTTGTTATCACTTACGTACTCGAGGACGAGCATGATTTGAGCTCGGGGATGCTGATACATTCCAAATCTTCTATATCTAAATAGCAAACCCCCCCTACTTGATTTCTCTACACATGCGTGCTTCCACATCACGTCAATTACTGGTAGCCATCTGATTGAAATCGTTTAACTTCCCGTCATGGACTCACAAGTTACTCCTCTTATCAAACAGACTGCAGTGCATGCCACCGAAGCAAATGTCCCCACCTGCAGCCCATTACTATTTTCTTCTTCAATAATTGATGCTGCAGCCAACGCCTCCTCTTCTAAAAAAAGACTGCATGCCACTGATTCCTCTTCCACTTCTACTTTTTTCACCACGCCCTCATTCCATCCTTTCACATCACGTTCCGCCCCTTCACCTGCAAGAATTCGCAGCCCCTCCTCCACTTCCACTGCTCCTACTTCCTCCTCCACTATTGTCATGCATGTAGGCACCAACCTAGGCACTGATGGCCATCATACGACCATACCCCGAGGTCCAAAAATGTGGAGCTCTCTGTTTCCTCTACACCCCGCGCAGGCGGCCTTCATGAGGTTGGTAAGAACCAATCTTCTGACAAATTTAGGTTCATAAGGCTGATTTCCGCCGATTTGAGTTGTGAAGATTGAGAATGCATGTGCCTCGCGGTTGTACCATATCCATCGACATCGCCCCTTTGCTTATCCAGCAGGTACGACTTACTTTTCTCCCCCACTTCATTTGCACGCTTTTCCAAAAAAAAAGTTTTATTTATTTTGGGATTTCTTTCCTAGCCGATTCATCCAACAAATGACATGTAAGTTCTTTAATTTAAGTTTTCTTTTCTTTTCGATTTATAGGTTTAGAAACCTACATTGGTTTTTTGCAGCCATTCCTATGAAAAGTTGCCCATGGGCTTCGATTGACATTATATATAGTGCACCCTCCTTTACATCATGTTGTTTCCATAGTATTTGTACTACTCGGTTGCAATTTTTATCACCATTTATAGAGGTGTAGCTACCAGCTCAAGCAATGACCTCCCAGGATGAGCATGTTTCCTAGGTATCAAGCCTGCATATTCATTGGGGTTGTCTTATTAGCATCTACATCACATGTTCTATATGGTATGCAGTGGGTATGTAGTGATTTAGTACGATTCACCTTCGTGAATAGAACGGCTTCCTTCGCCTCTCAAAACTATATGTATAGAGTATAGGTTGCCTCTATGTCAGGCAACATGCTAGAACAGTGGGAATACATACGATTTGAAGAATAATTCCGCAATTACCATCGTAATGTTAAAATCTTAAATGGTTACATAAATTATACCATCAGTTGTATATCATTGTAATCTTCAAGTTTTGCAGCCACATATGTGATTTGGTAGGTTTCTCTGTCTTGATATCAACAACTATTGTGCTAAAATTGTGTCTGTCGCACTCTTGGTTGAAGGTAGCTTCAGGGGTTTAGATGATTGCTAATAAAATAAGTGCCTACTTTCAGAAATGAATATGCGGTGTTGTAGTCCATGTCGTTTGACTCCCTTATCCATTGTAGACAGCTAAGAATTTGGCCATTTTCCCTTGAAATTATTCAGCAATATACCTTGATCTGAATTGTTTATGAACTGCGTTCAAACAGTACAGCTTCGTTGGATTCGGAATTAGAGAGGGCAGAGGTAACATACTCGAGTCAGTTTCATTTGCACATGATTTGTACAGTTTTATATCCTTGCCCTGACATAATGATTCCTCTAATCCATATGTTTCTCTTCGTACATTTTTTTTAGAATAAAGGTCATAACAGAGGTAATTCGGGATGAAGGTAGTTGAGCATGAAAATGACTTCTTTCCCATGCTCAACTACAACATGTGTCCTTTCTTCCAGTTCCCCTATATCCCATACTTTATTTTGCCATTTGTTTTTCGATCAATGATCAGGATTAAGACCACCTTCTACTATTTCCTGTAATTCAATTATAATCCATTTCACTGCTAATCTGTCAGGTTACCATGGGCCAGGATAGCTTTGTTGTTATTAATCTGTGGACAAAAGTTTAGTTTCAACATATAATTGTGAGTTTTTTGTCATCTTTTTGCTGGTATATAACTAGGGGGATTCACTAAAAATAACTGATACATTTTTATTCTTATATTTGCGATAAGTTTGCAGCTCCAAAACAGACAACTGATTCAATTTGAATTTTATAGGAACTGTTTATCTCTTTTCTTGGAGCATATTACTAATACAAGTTCATTGCTACAAGCCTTATGTTCGGTCAAAAACCAATGTTGCATAATTGACACGTTTAAGCTGCAGACACAAAAAAGTCAAAATAGAAGAGTATGAGTCAAGTGCTTAACTATATAAAAACTAATCAAGAAAGTATGGCAATTTATATTTTGGGCTCAGTTATGCTAAGTTTTTTCCCCCGTATTTCTAAGAATTATACAAAAGTTGTGAATAAAATTTTCTCTATACCTTTTACTTGAAATAAGGAGTCAATTTTCGGTAATGTTGATTGTACCATCACAGAAAACCATAAAAAACATGAGTTAAGGTGTATCCATTCAACATCTTCACTTATATCTTACCAATATTGTTAATACAATACAGATACACATGATATGTCTTTATGTGCGTGCCTGCTCATACTCCTTCATACAAAAATGTGGCCAAAATATGGTTTATGATGTATTCCCGCAGCAACGCGTGGGTTATCATCTAGTGTATCTATAATTTTTTGATTCTACATGCTTTTTTTCTACCCAATACCTTTTGTTTTCCACATGTTTTCTTTGGTTTTCCTTCGTTTTTTGGATGTTTGCACAGACTAACCTATTAAGAAGATGCCCTAGGCCAGTTGTTGTTTTCTGTTGTTTTTCTATTTCAGAAAATTTTCTAAGGAAATATTCTCAAAAAGGGCTGAAAATCCACGGAGATCATTTTTTATCCGGGACAAAGGAGTAGTACAAACAAGAGCCGGAAGGGGGCTAGGGTGCCACCAGGAGGGTGCCAGGCGCGTCCGCTCCCTTGACCATGCCTAGTGGGCCCCATGGCGACCATAGCCACCACAAGTCGTCCCTGTTCGGCCATCAATTTCCTTCAACCCTAAAAATCACTGGTAGGGAGTTCTTTTCCACAAAACATATAAAGAGGCGTCGTCACCTCGAAAGTTCAATCTAGGGCTTCTAGAGTCCCACTCTGGCTCCCTGACGGATAGGGGGATCGTCATCGGAGGCCTCTACATCGCCATGATCGCCTCCGAACAGATGCATGAGTAGTTCGTCTCGGGACTACGGGTCAACAACAGTAGGTAGATGGTTGTTCTCTCCCCTATGCCTCCATGTTCAAAGTCTTGTGAGGTGCATAGTTCTGTAATTGTGCATGTTGTGCTTCCTGTAATCCGATGAACGATGAGATTATGATTATTTTGTTCATGTCAATCTGAGATGGTTCACTTATATTTGTAGAGAGTTTTAATCTTCTCTTGCAATGCTCTCCCGTGTTTATGATTACCTTGGCTACGTAGATTCTTTCACCTCCGAGAGAGGTTTTATATGCAAGATAATGGGTTCATGACTCCTTGTTGCCTACGCTCGAGTGACAAACGTGCGGGGGAGGATGTGATGTTGCTACTAGTGAGAAAACAACAGTGCTCTTGTCTACGGATGAGAAACATTGTTTACATTACGTATTGTTCTTAATGCATTTTTCTGTTGCACACATAGCAATCACTTCGTTGCTGCAACTTAATACCAAGAGATTTGCCGGATAGCTTGCTTGAGGTTGACTTTCATATAAAGATGCATGTTAGATAGCGGTTCATATGCCTTGACATAATGCCTGCAATGTTAGAACCCGTGAAATTTATCTCGTCCTAATAGTATTGTTATACGTTCATGATTTGTCAATTTCCCAACTGCAATTTATTCACCCAGCATGTTTGTTTTCTTTGGAGAGGCACCACTAGTGAAGCTATGGCCCCCGGTCCTATTTTCCTCATATTGCAAACCTTCTTTTAAGCACTTTTAATCATTGTTTACTCGTTGTTCCGTTTTTACTTTTATTGTTTTCTAAGACTCTATACGTTAATTTCTCCTATTTGCAGCAAGACCGGAAGATTGATAACCTTCCGGGAAATTGGGGTAGGAGAGAGTTTGTGATTGTGTGCAAGTTACACGATTCATCAACTACACACCAGAAATTTTCTGGCGCCTTCGATACAAGTAAGCTTCTTCAATACTATGAAGTCCTACTGGTTCAATAACCCTGGTTCCATACTCGGGGAAATTTGACCTATACTACATCATACCTTCCTATTTGGGTCTTCCAACGAGCGTGTTCTCACGTTAGCATCAAGGATGTGTTGTTGCCACTAGGGAGAAAACAACAGTGCTCTTGCCTACATATGAGGACCACTACTTACATTATGTATTGTTGTTAATGATTTGCCTATTGCACTCAAAGCAATAACTTTGTTGCTGCAACTTAATACCAAGAGATTTGTTGGATAGCTTTCTCCAGGTATACTTTTAGATATGGATGCATGATGGATAGTGGTCCATATGCCTTGACGTAATGCCTACAAAGTTACAACCCATGAACTATATATCGTCATAATAGGGTTGTTATATGTTCATTATTTGTGAACTTCCCAGCATGTTTGTTTTCTTTGGAAAGACACCACCAGTGAACCTATGAAACCCGGGTCCTACTTTCCTCTTGTAGAAACCTTCTTTTAAGTACTTTTCATCATTGTTTCCTCGCCGTTAAATTTTTAATTTTATTGGTTTCCAAGACTATACGTTTAAATCTCCAATTTTCAGCACGACCGGAAGATTGATAACCTTCCGGAAAGTTGGGGCAAGAGAGAGTTTGTGCCTCTGTGCAGGTTCCACGTTTGATCAAGATCGATAAACGGTGTTGTTCATACAAGCATCAAGACTACGAATCCCTACTGGTTCGATATACTCTGCTTCGACACCGGGGGAAATTTTCTGCTAGACTACATCATACCATCCGCTTGGGGTCTCCCAACGACCGTGTGATCAAATTAGCATCAGCAATGCATCCATAAGCCACTATGGCGTAGAGCACTAGTTACCCTAGAGTTATTCACCCAACTTCTTATCGTATTCTGTCTCGTGGGGTTGCCTTGGTATTTAAGAATAAACAGGCGAAAGGATTAAGCATTGTGACATCATTGTAATCCCTAAAAAAATTCACTTTCAACTATGGTAGTTCTTCTCGTCTCAGCGGTTTTAACTATTAGCGTTCTGTGTCTCTCCAATCATATCATTAACTTGATCGCTATTGAGGTATTGGGTACCTGACAAGTCCAAGGAACGAGGCACTAATCCAGTAAACTAATATCCAATGAATAATATAAATCACATAGCTACGAGGTTAGACCTTAGCAATTACCCCGAGTTAACTACTCACACATTGAGATCAGATAAGAAATAGAAAATATAGTTGCAAATAGTAATTGTATTGAAATATTGATAGTTCTTACAATGTTACCGGTTGCTATGAAATATAGATTACGAAGTAGTATGGATATGTCTATGGTGTGGTGATTGTGGTGGTGGGATGATGGCGGAAGAACTTGGTAGCAGTGACGAATGATTATGGTCTCCTCTCTAGATGTTGTGTTATCTCACTTTTATAGTGGCAGTGGACGAAACTATTTTTCGGGGTCCTTCCTTCGCGAATTTCCCCTAGGCCCTTTGATGACTTTTAGTCGGTTTGATCACACGGTCAGAATAGCCCCCTAATGACCCACAAGTATAGGGGCGTATCGTAGCACTTTCGATAAATAAGAGTGTCGAACCCAACGAGGGGCATAAGGTGTTGACAAGAAAGTTGGATAGAGGATTCACTGTACACACTAGCAAACAGGTTTTTGGTGGTTTTTGATATAGGAGATAATTAAAGTGTGAGTAAATAAAAGATAGTGAATATAATTGCAGCGAGCGGCCCAATCCTTTAGAGAGCAAAGGACAAGCCGGTTGTTCTACTTATGATTACCAAACGTTCTCGAGGACACATGGGAATTTCGTCAAGTGCTTTTGTTTCATATAGTTGATTTATATTTATTGTTTTGATAGGTGTTGTGTGGGTGAACCTATGCTAATGCACCGCCCAACTAGGACTAATACATATTTTTGATTAAACCCCTTGCAAGAATCCGCAAATACAAGAAAGTAATTAAAATAAATCTAACCACATCCTTATACTCTGGGATCCTACACTCCCTCGTGAATCGGTTTGCTAAGGGGGGTTTAGGTAGTTTTCACTCCAGAAAGCCCATAATTAGTTGCCAAATACACAATGCATCCTCCTAGGCCCATAAAGGTGAAGTATCATGTAGTCGATGTTCACATGACACCACTAGAAGAATAACACCACAATTTAAATATCAAACCACTAGATATTACTTCAACATAATTTCACTACTAACATCTTGACTTCTCCCATGTCTTTAAGAACTAAACGAACTAATCACAAGACATCATATGGATCATAATCAGAGGTTATATAATGATGAATAACAATCTGGTCATAAAGTCCAAACACCGTTAATCTCACAAGCATCAAATACTAACAAGTAATCCACACAGGGAGAGAGATCTAGTGAAGAAGAACGATATAGAGCCCTAATTGTTACAGCGGTATGGAGATGGATGGTGAGGATTATGGTGCTGGTGATGATGATGATGATTTTGATGATGCCTGGAGAGATGATGGTGACGATGGCGATGATTTCCCCTCTCCGGGGAGGAATTCACCCGACAGATTTCTTCCTACCGGAGAGCTTTTCTCTCTCTGTTGTTTTTCGTCCCGAGGAGGCGGTGGAATATTTCCTTGATGGTTCCGTGTGGCTTAGGGTTCCCGGGGGGGTCAAGTACGCAAAAGGAGGCGGCTAGATGAAATAACATAAGTAATGCATCATAACATGAAATATATCGATGAATAACAGAAAATTATGATATAAAATAGTGATGCAAGATGGACGTATCAACTCCCCCCAAGCTTAGACCTCGCTTGTCCCCAAGCGAAACTGAACTCAGTAAAGATGACCACAGTTTTATGGAGCGAGGTGTCGATAAATAAAATACGGAGAAGAAGCATCACACCTACCAATACACAAGTCATTCTAGACAACAACTTCCTCTCATATCATTCAACTTGAAACAAGTAGAAGAAATCATAGTAAAGGTGCAAAAGTAAATCATAATTGGCGGAGGCAAATTTTGTTCTTAGTCAAAGAACAATTTACAGATTGAACTTACCTTTCGATCATAGTATTTATATTAGATCTTATAATGCGGAGTTTATCATGCGGGAAGAAATCGAGGAATACGAGAGAAAGAATAGATCTGGCATTAAACCTACGCGGTTACCCGGAATCGCAAAACCGGAAGTACTGCAGCCAAAAGAAAGGTTCCACGACCCATCTTGGCAAAAGCAGGTAAATGGCAAAGATGCCAGAGGCGAGCCAATATACAAAACTGCATCAGAAAACGCGAAAGCAGCGTTCGCCATCATCAACAACGATATGTACTCCAATGGTGAAAAACTTCAAGGGGTGTATGCTTTCCTAGGAAAAGCGTTGCAACAACAACAGCAAGCGCAAGAGCGATCAGGGAAGTTACATGACGACTCCGCCCTATGCAAGACAACTACATGTGCCGCTGGAGCACCTGGACCAGAAGAACCTGGAGATTCAAACAATTCGAAAGAGAAGAAATCAGATCCGAGATAGGACAGGAAGAAACCAGACAATAGGGATGAAGCGTCCAGAACCGGATCCCATCTCCCGAAAGATGGGATTAATCCCCGTGATCGGGAAGAGAAAACCGGAAGGATGGAAAATCAATGCCGCCCCCGAAACGCCCTGCAGAAAATGCTGGAAGACATGATATACCTCACAGGCGTGAGAGATCCCGGACGCCCCCCAGGAATAAGGAAAGATATAGGAGTAGAACTCCACCTTATCCCAAAGGGCACGATCACGTAGTAAATAGAGATAATCCCGGAAAAGCGCGTCTGCGCCACAATGGAAAAGAAAGAAGTAGATTCCCTTCTATCAATTCAGCCGGCAGATACTCCGCATACATAGACAGAGCGGAAAGAGACGATTTATACTTCGGACCCAAGTGTTTCACTGACAGGATCCGAAGAATAACTCTGCATTCTGGCTTTGCCAAAGTTGGTCCAACATACCAAAAGTACACGGGTAGCACAAACCCGGATACCTGGCTCTCAGACTACTATACATCCGTTAAGATCAACAATGGGACAGACCTGGAGGCAGTAAAATTCCTCCCCCTAATGTTACTGGATGGAGCTAGATATTGGATCAATGGGTTACCATCAAGAATTGTCGACAGCTAGGATGATATGGCTAGAGTATTTACTCAACATTTTCAGGGAACCTACAAGCGCCCGAACAGCATCGACCAGCTAAACCGTTGCACCCAGTTTGAGGATGAACCATACGTGGATTTCATCTCAAGGTGGACGGCAATGGAGAATAGTTGCTCTGGAGTAACTAACCCGGAATAGTACCGTTCTTGATCGCAAGCACTGTAGCATCCCAACTTTTAATAAAGATGGAATACCTGTGTTATTGTGCTAGTCCCTGGATCAATTGCTAGCACCACAGTACAAAATGAAATATCATGCAAATTCATCAAATTCTATTACATCGCATGATCCAGTCTTTACAAAATAGGATTACAACTTGCATAGTCTTAGAAGACTAGCAGAAAACAAAGAAATACATCGGAAAACATAGAACAACATTGAGCCCATCTTCTTAATGTGCCACAGGCAAAACATGTTAGCGATAGTCTCGAGATCCTAAACGAAATCCTCACTCGTCTTAAAAAATTTCTGCAATATGGAATATGCAGCCACAAGGGAGTCAATACAATTTAATGTATTGGCAAGTAACACTATGGTGGATATAAATGGCAATACTAATACTACATGCTTATTTGGCTGAGTGGAGTTTTGGCTAAGTTTGCATAAAGCCAGTTTTCTCCTATCACTTTTGTAAAACCAACTTTTCTTTTCAAAAGGGTGGCAACATTGGATTAAGATCCAAGCACCACAATATTGTTCACTTGGTCAAAATTTTACTTATTGAAATTGATGATGAGATTCTTCCGTCAATCCTTGTCCAGCTGCTCATAGTTGTCCATAACCGGGGACACGGCTAAGATCTTAGTTTGTTGACTCTGCAGAGGTTGTGCACTTTCACCCTTTGTCTTTAATTAGCCCAAACATCCTATACACCCGGAGTGCATCATGGAAAGGAGAGAATTGAGACGAGATCTTTCAGAAGAAGAAGTCCAAACCCACCGGCAAGACCGTTCCACCTATAATTTTGCTACATCTGCTAGTCAAGCCTGGCTGAACCCTCACAACTTAGTTGATCAAGACAGTGCCCATATGTCAAAAGGTTGCACAGGAAGCTACTAAACTTAGAAGGACATAGTAATCTCTTTGTTCCTGGGTGGCCATCCGCAAGTGACAACCTCAAGTGGAATAACCCTTTAGACAAGGGCCCTGAGGCAACACTCAACATAAACCAGTCTTACCACTTCCACCCAGGTGGTTCATTCATTAGTTATACTTAGAATTTTTCCTCAACATCTAGTAAAACAAATGTTGTAGCATGGCTAAGCATCTAAATAAGTACCAAGGCATCAAAATAACAAGGTATAAGGATGGCTACACACTACTAGGATAATAACCTAGCATAATATAACTTATTAAAAATCCCTATCATGCATACTACTCAAAATCAACTAATGCATATAGAAAATAATGGGTAGTTGATGGTGTGTTACTTGCCTTGTTGAAGTTGGTGAAGATATCACACTCTCTTCACAAAAGATCGTTGCTCTCCGTACAATCTATTCATTCACAACACAAAACCAAATAAACAAGCATCCTAACAAACAAACATACAAGTGTAGAAAACATACATAGCAACTAACATATCCAAAGGGGTTTAACCAAGTTGGCTAGGACAAGGTCAAGGTTTGAGTTCAATACTTATTAAGAATATTCCAATGGTTTACTTGGGAAGGGCTAGGTTGAGTTATGTATAAAACTAACTTTATTATAACCATACTTGTCGAGGAAGTTCCAAGAGTTCACTTAGAATAAACATATTACTTCTTCAACTAAAGTAATACATGCAAACACTTGGTCATATTCACCTTAAAAAATATTTGAGTGACTATGTTAGTATTTTCCATTGTGGTTAGGGTAGGCCTACTAACTTCCTCATCAGAGGGAAAATATTACTAAGTATTGGATTTTCCATTTGGGTCAATGGTTGGACAAAAACAACTTTCTAAATCTTCAACTTGTATGGATTGCTTCTAAACCTCATGTGATCGCCTTCTTGAAGATCATCTTCATGCTTCTATTGTAGTCTTGTTCCTTGGATGGATTCTTCTCTTGGTCTTGATAAAGTCTTCAGGGCTTTCACTTCACTAATTGGTTTGGGTATGGGATGGGCACAAATACCACTAAGTCAAGAGAAAGAAAATAAGAAGAAGGATAGGAAGAGAGGGGAAGATGTTTTCTACTGAATTTCTTTACACTTGTACTTCTTGAGTTGCTTCTAGTTGTTGTGGAGTCTAACTCTTCTCTTCAAACTTCTTCATTGATCTTCCTTGTAGCTCTTCATGTTGCCTCCAGGTTGAAAGGAGAAGAATAGAAAAGGGAAGGAAAAGAGTTAGAGAGAAAGGGGTTTAGTCTTCTAAGTGCTTCCACTTCTTGGAGATTGCTTCTGAAGTTTGTTTTATTTGCTAAGTTCCTTCATTGGTCTTCTATCTTCATGTTGAAAAATCTCTAGATGGTCAAGTCCTCCTTTGCACTTCATGGTTTTCACAAATCCCAACTTGGTGAAATCTTGAAGCAAGAATGGGGAAGTGGAGAAGATAGAAAACTAAAGTTCACTACTTGGTACTATATGTGATTGGCACATTCTAAGGACATGGCTTGGCTCCAAATGGACATAACATCAAATAATAACAGTTGAAAACAATTCCTAAGTCATGGTGAAAATGGATGTATCACTATGTTGGGTTTTTGGTCAAATAATCATGGCCATGGTCCATGGGTGTCCAAAATGGTTGGGAAATGATGTCTCTGGTTCAAGGCTACCAAAAGGGTCAACTTTGCGTAAGAAAACATTTTCTAATTATTTATAGAAATAATTCTATGTCAAAAATACTAAAATGGACAACTTAATCCTAAATTCAATTTTAATTTGTTCAAATATTATTTTGGGACAGAGGATATGAAAGTACACATTCTAAGGTTTCCAAATATATTTTATTTACAATTTTTGGATTTGTAGAATTTGAATTATGTCAAATTTCATCAAACCAGCATATTTGAATTTGAACAAATTTAAGTTTTTCAAATTTAAATTTGGCCAGTGCCAAAAGTTTCTAGATGTCAAGGGCTTTCCAAAAAGTCAAAGATTGCTAAATTTGGGCTATTGGTTGAAAAGATATGATAGATCTAAGATGCAGGGACTAATCTGCAAAACTGCAATTAATCCAGTGGGAGAAATATTTGAATTAAAGGGATGGCCACGTGGGAGCTTCTGATTGGACAGGGTGGCTGACTGGGCTGCTGCGTGGCGTGCTGACCGGGCTGCAGATGTGGATAAGTGGATCAATCTGAGCCACTGGATCTGAATCCAACGGTTGCATACCGTTTCGCCTAGATCTAATCGTGACCGTAGGTTAGATCTAACGGCTGAGGGAGGTAGGCTTCGTACCTGGCCGGAGTTGTCGCCGGAAATGGCCGAGGCGGCGGCGCTGCGCTCGGACGCGGACGACGGTGGAGTTAGAGGGCGTATTCGGGCTCGGAAAAGCCACCACGGGGATCAGCGCGTCACGGCGGACTCTCGGGTGGCCACGGAGCGGTTGCTCGCTTCCTAGAGCGATGGCGCCAAGTGGACGGAGGCTCGACGGCGGCGGCGACCTTCGGAAGCTCACGGCGCGTTCGATTGGCTGCACAAAAAAATCGTCAAAGGCCATTAGGAGGTGAGCCTGCTCTAGGGGAACGAGAGGAGACCAGAGAGAGGCAGAGGGGCCCTCGGGTTTTGCCGGAATTGAAGCTCCACGGCGGCGGCCAGTACGGACTCCGTCGAGCAAATTCGGCCGGGAGGGGGCACGATTTTCTTTGAATCCAGAGGGGAAACGGGGAGGAGGCAATGGGCTATAAGTAGAAGGAAACGCCACATTCATTTGGGGTCTTAAATCCGCGCAATCAAAGGATTCCAAAACGGCCGTGGCAGTTTGTAGGGTTTGAATGCGAGGTTGAAGACGATGTGACGTCAGCATGACGTCATCATTTTTATTTTTATTTTTCTGTTTTCTTGTTTATTTTATATCTTCTGTTTTATACCTCCAATTAACATGAAACAAAATTCTAAATTCATAATATTTGAAATACTTTCTAACAATACAATTTTTATAAACTTTTCAACATATTACATTTTTGAATTATGTAATTTGAATAATTCATTAAAAGTGACTTAATAGCATTTTTAATAGAAAATCAAATTTAATTTTGAGAAAGGGTTTTATAAAAATAAAGAGACATTATATAAGTCAAATATCATTTTTGGAAATCATTTACACTTGTTTTGCTATTTTATATTTTGAAATAAAAATGATTTCACTAATAGCATACTAATGCCATTTTAAAAATATCAATTATATAAATGAAAATTATTGGTTGAATAAAATATCAGAGACAACAATGTGATCAAATGAAATTTTCCAAAATCATTTTTAATGGTTTTCATATTTTATGATTTTAAAATATGAGGACACAATGATAGTCACTTAATAGAAAACATTAATTTTTATATGATTAAAACAATTTTTAGAAATATTTTCTATGGTTCAACTATTGTTTCCTAAGACCCTTTTAGGAACTTTTATATTGTATATTTTCAACATATTAGTGAAACCACAATTAGTATCCTTTTGTTATATTTCAAACATAGAGAATTATTTAATAAATTTGGAAATGGGGATTTGTAAAAGCAGAAAGGTTTTCCCAAATGAAAACATTGTTTTCTCAAAGTATATTACTTGTTTTCATAAACAATTTATTTCTATAGCACTATATTATTTTTTTGATTGATATAACACTTGGAAACAAGGATCCAACTTATATCTATTTTGGGGTTATCAATAATAGTGAAACCCTTTTTAGAGACAAGAAGAAAATATTAGAGATAACAATTATCTAGTTTTTTTTTATATATGAAAAATATTTTCAATATCATAATTGGGTTGAAAACATGTTTGGTGTAAGGGTTTGCTTAAGAAGAAATATTTTCTTTATGTAGAAATATTTATTTTGAAATGACTTTAGGGTTTATGGAATAGAGGTATACTGGATTTTTATTTCCAAAACATTAGAACATGTATTCTTTTCTTTTGTTTCCTGCATCTCATTTGGTTTTTGGTGACTTGCATAACTTGAAAACAAAAAGTTTTCAAATTTTAGTGATTTTTGGACTTTCCAAAAATCAGGGATGCTACAGACTACCACCCTTAAAAGAAATCTCGTCCCGAGATTTGGGAAGGATAGAAAGAAAGATTAGGTTTGGGTAACTGGATTCCAAAACAACTGGGTTACAGAGAAACTGGGTTACAGAGAAACTGGGTTACAGAGAAACTGGGTGGGCTACCACCCTTAAAAGAAACTTTTGTGGGTAGTCTATTTTCATTAGATTGGAGTGTAGATGGATTCTAGATTAGCTTGAGTAGATCTTTCCTTTGTGGTAGAGGTGTAGACCAACATAGGTCTGTTGAACTACCTTTGACACTGAGGGGTCACTCTTTTTGTCAACCTAAATCCTTTGGTTCACTCTCAACTTGGTCTTTTAATATCCTTGACAATCTTCGATCTTGTTGTTGTCATCCTTGAAGGAAAACAGCAAGCTATTTCTAAAGAAACTCTCATGGTAGGCAAAATATTCCATTGCTTGATACCTCCAAAGTTGGCTTGATCCTCACCAAAAATAGTACGTTTTTCAGCAGCACTAACATAGGGTCATTATTGTATTCTACCATTCTATGGTTCAGGTTTAACATCGTCGCCTCTCTAATAGGTATGTCACTCAGATTTAACATTCCTCATAGCAAAAGTAAATAATGTGAGTAGTCACCATGGGGGCCAATCCATGTTGCACTCAATCATTACCATGTACTTGGATTGATGAATCTTGTTTAATAACACTAGGTCACCTCACTTGTCTAACAGAAAGTTTCCAATCTGTAAGACAAACTTGAGCCAAGCTATCACTTCTCAACTAGTGGTTTGCGTAAAACTCTTATGTAACATAAGCTGGATAGTTGTGTTTCTTCATTATTTCTTCTCTTGGTGTAGTTGGATCTGAAATCTTCATAGCTCATGCAACTTTGAGTCAAGTTGTCTATCTTCACTTGTTGATTGGCTTGATGCTCCTTATGATGTAGTTGACATTGATCATGGATGTGGTTGTTCCTTCACACAAAAGAACAAAATCCTAAGATTTTGGCAATCCTAAATTGGATGGTTTGTGTCTCAAAAGGGTGGTCTTGGGTATGAAGTCAGTTGGTGCACTCCAGTTGGAAACTCACTATGGGTGGTAAATGGGTATAGGGTTGGGTTTGGTTTAGCATGCATAAATGAAGATTAGAAAGATCTAAGGAAGATCCTACTCCAACACAGCAGATCAAGGAAACTCATCTTGCAATAACCACATAACAAACACATAGCAATACATTCATCACACCAAACATCATGGTTTTTAGAAAACACTAATATTGTCATACCACACTCAGTGGAATGATCAATACTCTAACACGTTAACGTTGATCTAACAAAGTAACTAGAGTGGTGGCCTCATCTATATCTTCTTGAGTTCTTCCAATTCTTCTCTCCATGTCTTGAGGTGTTCTTGATTGTTGGGAAGTCTATGTTTTTCTTCAAATTCTTCAAAAATCTTGAGTGTAGGGCTTCATGTGGTGAAAATACTCCTTGCACTTCTTGGTATGGTCATCAACAATCTTGCCTTGATGGTATTCAAGAAGTAGGCCATCTAGAAAATTTTGAAGGTGAATAATAGATGAGAGGATATGAGAAGAATTAAGATGATTGTTTTGTTTCTAGAAAGTTTGAACATAGAAAGTTTTCAATCCTAGGGTGATCAAGGGGTTATTAACAACTTGTTGCAAATTGGATATTCACTATAGTGAGATATACTGGCACCCGCTAGCCAATCAGGGGTTATTAACAACGGTCTCGTGTCCATGGACACGTAAAGTTGTCCGGGCCGCTTCATCTCACTATGCCTCTAGGCTCCAAAATACTCTAAGGAGATAATAACATGATCAAAAATGGCTTCCAAACCTAAGGGTCTCGAATTCTATAGGCAACACAATGCTCTGATACCATTTTGTAGCATCCCAACTTTTATTAAAGATGGAATACCTGTGTTATTGTACTAGTCCCTGGATCAATTGCTAGCACCACAATACAAAATGAAATATCATGCAAATGCATCAAATTCTATTACATCGCATGATCCAGTCTTTACAAAATAGGATTACAACTTGCATAGTCTTAGAAGACTAGCAGAAAACAAAGAAATACAGCGGAAAACATAGAACAACATTGAGCCCATCTTCTTCATGTGCCACAGGCAAAACATGTTGGCGATAGTCTCGAGATCCTAAACGAAATCCTCACTCGTCTTCAAAAATGTCTGCAATATGGAATATGCATCCACAAGGGAGTCAATACAATTTAATGTATTGGCAAGTAACACTATGGTGGATATAAATGGCAAGACTAATACTACATGCTTATTTGGCTGAGTGGAGTTTTGGCTAAGTTTGCATAAAGCCAGTTTTCTCCTATCACTTTTGTAAAACCAACTTTTCTTTTCAAAAGGGTGGCAACATTGGATTAAGATCCAAGCACCACAATACTGTTCACTTGGTCAAAATTTTACTTATTGAAATTGATGATGAGATTCTTCCGTCAATCCTTGTCCAGCTGCTCATAGTTGTCCATAACCGAGGACACGGCTAAGATCTTAGTTTGTTGACTCTGCAGAGGTTGTGCACTTTCCTAACAAACAAACATACAAGTGTAGAAAACATAGATAGCAACTAACATATCCAAAGGGGTTTAACCAAGTTGGCTAGGACAAGGTCAAGGTTTGAGTTCAATACTTATTAAGAAAATTCCAAGGGTTTACTTGGGAAGGGCTAGGTTGAGTTATGTATAAAACTAACTTTATTATAACCATACTTGTCAAGGAAGTTCCAAGAGTTCACTTAGAATAAACATATTACTTCTTCAACGAAAGTAATACATGCAAACACTTGGTCATATTCACCTTCAAAAATATTTGAGTGACTATGTTAGTATTTTCCATTGTGGTTAGGGTAGGCCTACTTACTTCCTCATTAAATAGTCTTGGATTTTCCATTTGGGTCAATGGTTGGACAAAAACAACTTTCTAGATCTTCAACTTGTATGGATTGCTTCTAGACCTTGTAACATCCCCAGTCTGAAAAATAGCCATTAGAATGTTTGCTATCTGTTATTTTATGTTTTGCATCATGGCATCATGTTGATTGCAATTGTTTTGTTTGTTTTCCATTTGTTTTCCTCTGTTTTCAGTTGTTTTCCAACTGTTTTCCTTTGTTTTCCTTTGTTTTCTATTTGAATTTCAAACCTTTTGTTTCATCCTTGTGATGTTACAATTTCTAAAATGATATTTCAAAATAAAACAATTATTTGTTTCCATTAAAGTGTGATTCCAAACTATTGTTTCATTTCTATAAAAAATGCATCCAATAATCAAACCCTTTTCAAATTCAATTTGTTTTCCATTTGAAATTCCAAACCAACATCCAAATATTTGTTTCCAAATAATCCTATAATGATCACTTATTAAATTGTTGCTTAATTCAATCAATCACTTTAATCAATTAATTCTATTTCAATCCAATTTCAAATCAAATGTATTTAAAATCAGTACCTAATTGAAACCATGAAATTCACCTCACAATTGTAATCCTTAAACACATTAATTCATAGGGGTAACCCTATTTAAATTGTTGTTTCAATATTGTGTTTTTAATAATGAAAATTGTTTCTATTTGGATTCAAATACAAATATCATTTTAAAACTTAACTCTTCGAAATCAAATCTTGGAGTATGGTTTCTAATCACCTAACTAGCCTAACCTAATTTTTCCAGAATTTTTACTTATTTAAAAACCCTCCTTTTCTCCCAAAAGCAAACCTACAAAAAAAAAACAGAAAAGCTAATAAATAAAAAGAGAGAGAGGGAGAAAGCCAGCCCAGCCACCTTTTCACTTAAGCCCACCAACCTGGCCCAGTACCCCTTCTTCCTCGCTGGCGTCACCCTCCTCTGTACGAACACCTCCATCACCACCCGATCTCCTCTCCCCACACCGATGCGCTTCCGTACAAGGACTACTCCCTCCATATAGCTAGCCCTTCCCCCTCTGTAACCCTAGGCCGCAGCTCTCCCCTCTCCCTAACCCTAGCGCCGCCATGCCATCTCCCTCTCTTTCCACCCTCTGCTCTCTGTAAGTTCTCTGAACATGGAACCCCCCACCATGGCCGAATCTTGTCCTCCTTGGCGCCACCAACTTGTCCCTCTCCGAGGATCCCCGAGGGCGGGAATGGAAACGCTGGAGCTCCAGCTTCCTCACCATCCCCTCGGTTCGGGCGGGGACGGCCTGGATCGCCGCCGCCGTCGCCTCCAACCGCCGCCGGCGCCCTGCAGCGCCCTGCTGCTCGACCTGCTGCTCCCTGTCCGCCCTCCTACTCCCGATCGCCAAGGTGAGGCTCCCGACCGCCTTCCTCCGCTCGACCTCCTCCCTCTCCCCTCGCACCAACCACCCCCTCTCACCGCGGCAGCCGGCGCCCCCTAGTTTTTCTCCGGCGAGCAGCCGCTGGAGACCCTCGATCGGTTCCTTGTCTGTCCGCTCGGGTTCAGTCAGCGCAGCAAATTCAGTTACAGAAAAATCCCCGCGGAAACACACCTTATTCAAGCCCCTGCTCCTATCCTGTCACAACCCGAAGCACACCCCAGTGGTGCTGTTCCTTGCGCAGCAGCAGGAGGTTTGGGGTTCAAGTCCCCCCTCCCACCATTTACCCAAATCTTTTTTATTTCCTTTGTTTTAGAACAGCACCTTCTCAGTAATCCCCAATAGGTCCCTGTTGATTAAATCTAGGCCCCTGAAATATATTTCCTAAGTCCCTAGATCATAAAAAATGGCAGATTTGCACTATATTTTGGAAATTGCATAAATAAATCATCCTAACTCCAAATCCAACATTTTTTATATGTTTTCAATACCAAATTAAATGATCTATCCAAATATAAATTTTGTTTACTGTTTTGAATATTTTAAATTGGTGCAAAATTTGAAAACTTGTCAAATTCACTTAAATTTGCAAAATTCATAACTTGGGCATAAAAATTCCAAATTCCACAAACTAAATATGTTTTCCAATCAACTTTTCATGTACTTTCCAAATATAAATTTTGTTTGCTGTTTTGAATATTTTAAATTGCTGAAAACAATTGTTTCTTAATTATTGCATTTAAAATTGCCAAAATAATAACTTGCTCATTTTAAATCCAATTTCCACAAATGAAATATGTTTTCCATGCAAAATTAAACCCTCTTTTCAAATATAATTTTTGTTTCCTGTTTTGAATAATTAAAATTGCCTAAACAATTTAAATCTTGTTTAGTTCAATTAAAATTGCTAAATTCATAACTTGCTCAAAATAAAATAATTTTGAACATGCAAAATATGTTTTCAAACCATCAAGGTGTGAACTTTTCAAATGTGAACTTGAATTTATGCTTTGAACAAATAAAACTTCAATTGAAATTCAAACTTGTTCTAAATTCCATTAAAACTTGTTTAATATTGTTTAACCCTTAATAAATTCATCCTAATTCCAATTTCAATATTTGAAACATGTAATCCAACTAAAATCTTGTTTTCTTTTCAAATATAAACTTTGTTATCTATTTTGAACAATTTAACTTGTTGAAAACAACAATTACTTGGGTGACATGTTTAAGTAACCAAATTTTCCTAAACTTAATAAATGATTTCCAAAACTTGTTCCAATCCTTTTTCACTTGCATCTATCATTGTTATTTGTTGTTATTTTGTTGTTATCATCATGCATGCATCATGTTCAACCACTTACACTTGTTAATCAAATGTAGATCATTGCTTCCACCTTAACCATTTGCATCCATATGCAATTCACATTGCATATGGGTCCAATTAAATTGTGTTATCTTGTCAAGTAGTTTATTTTGATGCATCTATTAACATGACATGCATCATCCCGTGTTTGTGCACCTATGCCATGATATTGATTGTTTATCTTTCTGCAATGGTTGTTTGCTTCTTCCCGGATATACGACGACGTTGAGACCGACGATACTTACGACATCCCGTCTAAGGAGTTAGCTCAGTACCAGGCTACTGGGTTTGCAGGCAAGTTATCACTCACATGAACCACTGTGTTCCTTTCAACATTGGTTACCGATACTTTCCGTTGTTCTTTTCTGCTAGCCTTAGTAGTAGTTGTTCTGTTACGAACCTAGCACATGAATCCCTTAAAACCTGATATTGCCTCATCTCCCTTCCTACAACCCATTGTTTGAGCCAGTGTCTCACTAGCATGCTTAGGTTGTTTTGCTCGAGTCTGTTACCCGTTACTTTCTGTTACTATTTCTATTACGTTGTGGGGGCTCGATGTTTAATCAATCAATCATGCTAATGTTGCTATTAATAATAAATTTGATGATAAGGCACCGGCAGGAGGCCCTGTGTGGTTTTGAGGCCTGCTAGTGTCGACCCTAATAGGAAAAGGGTCTTGTCTACTGATCCATGATGAGCGCACTACCCGCATTTGGGAAGCGAGTATGGGCGCCCCCCTCAACTTGACCTGATTCGCATCTCGTCCAAATCACCTCATTTAGTTCGTGTTTTCCATTTGCCGCATGCATGTTTTTGCGAGCCCAGGCCAGGGTGGAACTTTCGTAGTCGGCATATAGGGGGACACGTTCTTAGAGTGCTATGAGGGTCCATTTTCTTCTGGGCTCGATTAGCCGTGCGCCCAAGGTGCTTTGGGCTTGATGCGAGGAATGGTTGGTTGTGTTGAGTACCCCGCTTGGTGGAAGGGCCTTTCCATCTGGCGGGTTATTCATGAGTGTACGGCCAAATTGGTGCAACCCTGCAGGGATAATCTTCTCGAGAAGCCGTGTTTTCCGCGGTTATGGATTACTTGGTGAAAGTACTGGCTAACAAGTACTCAGGACAACTTGAACATAATGATCAAACATGTTACACCCAATTATTAATAACTTGACTAGTAATAGATTGATGACACAATAACTTGATTCACCTTTAATACAACTGTGTGAGTTTATCCTCGGATTGCTTCTTTGGATAAGGGGCGAGATCCAGGATGGGTTTGTTTGAAGTTATCTTTCAGCTGGTTACAATCCTCGATCTTATCTCCTTTCTGTTAGCCGGAAGTGGTAGAATCTCTGTAGTTGGTTAGCGCAGCCAGTTGCAGCATCTTTTATATCCCCTCTCTTCCGTTGAACCCAAGGCATCTGTGCTTGGTGTTGACGGGTTACACTTTGGTGAACTGTGAGTCTTGCTTGCCAGTACGTTTATGTACTGACCCCTTTGGGGCTGTGGTTTCCGCAGACCTACGTTTCCGAGGATCTACATGGTGGCAACTACGTGGAGTATGACGAGACTGCTGACGAGTAGATAGCGGACCCGGGCAGGATCCGAGACTTCGTGGATGGGCTCCGTCTGTTTGTTTCCGGCCTCTTAGGCCTATTTGGTTCTTGTCTGTACTCAGACATGTTGAATGCTTCCGCTGTATTGTAATGATGTATTGTTGGGGCAGGTGCCCTCTGAATGATTGTATTTGCTATCTCTGCTCTAATGAGAGCCATTTGCAACTTACTTCAATCTTTTGTGTCGTAGAGATCTGTTGTGATATCACTTGTTAAACGCCGTTGACGTACCATGTGTGTATGGTTTGAAGTACGTCGACGGAAGTGCCTTTGATCTCTAGTGGATAGTTTACATCGACGATGGAATAGCAGGGCTTGTGTTGTCGCGCATAAGCGCAGGCCTACCAGGAAGCTGGGACGTGGGAGCAGTTATGCCCCATAATCCAAGCATCTGCTATCCAGTTCGTACGGTGAGTATCCCCTAGAAATCAGGGTGCGACAAATGGTATCAGAGCCTGTCTGCCTGTAGGATCCCTTTTTACTGGTCGCAGTTGAGTCTAGAAACTATTTTGTAGCTATATAGGAAAAATGAAACGTGAGAGTAGGAATTCTGTTCTTTTTCTCCTTTTCCCACCCACCCTCCCTTTTTCTGGTAAGGAAGTGCAACGTTGTTTTCCCTTCTCATCTAAACTTTCAAGTTAGGATTTCACGTATTCTGGTTTCTCTAGGATGGTTATATCTACTAGACCATAGGAATGGAGGTGGTTGTGACATGATTTATCATGTTGCCTACTCACAATTGAGAACGGAGGCGTGTAAGCCCCGGAAGCAAATCCTCTATTCCTTAAGCAGTAGATATTGATCCTTTAGAAGCCCGGATGGGTTTTCCATAGTACCTTAGGATTTTTGTTCTCGTTTTCTCCGATGTTGATATCCTGTTCTTCTCAACATCCTTTTCGTCCGTTGAAATCTTGTTGTTGTTTTCCATTTCAATTTTTCTACCGGCGTCTAATCAAAACTTCCTCGTAAACTCTTGTCCAACTAAAGTGTTATTTCATACCGGAGAATCACATTCCTTTGTGTCAACAATCTTTCCACAACATACAACCCAATTCTGGTTCCACTAAGCAATCAAAACTCTGTTCACTCCCCGGGATCTCAAATGTTGACTTCCAAGATAAGTAAGAACAATCCAATTCTAATGGGAGGCCACATATTCCTCGTTACTCTCATGTTGATGATTCTGACATTGATGATTATTCTTGGTGTTGCATTGATGTCAATAACTCTGTTCCACCATTCTAGCCAGATAATCTATTCTCCAAATGAATCAAGTTCCATTCAGCTATACACCCTTGGTGCAAAATCTCTCCCCTTTACTTGAAAATGTTCCGGTGGTTTCCAAATTCCCTGAAGTCTATCCAATGTGCACGATGTGTTTCACGTGTCAAAGCTCAAGAAGATCTTCCCAAGAAGTTTCCGGACCTTTTCTTTTCTCAGTAGGAATCTCGGGGCGCGATTCCTTCAAGGGGGGGCGTTTTGTAACATCCCAAGTCTGAAAAATAGCCATTAGAATGTTTGCTATCTGTTATTTTATGTTTTGCATCATGGCATCATGTTGATTGCAATTGTTTTGTTTGTTTTCCATTTGTTTTCCTCTGTTTTCAGTTGTTTTCCAACTGTTTTCCTTTGTTTTCTATTTGAATTTCAAACCTTTTGTTTCATCCTTGTGATGTTACAATTTCTAAAATGATATTTCAAAATAAAACAATTATTTGTTTCCATTAAAGTGTGATTCCAAACTATTGTTTCATTTCTATAAAAAATGCATCCAATAATCAAACCCTTTTCAAATTCAATTTGTTTTCCATTTGAAATTCCAAACCAACATCCAAATATTTGTTTCCAAATAATCCTATAATGATCACTTATTAAATTGTTGCTTAATTCAATCAATCACTTTAATCAATTAATTCTATTTCAATCCAATTTCAAATCAAATGTATTTCAAATCAGTACCTAATTGAAACCATGAAATTCACCTCACAATTGTAATCCTTAAACACATTAATTCATAGGGGTAACCCTATTTAAATTGTTGTTTCAATATTGTGTTTTTAATAATGAAAATTGTTTCTATTTGGATTCAAATACAAATATCATTTTAAAACTTAACTCTTCGAAATCAAATCTTCGAGTATGGTTTCTAATCACCTAACTAGCCTAACCTAATTTTTCCAGAATTTTTACTTATTTAAAAACCCTCCTTTTCTCCCAAAAGCAAACCTACAAAAAAAAAACAGAAAAGCTAATAAATAAAAAGAGAGAGAGGGAGAAAGCCAGCCCAGCCACCTTTTCACTTAAGCCCACCAACCTGGCCCAGTACCCCTTCTTCCTCGCTGGCGTCACCCTCCTCTGTACGAACACCTCCATCACCACCCGATCTCCTCTCCCCACACCGATGCGCTGCCGTACAAGGACTACTCCCTCCATATAGCTAGCCCTTCCCCCTCTATAACCCTAGGCCACAGCTCTCCCCTCTCCCTAACCCTAGCGCCGCCATGGCATCTCCCTCTCTTTCCACCCTCTGCTCTCTGTAAGTTCTCTGAACATGGAACCCCCCACCATGGCCGAATCTTGTCCTCCTTGGCGCCACCAACTTGTCCCTCTCCGAGGATCCCCGAGGGCGGGAATGGAAACGCTAGAGCTCCAGCTTCCTCCCCATCCCCTCGGTTCGGGCGGGGACGGCCTGGATCGCCGCCGCCGTCGCCTCCAACCGCCGCCGGCGCCCTGCAGCGCCCTGCTGCTCGACCTGCTGCTCCCTGTCCGCCCTCCTACTCCCGATCGCCAAGGTGAGGCTCCCGACCGCCTTCCTCCGCTCGACCTCCTCCCTCTCCCCTCGCACCAACCGCCCCCTCTCACCGCGGCAGCCGGCGCCCCCTAGTTTTTCTCCGGCGAGCAGCCGCTGGAGACCCTCGATCGGTTCCTTGTCTGTCCGCTCGGGTTCAGTCAGCGCAGCAAATTCAGTTACAGAAAAATCCCCGCGGAAACACACCTTATTCAAGCCCCTGCTCCTATCCTGTCACAACCCGAAGCACACCCCAGTGGTGCTGTTCCTTGCGCAGCAGCAGGAGGTTTGGGGTTCAAGTCCCCCCTCCCACCATTTACCCAAATCTTTTTTATTTCCTTTGTTTTAGAACAGCACCTTCTCAGTAATCCCCAATAGGTCCCTGTTGATTAAATCTAGGCCCCTGAAATATATTTCCTAAGTCCCTAGATCATAAAAAATGGCAGATTTGCACTATATTTTGGAAATTGCATAAATAAATCATCCTAACTCCAAATCCAACATTTTTTATATGTTTTCAATACCAAATTAAATGATCTATCCAAATATAAATTTTGTTTACTGTTTTGAATATTTTAAATTGGTGCAAAATTTGAAAACTTGTCAAATTCACTTAAATTTGCAAAATTCATAACTTGGGCATAAAAATTCCAAATTCCACAAACTAAATATGTTTTCCAATCAACTTTTCATGTACTTTCCAAATATAAATTTTGTTTGCTGTTTTGAATATTTTAAATTGCTGAAAACAATTGTTTCTCAATTATTGCATTTAAAATTGCCAAAATAATAACTTGCTCATTTTAAATCCAATTTCCACAAATGAAATATGTTTTCCATGCAAAATTAAACCCTCTTTTCAAATATAATTTTTGTTTCCTGTTTTGAATAATTAAAATTGCCTAAACAATTTAAATCTTGTTTAGTTCAATTAAAATTGCTAAATTCATAACTTGCTCAAAATAAAATAATTTTGAACATGCAAAATATGTTTTGAAACCATCAAGGTGTGAACTTTTCAAATGTGAACTTGAATTTATGCTTTGAACAAATAAAACTTCAATTGAAATTCAAACTTGTTCTAAATTCCATTAAAACTTGTTTAATATTGTTTAACCCTTAATAAATTCATCCTAATTCCAATTTCAATATTTGAAACATGTAATCCAACTAAAATCTTGTTTTCTTTTCAAATATAAACTTTGTTATCTATTTTGAACAATTTAACTTGTTGAAAACAACAATTACTTGGGTGACATGTTTAAGTAACCAAATTTTCCTAAACTTAATAAATGATTTCCAAAACTTGTTCCAATCCTTTTTCACTTGCATCTATCATTGTTATTTGTTGTTATTTTGTTGTTATCATCATGCATGCATCATGTTCAACCACTTACACTTGTTAGTCAAATGTAGATCATTGCTTCCACCTTAACCATTTGCATCCATATGCAATTCACATTGCATATGGGTCCAATTAAATTGTGTTATCTTGTCAAGTAGTTTATTTTGATGCATCTATTAACATGACATGCATCATCCCGTGTTTGTGCACCTATGCCATGATATTGATTGTTTATCTTTCTGCAATGGTTGTTTGCTTCTTCCCGGATATACGACGACGTTGAGACCGACGATACTTACGACATCCCGTCTAAGGAGTTAGCTCAGTACCAGGCTACTGGGTTTGCAGGCAAGTTATCACTCACATGAACCACTGTGTTCCTTTCAACATTGGTTACCGATACTTTCCGTTGTTCTTTTCTGCTAGCCTTAGTAGTAGTTGTTCTGTTACGAACCTAGCACATGAATCCCTTAAAACCTGATATTGCCTCATCTCCCTTCCTACAACCCATTGTTTGAGCCAGTGTCTCACTAGCATGCTTAGGTTGTTTTGCTCGAGTCTGTTACCCGTTACTTTCTGTTACTATTTCTATTACGTTGTGGGGGCTCGATGTTTAATCAATCAATCATGCTAATGTTGCTATTAATAATAAATTTGATGATAAGGCACCGGCAGGAGGCCCTGTGTGGTTTTGAGGCCTGCTAGTGTCGACCCTAATAGGAAAAGGGTCTTGTCTACTGATCCATGATGAGCGCACTACCCGCATTTGGGAAGCGAGTATGGGCGCCCCCCTCAACTTGACCTGATTCGCATCTCGTCCAAATCACCTCATTTAGTTCGTGTTTTCCATTTGCCGCATGCATGTTTTTGCGAGCCCAGGCCAGGGTGGAACTTTCGTAGTCGGCATATAGGGGGACACGTTCTTAGAGTGCTATGAGGGTCCATTTTCTTCTGGGCTCGATTAGCCGTGCGCCCAAGGTGCTTTGGGCTTGATGCGAGGAATGGTTGGTTGTGTTGAGTACCCCGCTTGGTGGAAGGGCCTTTCCATCTGGCGGGTTATTCATGAGTGTACGGCCAAATTGGTGCAACCCTGCAGGGATAATCTTCTCGAGAAGCCGTGTTTTCCGCGGTTATGGATTACTTGGTGAAAGTACTGGCTAACAAGTACTCAGGACAACTTGAACATAATGATCAAACATGTTACACCCAATTATTAATAACTTGACTAGTAATAGATTGATGACACAATAACTTGATTCACCTTTAATACAACTGTGTGAGTTTATCCTCGGATTGCTTCTTTGGATAAGGGGCGAGATCCAGGATGGGTTTGTTTGAAGTTATCTTTCAGCTGGTTACAATCCTCGATCTTATCTCCTTTCTGTTAGCCGGAAGTGGTAGAATCTCTGTAGTTGGTTAGCGCAGCCAGTTGCAGCATCTTTTATATCCCCTCTCTTCCGTTGAACCCAAGGCATCTGTTCTTGGTGTTGACGGGTTACACTTTGGTGAACTGTGAGTCTTGCTTGCCAGTACGTTTATGTACTGACCCCTTTGGGGCTGTGGTTTCCGCAGACCTACGTTTCCGAGGATCTACATGGTGGCAACTACGTGGAGTATGACGAGACTGCTGACGAGTAGATAGCGGACCCGGGCAGGATCCGAGACTTCGTGGATGGGCTCCGTCTGTTTGTTTCCGGCCTCTTAGGCCTATTTGGTTCTTGTCTGTACTCAGACATGTTGAATGCTTCCGCTGTATTGTAATGATGTATTGTTGGGGCAGGTGCCCTCTGAATGATTGTATTTGCTATCTCTGCTCTAATGAGAGCCATTTGCAACTTACTTCAATCTTTTGTGTCGTAGAGATCTGTTGTGATATCACTTGTTAAACGCCGTTGACGTACCATGTGTGTATGGTTTGAAGTACGTCGACGGAAGTGCCTTTGATCTCTAGTGGATAGTTTACATCGACGATGGAATAGCAGGGCTTGTGTTGTCGCGCATAAGCGCAGGCCTACCAGGAAGCTGGGACGTGGGAGCAGTTATGCCCCATAATCCAAGCATCTGCTATCCAGTTCGTACGGTGAGTATCCCCTAGAAATCAGGGTGCGACAGACCTCATGTGATCGCCTTCTTGAAGATCATCTTCATGCTTCTATTGTAGTCTTGTTCCTTGGATGGATTCTTCTCTTGGTCTTGATAAATTCTTCAGGGCTTTCACTTCACTAATTGGTTTGGGTATGGGATGGGCACAAATACCACTAAGTCAAGAGAAAGAAAATAAGAAGAAGGATAGGAAGAGAGGGGAAGATGTTTTCTATTGAATTTCTTCACACTTGTACTTCTTGAGTTGCTTCTAGTTGTTGTGGAGTCTAACTCTTCTCTTCAAACTTATTCATTGATCTTCCTTGTAGCTCTTCATGTTGCCTCCAGGTTGAAAGGAGAAGAATAGAAAAGGGAAGGAAAAGACTTAGAGAGAAAGGGGTTTAGTCTTCTAAGTGCTTCCACTTCTTGGAGATTGCTTCTGAAGTTTGTTTTATTTGCTAAGTTCCTTCATTGGTCTTCTATCTTCATGTTGAAAAATCTCTAGATGGTCAAGTCCTCCTTTTCACTTCATGGTTTTCACAAATCCCAACTTGGTGAAATCTTGAAGCAAGAATGGGGAAGTGGAGAAGATAGAAAACTAAAGTTCACTACTTGGTACTATATGTGATTGGCACATTCTAAGGACATGGCTTGGCTCCAAATGGACATAACATCAAATAATAACAGTTGAAAACAATTCCTAAGTCATGGTGAAAATGGATGTATCACTATGTTGGGTTTTTGGTCAAATAATCATGGCCATGGTCCAAGGGTGTCCAAAATGGTTGGGAAATGATGTCTCTGGTTCAAGGCTACCAAAAGGGTCAACTTTTCCTAAGAAAACATTTTCTAATTATTTATAGAAATAATTCTATGTCAAAAATACTAAAATAGACAACTTAATCCTAAATTCAATTTTAATTTGTTCAAATATTATTTTGGGACAGAGGATATGAAAGTACACATTCTAAGGTTTCCAAATATATTTTATTTACAATTTTTGGATTTGTAGAATTTGAATTATGTCAAATTTCATCAAACCAGCATATTTGAATTTGAACAAATTTAAGTTTGTCAAATTTAAATTTGGCCAGTGCCAAAAGTTTCTAGATGTCAAGGGCTTTCCAAAAAGTCCAAGATTGCTAAATTTGGGCTATTGGTTGAAAAGATATGATAGATCTAAGATGCAGGGACTAATCTGCAAAACTGCAATTAATCCAGCGGGAGAAATATTTGAATTAAAGGGATGGCCACGTGGGAGCTCCTGATTGGACAGGGTGGCTGACTGGGCTGTTGCGTGGCGTGCTGACCGGGCTGCTGATGTGGATAAGTGGATCAATCCGAGCCACTGGATCTGAATCCAACGGTTGCATACCGTTTCGCCTAGATCTAATCGTGACCGTACGTTAGATCTAACGGCTGAGGAAGGTAAGGTTCGTACCTGGCCGGAGTTGTCGCCGGAAATGGCCGAGGCGGCGGCGCTGCGCTCTGACGCGGACGACAGTGGATTTAGAGGGCGTATTCGGGCTCGGAAAAGCCACCACGGCACTACTAGAGATTTGCTTATAGTAGCATATCCTACCATAGGCGAACAAGAAAAACCATGTGCCTAGGCTAATTAGCGCAGGCGAACAGGTAAACGGTACGCCTGGGGTAAGCCTGTTACCCTAGGCGAACAAAACTCAGCCGCGCCTGGGGTAAAGTGTGGCAGGGCCACCACCGCAGACCCCCGGGCACTCTTCCTTTACCCCAGGCGAACAGAATACCGGTTCGCCTGCGGTATAACAAATACCCCAGGCGAATCCGAGAAGAAGCGCCTGGGGTAAAAAGTGGACTGGGGTAGCTCCCGTTAGCGCAGGCGTACGACGTCCCTGTTCGCCTGGGATAAGGAAACTCCTGGGGTAGCACCCCTTAGCGCAGGCGCATCCCATGCCATATTCGCCTGGGGTAATATTTGTCCTCAATATAAGTGCGGCCAGCCACCCACCACCACCCCTATCCACCCCACTCACACACTCACTAGTCCAAACTCGAGCCATTAGTGCTCCTAGCTCAATCCCCCACACCCCTCCACCATTTTTAGCTAATTTAACCAATCATGTTTGTTATATTTTAGCTAGTATGCTACCCCACTTTCCCTCTTCCAAATCTCTCCACTAGATCTACTAACCGGACACTAGATCTCACCACAAATGCACCACTAGCTACTTCTAGATCTATCACTCTCTTATCGGTTGTCTCTCCGGTGATCTTCGACGTCGTCATCGCGTCTATATATTTTGCATTGTGTGTCATCTTAATAGGTGCGTGGGATTGGTCGGTGGATGAGAATTCGTTCTCTTTTTCATTTTATTGTGTTGCCATGAGGATGAGTTGCCAATGTTTTGCCGAAATGTTGATTCATTTCCTTTTCGGCAAATTTCTGGCGCTCCGCATTACACCTTTTGTAGGAAGGTCATGCCGAAATTTTCCGTGAAAACCGGATCTAGTTAATGAAACCTCTCTCTCTCTTGCATTTTGGAGCAATGGTCATTGCGATGAGGACAAGCGTGGTGCATAGGTACGTGCGACGCGCGACGGCCGAGATGCATCAAAACAACCGCACCGAGATAGAGTGTCTGTGTCGGAAATGCAAGCTAGGGTCTTTGTTCAAACCAGATTCTGGTAATGTGGAGAAGCACCTGCCCAGGTATAGTTTCATGGAGGGCCACACTAAGTGGATGGATGATGATGAAGACGATGATCACGTCGAGACCAATTGGGCGGCGACATGTGAAGATGATCAGGAGGAGTCTGAACATGGCAATGGAGAGGACGAAGAGGCTGTCGACGAAGACGACTATAATGAAGAAGAAGGTAGTCAGGGTGATCAACAACATGAAGACGAGGACATGAACACTCCGCTAACTTCAGTCGTGCGGGACCCTCATGTTCAAGATGTTCTTCTCACTAACACGTCGACCGACGCCAGACGTAAATCTAAGATCACGCAACTAGAGATAGACTCTGCAACTCCGTTATATGACGGAAGTCGCGGGACGGAGGAGTCACGCTTGAGAGTAGCTCTCGATCTTCTTGAGATGAAGGCAAAACACAGATGGACCGACACAAGCATGGACGATCTTCTGCGATACCTGAAGACGCACTTACCTGAAGGGAACACATGTGCTAGTAGTCTACAGGAGGCCAAGAAAATCGTGTGCCCCCTCGATTTACCGCACACAAAATACCACGCTTGCGTCCGTGACTGCATAATTTACCGTAACGAGCACGCGGACCAGATAAAATGTCCGTTGTGCGGTGCTGATCGTTACAAGAGGGGGACGAAGAAAGCTCCTAGGAAAGTTGTGTGGTACTTTCCACTCATTCCCCGTCTGCAGCGGTACTTCGTGGACCCCAAGGAAGCAAAGCTCATGCGCTGGCACGATGACAGAAAGAAGGCGGTGCTGAGCGATCCAGAACGTGTTGAAAAACCAGTGCTAACACACCCTTCGGATGCACGTCAGTGGAAAGCATTAGGCGCATTCGATGAAGAATTCGGGAACGACCCAAGGAACATCAGGCTTGGTGCGAGCACCGACGGTCTCAATCCGTTTGGCAATCAGAGCAGCAAACATAGCACCTGGCCCGTGTTTGTATGGATGTACAACCTCCCCCCGTGGCTGTGTCTGAAGAGGAAGTACATACACATGAGTATGCTGATTCAAGGGCCGACCCAGCCAGGGAGCGATATCAACCTGTATCTCGAGCTATTGAAGGAGGTGCTAGACACGTTGTGGGAGGAAGGGGTGGAAACATGGGACGCCTTCAAAGAAGAAAATTTTCGTATGAGAGCCGCACTGATCACGACGGTGCAGGACTATCTCGGATACGGATATATTGCGTGTCAGGTGTGCCATGGACACAAGGCTTGTGTCAGGTGCATGGAATTTACCCCGTTTCTACAGCTACACAAGGATCCCGGATCTTCTAAAACCGTGGAGAAAGCGCGGAGACCTGTTCAACGGTAAAGATGAGCTCGATCTACCTCCACGGAAGAGAAGAGGAGAAGAGATCGATACTCTACTGAAGAATTGGAAAACGTGTCCTCCGTCGGGAAAGGTACAAAAGCGGAAGCGAGGAGAGAAAAAGTGTCCTCCGCCAGAAGGACCGCTCTTGGGGGTATGGAAAAGGAGGTCCGTGTTTTGGGACTTGCGGTACTGGCCAATCCTCGGAGTGCCTCACTGCCTTGATGTCATGCATATCACGAAGAATGTGTGTGAGAGCTTGCTTGGCACCCTGTTCAACATGCCAGATAGGACCAAAGACGGGCCAAAATCAAGATACGACCTGATGGTCCTGAATATCAGGAGCGAGCTTCACTTACCGCCTTCTACGCGTGAACAGACGGAGGAGGACGAGGATGAGGTGGAGGAGATGGACGACCGCAAGCGGAAAAGGGCTAAGAAACACCAAACTCACCGCCTGAAACCCTCTTGCTTCACTCTATGCCCCGACGAGCTCGCGCAAATATTCACATGCCTCCTCGGAGTGAAATTTCCCTTAGGTTACGCGGGGCTGATAAGCAGATACCTAGACGCGGAGAAAAAAATCTTCAGCGGGATGAAGTCTCATGACTGTCACGTGATGATGACGCAAATACTTCCGGTTGCAATCAGAGGGATAATGGAACCGCACGTCCGTGAAACGCTCACTGGCCTCTGTAACTTTTTCGATGTCATCACTCGGAAGTCGATAAGCGTGAAGAAACTCGGAAGGCTGCAGGAAGAGATCGTCACCATCCTATGCGAGCTTGAGATGTACTTCCCACCTGCCTTCTTTGATATTATGGTACATCTCTTGGTCCATATCGTGGACGATATCACCAATCTTGGGCCGGCATTCTTGCACAACATGATGGCGTTAGAAAGAATGAACGGGATCATCAAATCATTCATTCGTAACAGGGCACACCCGGATGGAAGCATCGTCCAGGGATTTCTCACCGAAGAATGCATCTCTTTCTGCAAGAATTTTCTAGGCGATGAGAAGCCAGCTGTTGGTTTGCCCGCAAACAAGCACCTTGACAGGTTCATGGGGGTAGGCCACAACACTGGCAAAAGGGTAATGGACGTGGACTCGTGTGGTCGGAGAGCCGACTTTGAAAGGGCCCACCTAGTAGTGTTACAACACATCGACGATGTCTACTCTTGGATAGAAGAGCACAAAACCGCGATAAAAAACAGTGCTCGCAGGCCGATGACGGAAGATGAGATATTTAGAGCACACAACTCCTCTTTCGCGACATGGTTCAAGAAGCAGATTGATGTCGATCCCCCGCCAATGACATGTCAGAAAGATAAATTGTATTGGCCTTGTCATATGGCCCCGCGCCCAATCTGATGACTTATCAAGCATACGACATCAATGGGTACACATTCTACACGGAGGAAAGAGACAAAAGTAGCGACTATCAAAACTCGTCTACAACGATGGAATCTTACACGGGCGAAGAGATTAGAAGATACTACGGAAAGATCGAGGAAATCTGGGAGCTTGACTACGTTGGGGTAAAGCTGCCGATGTTCCATGTCAGATGGGCTACAAACGTCACGAAAGAAGACGAATATTTCACCACTATGTCGATGTCTGAAGCCAACAAACCCAAGACCAAGAACCCCACCGCGCAAAATGAGCCCTGGGTATTGGCTAAGCACGTGGAGCAATGCTTCTTCATAACCGACCCGACAAAGCCTAGTCGTGTTGTCGTAAGAAGAGGAAAAAGGGCCCTCATCGGAATGGATGGAGTCGCCGATGAGAAGGACTTCGACGGCTTAGTCGGAGACCCGTTGATGGAAGAACCCGGTGAAGACGATGCACCTTACACCACAAGAAGAAGCAGGACCACACTACATAGGAAAGGTCTTCCATTCACAAGAAGAAGTCACAATATGGCGGTCACGTATTCTACATCGACCAAGAAAGGCAAGAGTAAGATTGTGACGAAAGGTTGAGAGAGGGAAATACTCGTGATATAACATGCTAATAGCTACTATGTACAATGTGTTTTCAGAGAGAAACACTTGCGGTATCTCGCTAAATCAATCTATTTACGCTCGATGCGACATATTAAATATTTTTGCACATGTTAACTTTCATATATGTATGTAATTTTTAAGTGAAAACCAACGTGGGGGAGCCCCATATTATAATTAATAGCATTCGTATTGCTCGATGTGTCTCGGGCCGGGGTGGGGCTGCGTAATTTTAGCACAGGCGCATTTTCTAGGTCATGCGCCTGGGGTATGGATCTGTGGGCCCGCGCATAACAGGGCCTCTAGCCAAACACATTAGAACCGGTTTGTATCACAAACCGGTTCTAAAGGGTGTGTCCCCTGGGCCCCCCTCTACCTGCAGCAAATGGCCGCAGGCCTTTAGGACCGGTTTGTCCTAAAGGCCTGCGGCCATTTGCTGCAGGTAGAGGGGGGCCCAGGGGACACACCCTTTAGAACCGTTTTGTGATACAAACCGGTTCTAATGTTTAGCGCAGGCGCATTTCTTACGTTACGCGCCTGGGGTATGGCTCTGTGGGCCCGCGCATAACGAATAGCTACGAACATTAGCGCAGGCGCATTCCGCCCTGTTCGCCTGGGGTAAAGTATAGCGCAGGCGCATTTCACTCGTTGTGCGCCTGTAAGTCCTCGCTCTGCTAACGCCCAACCCGCATATCACTCTCGTTTCATATCGATCCCAAACCGCACGCCGCTGTCGTCTCTAGCTCTCATCACACGCTGCCGTCGTCTCTAGCTCTCATCGCACGCCGCCGTCGTCGTTGTCGAGCAGGAGGAGGAGGAGCGGGAGCAGCAGGAGGAGGAGGAGCAGGAGCAGCAGCGGAGGAGGAGCGGGAGCAGCAGGGGAGGAGGAGCGGGACCGCGCCGTGCGCCGTCCCTCTCATCGTCGTCGTCCACGCCGGCCGTCGTCACCCACGCCGCCGTCGCACACGCCCACGACGAACCCAGGTCAGCCCCCCCCCTCTTCCAACGCCCTCATACTACTGCTGCTACTCCATCATACATGCTTTAGCTAGAACTGGATCTGATCGATCATGTACCATTATTTCTGGATTCTGGTAGTTCAGCTCATAGTGGAAATCGATCTGCTAGAATTACACTAGCTGAATCACCTAATGCTATATTTCTTACACTAGCTGAATCACCTACTAATTACATGTGAATAGAACACTGAAGCTTTGGACACTGCTAGAATTCTCTGTGATTTGTTATTAATTAAGTGCAGTATTTTACTTTGCTCAATATATATGGAGATTTTTTTGGCATGATATATGAATTTCCTGGGAGTTTTTGTGCCATGTGATGACAGCAATGCAAGAAACTGTTTTTGTGGCCATGCATGTGTGCATTCAATTTATGTTGCAGGTACATTGAGTGCCAATGTTTTGTCGGAACGTTGATTCATTTCCGTTCCGGCGAATTTCTGGCACTCCGGCATGACCATTTATAGCCGAGGTCACGCCGAATTTTTCCGGTGACTAACAGTATACGTTTTGTCTACTGCTAGCTAGGGCATGTCTTCTTCTACTACGGATCCGGCTTTATTGGACCACTACATCCTTATGGCTCGAGAGTCGCAAGAGGAAGATCGGACACAAATTGACCATGATGTCGAGCCCCACAATGATGACGGGCTCACCGGTGGCGAGGAGGAAACCACTGATAGTGGCGCCGGGGGTCCCTCAGGGAGCAGCACGACGGGAAACAAGCGTCGGAAGCGAGCTCCGTACAAGGTCCGCACCGTTCGAGAGAAATTCACGGAGGTGGACCCTTCCAGTGGCACGCCTCTGATGCCATTGGACCTTGTGAAGGGGTACTTCCTCCAACTTGGCGCGATACTTCGAGACGTCGTCAATGTCAACGAGCCGACTCTCAAGAAGAAGCCAACTCTGCGCGCCCAACTCATCTCGAGGCTGCACGCGCGGTACGAGTTCCCTCCCCCCTACAACAACGAGAATCTGAAGGGCAACCTCGTGAACAAACTCGCCCTCACTAGATTCACCAAAGCCCTGAGCAATTACAAGACTATGGTGAGGGCGATGATTAGGGAATCGAAACCATTCGAAGAGATCCATCGCCACTTCCCGCGGATTACGCCCGATGACTTCAAGACTTTCCTAAATAACGAGTCGCTTGATTTCACTAAGAATCAAACGGAATGGGGGAAGGATCTAGCGTCGAAGAACATCGGTCACCACAATCTCGGCTGTCGTGGCTACGACGGTAAGGAGCCAGTTTGGGCGAAAGAGGACCAGACCTACATTGAAAAAGGGATTGAGAACCCTTACGCCAAGTATGCCCATGACCCGCAATTCCAGAAATTCATGAGGTCGAGGTACAGAAAAGTAACTCCGACCGAGGAACTTGTCTCGGACCCGAAGATGGTGGAGGGTGTTATTTTGGTCACGGACCATAGCGTGAAGAATGTTGAGAAGCTAGTGGTAAGAAATTTACCATTTCATGCAACTCATCATCATCAAGGCCATGATTTCATTCTAGTACGAAACCAATTCTAAACCGTTTATATGTTGCTTCTGCAGCTAGAAGAACAACAACTTGAATCTTCCTCGTCGCAGACGTCGACGGCCAAAGTCGCGTGGGATAAGCCTTTCATCAGGGGGTACAACAAGGCAAAGAGCCAGGACCCTCTGAAAAGGCCGCACTTAGGCCGTATCACCGGCGGCGGACTTAATAAGAAGCACGCCAACTATGGCTTGGCTGAGCCCAGCACTAAGGAGTCGCGGGCGGCGAAGAAGAGCGAGGAGACGGAGGAGTTGAAGAAGAAGGTTCATGACTTGGAAACAAACATGGAGAAGAAGATTGAGAAAACGGTGGGGGAAAAGATGAATGCGCTCATCCCCGCCGTATTTGAAATAATATGTGGCTACATCGCCGGGGGCTCACAGGGGCCGTTACCGACGTTCAACATACCGTCGATGTTGGTCGTGCCCGCCGCGGCCGCCGCCGGTGGTCCGTCGACGTCGGCCGTGCCTATCGCCCCCGCCGTGCCCGACGCGCCTGCCCCCGATGGACCGTCGGTCATGCTCGACGCGCCTGCCCCCGATGGACCGTCGGCCGTGCCCGACGCGCCTGCCCCCGATGGACCATCGGCCGTGTCCGGCGCGGCCACCACCCCATTGCTCGATGAGCCCACCATCACCTGTGGTCCGTCGACGTTAGCCGAGCTCAATGACCTCACGGTAAATTATTGACCGTCTCAAAAGCTGTAGCCAGTTCAATATAACCCTACTCTCTGACCTATCCATGCATGTTATCGCAGGCTGACGCGACGGGATGCACCTTCCTGCTAAAAGTGGGCAGCGAGTTGAAGGATGTTGCAAAGGGGAGCATCTTGCAGCCACTATCCCGCAAGTACCATTGCAGAGATATACCGGACAACGAGCTTCGGGTTCGCGTCGATCTGGTGCTACCGGGATTCGAGAACTTGTATCCTCCTAATCAACCCGCCGATGCCGACAGCGAGCTGAATCTCGGCCAACTGGACAATCAAATCTTGCTATGGCCGAAAGCCCTTATTCGGCTGAACACGACGTCAGGGTCGGCGCCAAGCCAAGCCATGACCGTCACCACTACACCGGTTGCGCCCGCGGCAAGCCAACAAGACAAGGTCCAACATGGCAATGTCCTCTCTCCACCTCCGGTGGATCCTCCTCCTCCCGAGCACGAGACGTCCAATGACGAGCAACATCACGAGCATGAGACCCATGACGACTACATGGATATTGAACTTGCTCCCATTGACGATTTCATAAATCAGTTGGATGGCGAGAAGCCGGTTCCTCCGAAGTTACCCGCCAGAACTCTTGATATCCAGAAGAAGGTAGATGGCGGAGAGGGCGGTTCTTCTGAGTTACCCACAGAAAACCGGATATCCAGAAGAAGCTAACCTATTCCCAAGAAACTCCCGAGGAGCAGATGGCCTTTACGGCTCCACAGCCTACGCTGGTTACCCCGAATACACTCCGTGCTACGGCCGTGGAGGTGGTAAAACAAAGCGGCACTCCCATCTGCTTGAGGCCGAAGAAGAATCGGAAGAGGACGGTAGCCAAGAAGAAGAAAGGTGGTGCCTCCTCTAGTAGCCAGCCAGCGGCCGCCCGAGTCCTGGACCGTTTGCCGCCCGCCGTCCTGTGGAGGAAGGTGCATGAGATAGGTGAGCCGATGCTGCCGCCAGAGGTTGTCGCTGTCATGGGTGGTGACATGAGGACCATCCACGACGGGATTTTGTTCAAAGAGAATGAACTTCTACGTGAGAAACATCCCTCCTACCCGCTATACGTGGTCAAGGTGCCCCGATCCGTGGGCTTTGTGGATTCAAATCCCGCAGAGGTGTTCTTCATCAGATACGAAGACATATTCAGGGTCTTCCACTTGGGTAAGCTCGACCGAAGCATTGTCCGCCTGGTATCGCTCAGCATGGCGCACGATATGGTCATGGAGAATACCCCGCACATCGCGATTATGGACCCCTACTACATGAATGAGGACTACTTGCGGTCACATGCGGACCGAGTTCTTATCACGACTTACATAACGGGTTTTTTGATAGATAACAAGGATAAGAACGCCATTCTCATACCATACTTTCCCAAGTAAGTAGTCCTCTCCGTTTCACGTCGTTACATTCTTTCTAGAATCTCCTTAGTATTCCGATTGATGATATTGATGGCTGGTTCGAAATGTTCTGCGCAGAAACGGAGGATGCGTACTCATCGTCATGGAACCGCATTGGTCACAATGCACTTATCTCGATGCGGGTAGGGCGGTGCAGAAGGACTACACCGACATAAGAGCTGTTCTTAATAGTGCCCTCTACGGCTTCGCCGCCGATTTAGGCAAGCCCCTAAAAAAGGAGAAAATAGTCCGAGGCGCCAACGTGTGCACCCACGTAACAAACTTCCCCTGCCTCAAGCAATCGGAGCAAGAATCTGAGTTGGAAGCTTGGTATGTCATCACTCGGGGTGTCTTGTCTACCAAGTGATCTCCGAGACCTGACCACAAAGATGGCCAACACCCCCGATGAATATGTGCGGGCTGAGTTCCGTCGCATCCAGCGGAGGATCTGCACGATACTCTCGTCGGATGTCATCACTCGGGGTGGCTTGTTCTTCCACGGCCACGCACCACCGAGCAACCGTGACATAGAAGCACACCTACGAGAGCAACGTGACACCCGGACATTCAACACGCTACAAGGCGTTCGTCCGTTCCCGCCGAGACTATAGGATTGACAAAATGTTAGTATACACTTGCATGATATAACTTTTAGACCTTTATTTGTCGTGTTTTATTCGTAAACCTTGATGCTTCTATTTTTTGATAGTTATTTGCGGTCTATTATCACTTTCGATGCTAAACTCGTATTTTTGTCCTATGCACAGATGACATGGTAATGTTGTGTATGTCGGTAGGGTTCCCGGAGTCTACGACGACTGGGACCAATGCCATGGTGGAGGCGGAAGCTCGATACGCCACTTACCTAGCGAGAGAGAAGACGGAGAAGACGAGGGCCCGGATGACCACCTTCGCCATCGCCGTGCTTATACTCCTAGCTAGTGTTGATGCTACTTGTTGTTTTGCTTGTCTAGATAACTAAACTATCGATTTGTTTGGACTATACTCCTAGTGTTTGAACTATGCTTGTAACTAAACTATTCGCTTCGAGACTATTTGGTGATGATCGAGACTATTTGGTGATGATCGAGAATATTTCTGTTATTTTGCTGTCATTTTCATATTTATTACTGTCAATTTGCTGTAATTCTGTTATTTTCGTTTCTTTTATTTTTGACACAGCAAAACCATACCCCAGGCGAATAAGAAATCGTACCCCAGGCGAATATGTACCCCACGCGCACATTGCCTGTTCGCCTCAGGTAAAAGGCTTACCCCAGGCGCACAGGGCACGTTCGCCTGGGATATGTCAAGCTACCCCAGGCGCATTTTGCTGTTCGCCTGCGGTAAGTCATTACCGCTGGCGACGTGGTCCCAGGAGAACGCATATTCGCCTGCGGTAGCCTAATTTGGTTCTCATGCGGTAGCCTTTTCCCTAGTAGTGCGGGGATCAGCGCGTCACGGCGGACTCTCGGGTGGCCACGGAGCGGTTGCTCGCTTCCTAGAGCGATGGCGCCAAGTGGACGGAGGCTCGACGGCGGCGGCGACCTTCGGAAGCTCACGACGCGTTCGATTGGCTGCACAAAAAAATCGTCAAAGGGCATTAGAAGGTGAGCCTGTGAGAGGCAGAGGGGCCCTCGGGTTTCGCCGGAATTGAAGCTCCATGGCGGCGGCCAGTACGGACTCCGTCGAGCAAATTCGGCCGGGAGGGGGCACGATTTTCTTTGAATCCAGAGGGGAAACGGGGAGGAAGCAATGGGCTATAAGTAGAAGGAAACGCCACATTCATTTGGGGTCTTAAATCCACGCAATCAAAGGATTCCAAAACGGCCGTGGCAGTTTCTAGGGTTTGAATGCGAGGTTGAAGACGATGTGACGTCAGCATGACGTCATCATTTTTATTTTTATTTTTCTGTTTTCTTGTTTATTTTATATCTTCTGTTTTATACCTCCAATTAACATGAAACAAAATTCTAAATTCGTAATATTTGAAATACTTTCTAACAATACCATTTTTATAAACTTCTCAACATATTACATTTTTGAATTATGTAATTTGAATAATTCATTAAAAGTGACTTAGTAGCATTTTTAATAGAAAATCAAATTTAATTTTGAGAAAGGGTTTTATAAAAATAAAGAGACATTATATAAGTCAAATATCATTTTTGGAAATCATTTACACTTGTTTTGCTATTTTATATTTTGAAATAAAAATGATTTCACTAATAGCATACTAATGCCATTTTAAAAATATCAATTATATAAATGAAAATTATTGGTTGAATAAAATATCAGAGACAACAATGTGATCAAATGAAATTTTCCAAAATCATTTTTAATGGTTTTCATATTTTATGATTTTAAAATATGAAGAAACAATGATAGTCACTTAATAGAAAACATTAATTTTTATATGATTAGAACAATTTTTAGAAATATTTTCTATGGTTCAACTATTGTTTCCTAAGACCCTTTTAGGAACTTTTATATTGTATATTTTCAACATATTAGTGAAACCACAATTAGTATCCTTTTGTTATATTTCAAACATAGAGAATTATTTAATAAATTTGGAAATGGGGATTTGTAAAAGCAGAAAGGTTTTCCCAAATGAAAACATTGTTTTCGCAAAGTATATTACTTGTTTTCATAAACAATTTATTTATATAGCACTATATTATTTTGTTGATTGACATAACACTTGGAAACAAGGATCCAACTTATATCTATTTTGGGGTTATCAATAATAGTGAAACCCTTTTTAGAGACAAGAAGAAAATATTAGAGATAACAATTATCTAGTTTTTTTTATATATCAAAAATAATTTCAAGATCATAATTGGGTTGAAAACATGTTTGGTGTAAGGGTTTGCTTAAGAAGAAATATTTTCTTTATGTAGAAATATTTATTTTGAAATGACTTTAGGGTTTATGGAATAGAGGTATATTGGATTTTTATTTCCAAAACATTAGAACATGTATTGTTTTCTTTTGTTTCTTGCATCTCATTTGGTTTTTGCTGACTTGCATAACTTAAAAACAAAAAGTTTTCAAATTTTAGTGATTTTTGGACTTTCCAAAAATCAGGGATGTTACAAGCACAAAGATCTCGGATCTATGCTTACAACCTCCAATGAGCATGCAGCGGCCTAGACGACATCAGAGCGAGAGGTGGCAATATCGACACTTTGATCCAAGCCAAAAAGACCCCCCGCACTGAGAAAAAAACAACTCCCGAAGCAACGCAAAAGCCCAAAGAAGTTAACATAGCCTTTGGAAGAGAAAATGGGAACAAGTGGAAAGGACGAAGCACAGAGCCGATAAATTACACCAAAGAAGAGTGGGAAAAATATAGTCGGAAAACTGTGTCCACCACTCGCAGTTTGGGAAACCCACCCATACTAACGCACAATGCCGGCTGAACAAGCATATGAAAGGCAGTGCAGGATCCGGAAACAAAGGGAAGAACTCCAAGAGGAAATTCTCCAAGCAAAAGCCAGAAGCTGAAAAAGAAGACAGTGAATCGGACACTGACGAAAATATCCAGGAACAGGAGCAAAAAGGCGAGCCTAAGTTTCCCAGAGTTGACGGAGAATGCAACCTAACTTTCCTGGCAACTCCCTCAGCAAAGGTTGCAAAGAGAACGCTTCATGAAATAAACGCGGTTGTCCGTGCAACCCCGAAATTCTTGAAGTACTCAAATACACCAATTACCTGGGATCAGTCTGATCATCCCGGAAATATCCCAGAACCCGGCACGCAAGCTCTAATTGTAAGTCCTATTGTTCAAAATACTAGGCTAAAAAGAGTCTTGATGGATGGAGGATCCAGCATTAACATAATGTACCTGGATACACTGGAGCATCTGCAAATCTCCAAGACACAGCTCAATAAATAGCAACATACGTTTTCACGGCATCGTCCCCGGCAGACAAGCACGAACCCTAGGAGAAATTTCCCTAGATGTAACCTTCGGAGAGAAAGATCACTTCCGTCAGGAAAAAGTATCCTTCGAGGTTGTGCCGTTCGAAAGCGTGTATCACGCAATACTCGGACGTCCAGCTTTCGCCAAATTTATGGCAAGATCATGTTATATTTATAACAAGCTGAAGATGCTAGGGCCAAAAGGAGGAGTAATCACCATAACGGGAGACTTCAAATTGGCAAACGAGCTAGAAAAAGAAAACGCTCTTTGCGCAGAAAAAGTGATAACAAAGGAAGAATTGAAAGAGCTGGCAAAAGAAGTATCGCCGACAGAAATGCCGACAGGAAAAGAAAGTCGGAAGCCAGCAGATAGCTTCAAAGCTTCCGAGAACACAAGACAGGTAATCCTAGATCATAAAGATCCGACAAAGTTTGTCGTAGTAGGAACTGGGATGACCGACAAATAGGAAAGCGAGCTCATCAAGTTCCTCCGTGAGAACTGGGACATTTTCGCATGGTGTGCTGCGGACATGCCAGGCGTACCCAGGGAACTTGCAAAGCATCAACTTAAGGTGATTCCAGGATCCAAACCCGTCAAGCAAGGTCTCCATCGATTTGATGGAAGAAGACGGAAGGCTATTGGCAAGGAGATTATCCGGCTTTTGGCAGCAGATTTTATCCGGGAAGTTATACATACTGAATGGTCTGCAGACCCAGTATTCGTCCCGAAGAAAGACACTACCGCCCTTAGGATGTGTATAGATTATACTGGCTTGAACAAGTTGTGTCCAAAAGATAGATTTGCGTTACCGCGAATCGATCAAATAATAGATGCCACTTCTGGCTTTGAGCTTTTATGCTTCTTGGATGCATATTCCGGGTATCATCAAATACGCATGAAGGAAGAAGATCAAATCAAAACTTCCTTCATAACCCCGTATGGGACGTACTATTACATCACCATGCCATTTTGCCTGAAGAACGCTGGTGCAACTTACCAGCGTTGCATGTAGCGATGTTTGCATAGTCAGATTGGCAAAAACATCCATGTTTACGTGGACGACATTATTGTCGTGTCCAAGGAAAAAGATACACTCCTTGAAGATTTGCGAGAAACCTTCGAAAATTTGCGCACTTATAAGATAAAGTTAAATCCATTAAAGTGCGTATTCGGGGTTCCCTCAGGAAAACTTCTGGGTTTCATCGTTTCTCATAGAGGAATAGAAGTAAACACGGAAAAGATCAAAGCAATCTTAAACATCTCCAAGCCTACGTGCGTAAAAGATGTACAAAGATTGACGGGTTCGGCAGCAGCCGTTAGCAGGTTTTTTAGCCGGCTAGGGGGCAAAGCCCTGCCACTGTACAAGTTGTTGAAGAAATCCGACAAATTCTTGTGGACAGAAGAAGCAGATGCAGCATTAACCCAGTTGTAAGAAACATTGATGAAAGCTCCGATTTTGGCCTCCCCAAAAGATGAAGAACCTATGTTATTGTACCTCACGGCTACAAACAAGGTTATTAGCGCAGTTTTAGTTGTGGAAAGGAAGAAAGCCGATCAAAGCATACCAGATCAACATCCGGTATACTATGTAAGTGAAGTTTTCTCCGAGTCTAAACAAAGGTACCCACACTATCAAAAACTGGCATATGGCGTGTTTTTCGCATCTCGGAAACTTCGTCATTACTTCCAAGGACATTCCATAACAGTGGTATGTAAAGCACCACTAGGGGATATAATAAACAATACGGAAGCGACTGGCCGAGTAGCCAAATGGGGCATCGAGCTAGCAGCATTCGACATTAAGTACCAACCCAGGACGGCAATAAAATCCCAGGTGTTAGCAGATTTTGTCGCCGACTGGACAGAAGCAATGGAAAAAACACCAATGCCGGAGTCCAAGATGAAGGAAGGCGCTGGAGCTGGTGTAGTCCTAAAATCCCCTAAAGGAGACACAATGGAGTATGTATTACAAATACACTTCAATGCCAGTAATAATGTGGCAGAATACGAGGCTCTGCTTCATGGCTTGCATATTGCACAAGAAATAGGTGTTAAACGCATCTTATGCTATGGAGACTCAGATTTGGTACAACACCAGTTCAACCAAACTTGGGACGCCAAAAGTCCCATCATGGCCGAATATCGGAGAACGGTGGACGAGTTTGCAATCTGCTTCCTCGGATTCGAAGTGCTTCATGTCAAAAGGGAGGAAAATTGGAACGCGGATGCATTAGCCCGCATGGGATCAGAAAGGGTGAAAATCCTACCACCAGGTGTGTTTGTCCAACATTTGTACGAACCATGGATAAAAGGTGGAGATATCGACTATCCTCTAGTTTCCGAGTCAATTGAAGTCATGCTCGTTAACCCGGAATGGACAATTCCATATTTAAACTTCTTAGTTGATTAGAAGTACCCGGATGGAGCAGACGAAGTCTTGCAAAGACAGATACATCGTCGATGCAAAGGATACACGGTAATCAATGGCTGCCTATATAAACGCAGTACTATCGGAATTTTTCTGCGATGTATTCCGCCAGAAGAAGGACGAGAAATCGTGCAAGAAATCCATGCAAGAGATTGCGCACATCATGCTCAATCAAAAAGCATAGTCAAAAAAGCATTCCGCGCAGGGTTTTTCTGGCTAACAGCCAAGACAGACGCCGAGCACATAGTAAACACATGTGCTGGATTTCAGTATTTCGCCAAGCAGACAAATATGCCAGCCCAAGCACTCAAAACTATCCCTATTACATGGTCGTTCACGGTCTGGGGGCTAGATATGATGGGACCATTCAAAACTGCAATAGGCGGACTTAAACATCTACTCGTTGCAGTAGATAAATATACCAAGTGGGTGGAGGCTAAACCCATCAAAAAACTTGACAGTGTAACTGCCAGAAATTTCATTATTGACATAGTCATGAGATATGGCATTCCACACAACATAATAACTGACAACGGGACAAATTTCTCTATTAGAGAGTTGGCAAAATATTGCCGAAAAAGGGGAATTCGCCTAGATTTCGCATCTGTGGCACACCCGCAATCCAATGGACATGTTGAAAGAATGAATAGTTCAATCCTGCAAGGAATACGCCCAAGACTCAAATCCCCTCTTCATACAGCAGCTAGAGCAGGGGTGGAAGAGTTACCCTCCGTGCTTTGGAGCATTCGAACGACGCCAAATAGGTCAACAGGGCAAACCACGTTTTTCCTAGTTTATGGTGCGGAAGCAATTCTCCCAACGGACATGATCCATGACAGCCCGAGAGTGCAGGATTTCGATGAATCAGATGCCGAAAGCGCACGGCAGGATGCCGTCGGTCTCTTAGAAGAGGAACGAGAGCTTGTGCTTCAAAGATCCGCCATCTATCAGCAAGGTTTACGACGTTATCATAGTCGAAAAATCAGGCATCGTTCTTTTAAAGAAGGTGGCCTAGTGCTAAGATTTGTGCAGCCAAGAAAACACAAATTGGCCCCAGTATGGGAAGGACCATTCGTCATCAGTAAAGCCATGAAAAATGGATCATACTATCTTGTAGACATTCGGGATACGGAGGATGATCCCGAGAAGCCGAATCGCAAAAGAAAGAGAAAGATGATGAACTAGGAGAAACAAAGAGGCCCTGGGGTATCCAGCAGTTACGTCCCTTCTATACTTAGTTCAATTTCTATGTAAACATCTTTGAGATCATGAAATAAAGTGTCGGAATCCATACTTCTATGTTTTTACATGTTTATTATAGTATAAAGCATATCTTCCTCCTTATCTATTTCCCAATGATCTTTCAAAATACTCAATGTTAACCCGAATTGTGCCTACGTGCTCGGAGTTAAAAAACTGAACGATTTTCAGCCTAAAAAAAGGCTTAAGGAAACCCAGGTTGTGCCTGCGTGCCTGAGTTTCATATAAAAAATTCCTTAGCTATTCTCTAAATATTATCTGATTGTTTTTATGCTGGGTCACTTGAGCTAGTAAGAAAAAAATGCCTTTAGCATGATCCATGTTTCCGAGTTTTAGACTGATCGGTCATACCCAGTCACTCGGCGTGAAGATTAAAACGCTATCGAGCCATTTCAAGCACTAAGGACAGTTAAAGCATACAAAACCAGATAATTTAGAAGATAAATGAATAATAACCTGAAAAAACTTGCAAAGTAGTTGTATAAACATTAAACTTCAAAAGGCGGAGTACTTGTTCATTCAAAAGAATAGAACCATTACAATTATGTTTACAACATAAGTTCAGTAATGCTCCTATTTTCTATCTACCCAGGACCCGGACTTCTACTTCAAGCATCCGAGTTATCTTCGCTGGAGGATTCCTCTGGAGTCTCCGGGATTGCCTCCTCTGGGTAGAAGATGGAGATGTTGACCATGGAAGCAATCTTGGTTGCGTGACCTTTGATCTGTTCAAAGATGTTGGTCCGCTGGGCTTCCGTATATCCTTGCGGGATGCCGGACGCCACGCGCCAAGATTTGGCAGTGGGGTAATGCATACGCATGAGCCCTAGAGCATGCGTGCACCACCTCATGCCGCGGAGCGCAAGTTGGATTCCTTGGACTCCGCCACCTCCAAGATAGCCTCCGGAAGTTTCTCAACTTCCGAGAACTCCCCAGTCCTTGCGGGAAGGAATTTGTTGATCAGCTCCATCCCCGCAGCCTTCAGCGCGGTGAAGACCTTCCTGAAAGCTCGAATTTTTTCAATCCGGGTAAGAGCTGGGTCGTCTCCTGTTTTTTCAGACAAACAACCAAGAGGTTATCGAAAAAGCGGAGAAAGAATATAAAAAATCAAAAATCCGGTAAAATGCAAAAAACTTACCGAGGATCTTATCCATCTCGTAGCCTTCCTCCAGGCGAAGGGTCAAAGAATTTTCCAGATCTTTGATGGTTGCTTTGTCCTTCTCAGCTTGCTTGGAGGCATTGGATTGAGCAATGCCAACAGCCAACTGGCTGGCCTCCAGTTCTTTCTGAACCCTCATAAGATCCTTATGAAGGTCCAGGTTCTCGGGGCGGAGGTTCTCAACGTTGCCGGCATCTTCAGCAATCTGCTTGGCTTTCGCCAAAGCAGCTGAAAAGCGATAAAAAATCCCGAGTTAGAAAACTCGGAATAATACTTTGGAAAAAGGCATAAAAATGAAACCACGGGAAATAAAATACCTGTTGTTTCCTTCAGCTGATGCTGAGATGATACCAACTCCTCTTCCTTAACTTCAAGAATAGAAAGAAGGCTTCTAACCTCCTTATTCTTGACTGTTAGTTTGCCAAAAACTTCCACGTTTATACTTTCAGCGGTTTACTGAAACACGGAAATGAAACAAAATGATTAAGTTAGCAGCAAGCATAATAAAGTTGAAAGCATTAAGTTAAAAGCATGCATTTGACTTATTGCTTGGGGGCTAGAGATATTACCTGGCTCATCCGCTGTAAACCCGACAAAGTTTCCGTGAACTCTTTTGCAAACTCTGCAAACAAAGTCCCGGCAGCGCTAAGGCCCTCGTTGATATTTTTGAAATCTTTATCGAAGGTGGGAATGGGTTCCTCCTCAGTTGCCCGAGAAGAACCTCCCACCTCCAGAACCGCCCTTTCCCTCGTGTCCTTTTCCGGCACAATAGGCTGGCTGGCCTGGAGGGTTTCGTCGTGGGGGGCAGCAGCATGCTCTTCTGTAACTACTACTTGGGTATCTAAAGCAGTAGCAGGAGAAGGGTGTGGACCTCTGTTAGCCACAGATTTAACTCTTTTTAGCTTATTGGGCTTCAGAGTTGTGGGAGCCAAGCTAAAAAAGAAGAATGCCAAAAAGTTAAACTTCTGAGAATACAGAAAAATCCTCCGATAAATCGAAAAAACCCAGACAAACAAACCTGGAAGTAGCGACGGGAACACTGTCAAGATCAATAATTTCCTGCGAAGAGGAAATCTTCTTGCGCTTGCGCCCGCCAGCGAAGTTGGCGCGCAACATATCCAGCTCGGCGTCAGAAGCAAGATCTGACTCAGGAAGTTCAAAGATCTTTCAAAGAGGAAAAAGCCGGGTTAAAACAAAATCCGAGATAAATAGAACGAATACAAACTCAAGGGGCAAAAAGTGTACCTTGGGAGCCGGGTTAGACGCTGTATACATCGGCCGACTTTCTTCATATTGATCGCACGAGGCAACCAATTGGTTTACGCGCTTTTGCAAGTCTTTTGCCGACAAAGATTTGCTCGTTGTCCTCATAGCGTCAGCATCCCCCGTGTAATTACACAAAAGGCGAGGGTTGTGGTCAGCCAAAGGCTGAATCCGCCTATTTAACCAGCATAGGATTGTGTCCATGCCGGTTAGAGGTGGATCGGAGGCGATGAGTTTCACGATGCGCCGCTTGATCTTGAGAAGGTCTGGCGGCAGAGATTGCACTGCTTCTGTTCCCCAGTTTTCTTGGGGAATGGCAGCGGTATTGGCGAAAGGTGGAACCCCGGTGGTTTTTCTGGGAAAAGGAATGTCGGGATGGTAGAAGAAGGAACCCGTCCAGAATTTGACGGATTCCGAGGTTTTGATCTTGGGGAACCAATCCTCCCTGAATCTACGCAGGGTATAGGATATGGTCCCGCAAGTCGGGAGTGCGCCCTCGGAAGGGTTTCGCTTAACCCCAAAACAATACTGCCAGAATTCTAACCTAGGAGCTAAACCTAGATACCCTTCGAAAAGAGCTTGAAATCCGGCTAAGTAGAAGATGGAGTTGGGTGGCAGGTTATGGGGTTGAATGTGGTAGTGGTTCAAGATTTGAAGAAAAAAGGCAGATGGCGGAAGACCCATACCTCTTGCAATGTGGGGGGTAAGGAGAACGCGTTCCCCGTCTTTAGGCATTGGCTCAGACTCGTCTTCCGGGCTCCGCCATTTGCCCTTCAGCAGCAGCCCCTCCTTCTCCATTGTCGAAAGGAGGGAAGGAGGAATACTGCTCTGGCTCCAGTTGCCGGCAGTTTCCCCTTCGTCTTCCGCCCCGGCGGCGGCGGATGCAGCGGCCGACGCGGCCGCGAGCTCCTCTCCAACGCGGGCGCGAGTGGCCGAGATGGCGCGGAAGATGACCCGACAAGGTTGGTGGCAGCGAGAGGAGTTTCCTCCCTTGCTGGGCCGCCGGCGGTTTTCTCCGCGGCTTGTCGCCGATTGCAAGAAGAGGAGAATCCACCATGGGATCCATGGTGTTGATGATTTCATCAATCTCCGCCGCGACAGAGCGGGCTGAAGAAGAGCTTGGAGATGCCATCTTTTGGCGGCGCGATGGAGAATCCGTGTGCTCCGGCGAGGTCACGGACGGAGCTGGTTCGTGCGTTCACTGGAAGTTTGCTCTGCTCGCAGTGTGCTTGGGCGCTAGGTGAGGCATGACGAACTGGGAACGGAAGGTTTGCCAGAGAGGATGGAGACGGCTATTTATAGCCGGAAACCCGCCGCGATACGTGCTAACGGCTCTTTTGACCGTTGGATGATCAACGCGTGTAACTCGCCGGAAATTCCGGGAAATGAAACAACGGGTGATTATTGCTATCTCCTCGTTTCCCGCGAGAATCTGTGAGAGATACGTTTCAGGGTTTCCCGCTCGACACCCAAACATCCGTGATGTCGGCAAGATTAAAGCGCTGACGTAGGAAGTTCCTTCTCCACGAAGATTCGTGGATGAAAAGCCGGATTTTCCGAAATCTGAGTTTTGCGTTATGACATTATCTATCTATTATATACTAAAAGCAATATACGGAACTCTAGTAGAGACACCATGTTAATCCACATATGTTAGAAATATATAGTCCGTTGATTTTTGTTGTGATGGCTGAGATTAAAAGAAAGAGAAGTTACGTACAAGATTAGTTGATACAACCAAGTTGTTTTCAACACGTACAGCCAAGTCACGTCCGTTGCCTAGAAAAAATATCACTTGCCACTCTGTTCGCTAAAAAGAAACCCGTCCCGCGATACCTATTGACTGTAGAAAGGCATGTACAAATAGATGTCACCGGAAAAACGACCCCATACGCTAGCTGCTCCACCTGCAACGTGGTAGTTAAAAACAAAAAATCTTACCTTGCTGGAACCATGGAACGTGGTGCAAGGCACAGAAAAAAAATTAATCGTCTACCTCTGACCGGACTCGGTATATTTTTCGTTTTCCTGGATGACTGTATAGGGTACGGCCGGCCGGAACACCATGTTCATTTAGCAACCCGTGTATAACTCTAGCCCACCTCGATTGATCAACAGAAAGATGCGGCTCTTCTTCTCTATGAAGGAAAAAAAATATGGAGACAACTTATAGAGTTGCCCAGCCTGTAAAATGGGCATGCTAATTTTCGAGTAATAAGAGAAATTCCACCGATTTCTAAAACCGTTCTACATAGCGATTAATGCATACCAGATTTTCAACCGATTATTGATTAGCATTTGTTTGAGCAAGATTTAAAAATCAAACAAATATTGCACTATTATTTTATATATGACAATCAATGGGTGACGATCGATTCTTGCATCCATAAAGACATCAACAAAAATTTGAGATCAAATATAACCAAAGTAGCATTATAAACGGAAATTCACATTGGAGCCTGGGCTTATAAGACCCGTTATTTTCGCACAAATAAAAAAAATAACAGAAAGACTTTTCACAAAATTGCGAAGAAATCACAGGCAAACATAAGTATATTTCGCACACCCGTAACTTTTCGGAAATAAATAACATTACGGCCACCCTTTGCAAAAAGACAAATTTCTGACAGAAATGAGATCCAAAAATTTGAATTTCAGATATGTGATTTTGTCTTTTTTTGCACAGGGCAGCCACAATATAATTTCGTTACGAAAATTCAGACGAATGTAAAAACCATGTTCCTCATTGCGTTTTTTTTTTCGATTTTTGTGAAAAGTTTTTCTGTTATTTTTCCCGAAAATACCGGGAGCAGGAGCATATGAGACCGGGATCCAAAACACCACTACCCATTATAAAGTCATATATTGTAGAGTTTTGGAAAGCAATATCAAGATATGTTCTACAACATATTACACATTTCTCTTTTGTTTTGAAAACATCAAGATAGCTCAATAGGCCAGCACTCACGGACATAGCCATGCTCACACACATAATTGACGGACAGCTAAAGAAGCGGATAATTTAGTAACAAATTTTCCTCTACCAATGACATAACAACCACCATGTTGAGGCAAGCAATCTAATAGAACAAGCAAGATATCCAGTTCAGTCCATCTTAGACCTATTACATTCCAAGATTCAGCGAGCACATATGTGGTTTATCTCAATCCCAAGATTTAGGTCCTACCCCGATATGTGGTTCCAATTAAACATGTATGCTGAACAGTATAAAAATAAAACCGCTAACGCTAAAAGAGAATTCAAAACATATGAACATATTTGCAAGTCCAGTATCCCACTGTTATAAAAGTTTATGGAAAACTCTCTTTATTTGTAAGGAACCCAATAGATGTATCTTTATTATTTTTTTAAAGATGAAAAAAATACAAATAATCATAAACATGTCTAGCATAGCATATCCGGTAGAAATTCCTATTTGTATATAAGAAAATCACACTAGATATATCCTTAAAATTCTACTACAATCATCACCAAAATATTCTATGATTGATCCTAATTATTAGATAGACACAAAATAAATACATTATGCGGCTTATCTAACAATGTATCTTGAATTGGTATCAGTTTTTGTGTTCTGTATTGGGATTTTTAGGTCGATAATACGAACACATACAGATGTGCACGAAACATACATAAAGTGGGCAGGCCAGAACTGAGGCCGAGAGAGCCGATATGTGTTTCAATATCAAGATTGATTGGTAATTAGGAGTATGAATAGTCAAAAGATGGGTTCTACGAGAAGTTAGTGATAATATATTTCTTGATGTTTAATTTTTTCATAAATTGCTATGTTCCAAGTCTCTTCTTTCCACTTCTCAAGTTTTGGATATATTTTTTTTGAAGAACATTATATTTAATGCATATGACTGAAAAGCCACCATAATGTTTCCAGATCACAACGAAATTAGCAACAAGCTCGCCATCTTCAATGTGAAAACAAAAAATTCAATAATTGTATTACCACTATTTATTCCACAAATTAAAAATGAATTACATAAATGTAATATTTTATATATTTAGCATCGTGACTATAGTTTCCTACCACATACCATAATGCTATAATATTTATCTCTCACTTCAATACTACCATAAATATGTTTCATCCCATTTGGGAGGTTTTATTTCTTAGTAACTTTCAGGAAATCGTAGACAATGCCCTCGCATTTGCGAGGGCCACCATGCTAGTTTTGATTAAAAGAAGAATCAAAACAGGGAGCCAATATTTCTCAGAAAGAATGCACACTTGACGAAAGACGTACGGCGAATCAGAGTCTTAATCCTTCTTGGGGGCTACTGTCGGATATATACCACTTAGGGGTATATCAGATGGTGGTCTAAAGTGCCGGATTACCAGGGTGGCCTAAATGGTAATGGGCTACGGTCCATTAGGCGGCCCAGTAAGCTGATGCACGGAAGATGGATTCTAGAAGAACCCGGATCACGGCCCATGTGATCCGGCTTGGAGCAGAAGGCAGATTCCTTACTTTCCAAGTTAGCACGTACCGTAGTCTTCTAGGTTTCTTTCTCTGTATGCCCTAACCTGGCTATTATATAAAGCCGGACGGGAGATAAGATAGATAGAGAAGAAGCTAAAGGCTAACTCGCCGAGAGGTGGATCCTTGACGAGTAGCTAATAGAAGCTCACATTGTACTCTGTATTCCCAGGCTTTAGTCCTGAATAGTGAGATTGCAGGAGTAGGAACGTCGCATTACTACGTCGTACCGAACCTGGGTAAAACCCTGTGTCATTGTCCATCGTGCAATCACGTCCCCCCACTTCTCTATCGGTAGTCTCATGGCACCCCCGTTTATGAAATCTACTATGATGTCTCGACACAAGACATCATATGGGTCATAATCAGAGGTGATATAATGGATAATAAAAATCTGGTCATAAAGTGCTAACACCGATAAATGTCACAATCACCAACTACTAACAAGTAATCCACACCGGGAGAGAGATCTAATGTAAAACAATGATATGGGCCCCTAATTGTTACAGAGGGATGACGGTGGATGATGAGGGTGATGGTGTTGATGGTGATGACGATGACGATGACGATATTGATGCTTCCCGGAGCGATGACGGTGACTATGGCAATGATTTCCCCTCTCCGGAGAGGAATTTCCCTGGTAGATTTCTCTCTGACAGAGAGCTTTTCTCTCTTGGTTGTTTTCCTCCCTGAGGCGGCGGCCAAATAATTCTTCGATGGTAGTATGGGGCTTAGGGTTCCCCAGGGGTCAAGTACGCGAAAGAGGTCGACCAGAGGACGGCCAGGGTGGCCACACCACCTGGCAGCGCGGCTAGGTTGGCGCGCCACCCCATGGTGTGGGCCCCTGGTGGGCCCTCTCTAGCTCTCCACATGGCTGGTTCCCTCAGCTGGACTTCTAAGACATCTCCGGTGTCCCCCCTCTTCTTATGATCTTGTGAAATAGGGTATCCTGATGGTGCTTTTTCCATCGGATTTCTGGTCCCAGTGTTTATTCTCCAAAAATTATCAAACATGCAAAATAAGATAAAATAACATAAGTGATGCATCATAACATGAAATATATCGATGAATAACAAAAAATATCAATATAAAACGATGATGCAAAAAGGACGTATCAACTCCCCCAAGCTTAGACCTGGCTTGTCCCCAAGCGAAACTGAACTTAGTAAACATGACCACGGGTTTATGGAGTGAGGTGTCGATAAATAAAATATGGACAAAAGGCATCGCCCCTAACAAAGAACAAGTTCTTTTAGACAGCAACTTCCTCTCATATAATCAAACTTGAAACAAGTAGAGGAACAATAAAGGTGCACAAAGTAAATCAAAATTGGTGAAGGCAAACTTCGTTCTTGGTTAGAGAACAATTAACAGTGTACTTATCTTTCGATGAGAGTATTTATACTGGAGCTATATTTCAGAGTTTATCATGCTCAATTATAATGGTCTGTTTGCAAATATTGGTACATTTCAAAGTGGTTTTCAAACAGATAAAAGCATTTGTAGAAGAATAAAGAACATGATTGAGTAAATCAACATATAGCTGGATGAATCACAACAACTCAAATGCTTCCTTAAGACAGAAAGAAGTAGGTTCACTGACTCAACATAAATGTAAAAGAAAGACCCTTCGCAGAGGGAAGCATTTATCACTCATGTGCTAGAGCTTTTATTTTTTAAAACAGAGGTACATAATGGTTGACACTCCTCCCAACTTTCTTACACAAACCATGGCTAACCGAATCCTCGGGTGCCTACCAACAATCACAAACCATGGAGGAGTGTCTAAATTTTGAGAAGTGTATGTTTTTGTCAACGAATGGCAAACAGAAAATACAGTACGTCACAAGCCAACTAGACTTCACAAGAGCGGCTCCCATTGAAGGACACAACTGGTATAGAAGGTCATCCCTCTTTCTCTTTTGTTTACACAATTATGCTTTGCCTGATAGATCAGGGGCAAAAATAGTGAAGAGAATTTGTATTATTATTTTGGGCTGGGAACCCCACTGCTAGCTCTTCTAGCATTTGGATAAGCGGATGAAGCCACTAGTCCAGGGTGTGAAATCCAGCCAAAATTGAGGTATAGATTCTCTATTTGCGTCCTCATGAGCTAAAACAGGATCACAAAACAGGTGTAATTTTGAAGGTTTACAGGTAGCACACAAGCAATTTAGTTGGAGTGGCGGTGAAATAACACATATGCGTAGGTATGGTGGACACAAATGGCAAGGTTTTGGGGCTCAAGGTTTGCATGCACGAGAAGCATTCCCTCTCAGTACATGTTTTTGGCTATCAAGATTGGGTAGGAAGCATAAGGATCGAGGTAAAACAAACAAAAACATATATGATAAAGTCAATCATGCAATCTTCCTTGTAGGTGAAAACAAACTTATTTGAGAATACTAAGCTTATGAGCTAAGAAGAAAGAAATATCATGGAATAATATATCTACATGCAACTCCCTTTTTTCTACTTAAGTCTCAAAGAATTGTTGCTACTAACCAATGCTAAGTTTTCCAAAACCAACTAGATTATCTTGAAGCTCCAAAATTGATATCCATACTAATAACAAGATCAACCACATAAAAAAATTGCAACTAAAATAAAGTAGAAAAAGTAGATGTTGAAACTTCTCATTAATATTTCATTACTACAACTCAAACCAAGGGATACAACGATAACCAACTAAGGAGCAACACTTCCATACTGCAAACCATAATATATGATATTTTCTCTACTCACGACATGACTCTACTAAAAGGTAAAAGGGTGAAAGATAAAGGTGATACCGCGGCTCTCCCCCAACTTGGTACAAGCCATGGGGATGCCAGTACCAATGACGAATCAATTCTTCGGTGGTGGTGGTGATACACTCTTCTCAACTAGCGCTTGGAAACGTTGCAACATCTCACGAAACCTATCGTTTTCCTCTTGAAGAATCTCTACCTCCGCCCTTAAAGCTCGATAACGTTCACAAAACCCATATGCAACCCGAAGAGCTTCCTCGACTCCAGGGACGGGACTGAGGCCCGAAACTGATGGTCTTGGTCCCTCCATGCTACAAGAATAAACACTGCTTGATGACGTCCTTTTTGCTTCTCTCTTGACGCCCTGATCCATGTTCTTGCGCTTGGGACCTTGGAGATCATCTTCCATTGGCTCCTTTCCCTTTTGTTGGCGGAGGCCATGATGCTTCTAAAACTAAAAACAAATCCTTGCAGAAAAACACCTCAAAACTGAAACACGACGAGAAAATGATATACGGACGTCGGCGGATCCGGGGGTTTATATAGCAAAAATATGCGTACCGGAAGGAAAGTCTGGGTCGAAAACGAGTCAGAGAGGGGCTCTGGGGCTCCCATACCATAGGATGGCGCGGCCAAGGGTGTGGGCCCGTGCCCCTTATGTTGTGGTGCCTCCGGTTACCATCCCACACCTCCTCTTTGGCTCGGTATTTTTCATAATTACCAAAAATCAATAAATTATAACTGAAAAGGTAATCCGCGAACTTTTTCTTAACAAAATTGTTACCTATTCCAAAACAGTCTATGCAGATTCTAGAATCTTCCCTCCAATGAACTTGTCCGAAGTCATTACTTGAATAACATCAACATCTTCATCATAGGAATCCCCAGAAATATAATTTTTGAGTCTTTTTCCATTTACCACTTGTGTAGTGTTATCTTTGAGGGAAGAAATTTTTATTGCACCTGAACGATACACTTCTTCAATAATATAACAACCTTCCCATTGGGAGAGTAATTTACCTGCAAAAAATCTGAGACGAGACCGATACAATAGAACTTTCTCACCAACATGAAACTCTCTTTTAAGGATTCTTTTATCATCCCATTGTTTAACTTTCTCTTTAAAGAGCTTGGCATTTTCATAAGCTTCACATCTCCATTCCTCTAGATGATTCAAATCAAGCATTAATTTCTTACTAGCAAGTTTAAAATCTTTATTTAGTTCTTTCACTGACCAATAAGCTTTGTGTTCTAATTCTAAAGGCAAGTGCCAAGCTTTTCCATAAACCATTAGGGAGACATACCCATAGGATTTTTATAAGCATTTCTATAAGCCCATAAAGCATCATTCAACTTATCAGACCAATTCTTCCTAGATTTATTAACAGTCTTTTGCAACATATATTTAATTTCTCTATTTGATAATTCTACTTGCCTACTGGTTGGAGGATGATAAGCTGAGGCAATTCTATGATTAATATCATATTTAGCAAGGGTTTTTCTAAAACCACCATGAATAAAATGAGAACCTCCTTCAGTCATAAGGTATCTAGGCACACCAAACATAGGGAAAATAACATCTTTAAGCATTCTCAAAGAGGTCTCACCATCAGCACTTTTAGTAGGTATAGCTTCTACCCACTTAGTAACACAATCAACAACAATAAGAATGTGAGTGTAACCATTCGAAGGAGGAAAAGGAGCCATAGAGTCAAATCCCCAAGAATCAAAAGGTTCAATAACAATAGAATAGCCCATAGGAATTTCATTACGTCTAGAAATATTACCTACTCTTTGACATTCATCACAAGATAAAACAAATTTTAGTGCATCTTTAAAGAGGGTAGGCCATTAGAAACCTGATTTTAGAACCTTCTGTGCGGTTCTATCTCCAACGTGATGTACTCCATAAGCACTACTATGGAACTTCTTCAATATTTCACGTTGTTCATGATCTAGAACACATATTCTCATAATACCATCAACTCCTTCTTTATATAAATGTGGGTCATCCCAAAAATAATGCCTCAAATCATAGAAGAATTTTCTTCTTTGTTGAGTTGTAAATGTTGGAGGCAAATACTTTGAAATAATAAAGTTAGCATAATCAGCATACCGAGGACTATCTTGGTATTTTACCTTTATGGCAGCCACTGTTCATTTGGAAAACTATCATTGATAGGAATAGGATCAAAAGTAATGTTTTACAATGTAGACAAGTTATCAGCAATAGGATTTTCACGACCCTTCCTATCCATAATATGCAAATCAAACTCTTGTAAAAGAAACACCCATCTAATAAGCCTAGGCTTAGCATCTTTGTTTTCCATAAGGTATCTAATAGCAGCATTATCCGTATGAATAGTAATGTTCGAGTCAACAATATAAGGCCTAAACTTATCACATGCAAAAACTACAGCTAAGAACTCTTTTTCTATAGTAGCATAATTATTTTGAGCAGCCTCAAGAAGACCACCTACAACAAAATCACTAGAATCACACATAATTTCAAAAGGTAAATTCCAATCAGGTGGTTAAATAATAGGAGCAGTGGTGAAAGCCTTCTTTAAAGTCTCAAAATATTCCTTATAATCATCATCAAAAACAAATGGTACATCTTTTCGAAGAAGATTAGTAAGAGGATTTGATATTTTAGAGAAATCTTTAAAAAACCTCCTATAAAAACCAGCATGAGGAAGAACACTATGAATACCTTTAACATCCCTAGGACAGGGCATTTTCTCTATGGCTTCCACTTTAGCTCTGTCAACTTCAAGACCTCTTTCAGAAATTTTATGTCCAAGAACAATTCCGTCTTGACCATAAAGTGTCATTTCTCCAAATTAAGAACAAGATTAGTTTCTACACATCTCTGCAAAACTTTGGCAAGGTTGTGCAAACAATTATCCAAAGCAGTTCTATAGACGGAAAAATCGTCCATGAATACTTCCACAATCTCTTCACAAAAACGATGAAAAATAGCAGACATGCATCCTTGAAAAGTAGGAGGAGCATTACACAAACCAAAAGGCATACATCTATAAGCACATGTACCATAAGGAAAAGTAAAGGTTGTTTTCTCTTGATCTTTCTTCCTAACAGCAATTTGAGAAAACCCAGAATAACCATCAAGAAAGCAAAATTGTGTTTTCTTAGACAACCTCTCTAACATTTGATCAATAAAGGGAAAAGGATAATGGTCTTTATTAGGAACTTTATTAACTCTTCTAAAATCAATACACATTCTATAACCAACTACTAATCTTTGTGGAATGAGCTCACTGTTTTCATTGGGCACAACAGTCATTCCTCCCTTCTTAGGGACACAATGCAGAGGGCTCACCCATCTACTATCAGCAATAGGAAAAATAATACCAGCATCAAGGAGTTTTAATACCTCATTTCTTAACACTTCCTTCATCTTAGGATTTAAACGGCGATGATGTTCAACTAGTGGCTTTGCATCAGGTTCAGTATTAATAGCATGCTGTAATATAGTAGGAGAAATTCCGTTCAAATCATCCAGAGTATATCCAACTCCACGGTGTTTCTTCAGAATTCCCAATAATCTTTTGTCTTCTTCACCTGAAAGTTTATCACTAATAATAACAGGATATATTTTCCCATGATCAATATAAGCATATTTGAGATCATCTGGCAGAGGTTTTAAATCAAAGACAGGATCCTCCTTGGGTTGTAATGTGGTACCCAAGTCTTGCACAGGTAAATTATGTTTCAGTATCACCAGTTTACGAAGAAGAATATCGTCAATCTTATTTCTCTCTTGCATAAAGACATCACTCTCATGGTCCTCCATATATTGATGCAAATCATTGTTAGGAGCAAGAGCAACAGAAGAAAGTTGTTCAACTTAAAAATTCTCATCAGGAGATTTAGATTCATAAGGTGCTCTAGCAAATTTGGAGAAATTGAACTCATAAGATTTTCCATCAAATTTAGTCAATATCTTCTCCCTCTTACAATCTATAATAGGACCACAAGTGTTCAAGAAAGGTCTACCAAAAATAATAGGAGAAGTCTTACTAGCAGCCTTACCAAGTACTAGAAAATCAGTGCTATATTTAGTTTTACCACATAAAACTTCTAAATCTCTAACAATAACGATCAGAAAAAACGTTTCTCTATAAGCAAGCTAAATAACCACATCAATATCTTCAAGCTCACAAGAACCAATTTCATGCGTAATTTCTCTATAAAACTCATAAGGTATAGCCATAGAACTAGCACCAATATCACACAAACCATAATAGCAATGATCACCAATCTTAACAGAAAGCACAGGAACACTAGTTTTCTTATGTTTATGAGGATGGGAAACAATATTAGAATGATCCTGACAAAAGACAATGTGTTCATCCTCTACATTTCCGCAAACAAGATCTTTTAATATTGCTACAGCAGGTTCAATAGTTATTTGTTCATCAGGTTCAATAGATTTCTTATTACTCTTATTAACCAAACTGGCCACCATAGAGTGTTCTTTCACCTTAGCAGGGAAGGCATTATTTCAACATAAGGCTCAGGAACAACAAGATTAACAACATGCACTTCTATATTACTAGGATAAACAATATTATTATAAGGTGCATGGTACGTGTGATAATCCTTTTTAGGAATATAAAGATAGGAGGCAAAAGCTTTAAGAAGGTTTGCAAAAATTTGAGAATCAAGACCACAAACAGCACTAACATCATAGAAATTTTTGGTTCCCATAAAAGATTCAATGCATTCATAATCATAATTTATACCTGACTTTCTACCCTTGTCATTCTCCCATACTTCAGTGTTTCCTTCAATATGATCAAGAAGATCCAATTTAGCTTCTTCCTTCACACGTGTGAATGATCCAGAACAACAAGCATCTATCATTAAGAGAAAGCCTTGCATAAAAATTACTGATAACAATATTTCTTGGGAGTTCATGAACGGAACATTTAAGCATTAATAACTTCATTCTCCCACACGCTTGGGCAATAATCTCTCCATCATGAGGCCAAAAGTTATAGATTTGATTCCGGTCTTTATGAATTTCACTAGGAGGATAAAATTTAGAATAAAAGAGAGGAACAATTTCCTCCCATCCAATAGATTCACCATTCTTCAGTAATTAGAACCATTCAGCGGCACTTCCTTTCAGCGATAAAGGAAATATTTTCCTTTTAACTTGATCCATTTTAATACCTGCACACCTAAATAACTCGCATAATTCATGTATAAAGAGTAAATGATCACCGGGATAGACAGTTCCATCACCGTAATAGTAGTTATCCATAACACGTCCAACAATTTTCATAGGTATTTTATAAGGATCTAATTTAGTCGATGACGAGTTACGAACTACCCTAGTAGCAACGGTAGAAGTACTCCTAAACCGAGAACCAAAAGTATTCTCCATAATAAAATAAAACAGTAGACAGAAATAAAAACGACACACATAGTAAAAGTTTCTTTTACCAATAGCGCTTCACTCCCCGGCAACGGCGCCAGAAAATAGTCTTGATGACCCACAAGTATATAGGGGGTGTATCGTAGTACTTTCGATAAATAAGAGTGTCGAACCCAACGAGGAGCAGAAGGTGTTGACAAGCAGGTTGGGTGGAGGATTCACTGTAAACACTATCAAACGAGTTTTTGGAGGTTTTTGATATAGCAGATAAATAAAGTGCGAGTAAATAAAGTACAGTAAATAATATTGCAGCGAGTGGCCCAATCCTTTTGAGGGAAAAAGACAAGCCGATTGTGTTACTTATGACTACCAAATGTTCTCGAGGACACACAGGAATTTCGTCAAGTGCTTTCGCTCGTTACAGTTGATTAATATCCATTGGTTCATGAAGTGTTGTGTGGGTGAACCTATGCTAATGCACCGCCCAACTAGGACTAATACATACTTGTGATTATACCCCTCGTACGCATCCGCAAATACAAGAAAGTAATTAAGATAAATCTAACTAGAACCTAAAAAATCTGGGATTCTACGCTCCCTCATGCATTGGTTTCCTAACGAGGGTTTAGGTTTCTGTCACTCCGGCAACCCCACAATTAGTAGCCAAATACACAATGCATCCTCCTAGGCCCATAAGGTGAAGTATCATGTAGTCGACGTTCACATGACACCACTAGAAGAATAGCACCACAACTTAAATACCGAACCACGAGATATTACTTCAATATAACTTCACTACTAACATCGTGACTTCTCCCATGTCCTCAAGAATTAAACGTACTACTCACAAGACATCATATGGATCATAAACAGAGGTGATATAATGCGTAATAAAAATCTATTCATAAAGTGCTAACACCAATAAATCTCACGAGCATAAACTACTAACAAGTAATCCACACCAGGAGAGAGATATAATGTAAAACAACGATATATGCCCCTAATTGTTACACAAGGATGACGGTGGATGAGGAGGGTGATGGTGCTGGTGGCGATGATGATGACGATGACGATCTTGATGATGTCGGGAGCGATGACGGTGACGATGGCGATGATTTCCCCTCTCCGGAGAGGAATTCCCCTGGAAGATTATTCCCTGCCAGAGAACTTTTCTCTGTCGGGTGTTTTCCGCCCCGAGGCGGCAGCGGAATAATTGTTCGATGATATTCTGGGGCTTAGGTTTCCTTGGGGGTCAAGTACGCAAAAGAGGTCGACCAGACGTGGGCCAGGGTTGCCACCTCACTTGGCGGCGCGGACAAAGGGGAGGGGCGCGCCACCCCATGGTGTGGGACCCTGGTGGCCCGCTTATGGCTCTCCTCGTGGCTGGCTCCCTCATCTGGAGTTCTAAGACATCTCTGGTGTCCCCCCCTCTTCTTATGATCATCTAAAATAGGGTATCCTGATGGTGCTTTTTTCCATCAGATTTCTGGTCCCGGTGTTTATTCTCCAAAAATTGTAAAACATGCAAAATAAGATAAAATAACATAAGTGATCCATCATAACATGAAATATATCGATGAATAACAGAAAATAACAATATAAAATTGTGATGCAAAATGGACGTATCAAGTCCCAGCTCTTGGAATTCTTCCCCCCACACTATATTAGACCGGGGGCTTTCCTCACCTTCACGGTTAGACCGATCCATATCCCAGCGAGAAGGCAACTTTGCCTCGGGTACCGTCATAGATTGATACTCATGGATTAAGGTATGGAAAGGTTTTTTAATGCCTGGAAGTGGTGTCCTTGAATCTAAGCACTGACGTGGGACCTTCCCTCCAGTGCTCCTCATTGTCGTTTGCTTGAAAGGTTTTGCAACCACTCTTGTCGTGGGATAATCACGGCAGATGTTACCGGGGGTAACTGATCTTGGGGCAAGACGACACAGGCGTTTGGGAGAGGGTTTAGCTCAGAGGAAAACATGATGGAACTCGATCTGGTAGCCGGCAATCAAGTCGCCGAGTCTCCGATCTCGATATATTAACTCAACTCTTGTGTTACACTGGATGCTCGATATCAGGCGATATTGCTAGAACTCTTGGATCTCTCTTAACCTAACTTAGGGGCCGGTTTATAAAGCACCCGAACCTCCTGGCTTGCCCTCCAAGGCGCACCCTGAATCCTACCCGGACACTGCGTATAAAACCCTAACTTTCCTTACCGTAACCCACAATCCTGGTTACGAGGCCTACAATCCTGGGCCTTCTAGAAGTTCTTTTATCCTCAGCCAGATCTTGCGCAGCGTCCTTTGGGCCGAATTACACCTTCGAGTTGGCCTACCGGGTTATCATCCCTCCATCAGTAGTCCCCAGAATAGCTTGGGCTTTACAGGATCCTCTTTGAAGCGCACGCTATTCCCTGCAAAATTATCAAACTTACAAGTTCAATGGAGGCCGGGTTACATTGCTTTGATAAACAGCTAGGCCTAACTCCACTGCAGCCATACAGTAACCCGGCTTTTTCCAAATCACTTGCCTAACATTCCGGGCCAGCACCTTGACAAAAATGTCAAAGATCCGGCTTACTTTACTCGATAATTGACCCTGATGTTGCGGAGAAGATCTCCTTCTCATTTTTGTCCAGATATCCCGGCTAGCACTTAAAGCATATCTCACAAAATCCGCGCAAACAACCGTTATCCCAAAATTTCCGGCTTCCACCCGTTGGAATAAGTTTATCAGCCCACACCTTATAAATAGATGCCCAGAAGATAACCTAGACCTCAACGTTTCATTCCAACTCCTTCTCCTTTCTCTTCTATATCCTCTGAACCTTACTCCTTCGATATCATGCGTAGACTTAACCAACAGTTGTCACACTCGTCACACTTGAAGGATCCTCTCCCGGCCAAACGTAGGGTGACCCGGAGTTCTCCGGGTGAAGATCCCCTTAATCCCGGTATCACCACCTCACCAGTCCACCGGGTCGGTACTCCTCCACCTCAGTCCTCCAAATCCCCTCAGCGTCACCCATCTCCCAACCATCCACGTGCCGGGCAATTCCGGGTTCCGCTATCGGTCCCTTTGTCGACTTCATCTGCTTCCAGCAGCGAGCTCCCACCGGATTACGCTGTAAATACCGGGTAGGTCTTTTCTATTTGACATCCTTTCATGCCTGAAAACTTTCAATCACTGTTGCTAACTACCTCTCTCCCTTTTCTTTAGCGCTCAAGTCACCGTTAGTGACCCGGAGAACATGGAAACAGATAACCAGAAGACGGAGGAACCGGCTGATAACGCGGACGCCGCGCTGGTGATGAGGCTGAAGACGCCCAAGAACAAGATCCTTTTAATGACCCGGCCCGACAAGAAGCCGGGTCTCCAAAATCGTCTGAAGACGTGGATGAAGAGATTGAGATCCAAGAGACGAGGACGGGTTCCCCAAACCCGGAGAACCAGACGGTCCGGGTCTCGACCCCAAAATCAGGAAAAACTCTTCATCCAGAGGCTCAAGCTGCCGGTTCTTCTGGCACCAAGCCTGAAGACATGACATTCCCCCAGATGCTTAGTGCCCTTCACACCTTAAGGGCCAAGGAAGAGGACATCCTGGAAGCTTTGATAGCAAAACATGAGGTAAATCCGAATAACATTGCTTGTATCGTTATCTAGTCCCCAAGTTCCGGGTGAATTTCTTGATAATGTGCCTGGAACTTCACAGTATTTCCGACTAACTTACCCTTGTATCTCCACTCAGGACTTCGTGACCCAGTCTGAGAAAAAATTGGCTAAGGCCACCAAGCGTATTGAAAAGGAGGTGGCTCTGCGTGAGGAGGCCGAGACTGAGGCCAGGAGGAGTGGGAAGATCATGAGAAAGTATAGGAGGAGGGCTCATGCAGCCAAAGATAGTCTAGTGAACCTTTCTGTCCAGATTGCTGATACGTATCGTGCTTTGCTCGGTGTGACTCTTAGCATAATATTCATAACCCGGGTCATCCGTCTGACACATAGCCGGGTTTCCTTACTCGTGTTTTCATTTCTTTCTGCAGGTCCGGATGAAGTAATGCCGGAAGAAGATGATATTGCCAAGCTGAAGACCATCAAGAGCGTCATCCGACAACTATGTGCCGGAACCAAATGGATCCTTGAAGAACTACGGTGGCCGGGTGTTGGGTACGTCGACCTGAAGAGGATGCTGGATGCCTGCTCCACTATTCCCGAGTGGATTTGGCATTGGAAACGCTCGTCCTGCCGGGTTGGGGTAACCCGGGGGCTAGCCCTGACGAAAGCTTACTTTCCTAAGCTAGAGCTGGCCAAGCTGATGGTCGGGTTTTCGGAATTTAACCGAGATGGGTCCAAATTTTCCCCGAAGGATTTCAAGGCCATCCAGAAAGAAGTCCGTTACTCGGCAAGCGTGATTGCTGACAGCTTGGAGCTCAATTCCATTGTCCCTTCCTATGGTGCTGATGGTGAAGCGATTAAGTCGGATCTTCCCAAGCCGTACGATATGCTAGCCCGATGGAAGGAGGAAGCCGCCAAGTTGAGGGAGGAAGCTGCAAAAAAGAAGGCTGAAGCCGACTCTGCGCCTGCTAATTCCACACCAATCGTCCCTCCTCCTGCGCGAGCCGGCAATGCTGCTGATCCGGGTGCTGCTGCCACCAATAGTAATAGCAAGGGCAAGGAGAAGATGGACGCTGCAGCCCAGAATACCGAGTGATACCTGATGCTGTGCCATATGCGTCAGTCGGTCAATAGGCCACTTAAACAATTATTTCTTGATGATGCGCCTGTGAACCATTGCTGCTGGTACCAAAATTTGTAATGCACTTTAAGTTCTTGATACGCCTTGTGCCTCTTCTGAATGTTGGGATTATTTTATATTTATCCACTTTTGAGCCCACTCGTTCTTGATATCCGACTTTCTTTATGGTTCCTTTTGTGAGACTCGGTTTTCCGAGTTTCATGGATTTTGACAAGTGGACTTTTTCTCTAAGTCCCCAAGTCCCCAAGACTCGGATGTTTGGGTTTTTTGAGCTTTAGCAACTGAACAACTTTTCTTTTTCGAAATCCCCAGCCCCCAAGACCAAAAATGCCGAGCCTGGGATGTGTAGTCTTTCCAATAGAACAAGTTGTTTGCTGCTAAGCCCAGACCCAGAGCCGTTTCACATAGGTATTGAAGTTATGCTTGATAAACATTGAGTTTCCGGCTGTTAGCCATGTACTCTGCATAACTTGTGGTTTAGATGACCCTTTTGACTATCTTGTACTGTAAGCCGGCATTCCCGTGGATATCATGTTGTTACATCTATACGAAAACAGGGTCAGGCAAGTCCCATTGGGCTTCATGGCTGATTGTAATCGTAAGCGAGCAAATCATGCCACTTTAGTGCGAGTCACATCGAGCTTAAGTAAGAAAAGTCAAGAAAAGTTGGCTACTTTGTCCGGTTATAAGATTGCAACCGTGCTCGTTTGCGAGCAATCGGCCCTTATAACTCATAGGCATCAAGGCCGAGTCATTGAGTTTGTAACTGTGCTATTCCAGCAATCAGCCCCCAAGACCTAGATATACGCAACATACGGAGAGTGAAGAACGTAGGAATAACCACCTCTTTACTTGATATGCGAAAGTTAGGTCAGCAAGCCGCCTCATTAAAAACCCATCCAGTCCCCAAGGGTGCCCTGGATAGGAAAAGAGTGCGTCTGAAAACCTGCTGCCTGTTACATCGTGCAACTCCACTTGCCAATATAGTCTATACTAAGTATAGTAGGGACGTAGCTGAGCCACGTTCCATGGTCTGTCTCTTTCTTGCATAGACGAAGTGGTATGAGCGGTGTCATTAACTGTAGCCGACTCTTCCCTTGCATCTATCAAGTAATACGATCCGTTGTGCAGATTCCGGCTTATGATAAACGGCCCTTCCCATGGTGGTGATAACTTGTGTTTCCCTTCGTTTTACTGTACCTGACGTAAGACCAAGTCTCCTTCCTGGAAGACCCGGGTTTTGACGCGCCGGCTATGATACCTCCGTAAATCTTGCTGATATATGGCTGATCTTTCCAGGGCTTGTTCCCTTTGTTCTTCTAACATATCTATGGCATCCTGCCGGGTCTTCTCGTTCTCTACCCCGATGTAAGCTGATACTCGAGGTGAATCATGAATAATATCACTCGGCAGCACCGCTTCCGCACCATAAACCATGAAGAATGGTGTCATCTGAGTAGATCTGTTAGGTGTAGTGTTGATACCCCAAACCACGGAAGGTAGTTCTTCGACCCATGCACCCGCAGCCCTAATGCAAGGGACTCGCAGTCGTGGTTTTAGTCCACGAAGTAACTCTTGGTTTGCCCTCTCCACTTGTCCGTTGGCCTGCGGATGAGCCACTGATGCTACGTCAAGCCGGATTCCATTGTTGCCACAAAACTTCTCCATCGCGCCAAGGGACATGTTGGTTCCATTGTCGGTAATTATGCTGTGGGGATACCCGAACCGATAGATAATTCTTTTCAGGAATTTGACTGCTGTAACTGCTTCACAATTGGTGACTGGCATAACCTCAACCCATTTGGTAAACTTATCAATGGCCACCAAAAGATGTGTCTTCTTGCGAGGTGACATGTGGAAGGGACCAACCATGTCCATACCCCAAACAGCGAACGGCCAAGTTAACGGAATAGTCCGCAATTCCATAGCCGGCACGTGGGTTTGGCGAGCGTACCTTTGACATCCGTCACACCTTGCCACTAAGCGCTCCGCATCTGCTAGAGCCGTGAGCCAGAAAAATCCGTGTCGATAATCTTTGGCCACAAGGGATCTTGTGGATGAATGATGCCCACAGTCACCTTCATGGATTTCCTTAAGAATCTGTCGGCCTTCTTCTGGTGCTACACAGCGCAAAAAGACTCCTGCTGCACTTCTCTTGTATAACTCCCCATTGATGATAGAATATCCCTTTCCTCGCCTCGAAATTTGCCTTGCTAACACCTCCTGCTGTGGTAACTCGCCTTGTAATAGGTAGGCCAGAAACGGTTCTGTCCACTCGGGAACAGCGCGTACGGTGGCCACGAGCTCCAAATCCGGGTCTTGATTTGCCAGTTCTTCCTCAGACTCGGTTTTAACTGATGGTCGCCATAATTCATCCAGGAAGACGTTAGGTGGAACCGGCTCTCTGCGCGAGCCGAGTCTAGCGAGGGCGTCTGCTGCCTCGTTCTTTCTTCTGTCTATGTGTTCTACCTCATACCCGGAGAAACATCCTGCAACCCTATCAACCTCTCTGCGGTATGCTGCCATAGTTGCGTCCTTTCTATCCCAAGTTCCTGATACCTGCTGTACCACAAGGTCCGAATCTGCAAAGCATTGTATCCTCTTAATGTTCATCTCCTTGGCTACCTTTAAGCCGTGCAATAGGGCCTCATACTCGGCCATGTTGTTGGAACAATCAAAGTGAATCTGTACCACGTAACTCAATTTGTCCCCTTTGGGTGATGTTAGCACTACTCCAGCTCCTGATCCCTCATATTGCTTGGATCCATCGAAGTGCATGATCCAAGATTCGGAGTTTGGAGCAAAGGTGGTCATGCCTGTGTGTGTCCAGTCATTAACGAAATCGACCAAATCCTGAGATTTAATTGCTGACCTGGGCTCGTAGTTGATGTGATAATCCCCCATCTCTATCGCCCATTTGGCTATTCTTCCTGTCGCGTCCGAGTTTCTGATGATATCCGACATTGGTATCGAACTTACCACTGTTATGGGGTGTTCCTGGAAATACGGCTTCAGTTTCCGGCTGGCCATAAAGACCCCAAAAACCAGCTTTTGCCAATGCGGATAGCGTTACTTTGCCTCTGATAATACCTCGCTGACGTAATAAACCGGTCTCTGGACCGGGTAACCTTTCCCATCCTCTTTACGCTCCACAACCACTACTGCACTAACGGCTCGGGGGCCCGCTGCTACATATAGCAGCATGGGCTCTTTAGGACCCGGGGCCGCTAGGACTGGTGCTTCAGATAACTGCTTCTTTAGTGCCTCGAACGTCTCATCCGCTTCTTGATCCCACACGAATTTATCGGATTTCCTCAAGAGCCGGTACAAGGGTATTGCTTTTTCTCCGAGTCTGGATATAAATCGGCTCAAGGCTGCTACGCAGCCCGTGAGCTTTTGAACATGCTTCAAATTTTCCAGCTTTTTCAGATTCTGGATAGCTTTTATTTTATCTGGGTTTGCCTCAATTCCTCTCTCGGAAACGATAAAGCCGAGTAATTTCCCAGCTGGAACTCCAAATACACACTTCGTCGGGTTAAGCTTAATCTGATACCTCCTCAAGTTTTTGAACGTCTCCTTCAGATCGTCGATAAATATCTCTGCCTTCCTGGTCTTGATAACCACATCATCCACGTAAGCATGGACGTTGCGTCCAATTTGGTCCTCAAAGCACTTCTGTATACACCGTTGATAAGTTGCGCCAGCGTTCTTCAATCCAAACGTCATGGTTTTGTAACAAAAAGCCCCAAAAGGGGTTATAAATGATGTTTTCTCCCAATCCTCCCTCTTGAGCTTAATCTGATGATACCCGGAATATGCGTCCAGAAAACATAATAGGTAACTTCCAGCTACTGCGTCTATGATCTGATCTATCCTTGGTCGTGCAAACGGATCCTTTGGGCAATGCTTGTTGAGACTCGTAAAATCGATGCACATCCTCCACTCATTGGTCTTTTTCATCACGAGAACCGGATTTGCTAACCAATCCGGATGAAATACTTCCATGATGAAGCCAGCTGTCAATAGCCGCGCGATTTCTTCTCCTATGGCTTTCCTTCTTTCCTCATTCATCTTCCGCAGGCCCTGCTTCACAGGCCTGGACTTAGGGTCTACGTGCAAACTGTGTTCTGCCAATTCTGTAGGGATACCCGGCATATCGCTAGGCGTCCAGGCGAATACGTCCGCATTAGAACGAATAAATTCCACAAGTGCTTTCTCCTGCTCGCTGTCCAAGTTAGACCTATAGTAAATTGCTTAGTGAGATCACCTTCAACAAAAGCTATCATCTTAGTGTCCTGTGCCGCTTTGAATTTCGCTCTCTCGTCTTCAGTATTCGGTCTTTTCAATGCCGTTCTGTCATCCGGGTCTACTTGAGACCGGTAATACTTGAGTTCCTCTTTTCTGCAAGCCTGCTCTGCCATTACCGAATCTCCTTCATCGCACTCAGCTGCTATATCCCGGCTTCCATGTATGGTGATGGTTTGTTTGGGACCCGGGATTTTTAGCTGTAAATATACATAACACGGCCTAGCCATGAATTTAGCATCAGCCGGCCTTCCGAACAGCGCGTGATAAGGACTGCGCAATTTAACCACCTCGAAGGTGAGCCACTCGACTCGATAATTATCCTTCGATTCTCCAAAAGCTACCTCCAGTGCGATTTTTCCCTCGGGGCACGCTGAGTGACCCGGCACTATCCCATGAAAAATTGTTGAGCTTTTCTGTAGCTGAGACTCCTTGAGATCCATGCGTAAAAAGGTTTCCCAATACAGAATATTGATGCTGCTTCCGCCGTCCATCAGGACCTTTTTCAACTCGTAGCCATTGACCTGTGGTGCGACTGCCAATGCTAAGACTCCCGGGTATTCTATTCTTTCCGGGTGATCTCTTCTGCTCCATGTTACATCTTGTTCCGACCACCTCAGGTATCTTGGAACAGCCGAAGAGACCGAGTTTACCGCTTGGTTCAGTATCTTTTTGTCCCTATTAGAAGTTGCTGTATTATGCACATGATATTGTCCTTTTAAACCAGATATACGTACCATACCGATGAAGATGCTGATCTGGCCGATTGTCACAATAGATCTGGATTCGAGGTCATCCGATTCTAATCCCCAGCCGGAATCGTTCAGCATCTTCTCTCCTTCGTGGTCGATGTAGATCTCGCCGATGACTAGATTCTCCATGTTCTTCCGAGCTTCTCCCGTGATATAAACACCTTTGGACGCAGGCCCCACGGTGGGCGCCAACTGTCGTGGGATAATCACGGCAGATGTTACCGGGGGTAACTGATCTTGGGGCAAGACGACACAGACGTTTGGGAGAGGGTTTAGCTCAGAGGAAAACATGATTGAACTCGATCTGGTAGCCGGCAATCAAGTCGCCGAGTCTCCGATCTCGATATATTAACTCAACTCTTGTGTTACACTGGATGCTCGATATCAGGCGATATTGCTAGAACTCTTGGATCTCTCTTAACCTAACTTAGGGGCCGGTTTATAAAGCACCCGAACCTCCTGGCTTGCCCTCCAAGGCGCACCCTGAATCCTACCCGGACACTGCGTATAAAACCCTAACTTTCCTGACCGTAACCCACAATCCGGGTTGTGAGGCCTACAATCCTGGGCCTTCTAGAAGTTCTTTTATCCTCAGCCGGATCTTGCGCAGCGTCCTTTGGGCCGAATTACACCTTGGAGTTGGCCTACCGGGTTATCATCCCTCCATCAACTCTAATGCTTGCGATGGTCGCGCGTGGGTATACGCGCGGGTCTTCTTCTACATCTGCTTTAGCTCCACTTTCGATCTCCTCCTTCGGCTTCCGGTCTTGGAGATCATCTTGCATCGGTCCCTTCCCCTTGTTGTTGTTGGCAGAGACCATGGTGCTTCTAAAATTGAAAATAGATCCTAGCAGAAACATGTCAAAATAGAAACACGACGAGAAAACGATATACGAACCTCGGGGGGTCCGGGGGATTATATAGCAAAAATATGTATAACGAACTGAAGGTACAACACGAAAACGGGTCGGAGAGGGGCTCGGGGCGCCCACACCATGGGCAGGCACGGCCAGGGGTGGGACCGCGCCACCAGGTGGTGTGGTGCCCTCGGGCACGGCCTCCTACCCTTCTTCGGCTCAATATTTTTCATATGTTCCAAAAATGATAAAAATATAAGTTGGAAAGCGATACATGAACTTTTTCTTAACAGAACTGTTACCTAGTCCAAAGCGGACACTGCAAATTCTGGAATCTTCACTCTAAAAAACTTCTCCGGAGTCATTACTTGAATAATATCAACATCTTCATCATAAGAATCCCCGAAATTATAATGTTTGAATCTTTGACCATTCACCACGTGTGTAGTGTTTGAATCTTTAAGGGAAGAAAATTTTATTGCACCCGAACGATAGAACTCAAGTCTATAATTTTCATATGCTTCACATCTCCATCCATCTATAGAACTCAAGTCAAGCATTAATTTCTTACCGGCTAGTTTAAAATATTTATTAATTTCTTTCACTGCCCAATAAGATTTCTGTTCTAATTCTAAAGGCAAGTGACAAGCTTTTCCATAAACCAATTTATAGGGAGACATACCCATAGGATTTCTATAAGCAGTTCTATAAGCCCATAAAGCATCATTCAACTTATGAGACCAATTCTTCCTAGATTTATTAACAGTCTTTTGCAACATAGATTTAATTTCTCTATTTGATAATTCTACTATCCCACTAGTTTGAGGATGATTAGCTGAGGCAATTCTATGATTAACATCATATTTAGCAAGGGCTTCTCTAAAACCACCATGAATAAAATGAGAACCTCCTTCAGTCATAAGGTATCTAGGCACACCAAACATAGGGTAAATAACATCTTTAAGAATTCTCAAAGAGGTCTCACCATCAATACTTTTAGTAGGTATAGCTTCTACCCACTTAGTAACACAATCAAGAGCAATAAGAATGTGAGTGTAACCATTCGAAGGAGGAAAAGGACCCATAAACTCAAATCCCCAACAATCAAAAGGTTCAATAACAAGAGAATAGCCCATAGGAATTTCGTTACGTCTAGAAATATTACCTACTCTTTGACATCCATCACAAGATAAAACAAATTTTAGTGCATCTTTAAAGAGGGTAGGCCATTAGAAACCTGATTTTAGAACCTTCTGTGCGGTTCTATCTCCAGTGTGATGTACTCCATAAGCACTACTATGGAACTTCTTCAATATTTCACGTTGTTCATGATCTAGAACACATATTCTCATAATACCATCAACTCCTTCTTTATATAAATGTGGATCATCCCAAAAATAATGCCTCCAATCATAGAAGAATTTTCTTCTTTGTTGAGTTGTAAATGTTGGAGGCAAATAATTTGAAATAATAAAGTTAGCATAATCAGCATACCGAGGACTATATTGGGATTTTACCTTTATTGCAGCCAACTGTTCATTTGGAAAACTATCATTAACAGGAATAGGTTCAAAAGTAATGTTTTACAATGTCGACAAGTTATCAGCAATAGGATTTTCAGGACCCTTCCTATCCACAATATGCAAATCAAACTCTTGTAAATGAAACACCCATCTAATAAGCCTAGGCTTAGCATCTTTCTTTCCCATAAGGTATCTAATAGCAGCATGATCAGTATGAATAGTAATCTTCGAGACAACAATATAAGGCCTAAACTTATCACATGCAAAAACTACAACTAAGAACTCTTTTTCTGTAGTAGCATAATTATTTTGAGCAGCCTCAAGAACAACACCTACAACAAAATCACTACAATCACACATAATTTCAAAAGGTAAATTCCAAACAGGTGGTTGAATAATAGGAGCAGTGGTGAAAGCCTTCTTTAAAGTCTCAAAAGATTCCTTATAATCATCATCAAAAACAAATGGTACATCTTTTTGAAGAAGATTAGTAAGAGGCTTTGATATTTTAGAGAAATCTTTAAAAAACCTACTATAAAAACCAGCATGAGGAAGAACGCTATGAATACCTTTAACATCCCTAGGACAGGGCATTTTCTCTATGGCTTCCACTTTAGCTCTGTCAACTTCAAGACCTCTTTCAGAAATTTTATGTCCAAGAACAATTCCTTCATAGACCATAAAGTGGCATTTCTCCAAATTAAGAACAAGATTAGTTTCTTCACATCTCGGCAAAGCTTTGTCAAGGTTGTGCAAACAATTATCAAAAGAAGTTCTATAGACGAAAAAATCGTCCATGAATACTTCCACAATCTCTTCACAAAAACGATGAAAAATAGCAGACATGCATCTTTGAAAAGTAGGAGGAGCATTACACAAACCAAAAGGCATACATCTATAAGCACATGTACCATAAGGAAAAGTAAAGGTTGTTTTCTCTTGATCTTTCTTGCTAACAGAAATTTGAGAAAACCCAGAATAACCATCAAGAAAGCAAAAATGTGTTTTCTTAGACAACCTCTCTAAAATTTGATCAATAAAGGGTAAAGGATAATGGTATTTATTAGGAACTTTATTAATTCTTCTAAAATAAATACACATTCTATAACCAACTACTAATCTTTATGGAATGAGCTCATTGTTTTCATTGGGCACAACAGTCATTCCTCCCTTCTTAGGGACACAATGCAGAGGGCTCACCCATCTACTATCAGCAATAGGAAAAATCATACCAGCATCAAGGAGTTTTAATACCTCATTTTTTAACACTTCCTTCATCTTAGGATTTAAACTGCGATGATGTTAAACTACTGGCTTTGCATCAGGTTCAGTATTAATAGCATGCTGACATATAGTAGGAGAAATTCCCTTCAAATCATCCAGAGTATATCCAATAGCTCCACGGTGTTTCTTCAGAATTCCCAATAATCTTTTGTCTTCTTCACCTGAAAGTTTATCACTAATAATAACAGGATATATTTTCCCATGATCAATATAAGCATATTTGAGATCATCAGGCAGAGGTTTTAAATCAAAGACAGGATCCTCCTTGGGTTGTAATGTGGTACCCAAGTCTTGCATAGGTAAATTATGTTTCAGTATCACCAGTTTACGAAGAAGAATATTGTCAATCTCATTTCTCTCTTGCATAAAGACATCACTCTCACGGTCCTCCATATATTGATGCAAAGCATTGTTAGGAGCAAGAGAAACAGAAGAAAGTTGTTCAACTTAAAAATTCTCATCAGGAGATTTAGATTCATAAGGTGCTCTAGCAAATTTGGAGAAATTGAACTCATAAGATTTTCCATCAAATTTAGTCAATATCTTCTCCCTCTTACAATCTATAATAGGACCACAAGTGTTCAAGAAAGGTCTGCCAAAAACAATAGGAGAAGTCTTACTAGAAGTCTTACCAAGTACTAGAAAATCAGTGCTATATTTAGTTTTACCACATAAAAATTCTAGATCTCTAACAATAACGATCGGAAAAACCGTTTCTCTATAAGCAAGCTAAATAACCACATCAATATCTTCAAGCTCACAAGAACCAATTTCATGCGTAATTTCTCTATAAAGCTCATAAAGTATAGCCATAGAACTAGCACCAATATCACACAAACCATAATAGCAATGATCAGCAATCTTAACAGAAAGCACATGAACACTAGTTTTCTTATGTATATGAGGATGGGAAACAATATTAGAATGATCCTCACAAAAGACAATGTGTTCATCCTCTACATTTCTGTAACATCCCAAGTATGAAAACTCCCAACTTAGAATGTTTGTTTCTTGTTTTTGTTTCAATGCATCATGTCATCATAATGCATTCATGTGTGGAGTTTGAATTTCAAATCATTATGTTTCACACTTGGTCTGTTACAACTTTTTCAAATAAAAACATTCAAATCAAACCATTTATTTGTTTCCAATAAACTTGAATTTCCAAATAATTAACTTGCTAAATTTTCAATATTTTCAATTATTGCAAAATTCACTCAAATTCAATTAATATTCAAACATCCAAAAATATTTAAATTTTTTAAAAACAAAACATCATGCAACTGGGCATTTACAATGCTTAATCAATAGAAATTGAATTCATGAATTTTGAAAACTCAAAAACTTTCAAATTCTTTCCTTTGCTTTCTCTACAAAAAAATAAAATAAAATGAAAGAAGGGGGGAATGGCAGCCTAGTTGGGCCCAATCCAGCCCAACACCCCTGGTACCCCTTCTTCATCGTACGGAACAGAAGGACGAGGAGCAGGTGAGCTCATGTGGAGAGGAGCCCTCCACGTCCCCTACCTGCTCCCCTCTCCCCTCTACTTATCTCCCCCTCCGAACCCTAACCCTATCTTTCTTTTCCTTTCTCCTCAAGCCGCCGCCGCTCTGCCCATCTCCCCTTCTCAATCTCTGAATTTTTCTTTCTGAACTTTTACGGAACCAGAGCATGCCCTCCATGACCGCAAATTGGAGGTGACGGCACGGTCGCCGTGTTCGTTGTGAAGCCGTGTTAGCGGCGGGAATGGAATCAAGAAGGTGCCGGCCTCGCTTTTGGTGAAGGCCCCGGGGGCGGAGGCGGGCTACAGTGCTGACGCCGTCGAGCCCTTTCTTCCCCGGCGAGCTCCTGGCCATTGCCGCGCGAGCCGATCTCCTCCTCTGTTCCCGCGGCGACGACGACCTCGAGGTGAGCACGCCGCTGCCCTTCTCCTCCTCCCCTCTGCATTCCGCGAGCAGGGCCGCGCACCCCCGGCGCCCTCGCCCGCCGAGCGCAGCAACGCTGGGGCTCGTCGCCGTCGTACCTTCCTCGTCGTTGTGCGGCAACTGAACAAACTTCAGTTTCGTCAGTACGTGCACAATCGTTTTGCCCACCTCAAAAACATGCGCGTTCGATGTCCATCACAAACGCAGCAGCAGCCCACTGGTTGCGCTCCTTGCGCGCGCGCCTGAGGGCGTGGGATCGAATCCCCCCGCGCGGATTAAAAACCACCTTTTTATCTTTTTTTTACAGATCCAGAATCAAATCATTTTCGCACACAAGTCCCTGTAATTATTTTCTATGTCCCTGGTTATTTTAATAAACCATAAAAATGCTTAAAACTTTGTAGTTTAATAACTTTTGCTAGGAAACTCAAAATGCAAAACTTTCAACATGAAAACCACTCCATTTTAAATGCTCTACACTAATATCAACTTTATTTCTGTTTTTGAATAATTTAAAATGCTGAAAACATTTATTACTTGTTAAATGCCTTAAATATTGCAAAATTTATAACTTGGGCATAAAAATTCCAAATTCAACAAACCAAATATGTTTTCCATTCCATTTTTCATGAACTTTGCAAATATCAACTTTGTGATCTGTTTTAAATAAATTAAATTGCTTAAAACAACTGTTTCTTAATTAATGCATTTAAAATTGTCAAATTAATAACTTGCTCATTTTAAATCCATTTTCAACAAATGAAATATGTATTCCATCTAAAATTTTGTGTTCTTTCCAAATATGAATTTTTTTATCTGTTTTGAACAATTAAAATGGGTGAGAACAATAAATGTTTGTGTAGCTCATTTAAGAAGCCAAATTTCATAACTTAATAAATAAAATTCCAAACTTGGTAAACAACATTTCAAATTGAAGCTAATGTTGTTTTCTTATTGTTTTCATCATCCATGCATCATTCTAATCAACTTTCACCTGATGGTTATTTGTAGATCACTTAATTCAACCTTAATTCTTGGGCCTTTCTATATGCAACCCAAATTGCCTATGGGCCCATTTAAATATGGTTACCATGTCAACTAGATTATCTTTGATGCATCAATTAAATTTGCCATGCATCATCCCATGTTTGTGCATTATGCCATGTATTGATTGTTGTCTCTCTGCGTTGTTTGTTTGCTTCTTCTCGAATAGACGACGACGTTGAGACAGACGAGGTTTACGACACTACTTCAGAGGAGTTAGCGCAGTACCACGCTACTGAGTTTGCAGGCAAGTATTCACTCACCTGAACCATTGTGTCCCTTCCACACCGGATACCGATACTTTCCGTTGCCTATTCTGCTAGCCTTAAGACTCGTTGCTTGTGTACCGATCCTAACACATGTTATCCTGTGACCCTGATATAGCCTATCCACCACACCTATAACCCTGTTGCTTGTTGCCTGTGTCTTACTAGCATGCTTAGGGTTGTCTATGCTCGAGTCTATTGTCCGTTATTTCTGCTACCATATTTATTATGTTCTGGGGGCTCGATGTTTAGACAACAACCTGTTAATGCTTGGGGTAATAATAATTTGATGATAAGGCATCGGCAGGAGGCCCGGGTTAGGGTTTTGAAGCCTGCTAGTGTCGACCCTAATTAGGAAAAGGGTCTTGTCCTATGATCCATGATGAGCGTGCTCACCGCATCCGGGTGGTTGTATGGAACCCCCCTCGACTTTGACCTGATCCGCAGTTTGTCCGAAGAGCCACACTTAGTTCGGGTGTTCCATTTGCGCATACGCATGAATGGGTCGCGCCTATGGTTGATGATTATGATGATGATGATGATGCATATAGGGCGAGGCCTGTGGTGCCGGGGGGTGTGGTTTTCACCCCTGCGCTTAGGTTAGGTCGGACTGGCCGGGACCTTATAGCTCTGTGGCTCCTAGGACAGGTTGTAGAGATGGTTCGGGTCGTGTTGAGTCCACCTGAGTTTTAGTTGGTGGCTCGAGTCTGTACGGGTACTGGAGCACACCCTACAGGGATGAATCTTCTCGAGAAGCCGTCTTGTCCGCGGTTATGTGACGACTTGGTGAAAGTGCTGGCTAACAAGTACTCAGACAACTTACACCTAATTAATAATAATTTGACTAGTAATTGGCTTATTGACACAATAACCTGAACCTTTATTAATCCAACTGTGTGAGTTATCCTCGGATTGCTTCTTTGGATAAGGGGCGAGCTCCAGGATGGGTTTGTTTGAGGTTAATGGTAGTTGGCTCCGATACGCTATCTTATCCCTTTCTTTTAGTCGGATGTTGTAGCGTGTCTCCGTAGTTGGTTGGTGCAGCCCGCTGCCGCACCTTTGTATCACCTATCTTCCGTTGAACCCAAAGCATCTGTACTTGGTGTTGTCGGGTACACTTTGCTATCTTGTGCGCCTTGCTTGCCAGTACTCGTTTGTACTGACCCCTTTGGGGATGCGTGTTCTGCAGACTACGTTTCCGAGGATCCCCATGGTGGCTACTACGTGGAGTATGACGAGGCTGATGACGAGTAGATAGCGGACCCGGGCAGGATCCGAGACTTCGTGGATTGGCTCCGTTTGTTCGTTTCCGGCCTCTTAGGCTTATTTGGATCTTATCTGTACTCAGACGCTTTGTTTGCTTCCGCTGTGATGTAATGACGACTTGTTGGGACATGTGTCCTCTGTATGACTGTATTTGCTATCTCTGCCCTAGTGAGAGCTTTTGCCACTTATTTATATTTCTTTGTGTCTTAGAGATTTGTTGTGATATCACTTGTTCAAACGCCGTTGACGTACCATGTGTGTATGTTATGAAGTACGTCAATGGAAGTATTCGGATTTCTATTGGATGGTTTCGCAGACGATGAATAGTAGAGGATGGTTGTCACACGTTTACGTGTTGTCCTACTCATATTGAGATGCGGGTGCAGGTATCAGAGCCTGTCTGCCTGTAGGATCCCTTTTACTGGTCGCAGTTGAGTCTAGAAACTATTTTGTAGCTATATAGGAAAAATGAAACGTGAGAGTAGGAATTCTGTTCTTTTATTTCTTTCCCCACCCACCCTCCCTTTTCTGGTAAGGAAGTGCAACGTTGTTTTTCTCTTCTCACCTAAACTTTCAAGTTAGGATTTCACGTATCCTGGTTTCTCGCGGATGGTTATATCTACTAGACCATAGGAATGGATGTAGTTGTGACATGATTTATCATGTTGCCTACTCACGATTGAGAACGGAGGCACATAAGCCCCGGAAGCAGATCCTCTATTCCTTAAGCAGTAGATATTGATCCTTTAGAAGCCCGGATGGGTTTCTCCGTAGTACCTCAGGTGTTTGTGGTCTCCTGTTTCCCAGTTGTTGCTTCGATATCGTCCTTCACAAATCGTCTCTTCCGTTGTAACAACTTATCTGTTGATCCGTTGTTAACCTCCATCCTTGTTCTATGCTGTCGACTTACCGTCTGAAGTAATCCTTTTAAGCACTTATATTGGATTTTGTTATCCGATTAGTGCGTTAACATTGGTATCCTCTTCAGGATGGAGAGTGGTGACGAAGAACCCACACTGCCACCCGAGATGGGGAAAGTGCTGTCTCAGATGACACAAGTTATAAGGCAGATGCATCCGAACCAAGACCTTGGGAATAATGGCAACGCCCGTGTGTCTATTCGGGAGTTCCTTGAGCTCAATCCGCGCACGTTTGATACCTCCTCCGAGCCATTGGATGCTGATGACTGGCTTCGTGAAATGAACCGTACTCTTATGGTAGCTCATGTGGCTGACGAGGACCGTGTTCCTTACGTGACCTACCTTCTCTGTGGACAATCCATGTCTTGGTGGGAGAACTTCCAAGAAATGAGAGGTCCTAGTGTGGCAATCACATGGGAGGATTTCAAGCAAGCCTTCATGCGCCATCACATTCCCGATGGGCTCATGGAGAGAATGCGTGAGGAATTCTATTCTTTCACACAAGGCAATTTGGACGTTCTCGAATACCAAAGAGAGTTCAATCGCCTGGCTCGCTACGCCGGAGATGAAGTCTCCACGGAAACGAAAAAGATGGCAAAGTTCCGCAGGGGTCTCAACCCGGAACTCAAGTATGCTCTCACCAACGTCAAGGCCAAGAATTTTGAGGACCTCATCAACATCGCTCTAAATGAAGAGCACGGGCGCAAGTTGGTTGAGGAATCTCGTAAGCACTCTCGTGAAGAGGCTAATCTCTAAAAAGCTATCATGCCTCCACAAAAACGAAGAGTTTGGGTTCCATATACCACTCCAACACCGCCCATCTGTTTGCCAAGCCCGGCAGGATTTATTGCCCGCCCTCCCACCCAAGTGGTATCTTCAGGAGGTGCTCCATCTCAGCCAGGTCCAACAACTCCTCGTTCTGTTGTTACATGCTACAAGTGTGAACAGCCGGGCCACTATTCCGATAAGTGTCCGCAAAGGCACCTCTTTCCACCTCCACCTCGCCACAGGTCAACCCCGACAAGAATACGTGGTCCTCCGTTGGGTTGCTACAACAGCAACGAGCTTGGCATGAGAAACGTCAAGGTGAACCATGTCAAGGCCCAGGGAGTAGAAGAATCTCCAGAGGTTGTAATGGGCACACTTCTTGTGAACTCTTTTCGTGCTAAAGTCTTGTTCGATTCTGGTGCTTCACACTCCTTCATCTCTCAAAACTTTGCAAACAACAGTAAAATCAACTTCGAACAGTTGTCTATCCCTCTCCTAGTGAAATCACCGGGATCTAGCTGGCAAAGCAATAAAGTTAGCCAAAACATCGAGATCACAATTGGAAACCTTCCATTCCAGGCATCTCTGATAGCTCTCCACTCTTCAGATATTGATGTCATTCTTGGGATGGATTGGCTGGTAGCCAACAAAGCAGACATTGATTTTCCTGCTAAGTCTGTCAAAATCTCACACCCTTCTGGCCAGATAGTCTACTTTCATGCTGAAAATCCAGTTGTTCAACTCTACACTCTCAATGCAAATCCTCTACCATCTATTGAAACTATTCCGGTGGTTTGTGACTTTCTCGATGTCTTTCCAGAAGAATTGCCAGGAATGCCTCCTGACAGAGCTGTTGAGTTCGTCATCGAACTTGAACCAGGCACTGCTCCAATCTCCAATTATCCATACAAGATAGCTCCTCCTGAACTGAAATTGTTAAAGGAGCAAATGGATATGTACATGGAAAAAGGTTACATTCAACCTAGTTCCTCGGCTTGGGGATGCCCAACTCTCTTTGTGGCAAAGAAGGATCAAACAAAGAGACTCGTTGTTGACTATCGTCCTCTTAATGAGAAAACCATCAAGAACAAATATCCAATTCCTCGCATCGATGATCTCTTTGATCAACTTGATGGAGCCTCTATATTCTCCAAGTTGGACTTGAGAATGGGTTACCATCAAATTAAGATCAGAAAAGAGGATGTTCCAAAGACAGCCTTTGTCACTCGCTTCGGTCGCTATGAATACAACGTCATGTCCTTTGGCCTCACGAATGCACCGGCGACTTTCTCTCGACTCATGAATTCCGTCTTCCATGAATACCTCGACAAGTTTGTTGTGGTATATCTTGATGATATTCTTGTCTACTCCAAATCCGAGAAAGAGCATGAAGAACATCTTCGTCCCATCCTCATGAAGCTTCGCGAGCATCGCCTCTATGCCAAGTTTTCCAAATGTGAGTTCCGGATTTCTGAAGTCACTTACCTTGGTCATGTCATATACGCCAAGGGCATAGCTATTGACCCAGAAAAGGTTAAGGCCATTGTTGAATGGAAACCGCCTAAAACGGTGAAGCAAGTCAGAAGTTTTCTTGGTTTGGCTAGCTATTGTCATCGCTTCGTCCAAAACTTCTCCAATATTGCCAAACCTCTCACTGACCTCACAAAGAAGTACAAGAAGTTCGTCTGGTCTCCACAATGTGATGAAAGCTTCAATCTCCTGAAGACTAAACTCACTTCTACACCAGTTCTGGTTGGCCCAGATCCTTCCAAACCATTCCAAATATTCTGTGATGCTTCTCTCCAAGGTCTAGGTCCAGTTCTCATGCAAGAACGTCAAGTTGTGGCTTATGCTTCTCGCCAGTTGAACACACATGAGCTCAACTATCCTATTCATGACCTTGAGCTTGCAGCAGTTGTCTTTGCCCTCAAGAAATGGAGACAATACTTGTTGGGTAATCGCACTGAGATCTTTTCCGACCACAACAGTCTAAAGTACATCTTCAGTCAACCAGATCTAAAACTCAGACAAAGGAGATGGATTGAGAAGATCAAAGACTTCGATCTCACCATTTCCGACACTCCAGGCGAGGCTAATGTTATGGCTGATGCTCTCAGTCGCAAGTCCTATTGCAACAATCTCATGATCATGAAAAGCCAACCTCCTCTTCATGAAGAATTCCAAAAGCTGAATCTTGGACTTTTTCCTCAAGGCTATCTTGCAAACTTGACAGCCAGTCCAACGCTTGAGGACAAGATTCGTTCTGAACAACTTCGTGATGCTGAGATCAAGAAGATCGCAAAGAACATCAAAGCAGGCAATGTGAAGTATGAGTGCTTCTCAATTGATGACAAGGGAATAGTGTTTTTCCAAGGACGCATTGCAGTTCCCGAAATCCAAAGCCTGAAAGATGTGATTCTCAAGGAGGCTCATGATACTCCTCTTTCCATACACCCTGGAAGTACAAAGATGTACCAGGATCTCAAAACAATGTATTGGTGGTCTGGCATGAAGCGTGAAATTGCTAAATATGTCTCTGAATGCGATGTTTGTCAACGTGTCAAAGCAGTTCATCAGAAATCAGCGGGTCTTCTCCAACCTCTGAAAATTCCTGAATGGAAGTGGGACATGATTGAAATGGACTTCGTCACTGGTTTTCCAAAGTCCAAGAGGGGCAACGATGCAATCTTCGTTGTCATTGATCGACTCACTAAAGTCGCTCACTTCTTTCCTGTCAAAGAGACAATCTCAGCTAGTCAATTGGCAGAGCTCTACACCACAAGAATCGTTCCTCTTCATGGTGTTCCGTTGGAAATCAGCTCAGACCGTGGAAGCATCTTCACTTCTCATTTCTGGAAAAGCTTTCAAGAAGCCTTGGGCACCAAGCTTCTGTTCAGCACAGCTTATTACCCTCAGTCTCAAGGGCAAGTCGAAAGAGTCAATCAGATTCTCGAGGATATGCTCAGAGCATGTGGTCTCTCTTTTGGCATGAAATGGGAGAAATGTCTTCCATATGCTGAATTCTCCTACAACAACAGCTTCCAGGCAAGTCTAGGCATGGCACCTTTCGAGGCTCTCTATGGTCGCAGATGCAGGAGTCCTATTAATTGGTCTGGAGTTGGTGAACGTTCACTGTTAGGCCCTGACATTGTTAAGGAGGCCGAAGAGAAAGTCCGCATCATTCGTGACAATCTGAAGATTGCTCAGTCTCGTCAGAAAAGCTACTATGACAGCAAACACAGAGATATGGTCTATGCAGCTGGTGATAAGGCCTACCTCCGTGTAACTCCCCTCAGAGGCACTCATCGTTTTGGTGTCAAAGGAAAGCTTGCACCAAGATATATTGGTCCCTTCAACATTCTCTCAAGGCGTGCAGAAAATGACTATCGTCTTGAACTTCCAGAAAAGCTATCCAAGGTGCACGATGTCTTTCACGTGTCACAGCTCAAGAAGTGCTTCAAAGACCCAGGTCGTGCAGTTGATCATGATTCCATTGAACTGCAAGAAGACCTCTCTTATGAGGAGCACCCTATTCGCATTCTCGATGAGGCCGAGCGCAAAACTCGCAACAAGAGCACCAAGTTCTTAAAAGTGCAGTGGTCTCATCATTCCGATAAAGAGGCAACATGGGAGACCGAAGAGGATCTTCGCAAGAAGTATCCGGACCTTTTCTCTTCTCAGTAGGAATCTCGGGGCGCGATTCCTTCAAGGGGGGCGTTTTGTAACATCCCAAGTATGAAAACTCCCAACTTAGAATGTTTGTTTCTTGTTTTTGTTTCAATGCATCATTTCATCATAATGCATTCATGTGTGGAGTTTGAATTTCAAATCAAATTTCAAATCATTATGTTTCACACTTAGTCTGTTACAACCTTTTCAAATAAAAACATTCAAATCAAACCATTTATTTGTTTACAATAAACTTGAATTTCCAAATAATTAACTCGCTAAATTTTATATTTTCAATTATTGCAAAATTCACTCAAATTCAATTAAAATTCAAACATCCAAAAATATTTAAATTTTTTGAAAACAAAACATCATGCAACTGGGCATTTACAATGCTTAAATATGGAAATTGAATTCATGAATTTTGAAAACTCAAAAACTCTTTCAAATTCTTTCCTTTGCTTTCTCTACAAAAAAAAGAATAAAATGAAAGAAGGGGGGATGGCAGCCTAGTTAGGCCCAATCCAGCCCAACACCCCTGGTACCCCTTCTTCCTCGTACGGAACAGAAGGACGAGGAGCAGGTGAGCTCCTGTGGAGAGGAGCCCTCCACGTCCCCTACCTGCTCCCCTATCCCCTCTACTTATCTCCCCCTCCGAACCCTAACCCTATCTTTCTTTTCCTTTCTCCCTCAAGCCGCCGCCGCTCTGCCCATCTCCCCTTCTCAATCTCTGAATTTTTCTTTCTGAAATTTTACGGAACCAGAGCATGCCCTCCATGGCCGCAAATTGTAGGTGACAGCGCGGTCGCCGTGTTCGTTGTCAAGCCGTGTTAGTGCCGGGAATGGAATCAAGAAGGTGCCGGCCTCGCTTTTGGTGAAGGCCCCGGGGGCGGAGGCGGGCTACAGTGCCGACGCCGTCGAGCCCTTTCTTCCCCGGAGAGCTCCTGGCCATTGCCGCGCGAGCCGATATCCTCCTCTGTTCCCGCGACGACGACGACCTCGAGGTGAGCACGCCCCTGCCCTTCTCCTCCTCCCCTCTGCATTCCGCGAGCAGGGCCGCGCACCCCCGGCGCCCTCGCCCGCCGAGCGCAGCAACGCTGGGGTTCATCGCCGTCGTACCTTCCTCGTCGTTGTGCGGCAACTGAACAAAGTTCAGTTTCGTCAGTACGTGCACACCCGTTTTGCCCACCTCAAAAACATGCGCGTTCGATGTCCATCACAAACGCAGCAACAACCCACTGGTTGCACTCCTTGCGCGCGCGCCTGAGGGCGTGGGATCGAATCCCCCCCCCCCGCGCGGATTAAAAACCACCTTTTTATCTTTTTTTACAGATCCAGAATCAAATCATTTTCGCACACAAGTCCCTGTAATTATTTTCTATGTCCCTGGTTATTTTAATAAACCATAAAAATGCTTAAAACTTTGTAATTTAATAACTTTTGCTAGGAAACTCAAAATGCAAAACTTTCAACATGAAAACCACTCCATTGTAAATGCTCTACACTAATATCAACTTTATTTCTGGTTTTGAATAATTTAAAATGCTGAAAACATTTATTACTTGTTAAATGCCTTAAATATTACAAAATTCATAACTTTGGCATAAAAATTCCAAATTCAACAAACCAAATATATTTTCCATTCCATTTTTCATGAACTTTGCAAATATCAACTTTGTGTTCTGTTTTAAATAAATTAAATTGGTGAAAACAACTGTTTCTTAATTAATGCATTTAAAATTGTCAAATTAATAACTTGCTCATTTTAAATCCATTTTCAACAAATGAAATATGTATTCCATCTAAAATTTTGTGTTATTTCCAAATATGAATTTTGTTATCTGTTTTGAACAATTAAAATGGGTGAGAACAATAAATGTTTATGTAGCTCATTTAAGAAGCCAAATTTCATAACTTAATAAATAAAATTCCAAACTTGGTAAACAACATTTCAAATTGAAGCTAATGTTGTTTTATTATTGTTTTCATCATCCATGCATCATTCTAATCAACTTTCACCTGATGGTTACTTGTAGATCACTTAATTCAACCTTAATTCTTGGGCCTTTCTATATGCAACCCAAATTGCCTATGGGCCCATTTAAATATGGTTACCATGTCAACTAGCTTATCTTTGATGCATCAATTAAATTTGCCATGCATCATCCCATGTTTGTGCATTATGACATGTATTGATTGTTGTCTCTCTGCGTTGTTTGTTTGCTTCTTCTCGAATAGACGACGACGTTGAGACAGACGAGGTTTACGACACTACTTCAGAGGAGTTAGCCCAGTACCAGGCTACTGAGTTTGCAGGCAAGTATTCACTCACCTGAACCATTATGTCCTTTCCACACCGGATACTGATACTTTCCGTTGCCTATTCTGCTAGCCTTAAGACTCGTTGCTTGTGTACCGATCCTAACACATGTTATCCTGTGACCCTGATATAGCCTATACTCCACACCTATAACCCTGTTGCTTGTTGCCTGTGTCTTACTAGCATGCTTAGGGTTGTCTATGCTCGAGTATGATGTCCGTTATTTCTGTTACCATATTTATTATGTTCTGGGGGCTCGATGTTTAAACAACAACCTGTTAATGCTTGGGGTAATAATAATTTGATGATAAGGCACCGGCAGGAGGCCCGGGTTAGGGTTTTGAAGCCTGCTAGTGTCGACCATAATTAGGAAAAGGGTCTTGTCCTCTGATCCATGATGAGCGTGCTCACCGCATCCGGGTGGTTGTATGGAACCCCCCTCGACTTTGACCTGATCCGCAGTTTGTCCGAAGAGCCACACTTAGTTCGGGTGTTCCATTTGCGCATACGCATGAATGGGTCGCGCCCATGGTTGATGATTATGATGATGATGATGCATACAGGGCAAGGCCTGTGGTGCCGGGGGGTGTAGTTTTCACCCATGCGCTTAGGTTAGGTCGGACTGGCCGGGACCTTATAGCTCCGTGGCTCCTAGGACAGGTTGTAGAGATGGTTCGGGTCGTGTTGAGTCCACCCGAGTTTTAGTTGGTGGCTCGAGTGTGTACGGGTACTGGAGCACACCCTGCAGGGATGAATCTTATCGAGAAGCCGTGTTGTCCGCGGTTATGTGACGACTTGGTGAAAGTGCTGGCTAACAAGTACTCAGACAACTTACACCTAATTAATAATAATTTGACTAGTAATAGGCTTATTGACACAATAACCTGAACCTTTATTAATCCAACTGTGTGAGTTATCCTCGGCTTGCTTCTTTGGATAAGGGGCGAGCTCCAGGATGGGTTTGTTTGAGGTTAATGGTAGTTGGCTCCGATACGCTATCTTATCCCTTTCTTTTAGTCGGATGTTGTAGCGTCTCTCTGTAATTGGTTGGTGCAGCCCGCTGCCGCACCTTTGTATCACCTATCTTCCGTTGAACCCAAAGCATCTGTACTTGGTGTTGTCGGGTACACTTTGGTATCTTGTGCGTCTTGCTTAGCAGTACTCGTCTGTACTGACCCCTTTGGGGCTGCGTGTTCTGCAGACTACGTTTCCGAGGATCCCCATGGTGGCTACTACGTGGAGTATGACGAGGCTGATGACGAGTAGATAGCGGACCCGGGCAGGATCCGAGACTTCGTGGATGGGCTCCGTTCTTTCGTTTCCGGCCTCTTAGGCCTATTTGGATCTTGTCTGTACTAAGACGCTTTGTTTGCTTCCGCTGTGATGTAATGACGACTTGTTGGGACATGTGTCCTCTGTATGACTGTATTTGCTATCTCTGCTCTAGGGAGAGCTTTTGCCACTTATTTCTATTTCTTTGTGTCTTAGAGATTTGTTGTGATATCACTTGTTCAAACGCCGTTGACGTACCATGTGTGTATGTTATGAAGTACGTCAATGGAAGTATTCGGATTTCTATTGGATGGTTTCGCAGACGATGAATAGTAGAGGATGGTAGGCCCCGTAAGCCATTTACGTGTTGTCCTACTCATATTGAGATGCGGGTTCAGGTAGGCCCCGTAAGCCATTTATCTACTGTTTAGCGGGCTGTGTGTATCCTCTAAAAGTCCGGGTGCGACAATTTCCGCAAACAAGATCTTTTACTATTGGTACAGCAGGTTCAACACTTATTTGTTCATCAGGTTGAATAGATTTCTTATTACTTCCTATTCCAAAGTGGACTCTGCAAATTCTGGAATCTTCCCTCTAATAAACTTCTCCGGAGTCATTACTTGAATAATATCAACATCTTCATCATAAGAATCCCCGAAATTATAATGTTTGAATCTATGACCATTCACCACGTGTGTAGTGTTTGAATCTTTAAGGGAAGAAATTTTTATTGCACCCGAACGATACACTTCTTCAATAACATAAGGTCCCTCCCATTTTCAGTCGAAGATACCATTTTTAGTGAGCTTATGTGCGGCTCGGGAATTTCGTCGAACACCTCGTGTGCATAGTAAAATAAAACACACTAACACCACACTCTCTCACACCTCCAAGCAAAAAAAAAGATGGAAGGGGGGAGGGGCTGGGCCAGTATATATAGGGGAAGGGGGGCATTGGTCCCGGTTCATGGACTGAACCGGGACAAATGTTCATGCGCGTGCTACGTGGCATGTGGCTAGGCATTGGTCCCGGTCCGTGGCACGAGCCGGGACCGATATGTCCCCCACGAACCGGGACCAATGCCCCCAGGCGATTCCTGTTGCCCCGGGTGCACGAACCGGGACCAAAGCATGGCATTTGTCCCGGATTCGGTTGCAACCGGGACAGCTGCCCCTGGCCCCCTGGACGAGAGGGGTTGTTTCCACTAGTGTCTTGAGACTAATTTTCCTGCAAAAAATCTGAGACGAGACCTATACAGTAGAAATTTCTCACCAACATGAAACTCTGTTTTAAGAATTCTCCTATCATGCCATTGTTTAACTTTATCTTTAAAGAGTCTATAATTTTCATATGCTTCACATCTCCATCCATCTATAGAACTCAAGTCAAGAATTAATTTCTTACCGGCTAGTTTAAAATCTTTATTAAGTTCTTTCACTGCCCAATAAGATTTATGTTCTAATTCTAAAGGCAAGTATATATAGCTTCTACCCATTTAGTAACATAATCAACAACAACAATAACGTTAGTGTAACCATTTGAAGGAGGAAACAGACTCATAAATTCAAATCCCCAACTATCAGAATGTTCAACAACAAGTGAATAACTCATGTGCATTTCATTATGTCTAGAAATATTACCAACTCTTTGACATTCATCACAGGATAAAACAAATTTATGTGCATGTTTAAATAAAGTAGGCCAATAGAAACCTGATTGTAGAATCTTCTATGCGGTTCTATCTCTAGCGTGATGACCTCCATAATCACTACCATGGCACTTTCTCAATATTTCACGTTGTTCATGATCAGGAACACATCTTCGCATAATACCATCTACTCCTTCTTTATATAAGTGAGTCATCCCAAAAATAATGCCTCAAATTATAAAAGAATTTTCTTCTTTGTTGAGCTGTAAATGTTGGAGATAAATACTTGGAAACAATAAAGTTAGCATAATATGCATACCCCGGACTATCTCTGGAGCTTACTTTTATTGCAACCAATTGTTCATTTGGAAAACTATCATTAACATGAATAGGGTCATAAGAAATGTTTTGCAATATAGACAAGTTATCAGCAACATGATTTTCAGCACCCTTCCTATCCACAATATGCAAATCAAACTCTTGTAAAAGCAGCACCCATCTAATAAGCCTAGGCTCAGTATTTTTTATTTTTCATAAGGTATCTAATAGTAGCATAATCAATATGAATAGTGACTTTTGAATCAAGAATATAAGGTCTTAACTGATCACAAGCAAAAACTAAAGCTAAGAACTCTTTTTTAGTGGTAGCATAATTCTTTTGAGCATCATCAAGAGTCTTACTATCATACTGAATAACATTCAATTTATTATCTACTCGTTGTCCAAGGACAGCACCTACAGCAAAATCACTAGCATCACACATAATTTCAAAAGGAAAATTCCAATCAGGTGGTTGAACAATAAGAGTAGTAGATAAAACCTTCTTAAAGGAATCAAAAGCTTCTTTACAATCATCATCTGAAACAAAAGGTACGTCGTTTTGAACAAGATTAGTAAGAGGCTTTGATATTTTAGAGAAATCTTTAATAAACCTCCTATAAAAACCAGCATGACCAAGAACACTACGAATACCTTTAACATCCCTGGGACAGAGCATTTTCTCTACTTCTTCCACTTTAGTTTATCAACTTCAACACCTCTTTCATAAAATTTATGTCCAAGAACAATTCCTTCACTCACCATAAAGTGGAAATTTTTCAAATTAAGAACAAGATTAGTTTCCTCACATCTCCAAAACTTTATCAAGGTTGTGCAAGCAGTTATCAAAATAAGTTCCATAGACGGAGAAATCGTCGATGAATACTTCCACAATTTCTTCACAAAAACAATGAAAAACAGCAGACATGCATATTTGAAACATAGCATGAGCATTGCAAAAACCAAAAGGCACATGTCTATAAGCATAAGTACCATAAGGACACGTAAAAGTTGTTTTATTTTGATCCTGTGACCTAACAACAAATTGAGAAAACCGAGAAAAACCATCAAGAAAGCAAAAAAAATGAGTTTTTTTAGACAACCTCTCTAGTATTTGATCAATAAAAGGCAAAGGATAATGATCTTTCTAGTATCCTTGTTAACTTTCATAAAATCAATGCATGTTCTATAACCAACTACTATTCTTTGAGGAATAAGCTAATTATGTTCATTAGAAATAATAGTCATTCCTCCCTTCTTAGGTACACACTGCATAGGGCGTACCCATCTACTATCAGAAATAGGAAAAATAATAACAACATCAAGGAGGTTTAATACCTCATTTATCACCACTTTCTTCATCTTAGGAATTAAATGGCGTTGATGTTCAACTACTGGCTTTCCATCTGGTTAAATATTAGTAACATGCTGACATATAGTAGGAGAAATCCCTTTCAAATCATCAAGACTATATGCAATAGCTCCATGGTGTTTCTTCAATATTCTTGATAACCTTTCCTCTTCCTCACCTGAAAGTTTAGAACTAATAATAACAGGATATGTTTTCTTATCATCAATATAAGCATATTTAAGATCATCAGACAAAGGTTTTGAACCAAAAAACAGGATCCTCCTTGGGTGGTGATGTGGTACCCACGTCTTCCACAGATAAATTATGTTTCAGTACCACCGGTAGATGAAGAAGAATATCGTCTATCTCTTTTCTCTCTTCCATAAAGACCTCACTTTCATGGTCCTCCATATATTGCTGCAAAGAATTTTTAGGAGCAAGGGAAATACAAGAAAGATATTCAACTCTAAAATTTTCAATAGGCAATTCAGACTCATAAGGAGCTCCAACAAATTTGGATAAATTAAGATAATAAGATTTTCTATCAAATTTAGTCAATATATTCTCCTTACAATCCATAACAACACCACAAGTGTTCAAGAAAGGTCTAGAAAAAATAATAGGACAAGTTTTACTAGCATTTGTACCCAGTACTAGAAAACCAGCAGGATATTTAGTTTTACCACATAAAACTTCCACATCTCCGACAATACAAGTCGAAAAGATAGATTCTCTATTAGCAAGCTGAATATCCATGTCAATATCTTCAAGTTCACACGAACCAATTTCATGCATAATTTCTTTATAAAGCTCATAAGTAATAGCACTAGAACTTGCACCAATATCACACAAACCATAATAGCAATGATCACCAATCCTAACAGAAAGCACAGTAACACTAGTTTTCTTAGGTCTATTGAGATGCGAGACAATATTAGAAGCATCCTCAGAGAAGACAATATGTTCATCCTCTACAATTCTAGAGACAAGGTCTTTTACTATGGCTACTGTAGGTTCAACAATTATTTGTTCATAAGGTTCAATATATTTCTTTATACTCTTGTTAACCACTACCTACAATAGAATGTTCCTTTAACTTAGCAGGGAAAGGCAATTTCTCAATATAAGGCTCAGGTATAACATGATTAACAACATGCGCTTCTATATTTCTAGCAGGAACAATATCTTTATAAGGGACATGGTACTTGTTCAACTCTTTTTTGGGAATATCAAGATAGGAAGAAAAGGCTGTAAGACAGTTTGCAAAGATTTTAGAATCAAGACCACAAATAGAACTAACATTAAAGAAATCATCAATTCCCATAAAAGCTTTAATGCATTCATAATCATAATTTATACCTGACTTTCTACCAAAGGCTCACAACAATTTACTACCGGTTTCTTAGGGATCGGTATTAAAAGGGGCTTCACGTGGCCCAGGAGGACCGCACTGGGCAGGATACCCTTGGTTCCGGTTCGTAACAAGAACCAGTACCAAAGGATTGTCTTTTTTTTTCTTTTTTGATTTTTTTTCCGAAAGATATCCATTTTATTTCTATTGTTTAACCACTTAAATTCAGATTTATCACTAAGCATTTTTAATTTCAATCTAAATTACTCGCTTCTACTAACTCTCCCCGCAGAGGTCACCCATCCTCACACTACTCCAGCACTAGTACACTTAATTTCTTATTTCCTTCTGTATGAGCTACCTACAAACAAGAGATAGTTATCTGACAATAGTATCCTATCAGTCCTATTAACCCATGGACAATTATGTCACACACATTTATTTTATGAATCGAAATAATTATTTTAGAAAATAAATAAATCATTAATAATATTTTGAATTAAAATATTCTTAAATACAAATAATAATTAAATTATTTGCCTTTTTCCACTTAATATTGAATAATTCATATATGCAAATCCGTAAATTAAAATTTGACAAATAATATGTCTAAATCGATTAGAAAAATGAGAGAAATCCAAATATGAGATATCCATAACCCAACTATTGATAAATTTTCCTCTTGTTTATCTGATCTAGTACTTTCAAGCAGAAGTGCCTCTCCGATGAAACCCTAGCCCTGTTGTAGAAAAACGAGTGTTATACGAATAAAGCCGATACCGGCGTCAAAATGGGGTAGAAAAGTGTCTAACTAGTTGCTTTGGTTGTGTTAGGCTAGGCTCTAGAAAGTCAGAGGACAAATGTATGACCCAACTCTTGACAAGTTTCCCTCATGTTTGTCTGATTCAAGAGATGCAGGCTATGAGTCATGAAAATCGCTATACAGAAGTTGATGCCGCTGAAGTAGGTCGACACACCCCGAAGTGCATTGTCTGTCATCAAAAACCCATAGCAAAATGGGGTAGAAAAGTGTCTAACACGTCCATTACATAGATCACAATGAAATCTTGCTCACATCATACTTAAACATGAACATATAAATATAGATACATATAAAAGTACTCGATCTCCAGATCACAGGAGAGCCACACTACAACATCATAGAGAGAGATATATAAAAGTACTATACATAATAGAGATCACATGATCGACCCCCAAGCACTACTACACATCATAGAGATATATAAAAAGTGTGTTCGCCCACGTAAACACAGTAATAGTCGTCTAAATCATCATCACCATCAACTGCTGGAGCTACCGGTATGAGATGACGCTGCCCGGGGTTGACGATTTGTATAATGCGGTACAACTCGTATGCAACGTAAGCATCTATGAAGACATAGTAAATGTTCTCGTCGTGAAGTGGGGTTGTCTCCCGCTCATTCTGGTTCTCGATCTTGGTCTTCATATCTGCTTAGTAGTCGTCGATCAAATAGACTGCCATATGAACCATTGAAGTCTTATCATGCCGAGGCCTAAATATCTCCTTGATATCAATGTGGCAGGCATCCGGTATTGCAATATTGAATTATTTCTTAATCTTGATCTTTTCATTGTTTATATCAACGCTAACAAAACGAATGTCGCTGTGGCAAAGGAATTTCATGAGAGCTGGACACTTCTTGTTACTACTACAACAACAAATTAGATTGAAACTAATTGTTAATTAAGAATCATAACAATAACCTTCTAAGTAAATATATATATGCCAATATGCAAGAAGGAAAATTAATTCACTACTAAATACAAATTGATCTATCACATAGAATTCAAATGGGACTCCTATGCAATTTCTCTCACATAGAACAATTTGCTATCCTATGCAATTTGTATCACATAGAACAATTTTCCAGTATGTTCTAAATTAACTATGTCTTCTATGTTCTTACATGGATTTCCAATATGCAACAAGCCACAACGCATGAACTATATATCATAATAAACCTATGAAATTTTCATCATAATAAACCAACGTAATTTTTATCATAATAAACCTATGCAATTTTCACCATAATAAAGCTATGCAATTTTCTATATTTCACGCGGATATATGATTCAAATGGGGATCGGATATATAATTCTATGCCACGGATATATGATTCAAATGCGTGGCGATCAGAAATGTTGCTATCCTATGCAATTTTCATCGTAATAAACATATGCATGGATCAAGCCCCAAAATGTACCTTGCCCATTGGAAGACCAGGATATTCTTCTTGAATCAAAATTGGATGACCGCAACCTCCTTCCCATTGCGCGTGTACTCAAGATCAAGCCCAATGAACCTCTCTTGGTCCTTCGCGCTTTCAACCCATCCTTGGAATGTGGCAAGATTACCCGTCATCTTGGCTCTCTCGTTGGTGTAGACGACGGTAAACACGTTCGTGCCATGTACACGAACATGCGCCATGCAAGTGATTGGTTGATCCATGGTGGATTATGGGAAGAACAGAGGGAGAAGAGAGAGAAGGAGAGGGAGGAAACAGAGAAACATACAAGAATGTCGCCGTGCACTGTAGCACTTCGCAAACTCATACGCCCGGGAGGAAAAACGGTTCGACTCTTTGGTACCGTTTTTTTGCTAAAACCGGTACAAAGGTGCTCGCGTTAGGCGAACGGTTGCCACGCCCCTTTCCCACACCCCTTTTGTACAAATTGGTGGCTAAAACCGGTACCAAAGGCGCTCGCATCAGGCGAACGACTGCCACACCACTTTCATACCGGCTTTAGCCACCCACGGGTACCAAAGGTATGGTTCAAACCGTTATTTGCCTTGCCTAGCACACTCCCCGTTCGAACCGGTACAAGACACACATTTGTAATGGTTTGTAACTGAACATGTACTATAGTTAAAATCTGTTGGCCCTGTTTCCACTAGTGTATAGCTTTTGTGCGCATTTAAGGAATTACCTTTAGAAGAATTTTATGAGTTCATCAGTAATGCTTTATATATATTTTGATATAAAATACTTCATATATACACATGGATAAATTCTTAATTTGATGCTTATAGTCCCCTAGTTTTAAGTTATGCGGCACAACCCCAAAACCTCAGGACCGGACCTGGTTCTTGTATGTATTACTCTCTCGTTATCGAAATGTAAGATGTTTTAGCGTTTTCTAGACAACACATACCAATACATGTTTTAGTGTATGATGCATATGGATCTACACACTAAAACATGTACAGATACGTTTTATCTAGAAAAGTTTAAAACATCTTATATTTTGATACATAGGGAGTAGTATAGAAGTACCAATAAGAGGCTTATCTCCTAGCAAAGACGCCTTTTAGGTTTGGATGAAGGACACCATTTGTGGTTATGGTTACTCCATGTGCCTAGGCATATTCCTTCAGAGTTCAGAAGTAATACCGAATGACAGAACAGCCACACAAGTTAAGCGTGTTTTTCCTTTGAAAAACTTCTGCATGACAGAACAGCCACACATGACAGAAGTACAGCTCACTAGGCGAAGGTGTTAAACAGGCCCTTCTTGCCCAAAGGCATACTTTCTCAACCTCCTGCATCGTCAAAACCATGGGAAAATTGATCTGTGCTTCTTAGCATAGTCTATTTATGTAGATTTAGTGTAATTAATTTAAGTTACATGGTGAATGCACGCCTGGATGTGACGGTTCTGATCACGTAGGTAGGGCCGGTCCTAGGGGGATGGGCAGCCATCCTAGGCCCCTGGAGCAAAGGAGGGCCCAGCTTGCTATGACATATGCATTTGAGCTCCTTGTCCTATGCTCGCTCCGGTGGTGAAGCTAGCACCGGTGGAGGATGCATAGAGGCGTGTGTCCGGCGGAGCTCCCATAATTAGTTCATTTTTTTGTTTGTTCGTGTGGCTAAAGGTCCGTCTATTCCGATCTAAGGTTGTTATTGTCAGCGGTGGCTGCTGCTCTGGTGCGCTGGTTCTTCGGTGTATTTGCACGACGACTTCTCGTCCATCTACTATAACAAGATTTACCCGGGTCCATAAAGGAAGGGGCGAGAACGGCAGCGCGCCATCGGCTCGGTTCAGTGTTTGTAGTCGTCACTAGGTAGTCCGAAGACCTATTTGTATTTTTTATTAATTTTGGGATTCTTTAATCTGTTATTGATGATCAATAGATTGGTCGGTCTTTTTGCAAAAAAGAAAAAAAACAGGTAGAGCCTTTTCTCTCAGAAGGTTCAGGGAGAGAAAGGTCGAAGCATGCATTACTTACTTCGTTGAGGTCCATGTCCTAAGATTTTTAATTTAGTTTGGTCGGTCTTTTCTCCTTTTGTTACCTATAAAAGGAGTGGGTGGTGTAGACCCTACCGACTTCATTCCAGAAAAAAAAAATACAGACTAAGTGCAATAAGGGTACTAAATTTGAGAATTTAGAATGGAATCACATAGAATGAACAATACGGGCAAGGTCATGTCTAGTTATGAGTCTAATTATCCATACGTTAATGTGCCGTGTACACTGCATGGTCCGTTACCTGAACAAGAGATACGCAATCCAACGCTGGTCCTCAGGTCCAGGCGATTGGCCAAGTAGTAAAAAAAAAAAAAAACACCCGGTACTGCCACAATTGATCACCATACAATACGACTTTCAAGAAAAGTGGACAAAATAAATTTGCATATAAAAACGTTACTCCCTCCGATCCTAAAAAAGTGTCTCGGGAGCTATACCTATCAATTGTATAACATTAGTTTATTTGTGGCCACACTTATTTAGGATCGGAGGGAGTACAAGAATTATTGACATAATATGTATTGTATATAAATATTTTCGATTGGTAATTCATTTGGATGCACTTCAAGTATGTACCAGTAACATTTATATATACTAATATAAAGGGTCCCGGTCCTATTTTCGTCCCGGGCCCCTGACATCTCAGGAGGGCCCTGCGCGTACGACATGGACACAAAACATTAATTCGTCTTAATAATGCAAATACTTAACCCATCATGCCATTTAAGACATTGATGACGATAGATAAGTCGTACCGGCTCGTGCTCCCCCCTTTCCCATCGTTTCGAACATTCTCCTTAAACAGCATACAGTGATGCAGGTGGAGGTCGCCCCCATCGCTGGATAACATCATTGTATGCCTAATAATGATGCAGACGGAGGTATGACTAAGGCCTTCCGTAATGCATTGTATCTTAGAGCACAATCCTAGATAGAAGAAAAATGTAAGAAACAACTATCCTAATGCACTGTATCTTATATGATATATCTAGGTCAAGTAGCATTTAATAATTTTGGCTTAATACTTGCTTGTGATTGGCCTAGCATTCTTTTTTGCCTATGATCATGTGCAAGAGTTGTATCTTATATAAGATACAACAATAAGCCTATGATCCCACGCTAAGTTACCCCTATTACGGAAGGCCTAATAACATCATTGTATGCCTAACAATGATATAGGGGGAGGTCGGCCCCCATCGCTGGACTTGTCCGCGTGGCCTGAATGAGCGGATTAGGTTGAGCAGGTTTGAATGACCTAGTGTTTCTTCTACAGTAAAATCATTTACTCGAGGCGGCCCAGTCTCTACTAATCCAGTTGGCAGTTTGATTTATATGGTGATAGTGATCGTGATGTGCCATTAATTTTCGATGACCAAAATATTGCAATGATGTTTTTTCACGGCTTGGAGGAGAAGTATCAGCTATCGCTATTACAGTCATCATGGACTCTATTATCAAGCCATGCTCCTCCTCTCTGGAGGCGTTGCTGCCACCGGCTACAGATTTGTATAGTTTAAATAGTTGGAAATATAAACGCTGAACGAAAGAAAGATCACGATAGAGGACACGAAATTTTAATGTGCAAAACCCTTTCTAGTAGAAAGAGAAAAACCAAAGGGTTCTAGCCAGCAAATCTTCATTGTAGGTACGTAGTAAACGTCAGAGATTTACAACTTCCAACTTATGCCAAATCGGCGGCTTACAGGAGGTATCTAAAAGGGTGGGGAAAATAATTGGTACGAATGCTAATATTGTACCACAGGGAAGAGGACCCTAATCAATATCGGTCCAAGCCTCCAGAGACGGTTATCGTTGCGCTCGTCAGAAGCTTGTTTTATCTTTATATGAATTTGGATCACACCAAAATAAGAAACTTCAATCTGGCGAGGCGTCTTGGCATTCCATAAGATATGAGTTTCCCTTGGAGGCCGACGTTGTTGGTTGTAGCATATTTGCAATAAAACATTGGGGGCTTTGTGTAGAGGCCCCAGACTAGCAAGTCCAAGATCCCTCATATGCATACATTCAAGTTCTCAGAACATTCAGTCGTGAACAACATATGAAGTTGGTACGCAGATAACATGACCCATTACACGAATAATAAAGTCTTACATAAATGGTCGAGGACCAAGTCTTAACAACTGCCACGCAGGGAAGGGAAATAACACACAGATCGGAAGATAGGAAAACACAACGTGGTAGCACCCGAGTCACGCCTTAACCTACAGGCTGATGACCCGGAGACAATCCTAGTTCGCGTTGTCGTCGACGTAGTGCTCCTCCTCCTACACTACTAGTGAAAAGGTCATGCGTGACGCACCTGTTTTGCTTATTCGTGACGCACCAGGGCGCGCCACGGCTACCACGCCGCGCCTATTGAGTTAGCCGTGACGCACCAGCCTGGTGCGCCACGCCTACAGGTACCCGTGACGCACGGCCACGGTGCGTCGTGGCTATGTGTGGTGCGTCACGCCTAACTTAACATGGTGCGTCACGCCTAACATCAATGGTGCGCCACGCCTATATTCTGCCTCCAGGGCTAAGTTGGCCCGTGCGCCACGGCTATTCCTCCAGGTGCGTCACGGCTATAATATCCTGTATTTTTTTAAAAATACGCAGTATCGTATTTATATAGGTATATACAACTCAAATACAGAAAAGTATAGGTAGACAAAGTTGATCAAAACAGTTGTGTGACAAACAAATAATATACCATAGTCGATCATACTGCTTAGAATTCCGAATAGCTACATCAAACAGTTGATTATCACTACAAAGTGTTCATCAAAGCCAAATAGATATATTAGACAGTTAATCATCGGAACCGATTACATCGATCGATGCTTCATCATCATTACAAGTGACCTATCTAGTCGCCGATAACCTAATCATCTAGCTAGGAACCATCGCATGACGAGCGAGGCGACAATGACAAGAGCGGCAGCGAGGGTCTTCATCCACTTGTTCTTCTTCTTCTTCTTCTGTTCCTCGAGATGGATGAACCACGTAGCTTCTGCCGCCGCTCTAGTGTTGTAGGATTTGTAGGCATTGCCCCTGAACTTGTTCACCTGACGAAGCAGTCTTCCCAGTGGTCGTAGACTCTTGGAATCCTGCCTCCAAAAACAATAGTTTCAAACATGTCTGCAATAAATAGTAAATGGAGAAATATGACATAAATAAGATGAAAGTTAAACACAAAGGATCAAATTGGCCCTTCATATCCTGTACTTGTTACGAGGTAGTATATCTGATGGCGATGCGGGGAAGGATGAAGACATGGGTTTCTGAAATTCGTTGAAACTAAACAAAATCACATACATAAGTGTTTGTGAGATCCGAACAAAGTTGGACTATTTCGTGCACATATATAATGGGGACATTCTCAATAACCCGGACGGGGCTATTAAGAATATCACCATTACGTATATGTACCAAACGGTGAAACTCAGTTCTGATCTCACTAATAATAATATTACATATGCGACGTTCTTTAGTTCCAACCGAAACCCTCATCTTCATCCTTTCCCCGGATCACCACCGCCTGTAATACCTCTTAACAGGAACAAGATGGTCATCGGGCCTTGATGTGAAGTTGGACCTTCACATTTTTTGTTTGCTACGAGTTGGTACACGTGATGGTGATCCGTAGAAGGATGAAGACAAGGGTTTCTGAACTTCGTTGAAACTAAAAAAATCACATACGTAAGTGTTTGTGAGATCCGAACAAATTTGGACCATTTCGTGGACAAACATAATGGGGATATTCTCCATAGCCTCGTCCGGGGCTATGAAAAATATCCCCATTACGTATATGTACCAAACGGTGCAACTCAGTTCTGATCTCTCTAACAATAATATTACATATGCGACGTTACTTAGTTCCAACCGAAACCCTCATGTTCATCCTTTTTCTGGATCACCGCCACCTGTAGTACCTCTTAACAAGAACAAGATGCTCATCAGGCCTTGATGTGAAGTTGGATCTTCACATTTTATGCTTGCTACGAGGTAGTACACGTTATGGTGATCCGGAGAAAGATGAAGACAAGGGTTTCTGAACTTCGTTGAAACTAAACAAAATCACATACGTAAGTGTTTATGAGATCCGAACAAAGTTGGACCATTTCGTGCACATACATAATAGGGATATTCTTCATAGCCCCGTCCGGGGCCATGAAAAATATCCCAATTACGTATATGTACCAAACGGTGCAACTCAGTTCTGATCTCACTAATAATAATATTACATATGCGACGTTCCTTAGTTTCAACCGAAACTCTCATCTTCGTCCTTTCCCTGGATCACCACCGCCTGTAGTACCTCTTAACAGGAACAAGATGGTCATCGGGCCTTGATGTGAAGTTTGACCTTCACATTTTGTGCTTGCTACGAGGTAGTACACGTTATGGCGATGCGGGGGAAGGAAGGGTTTCTGGAATTCTTTGAATCTAAAAAAAAATCATATATGTAATAGTGAGATCCAGAAAAATTGGACCCTTTTGTGCACATCCATAACGGCGACATTCTTCATAACCCCGGACGGGATTTCTGAGGAATGTCACCATTACGAATGTGCACCAAAGGGTACCACTTCTTTCGGATCTCACCAACCATATTACATATGTGACGTTATTTAGTTCCAAAGAAATCCAGAAACCCTCGCATTCGTTCCTTTTCCCAGATCACCACTGCCTGTAATACCTCTTAACAGGAACAAAATGGTCATCGGTCTATGTGCCTCATATTTAGGGTGGACACATACAAGCAGCCTTGGGGGACCCGGCGTGCCAAGTGGGATACACAAGATCCTAACTTTGTGAAAATCACAAGGCGCACCGGACCACCAGGGCCATCTGAGTGTGAACCAACTCTTTTAATCATTGGCATTTATACAAAAGATCGAACGAACATGACAAGTAGGACCAGAATAATAAAAAGCATGATAATGAAGCATTGACATAATTGAGCATCAGTAACAAGATGGACGATTCATAACCGTAACGATCTGTGCCTCATATTTAGGGTGGACACATACAAGCAGCCTTGGTGGACCTGGAGCGCCATGTGGGATGCACAAGATCAAAATTTTGTGAAAATCACAAGGCGCACCAGACCACCAAGGCCATCTTAGTGTGAACAAACTCTTTTAATCATCTGCATTTACTTAAAAGATCGAACGAACATCACAAGTAGGACCACAATAGTAAAAAGCAAGATAATCAAGCATTGACATAATTTAGCATCGGTTACACGATGGACGATTCATAACCCTAACGGTTGAGTTCAACTAATTTTGAAAAATGTAGCAAGCCTTACAATAGTTCTCACTCCTTCTGACTCATCTGCCCAGGGATTACAACAGGACAAACCTTCGGAGTGATGAAGGGCCTGTCATCACATGAAGTTGCTAGGTAGGTACCTATGTCGCGGTTCGACATGGCGAACCGACAGTGAAATGTTCCACTCTTGTTCACCACTTCATGAACGATATATCTCTTCTCTAACGTTGTCATCGCCGACCATCGACAAGCGGGAGGCCCATTCTTGGACTTGACTAGGCAGGGTAAGGTACTGTTGATCCCGTACGTACGCCCACATGTGATGGAGGTCATAGTAGGTGTCTCTGTTACTGCCTGACGGCTGCTTGACGCAGGCGAAATCCGTCGTGTGGGTGAACACCCGAACGCCTGGACGACCTTCTCCCTAGTGATTCTGCCCCCCTTTGCGTGGTAGCCGGTGAGAGTATTATTAAGAAATTTCTTCATGTTGGAATAGTCTTTCTTCGCCGCACTCCCCGAGCCGAGATATGTGGCGTGCGAATGACTGAGACAAATGCAGATAAGCGTGCATTGTGTATATCCGCGCGGAACAATCCAAACAAAGTGTTGGAGATAGACATGATGAAAACTTAAAGAAAATCACTATCGATTCGGATAAGAATATTTACTTACCCGGCAAAATAAGGCACGAGGATGTAATCCTGGGTCTGGTTCGCCATCATGAAGTCCTGGAGATATGTCGACGCGACTACCTGGTTCCGAACGGAACACAACACGTCATGCCACATGTAAAAGGGGTCCACTATCGCGACGCCCGGTGTATTATCCCTGATGATCTGCACCGCCGGACTGAGCGAGTATAGGCGGACCATGGAGTAGTGCAGCGGATTGCTATGGAACATATCGAAGATGTCCGAAAACCGCATGACTATCCTATCTGCGCCGGTTGAATCGACGAAGCCCAAGTCCTTGGGCACTAGGGCAATGAAAACCGGGTACGATGGATCATTGGTATCAATAAGGCGCGATTCGAGATAAAGAATGCTGTCATGCAAACTCCGCATATCCCCACTTGCGGCCTGGAGCTTGTTCTGGTGAAGCATAGGCTGACCCATTACATGCACCTTTGGCGTATGCTTGGCTGTAGGTGGCAGTCCTGAACACGAAGCGACATCTTAGCAGGCTGGCTCGCGGACTTTGCGGCCTTGGCGGCCTTGGATCTAGGTCCTCTTTTCCGCGACTTCGGCGCTTTTGGAAGACACTCCTTCTCAATGTCCTCATTAGCCGCCTTACGGATTGTGCCGGGGCTAAAAATAACTCCTCCCTTCGCGCTTTTCTGAGTCTTGGCGCAGGAGGGCCGCATCTGGAGGCGTGTCTTCCCGAGAACCGAATAGACGCTTGCAACTGGATTTATCCGCGGGAGGAGCCTCACCACAAGCCTCCGTGCTATGGTAGGGTTCTTCTGGGAGAGGAGGGATGTAATCTCCGCCATCAAAGTCATCGGCGATGAAATCCAAGGCATAAAGATCGTCATCCGCCGGATGTTGTGCCATCTCCATGTCAGGGGTAGGCGACGGTGCTACGGCGGTCTTGCCATGGCTCCGCTCCGGCGCTTCTAGAGGGCTTGTTTTCGAGGTGGTGCCTCGCGCCGGCAATTCTAGAGGCGATGTGTAACATCCCAGTGTTTGGGAAGTTATAAGGATCTAAATTGAATATGTGCATTTGCAAAGCATGCATCTAAAAGTACGGGAAATTTTGGCGCGAAATTTTGAACAAAGCAAAGTGACCAAAGTTTCACTTGACATGATGAAATAGGTCTAGTTCATCTAGTCAAGAGTACATTTGGAAGGATCTTTATAACAAGTATCTTAAGAAATCAAATCATGTGGTTACACAAACCATAATTGGTTGTGACCAACACAAACTCTTAACAACCTTAATCACAAGTCTTTAAGGGACTTGGGATAATTCACTAGGTATTTAGGACTTAAAGAGGGGTGAGTATCCAAATCCCAGATTTGAGGATCATACTTCCATCAATGAGTAATCCAAAATTGAACCATCTCATCAACAGAGATATTATCACCTACAAAAAAACAACTCCCTAAGTTATCAATTCATTTACACAACATCTCTATAATCATCTCATAACTATCAGGTGAACCATCACAAGCAAATAACAAAGTTTCAATAGAACACAAGTGATACATACAAGTGTTAACTCAAAACCCACAAGTGAAAAATGACATAATAATTGTATTAACATATTTATCGAATATGTACATATCTCATCAATCATAAAAGAAGTATCTCAAAGAATAAATAAATCTTCTTAAACTACTGATAAACCTTGATCATTACATATGATATTCCCAAATCTCTATATCTGCATTATGAATGACAAAGTTAATAAAGTGATGAATATAAAGTAGATCATGACACCTGGGAGAACAAATAACAACCATGACATAAGTCATTAAACCTCAACAACTTTCACATGCTCATTGTTTCAATCATCTTATACAAGTGAACATATGAAATCTCAACACCTCAATGCACCATTTGATCCACTTACTATTAAGTCATCATCCCATAAGAATTCCACAACTCTATTCAAACTAACATTAAAAAACTAAAGCATCTCTGGATACTAGTAATGAATAACAACAAGATATAACCTCTATTAGAGGAATTGGATTGAAAGCTAGATAAAACCAATCATGTATGATACAAGTATCTATCCTATGGGAAGCAAAACAAGAAATGTATGTACGGATAATAAAAGCATGAAATAACTCTTAATCTAGATCTTGTTATTTTAGCTAGACCAATGTATCTTGTTTCCCAACCTTGTCCAAGATATTCTGCAAGAAGAAGAACCCACAAGACAGGAATAACTGCCATATGAAGATCTCCAAGGAGATTATTTAGAGTGTGCTAGTGCTACTCTAACTTTCTATAAGAGTGCTTGGAAACTCTTATACATTGATTTGATCATATTAAACCTCTTGAAATAGTATGATATTCCAATGTTTGTGCTATATAGAAGTAGTTTGGTAACAAGACTAATTACCTTGTTAACAGATCACTTTTGTATACTCAAACACTTGAGTGTCTTACACAAATAAACATAAGATCATATAACCTAGTACATCTCATCCAATTGTATATGAATAGTAATTTGGAGGCAAGTCTGGCCCACTTGTTAACAAATTCTTTTTATATGCATATGGTAACTTCATGTCATAAAATAAACCCATATTCTTTTATAATCCTCTCAGTAAAATCCTTGCTTGGAGTTACTGGCTGTTTCCACCACAAGAGTGAGATAATTGATGATGGAATCCCAGAGATGATCTTACTGGCAAGTGACAAATGTGATAAACAAAAGACTAGTGGCAACTAGAGAGAGGAACCTCAAGCAACAGAAGACCACAAGAAGCAACACTGTCTCAGTAAGGGAATATAAGGAATTATTCAGTGAAGCATTAGGTAATATTAGTAGATCTTTAACCTCTATGCCTTATCAAGCCCATCAGAAATGAGGAACTCATAGTAACATCTTAAATGGAAATAAATATCAAGAATGAATTATTAACTAGCCATTGCATCCACATGTGTTGATATATGGAGGTAGTTGAAAATAAGCTTAAATACCTTGTTTTCCAGATCCTTTTCCTCCACAAGGCTAATAGATAACAACATAGATTCATCTGTAAATAACCATGTAAATGATTACATGTTCCTAAACCAACATGGGATAACATCCATATTGGAACCTATGTGGAAAACAAGCAAATAAGATTCCAAAGCCACTCTTGTTTTCCACATGATTAAGTGCATTAAATAACAAATATGGCTTGCACCCCAATACAAAGAAATGTCCACCAGACTTGATAAGAACCTTAGTTATGACAATAACAACACCACCTAAAAGAAAACAAGTCCCTTCACCAATTAAAAATTATCTGGTATGACTTGGAGTGATATTTCATAATTGGTGAATTTTCCATAACAGATAAACACACTACGCACTAGTGATACCAAACTATTTTCTACAAGGGATTATACCTAAAATTGCCCAATTATGATACACCACCTTGGTCTCCACAAGTTTGGAGTGTGTACTTTTATTAAATATACTTTAGCATAACTTTAAAACTATTAAATAAATTAAAAGAGGAGAAAACAACAAAATCACTTAATCTGGCACCCTAAATAAAAAATAAAAATCTTATCCAAATTCACCAAAACAAAACATGGTGAGTTGTGAAATTCGATAAGGAATTCAAATATATTTTTTATTAATTTTTATGTTCACAGATAGGCTCTGAAAACAGAGGTTTTCTCTTAGTTTTAGTAACAAAAGGACTTGAAAGCAATTTACAGAAACTTGTAGGGGGTTATGTGGAAATTCATCATCTTCAACCTTGGACAGTAGGACACTGTGCGTGTCGTTGCCGAATTTGTCGCGGTGACACCTCCTGCTCGCCTCCCTCGACAAGAGAAAGCCATCACGGCGTAGTACTTCTTCTCCTCTATCCCGTGGAGCCATTTGCCCTCTCTCTCTTTTGCTCTGTGCTACGTAAACCGAAACCCTAGCTCACAGCTCCCGCCGCCGTGTGCTCGATTCCGGCCACCAGGGACAACTCCGTGCCTACCGTGAGCTTCGTCGTCATCTACTCCCTCTCCTCGCTGAGTCTAGCAAGCCGGGATGATCGGAGTACCGAGAATTTTGTCGTTCCTTTCTTCTCCGCCGCCGGTCGCCACGGAAGCGCAGCGCCGCTCTGGAGCTCCTCGTGACCAATCAGCGACACCATCACCTTCCTGGTGAGTCACCGCACCTCGTGGTGCCTTCGCTTTGGAGTTTCATTTACAAAATCGTCAGATCGCCGGAGCCCGTGTATCGCTGCCGCGCCATTGCTCGCCGGCGGCGACGCCGTGACCTTATGGTCGAATCGCCGCTACCTTATGGTTGCCCGCGAACCCCTCTACCTAGCAGTGAACACCAATTGAACCAATCCGTAGCCAATGCGTCGATTGGATTCGAGCAGAGGAGATTTCCTCCACTGCTGACGAATTCATGACGTCATCATGACGTCAGGCAGTTTTTTCTTTTATTTTTATTTAAATTCGAATATGACAGGTGGACCCCACTTGTCAATTCAAATAATAACAGAAAATAATTAAAATTGATAATTCAATAACTTTAATCCTATAAATCAGAAAAATATAAATTATATATCATATTAATCAGAAAAATATAAATCTATTTGAATATGACATTTTCAAATGAATTTGATAAAGTTTAAAATTAAATATTTTCCTTATTTAATTTAAATCATTTAAAATGGAGAAAATAATAAATAATTCATAAAATCAGAAAATACAAGTTATATACCAAAATGCTCCAGATGACTAATGCAACTCATATATGATATTTACAAGGCCATTTGACCAAGTTTTCATGTGTGCAATATTTTGCCTAACCATCTAATTAATTTAAAATTAATAAATTAATACTTTATTCAAATCTTTTCAGATTATTTCAAATGATATACCAAATTAAAGATAAAAACATTTCCAACTCAAATATGACAAACATAAAACATTATGTTTAAGTTATAAACTTGTTTCTAAAAGTTTAATGAAAGTCTATAGTGTTCCATTATAACCAGAAAACAATTACCACAACAATATTTTCATTATTGATAAAACTTCATGTTTTCACACCTAATAAACATATCATCACATGTCGATAGCAAATTCTGTGATGATAGAGTTAGTTATATTAAACCATCATTTTTGATTAAACTCTTTGTCATTAGCTCTACACTTTTGAACATAAAATCAAACATGTGTATTATCTTGTAAACAGTTGTTTTTCACATGTGATTGTTTTATCGTTTAATCATGTGATAATTATTTATAACCTAAACATAATAACAATTGTGTGATAAGTAAAAGTGAAACCCATGTAAGTCTAAAACCAGTAAAAACAACATCACCACAAGTAATGAAACAATTCACCTAAAATATGTGTGATTGAGATATCGTATCAAACGTGGCGTACACTTGTAAGATGGGGTGTTTTCCAGGGTATTTCATGATGCATCTCATTACTATGCATGTATCATCTTGCCATTGTTTTCTGTAGTCCTTACCAGGACTAATTTTCTATCTTTCAGATGTCGGGATTTTTCTACGTGACCCTCGAATCCCGAAGACATTCATTATTATGGTTATTTCAATCTCAGGCAAGTTCATCAGTTGCTCATATCCTTTGCAGCACTTCATAACAAACTAATTGCAAAAACCCTATCGTCTTATCACTTACTCTCAAAAGAATGCATGATCCTATTTTTATAATAATATGACTAATTGAATGACTACCCGAGTGGTAGTGTTCTGTTTGGTGGGCGGATGGAACCATGGTAAGATGAATAGGTCAAAGGAAGGTTCCATCTGCACGGGAACATATTACCTAGGAATAATCACAACTGCCGTCAGGATTCTTGCACCGTAAATTCGCGTTAACCATGGGTCTTCTATGGGGGGAGTAAGTCAGCCGTGATACTTTTCTCGTTCGCATGTCAACGGGCTGCCAGAGACGTACGCTGTAGGTTCCGCGGGACTACATGCACATGGGTGGGATCCCTTAATTCCCACGGACTCTGCGGGTCTATGATGGTCTGCCAGGGGCGCGTAGATATCCATCGTGAGGGGTGGAATCAGGCGTTCAACCTGCTGGCAGAAATGGGTGGGCATGTGTTGTGCGGAGAAGCACGGTTTGGCTTGGACCAACAACCGGGCCCCACACCTGAGTGGGAGTAGACATGATGTCGAGCCTGGTTGTGCAAATGGTCTTGGTCGTCCATGGGTAAAGTAACGCACCTCTGCAGAGTGTAAAAGGATGTGACATGTTACCCCTCGTTCCGGGAAGGAGCTGCGAACGCCGCAGGAAAGGCAACTCCATGAAGTTCTAATCCTGTGAAGATCTGGCGAGCATAGTCTTCAGAATTAAAAGCAACCTCTTGAAGAAAGCTTTACAAAAACCTTGCATTAGCTTATGACTCTTTTGAGTCTAAAGTTGTAGTTAGTGCATCAAAATACCCACTATATATCATGAGCTTGCTGAGTAACGCTCATTACTCATTCGTTCCCGTTTGACCCCCTGCTTAGAGTTGAAGCCTATGGAAGTCGTCATCGTGAAGCCATCGTTACCTCATGAAGCTAGGTGGAGTCTTGTACTACTGAGCCAGTGAAGCATCGTCATCAACAACGCTGGTGGAGGAGAAGCTATCAAGGTGTAGGTGGAGTCCATTCTTGGATTAGCTATTACAAGCCATAGATTAGGGCTGGCATCAGCCATACTAGAGTTAGTTCCGAGCTAGAGTTCTTCTCCAGCTTGGATCTTTGAATTGCTTCTTCTGATGTTTCATTTGTATGAGATCTTCTTTATTCATCAAAGAGATTCTCAAGATTTTTGTAATGAAGGTTGTATCCTATAGTTTTGCCTGGTTCCGCTGTGTTTCTGTTGTACTACTCTGAGGGATGTAATATTCACGGATAAGTCCTTCTGTGAGTATTATGTCATCGACTTGCGCACTGCACATGCAGTGGTGTGCTGGGTCACCACAGATGGTATCAGGCGAAACGGCCTTAGGTTTAAAACCTTTTAGGAGATCTGTAGGTTGGTAAATAATAAAGGAAGCCATTTATCTAAACCACATTTCCTACAACTATGATGATCATCCACTTACGAATGATGTAATCATACTTGTATAGAATCTTTCTACTCAACTTGAGTAAAGATACTTATCTATTTTCTTAAGACCTAGGTATGAATAGTTAGAAGTCTAGAATGTATCAGTTTCAATGAGAAAAAGAATGACTAAGTCAGAGATGATTAAGTCAAAGTGAGGATTACCCCATTCTATGAATTAATAGGATGGAGTAGAACACGGTATTGAGATAGTAAGGGAGTCCTCAAGAAGGGGTGTTTGGGAATCATGAAGAATAATTAGACCATGGTAACTATGGGATATATACCATATCCGTTGTTATCAAGTCTAGAGTTGAACTGCTATAGTATAGTATAGTATAGTAGGAGAAGGCATAAGCATTGATGGAAGCTACATTACTACTCCTAAGGTGATCAACAGCATGAAGGATCAACAGATGCCATGAGAAGATTAGCTTAATCAAGATGAAGGACTTTAGTTGACATGGTACTTAGTTCCATAGGGAACCAAGTTAGACAACAACTACTATAGGATCAATTTGTTTTGGTTTATTCCATTGTAGTAAGGCATGCAATTGGAGTAATTACCTGGACAAAGAGTGGTTGTGTAGACTAGGATTACGAGGTACTATATACCTACTTGTAGTGTATAGCATTCAAGAGCCTTGGTACTTGACATGTTTTACTCTAAGTACTTTTTATTTCACAGGCTTTTGATGCATGAGTGATAACTGCATTTGGAATTTATTGGATTTTATTTGGATCTTTGATTGACTAGATCTATACATGAAGATGGAACTTGATGTGCATATGCATGTGCAAACACTGAGTTCGATCTTGATGCTACTGGTCTAGAGGGTATAGGCTCAGAATGAGAGCGGTCTGAGTAATAAGCAGATATAAGCAAACACCAAAGCTCTGGAAGACCAGGAAATCAAGAAGGCAGAAGACAATGAAGCCACTGATGGGAATGGACCATAGTCCATATCATGCTTGGAATTGGTGACATACTTCATTAAAACATGGAGATATACCACGAGTGATGCCAAGATGTAACATGAGTGGTTATGTCTTAGAAAGAAATATGAAGAAGTTCGATATATAAACTCATAGAGTCACCCCGTAGAAGTTGAAAACCAATGATGTAGAAGGACCATAGGAAGTAACCAGTGGAATAGGTGATAGTCATCTGTAGGAAAAGTTAAAACTCGACGATATTTTTATCAAACAGATGAGTCTAAACCAATGTACCCTACGTTGTACAAGTTCTTTGGGCAGTCTTTATCTTGAGACTATTAGATTGAATCAGATGGAGTCCTAAATCTAGACAATATCCAGTATACTGGAAGAATCTTATTGGTTATTCATCACCTAGTGGATGTACCAAATGTTCTTCAGAAAGTTGTGAGAGATAGGAAACCATACCTATTCATAGAAGAATGAAACTTGGTATCCACTATGTGGTGGAAATACCACGTGTTCGTCGTAAGACCATTAGGAAGGCCTAGTAACAAAACAAAGTTGTCATAGCAACAGGCTACATAATAGATCATTACGCAAGCCAGTGGAAGGTGAACAATCCAGACAAGAGGCTACACATGCCAAGGTCAAAACAAGAAAACAGCTATGAAGATTCAACGGTCTACAGAAGTTCTCTCTACCTATCTTTACGTGAGAGAGGTTGAACTTCGGGACGAAGTTCTTGTTAAGGGGGAGATACTGTAACATCCCAGTGTTTGGGAAGTTATAAGGATCTAAATTGAATATGTGCATTTGCAAAGCATGCATCTAAAAGTACGGGAAATTTTGGCGCGAAAGTTTGAACAAAGCAAAGTGACCAAAGTTTCACTTGACATGATGAAATAGGTCTAGTTCATCTAGTCAAGAGTACATTTGGAAGGATCTTTATAACAAGTATCTTAAGAAATCAAATCATGTGGTTACACAAACCATAATTGGTTGTGACCAACACAAACTCTCAACAAACTTAATCACAAGTCTTTAAGGGACTTGGGATAATTCACTAGGTATTTAGAACTTAAAGAGGGGTGAGTATCCAAATCCCAGATTTGAGGATCATACTTCCATCAATGGGTAATCCACAATTGAACCATCTCAACAACAGAGATATTATCACCTATAAAACAACAACTCCCTAAGTTATCAATTCATTTACACAACAACTCTATAATCATCTCATAACTATCAGGTGAACCATCACAAGTAAATAACAAAGTTTCAATAGAACACAAGTAATACATACAAGTGTTAACTCAAAACCCACAAGTGAAAAATGACATAATAATTGTATTAACATATTTATCGAATATGTACATATCTCATCAATCATAAAAGAAGTATCTCAAAGAATAAATAAATCTTCTTAAACTACTGATAAACCTTGATCATTACATATGATATTCCCAAATCTCTATATCTGCATTATGAATGACAAAGTTAATAAAGTGATGAATATAAAGTAGATCATGACACCTGGGAGAACAAATAACAACCATGACATAAGTCATTAAACCTCAACAACTTTCACATGCTCATTGTTTCAATCATCTTATACAAGTGAACATATGAAATCTCAACACCTCAATGCACCATTTGATCCACTTACTATTAAGTCATCATCCCATAAGCATTCCACAACTCTATTCAAACTAACATTAAAAAACTAAAGCATCTCTGGATACAAGTAATGAATAACAACAAGATATAACCTCTATTAGAGGAATTGGATTGAAAGCTAGATAAAACCAATCATGTATGATACAAGTATCTATCCTATGGGAAGCAAAACAAGAAATGTATGTACGGATAATAAAAGCATGAAATAACTCTTAATCTAGATCTTGTTATTTTAGCTAGACCAATGTATCTTGTTTCCCAACCTTGTCCAAGATATTTTGCAAGAAGAAGAACCCACAAGACAGGAAGAACTGCCATATGAAGATCTCCAAGGAGATTATTTAGAGTGTGCTAGAAGTGCTACTCTAACTTTCTATAAGAGTGCTTGGAAACTCTTATACATTGATTTGATCATATTAAACCTCTTGAAATAGTATGATATTCAAACGTTAGTGCTATATAGAAGTAGTTTGGTAACAAGACTAATTACCTTGTTAACAGATCACTTTTGTATACTCAAACACTTGAGTGTCTTACACAAATAAACATAAGATCATATAACCTAGTACATCTCATCCAATTGTATATGAATGGTAATTTGGAGGCAAGTCTGGCCCACTTTTTAACAAATTCTTTTTATATGCATATGGTAACTTGATGTCATAAAATAAACCCATATTCTTTTATAATCCTCTCAGTAAAATCCTTGCTTGGAGTTACTGGCTGTTTCCACTACAAGAGTGAGATAATTGATGATGGAATCCCAGAGATGATCTTACTGGCAAGTGACGAATGTGATAAACAAAAGACTAGTGGCAACTAGAGAGAGAAACCTCAAGCAACAGAAGACCACAAGAAGCAACACTGCCTCAGTAAGGGAATATAAGGAATTATTCAATGAAGCATTAGGTAATATTAGTAGATCTTTAACCTCTATGCCTTATCAAGCCCATCAGAAATGAGGAACTCATAGTAACATCTTAAATGGAAATAAATATCAAGAATGAATTATTAACAAGCCATTGCATCCACATGTGTTGATATGTGCAGGTAGATGAAAACAAGCTTAAATACCTTGTTTTCCAGATCCTTTTCCTCCACAAGGCTAATAGATAACAACATAGATTCATCTGTAAATAACCATGTAAATGATTACATGTTCCTAAACCAACATGGGATAAAATCCATATTGGAACCTATGTGGAAAACAAGCAAATAAGATTCCAAAGCCACTCTTGTTTTCCACATGATTAAGTGCATTAAATAACAAATATGGCTTGCACCCCAATACAATGAAATGTCCACCAGACTTGATAAGAACCTTAGTTATGACAATAACAACACCACCTAAAAGAAAACAAGTCCCTTCACCAATTAAAAATTATCTGGTATGACTTGGAGTGATATTTCATAATTGGTGAATTTTCCATAACAGATAAACACACTACCCACTAGTGATACCAAACTATTTTCTATAAGGGATTATACCTAAAATTGCCCAATTATGATACAACACCTTGGTCTCCACAAGTTTGGAGTGTGTACTTTTATTAAATATACTTTAGCATAACTTCAAAACTATTAAATAAATTAAAAGAGGAGAAAACAACAAAATCACTTAATCTGGCACCCTAAATAAAAAATACAATTCTTATCCAAATTCACCAAAACAAAACATGGTGAGTTGTGAAATTCGATAAGGAATTCAAATATATTTTTTATTAATTTTTCTGTTCACAGATAGGCCCTGAAAACAGAGGTTTTCTCTCAGTTTTAGTAACAAAAGGACTTGAAAGCAATTTACAGAAACTTGTAGGGGGTTATGTGGAAATTCATCATCTTCAACCTTGGACAGTAGGACACTGTGCGTGTCGTTGCCGAATTCGTCGCGGTGACACCTCCTGCTCGCCGCCCTCGACAAGAGAAACCCATCACGGCGTAGTACTTCTTCTCCTCTATCTCGTGGAGCCATTTGCCCTCTCTCTCTTTTGCTTTGTGCCGCGTAAACCGAAACCCTAGCTCACAGCTCCCGCCGCCGTGTGCTCGATTCCGGCCACCAGGGACAACTCCGTGCCTACCGTGAGCTTCTTCGTCATCTACTCCCTCTCCTCGCTGAGTCTAGCAAGCCGGGATGATCGGAGTACCGAGAATTTTGTCGTTCCTTTCTTCTCCGCCGCCGGTCGCCGCGGAAGCGCAGCGCCGCTCTGGAGCTCCTCGTGACCAATCAGCGACACCATCACCTTCCTGGTGAGTCACCGCACCTCGTGGTGCCTTCGCTTTGGAGTTTCATTTACAAAATCGTCAGATCGCCGGAGCCCGTGTATCGCTGCCGCGCCATTGCTCGCCGGCGGCGACGCCGTGACCTTATGGTCGAATCGCCGCTACCTTATGGTTGCCCGCGAACCCCTCTACCTTGTAGTGAACACCAATTGAACCAATCCGTAGCCAATGTGTCAATTGGATTCGAGCAGAGGAGATTTCCTCCACTGCTGACAAATTCATGACGTCATCATGACGTCAGTCAGTTTTTTCTTTTATTTTTATTTAAATTCGAATATGACAGGTGGACCCCACTTGTCAATTCAAATAATAACAGAAAATAATTAAAATTGATAATTCAATAACTTTAATCCTATAAATCAGAAAAATATAAATAATATATCATATTAATCAGAAAAATAAAATCTATTTGATTATGACATTTTCAAATGAATTTGATAAAGTTTAAAATTAAACATTTTCCTTATTTAATTTAAACCATTTAAAATGGAGAAAATAATAAATAATTCATAAAATCAGAAAAATACAAGTTATATACCAAAATGCTCCAAATGACTAATGCAACTCATATATGATATTTACAAGGCCATTTGATCAAGTTTTCATGTGTGCAATATTTTGCCTAACCATCTAATTAATTTAAAATTAATAAATTAATATTTTATTCAAATCTTTTCAGATTATTTCAAATGATATACCAAATTAAAGATAAAAACATTTCCAACTCAAATATGACAAACATAAAACATTATGTTTAAGTTATAAACTTGTTTCTAAAAGTTTAATGAAAGTCTATAGTGTTCCATTATAACCAGAAAACAATTACCACAACAGTATTTTCATTATTGATAAAACTTCATGTTTTCACACCTAATAAACATATCATCACATGTCAATAGCAAATTCTGTGATGATAGAGTTAGTTATATTAAACCATCATTTTTGATTAAACTCTTTGTCATTAGCTCTACACTTTTGAACATAAAATCAAACATGTGTATTATCTTGTCAACAGTTGTTTTCCACATGTGATTGTTTTATCGTTTAATCATGTGATAATTATTTATAACCTAAACATAATAACAATTGTGTGATAAGTAAAAGTGAAACCCATGTAAGTCTAAAACTAGTACAAACAACATCACCACAAGTAATGAAATAATTCACCTAAAATATGTGTGATTGAGATATCGTATCAAACGTGGCTTACACTTGTAAGCTGGGGTGTTTTCCAGGGTATTTCACGATGCATCTCATCACTATGCATGTATCATCTTGCCATTGTTTTCTGTAGTCCTTACCAGGACTACTTTGCTATCTTTCAGATGTCGGGATTTTTCTAAGTGACCCTCGAATCCCGAAGACATTGATTATTATGGTTATTTCAATCTCAGGCAAGTTCATCACTTGCTCATATCCTTTGCAGCACTTCATAACAAACTAATTGCAAAAAACCTATCGTCTTATCACTTACTCTCAAAAGAATGCATGATCCTATTTTTATAATAATATGACTAATTGAATGACTACCCGAGTGGTAGTGTTCTGTTTGGTGGGCGGATGGAACCATGGTAAGATGAATAGGTCAAAGGAAGGTTCCATCTGCACGGGAACGTATTACCTAGAAATAATCACAACTGCCGTCAGGATTCTTGCGCCGTAAATTCGCGTTAACCATGGGTCTTCTATGGGGGGAGTAAGTCAGCCGTGATACTTTTCTCGTTCGCATGTCAACGGGCTGCCAGAGACGTACGCTATAGGTTCTGCGGGACTACATGCACATGGGTGGGATCCCTTAATTCCCACGGACTCTGCGGGTCTATGATGGTCTGCCAGGGGCGCGTAGATATCCATCGTGAGGGGTGGAATCAGGCGTTCAACCTGCTGGCAGAAATGGGTGGGCATGCGTTGTGCAGAGAAGCACGGTTTGGCTTGGACCAACAACCGGGCCCCACACCTGAGTGGGAGTGGACAGGATCTCGAGCATGGTTGTGCAAATGGTCTTGGTCGTCCATGAGTAAAGTAACGCACCTCTGCAGAGTGTAAAAGGATGTGACATGTTACCCCTCGTTCCGGGAAGGAGCTGCGAACGCCGCAGGAAAGGCAACTCCATGAAGTTCTAATCCTGTGAAGATCTGGCGGGCATAGTTTTCAGAATTAAAAGCAACCTCTTGAAGAAAGCTTTACAAAAACCTTGCATTAGCTTATGACTCTTTTGACTCTAAAGTTGTAGTTAGTGCATCAAAATACCCACTATATATCATGAGCTTGCTGAGTAACGCTCGTTACTCATTCGTTCCCGTTTGACCCCCTGCTTAGAGTTGAAGCCTATGGAAGTCGTCATCGTGAAGCCATCGTTACCTCATGAAGCTAGGTGGAGTCTTGTACTACTGAGCCAGTGAAGCATCGTCATCAACAACGCTGGTGGAGGAGAAGCTATCAAGGTGTAGGTGGAGTCCATTCTTGGATTAGCTATTACAAGCCATAGATTAGGGCTGGCATCATCCATAGTAGAGTTAGTTCCGAGCTAGTGTTCTTCTCCAGCTTGGATCTTCGAATTGCTTCTTCTGATGTTTCATTTGTATGAGATCTTCTTGATTCATCAAAGAGATTCTCAAGATTTTTGTAATGAAGGTTGTATCCTATAGTTTTGCCTGGTTCCGCTGTGTTTCTGCTGTACTACTCTGAGGGATGTAATATTCGCGGATAAGTCCTTCTGTGAGTATTATGTCATCGACTTGCGCACTACACATGAAGTGGTGTGCTGGGTCACCACACGATGTCTGCGCGGTGGCGCCCCTCTTTCCCAGGCGAATTTGGCTCTTCGGCCATTCCATGTTCCAAGGTAGGCACTGGAGTAGCGTCAGGGTGTCGGGGACATCTTCTTCCTGGTAGGGTTGAATGGGAGGCAACAAGTCATCGTAGCCCGCCAGCACCCGAAGCACTCGCACTCTATATACGTCATCTCGCATCGGCCTATTGTGGAACCTGCGGGTTGCCGGTTGAACGATCATACCCACGGCAACATCCTTCAACACGCCGTCCACTGTGTGTAGGAGAGTGCATGGAACGTCGGCGTACTACGGAAAACATGCAGGGAGTCAGAGATGCCCGTCTAAGGCAAAGGAAGATCGACGCTGCAACACTTAACTATTTACCTGGCTGGCGATGGCATCGAGCTCCTCTAGTGGCAAGGGACCAACGACGGCGGGCGTGCTAGTGATGACTGGCGAGAGACCGTCGGCGGCGGGCGTGCAACTGATGACCAAGAGGTTGTTCATTGGTGCACTCTCTTCGTTTGGCGGAGGACCGCCGACTTTGGGCGCGCAACGGATGGTCAGGCGGCTATCGGCGGGCGGAGCCACCACCGGCGCCGTGTTGTAGGCGGGCGGAGTCACCAGTGGGTCCGCCCCCGTGGCGTTGGCCAGCGAGACTCTAGATAAGTCTCTTGAGTTGCTGCCCTGCATGCTAGGCACCGGGCACGGCCCCACTCGACCTCCCCGATCCCATTGAGTAACCACATCGTAGGAGGTAGGCAAAACGTTGCCCATTTGTTCTGCCAAAGCTTCTTTGATAATATTCGGAATATCGGCAACTTTGGACTTGAGGTCTGCAGTCTCGCGATCGCGGGCTTCGTCACGTTGGATATCTTCGATGGTCCTCATTCTATTCCTTCTCGCCTCCTTGGGCTCCTTGTAGTACTCTCTGAGCTTCATCGTCGTGCCCAAGCCACAAACTCGGCCACCTGACGGCCTTTTGTGCCTATCCTTCCTCTATGTCACGTTCACCGCTCTGTTCAAATGGTCGTCCCACGGGCCGTGCAGCGATTGCATGGATGCCGAGGTTCCACCACTTTCGATTTCTGTGTTCTGCACAATTAGCGTGAACCATTTAGAATTCCACCAGTACACTATGATGCAATCGACATGATCGTCGAGAGCAAACTAATTAGGATGGTGTATTTACTTACCAAGTTTTTATACAACTCCTTCACCTTCTCATCATCGGTAGTATACTCATTAGCTATCGGGTCATATTTAAACCTGGCCCTGGTCAAGTTTTTTGTCCACGGCGAGTACCTTGCGAGGGGGTCAGGGATGCCCTGTGCTGCACGTTTGGCTTCCTCCTTCTCCCAATGGGGAATCACCACTCTGTAACCGCCGCATCCCAGTTTGTGGGAACCTATGTTCAACCCCCGCATCTTCTGCCCCCATTCAGCTTTAGCCTTGGCGACTTCGCTCTCGCAAATTATCTTGAAGTCCGAGAGTTCAGCTTCAGTGATGTTCGGCTCACTCGCTAAAACCTCCTCAAAGCTTTTTTTGGGGTTCAAGACCGCAACCTTCACCCGGTGTTTCCAATTGGCCAAGGAGGTGTTCATCTTACTAATGGGGGCATTGTTGACTAGATTCCCCTCCAGATTGTCGTTATTGTACTTAAGCGGGTCTTCTGGACGATGCGGGTACAAGTGTCGTCCGTGCAGCTTTCTAAAGAGAACAACCCGATGATGGGTATTCTCTTCTTTCCTTAGATCATCGGTGGTGATCCTCACAGTTTCCCGGACCATGCAACCAATTTGGTTTCCGAATCCTTTGACCACTGACTCGGGCGCGATAGGATACCCATTGCTATCAATTTCCATGAACGCTTCACGGTAGGTGCGGAGACTCTTCCTTTTCCGTTTTCTCGTTGCCGTCTTCTTCTTGGCTTGGCTACCACCATCTGTCTGACCGCCGGCATCACTGGTGTCATTTCCGCCGGCGGTGCCACTAGTGGTGTCACCGGCACCACTAGTCGTGGCGTCATCCTCCTCGCCACCTCTAGTGGTGGCGTCGGTCCCGGCATCCGTCGTCAGGTCGTATGGCTCCTCTTCTTCCTCGGAGATTTGCCAGAACGGCTTAGAAGCGCCAGCTTCATTGTTGTGTGCCATGTTCTGAAGGGGGAAATTATTGGTTAATCTAAAGGCAAAAAAAATCGACATACTACTCGATCACGGGAAAATGGCTAGGTCCTAAATTCACCGAAAAATTCGGCACGACCTTTGCTAATTTTCTAACACTAGAGTGCCAGATTTTCGCCGAAACGGAAAATAATCAACATTTCGGTGAAAATGGGCAACTCATTTGAATTCCCTGCAAAGATTTATACGGCTCGATGGCCGGAAAGATTTCCAAATGTGTTCAAGTGCCAAACTGCAACACCAATATTTCTTCCCATTTCACAATCTTGCTATTTTATTTCACAATACTTTCCATTTCATATACAACACAGCTTGAAATAGGATAGCAGCAGCAGCCATCCTAGTAAGAACATCAACCTAGAAGTAGCAGCAACAACCTAGCAACAGCAGCAGCAACCTAGCAACAGCAGCATCCTAGCAACAACATCTAGCAACAACAACAGCATCTAGCAACAGCAGCATCCTAGCAACAACAGCAGCATCTAGCAACAACATCTAGCAACAACATCTAGCAATAGGAGCATCATCTTTAAAGAGGGTAGTCCATTAGAAACATGATTGTAGAACCTTATGTGCAGTTCTATCTCCAGCGCGATGTACTCCATAAGCACTACTATGGCACTTCTTCAATATTTCACGTTGTTCATGATCTGGAACACATCTTCTCATAATACCATCAACTCCTTCTTTATATAAATGTGGGTCATCCCAAAAATAATGCCTCGAATCATAGAAGAATTTTCTTCTTTGTTGATCGGTAAATGCTGGAGGAAAATACTTCGAAATAATAAAGTTGGCATAATCAGCATACCGAGGACTATCTTGGGATTTTACCTTTATTGCAACCAACTGTTCATTTGGAAAACTATCATTAACAGGAATAGGATCAAAAGTAATGTTTTCAAATCTAGACAAGTTATCAGCAACAAGATTTTCAGCACCCTTCCTATCAATAATGAGCAAATCAAACTCTTGTAAAAGCAGCACCCATCTAATAAGCTTAGGCTGATTATTTTTCTTTTCCATAAGGTATCTAATAGTATCATGATCAATATGAATAGTGACTTTTGAATCAAGAATATAAGGTCTAAACTGATCACAACCAAAAACTACAGCTAAGAACTCTTTTTCTAGAAGGAGCATAATTCTTTTGAGCAGCATCATGAGTCTTGCTATCATAATGAATAACATTCAATTTCTTATCTACTCGTTGTCCAAGGACATCACCTACAGCAAAATCACTAGCATCACATAATTTCCAAAGGAAAATTCCAATCAGGTGGTTGAACAATAGGAGCAGTAGATAAAACCTTCTTAAAGGAATCAAAAGCTTCTTTACAATCATCATCTGAAACAAACGGTACATCTTTTTGAACAAGATTAGTAAGAGGCTTTGATATCTTAGAGAAATCTTTAATAAACCTCCTATAAAAACCAGCATGACTAAGAACACTATGAATACCTTTGATATTCCTGGGACAGAGCATTTTCTCTACTTCTTCCACTTTAGTTGTATAAACTTCAACACCTCTTTCATAAATTTCATGTCCAAGAACAATTCCTTCATTCACCATAAAGTGAAATTTTTTCAAATTAAGAACAAGATTAGTTTCCTCACATCTCTCCAAAACTTTATCAAGGTAGTGCAAGAAGTTATCAAAATAAGTTCCATAGACGGAGAAATCGTCGATGAATACTTCCACATTTTCTTCAAAAAAACAATGAAAAATAACAGACATGCATATTTGAAACGTAGCATGAGCATTGCAAAAACCAAAAGGCACACGTCTATAAGCATAAGTACCATAAGGACAAGTAAAAGTTGTTTTCTCTTGATCCTGTGCCCTAACAACAATTTGAGAAAACCCAGAAAAACCATCAAGAAAGTGAAAAATGAGTTTTCTTAGACAACCTCTCTAGCATTTGATCAATAAAAGGAAAAGGATAATGATCTTTCTTAGTAACCTTGTTAACTTTCATAAAATCAATGCACGTTCTATAACCAACTACTACTCTTTGAGGAATAAGCTCATTATTTTCATTAGACATAATAGTCATTCCTCCCTTCTTAGGGACACACTGCATAGGGCGTACCCATCTACTATCAGAAATAGGAAAAATAATACCAACATCAAGGAGGTTTAATACCTCATTTCTTACCACTTCCTTCATCTAAGGAATTAAATGGCGTTGATGTTCAACTACTAGCTTTCCATCTGGTTCAATATTAATAACATGCTGACATATAGTAGGAGAAATCCCTTTCAAATCATCAAGGCTATATGCAATATCTCCACGGTGTTTCTTCAATATTATTAATAACCTTTCCTCTTCCTCAACTGAAAGTTTAGAACTAATAATAACACGATATGTTTTCTTATCATCAATATAAGCATATTTAAGATCATCAGGCAAAGGTTTTGAACCAAAAACATGATCCTCCTTAAGTGGTAATGTGGTACCCAAGTCTTCCACAGGTAAATTATGTTTCAGTATCTCCGGTAGACGAAGAAGAATATCGTCTATCTCTTTTCTCTCTTCCATAAAGACCTCACTTTCATGGTCCTCCATATATTGCTGCAAAGAATTGTTAGGAGCAAGGGAAATACGGGAAAGATGTTCAACTCTAAAATTTTCATTAGGCAATTCAGATTCATAAGGAGCTCCAGCAAATTTGGATAAATTAAGCTAATAAGATTTTCTATCAAATTTAGTCAATATATTCTCCTTACTACAATCCATAACAAAACCACAAGTGTTCAAGAAAGGTCTACAAAAAATAATATGACAAGTTTTACTAGCAGTTGTACACAGTACTAGAAAACCAGCAGGATATTTAGTTTTACCACATAAAACTTCCACATCTCCGACAATACAAGTCGGAAAGATAGTTTCGCTATTAGCAAGCTGAATATCCACGTCAATATCTTCAAGTTCACAAGAAACAATTTCATGCATGATTTCTTTATAAAGCTCATAAGTAATATCACTAGAACTTGCACCAATATCACACAAACCACAATACAAATGATCACCAATCCTAATAGAAAGCACATGAACATTAGTTTTCTTAGGTCTATTGAGATGTGAGACAATATTAGAATTATCCTGAGAGAAGACAATATGTTCATCCTCTACAATTCTAGAGACAAGGTCTTTTAATATGGCTACTGTAGGTTCAACAGTTATTTGTTCATAAGGTTCAATATATTTCTTTATACTCTTGTTAATCACACTACGTACAATAGAATGTTCCTTTACCTTAGCAGGGAAAGGCATTTTCTCAATATAAGGCTCAGATATAGCAGGATTAACAACATGCGCTTCTATATTTCTAGCAGGAACAATATCTTTATAAGGAGCATGGTACTTGTTCAACTCTTTTTTGGGAATATCAAGATAGGAAGAAAAGGTTGTAAGACAATTTGCAAAGATTTGAGAATCAAGACCACAAATATAACTAACATTACAGAAATCATCAATTCCAATAAAAGATTTAATGCATTCATAATCATAATTTATACCTTACTTTCTACCAAAGGCTCACAAGAGTTTACTACCGGTTTCTTAAGGATCGGTATTAAAAGGGGCTTCACGTGGCCCAGGAGGAGCGCACTAGGCAGGATACCAAGAACCGGTACCAAAGGATTGTGTTTTTTTTCTTATTTGATTTTTTTTCCGAAAAATATCCATTTTATTTCTTTTGTTAAACCACTTAAATTCACATTTATCACTAAGCATTTTTAATTTCAATCTAAATTACTCGCTTCTACTAACTCTTCCCGCAGAGGTCACCCATCCTCACACTACTCCAGCACTAGTACACTTAATTTCTTATTTCCTTCCGTATGAGCTACCTACAAACAAGAGATAGTTATCTGACAATAATATCCTATCAATCCTATCAACCCATGGACTATTATGTCACACACATTTATTTTATGAATCGAAATAATTATTTTAGAAAAGAAATAAATCATTAATAATATTTTGAATTAAAATATTCTTAAATTATTTGCCTTTTTCCTTTTAATATTGAATAATTCATATATGCGAATCCGTAAATTGAAATCGATTAGAAAAATGAGAGAAATCCAGATATGAGATTCAAGAGATGCAGGCTATAAGTCATGAAACTCGCTATACAAAAGCTGATACCGCTGAAGTAGGTCGAAACACCCCGAAGTGCATTGTATGTCATCAAAAACCCATAGCAAAATGGGGTAGAAAAGTGTCTAACACGTCCATTACATAGATCACAATGAAATCTTGCTCACATCATAAATAAACATGAATATATAAATATTGATACATATAAAAGTACTCGATCTCCATATCATAGGAGAGCCACACTACAACATCATAGAGAGAGATATATAAAAGTACTATACATAATAGAGATCACATGATCGACCCCCAAGCACTACTACACATCATAGAGACATATACAAAGTGTGTTCGCCATCAACTGTTCGAGCTACCGGTATGAGGTGACGCTGCCCGGGGTTGACGACTCGTATAATGCGGTACAACTCGTATGCAACCTAAGCATCTATGAATACATACTAAATGTTATCGGCGTGAAGTGGGGTTGTCTCCCACTCATTCTGGTTCTCGGTCTTGGTCTTCATATCAGCTTAGTAGTGGTCGATCAAATCGACTGCCATATGAACCATTGAAGTCTTATCATGCCGAGGGTTGAATATCTCCTTGATATCAATGTGGCAGGCAGCCGATATTGAAATATTGAATTTTTTCTTCATCTTGATCTTGTCATTGTTTATATCAACGCTAACAAAATGAATGTCGCTGCGGCAAAGGAATTTCATGAGAGCTGGACACTTCTTGTTACTACTTCAACAACAAATTAGATTGAAACAAATTGTTGAATCAGAATCATAACCTACTAATTAAATATATATGCCAATATGCAACAAGGAAAATTAGTTCACTACTAAATACAAATTGATGTATCACATAGAATTCAAATGGGACTCCTATGCAATTTCTATCACATAGAACAATTTGCTATCACATAAAAAAAACACCCGGTACTGCCACAATTGATCACCATACAATACGACTTTCAAGAAAAGTGGACAAAATAAATTTGCATATAAAAACGTTACTCCCTCCGATCCTAAAAAAGTGTCTCGGGAGCTATACCTATCAATTGTATAACATTAGTTTATTTGTGGCAACACTTATTTAGGACTGGAGGGAATACAAGAATTATTGACATAATATGTACTGTATATAAATATTTTCGATTGGTAATTCATTTGGATGCACTTCAAGTATGTACCAGTAACATTTATATATACTAATATAAAGGGTCCTGGTCCTATTTTCGTGCCGGGCCCCTGACATCTCAGGAGGGCCCTGCGCGTACGACATGGACACAAAACATGAATTTGTCTTAATAATGCAAAACATTAACCCATCACGCTATTTAAGAAATTGATGACAATATATAAGTGGTACCGGCTCGTGCTCCCCCCTTTCCCATCGTTTTGAACATTCTCCTTAAACATCATACAATGATGCAGGCGGAGGTCGGCCCCCGTCGCTGGATAACATCATTGTATGCCTAATAATGATGCAGGCGGAGGTATGACTAAGGCCTTCCGTAATGCATTGTATCTTAGCGCACTATCCTAGATAGAAGAAAATTGTAAGAAACAATTATCGTAATGCATTGTATCTTATATGATGTATCTAAGTCAAGTAGCATTTAATGATTTTGACTTAATACTTGCTTGTGATTGGCCTAACAATCTTTTTTGCCTATGATCATGTGCAAGAGTTGTATCTTATATGAGATACACCAATAATACTCTCTTTCATCATTAAATAAGGTGCCACGTAAGAAAATTGCCTATGATCCCACGCTAAGATACCCCCATTACGGAAGGCCTAATAACATCACTGTATGCCTAACAATGATACAGGGGGAGGTCGGCCCCCATCGCTGGACTTGTCCGCGTGGCCTGAATGTGTGGATTAGGTTGAGCAGGTTTGAATGACCTGGTGTTTCTTCTGCAGTAAAATCATTTACTCGAGGCGGCCCAGTCTCTACTAATCCAGTTGGCAGTTTGATTCATATGGTGATAGTGATCGTGATGTGCCATTAATTTTCGATGACCAAAATATTGCAATGATGTTTTTTCACGGCTTGGAGGAGAAGTATCAGCTATAACTATTACAGTCATCATGGACTCTATTATCAAGCCATGCTCCTCCTCTCTGGAGGCGTTGCTGCCACCGGCTACAGATTTGTATAGTTTAAATAGTTGGAGCGATTTTGTTATAACGATAGGAAATATAAACGATGAACGAAAGAAAGATAAAGATAGAGGACACGAGATTTTAATGTGCAAAACCCTTTCTAGGAGAAAGAGAAAAACCAAAGGGTTCTTGCCAGCAAATCTTCACTGTGAGGTAATAAACGTCAGAGATTTACAACTTCCAACTTATGCCAAATCGGTGGCTTACAGGAGGTATCTAAAAGGGTGGGGAAAATAATTGGTACGAATGCTAATATTGTACCACAGGGAAGAGGACCCTAATCAACATCGGTCCAAGCCTCCAGAGACGGTTATCGCTACCCTCGTCAGAAGCTTGGTTTATCTTTATACGAATTCGGATCACACCAAAATAAGAAACTTCAATCTAGCGTGGCGTCTTCGCATTCCATAAGGTATGAGTTTCCCTTGGAGGCCGACGGTGTTGGCTGTAGGATATTTGCAAAAAAAAACATTGGGGGCTTTGAGTAGAGGCCCCAGTCTAGCAAGTCCAATATCCCTCATATGCATGCATTCACGTTCTCAGAACATTCAGTCGTGAACAACATATGAAGTTGGTACGCAGATAACATGACCCATTACACGAATAATAAAGTCTTACATAAATGGTCGAGGACCAAGTCTTAACAACTGCCACGCAGGGAAGGGAAATAACAAACAGATCGGAAGATAGGAAAACACAACGTGGTAGCACCCGAGTCACGCCTTAACCTACAGGCTGATGACCCGGAGACGATCCTAGTTCGCGTGGTCGTCGACGTAGTGCTCCTCCTCGTACACTACTAGGGAAAAGGTCATGCGTGACGCTTGCTTATCCGTGACGCACCAGGGCGCGCAACGGCTACCACACTGTGCCTATTGAGTTAGCCGTGACGCACCAGCCTGGTGCGCTACGCCTACAGGTACCCGTGACGCACGGCCACGGTGCGCCGCGGCTATGTGTGGTGCGCCACGCCTAACTTAACAGCGTGCGTCACGCCTAACCTCAACGGTGCTCCACCCCTATATTCTGCCTCCACGGCTAAGTTGGCCCGTGCGCCACGCCTATTCCTCCAGGTGCGTCACGGCTATAATATCCTGTATTTTTTTTAAAATACGCAGTATCGTATTTATATAGGAATATACAACTCAAATACAGAAAAGTATAGGTACACAAAGTTGATAAAAACAGTTGTGTGACAAACAAATAAAATATCATAGTCGATCATACTGCTTAGAATTCCGAATAGCTACATCAAACTGTTGATTATCACTACAAAGTGTTCATCAGAGCCAAATAGATACATCCGACAGTTAATCACCGAGACCGATTACATCGATCGATGCTTCATCATCGATACAAGTGACTTATCTAGTCGCCGATAACCTAATCTTCTAGCTAGGAACCATAGCATGACGAGCGAGGCGACGGCGACAAGAGGGGCGGCGAGGGTCTTCATCCACTTGTTGTTGTTCTTCTTCTTCTGTTCCTTGAGATGGATGGACCACCTAGCTTCCGCCGCCACTCTAGTGTTGTAGGATTTGTAGGCATTGCCCCTAAACTTGTTCAGCTGCTCGAAGCAGTCTTCCCAGTGCTCGTAGACTCCTGGAACCCTGCCTCTAAACACCACTTAGCACCTCGGCATCTGTAATAACAAGAAAGAAAACAAAAAAATAGTTTTAAACATGTCTACAATAAATAATAAATGGAGAAATATGACATAAATAAGATGAAAGTTAAACACAAAGGATCAAATTGGCCCTTCATATCATGTGCTTTTTACGAGGTACTATACGTGATGGCGATCCGGGGAAGGATGAAGACAAGGGTTTCTGAACTTCGTTGAAACTAAACAAAATCACATATGTAAGTGTTTGTGAGATCCGATCAAAGTTGGACCATTTCGTGCACATACATAATGTGGACATTCTTAATAATCCCGGACGGGGCTATTAAGAATATCACCATTACGTATATGTACCAAACAGTGCAACTCAGTTCTGATCTCACTAACAATAATATTCCATATGCGACGTTCCTTAGTTCCAACCGAAACCCTCATATTCATCCTTTTCCCGGATCACCACCGCATGTAGTACCTCTTAACAGGAACAAGATGGTCATCGGGCCTTGATGTGACGTTGGACCTTCACATTTTTTGCTTGCTACGAGGTAGTACATGTGATGATGATCCAGAGAAGGATGAAGACAAGGTTTTCTGAACTTCGTTGAAACTAAACAAAATCACATACGTAAGTGTTTGTGAGATCATAACAAAGTTGGACCATTTCGTGCACATAAATAATGGGGATATTCTTCATAGCCCCGTCCGGGATATGAAAAATATCCCCATTACGTATATGTACCAAACGATGCAACTCAGTTCTGATCTCACTAACAATAATATTACATATGCGACGTTCCTTAGTTCCAACCGAAACCCTCATCTTCATCCTTCTCCCGGATCACCACCGCATGTAGTACCTCTTAACAGGAACAAGATGGTCATCGGGCCTTGATGTGAAGTTGGACCTTCACATTTTGTGCTTGCTACGAGGTAGTACACGTGATGGTGATCAGGAGAAGGATGAAGACAAGGGTTTCTGAACTTCGTTGAAACTAAAAAAAATCACATACGTAAGTGTTTATGAGATCCGAACAAAGTTGGACCATTTCGTGCACATACATAGTGGGGATATTCTGCATAGCCCCGTCCGGGGCTATGAAAAATATCCCCATTACGTATATGTACCAAACGGTGAAACTCAGTTATGATCTCACTAACAATAATATTACATATGCGACGTTACTTAGTTCCAACTGAAACCCTCATCTTCGTCCTTTCCCCGGATCACCACCGCCTGTAGTAACTCTTAAGAGGAACAAGATGGTCATCGGGCCTTGATGTGAAGTTGGACCTTCACATTTTGTGCTTGCTACGACGTAGTACATGTGATGGCGATGCGGGGGAAGCAAGGGTTTCTGGAATTCTTTGAATAAATAAAATCATATGTAATAGTGAGATCCGGAAAAAATTGGACCTTTTTGTGCACAACCATAACGGCGACATTCTTCATAACCCCGGACGTGATTTCAGAGGAATGTCACCATTACGAATGTGCACCAAAGGGTTCAACTTCTTTCGGATCTCACCAACCATATTACATATGTGACGTTATTTAGTTCCAAAGAAATCCAGAAACCCTCGCATTCGTTCCTTTCCTCGGATCACCACCGCCTGTAGTACCTCTTAACAAGAATAAAATGGTCATCGGTCTATGTGCCTCATATTTAGGGTGGACACATACAAGCAGCCTTGGTGGACCCGGCGCGCCAAGTGGGATGCACACGATTCTAACTTTGTGAAAATCACAAGGCGCACCGGACCACCAAGGCTATATGAGTTTGAACCAACTCTTTTAATCATCGGCATTTATACAAAAGATCGAACGAACATCACAAGTAGAACCGGAATAATAAAAAGCAAGATAATCAAGCATTGACATAATTTAGCATCAGTTACATGATGGACGATTCATACCGTAATGATGTGTGCCTCATATTTAGGGTGGACACATACAAGCAGCCTTGGTGGACCTGGAGCGCCAAGTGGGATGCACAAGATCAAAAATTTGTGAAAATCACAATGCGCACCAGACCGCCAAGGCCATCTTAGTGTGAACCAACTCTTTTAATCATCGGCATTTATTCAAAAGATCGAACGAACATCACAAGTAGGACCGCAATAATAAAATGCAAGATAATCAAGCATTGACATAATTTAGCATCAGTTACATGATGGACGATTCGTAACCCTAACGGTTGAGTTCAAGTAATTTCGAAAAATGTAGCAAGCCTTACAATAGTTCGCACCCCTTCTGACTCATCCGCCCAGGAATTACTACGGGACAGCCCTTCGGAGTGATGAAGGGCCTGTCGTCACATGAAGTTGCTAGGTAGGTACCTATGTCGCGGTTCGACATGGCGAACCGGCAGTGAAATGTCCCACTCTTGTTCACCACTTCATGAACGATTTTCGTGGCAAAGCACTTCTGGATATCATATATATCTTCTCTAACCTTGTCATCACGGACCATCGACAAGCGGGAGGCCCATTCTTGGACTTTACTAGATAGGGTAAGGTACTGTTGATCCCGTACCGACGCCCGCATGTGATGGAGGACGTAGTAGGTGTCTCTGTTACTGTCTGACCACTACTAGAGAAAAGCCTATAGGAGACAATGAGGGCTCGAGGCGCATACTGGCAAAATGCGCCTCCTATATATTATGTGAGGCGCACTGCCAAGATGTGCCTCCTATAATTACTAAGTCATTAAATCGAGAGTTGGGAGGCTCAACCATACCGATGACTTGATCTCCGTTTTACTGACGCCTGGCATGCATGTCTTTCGCAGGAATACACTCCTTGCACTCTAATGCACTTGGTGGGCGGCCAGCTGAAGGATGTTGCCATGGGCTCCATCATTAGACCGGATAACCGCACATGGCACACTACCACAATGCCACCAGACATGATGAGGGTCCAAATGAATATGGTGATATCCGGATACGAGAAATTGGAACCTCCCTCTCAACCTTTGGGATGGGAATATGATGCTCCGGCGGCGGTCCTCGGTACCGCCTTTGGCTACTTGTTCCTATGGCCGAAGAGCCAGATCCGTTTGGGGACAGACGTGGACCCCCAACCCAACATTATCACCACGGAGGCCGCACAACCAGCACATGAAGAAGATTTCAACATGGCACAGGATCCGGATGATTATAATGATGATGTTGACCCCAGATTTGGCGACCAGTTCATTTGCACGAGGGCTTCAAGTGAAAGAGGGGTTTCTGATATGTTTGAGCCGGCAGAGCCAAAGATCCAACCGGCGAAACCCGTTTGCCCGCTGCGGCACTTCCCAACTAGGCAGGACACGCCGCCACCCGCAACCTTCACCGAGCCTCTGAGACCAGCAGTTCCTTTGGCCACCCTCCATAGGGTGGTCGGTGAGACACAACACGACTCTGGAAAGCCAAAGAAGGGTCGCAAAAGGCCAGGAAAGAAGGGCAAGGTTGCTCCGAATCCCGTTTTCCAGGCTCAGGATGGCGCTGCGTTCCAAGCCAACAGGCCTAAGGTGCACGTGGCAGGTGTAGGGATGATGTTTCCATCGATGCTCGACGTCGCGGGAACTTATATGTGCAGTCTTCATCATGCCTGTTTGTATACCGAGGAGAGCCGCATTAAAGAGAACGACCCGTCGTACCTGGTTATGATGGCTAAGGTGTCGGACAGGAAAGAGCTGTGCTTCGTCCATTTACCCCCAGGGGATATCTTCTTCCTGCGGCATACCGACATCTTCAAATTGTTGAACGGTTTCCGGCTGCATGATACCGTGGTCCGGCTGTTCTCCCTCAATACTTCCATGGCGATTACCAGAGACAACCTCCCGCTCCTGCAGGTAGTGGATCCCTACTTCTTTCGTGACGCCTTGCTGGGAACTGAGGAGGGAATCTGAATGGCGACTGACTATCTGACGACCTTCATGCAAAGATACTCGGACATGCTTGCGATTCTCGTTCCCTACCATCCCACTATGCTGGATGCGTTGCAAGGCTGTGTGCTCATATGATTGAACATGAGACGCTCGACAGCCTTGTACCTCGACTCCAACAGTGCGATCCAGAAGGACTACACAATGATCAATACTGTGTTTGATGGTGCTCTCGCCTCCTACGTCGCTCAGGGAGGCACGCCACCGGAAACGCCTCATGTAAGGTTCGGCGCGCACGTCTTCAAGCACCTGATGAAGTTCCCCTGCGCCAAGCAGCCGGCAAACAGCAAGAAGGATGCCTTCAACGCCCTTTACCACATGAAGCAGTACGTCCATGAGATGGAGCTGCTAATGCTGCCAAAAGGCGGCGTCAGGTGGGGTCAAAGGCTTGCAACCACGCCAACTCCGGTCTCAGGCAGGCCTTCTTCGAGATCCAGGAGGATATCGTGACTCTCGTACATAACAGAGTCGTCAGATCCGGGGGCATGTTCTACGCTGGCAATCAACCGCCCAATAGAGTCATAGACGAACGCTTGGCGATGCAAGGTGACGAAAGGTCCATGATGATGCCGGCGGCCAATAAGAAGGGCTTGCTCCATGCCGGCCCCGACAAGCCGACGACGTCTCAAAAACAGTCGAAGAAGTCTTGATGCTTCCATTAGCTAGGTAGCTAGTTGTTAGTTCCGAACTCGTGTTGTAAAATCTTTATCACTATGTTGTAAACTTGATTGTTTGCGACACTAGTAATTTATTTGTGTTATGAACTATCCTAAGTGCTCTGTTGCTTTTCATTCGTTCTTGCCGATCTATTTCTTGTGGTTTGCTTTTTTTTGTCTTTCTTCAAAATGCCGATGATTAGAACGTGTTGTGGCGTTATGTGTGATGACAATGTCGTTATTTGATCTCGTGTGCCAAGTAGACTAGTAATTTAGGCATATATTCTATTTGCCGCACAAGATCAAACATCGACATTGTCATTTTCAGTTCCCAACCTAAGTATGAGGCACGAATCCAAGTCATTCTTGGTTTGCAGTCTTTCGGTCTTTCTTCGTAGTGCCGGTGATCATCTTGTTGCACCCATATATATGCATGACTCTGTATATATTGTCAACTGCTAGCTAATTTAGCTATTTATTTCCACTGACATGTAACTAATATCATCTTTCTTTGTGTGTGTAGGAGATGGCGCAGAAGTGTTATGTCGTGTACATCGGTCGGGTTCCAGGTGTTTACGAGGAGTGGGAAGACTGCGCGAAACAAGTGAACACCTTCTCGGGCAACCTCTACCGAGGATATACGAGTAGACAGGTGGCGGAAGAGAAGTGGAGGAAGTGACAGAGGTGGCAGAAGAGAAGTGGAGGCACGGAAGGAAGAAGTGGAGCAACTTCATCGTGATCATCATCGCCTCGTTGCTATCCATCGTAGTCTATGTGCTTTACTCTCACCTAAGCTAGCTAGAGTTCGATCCGTCGTCGTAGTTGTAACGTGATTATGAACTTGTACTCGATCGGAGACACAAACACTTGTGTTGTGTGATGTACTTCGTATAAATGACTTGCATATATTGTATGTCGCGATTGATTCAAGTTGATGGTATTCATGGTGATTCTAGTTTATAGAAATTCTGGACTGTTGTACTGTATTTGTGTATCTATATACCTGTATATGTATATTCTGGAATGTGCAGTAATTCTGGAAATTTTAAAAATCGAAAATGTTATAGGAGGCACATATTGGGAACTATAGGAGGCGCATATGGGGATATATCGGAGGCGCCTTTTGAAATGCGCCTCCTATGCCTGAAATGCGCCTCCTATAAGCAGGTATAGGAGGCGCATATTAGATGTGCCTCGCATAACCCATATACGCGAGGCTTGGCACTGGAGGCGCATTCTATATGCGCCTCGCATACAAAAAAATGCGCTTCCTATAACTTTTTCTGTAGTAGTGGACGGCTGCTTGACGCAGGTGAAATCCGTCGTGTGGGTGAACACCCGAGCGTCCTGGACGACCTTCTACCTAGTGATTCTGCCCCCCTTTGCGTGATAGCCGGTGAGAGCATTATTGAGAACTTTCTTCATGTTGGAGTAGTCTTTCTTCACCGCACTCCCTGAGTCGAGATACGTGGCATGCGAATGACTGAGACAAATGCAGATAAGCGTGCATTGTGTATATCTGCGCGGAACAATCCAAACAAAGTGTTGGATATAGACGCGGTGAAAACCTAAAGAAAATCACTATCGATTCGGCTAAGAATATTGACTCGCCCGGCAAAATAAGGCATGAGGATGTAATCCTTCGTCTGGTTCGCCAGCATGAAGTCCTGAAGATATGACGACGCGATTCGAGATAAAGAATGGTGTCATGCAAACTCCGCATATCCCCACTTGCAGCCTTGAGCTTGGTCTGGTGAAGCATAGGCTGACCCATCACATACACCTTCGGCGTATGCTTGGATGTAGGTGGCTCGTCCTGAACACGGAGCGGCATCTTAGCAGGCTGGCTCGCGGACTTTGCGGTCCTGGCGGCCTTGGATCTAGGACCTCTTTTTCGTGGCTTTGGCACTTTCGGAAGACACTCCTTCTCAATCTCCTAATTATCCGCCTTACGGATTGTGCCGAGGCTGAAAATAACTCCTCCCTCTGCGCTTTTCTGAGTCTCGGTGTAGGGGGCCACATCTGGAGGCGTGTCTTCCTGAGAACCGAATAGACGCTTGCAACTCGATTTATCCGCGGGAGGAGCCTCACCACGAGCCTCTGTGCTATGGTGGGGTTCTTCTGGGAGAGGAGGGATGTAATCTCCGCCATCAAAGTCATCGGCGATGAAATACAAGGCATTAAGATCGTGATCCGCCGGGTGTTGTGCCATCTCCATGTCAGGGGTAGGCGACGGCGTTGCGATAGTCTTCCCATGGCTCCGCTCCGGCGTTTCTAGAGGGTTTGTTTTCGAGGTGGTGCCTCGCCCCGGCAGTTCTAGAGGCGATGTCTGCGGGGTGGCGCCCGTCTTCCCCAGGGGAATCTGGCTCTTCGGCCATTCCATGTTCCAAGGTAGGCACTGGAGCAGCGTCAGGGTATCGGGGTCATCTTCTTCCTGGTAGGGTTGAATAGGAGGCAACAAGTGATCGTAGCCCGCCAGCACCCGTAGCACTCGAACTCTATATCCGTCATCTCGCATCGGCCTATTTTGGAACCTGCGGGTTGCCGGTTGAACCATCATACCCATAGAAACATCCTTCAACATGCCGTCCACTGTGTAGGAGAGTGCATGTAACGTCGGCGTTCTGCGGAAAACATGCAGGGCGTTAGAGATGCCAGTCTAAGGCAAAGGAAGATCGACACTCCAACCCTTAACTATTTACCTGGCTAACGATGGCGTCGAGCTCCTCTAGTGGCGAGGAGCCAACGACGGCGGGCATGGTAGTGATGACTGGCGAGAGACCGTCGGCGGTGGGCGTGCAACTGATGACCAAGCGATTTTTCGTTGGTTCACGCTATTCATTTGGCAAAGGACCGCCGATTCTAGGCGCGCAACGGATGGTCAGGCGGCTATCGGTGGCGGAGTCACCACCGGCGCCGTGTTGTAGGAGGGCGGAGTCACCAGTGGGTCCGCCACCGTGGCGTTGGCCATCGAGACTCTGGACAAGTCTCTTGAGTTGCTGCCCTGCATGCTAGGCACCGGGCACGGCCCCACTCGACCTCCCCAGTCCCATTGAGTAACCACATTGTAGAGGGCAGGCAAAACGTTGCCCATTTGTTCTTCCAAAGCTTCTTTGACAATATTCGGAATATCAGCAACTTTGGACTTGAGGTCTGCAATCTCGCGATTGAGGGCTTCGTCACGTTCGATATCTTTGATGTTCCTCCTTCAATTTCTTCTCGCCTCCTTGGGCTCCTTGTAGTACTCTCTGAGCTTCGTCGTCGTGCCCAAGCCACAAACTCGGCCACCTCACGGCCTTTTGTGCTTATCCTTCCCATGCGTCACGTTCACCGCCCTGTTCAAATGTTCATCCCACGGGCCGTGCAGCAACGGCATTGATGCCGAGGTTCCACCACTTTCGATTTCTGTGTTCCGCACAATTAGCGTGAACCGTTTAAAATTCCACCAGTACACTATGATGCAATCGACTTGATCGTCGAGAGCAAACTAATTAGGGTGGTGTATTTACTTACCAAGTTTTTATACAACTCCTTCACCTTCTCATTATCGGTAGTATACTTATTAGCTACTGGGTCATATTTAAACCGGGCCCTGATGAAGTTTTTTGTCCGCGGCGAGCACCTTGCGAGGGGGTCAGGGATGCCCTGTGCTGCACGTTTGGCTTCCTCCTTCTACCAATTGGGAATCGCCGCTCTGTAACCGCCGCATCCCAGCTTGTGGGAACCTATGTTGAACCTTCCCATCTTCTGCCCCCATTCAGCTTTAGCCTTGGCGACTTCTCTCTCGCAAATTAGCTTGAAGTCCAAGAGTTCAGCTTCGGTGATGTTTGGCTCACTCGTTAAAACCTCCTCAAAGCTTTTTTTGGGGTTCAAGACCGCAACCTTCACCTGTTGTTTCCAGTTTGCCAATGCGGTGTTCATCTTACCAATGGCGGCATTGTTGGCTGGATTCCCCTCCAGATTGTCGTTATTGTACTTAAGCGGCTCTTCTGGCGGATGCGGGTACAAGTATCGTCCGTGCAGCTTTCCAAAGATAACAACCCGATAATGGGTATTCTCTTCTTTCCTTAGATCATCAGTGGTATCCTGACAGTGTCCCGGACCATGCAACCAATTTGGTTTCCAAATCCTTTGACCACTGACTCGGGCGCGATAGGATACCCATTGCTATCAATTTCCGTGAACGCTTCACGGTAGGTGCGGAGACTGTTCCTTTTCCGTTTTCTCGTTGTCGTCTTCTTGGCTTGGCTACCACCATCTGTCTGACCGCCGGCATCAGTGGTGTCATTTCCGCCGGCGGCGCCACTAGTGGTATCACCGGCGCCACTAGTCGTGGCGTCATCCTCCTCTCCACCACTAGTAGTGGCATCGGCCCCGGCATCCGTCGTCGGGTCGTATTGCTCCTCTTCTTCCTCGGATATTTGCCAGAACGGCTTAGAACTGCCGGCCTTGTCGTTGTGTGCCATGTTCTGAAGGGGGAAATTATTGGTTAATCTAATGGCAACAAAAAATCGACATACTACACGATCACGGGAAAACGGCTAAGTCCTAAATTCACCGAAAAATTCGGCATGACCTTTGCTAATTTTCTAACACTAGAGTGCCCGATTTTCGCCGAAACGGAAATTAATCAACATTTCGGCGAAAATGGGCAACTCATTTGAATTCCCTGCAAAGTTTTATACGGCTCGATGGCCGGAAAGATTTCCAAATTTGTTCAAGTACCAAACTAAAACACCAAGATTTCTTCCCGGCAAATTTTGACACGTCCAACACCAATAAGACCAGAAGTATTTCACAATCTTTCTATTTTATTTCATAATACTTGCCATTTCAAATACAACACAGCTTAAAATAGGATAGCAGGAGCAGCCATCCTAGCAAGAACATCAACCTAGAAGTAGCAGCAACAACCTAGAAACAGCAGGAGCAACCTAGCAACAGCAGCATCATAGCAACAACTATAGCATCTAGCAACAACATCTAGCAACAACATCTAGCAATAGCATCTAGCAACAGCAGCAATAGCAACATCCATCAACAGCAACATCTAGCAACAACATCTATCACTCAACCAGCTCAACCTTTAATTCTGCTTGCTGCAATAGAGAGCAGCATTACAAATTCAACCCTGCATGTAAACTACACAGTGAATCCAACAGATGACAACTTTTTCCTTTGCTATATTAGAACAACTCATCGCATGTTTTCCATATCAAGAACTTAGATATTCACAAAAACACAAGAGGTGTTAAACAGGATGCAATCCCATTCTCTCAGGAATTTTCCCTGATATAAATACATGGTCTCAGGAGTATCTAACTCAACATATATAGTTCTTAAGCTGCAGCCTGGAAGGTGGTTACCTGAGAATAGCTTAACGCGAGACGCGACGACAGCCCTTGCTAGATAATTAGTGACTTTCAACTGTTAGTCTTCGACTAGGGAATACTGAAATTTGGAATTTTTTAGACGTCGGAGACAAAATGTAACTATGCTCGAAATTAAATTTCACAACTTGTCAAATGGACTGCACTGACGAGTGTGTTTATTGCCACCGTTGAATAATGTATTATTTTAGCAGTCGTTATTTATCAAACTAGCTAGATACTTTATGTTTTGTATTATCTGAAAGTTTCCAATCCTACTATATATTGTTGGTTCCCTATGATTAGACCTGTTGTTTTTGTTTTATCTTTGCAGGGCTCCCTATTTGAAGAGCCTTTGACTCATCTCTTGCTGTGGTATCTCACTTGACGAGTTTGCAGAGCTAATAGGAAAGTGTTTTATATCAGGGAAAAGAACCATTTACTCTCTATCTCCAAATCATTTGGTGTTTTAGATTCTGATATTTTATAGACTTTAACAAACTTTATAAAGTTTAGCTAAGGACAAAGCTAGAACTTCTAGTCATTTGAAACGATGGAGTACATGATATGCTACCAATGTGATACAGAATCATTGGTAGGTGAATCATTTCTTATTTTAGTCACATCCTAGAACCAGATATCCCCCCCCCCCAATGAGCTACCCATCAGCAGAGGGCGGAAGCTACAAGGATCATCTCGAAAAATCTAACCCCCGGCTTGTTCAGGCATAATAATTGGAAGAGGAAAATCTAGATAACAAACATAAGTCGTTGGCTATAGATTTTCGCAAACATCCTAAGAGAGTAACCAAAATAGTCAGATGCACCATGCTTCATAATATGGAGGTGCACAGAAACACACAAGGAAATGGAGCATGTAAGAACCCCAACCTAGTTTCAGTTTCTCCAATACAATCGACTACAAATCCTTGTGCAATCCTACTACCCCAGCTACCACGAATCGATTCAGAAGAGCAAAGATTCACAAGTAGGATACATTGACCCCGATGAATGAAATCATTAATGAACAGGGCATGAACCCTCCAAGTGGGAGGAAACACCAAGAACAATCGATTCCTCTGCATATCGATACTACCACGAAAGATCAGACAAGTCCGAAATTACGTAGTGGCTCGCCTACGAATCATATACGACGCAGAGGCACTCTACCCATCGGAGAGGAGGAAAAGTCGCAGGTTGGGCGGGGGAGTAGAGGGAAAGGATGGGTACCTCCTTGGAGTGGTGGAGACCCTCGAGGTAGTCCTCGCGGAGGAGGCCTCAGTCGGAGGGATGGCGGCAGCGGCTTGTAATGGACGGTGGGTAGCGGATCCTCCTCCCGCTCCTGCTTGTACTGGACGGCGGCGCGACTCCCCCTCCTCGGATCCTGCGACTCCCCCTCCTCCGATCTTGGTCCTGGATGGCGGCGGTGGCTAGGGTAGTGGCTCTGTGGAGGCGTGCTTGCGGTGGCGAGGGTAGTCGCTCTGTGGAGGCGTGCAGGCGGCGGTGGCTAGAAGGGAGGCGACGGGGGCTATCCTCTCTGTGGTGGTTCAGATCGAGATTGGAAGAGAGGAAGAAGAGGGGAACGGTCCCGTGCTTTTAGCAGAGGATAGCCGTGAAGCACCGCAGAGAGGTGCGTCGCGCCTAATGTAACCGTGGCACACTAACTAAAGATGCGTCACGCCTAATCTAACCGTGACGCACCAACCAAAGGTGCGTCGCGCCTAAGCTAACCGTGGCACACAAGATGGAGGTGCGCCACGCCTATCCGTAATATCTACATAAAAAGAGCTACGCGAGGGTAGGTATCAACAACTGATACTAACCCCAGTGGCTAGTGCCCTTGCTGCCTAGCCTCCCACCCTGGTTCGACTCCTGTCCACCCCAATTTTTTTTAATTTTTTTTCTTACAAAATGATTCAAAATAAATCAATATATATAAATATATAACAATTTATAGTAGATCAACATAGATGTAAATATAATGAAATTTGCAAAATCGATATGAATTCAATAAAATCTAAATAAAGTGTTGATTAATTTACAAATCATAAAATCTCAAATATTGTTATTACATCATCATAATTTTGTCGAATTCATGCACACACACGGCAATATAATGATTCTTGTAGCTCTAGCCAGCGTTTCAGAAATTTCTTTCCCTTCTTTGTCGTGGTTGAGTAATTCAGTCCCGGAACACCGTGACCTCTTCTATGGAATGGGCGACCTGTAGGCAGCGTTGTCCTGCTTCTTCTTGTTGTGTATTTCGTTCCATCGTCGTTGTCATCTTCCATTTTCGGCTCGCCGTACTGGTCAAAGTCTTGCTCGTTGGCTACTCCATCCATTCCGATGATTCTTCTTTTGCCTCTCCGCACGACAACACGGCCAGGCCTTGTCGGGTCGGTAATGAAGAAGCATGGTCCACTTGGTTAGCCAAGACCCATGGCTCATTTTTTGCGGTGACATTCGTGCCGGATTTGGCTCCAGGTATAACCATGGTGGTGAAATATTGTCCTTCTTTCTTGACGCTCTTGGCCCATGTGACACGGAACATTGACACCTTCTCTCCGCACACTGGTAGAAAATAGGCCTATAGTCCCGGTTCGCAAAGGCCATTAATCCCGGCCGCGCAACCGGGACTAAATAGGCGCGACTAAAGCCCCCCCTTTAGTCGCCCCTCTTACGAACCGCGGCTAAAGGCCCATCCACGTGGGAGGAGGACCTTTTGTCCCGGTTGGCCACACGAACCGGGACTACATGCTATTTCGTTATTTCTATAATTCATTTGGTTTTCTAATTATTTTTCACTCCCTTTTTTCACTCCCTTTTTTTCAGAATTTTTATTATTTGCTTAGTGTCTAACTACAATTATCTCTAGTCAAATTTCTTACTCGTGGTCAAACTTCCCGCTTGGTCACCCATCCTCCCACTACTCTAGCACTAGCACGCTTAACTTCCGAGTTCCATCCCGTCACGCATCCAAGTGTTTCGCACGCATGTATGTGATACTAGTATCATATCCATCCTATTACTTATTGTCTGAATTTCAAATAAATCTTTTAATAAACAAAAGTAATGATGTAATTAATAATTTTGAATAAATAAATAAACATTAACTTTTTAATTTGTATTATTTCTAAAAAATATTCAGAAAAATAAAACTAATTCATTTTAAAATCTTAAAAATACAATTAATATATCAAAATATTCAGAAAAATAAAACTAATTCATTTTAAAATATTAAAAATACAAATAATATATCAAAATATTCAGAAAAATAAAACTAATACATTTTAAAATCTTAAAAATACAAATAATATATCAAAAAAATCAGGAAAATAAAACTAATTCATTTCCCCTTTCCTAAATGCAAAATAAAATCTGATAAAATTCATGAACCAAACCATATGAAATCTTAACCATATAAAATTTGCAGATCCAAGTTTCGACTATTATTTTGGACACAAGAACCGTTTTGGTAATGACTATCTGTGAGAATGATTTGAACCTAACTTTTAAAATACATAACCAAAATGGACAAACTAAAATGTTCTAGATAGATATTGAAAAGATCTATCCATAGCACTTAGCCTCACATCAAGGTCAACAACCAAATGAAAATACCATCCTTTTTAATAAAAGACCAGTAGGCTCTTCTATGATTTTTAGAATGACTTCAAAAATGTATTTTGAAGTAAATCCAACTAGAAGAGTTTGGTATTGACTAGATCTATGTTTTCCTGGCTTATATTAATTTTTGGACCTTAAGATTTATTTTTGGTGAACATATATAGAAACAGTAGTTTTTGGTGAACAGATATAGAAACGGTAGTTTTTCTGTTTTGTTTTCTTGATGTGTTTTTGTTTGTTTTCTTGATGTGTTTTTGTTTGTTTGTTTTGAAATGTGTGTTTGACATAACATAGAAATAATATAGCTAGGACTTAATATAGAAATTAATAGAAAGACATATATCCACTACATAATAATATATCCATTACATATATCGAACGCAAGATGCGGTACACAAACAACATCTACTCGAGCTCCCAAGAGTAGATGCGGAACAACTCGTAGGCAACGTATGCATCTATTGCTGCATAGTCGAGATTGATCCGGTCCAGTGGGTTCTTCCCCCAATACATGTGATTCTTGGAGGGGAAACGAGACTTCATGGTTTTGTAGTCGGCGTGGATGAAGGCAGTTGCCATCGGAGCCATCCCGGTCTTGTGCCCGTACAACTCATCAAAATGGATAAGCTCCTGAAGATCAATGTAGTGATCTTCATGTCGGATATATACTGAATAGGGGTATAGAAGATGGTAGACAAAGAGCCGGACTACCAGGGTGGCCTACATGGTAATGGGCTTAGGTACATTGGGCGGCCCAGTAGTCCGACGTGCAGAAGCCGGATTCTAGAAGAACCCGGATCACGGCCCGCGTGATCTGGCTTGGAGGAGAAGACGGATTCCTTGCTTTCCAAGTTACAAGTTAAACGTAGTCTTCTAGGTTTCTTATTCTGTAAGCCCTAATCCGGCTATTATATAAAGCCGGACGGGAGATAGATTAAAACAAGTTAGACACAACAAGTTCAAGCTCTACGCAACTCGCCGAGAAGTTCATCCTCGCCGAGAAGCTAGATCTACACCCTCACATTGTAACCCTGATAAACGGGCTTTAGTCCCAATTAGTGAGAAGTGCAGGAGTAGGTACGCCGTACTGTCGCGACGTACCGAACCTGGGTAAAATCCCGTGTTCTGTGTTACTACGCTATCCCGTTACCCCACGTCTCTACCGTAGTCTCATGGCACCCCCTTCTATGAAAACTACTACGATGTCTCGACAGTTGGCGCCTACCGTGGGGCAAACGACGTCAGGAGTGAAATTCCGATCTGGGATACTTGGCGGATTTGGAAGATCGATCACTGTCGGAAGCTTGGAGTTCGACGACGACGTCGGCCGCTTCCTCGACAACGGATCCTATATACCGGCGCAAAACCACCTGGTAAGTGCCTGCGTGTTACCGATAGGATCTGCTAACATCTTTATCGGACTAACTGCAGAGGCAATGGGGTTTTGCGGTGGAAGCAAATTTATCCCACCCGCCCTATACCCAGTCGAAGAAGACTATGATGCCGGATTCTGCTCAGATCGCCGACAAAAAAGTGATACACACTTTATCGGCATGGTGCAATCCAAAATCGCTGAAAACACGGATGACGGAAATCCCGTGCGAGAGGAAGATAACAACCTACCCGTCATAGAGACGGAAGAAGAAACACCCGTCACAGAGGCAGAAGATCCGACATCCGTCAACAAGACGATGAACTCGGAAGCAGAGTCCGTGCTTGCCGCCATTGAGGCGAGGTTGGAGTCGGAAACCGGATCGGATAACTTCGACTCCGAAGACGAAGACGAGGATGCCTTCGTAAGAAAGGTTAAGTCCTTTCAAGAGGGATTCCATGAAGTGCTAATGGCAAAACCAGCTGATACAACGGGTGCCGGCAGCCAGGAAAGCCCTAAAACCCCTCCGCCGGCGGAAGAGAGAGAAGACGGAGAAACTTCTCCGATATTCCCCAATGTTAAGGAGATGACAGAAGATGAACCTGTCAAAAAACCTCCCTCTTCCAAGAAAAAGCACCGTGCTTCTAAAAAACTCCAATACAAAATCCGGAAGAAAAAATCAGCCGATCTCGCTGATGAAAACCTGGAAGTTGGAGATATTAGCGGCACAAAGCCAGCGGAAAAGAAATCTAAGGAAATCACTGCTCCGCCAATGACGGAACAGGAAGAGCAAGAGCTATTACAAACACCAGTGGGACCAGATGAACCCCCTGAGATGCTGGAAGCCAGGAGACAAGCTTTCCAACGGCAACAGCAACATCTGCTTAGATCTCGGCAACATCTCCAACAAACCCATAATGACATCAAAGTCATGAAGGAAGAGATAGAGGAGTACGAGAGAAAGCATAGATCCGCGTTAAAACCTACTAGGTTACCCGGAATCGCAAAACCGGAAGAACTGCCGCCAAAAGAAAGGTTCTATAACCCATCTTGGCAAAAGCAGTTAAACGGAAAAGATGCCAAGGGCGAACCAATATACAAAACCGCAGCGGAAAACGCGGAAGCAGCATTCGCCATCCTAAGCAACGACCTGTACTCCAACGGGGAAAAACTCCAAGGGGTGTATGCTTTCCTAGGAAAAGCGTTACAGCAGCAACAGCGAGGCCAAGAACGATCAGGGAGGCTGCATGATAATTCCGCCCTCTGCAAAACGGCTACTTGCGCCGCTGGAGCACCTGGACCGGAAGAACCCGGAGATTCAGATAAAAAAGAGGATCCGAGAAAAGACAGGAAAAACCCAGACAACCGGGACGCAACGTCTAGAATCGGACCTCATCTCCCGAAAGATGGATATAAACCACATGATCGGGAAGACAAGCACCGGAATGACGGCAAAATAATGCCACCTCCGAGAAACCCAGCTGAAAAAGCTGGAAGATATGATATACCTCACAGACGTGAAAGATCCCGGACACCTCCTAAGGATAAGGAAAGGCATAGAAGCAGAACTCCGCCTAACCCAAAAGGACGTGAACACGGAAGAGATAGAGATAACCTCGGAAAAGCGCGTCCGCGCAAAAATGGAAACGAAAGGAGCAGATCCCCTTCTGTCCATTCAGCCGGGAGATATTCTGCACACATTGATAGAGCAGAAAAGGATGACCTATACTTTGGTCCTAAGTGTTTTACTGACAGGATCCGAAGGATAACCCTGCATTCTGGCTTTGCCAAAGTTGGTCCAACCTACCAAAAATATACCGGCAGTACAAACCCGGATACCTGGCTCTCAGATTATTATACAGCCGTCCAAATCAACAATGGGACAGACCTGGAATCTGTCAAGTTTCTTCCCCTAATGTTGCTAGACGGAGCCAGAGATTGGATCAATGGTTTACCATCAAGAACTGTCGACAGCTGGGATGATATGGGTAGAGTATTCACTCAGCATTTTTGGGGAACATACAAACGCCCAAATAGCATCAACCAGCTGAACCGTTGCACCCCATTTGAGGATGAACCATACGTGGATTTCATCTCCAGATGGACTGCAATGAAGAATAGTTGTTCTGGAGTAACTGACGTACAAGCAATGCATGCTTTCGTCAATGGCCTAAAACCCGGACTCGTACCGTTCATGGTTGGTTCTAAACAGCACAAAGATCTCGGATCTATGCTTACAACCGCTAATGAGCACGCTGCAGCCGAAGATGACATCAGAGCAAGAGGAGGCAATATTGAGTCACTAATACTCGCCAAGAAAACCCCTCGTTCTGACAAAAAAGGAACTCCAGAGTCAACGACAAAGCCCAAGGAGGTCAACATAGCCTTTGGAGGAGATAAGGGAAATAAGTGGAAAGGTCGCAGCCCAGATCCAATCAATTACACTCCCGAAGAATGGGAGAGAATTAAGTCGGAACCCTGCGTCCACCACTCGCAATTTGGGAAACCAACCCACACAAACGCGCAATGCCGGCTAAACAAGCATATGAAAGGCAATGCAGGATCCGGAAATAAAGGGAAGGGTTCCAAAAGGAAACCTGCCAAACAAAAGCCAGAAGCTGAAAAAGAAGACAGTGAATCGGACACTGATGACAAAATCCAGGAACAACAGCGAAAGGGCGAACCCAAATTTCCGAGAGTTGACGGAGAAGAAATGCTAACTTTCTTAGCAACACCGTCAGCAAAGGTGGCCAAAAGAACACTTCGAGAAATAAACGCGGTTGTTCCGGCAACCCCGAAATTCTTGAAGTACTCCAGCACACCGATAATCTGGGATCAGTCTGATCATCCCGGAAATATCCCTGAACCCGGCACACAAGCTCTTGTTGTCAGCCCTATTGTTCAAAACACTAGGCTAAGAAGAGTGCTGATGGACGGAGGATCCAGCATTAATATAATGTACCTGGATACACTGAAGCACTTGAAGATCTCCGAGTCCCAGCTCAACTACAACAATATACGCTTCCATGGCATTGTTCCTGGCAGGCAAGCACGATCCATAGGAGAAATTTCCCTAGATATCACCTTCAGAGATAAAGATCAATTTCGGCAGGAAAAAGTATCCTTCGAAGTAGTGCCGTTCGAAAGCGTGTATCACGCAATACTCGGACGTCCAGCTTTCGCCAAATTCATGGCAAGATCCTGTTATATCTACAACAAGCTGAAAATGCCAGGACCCAAAGGAGGAGTAATCACCATAGCCGGTGATTTCAAGCTGGCAAATGAGTTGGAGAAAGAAAACGCCCTTTGCGCTCAGAGAGTTATAGCAAAGGAGGAACTGAAGGAATTAGCCAAGGAGGTATCGCCGAAAGAAATGCCGGCAGGAAAAGAAACTCGGAAGCCAACAGATAGTTTCAAGGCGTCCGAGAATACAAGACAGGTAATCCTAGATCCCAAAGATCCGACAAAATTTGTCGTCGTAGGGACTGGGATGACCGACAAATAGGAAGGCGAGCTCATCAAGTTCCTCCGTGAGAACTGGGATATTTTTGCCTGGTGTCCAGCTGACATGCCAGGCGTACCCAGGGAACTTGCTGAGCACCAACTCAAGGTTATTCCCGGATCAAAACCCGTCAAACAAGGTCTCCGTCGTTTTGACGGAAGAAGACGGAAGGCTATTGGCAAGGAAATTATCCGGCTTTTAGCAGCGGATTTCATCAAGGAAGTAATTCATACTGATTGGTCCGCAAATCCGGTCCTAGTACCGAAGAAAGACACCACTGCTCTTAGAATGTGTATAGATTACACAGGATTGAACAAGTTGTGTCCGAAAGATAGGTTCGCGTTACCGCGAATCGATCAAATAATAGATGCCACTGCAGGCTCCGAGCTTTTATGCTTTTTGGATGCATACTCCGGGTACCACCAAATACGCATGAAAAAGGAAGATCAAATCAAGACTTCTTTTATAACCCCGTATGGGACGTACTATTACATAACCATGCCTTTTGGCCTGAAGAACGCAGGTGCAACCTACCAGCGTTGCATGCAACGCTGTTTGCATAGTCAAATTGGCAGAAACGTTCATGTTTACGTGGACGATATCGCTGTTGTAACCAAGGAAAAAGATACACTCCTTGAGGATTTGCGAGAAACTTTCGAAAACTTGCGCACTTACAAGATGAAGTTGAATCCATCTAAGTGCGTATTCGGGGTTCCCTCAGGAAAACTTCTGGGTTTCATTGTTTCCCATAGAGGAATAGAAGTTAACCCGGAAAAGATCAAGGCAATCTTGAACATCTCAAAACCTACATGTGTAAAAGATGTCCAAAGATTGACGGGTTCCGCTGCAGCCGTCAGCAGATTTATCAGTCGGCTGGGGGATAAAGCCTTGCCACTCTACAAGCTGCTGAAGAAATCCGACAAGTTCGAATGGACAGAAGAGGCTGATGCAGCGTTGGCCCAGTTGAAGGAAACCTTGATGAACGCTCCCATCTTGGCATCTCCAAAAGACGAAGAACCCATGTTATTATACCTTACGGCTACAAGTCGGGTTATTAGTGCGGTAATCGTTGTGGAGCGGACAAAAGAAGAACAAAGCATACCAGATCAACATTCGGTATATTACATAAGCGAAGTTTTTTCCGAATCCAAACAAAGGTATCCGCACTACCAGAAACTGGCATATGGCGTATTTTTTGCATCCAGAAAACTGCGCCATTACTTCCAAGGGCATTCCATAACAGTGGTATGTAAAGCACCACTAGGGGATATTATAAACAATGCGGAGGCAACCGGCCGAGTAGCTAAATGGGGCATCGAGCTGGCAGCCTTCGACATCAAGTACCAGCCAAGGACGGCAATAAAATCCCAAGTTTTGGCAGATTTCGTCGCCGACTGTACAGAAGCAATGGAAAAAACACCGATGCCAGAATCCGAGTACTGGATCATGCACTTTGACGGATCCAAGATGAAGGAAGGAGCTGGGGCTGGCGTAGTCCTAAAATCTCCCAAGGGAGACACAATGGAGTACGTATTACAAATACACTTCAACGCCAGTAATAACGTGGCAGAATACGAAGCTCTGCTTCATGGCTTGCATATTGCAAAAGAAATAGGGGTAAAACGCATCTTATGCTATGGAGACTCGGATTTGGTACAGCATCAGCTAAACCAAACCTGGGACGCGAAAATCCCTATAATGGCCGAATATCGGAGGATGGTGGATGAGTTCGCCATCTGTTTCTTCGGGTTCGAAGTCCTTCACATAAAAAGGGAGGAAAACTGGAATGCGGATGCGTTAGCCCGCATGGGATCAGAGAGAGTAAAAACTTTACCACCAGGGGTATTCGTCCAGCACTTGCATGAACCATCCATAAAAGGTGGAGACGTTGATTACCCTCCGGCATCTGAAACAATCGAGGTCATGCTCGTTAAACCGGATTGGACAATTCCATACTTAAACTTCTTAGTCAATCAGAAGTACCCGGAAGGAGCAGACGAAGTCTTGCAAAGGCAAATACAGCGTCGGTGCAAAGGATACGTGGTGATCAACGACCACTTGTATAAACGCAGTACTTCCGGAATCTCTCAACGGTGTATTTCACCAGAAGAAGGAAGAGAAATACTGGAAGAAATCCGTGCCGGCGATTGCGGACATCATGCTCAATCAAAAAGCATAGTCAAAAAAGCATTCCGGGCGGGGTTTTTCTGGCTAACAGCCAAGTCAGACGCCGAACGCATAGTGAATACGTGCGAAGGATGTCAATATTACGCCAAGCAGAACAATTTGCCGGCCCAAGCACTTAAAACTATCCCTATCACATGGCCGTTTGCGGTCTGGGGGCTAGATATGATGGGACCGTTCAAAACTGCAAGAGGTGGACTTACACATCTACTCGTAGCGGTAGATAAGTATACAAAATGGGTGGAGGCTAAACCCATCAAAAAGCTGGATGGCGCAACTGCCAGAAATTTCATTATTGATTTAGTAATGAGGTATGGCGTCCCACATAGCATAATAACTGATAACGGGACAAATTTCTCCATTGGAGAGTTGGCAAAATACTGCCAACAAACGGGAATCCGCTTAGATCTTGCATCTGTGGCACACCCGCAATCTAATGGACAGGTTGAAAGAATGAACAGTTCAATCCTGCAAGGAATACGCCCAAGACTCGAATCTCCTCTCCATAGAGCAGCTGGAGCGTGGGTAGAAGAGCTACCTTCCGTGTTATGGAGTATTCGAACGACGCCAAATAGGTCAACTGAGCAAACCCCGTTTTTCCTAGTTTATGGGGCGGAAGCTATTCTTCCAACGGACATGATCCATGATAGCCCAAGAGTGCAGAATTTTGACGACTCGGATGCCGAAGAAGCACGACAGGATGCCGTCGATCTCTTAGAAGAGGAACGAGAACTTGTGCTTCAAAGATCTGCCATCTACCAGCAAGGTTTACGATGTTATCATAGTCGGAAAATCAGGCATCGTTCTTTTAAAGAAGGTGACTTAGTGCTGAGATTGGTGCAGCAAAGGAAGCACAAATTGGCCCCAGTATGGGAAGGACCATTTGTCATCAGTAAAGCCATGAAGAATGGATCATACTATCTTGTCGACATTCGAGATACGGAGGACGATCCCGAGAAGCCGAATCGCAAAAGAAAGAGAAAAATAGATGATGAACTAGGAGAGACAAAGATGCCTTGGAGTATCCAGCAATTACGTCCCTTCTATACTTAGTTCAATTTCTATGTAAACATCTTTGAGACCATGAAATAAAGTTGTCGGAATGTTGTCATTCATATTCATTATAAGTACAAAATATTTCCGCCTCATCTATTTCCCAATGATCTTACAAATACTCAATGTTAACCCGAATTGTGCCTGCGTGCTCGGTGTTTAAGAGCTGAATGATTCGGCCTGTTAAAGGTTAAAGGAAACTCGGATTGTGCCTGCGTGCCCAAGTTTCAAAACAGTTCCTTGTTTTCTCTAAATTTTATCTGATTGTGTATGTGTTGGTTTACTGAAACTAGTCAGTAAAAATGCTTCTAGCATGATCCATGTTTTCGAGTTTCAAAACTGTTTGGTTCGTCCCCAGTTACTCGACATGACGATACATATTGCTAGTTGAGCCATTTTTAAACACTAGAGCAGTTAAAACATAGTTGCCAGATTACTTAGAAGATAAAGGAACAGTCAAACCCGGAAAAACTTTGCAAGAAATTTGAAATTGCAAAAAGCGGAGTTCTTGTTTCGACAAACGACATAGAAGCATTACAATATGAATTGCATTGTAAAAATGCTCTTATACACATCCATCATTCGGGTCGAGTGTATTCCCTCAAGCATCCGAGTCTTCATCACTGCTATCATTCTCGGGGGCTGCGGGCACTTCTTCTTCCGGATAAGTAATGGAAATGTTAACCATAGAGGCAATCTTGGAAGCGTTCCCTTTAACTTCATCAAAAATTGCATTTCGTTGCGCTTCTGTATATCCTTGAGGGATACCGGATGCTACGCGCCAGGATTTGGCATTAGGGTAATGTAGACGCATAAGGCCAAGTGCCATGCGTGCACCACCTCGTGCGGCAGAGTGAAGGATGGATTCTTTCGACTCTGCTACTTCTGTGATGGCACCCGGAAGTCGGTAGACTTCCGAAAAGCGTACAGTACTTGTGGGAAGGAATTTATTAATCAGCTGCATTCCTGCATTCCTGATTGAATTCCACACTTCTCCAAAGGCCCGGATCTTTTCAGTCCGAGAAATTCCTGGAAAATTTCCTGCTTTTTCGACAAAAGCAAAGGTTACATGGAAAGATACAAGAAATAAGACATGAAGACATTGGTAAAAAGAAGTTAACTTACCAAGAACCTTGTCAATTTCGTCGCCTTCTTTCATGCGCGGGAGTAGCATACTTTCCAAATCATTGATAACAGATTTATCTTCCGCTGCCTGTAAAGAAGCCTTGGATTGAGCAATCCCAAGGGCTTACTGGCTTCTAGGTCTTCTTGAGCTTTCAGAAGTTCCTTTCGGAGGTTTGAGTTTTCCTCACGAAGCTGAGAAACATGGACAGCGTTTTCTGCTAATTTGTTGGCTTTGTTTAAAGCAGCTGGAGGGCAATAATTAATTTGAGTTTACAAAACAATTCCGAAGAATTCTCCAGAGTAAACAAATGGCACAAAATAAAATACCGGTGGCTTTTGATAGTTGCCGCTGAGATGACGCTAGTTCGTTGCTTTTAGACTCAATAACAGATTGAAGGGTTTTTACTTCTCTGCTCTTGAGACTAAGCTTCTTAAAAACTTCCAAGTTTATGGCGTCTGCGGAATGCTAAAACATGGAAATGAAAGCCAGATGCTTAAGTTTGAACAGGCATATGAAGAAACATTAAGAAGAATTCATATTTCAACTTAATGCTTGGGGGCTAGAAGTATTACCTGGCTCATTTCTCGCAAATCGATCAAGACCTCGTTGAATTCTCTGGCATATTCCGCGAAGAGAATTCCAACGTGATGAAGGCCATCGTGTATAACCTGACGAGGCGAAAATGCGATATCATTGCGAACAACTAATCCATTTTGTGGCCAAGGGCGAATCAGAGGCGCAGGAGCAAAGAATTTCTTTGCCTCCGGACGAATATATCCGAGTTCGTCGAATGGTTCTTCTTTTATCCGGATATCGTCCAGGTTGGGAATAGATTCCTCTTTGGTAGCTGATTGCCTTTTGCGCTTCCGATTGTTGTGAAACTCGGCATGCAATTTGTTGAGTTCAGCGTCGGAAGCAAGATCATTTTCTCCAAGTTCATCAAACTGGGAAGGAGTTAACAATATGTTAAAAAACGGAGAGAGAAGATAATCTGAAGAAAAACGTGGAAACAAGGAAAGATAAATACCTTAGGGACCAGATTTTCCACGTGATAAATCGCCAGATTTTCCTCAATCTGACTGCTGACGACGACCAGTTCGTGAAGTCGTCCTATAAAATCCTTTTTGGTAAAGGCCTTATCTGTTCCTCTCATGCTATCTTCTGGCCCTTGGTATTCGCAAAGAAGTCGGGAACGGAAAGAGAAAGGTTGGATACGGCGTCCAAACCAGCACATAACGGTATCCTTCCCAACCAAAGAAGGTTGAGAGGAAGAAAGTTTGGCGATGCGCCGCTTTATCTTCATCAGGTTTTCTGGCAAATTTTCCCCTACTGCGGCTGTCGAACTCTCGCGAGGAGTAGCGGCAGAATTAACAAAGGGAGGAACCCCGGTTGCCCTGCCTGGGAATGGAATGTCCTGATGATAAAAGAAAGAACCTAGCCAAGATTGGTCAGGTTCCGGCATTTCTATTTTTGGATACCATTCCTCCCTAAATTTTCTGAGGATGAAAGATACGGTTCCGCAAATGGGCGAAATGCCATTTGAGACGTTATGCTTTACCTCAAAGCAATATTGCCAGAAATTTAGGTAAGGTGTTATCCCGAGATATCCTTCGAAAAGGGCTTGGAAACTGGCTAAGAAGAGGATGGAATTCGGAGAAATATTGTGTGGTTGAACGCCATAAAAGTTAAGGACGTCTAGAAAAAAGGCGGAAGGGGGAAAACCCATACCTCTCGCAACATGAGAGGTAAGGATGACGCGTTCTCCGACTTTTGGCTTGGGCTCGGGTTCATCTTTCGAGATTCGCCATTTGCCCTTAACTATGGATCCCTCCTTTGACATCCGACGAAGAAGGACGAGAGAAGTATTACTCGGACTCCAATTGCCGACAATTTCTGTTTCGTTGTTGGCTCCGGTGGCAAAGCGCTCATCGCCACGGGAATGGATCTTGACCCTCGCCGTCGTTGGGACGAACGGAGGGGGTGCTGCGGAGCTCGATCCCGCTATGTCCGCGGCGGCGGAAGTGTTTTCTCCACCCGCCGCGGAAGCCGTGGTCTTCTCCGGCTTGCCGCCGGTGTGCTTTTGCGATCCCGGCTGTGGATCCAGGTCGCCGATGAGCTCGTCGATGGCGGCGCGGGTTGGCGACGATGGCGAGGAGGCCATCTTTTGGTGGTGCGTTGCGTTACGGCGTGCGAAGGATGCGTGTGCTGGGACAAGGAACTTGCTCTCGAGCTCGCGTTCGCGTCAATGGCGTGGGCAGTGAGGGAGTGAGGAAAGTTTCTGATGAGGACGATGATGGCTATTTATAGCCGGAAACCCGTTTAGATACGTGCCAACGGCTCTTTCGACCGTTGCATGCTCGACGCGTGTCGCTCGCCGGAAACTACGGGAAATAAAACGGCAGGGGAATGATGGCTATCTCCTCGTTTCCCGTGAGAATCTGTCAGAGATACGCTGAGGGGTTTCCCGCGTGGAACCAAGCGACGCTTGCGTCAGCACGATTAAGACGCTGACGTTATAAGTTCCTTTTCCGCGAAGGATCGCGAGAAGAAAAGCCGGATTTTCAGAGTTCCGAGTTTTATGTTACCATCTCCTTCAAAAGGAAAGTAGAAAGAATCAAGACTGCTGAATCAAGATTTCCCGGACAAAATGTATTTGGCGAAAGACGGAGAATCAGAGTTTTGATCCTTCCTGGGGGCTACTGTCGGATATATACTGAATAGGGGTATAGAAGATGGTAGACAAAGAGCCGGACTACCAGGGTGGCCTACATGGTAATGGGCTTAGGTCCATTGGGCGGCCCAGTAGTCCGACGTGCAGAAGCCGGATTCTAGAAGAACCCGGATCACGGCCCGCGTGATCTGGCTTGGAGGAGAAGACGGATTCCTTGCTTTCCAAATTACAAGTTAAACGTAGTCTTCTAGGTTTCTTATTCTGTAAGCCCTAATCCGGCTATTATATAAAGCCGGACGGGAGATAGATTAAAACAAGTTAGACACAACAAGTTCAAGCTCTACGCAACTCGCCGAGAAGTTCATCCTCGCCGAGAAGCTAGATCTACACCCTCACATTGTAACCCTGATAAACGGGCTTTAGTCCCAATTAGTGAGAAGTGCAGGAGTAGGTACGCCGTACTGTCGCGACGTACCGAACCTGGGTAAAATCCCGTGTTCTGTGTTACTACGCTATCCCGTTACCCCACGTCTCTACCGTAGTCTCATGGCACCCCCGTCTATGAAAACTACTACGATGTCTCGACACTTCAGGTATCTCAATACCCAAGCGCATCAACTTCTGCCGGTCTTGAGTGATGTCAACGCTACAGAAGTCGTACCCCTTGTTGACAAGAAAATCAACAAGTTCCAGAGACTGCTTTGAACTACTGCAACAACAAAAATAGAACACGTGTTAGATATGTTGCAACACGTGTATTCTTCCAATGCAACAACCAAATTGAAAATGCAACACTATCCTACAAGAGAGATTGTACGTGTGCGTTACCTTGCCCATTGGAAGACCAAAACGATCTCCTTGAAGGCAATCTGGATGACGGCAACATCCCGTTGATTCGCCGTATACTCTAGATCAAGCCCAAAGAACTTATGGTGTTCATCGGCTTCTTCATAGAGATTGTTCAAATGCTTAAGAGCATCGGGGAGCCTCTCGCACATATTGGTGTAGGCCACGTCGAGACTCTTGCGGCATGGTGTGGGCACACGGAGAAGGTTCCAAACGGGAGAACCCATGTGTGCTTGGTGGAGGAAGAATAGAGGAAGAAGAGAAGAGAGGAAGAAGAAACAAAGACTCTCGGGTGCGCACTGTAGCAATGGCCTTCTTCCTCTCGCTCGCGAAATAAAACCGCCGCGCGGGAGGCGAGCAGTTTGTATCTTTAGTCGCGGGTGGCCAGGCCAACCGGGACTAAAGACAGGGAGGCCAGCAGTTTGGATCATTAGTCGCGGGTGGCCAGGCCAACCGGAATTAAAGCCCTCCACGCGCTTCCCAAACCGCGACGCATGACCTTCAGTCGCGGGTTGCCTCCCGAACCAGGACTAAAACCCCTTTAGTCACGGTGCGCATAATTTGGGGACTGATGGGGGGCGTGTGGAAGGCCTTTTTTCTACCAGTGGCAGTAGTCGAGTTCCCATATCTCGTCGATCCTACCATAGTATCTTTCCTTGACGTCACCCGTTAATGATTCCATCGTTACCCCCCGAGTTCCAGTATTCGCAATTCTGGTCCTTATTTGCCGTGTAGAATGTGTAACCATTGATATCGTATGCCTGATAGGTCATGAGGTTATGTGCGGGGCCTTGTGACAATGTGAGTATGCGTTTTTCTTCTTCAGAATAAGGCGTCACCGGGGGATCGGTCATAATCTTCTCCCTGGATCACTGTGTGAAATGGATGTTGTGCTCTCTGATTATTTCTTCTTCGGTCCTCTGTTGTCCCCGGTCACTGGAATATTTCACGATTAACAGTTTGTTCTCTTGCAACCAAGGATCGACCCATGTTAGATGTTGCAGAGCGACTAGGTTTGCTCTGTCAGAGTCGTTGCGTTGGCCCTGAAAGTCGACATTCACTTCGCGCTGGCTCTCGTGGTGTCCCGATCCAGCGAGCCTGCCAAAGTGCCTGTTTACGTGCAGACCAGGGTTCTTATCTTTGTCTAGAAAATTCGTGCAGAAAGAGATGCACTCTTCTGTCAAAAATCCCTTGGCAATTCTTGCATCTGGACGGGCCTTGTTGCGGACGTATCCTTTGATGGAACCATTCATCCTTTCGAACGCCATCATGGAGTGTAAAAACGGCGGCCCGAGCTAGATGATATCATCCACGACATGGACAAGGAGATGCACCATAACGTCGAAGAATGCGGGCGGGAAGTATATCTCAAGCTCGCATATTATCACCACGATCTCTTCCTGTAGCCTTGCGAGTTGCTTCACGCCAATCGACTTTCGAGAGATGACGTCAAAAAAGTTGCAGAGTCCAAACAGCGCTTCGCGGACGTGCTCGTCCATTATCCCTTGAATTGCAACTGGAAGTATCTACGTCATCATCACGTGACAGTCGTGATACTTCATCCTGCTGAACTTCTGCTTTGGTACGTCTAGGTATCTGCTTATCTTTCCCGCATAACCGTAAGGAAATTTGACTCCTAGGAAGCACTTGAAGAATTGGTCGATCTGCTTCTCGCTTAGCGTGAAGCACGTAGGGTGACAGTAATATTTCGTCTTCTTGGCCTTTTTGCCCTTGCGGCGACCTTCCGTCCCATCTAACACATCATCATCATCATCATCGTCATCATCATCCGGTTTTCCTCCGTGGAGCTCGCCCCTGATATTCAAAAATCTCAAGTTGTTCCTTGCTTTCGGCCCATCTTTGGTCCTTTCCGCATTTTGAGCAGGGTGCCAAGAAGACTCTCGCACACGTTTTTCGTGATATGCATGAGGTCAAAGCAGTGAGGCGTGCGGAGAATATTCCAGTACCTCAGGCCCCTGAGAACAGACCTTGTTTTCCATACACCCTCTAACGGAGCGAACGCCTTTCGCTTCTTTCCCGGCGCAGGGCACTCTTTCCAGTTCTTCAACAGCTCGTCGATTTCATCACCGCTCCTTTGACGTGGTGCTCTTCGCATCTCAACTTCAGTGTTGAACAGATCTTTGTGTTTTCTCTACGGGTCATCCTTGCGAACCCACCTTCGATGCCCCAAGAACACGATTTTCAAAGACCCGGGGTTTCTCTCTAGCTGGAGATACGTAGTGTCATCCATGCACCTAATGCATGCACAGAATCCGTGTGTCACCTGCCCTGCGACATATCCGTAACTGAGGTAGTCATGCACCGTCGTGATGAGCGCGGTTCTCATTGGGAAAAAAGTTTCTCCATAGGCGTCCCACGTATTGGTTGGCTCGTCCCATAACGTGGCTAGCTCCTCTTCCAACAACTGGACATACAGATTGATGTCATTACATGGTTGTTTCGGCCCGTGAATAAGCATACTCATCTGTATGTACTTCCTCTTCAAGCACAACCAGGGGGTAGGTTGTATATACATATAAACACGGGCCAGGTGCTATGGGTGCTGCTCTGGTTGCCAAAAGGATTTAGACCATCCGTACTCATGCACAACCTGATGTTCCTTGGATCGTCCCCGAATTCGGGTTATTCGATGTCTAGCAGCTTCCACTGGCTAGCATCTGAGGGGTGTGTCAGCATCGTGTCATCTTTCTCTGGGTCAATTCCATCATCCTCTTTTGGCTTCTTCCTTTCCGCGTGCCATCGCATGAGCTTCGCCTGTGTGGGGTCTGCGAAATACCGCTACAGACGGGAAGTTATCGGAAAGTACCACACCACTTTTCGAGGAGAGGCCTTCTTCCCTGGCTTGTATCGAGTTGCGTCGCACACCTGGCATATGGTTAACTCCGCATCTGCGCCCCGATAGATGATGCAGTCATTAATGCAAGCATGGTATTTCACGTGAGGTAAATCCAGAGGGCACACAACTTTCTTGGCCTCCTGGATGCTCGTTGGACACTTGTTCCCCGTGGGAAGATGGTCGTGCCAGAATGCCATGTTCTCATCGTAGCTCGCATCAGTCCATCTGTGTTTTGTCTTCATCTCTAGGGTCCTTAACGTTACGTTCAGACGGGTATCCTCACTCACACATCCTTCATACAATGGAGTAACCGCGTCGATCTCCACTTGCGACAGCCTCGATTTCTCTCTAGCAACAGCTCTGGTGTTGCTAGTCTCCTTGAGAAGCAGAGCTTGAACATGAGGGCCCCGCACCCAGTCCGACGACGATGTCCCGACATCTTCATCATGATGTCCTTCGTCGTGATTATGATCATCTCCTTCATCTTGATACTGATGTCCTTCATCATGTCCAGGAGACTCTTCATTTTTCTCACCGGCCGCCATCGCCGTTATTATCTTGATCATGATGTCCTTCCTCATATCTGGCCGTCCCATTAGCGTCGTGTTCATCTTCTTCATCACTTTTCGGGTAAAGAGTGTAGCCATCCATGAAACCACGACGGATAAGGTGCGACTCCAAGTCACCGCAATCGTATCTGATCAAGCGTTGCAGTTTGCATCTTTGACAAGGACATCTTATCTCCGTCATGTTATTTCGAAACATTTCAGCTGTCGCATGTTTCATAAATCTAGCCACGATGCCGGTGCTTATATGTGTAGTTGCTTGCGTAGTAAAAAAAGAACAAAGGACAAATTAATTAGAATCAAATTACGCAATATATGGATGATGCATGCATAGCCGTCGGCGGAAAAATTTGGCATGACCTTTGCTAAAAATAGGACATTCTCAGAGTGCATGATCGTCGAAATGGAAATGAATCAAAATTTTGGCAACACATTGCAATTCATTTTTAAGACATCCACAACTTTCATCAAAGATACGCAACACAATTTCGCATATGTATATATGCAACCATATGAATCTTTTGTGACGAGGTACACCGGTACCGAGATCTATGAGAGAGCGAGAGACACACATATACATACAACACAAATGATTCACACACACATATATATACATATCCCTCCAACAACTCACCAACTATAGATCTTACCGACACGAGACCGAGAGAGTGTGTGTGCCTATAGGGAGTGAAAAAGATGGTAGAGAAAGTGGTAAAGTGAGATGGGGGTGGAGACAGGAGTGTTTACTAGAGATTCCCCTCACATGTATAAACAAGTTTTAAATGGTGGGAAAATGGGAGAAATGAGATGGTGAGGAGGTGGGGGACGACCAGATCTAAAATGGGGTGGAGAGGTGGGGGATGGGAGGTGGGAGGTGGTCCAAATCACTTAAATGGCTCCCAGGTATACTCGTGACGCACCATGTTGTTGGTGCGTCACGGCTATGTGAAATAGGCGCGGCGCACATGGGGCTGGTGCGCCACGGCTATGGTTATTATAGGTGGAACACGTAGCCGTGACGCACCAGCCCCATGTGCGCCACACCTATTTCACATAGCTGTGACGCACCAACAGCATGGTGTGTCACGGGTATGCCTGGGAGCCTCGCCACCCCGGTCCTACACACAGGCGTGGCGCGCATCCTGTTTGGTGCGGCACGGCTAAGGGGATAGGCGTGACGCACCGAGGCTTGGTGCGCCACGGCTTTTAGGAGTGACGCACCAAAGTTTTGGTGCGCCACGGCTATCGTCTCTCCTATAGGTATTTTCCTAGTAGTGGTAGTACTCCTCCTGAGATTGGTCCTCGTATTTTGGGCAAGTAAATAGCCAGGGACGAAACCAATATGAGTAAATTTGAATGTACTCTGGAAGACATTCTATATGAAGCTTATAAGAATGCAAGTATTCTTATATAGTGGAGTGGGTAGGCTATACATAGGGTTCACTATCCATGATGGATGAAAGATACATCATGGTTGATTTGACATTTCTATATCTTTGTTGAAGATGATACTTCAAAAGAATATAAGATGGTTTCTCTTGTAGATATCGCATATCCAAGAGGTTTTGTAAAACATTGTTTAAAGAAGGTTTTTCTTTGTAAAACAACTTCCAGCGTTCCTTCATATGTACCTCACAGGTACACGGTTCCCCTTTCAGTACCTCGCACGTACAAGTCCTTTTTCAAAACATCCTTTTTGAAAATATCGACACAACACTAGCTACTTGGCCATTCAACTATCCATATGCGAGTACGCGGCTATTGTGAATGGATTTACTCTGCAGAGGTGTATACAATCCACAAGGTCCATATCATCTGCCATAAATCGCCCATGGACTGTCCACAACAGTATGCGAACACCAGATAACTGATCCTAACTTTCCACTATGGTCAAGCTAGTCTATGACTATCCCTTCAACTGGGTTTATTCTCCCCAACACCGTATCACACATTGCCATGACAAGAGACCCAACTGTTGCATCCGGATGGAAAATTAACCCCACACTTTGCATGTCCCGTATCTCCCACCTGACACTTGGGACAGGACACACACTAACAAGAACAAGTTTCTAGATAGGCCTCTTGCCCATGGTTAGGTAGAGTGGCAGTACGTCTTGGTTGTCTAGCAAATACTAGGTTATGTGTTTTTTGTAAACCATTTCAAAAGCATTCCTCTTTACCACCTCTAGTGAACAAGGTCCCACCTTTTCATGGAGGGTTTTTCTTGAAGCATTTGTTTAACAAAGCGCATTTTAGGTTGTCCACTTAGGGACTTCAATATTATTAATTTGGGTGGTATTTATGTACCATATGGTGGCTAAGGGCTTGGTAACACCAAGTTTTGACTATTGGCAAAGTGATAGTTACTAGTAATATTAATAGTAGTATTAGCCACAACAAAAATAGTTTTGTTAACCATATTTTTGTAAGACTTCAGAAGTAAAACATGCATGATAGATAAAGATAAGTGTAATAACAGCAAGCATTAGGATGGCTTGCCTTGGTACTGGTTCAAGTCCTGCTCTTGAAAATAGCAAGAGTGGAAATATGCCTCTTCTTTTCCAATACCTCCTTCCTCGTTTTCTAACGTCGTAAAAAGAAATAAATGACACACAATCAGAACCAACTAAGGCAAACAATGGTACAAAGCAATACATACACCAAGAAATGCACAAAACAATTCATCACTCCAAAAGCCAAAGGCACCAATTAATAAACACATATAAGCAAATACTAGACTACTAGGAATATGCTTATGGTGGAGAAATGGTCTTTCTCAGCATAATTAAATGGGACCAGTGGGTGTTCCACTATCTTTCCAAGGAATTTGAGGATCACAATGCCTATGGTTGGACTGGTGGAAAAATAATATTCCACAAAACAATCATCACAAAACTACTCATCTCTCTTTAGGTTCATAATGCCTGATGAGATGTGGGCAGTACGAAAGCCAGCTCTGAATGTGTCCCAGTCTAGACGTTCCAAAGGATGGGTGATTTGAAATGTCTCCCACCACATTGCGGCTGGTCCCTCCAACAGATGTGCGGTGAATCTGACCTTCTCCGCATCGTTGCACTCGCAAGCAACCAAGTCCTTGTTAACTGAACGGAGCCAGTCGTCAGCCACCATGGGCTCAGTAGCAGTGGAGAACTTGTTGGGCCTAAGCCTGAGGAATCTGGTAAGCCTATCCACTGGAGGCGGTGGTGGGGGAGGGTTGTTGTTGTTGTTGTTGTTGTTGTTGTTGTTGTGTTGCATGAACTGAGTCATCATCTGCATCAACTGAGTTTGGGCTGCCAACATTTGCTGAAATGCTTCTTGGGTTGGATCTGGTCGTGGAGGCATCTGAGGTTTTATGAATAGAGGAGAAATGAGATTGGAAGATGGGCCTAGTGGGAAATAAATTTCTACCCATGCACAAACATCAAACAAACCACAGACAAACAAACTCACAAACAAAAGATATAACAAAGGTTTTTAGGAAACTAAAAGAGTCGTGGGTACTGTCGTACTTCAAGTAGTAGGACAATACTGGAAAACATAAACGAGATACAAAATCTAAGGGGTCATCTAAAGGACACTAGATCTTGATTCTTCACTTGCGAGTCTCGAATAACTTGTAGTAGTCTGTGGACCTCAAGCGCTTCTTCAGAGGGGATCGGTTTCCCGTCGAGCTCTCCTCGATGTCAGGGTCGCTCTCAGAAGAACTCTCAAACACTCGCTCCTCAGGGTCCTCCTCTTCCTCTTCCTCTGCAGCTGGAGCCAGATGGTCTTTCTCTGCAGCAGGTGCTTGGTGATCAACCGAGGCTAGGGGTACTATGGGCTCCTTCCCTCTCTGTGTCACCCTCAGTCGGGCTACTTCACTCTGCAGTTCCTCAACTTGGTTCTTCAACTGGTCTCTCTCCTACTTAACCTCGTCCATCTCACTGGAGTCCTTAGCGTAGTAAGCATTCTGCACTCGGAGGGCAGCAATTGTCGCATCCTTGAAATCAAGCTTTTCCCGCAGATCATTGTTGATGTCATCCAGGTTCAACATTGCTTTCCCTAGATCCCTAAACTTCTTCTGTTGGATATCAAATGCCTCCATTTGATTTTGCATCTCCTCCTCCATGTTCGACATCACGAACTCTAACTCCATGAGGTGATGACGTATAGGAGTGAGCTGTTGGTGGCTACGATCAATAGGTAATCCTGACTCATCCCTCTCTTCGAAGAGTCGGAAGACACTGCCGTGAGTGATATGGTATCGGTACATGTGGCAGATGCGGGCGATGGCGTCAAGCATGGCTGAACTCACTGAAGCTGTGTAGTCTGGGTAGTACTGGACGTATTCCATGCCATGGTCATCTGGGTCCACTGTACGTCCAGGAATATGGGTCGTGATGCGCCACCTCTGAGCACCGATAACATCAATAACCTCTGGCACGCCGTGGAAGTGAGGAGCCGGCATTCCAATATCCATGGCTAGGTCATATAGGGTCTTACTCATCCAGAACCCTGCATCTCCAGCAAAAGCAAACCTATCATCGATGTCATCGCTAGCCGGGTCCATCTAAAAATTTTGGAAAATGAAAGGGATAAGGTTAGCACAGGGTAAGAAGATACAAGAATAAAACAAAGAAAAGGGAAAAGAAAAATAAAAATTCCATGAATGTTTGACATAGTTTTGGTCCTATGGTTTCAAAACCTAGGGTCTCGATCCTACAGGCAACACTATGCTCTGATACCATTTTGTAGCACCCTACCTTTTTACAAAGGTAGAATACCTGTGTACCTGCTATTCCCGGGATCACTGATATCATACACATGACAAAATGAAGTATTCATTGCAATAGCATCAATCTACAACGTATGATCCATTGGATACGAAATAAAATAGTCTTACAATTGGCATAGTCAACATAGACTAGCCCCAAATAACAGATTTCAAAGCAAATACAACGGAAAGCAATCTTCAATGAGCAACCTTCTCTTCATGAGCCACAGGCAGAAATGTTGGAATGTAGACTCGAGATTCTAAACAGTTACTCATCATCTGAATGACCTGCACGTTGGAATATGCAGGCCCCACAGGGGAGGAAGTCAGTACAAACAATGTACTGGCAAGTGACACTTGTATGGTGGCAGTTTTGAGGAATAACTATCTACATGATATTTGGCTGGTGGAGTCTGGGCTATTTGCATAAAGCCAATTTTGTCCTATATTTATAAATCATTAAAAAATCTTTGAAGGTCGACATGGGTAGACACACCATGTAGTTTGGTAAAGGCAGCATGGGTAGACACACCATGAAGTTTGAAAATCATCATGGGTAGACACACCATGAGTTTGAAGGGGTAGCACAGAGGGGTAGACACACCATATGCTCTAGGAAAAGGTTTCTACCATGTTTTAATTCATTCAGAAAAGATGAGGAGATCCTTCGGCACCAACTATGTCTAGTTTGCTCAACTGGCCCATAACCGGGGACACGGCTAGGATCTTAGTTTTTAACTCTGCAGAGGTTGTGCACTTTCACCTTGAGACCAATTTTCCCCGAGATAAAAATGAGACAAGATCTTTGGGAAGAGGGATTCAACCATACCAGCATGACTCGACGCTCCTAAAATTCTACCACCCCATGTCATACAACAGGATGAACCCCCACAACTTACTTAATCTTGGCAGAGCCCATATTACCTCAAGGCTGCACTGGAAGCTAACTACACATGGAAGACCTACATATCTCTTTTGTCCTGGGTGGCAATCCACAAGTGTACCCTCAGGTGACAACCACCACATCCATGGCACTGGGAGTGGTTACCCAACATAATCCAAGCAATTACCAATCCACCCAGGTGTTTCATTGGGTTGTTAATTTTCAATTTTCAAAGTATCACAACCCAATAAATAGCTGCAGCAGTTGTGATATTGTTCTGGTATAGCTAAACTAGTACCTAGCAGGGGTTTCAGGTTGGCTACACACTACTTGGTGTTCTGAGCATAGCATATACTTGGAAAATAGTAATATCACCTATCATGCACACTACTGAAAACCCTAATGCAATAAAAAGTAGGACATGAGCATCACTTGCCTTGGTAGCAGCAACCGGCGCAAGCACAACAATCAGAGGAGTTGAAATGATCTTCTCCAAAATCTAAAGAGGCAAAAACATTACAAACATAAACACACTACTCAAACAATACAAACATAAACATGTATGCATGCATGAATGCAAGATTTTGTTTTACACATGTTGGTTGTAGTGTTGAGGTGTGTATGGCATTATGAGAGGTTTATTTAGTTGATATAAGGCTCTGGTTGAGTTTTATCTCATTGCATTAACTTAATTTCTCCAATTTAGTAGTCCATCAATAGATCTTTGGATTAATTAAATTTTAAACACACTTTTAAGTTTCTGTAAAATTTGGTCATTGGTCTCTCTGGATAGAGGGTACCAATACCAAGGTGACCCAATTGGTTTCACTCAAAAATACATTTCAGAATTTGAATTATGGACAGATTACTGATTTGACTAAATTTGAAATAGAAAGTGTGTGCACGATACAATTTTGGTTTTCTCGGGTTCCATGGTGTTCTACAAGTTCTAAGGAATCCAGAGACTACAAAATCTTATCTTATATATATATTTACTAATTGGAGGCACCATACAAGACACCACGTTAATCCTAAGATTAAGTAAATTTGGTCCATCAGATTAATATATGATGTATTTGTGGCCATCGGATTGAGCGCAAGAGCCGCCCTCACGTGCTACGTTGAGTCGTCTTCTGGCTGGTCTCTCCATGTTCCTACTGGTATTTAAAAGGGAAAAAAAAATCTGAGACCGACAACATGGGCGGCGTCTCTGGCATCCATGCTGCCGTCTCCTTGGTGTACAAAATACTGCACTTTGTTCCTTGCAGAAGGTTGCTATGCACTGGTGCCATCCGTTTCTACGATCGCACCAGCATGATCAGCTGCATGGAACGATCTGCAAGCTTGATTCGTGTCTGGTCTTACTGATCCGGCTGTAGCGTTAGTTGATCGGGTCAATCAGAGCAGGCCATGGATAGTTGGAAAAAGGTAGAGGCCAAGTAGCATCATTAGATGGACGCACTTCCTCGCCAAACCTAGGAGAATACGACGCCCAGACTATTTTGGCACGAGTACATGCCCATGGATTTCACGTAATCCATGGCAGTACGTCTTTACAGTGTCGATTCTCCCACGGCCGCGTGATGTCCAAGGAAAAAAACTCGTGATGGAGAACGATCTTTGCTTAGCTTCCCCAGCCCATGTTCCAAAATCTCAAGCGCCTGCCCATGAGCATGCATGGACGGGCACTGCACGGTGAGTTGGCAGATTTCAGAGATGTTTATTTGTCCATGTCTCATACTTTTTTTTTGTTCCGACGGTTCCCATTGAAAATTAATTTTGCTTTCATATAGTGGCAGGCAATAAAACCGGATGACAGAAGGATGATTAGGTTAGAGCGTGCCAAAACTGGACCAGGTATTTTTTATAATCCTTGCTTTTTTATAATAATATGAATAATATAGCCCTGATTATTTGGTCTCTTCGTTTGCAGCTTCTAGCTTAATTAGTAATGCGTTCCACTACGAGTTTTTCAGTTTTCAGCGTAGATTTTATAAAATGTTTATTATTTTTTGCATGATAACAGAGATTGTAGTGACGAACAATATTTTTTTTCTTCAAGAAATCTTCTACATATTATATTCTTTCCATTTGAATCCCATGAATATGTGTCCTCTCCTAAGTAATACGTATATGCAGCCACAAAATTTTGAAAGTCAATGGAGTAGCAGTAGAAATCGTGCAACACAAATGACAATGTGGAAGTCACGTATTATTCTTATAACCCAATATTTACTTTACAATGCGGCCTACTAATTTGTATATTGTTATTGTCCTCAACTATTTACTGGCAGCTAAATTCATAACACCCAATTGTTGTGTATTTATAAGCTGTTAATACCGATGTGCCAGTTATATTGTATAACGAACTGAAAAGGTTGAAGAAACTTAGTACAAGTTTTTTTTCTACTCCGTATTTTTTATACAAGAGACGGTTCCTTATATGTGACAAACTAATTTCCTCTCGATCGTTGCGTTCAATATTTTTTCTTCATATTGCCATAGTAGAACCAAGTATATTAAATATTATCTCTATATTCAACTGTCGGTTTCTCTGCCTTTCTCTGCCTATCGCATGGGCGTCTCCATAAGTCGCCACCCCGCCGGCGCTGGCGAAGAAAAATGCGGTGGCTCAGACGAATTCGCGAGTCTCGACGGGTTAGACATCCAAATCTCAGCGTGCCTTCTCAGTTGTATGACTCTATGTGGAAAAAATAGATTAGGATTATACCACGCCAGATTGTCAAAAGTATTGTGGTCCCGATCTAACTCTCTACATCTTCCTTGGTGCAGGTCAAGCTTGATGTGCTAGGATGCGACCGTATAATGTATTAATGTGATTGCAATATTTATATCCAGGTTAAATTTTCCTTTGCACGATTAAGTTATACTAATCCAACTTCGCTAAAGAAGCTTAGGCCTTCCGTAATGGGGGTATCTTAGCGCGGTATCATAGGCACTTTGCTTATGTGGCACCCTATTTAATGATGAAAGAGAGTGTAGTTGTATCTTATATAAGATACAACTCTTGCACGAGATCATAGGCAAAAAAAGTTGCTAGGCCAATCACAAGCAAGTATTAGACCAAAATCATTAAATACTACTTGATTTAGATACAACCTATAAGATACAATGCATTAGGATGGTTGTTTCTTACATTTTTCGCCTACCTAGGATAGCGCGCTAAGATACAATGCATTACGGAAGGCCTTATGCTAATCCAATTTCGCTAGAGAATCCAACTTCTAGCTTATGCTAATCCAACATTTATACAGTTATACCTTGCATTAAGTTGAAGCTTCACCAATAAGCACGAATGCCTACCCTTGTTTTTTTTTCTCTACCAAATAGGAATAATTAGTCTCTTTATACATGAAGTTACATGATGTGCAGATTGAAAATTTGATTACTAGATATTTTTACTAAATATCCTGTCAAGGTTCCATTATCGGTGCACACCGTACTTTTTGATGAATTGTTTGTATGGAGTTGGGAAATCTTGCACATGCATTTGTCACAGCTCTGCTGGCAGACTTTGAGCTCGCGAAGGTAACTAGACTTATGATAAAATATAGTTCATCATGTGTTTAACTCTAACATATACCTAATTTCACTCTTAGATTTTTAATCTAAGAAAGAATTTTGTTATTTGCAATGAATAATCTCTCCATCGATAGATATGTAGATAATATTAGTGTGAATTCTTACTTCCATAGTTACAAATTTGATTGTACTATACCCACTTACCAATTAATATGTATTTTGTTATCTATGTTCGAAAATTTTAATGCATGTTTCCGATGAAGTTATTCAAAAGTTTTTTCCTTTTCAAACCATATGATTTTAAGATTTTCTAGACCCGTGCAGGTGCACGGGTTGATGACTAGTTAACAAAATTGAGTTAGTAGAACTCAAACTATGAATTAAATGGTGTTTGTGAGTGGTTTTGGCAATTTAAAAACTACTCCAAAATTTTATACAGAGACCACCTAATATTTTTTTTATTCTGGTAGATAATTTGATTAGCTTTCTATAGGTTCAAGCCTCACCATTTTTGGATCATTATTTATTTTTCTATTGAATTTACAGTGTGACAGATGGTTCTGTTTTCAAAAGGAAATTCAAAATGATTTAAATCGGGGGGAGGCTGACTGGCGCTGACTCAGCGGCCAAGTGGCAGTGCGCGATTGGCTCGGGCGCTGCACGCGCTGACTGCCCGAGTAACGGTCAACAGGGGCGGATCCAGCCGTGGATCTGTGATCCAACGGTTGGGATCAATCCCTTCCGTGCGGTGTCTCACCGGAGTCCTCCGGCGGCTGCGGGCACGGCGGCGCTCGGGTGGCGCGTGTGTTCTCGCGGATCTAGAGGGAAGGAGAGGAGGGGAGGCTCACCTCGAGGTGCGACACGGCGAGGCGGTCTCGGTGGCGAAGGGCAGCAGAGGCTCGCTTCCTGGGGGGGGCGGTGGAGCACGCCGGAGATATGTGCGGCGACGGCTTCCGCTCGGATACGGTGGCCCGCTGGATGCAGTGCACCAAAACTGGTGAGGATAGGTTCTAGAGGTTCGTAAGGAGGAGGGAAAACCGAGAGGGGGAGAGAGAGGGGCGGTGGCTCACCGGAGGCGTCGAATCCCTCGTCGACGGCCGGCGGTTGTCCGGAGCTCGAACGGCGAAAGAAAATGGCGGCCTGGCCGCGTGGCTGGATAAGTGAGGAGGGTGAGAGGTGAGAGGGAGCGCAGGGCTTTATCGGGGTGTGCTAGGTTGCGAGGAAACGGGCGAGAGGCGAGGTGGCGATCGTGGGGGGCTCGCGGTTGCTCTCCGGCGATAACGGGGGAAGGTTGGGGAGGAGCGTCAGCGTGACGCGGGCGTGGCGTCATCTGGGCCCACATGGCGGTGAGGGGGAGTGAGGGAAGCGGGCTGGACTGCCTGGTGCGCGCGCGGTAGGTAGAGGATGGGCCCATGGGCCGCCGCAAGAGAGAGAGAGACAGGGGGAAGGGGATTGGGCCGGCCGATTTCTTCCCTTTCTCTTTTTTTTTGTTCTGTTTTATTTTTCTTTTCTGTTTTCCTTTTATTACACCAAGGAAACCCTAAACAATTTATTGGATGGGCCAACTAAAATTTGATGGTTTTGGAGAGTATTTAGATTGTAAGGTTTTAAACTTTTGGAATGTTTTGGTGGCTTTTGAAAATTCAAAATTAGATCCAAAATGGATGAATTTACATGGAGTCAATATAGAATTATTTTTAGAGGTATAACCCATAGGGTTTTTGTTTAGTGATGTTTAAATTTTTAAATGTGCTTGTGAGTGACTATGTTATGATAATATGTATGCATGCTAATTTGATATTTTTTGAAAAAAAAACTAGGATGTTACAAAAATAATAAGAGTATTTTGTGTCAAGGAGTTCTTTATTGAACTTGGTGAATTTCCAAGAATGCTGACACTATGAAGCTACATTTTCACAATGTTAGTAACATTGGTTTAAGCTGGGGAATTAAGGTTTCACCGGTTGACCAAATATATACAAAGCCATCTCATTAGAGAATGAGTGATGCGTGTAGACGCAAAGAACAAGCAAATACAATAGGACCTGGACAGTTCATATCTTTTTTATGATGTTTACCACATGCAAAGCATGGTAATAACACTGGAACGCCATATGTGTTAAGTGCTTACAGACTAGATTATTGACTCTAGTGCAAGTGGGAGACTGAAGGGAATATGCCCGACAGGCAATAATAAAGTGGTTATTATCTTATTCCTTGTTTATGATAAATGTTTATTTCTCATGCTAGAATTTTATTAGCCGGAAACGTTGATACATGTGTGTTTAATAAACAAACAATAGTTGCTAGTAAAGCCTCTCTTTTAACTAGCTCGTTGATTAATAGATGATCAAGGTTTCCTGATCATGAACATTGGATGTTGTTAATAAGAGGGTCACGTCATTATAAGAATGATGTGATGAACATATACCCAAAGTGAATATAGCAATGCGATCAATTCATTATGTTTAGATTGTTATATCAAATATACGAAGTAACTTATTCCTTAGACCATGAGATCATGTCAATCACTGATACCGGAAGGGTGCTTTGATGTCATCAAACGTCACATCGTAACAGGGTGACTATAAAGGTGTGGTTGGGTATTCGGAAAGTATTAGTTCAGGCTAATGGATCAAGAATGGGATTTGTCCATCCAAATGACGGAGAGATATACTCTGGGCCCTCTAGGTGATATCACATCGACACCGCTTGCAAGCACGTGACTAGGTCACAAGGATGTCATATCACGGAAACAAGAAAAGAGTACTTGTTGGTAACGAGATTGAAGAAGGTATGGTTGATACCAATGATCGAATCTCGGACAAGTAAAATATCGCGAGAGAAAGGGAATAGTTCACGACATTGATGGTTGACATGATCACAAGAGTCATCGTTGAATATATAGGAGTCATCACGGATCTCGAGATCCCTCTGTTGATTATTGATCGTAGAGGAGTCTCGATCATGTCTATCTTATTCGCGAACCGTAGGGTGACACACTTAAGGTTCGATGACGCGTTTGAGAGGATACGGAATATCGAAGAATGTTTTGGGCAGCACCGAAATTGTTTCGTGGAAAATAGAAATAGTTCAAGGGTGTTTCGTCGAATGGTTGTTAACAGAATTAACAAAGGATTCGAGGTGATATATACAAATGTTTGTTAATGGAATTAACAAATATAAATAAAGAAATAAAAATGTTTTATTTATTTATTAAAGGAAAACCTTTGGATTTTCCAAGTGGGAAATAATGGGAGCATGAGTGGGCGTGAGTGGAGCTTCCACTCACATGAAGAGGGAAGAGGTGGGGGCACCACCATGGCTGGCTGCACCCCACCGTTGGGCTGCCTCCCTCTCCCTATAAAAGGAGGGTGAGGGCTCCTCCTCATACACACACTTTCCCACCTCAATTCCTCTCCACCCGCTGCATTCCATAGTCTCCGGCTTGGCGAAGCCCTGACCGTGGGATTCTTCACCACCACCGCGCAGTTGTGCTGCTGGAGTTCCGAGGGATCCTCTACTTCCGCCTTCCCGCTGGATCGAGGGAACGGAGGTCGTCATCAACCGTATGTGTGACCAATCACGGAGGCACCACCGGATTGCGGTGCACATCTTCTCGCTCTCGGGGTCGGTGTGAGTACGACCACGCCAACAATGAGATTTGATCTCGTAACGCTTTGTGTCTTCGAGGGTATGTTCTTCTTAAGATTCTCTCTATGCCTGTTGCTTTCATCTCCTAGATTAGATCTTGGCCTTTCGGTTGTCTCTCGAGTAGGATATTTTTTGTTTTCTATGCAACGACCCCTTAAGTGTCGTCTGGTGTGCGCATAGTAAGAACTATTTAAGAAACTCTATGATGTTGGTATATAATAACCCAAAATTAAGTTGTACGTTTCTTAATCTGATCCTGTTTTAAGGATGCCAAATAACTTATTTGGCATGAATTAGTAATAAGTGGATGCAACAAATCATTGATCCGATCGATCAATGAATTTTCACATCCATTTACTACCGGATCATGCCCAATAGGCCAATAATTGGTGCAACATCACAAATGTGAGTACCAAGATTCGAACTTTGTTGTGTGGAAATGAAACAGCCCCGCCCCACCACTAGGCACTGTCTTAGTTTGAAATTATTTGCTAACGAAAATAAAGAAGAATTCGAAGAAGTAGAATAAAAATGCAATCAGATTCTAAAACTCCTTTCCTTTTGTTTATTTTTTATTTTTTATTTTCAATCCGAAAACAAAGAATAAATAATGACCGTTAACATCCACGCACCAAATCTCCACGGGAATAGCCTCACGCAGGGTCCCACTCGCCAGCGTCTGCGCGCCAAATCTCCACCACCGCGCTCCTCGCCCACTGGGCTACTCCTCCACTGAAAGCAACCTCCACAGAAAGCCTCCACTTCGCCCTCCCACCCCAGCGTCGGCTGCCACGGCTTCTCCCTCCCCCCGTCCTCGACGTCATTCTCAAACAATGACAGGTACGATACGATGTAGGTTAGATGCCCCCTGTTTCGCTCTCCCCCCCGTCCTCGACCTCGCCCTCCCCCCTATTTCGCTCCCTTACCCAACCTCAACCAAACGATACGATGTAGGTTAGATGCCGACAGATCTAGGTTTGATACCGGCGGATGTAGGTTAAATTCCGGTGGACGTAGGTCACCGTTGATGTTTTAAGTTACCACCGGACATGGATCTAGTTCACGCTACCGTTACAGGGCCCTCGGAGATCGTTTCCCCCACCCAAATGGAGATCGACATGAACAAGGCATCGGAGCTCGCAAAGCCTGCTATTATTCAGATATTCGAGGTAAATAGCATATATATTAGTCATGTAGCCAAATATTCTCTTAAGGTTCATCTATCTCCTTTCGCGTTCGTCGACACATCTTTGATTTTTATTCTTTTCGTATTTGGCTATAGGACCACAGTACAGGCTGTGAATTCTCCAGCATGTCGCGTACTGAAATTCACAACTTGGTGTAGCAGTCAGTTGAGACAATTGAATCTCATCGTCTCTATGAACTTTGCAAGCTGGTTGATGATACCATCCCTGAGAAGCTAATCTGTTTCGTATGCTGCAAGGACGGGCGGGACAGGGTGATGAAATCTTGAAAAATGCTAGCACTCGAGTTGGAATTGGAGGAACAAAAGAGAAGCTATATGATCATGCACGGCTTGGATACTAAGCTTGATTCTGAGCTGAAGAGTGCGAAGAATACTTTGAAAGTAGCCGAAGAGAAGTGCGACATGCTCCAGAGGAGAAAATACACCTTGTTTGAGAGTGCGAAGGACACCATTGTGAAGTTGTGATACATTCTAAGGTTCTTGCAAGATTATGGAATAAGGTAAAACTACTTTTATGTTTAATTAGATTATGTCAACCTGTAATACTTGCCAATGAGTCTAGCTGTTATTCATTCTTTGTTTTGTTGCATGTGCTGACGATTAAATTGTGCAATGCTAAAATCCAAAGGATTAATCCCCAGTACCTAGTAGCCTTTACATGGACATTGTGTGTTCATGCTCCCTGGTCCTGTGGAGCTTTACCCTTTGGACTTTCTTTGCAATGTATGTATGAGGCTTGCTTATTTTATGTTCATTCTCTGTTCTGTGTGCCGATGATTAAACTCTTCACCTTTTCTCGGTGAGATAATTGGAACTTTTACCTAGTGTTGTGTACAACTACATTTGTCCTGCATCTTCCTTGGCAAGTGCTCGATAATCTCATTGAATTCTGTGTGCTTCTTTATTATGAGGCCCCAATTATGATTTTGTTTGTAATGCATGAGCCATATTGGTTCTGCATATTCCTTGGCATGTGTCCGATGATTTCATTGATTTGTGTGTGCTTCTTTACTATGAGGACCCTATCTAGGCTTGGTTCTATGCCGATGATTAATATGCAACAATGTCTACAACAGTTGGCGTACCATAGAAAAAGGAGTTGAAGGGAATATGCCCGAGAGGCAATAATAAAGTGGTTATTATCTCATTCCTTGTTTATAATAAATGTTTATTTTTCATGCTAGAATTGTATTAACCGAAAACGTTGATACATGTGTGTTTAATAAACAAACAAATTGTTCCTAGTAAAGCCTCTCTTTTAACTAGCTCGTTTATTAATAGATGATCATGATTTCCTGATTATGAAAATTGGATGTTGTTAATAAAGAAGCTTTGATATCATCAAATGGCACACCGTAACAGGGTGACTATAAAGGTGTCGTTAGGTATTCAGAAAGTATTACTTGAGGCACATGGATCAAGAGTGGGATTTGTCCATCCAAATGATAAAGAGATATACTCTGGGCCCTCTTTGTGATATCACATCGACACCGCTTGCAAGCACGTGACTAGGTCAGAAGGATGGCATATCACGGAAAAGAGAAAAGAGTACTTCTCGGTAACGAGATTGAACAAGGTATGGTTGATACCAATGATCGAATCTAGGAAAAGTAAAATATCGCGAGACAATGGGAATAGTCACGACGTTGATGGTTCAGATGATCACAAGACTCATCGTTGAATATATAGGAGTCATCACGGATCTCCAGATCCCGCTGTTGATTATTGATCGGAGAGGAGTCTCGATCATGTCTATGTTATTCGCGAACCGTATGGTGACAAACTTAAGGTTCGATGACGCATTTGAGAGGATAGGGAATATCCAAGAATGTTTTGGGCAGCACCGAAATTGTTTCGAGGAAAATTGAAACAGTTCAAGGGTTTTTTCATTGAATGGTTGTTAATAGAATTAACAAATGATTCGAGGTGCTATAAAAAAATGTTTGTTAATAGAATTAACAAATGCTGAAATAAAGAAATAAAAATGTTTTATTTTATTTATTAAAGAAAACCTTTGGATTTTCTAAGTGGAGTTTTAAGGGAAAATGAGTGGGTGTGAGTGGAGAGTCCACTCACATGAAGAGGGAACAGGTGGGGGCACACCATGGGCTGGCCGCACCATCCCTTTGGGCTTCCTCCCCATCCACTATAAAAGGAGGGTGAGAGCTCTCCCTCCTCCACACACTTGCCCACCTCACTTCCTCTCCACCGGCTGCTCCATTCCATGATCTCCGGCTTGGCGAAGCCATGACCGTCGGATTCTTCACCACCACCACGCCGTCGTGCTGCTGGAGTTCCGAGGGATTCTCTACTTCCACTGCCCCGCTAGATCGAAAGACCGGATGTCGTCATCAACTGTACGTGTGACCGATCACGGAGGCACCCCCGGATTGCGGTGCACATCTTCTCGCTCTCGGGATCGGTGTGAGTACGACTACGCCAACAACATTATTTGATCCCGTAATTCTTTGTGTCTTCGAGGGTATGTTCTTCTTAAGACTCTCTCTATGCCTGTTGCACTTCATCTCCTAGATTAGATCTTGGCCTTTCGGGTGTCTCTACGTAGGAAATTTTTTGTTTTCTATGCAACGAACCCTTCAGGAGTGCCATATTTGTGTTTGATTAGAATGTGATGATGAAACTGTGCAATGTTAAAATGCAGAGGGAGACTCCTCTAGACCTAGTAGCGTTTACAAGGACATAGTAGCTGGTTTATGCCACCGGGTCTAGTGGTTTATCACCTCTGTACTTGTGTCCTTTGTACATGTGAGACAATTTTTTGACTCGTCTCTGTATGTATGGAAGTATATCTGCTTCTTTTTTGTAGATGTGCTAAACATGTATGGTGCTTTTTTACTAGTGTTTCTTTGGGCGCAGTTTCTGAAAGTTCCGATGGATGATGTGAACCTCTGGATGTGGCTTTGGAATTCATGCTGGCATAGGAAAATATCCGGTCGATGATGTGATCCTGTGGATGTCGGCATAAAAAAAGTTCTTGTTAACCTGTGGACCTGTTGTTGAACCTTTTGTGATGCTAATTTTAGTTATTATAAATCTCCTATGCTTCGGAGTGCATGTAACCGCGATGATGGCACGGGACAGACATCAAAGGGGGCGAGGAGGTAGTATATTAGTATTAGTACTAGGGTACCCATTATTGCAAATGTAAAACCATGTCAATTCATTTCCATTTCGGAGTGCATTTTATGATTTAGATATCCTATATATTCAGTAATTTGGTTGACACTCTCTCCACGTGGATACCAGGTCAGCTCTCCTCTCCACTCCCAAACTGTGGATAATGCGGCGGCTCCCCATGCGGGCGCAGAACGCTCTCCTCTCTACTCCCAAACTGTCCGTCTGTGCCACACCTCTCTACTCCCAAACTTCGATGTGCGTAGATCCACCGGTACAATGTCTGGTCGACGCAAGGAGGGCCACCAGCAGCAGATTCACATGTACTTTCCCCAGCAAAGCGTGCAAGGCCCGGAGCGTGCGCGTGCCCGCAAGGCGTACCGGCGCAAGGTGCATCAGGCAAACTCGTCCCGCGCACCACCACCTACGGCTCCACCCATCGCACCTTCGGACTTCGAGGAGGAAGAAGAGGAGGAGTATCTTGCCATCGAGTTCCACAATGAGGCCATGCAGTGGCCCCACATGTAGGCGGGGATTTTAGCGTCCTTATAGAGTTTCACGACAGAAGAGCTCTGGCAAGCGAGGCTCGCTCGGCTTTTCACTGTCAAGCTAGAGGCCGACACCGCGGAAGCGATCCGCCATTCGATGCAGAATGAAGATGCGGCAGCGCACCCTTGGCTAGGAGGCTAGGTCCGGTGTCTGTCCTTTTCTTTTTGTGATTTTTTTTCAGAATCGGCTTGTTCACTGTAATGTTAACTATGATGATTTCTAAGATTATGTGCATGCTTATTTACCGTGGATGACAACTGGGGTCTAGGCATGAACTGGTCGGTCGTAGCAAGTTAAAGGAGTCAAACAGGGCAGGATGTGTGGTCCGACAAAAATTTGCGACGTTCTATGTGACCAGCCCAGTTCCATCGAAAGAAACTGGGCTCCAAGTGGGCTACTGGGCCGGAGACAAAAATCGGCGACGTAAAATTAGCGAAAAGTCGCGCAAAACCAGACTGTGACGGACCAAACCAAAATGTTGAGAGCAAAATCCACTTCTCACCCATCCGCGACGGAAACAAGCGACGTTATCGAAACGTTGCGCTCAAAACGTCCCTGATCGCACGGAATTTGGTAGTGACTAAATCTTAACCTAGATCTTGTTATTATGTCTAGACCATTCTATCTTGTTTCCCAACCTTCTCGGAGACATTCTGCAAGAGAAGTAACCCACAAGAAAGGAGGAACTCCGACAAGAAGGCTTGCAGAAGAATTCTTTAGAGTTTTCTAGAAATGCCATTCCAATCTATCATAAGAGTATTTGGAAACTCGTATATCTTAATCTAATGTTATTAATTTCTTTTGAAATAGTGTGATATTCCAATTTTAGTGTTATATAAAAGTAGTTTGGTAACAAGTTTCTAGAACTTGTGAAAATATCACTTTTGTATAATCAAACCATTGAGTGTCATACACAAACAAATTGAAGGGTGAACAACCTAGTACATCTAAGCCATTTGTATATAAATAGTAATTTGGACGCAAGGCTAGCTAACTTGCCAACAAATTCTTCTTATATGCATATGACAATTTGATGTCATAAAATACAGTTATATTCTTTCATAAGCATCTAAGAGAAATCTTTTCTTGGCGTAATTGGTTTTCTTCACCACAAGGGTGAGACAGTTGAAGATGGAATGCAAGAGCTAATCCATAACGTCTCCATAATTTTTTATTGTCTCATGCTAATATTATGCTTTTGACACTTGTTTCTATATAAAGTTTATGATTTATTTGGACTAACCTATTAATAGTTGCAAGAGTGCACAATGTTCTTTTTTTTACTCTTTGATGTGTAGGAATTAACCAGAAAACACAAAAGGAGACTTGTTGGAAAAGGACTCTGACTTTTCTGAAATCTGTCCACCATCAGTTTTTAGAGATCATCAGTTTTACCCCAAAGACAACGTCAACTGAAGATCAAATTGCTGACAAAGTTGTTTTCCATTTCCATACCTTTCATTTAAGCCCAAGAACGACCCAATCCAAGTTGTTATGCGACCCGTGGACCCATTTTACTGGAGGATATATATCTGATTACGGGATTACGTGAATCAGTGACGGGATTGAGTCTAACTCTTACCTTATTTGATGGATTCGGCCAAGCCACGACTTTGGGGCTGATAGGGGTCCCTAGGAAGCTTTGCCTCTCCCACATAGAAAACTGCATCGAAGACAATGAACCCGATATCTTCACTAATTAATCTTGGACAAACCCACCACAATTACGATCACTTTTCCACACTCATTGTACTGTTAGTTTATGGTTACTTAGTATATTTTATTGCTGCAGCACTAACATTAACTTCCTTGTATTTATTATCTTGCAAAGCTATCTCTCATACCCGTATTATTGCTCTACTTTTATTTCCTAGATATTGCAAATGTTTAGTGTGTGGAGAGTTGTATCAGTGGTTGATTGAACTTGAGATAATATTTATCCTACCTATAGCTCCTCGTTGGGTTCGACACTCTTACTTATCGAAAAGACTACACACAATCCCCTGTACTTGTGGGATATCAAGACCTTTTCTGGCGCCGTAGCCGGGGAGCAATAGCGTGGGGTGAATGTTCTTGTGTGCACTTGTTTGCTTTGTCTCTAAGTAATTTTGCTTTCAGTTATAAGTAGCTTTATTTTTCAGTTTTAAGTTGTTTGCTATCTTTAGTTATGGATAGGGAACACGAATTACAAAAAAAAATTGTACTTGGTATCTAAAAATGTTTTCAAAAAGGAAAGTGATTAGAAAGATGACTAATGGTTAAGTGGGGGTCGAACTTGAACACTTGTGTTCATGCCTATGAAACCAAAACAATTCTTTCCATGGAAGATTTTCAGTTAAAAACTTGTATATATTGTACATATTCCTTTGTACCATATAAATAAAATGTATAGATAACTTCTAGTTTGTTTATGATGCAAGTTTGCCACTTTGCTGCGTAGAAACAGATTTATGGGCTCCACCGTAGAAATTTTAAAAAATCACTAGAAAGTTATATTGATCTTAACATGCATTGTCCTATTCATAGTAGGGTATGGCATTGTGGTATCCTCCTCAATTTGTTTCATTTTAATCGACTTGGCACATGCTCATGCATGCTAAGACTGAAAACAAAAAGTCAATAAGCCTCGATGATTTATTTTGCCTCGGAGTTCTAGTACCAATTTTATGCCTCGGTTAATTTTACTTTGTCACAAACATGATTAGGGTAATTATTTCTCTCTTGATTGTCGCTTCCCAGTCTATTGCTAACCTTCACTTGCACTGAGTATGATCTCTACTCGTGCCTCCAAATCCCTGAAAACCAAGTTATTCCACATAGTCCACTATAAACTCCCATGTGGTATTTAACTGCCACTCCAAATTAAATTTCTCATGTGCTACCTTTAGAACTTTCAAAATTACTCATGTTTTGTGTTCTTGTTTTTGCTCATGAGGACGTAAATAGAGAATCTTTATCTCACTAGTTGATTGGATTTCACACCCTAGACTAGTGGCTTCATCCGCTTATCCAATTGATAGAAGAGCTGGCAGCGGGGTGCCCAGCCCCAAATTAATGCAAACAAATTCTCTTCACTATTTTTTCCCCTGATTTATCAGTTAAAGCATAATTGTGTAAACAAAAGAGAAAGAGGGATGACCTTCTACCCATATGCGTCCTTCATATAGGAGCCGCTCTTGTGAAATCTAGTTGGCTTGTGACGTACTGTATTTTCTGTTTACCATTCGTTGACACTAGCATGCACCTCTCTTAAAATAGAGACACTCCTCCATGGTATGTGATTGTTGGCAGGCACTCGAGGATTCGGTTAGCCATGGTTTGTGTAAGATGGATGGGAGGAGTGTCAAACTTTTAATACGTCTGTTTAATAAAATAAAAGTTCTAGCACATGAGTGATCCCTGCTTCCCTTCGCGAAGGGCCTTTCTTTTACTTTTATGTTGAGTCTCCACCATATTCTTTTAGAACCTTCTTGAGAGCATAATTGTCATTCTTAGTATGATGTGTTTGTCGCAAAGCATGGTTGATTGTGGTATAACTTTGATACCTGTATCTTTGATATCTTTACTTCTATTCTTCCCTTGAACTTCAGAGGTGCCATGGAAATTATGTTTTTCTCCACAATTAAGGGCAAGCGATATACCACTGTACATTGCTTTATTAATCATTATAATCTTTTTTATGTTTATAAATTTCATGTTATGAGCTCTTAGTTCATTGATATTTTTCATTAGGTAACATGATTGCTAAGTTTTACTATCCATACATCATGAAATTGTTAAGGACCTGATCATAGAAATTACAATCAAAAATTACTTTATTATCATTTACCTACTCAAGAACGAGCAGGAAATAAGCTTGGGGATGTTGATACGTCCATAACGTATCTATAATTTTTGATTGTTTCATGCTAATATTATTCTTTTGACACTTGTTTTTATATAAAGTTTATGATTTATTTGGACTAACCTATTAATAGTTGCAAGAGTGCACAATCTTCTTGTTTTACTCTTTGATGTGTAGGAATTAACAAGAAAACACAAAAGGAGACTTGTTGGAAAAGGACTGTGACTTTCCTGAAATCTGTCCACCAACAGTTTTTAGAGATCATCAGTTTTACCCCCGAAGACAACGTCAACTGAAGATCAAATTTCCAACAAAGTTGTTGTCCATTTCCATACCTTTCATTTAAGCCCAAGAACAGCCCAATCCGAGTTTGTATGCGACTGGTGCACCCATTTTACTGGAGGATATATATCTGATTACGGGATTACGGGAATTGGTGACGGGATTGTGTCCAACTCTTACCATATTTGATGGATTCAGCCAAGCCACAACTTTGTGTCTGATAGGGGTCCCTGGGAAGGTTCTAGAGGTGCCCAAGAGTCTTTGGATGAAGGGGCCATCCATCGGAGGGCCGGGCTGCATTGTCCCATCACATACAAGGAGAGAAAAATCCTAATTCTTGGGCAGCCACCAAAAACCACGAATTTTGCCTCCCCCATGGTATCATCTCCATGGGGGAGGGCTCATCTACAGAACCAAGAAGCCATGGAGTAATGGGGCTAAGGGGCAGCGCTCCCCCATTATGGCCGTCCGGCGTAGGAGGAGCCCCCTGCGCCGCCGCCGGCCGCCGGCGCCACCCTGCACCTCACGTGTTGCCCTTGTCCATACTCTCCGCCATGATGCCGCCTTCACCAACACTTCCATCATCATCTCCTCCTTATATTCAGTGGTTCATCCTCCCACAAACCTATGTACCGTCCTATGTAAACTTGGTGTTTGATGCTATAATATTTATCGTATGATCTATGTCATGTTTGTGTAGTTTATTTGTCTTTTGATTGCTTAGTTGAATGTCTTTGATTCATTAAAGTTGTATGGTTATATGGTACTGTCCTTTGGTGTCCATTATATTTATGTGCGCTTGGATCAACACCATAGGATTAGTAGTATGTGCAAAGGAGGGGGCGTAGTTCTGATGGAGTGACAGAAACCTAAGGACTCAACCGGTTAGTTGCACGTATGGGAGTAAGAGGACCAATAACTTAAGGCTATGGTTGGGAATTTTGATCTTAATGTATCTTCTAGTAGTTACGTATGTTTGCTAGAGTTCCAATCATAAGTACTTTCAATCATTGGATAGTGAGAGCTTGTTAGCTTTGCCTCTCCCACATAGAAAACTGCATCGAAGACAATGAACCCTATATCTTCACTAATTAATCTTGGACAAAGCCACCATAATTGACCACTTTTCCACACTCATGGTACTGCTAATTTATGGTTACTTAGTATATTTTGAAACACTAACATTTACTTTCTTGTATTTATTATCTTGCAAATCTATCTCTCATACCCGTATTATTGCTCTAGTATTATCTCCTAGATAATGCAAACGTTTAGTGTGTGTAGAGTTGTATCAGTGGTTGATTGAACTTGAGAGAATATTTATCCTACCTTTAGCTCCTTGTTGGGTTCGACGCACTTACTTATCGAAAAGGCTACACACGATCGCCTATACTTGTGGGATATCAGCAGTACCTGAAGACTAGTGACAACTAGAGAGAAGAATATTGCACGCAATAGAAGACCACAAGAAGCAACACTGCCTCAGTAAGGGAGCATAAGAAATTATAAAATGGATCATTAGGTAATATTAGAGATCCTAGAACCTCGAAGCCTTTTCAAGCTCATTAGAGATGAGTAACACATAATAGTAACTTTAGTGGAAACAATTATAATATAAGAAGTAATAACAAGTCATTGTATCCAAATGTCTTGTGATATGTTGAGGTAGATGGTAACCAGCTTAACTACCTTGTTTTCTAAATCCTTTCATACATAAAACAAATAGGTAATAGCAAAAATTCGTCCATACCCAACCATGCAAATGATTACATGTTACTAAAATCCAACATTTGGATAATAGCCATACTTGTAAACAAGGTTGGAAAACAAACATATAGTAGCCTGATATTGGGTATCAATGTGAGCCTGAGCCACTCATGTTTTCAACTTGATCAAGTGCCCAATATATCAAACAAGGCTTACACATACCAAATTAAAATGTCATCCAAAATTTAATAAGAGTTGCATCTATGAAAATAACAAAGCCATATAAAAGAAAACAAGTACATTCACTAATTAAAATAATTTGGCATGACTTGAATAAAATTCCATAGATGGTACTTTTGTTACAATGCATAGAAAATACTACTAAGTATTTTTACCAAATTATCTTCTAAAATATTAATATCTAAAATTATTCAATGAAAAACACATCATTGTGCAATAAAAAGACTTGTTGAGTTGTGTTTATGTCATAGCATATACAGGAATAATTTTGAGTCCATTTGAAATTTAAATTGAGAGAAAACAACAAAATCACTTAAATTGAACACCCTAATTGAAAATTAAAATCTTCTCCAATTTCATCAAGGTAAACCATGGTGAGGTTTCAAATTAAATAAGGAACTCTGATTTTTAATAATATTTATGTTTATAAAAAGGCCATAAAAGCAATGTTTTACTCCCAGTTCTTAAGACAGAAGGACTTCTATGCAAAACTTAGAAACTTTAGGGGGTTATCGAAAAGTGGCATTTCTTTTTTTCCTTTCTTCTTCCTCTGCCAAAAGGCAGAGGACATCGGCGCAGTGGCATCGCATCTGACACCTCCTCTCTGCTTGCCTACTCACGGGGATAAGCCCCGGGAGACGTCTGCATCGAGTATTCCTCGCCTTCTCTCTCTCGCCACATCTCTCTCTATCTCTCTATAAAAACTATCAAACCCGAATCCCTAGCTCCTTGTTACCGCCGCCGCACCATCGACTACGACCATCCCGGGATAAATTGGGACTGCCCCGAGGTCCACCTCGACCTCCTCTACCACATCATCAAGCGCGGAAATCTGGAACGGCTCGAACCCAACGAATCGGGCCTTTCTTCTCTGACATTAGCGATGGGTTCCGCACAAGCTCTCGTCGCCGTCGAGTCTTCTCCGTCCACCACGATCTCTTCTATGCATTCCTGGTGAGCAGGGAATCTCCCGAATCTTTCTGTTTGTCTTCTCGTTGTCCGTAGCGTGCTACCATCGATCCACTGTCACCTCCGCCGCGCGTGCTCGCCACCGGAAAAGTTCTGGTGACCATTTGGTCACTAGTACACCACCCCTAGATTCTTCACTTCGTCCTCTATCCATTAGTACAAGCTAATCGAGTCAATTCGGAGCAAATCACGCAATTCGAATTCAACAGAGAAGAAATTCCCCACTGCTGATGTATGCCTGACGTCAGCATGATGTTAGGACAATTTTCTTTTTCTTTTTATTTAAATTGATTTGACAGGTGGGTCCCACCTGTCAATTTAAAATAACAGAATAATCCATAATCCTATTAATTCAATAACTTTTAATTGGTTTATCAGAAAAATATAAATAAACTATATAAATGGTTAGAAAAATAAAATCTAAATGTATATCAAATTTTCAAAATTTTTGATAAAGTTTGAAATTAAATATTTTTTGAATTTAAATTAAATCATTTAAAACTGAGAAAAATAATAAATAATTCAATAAAATCAGAAAAACACAAGTTATATACCAAAATGCTTAGAAAGACAAATGCACCTCATCTATGATATTTTTAAAGTCATTTGAACAAGTTTTTCACGTGTGCAGTATCTTGCCTAGTTATTTAATTCATTTCAAATGTGGAAAATTAATAACTTATCAAATCCTTTTTAGAAAGTATCAAATGATAAAACAAGTGATAGAGAAAAAACATTTCCAATTCCATTATGTCAAAAAAACATTTTGTTTAACTTCTGAACTTGTTTCTTTATGTATAATGGAATTCTATAATGTTCCATTATAACCAGAAATAACTACCACTACAATATTTTTCTTATTAATAAAACCCTAATGTTTTCACACCTCCTAAACTCACACCACAAATATTAATGGATTATTAGATGATAAAGTTAATTGTATTAGTTACTTATTTTCAACTAAACTGTTTGTCATCAGCTCTACACTTCTTAACATAAACTAAAATGCGTTTGTTATCTTTTAAAAGTTGTTTTCAATGTGATATTGTTTTCTTGTCTAATCATGTGATAAATAATTATAACCTAAACATGATAACAATTGATGCTAAATAAAAGTGAAACACATGTAAGTCCAAAAGAAGTGAACAAGATCATCACCACAAGTAATGAAACAACTCTAAGACACCTAAAACAAATGTAATCTTAGTATCGTATTGATTGTAGATTAGCCTTGTAAGTTGGGGTATTTTCCAGGGTATTTTGCGATGAATCTCATTACTATGAATTACGTCATCTTGCTAGTATTTTCAGTAGTCCTTACCGGGACTACTTTGCTATCTTTAAGATTTCGGGATTTCCATGCAACCCTCGAACCCCAAAGACATGGATTATTGTTATTATCTCTATCTCAGTCAAGTTCATCACTTGCTCATATCCTTTTCAGTATTTCCTAAAGAACTATTTGTAAAACTATATCGTATTACCACCTATTCTCAAAAGAATGCATGATAAGAACTATTTTAAAACTATAATATGACTAATTGAATGACTACCCGAGTGGTAGTGTTCTGTTTGGTGGGCGGATGGAATCATGATAAGAGGAATACGTCAAAGGAAGGTTCCATCTGCATTGGATAGTATTATCTAGGACTTAACAACAAGTGCTGCCAGAGCTCGGTGCGCCGTAAATACCGCTTTAACCATGGTTCTTGTATGGGCGAGTAAGCCAGCTGTGATCATTTCCCGTTCGCATGTCAACGGACTGCCAGAGACGTATGTTGCAGGTCTTGCGGGACTACATGCACATGGGTGGGAGCCCTTACGTCCCACGGACTCTAGGGTCTATGAGTGTATGCCCTGGGCGCCTAGATATCTATCGCGAGGGGTAGAATCAGGGGTTCAACTTGCGTGACAGAAATAGCTGGACATGCGTTGAGCGGAGAAGCATCGTTTGGCTTGGATCAACAACCGAGCCCCACACCTATGTGGGTGTGGATAGGTACTCGAGCCTCTTTGTGCAACATGGTCTTGATTGCCTATGGGTAAAATAGAGCACCTGGCGGAAGGAACTGTGAACGCTACAGGAAAGAACTGTGAACGCTACAGGAAAGAGTGTAAAAGGATGTGACATATTACCCTCTATTCCGGGAAGGAACTGTGAACACTATAGGAAAGGCAACTCCATGAAGTTCTAGCTCCTGTGATGACCTGGCGGGCATAGTATGCAATATTAAAAGCAACCTCTTGAAAAAAGATTTTCAAAAACCTTGTATTAGCTTACGACTCTTTCGAGTCTAAAGATATAGTTAGTGCATCAAACTACCCACTATATTTCATGAAATTGTTGAGTAACGCTTGTTACTCATTCGTTCCCATTTGACCCCGTGCTTAGAGTTGAAGCCCTTAAGGAATTCTTCATCAGGAAGCCATCGCTATCTAATGAAGCTAGGAGGAGTCAAATACTACTTAACCGATGAAGCGACGTCACCAACAATGCTGGTGGAGGACAAGCTACCAAGTTGAAGGAGGAGTCCATTCATGGACTTAGATTCTCTAAAGCCATAGATTAGGGCTTACATCAGTCATAGTGGATTAGTTTCTGAGCTAGAGTTATTCTCGATCTTGGAGTTTCGAATTGCTTCTTCTGAGCTAGAGTTATTCTCGAGCTTAGAGTTATTCTCGAGTATTATGTCAACGACTTGTGCACTACACATGCAGTGGTCTGCTGGTCACCGGACTTCTTCAATTAGTGCAGCATCTAATATGGATTTTATATTGAACAATATATATATATATATATATATATATATATATATATATATATCTCTGAGTGTGTCCCATTTTGTTTTCATATTTGTGCAACCTATAATATGAATTATCGAGTTGGAATTTCGTATGTATGTTGATAAAATGTATCATTCACATGCAAGATTTTGTTCATCTTTTCTAAAACATAAATATGATGTTCGGAATTTTTTTTTAAATTAAAAGGCTTGCATTGTTTCGTAAGGACGCGTATAATAGTTGAGAGACACGCTAGTTTATTTTATTAGCCGCCTCCTCTTTATCGAAAAAATTAACCTCCTACTAACAATGATCTTATTAACTGCATCCAACGCCGCCGTTCGCACGCGACTAGAGCCTTCTCGCCTTCTTTCCCGCCTGCCACGCATTAACGGCCAGGAACTTCCGCCGCCGCACCGTCTTGGATCGAGGGTTGTATATATTGCTACTCGCCGTAGTCCTAGTGAACAGAGCACCACCATTAACCTAGATCCGGTCGATTCAAAATGGTTCAACAAAAGAAAACCGCTAGGCTAACGTGTGTGCCTCAGTACAAGGTCGTGGCACCCAAGGCGGCTTCCAGGGAGTCTTCCCCGTTGTTGGATTCTGGGAGATCGTCTCCGCACGCGCACCGCCGACGCATAGAGCAAGCGAGTCCTAAGGAGAACGAGGTGGGGAGGAGACGTGGGGCTGAATCCTAGACCTATCGGGTGAGGCTACCCGGTCCAAGGCGCAAAACCTAAGCCCAAGGAGAGGTGCCACCAACAGTTCTAGAAGGCCCAATCGAGCTCCACCCGCAAAGCCTTGCGGATCAAGAAGGAAACTTGTAACCCACCTAAAGTTAGGGTTTGTAACGCCCCGGGTACGGTTCGAGACCTGGCCACCTATATAAGGCCAGGAGAACTACCGGGAGGGGGATCCAATCAACTTCTCATCACCAAAGCCTTGCGCTTGAGAACATACTCTCGACTCGAGCACCCCCCATTGTAACCGATCTATTGATAATACAGATCGACAGAGCTGGATTAAGGGTTTTACCTCTATGAGGGCCCCGAACCTGGGTAAATCTTGCCCCCTATTAGCCGACGATCGTCACCAACGCCTATACGTTCTCTTAATCGAAACCCTACCGGTTCATCCGAGGGACTTGTTGAGATGACTATTCGACAATTGGCGCCGTCTGTGGGAACGGCGGGCGCTGGATCTACGGCGTCTTCGTCCTCATCATCACCAACCTTCAGCTGGAGCCCCGGAACCTCGACTTCAGCAGATCCGATCCGATTCGGGTCGATCATCGTCGTGCCCCACTCACCGGAATCGCGCCCGGTGTTCAGCGGATTGGAGAAGAGCGTCAGCCTGACATTCGGGAGCCTCCGCTTCCACGCCAACAAAGCAGGAGTCATGCACTTCTCCGAGCAGACCATTCTCCGCGAATCGAACTCCGAGTCTGTCTCGATCCCGGCGACCTTCGAATCGCTGCCCAGCGACAGTGGTCTCGACCTAGAGCCCAGCGGCGGATCCATCCGCCCCAACACTCGCAACTTCCAAACTATAGCAGCTGAAGAACCTTGTCGGGTCGGCAAAACTTGTCAACCTACGCCTAGGACTCGCGGGGCATATCTGGCCCAAGTCTGCATGGAAGGATCGACCGAGCCACCCGAAGAAACTGAAGAAAGCCGGAAAGAGAGAGAGAGCACATCAAAGTATCACGAGATGCCTCGCTCAAGGCAAAAACGGGTGTACATCTAGGCCAGCCGATTGAAGAAGGAGCCCCACAAGAGGATCTAACTGCATACAACTATCATCTAGTGAAAGCAGCGGAATTTATCAAGGAGGCCCGCAAGAATCTAGACGAGCGGAAGAAATTGGCGGATGAATCGAGTCTACGTCGTGCAGCACTCTCCAAAACTCACTAGGTTGGGAACAATCCCCCAAAGAAAAGATACGTCTCAAAGGCCGCAGCCCCGGATCGCGAATCTCTTAGCGGGATCAGCAAGACATTCGAGACATCTCTCATGCACGTCGGTGACGACGGCAACATGCACCCGATGACTCCTACCACCGCGGTCTTAGCAGCAGCCACATACATGCAGGCGAACCAACCAGGGGAGAACGACCCCCGCGCGGAACAGTATCGACAAGTCCAGAAGGGGCTATGCATGGAAGTCGCAAGACTCGCCGCCCAGGGCCGCAGGCACAAGACAACACAAGATACCAAAAAGACCCCTCAGAAAGAGAAAGAAACACCCCGCAGACGCGGGAGCACATCGCCTAAAAGGAACGAATCACCTCATCGTACCCGAGGGAAAGAATCCCGGCGCCGCGGTGATAGCTCGAGTATCAGCGACGACAGCCCGAGGGATCACGATCGCAGTCCGCGACATCATAGCAGCCGCCCGCGACACCGCAGTAAGGAGCCGCGAAAGGAGGACAATCGCGACCGGCCTGAATACGACGTGCAATCTGACATCGCGCAAAACAGGGTCAACAAAGCCCGAGCGATCAGGAACCGCGCACGATCACTATCCACCTCTTCCAACGAAGAGGCCTGCGGCGCGCTGTGCTTCACTCGGGATATACGCGAAGCACTGATGCCCAAAAGATTTAAGCTTACTACGGAGGTCCCGATATACGACGGCTCGCTGGATCCTAAATCCTGGCTATCCGATTACCTCACGGTAGTAAAATGCCAACGTGGGAACAAGACAACGGCCATGCAATACCTAAACCTACATCTCGTAGGCTCCGCGTGCAGCTAGCTCAAAGCAAGACAAAGGGCATGCTACGGATCATGGGACAATCTAACCTACGACTTCCGTAAAAACTTCCAAGCAACATATAAAAGACCTGCGTCTATCGAGGAGCTGCGGGCTTGTAAGCAGAAGAGTGGTGAGTCTACTCGCGAATACCTTCAGTGGTAGACCACACTAAAAAACACGGCGGGAAACATATCGGAGGAAGTCGCAGTCTAAGCTTTCACCAAGGGAGCTCGACGAGCTGCCTTCAGAGAGGAGCTAGGGCGAGCTGCGCCTAAAATTATCGGGAAGCTGATGCCAATAGCTGACAGATGGGCCAACGATGAAGACTCCGTGCGCAACGGGAAAGCATCTTCGCCATCACCCGAGGACGACCGCCACGGTCTAAAGAAAAAGAGAAAGCATTACGATAAACGATGATCGAGAAGAACTGGTGGCGGCAGAGTTCACAAGAAATCGCGACAACAGACCTCGTGGATATCGCGACTGGAAGCCAAAGCCAGAGGATAAAACTCCTGAAGAGGACCTTCACGGTTATTACACGCTACATCTATTTACAGATAAGCGCAGAGGCAAGACCAAGGCAACTCATCTCCTCAAGGACTGCCGAAAGTTTCAGGACATCCACGAGGCCTACACAAAGAAAAAAAAGAGCCGCAGTTAACCAGGGATACCCACAACTCCCAGGAGGAGGACATCAGGACATCAGGGACATCAAAACGCGGTATTGGCCGCACTACCAGCGCCACCCGCCGCAAACCAGGGAGGCAACGGGTACCCGAACCCAGCAGGACTCCTAGGAATAATACAGAAGGTTTGCCCCTCCCACAGGGTCCAGAAAACAAACACGCACCAAGTTTCCATGGCAGTACAAGCTCCACCGTCCACACCCGAATACTTGAAAATGGCAGATCAGTCGATAACTTTCTCCAACGATGACCATGCCCCTCGGGTATACCGACCAGGACACGCCGCACTCGTCATTCAGGCGCAGATAGGCAACTACGAACTCGCCCGAGTGTTCATGGACGGCTGCAGCGGGATTAACATTATTTACGCGGACACGCTCCGTAAGATGAACAGAAACCTGGACAGAATCGCAGAATCAGAAACATGCTTCCACGAGATAGTACCCGGAAAAGCAGTCTGACCACTCGGAACAATCAACTTGGAGGTGGTGCTCGGAAACCCAAGAAACTACAGGCGAGAATTCCTCGACTTCGAGGTAGTCTACTGGCCCTCACACTACCACGCCATTCTCGGTCGAACTGCGTTCACGAGATTCATGACAGTACCCCACTATGCCTACCTGGAGGTCAAACTTCCAGGGAAATACGACACCATCACCATAGATGGCGACTTCCAAAAGTCAGATAAATGCGACATCGATTTCAATGAGATCGTGAAATGTTTCAGGATGCAAGAGGAGTTGGAAGAATTAGCAAAGACCACAGACCACTCTGTGATGCCACTCACCAAAAAGAACGCTCCAGAACTCGAGTTCAGTGCAAACAGCGACAGTCAAAAGCATCAAGTGCACCCGACAGAGCCCGCGAAGACGGCGATGGTGTCCACCACCCTCTCGCCCGCATAAGAAGGCACGCTCGTCGAACTCCTCCGTGAGTACTGGAAAATCTTCGCCTGGCATCCTTCAGATATGCCAGGGATACCCAGGGAGTTTGCCGAGCACTCACTGGAAGTATTCAAAGTCACCAAACCTATCAAGCAAACGACCCGACGATTCTCCGAGCCAAAATAGAAGTCACTCGGAGAAGAAGTGAACCGATTACTCGACACAAAATTCATTAGAGATAAAATATCCACCTGGTTAGCAAACCCGGTGTTGGTCCCGAAGAAAAACACTGATATCCTTCGCGTGTGCATCGACTACACGTCGTTGAACAAACACTGCCCCAAGGATAACTTCCCCTTGCCACGGATCGACCAGATCGTGGACTCCACTACAGGCTGCCAGCGAATCTCCTTCTTGGACGTCTACTCGGGCTATAATCAGATCAGGATGAAAGAGGAGGACGAGGATAAGACATCTTTCATCACACCTCATGGTGGTTACTTCTACACGACAATGCTCTTCAGGCTGAAAAACGCTGGCGCAACATATCAGCGCTGCATGCAAAAATGCCTCGCCAAGATCATTGTCAAGAACGTACAAGTGTATGTTGACGACATCTTCATAAAAACTTGAGTGGAGGACACGCTCCTCGAGGACATCAGGGAGACATTCGACGCTCTCAACACATACAGGATCAAGATCAATCCAACAAAATGCGTCTTTGGAGTTCCTGCAGGACAACTTCTCGGGTATCTGGTATCCGCCCGAGGAATCGAAGCCAACCCGGAGAAAATTCAACCAATCCTAACAATGAAGGAGCCAACCAACCTTCACGGCGTGCAAAAACTCGCTGGAAGGCTCGCCGCTCTTTGCAGATTCATTGCAAGATTAGGCGAGCAAGCACCACCCTTCTATAAGTTGGTGAAGAAAACAGATAAGTTCGAGTGGACACCCGAAGCAAAACAGGCGTTCGTCGACTTAAAACGAGCACTATAGAGTAGGCGCGTCTTGGCAACGCCACAAGAGAGGGAGCCCCTATACCTATACCTAGCCACAACAAACCAAGTCATCACACGGTTATTCTCGCCGAGCGACCAGAGGATGGCAAGGCGTATGGCATTCAACGGCCAATATATTACATCAGTGAGGTGCTTTCGCCATGCAAGCAGCGATACCCCCACTATCAGAAGCTCGCATAAGGCGTAGTGCTCACAGCCCGAAAGCTCAAGCATTAATTCCAGGAACATACCATCACGGTGCTGAACGACGCATCACTCGGTACTATCATGAACTACCCCATGGCATCCGGAAGAATTGCGAAGTGGAGCATCGAGCTAGGCGCCTGGGACATAATATACGCATGACGCAACTCTGTAAAATCCCAGGTCATCATAGAATTCCTGAGCGATTGGACGTAGCTGCAAACACCAGGACCCCCAGAATACACGAGCAACTAGATCATGTATTTCGACGGGTCGAAAAGAAACGAAGGAGCCGGAGCTGGAGTTATTCTCATCTCTCCCAGAGGGGATAAGCTGCAGTACGTCTTGCGATTGGACTTTCGACCTGAGGAACCAACATCCAACAACGATGCAGAATATGAGGCCCTCCTTCACGGCATGAAAATGGCGATCGCCTACAGAGCCACCCGATTGCTGATATATGGAGATTCAAACCTCATCGTACAACAGACGATGAACGAGTGCGACGCTGTCGCGGATAACATGGTCTCCTATCGCGACATGTACAACCTACTCGAAGGAAGTATCAAAGGGTGCGAACTGAAGTACATCGCGCGATCAAATAATTAGGAGGCAGACAAGCTGGCAAACATGGGGTCCACAAATGCACCCATACCGCCAGGAATATACTTCGAAAGAATGATCAAGAGATCATTCAAACTCGAAAAGCCAGCATGAACACCAGCAACAGTGGAAACAGACACCAGCCCACAAATTGCTCTCATCGAGCTCATACACAATATCTGGAGACAAGTTTTTTTGGTCGAGCCAGTCCGGACGAAGAAATACGTCGACTACTTGTCCAACAAACAGCTCCCAGTAGACATTTGCGAGGCCCGACAAATAGTAAAACGCAGCAAATCCTTTCGGCTGATCAACGGAGAGCTATACAAACAAAGCATATCAGGTGTACTGAAAGATGCATAACACCCGAAGATGGCAAAGAGCTGATCCAAGACATACATCAAGGAGATTGCGGGCACCACGCCAGTTGGAGGGCTATCGTGGGTAAAGCTTTCAGGGCAGGATTCTACTGGCTTACGGCAGCCAGAGACACCACAGACCTAGTCGATAGATGCAATGCCTGCCAGAGGTTCGTGCCCAAGCGACACGCCCCTGCAACAAAACTTCACATGATCCCTATCACCTGGCCCTTTGCTCAGTGGGGGCTCAACACCTGGAGGATATACCCACCTGCTCGTGGCAGTCGACAAATTCACAAAATGGATAGAGGCTATGACAGTCACCTCCGCGCACGCCCAGTGCGACGTGCGATTCCTCGAATCCATTGTGTGCAAATTTGGCATACCACACAATATCATCATGGATAACGGAAGCAACTTCACAGCCAAGGAAACACAGGACTTCTGTGAGGAAAAAAGAATCACCCTCAGCTTCGCCTCGGTGGCTCACCCGCAAACTAACGGCCAAGTCGAATGATACAACGGATTAGTTTTGGCTGGCCTAAAGGAACGACTACTTGATCGACTGAACCCAGCGGCAGGACACTGGGCCCAAGAACTACCATCAGTACTATGGAGCCTACGCACAACACCAAATCGATCGACGAACTAGACGCCATTTTTCATGGTATACGAAGCTGAAGCCGTCCTACCCGAAGATGTCAAATTCAGTGCCCCACGAGTCGTCGCATACAACAAAGAAACCTCACACAAGGCACTCGCAGATGGACGTGGACGCACTGGACGAGATGCGGGACATTGCACTCGCAAGATCCGCAGTCTACCAGCAATCACTGCGCAACTATCACAGTCGCCGTGTACGCCACAGATCCTTCGTGGTAGGAGACCTGGTACTATGGATCAAACAAATGGACGGACCTAAGCTCGAGCCACCATGGGAAGGACTATTCATAATACATGACGTCATCCCAGGAGGCGCCTATCGATTGAAGAATCCGAAGACCGGCGGTATGTACTCCAACCCGTGGAACGTGGCACATCTCCGCAAGTTCTACCCCTAGGATTATTCTACTCGCAAGAAATAAGGCAGTACCAGCCACTTTGTAGCCCGATCAAACACATGGCTTCTCAGCCATATCAATACATACATGGTTTCTCAACCATAGATATCGCATTTTCAACCTTACATGCTAAAAACGACAGGTACGCACCCCAAACACAAGGGGGCTACGCCTAACTAGCATAATCACATTCTTTCGAGTGCAGTAACTCGACAAAATAATACAAGGTACGACAAGGTACACACCTTATAAACACCTTACATATTGTCGGATATATACCGATTAGGGGTATATCGGATGGTAGTCTAAATTGCCGGATTACCCGGGTGATCCAAATAGTAGTGGGCTACGGTCCATTGGGTGGCCCAGTAAGCTGACGCACAGAAGCCAGATTCTAGAAGAACCCGGATGACGGCCCACGTGATCTGGCTTGGAGTATAAGGCGGATTCCTTACTTTCCAAGTTAATAGTTTCCGTAGTCTTCTAGGTTTCCTACTCTGTATTCCCTAACCCGGCTATTATATAAACCCGGGCGGGAGATATGATAGATAGACAAGCAGCTACTAGCTAACTCGCCGAGAGGTCGATCCTCGACGAATAGCCAACAGAATCTCACGCTGTACTCTGTATACACAGGCTTTAGACCTGAATAGTGAGTTTGCAGGAGTAGGAACGTTGTATTATTACGACGTACCGAACCTGGGTAAATCCGTGTTTTCGTCCTCAGCACAACCAAGTTCTCCCACGTCTCTACCCGTAGTCTCATGGCACCCCTGCCTATGAATTCTACTACGATGTCTCGACAGTTGGCGCCCACCGTGGGGCAAACGGAGTCAGGCGTTAAATTTCGATCCGGGATACTTGGCGGAATCGGCAGTTCCATAACCGTCGGAAGCCTGGAGTTCAACGACGATGTTGGACGCTTCCTCGACAATGGATCTTACATACCGGCGCCAAAACATCTGGTGAGTGCCTGCGTGTTACCGATTGGATCTACAAATATCTTTATCGGACTAACTGCAGAGGCCATGGGGTTTTGCGGTGGAAGCAAATTTTTCCCACCCGCCCTATACCCAGTCGAAGATGACTACGATACCGGGTTTTGCTCCGATCTCCGACAAAAAAGTGATTCACACTTTATCGGCATCGTGCAATCCGAGGTCGCCGAAAACACGGATGAAAGTAATCCCGTGCAAGAGGCAGAAAACAGCAAACCCGCTACAGAGGTGGAAGACCAGACATCCGCCAATCCAGGGATGAACTCGGAAGCTGACTCTGTGCTAGCCGCCATTGAGGCGAGATTAGAGTCAGAAACCTGATCAGATGACTTTGGTTCCAAAACGAAGACGTGGACGCCTTCGAAAGAAAGGTTAAATCTTTTCAGGAGGGATTCCACGAAGTACTAATGGCGAAACCGGCTAAAAACACGGACGCCGACAGTCAGGGAAGCCCTAGAACTCCTCCGCCAGAGGAAGAGAGAGAATACGGAGAAACCTCTCCAATATTTCCCAATGTCAACGAACTGACAGAGGAAGAACCTGCCAAAAAACCTCCCTCTTCCAAGAAAAAGCACAAAGCCGCTAAAAAACTCCAATACAAACTCCGGAAGAAGAAATCGGCTGATCCAGCTGATGAAAGCCCGGAAGTAGGAGATGCAAGCGGAACAAAACTTGCGTAGAAGAAAACAAAAGAAATCCTTGTTCCGCCAATGACAGAACAAGAAGAACAGGAGTTGCTACAAACACCAGTGCGATTGCACGAACCCCCTCAAGTGCTAGAAGCCAGGAGACAAGCTCTCCAAAGGCAACAACAACATCTATTCAGAACTCGTGAACACCTCCAAAAAAACCAGGATGACATCAAGCTCATGAAGGAAGAAATCCAGGAGTACGAGAAAAAGAATAGATCTGCCTTAAAACCTACAAGGTTACCCGGAATCGTAAGACCGGAAGTACTGCCACCAAAAGAAAGGTTTCACAACCCATACTGGCAAAAGCAGGTAAACAACAAAGATGCTAGAGGCGAACCAATATACAAAACCGCAGCAGAAAATGCCGAAGCAGCGTTCGCCATCCTCAACAATGATATGTACTCCAACGGTGAAAAACTTCAAGGGGTGTATGCTTTCCTCGAAAAAGCATTGCAACAACAACAGCGGGGGCAAGTGCGATTAGGGAGGCTGCATGATGACTCCGCCCTATGCAAAACAGCTACTTGCGTCGCTGGAGCACCTGGACCGGAGGAGCCGAGAAATTCAAACAACTCAAAAGAGAGGAAAACAGATCCGAGAAAAGACAAGAAAAATCCCGATAACAAGGATAAAGCGTATAGAACCGGATCCCATCTCCTGAAAGGTGGACTTAACCCCCACGATCGGGAAGAAAAACACCGGAATGACGGCAAAGCAATGCCACCTCCGAGAAACCCAGCTGAAAAAGCCGGAAGACAGGGTATACCTCAGAGACGTGAGAGATCTCGGACACCCCCCAAGGACAAGGAAAGGTACAGGAGTAGAACTCCACCTCATCCAAAGGGGCGTGATACCGGAAGAAATAGAGATGATCCCGGAAAAGCGCGTCCGCGCAACAATGGAAAAGAAAGAAGTAGATCCCCTTCTATCCATTCAGCCGGCAGGTACTCCGCACACATGGATAGGGCGGAAAGAGACGACTTATACTTTGGACCTAAGTGCTTCACAGATAGGATCCGAAGGATAACCCTGCATTCTGGTTTTGCCAAAGTTGGTCCAACGTACCAAAAATACACCGGTAGTACAAATCCGGATACCTGGCTCTCAGACTATTATACAGCCGTCCAGATTAACAATGGGACAGACCTGGAAGCTGTAAAGTTTCTTCCCCTAATGTTACTGGATAGAGCCAGAGATTGGATTAACGTATTACCTTCCAGAACTGTCGACAGCTGGGATGATATGGCTCGAGTATTCAGTCAGCATTTCCGGGGAACCTACAAGCGCCCGAATAGCATCAACCAGCTGAACCGTTGCACCCAATTTGAGGACGAACCATACGTGGATTTCATCTCAAGATGGACTGCAATGAAGAATAGCTTCTCTAGAGTAACTGACGTACAAGCAATGCATGCTTTCGTCAATGGCCTAAAACCCGGACTTGTACCGTTCATGGTTGGTTCAAAACAACACAAAGATCTCGGATCTATGCTTACAACCGCCAATGAACACGCTGCAGCCGAATACGGCATCCGAGCTCGAGGAGGCAATATCGATACACTGATACAGGCCAAAAAGAACCCTCGCCCTAAGAAAAAAGGAACTCCAGACGCAACACAAAAACCCAAATAAGTTAACATAGCCTTTGGAAGTGAAAAAGGGAACAGGTGGAAGGGACGCAGTTCAGAACCAATCAATTACACCAAGGGAGAATGGGAAAAGATTAAGTCGGAACCCTGCGTCCACCATTCGCAATTTGGGAAACCCACCCATACCAACGCACAATGCCGGCTGAACAAGCATATGAAAGGCAGTGCAGGATCCGGAAAATAAGGGGAAGAATTCCAAAAGGAAGTTTTCCAAGCAAAAGCCAGAAGCTGAGAAAGAAGACAGTGAATCGGACACTGACGAAAAAACCCAGGAGCAGCAGCGAAAAGGCGAGCCCAAGTGTCCGAGAATTGATGGAGAGTGTGCCCTAACTTTCCTGGCAACTCCATCAGCAAAGGTGGCAAAAAGAACGCATCGAGAAATAAACACGGTTGTTCCGGCAACCCGGAAATTCCTGAAGTATTCAAACACACCAATCACCTGGGATCAGTCTGATCATCCTGGGAATATCCCTGAACCCGGCACGCAAGCTCTTGTTGTAAGCCCTATTGTCCAGAACACTAGGCTAAGAAGAGTGTTGATGGATGGAGGATCCAGCATTAACATAATGTACCTGGATACACTGAGGCATCTGAAAATCTCCGAGACCCAGCTCAACCACAGCAACATACGCTTTCACGGCATTGTTGCTGGCAGGCAAGCACGATCCTTAGGAGAAATTTCCCTAGATGTCACTTTCGGAGAAAAAGATCACTTCCGTCAAGAAAAAGTATCCTTCGAAGTTGTGCCGTTCGAAAGCGTGTATCACGCGATACTCGGACGTCCAGCTTTCGCCAAATTCATGGCAAGATCATGTTATATCTATAACAAGCTGAAGATGCCAGGGCCAAAAGGAGGAGTAATCACCATATCGGAAGACTTCAAGTTGGCAAAAAAGCTGGAAAAAGAAAACGCCCTTTGCGCTGAGAAAATCATAGCAAAGGAAGAGTTGAAGGAGCTGGCCAAAGAGGTATCGCCGACAGAAATGCCGGCAGGAAAAGAAACCTGGAAGCCAGCAGATAGCTTCAAGGCCTCCGAGAATACAAGACAGGTAATCCTAGATCCCAACGATCCGACAAAATTTTGTCGTGGTGGGAACTGGGATGACCGACAAGTAGGAAGGCGAGCTCATCAAGTTCCTCCGTGAGAACTGGGATATTTTCGTCTAGTGTCCAGCTGACATGCCAGGCGTACCCAGGGAACTTGTTGAGCATCAACTTAAGGTGATTCCAGGCTCCAAACCCGTCAAACAAGGTCTCCGTCGATTTGACGGAAGAAGACGGAAGGCTATCGGCAAGGAAATTATCCGGCTTTTAGCAGCAGACTTTATCGAGGAAGTTATACACACTGAGTGGTCTGCAAATCCGGTATTAGTACCGAAGAAAGATACTACTGCCCTTAGAATGTGTATAGATTACACCGGCTTAAACAAACTGTGTCCAAAAGATAGATTCGCGTTACCGCGAATTGATCAAATAATAGATGCCACTGCAGGCTCTGAGCTCTTATGCTTTTTGGATGCATATTCCGGGTACCACCAAATACGCATGAAAAAGGAAGATCAAATTAAGACTTCTTTTATAACCCCTTATGGGACGTAATATTACATAACCATGCCATTTGGCCTAAAGAACGCAGGTGCCACCTACCAGCGTTGCATGCAACGTTGTTTGCATAGTCAGATTGGCAAAAATGTCCACGTTTACGTGGACGACATTGCTGTCATAACCAAGGAAAAAGATACACTCCTTGAGGATTTAAGAGAAACCTTCGAAAATTTGCGCACTTACAAGATGAAGTTAAATCCATCAAAGTGTGTATTCGGGGTTCCCTCAGGAAAACTTCTGGGTTTCATCGTTTCTCATAGAGGAATAGAAGTTAACCCAGAAAAAATCAAAGCAATCTTAAACATCTCCAAACCTACGTGTGTAAAAGATGTCCAAAGATTGACGGGTTCCGCTGCAGCCATCAGCAGATTTATTAGTCGGCCGGGGTATAAAGCCTTACCACTCTACAAGTTGCTGAAAATATCTGACAAGTTCGAGTGGACAGAAGAGGCAGATGCAGCGTTAGCCTAGTTAAAGGAAACTTTAATGAAAGCTCCGATTTTGGCATCCCCAAAAAACGAAGAACCTATGTTATTGTACCTTACGGCTACAAACCGGGTTATCAGTGCAGTAATCGTTGTGGAACGGAAGAAAGACGAACAGAGCATACCAGACCAGCATCCGGTATATTATATAAGCGAAGTTTTCTCCGAGTCCAAACAAAGGTATCCACACTATCAAAAACTGGCATATGGCGTATTTTTCGCATCCAGAAAATTTTGCCATTACTTCCAAGGACATTCCATAACATTGGTATGTAAAGCACCACTAGGGGATATAATAAACAATGCGGAGGCGACTGGCCGAGTAGCCAAATGGGGGATCGAGCTAGCAGCCTTCGACATTAAGTATCAACCCAGGATGGCAATAAAATCCCAGGTTTTGGCAGATTTTGTCGCCGACTGGACGGAAGCAATGGAGAAAACACCAATGCCGGAGTCCGAGTACTGGATCATGCATTTTGACGGATCCAAGATGAAGGAGGGTGCTGGAGCTGGTGTAGTTTTAAAATCCCCTAAAGGAGATACAATGGAGTATGTACTACAGATACACTTCAACGCCAGCAACAACGTGGCAGAATACGAAGCTCTGCTTCATGGCTTGCATATTGCAAAATAAATAGGTCAAGCGCATTTTGTGCTACGGTGACTCAGATTTGGTACAACATCAGCTCAACCAAACTTGGGACGCAAAAAGCCCTATAATGGCCGAATATCGGAGAGCGGTGGATGAGTTCGCCATTTGTTTCTTCGGATTCGAAGTACTCCATGTTAAAAGGGAGGAAAATTGGAACGCGGATGCGTTAGCCCGCATGGGATCGGAAAGGGTAAAAATCCTACCACCAGGTGTATTCGTCCAACACTTGTACGAACCATCATAAAAGGTGGAGATGTTGATTACCCTCTATCTTCCGAGTCAATTGAAGTTATGCTCGTTAACCCGGATTGGACAATCCCATATATAAACTTCTTAGTTAATCAGAAGTACCCGGAAGGAGCAGACGAAGTCTTGCAAAGGCAGATCCAGCGTCGATGCAAAGGATACACATTAATTAACAATTGCCTGTATAAACGCAGTACTTCCGGAATTTTTCTGCGATGTATTTCACCAGAAGAAGGACGAGAAATCCTGCAAGAAATCCATGCCGGAGATTGTGGACATCATGCTCAATCAAAAAGCATAGTAAAAAAAGCATTCCGTGCCGGGTTTTTCTGGCTAACAGCCAAGACAGATGCTGAGCACATAGTAAATCCATGTGCAGGATGTCAATATTACGCCAAGCAGACTAATATGCCAGCCCAAGCACTCAAAACTATCCCCATTACATGGCCCTTTGCGGTCTGGGGGCTAGATATGATGGGACTATTCAAAACTGCACGAGGCGGACTTACACATCTACTTGTAGCTGTGGACAAATATACCAAGTGGGTGGAGGCTAAACCCATCAGAAAGCTTGACGGTGTAACTGCCAGAAATTTCATCATTGACGTAGTCATGAGATACGGCGTTCCACACAGCATAATAACCGACAACGGGACAAATTTCTCCATTGGAGAGTTGGAAAAATATTGCCGACAAACGGGAATTCGCCTCGATCTTGCATCTGTGGCACACCCGCAATCCAATGGACAGGTTGAAAGAATCAATAGCTCAATCCTGCAAGGAATACGTCCAAGACTCGAATCTCCTCTTCATAGAGCAGCTGGAGCATGGGTAGAAGAGTTACCTTCCGTGCTTTGGAGTATTCGAACGACACCAAAAGGTCAACTGGGCAAACCCCGTTTTTCCTAGTTTACGGTGCGGAAGCAATCCTTCCAACGGATATGATCCATGATAGCCCAAGGGTGCAGGATTTCGACGACTCGGATGCCGAAAAAGCACGACAGGATGCCGTCGATCTCTTTGAAGAGGAACGGGAGCTTGTGCTTCAAAGATCCGCCATCTACCAGCAAGGTTTACGATGGTATCATAGTCGGAAAATCAGGCATCGTTCTTTTAAAGAATGTGACCTAGTGCTAAGATTGGTGCAGCAAAGAAAGCACAAACTGGCCCCAGTATGGGAAGGACCGTTTGTCATCAGTAAAGCCATGAATAATGGATCATATTATCTTGTCGAAATTCGTGATACGGAAGATGATCCCGAGAAGCCGAATCGCAAAAGAAAGAGAAAGATAGATGATGAGCTAGGAGAGACAAAAAGGCCCTGGAGTATCCAGCAGTTACGTCCCTTCTATATTTAGTTCAATTCTATGTAAACATCTTTGAGATCATGAAATAAAGTTGTCAGAATTCTTATTACAAGTTTATTATAGTTCAAAACATGATTCCACCTTATCTATTTCCCAATGATCTTACAAAATACTCAATGTTAACCCGAATTGTGCCTGCGTACTCGGTGTTTAAAAACTGAATGATTTTCAGCCCATTAAAGGCTAAAGTAAACTCTGATTGTGCCTGCATGCCTGAGTTTCATTCAAAAAATTCCTTACTATTCTCTAAGCATTATCTGATTGTTTCTCTGTTGGGTCACTGGATCTAGTTAGTAAAAATGCCCTTAGTATGATCCATGTTTTCGAGTTCAAACTGGTTGGTTTTACCCAGTAAATTCGGCATGAAGATTCATAGTACTATTGAGCCATCTCAAACACTAAGGACAGTTAAATCACATAAGCCAGAGAACTTAGAAGATAATGGAATATCAAACCCGAAAAACTTGCAAAGAATTTCATAATTAACTGCAAAAGGCGGAGTACTTGTTTATAAAAAAGAATAGAAGCATTACAATATAAGGTTACATTGTAAAGTGCAGTAATGCTCCTATTTTCTACTTCCACCATCCAGGTTAAGAAAAATATTTCAGGCATCCGAGTCTTCATCGCTGCTGTCGTTCTCGGGGGCTTCGGGAATCGCTTTTTCCGGATAGGTGAGGGAGATGTTCACCATGGAGGCGATCTTGGTGGCGTGACCCTTGATCTCGTCGAAGATGTTGGTCCGCTGTGTTTCCGAATATCCAAGGGGGATACCGGACGCCACGCGCCAAGATTTGGCACTGGGGTAATGCATACGCATAAGGCCTAAGGCCATGCGTGCACCACCCCGTGCTGCGGAGTGCAAGGTGGATTCCTTGGATTCCGCCACCTCCAGGATAGCTTCCGGAAGTTTTTCAACTTCCGAGAATTCCCCAGTTCTTGAGGGAAGGAACTTGTTGACCAGCTGCATGCCTGCAGCCCTGATCGCAGTCCATACCATCCCAAAAACTCGGACTTTCTCAATCCGAGTAAGTTCTGGGTTATCTCCTGTTTTTTCAGACAAACAACCAAAAGGTTAGCGAAAAAACAGAGAAGGAAATCAAGACATGGAAAAACCGGTAAATGATAGCAACTTACCGAGAATCTTGTCCATCTCGGAGCCTTCCTCAAGGCGCAGGGTTAAGGCATTCTCCAAGTCTTGGATAGTAGCCTTGTCCTTGTCCGCCTGCTGGGAGGCCTTGGATTGAGCAATCCCAAGGGCCATGTTGCTGGCCTCCAGATCCTTTTGAGCCTTCATAAGATCCTTATGAAGGTTCAAATTCTCCTGTCGGAGAATCGCGGCATTGCCGGCATCTTCAGGTATTTCCTTGGCCTTAGCCAAAGCAGCTGGAAAGAAAGGAACAAAATTCCGAGTTTAGAAAAACTCAGGAAAGTACTTACACAAAAAATGAGATAAGGAACTTCAGAGAATCGAAATATACCTGTTGTTTCCGACAGCTGTAGCTGAGATGATGCCAGCTCTGCTTCTTTCGCGTCAAGAATAGAAAGAAGGTTTCTAACCTCCTTATTCTTGATGGAAATTTTGTTGAAAACTTCCATATTAATGGTTTCAGCGGTTTGCTGGAACAATGAAATGAAAAAATCATGATATTGAAAAGCATCAAGTGAAAAGTAGACATTTTAATTAATGCTTGGGGGCTGAGGATAATACCTGGCTCATCCGCTGTAACCCTGTTCAGTTCTCAGTGAACTCTTTTTCATACTCAGCAAAAAGAGTTCCGGCCGCGCTAAGGCCATCGCCGATGTTCTTGAAGTCCTTGTCAAAGGTGGGGATCTCCTCCTCAGTTATCCGAGAAGGACCTCCCACCTCAGGAGCCGCCCTTTCCCTCGTGTCCGTTTCTGGCACAATGGGCTGGCTGGTCTCCAGAGACTCGGTGGTGGGGGCTGCGGCATGCTCCTCTGTTACTGTCATCGGCATGGTCGGAGCGGTGACACAACCTTATGCCTCTTCATCTTTTTTGGCTTCAGGGTAGAGGGAGGTAGGCTAAAAATCAAAGAAAAATGCCGGAAAAGTTAAAACTCTGAAGACGAAAGAAAAACTCCTACAAAGGAAAATAACCCTGATGTTCAAACCTGGAAGTGGCGACGGGAATTCCGTCAAGATCGATGATCTCCTGGGAAGAGGAGATCTTCTTGCGCTTTCGCCCACCAGCAAAGGTGGCACGCAACGTTTCCAGCTCAGCGCCGGAAGCAAGATCCAACTCAGAAAGATCAGCAATCTGTTGAAAAGAAAAAGTTAAGTCAAAAACACAAAAACCGGGTAAATGAGAAAGAATGTAAACCCCAAAAGTCGAAGAATTATACCTTGGGAGCCGGATACTCGGCCGTGTACATTGGCCGGCTTTCTTCATATTGGTCGCGTGATGCGACCAACTGATTCACACGCCGTCGCAAATCTTTTGCGGACCAGTCCTTGCTTGTTGTCCGCATTTCGTCATCGGCTCCCTTGTACTCGCAGAGAAGGCGAGCACCATGGTTGGCCAAGGGCTGGATCCGCCTATTCAACCAGCAAAGGACTGTGTTCATGCCGGTTAAAGGCGGATCAGAAGTGACGAGTTTGGCGATGCGCTGCTTGATCCTTAGAAGATCCGGTGGCAGGGTTTGAACTGCCTCAGTTCCCCAATTTTCTTGGGGAACAACGGCGGTGTTCGCAAAACGTGGAACCCCGAACGTTTTTCCAGGAAAGGAAATGTCGGGATGATAAAAGAAGGAACCCGTCCAAAATTTGACGGATTCCGATGTTTTAATCTTGGGGAACCAATCCTCTGGGAATCTCCGAAGAGTGAATGAGATGGTTCCGCAAGTTGGGGTGCGCCCTCCGAAGAGTTTCGCTTAACTCCGAAACAGTAAAGCCAGAAATCTTGTCTAGGCGCTATACCTAGATAACCCTCGAAAAGGGCCTGAAATCCGGCTAAGTAAAGGATGGAATTTGGTGGAAGGTTGTGTGGCTGGATGTTATAGTGGGACAGGATCTAGAGGAAGAAGGCGGAAGGTGGAATACGCATACCTCTAGGAAGGTGGGAGGAGAGAAGAACCCGTTCTCCGTCGTTCGGCGTGGGTTCAGTCTCGTCCTCCGGAAGTCACCACTTTCCCTTCAGTACCAACCCCTCCTTCTCCATTGTCGGAAGGAGGGACGACGGAATACTGCAGGCACTCCAATTGCCGGCAGTCTCCGTCTCTTCCTCGGCTCCGGCAGCAGCGGACGCTGCGGCCTCCGTGGCCGCGATCTCGTCGCCGACGAGTTCAATCTTCTCCTCCACCGTCTCGGGAGCGAACGGTGGAGTGAGCGTGGATGAGGATCCCGCAAGGTCCATGGAGGCGAGAGAACTTTCCTCGCCCTCCGCGCCGCCCGTGGCCTTCGTCAGCTCGTCGCTGGAGACCCGCACCGGAGAATCCAGTTGCGGGTCCATTGTGTCGATGATTTCGTCAATCTCTTTGGCGACGGCGCGGGCTGGGGAAGACGACGGTGATGCCATCGGGTGGCGGCGATTCGGTCGATTCCGGTGAGGTCCTGGACGCGGTGGTGCACTCGGGATCTGCTTGCTGTGAGCTTGGGCGCTGGGAATGGCGTGTGAAGTGAAGAGCGGAAGATTTTCACAGTGGACGAAGACGGCTAATTATAGCCGGAATTCCGTCACGATGCGTGCTAACGGCACTTTTGACCGTTGGATGGCCAACGTGTCACTCGCCGGAAAATCTGGGAAATGAAACGACAGGATGATTATGGCTATCTCCTCGTTTCCCGCGAGAATCTGTCAGAGAGATGTTTCTGGGTTTCTCACCTGTAACCCAAACGTCCCTTATGTCAGCAAGTTTTAAGCGTTGACGTAGGAAGTTCCTTCTCCGCGAAGGATCGTGCGAGAAAAGCCGGATTTTCTGGATTCCGAGTTTCACATTACCACCTCCTTTAAGGCGAAAAAAGAAGAATCAAGACTGCATGCCGATATTTCTCGGAAAAGATGCATGTGGCGAAAGACGGCGAAAACGGAGTCTCGATCCTTCTTGGGGGCTACTGTCGGATATATACCGATTAGGGGTATATCGGATGGTAGTCTAAAGAGCCGGATTACCAGGGTGGCCCAAATCGTAGTGGGCTACGGTCCATTAGGCGGCCCAGTAAGCTGGCGCGCAGAAGTCGGATTCTAGAAGAACCCGTATCACGGCCCACGTGATCTGGCTTGGAGTAGAAGGTGGATTCCTTACTTTCCAAGTTAATAGTTGCCGTAGTATTCTAGGTTTCCTACTCTATATGCTCTAACCCGGCTATTATATAAAGCCGGACGGGAGATATGATAGATAGACAAGAAGCTACTAGCTAACTCGCCGAGAGGTCGATCCTCGACGAATAGCCAACAGAACCTCACGCTGTACTCTGTATACACAGGCTTTAGACCTGAATAGTGAGTTTGCAGGAGTAGGAACGCCGTATTATTACGACGTACCGAACCTTGGTAAATCCGTGTTTTCGTCCTCAGCGCAACCACGTTCCCCCACGTCTCTACCCGTAGTCTGATGGCACCCCCGTCTATGAATTCTACTACGATGTCTCGACACATATATCGAATGAAATATACAAGGTCACAAGGATTAAGCCTTTAAAAACACCTTACAACAAAATACAAGATATTTACATCTTCAAATTATAAGTGACGAGGAGTAGCCGCATCCGCAAGTATTTGATCAATCTCCTCGGAGGTCAGTCAAACAATCTGATCCGCCGCAGGGCGTACGGCCGCATAATAAGGAGAAAAATCCACCGAAAGACTTCACGAGCCGTGAAGCCGTGCCACCGAGTTAAAGTTGACCATAGGATGCCACAGTCAAACAAAGGCAAGGGCTACCTGAGATCCACCAACAAGCTGTTGACGCACACACTAGCGGACTTCCTCTACCCGACCGAAAATCCTCAGCAAACCACTCAAGTCTTCTGGAACGACACCCAAGGGATAAAACGCCCGATGGATAGAAGACAAGGCCTCACGACAAGACTCGACAAGTACCTGCGCCTGACTTTCCCGATACTTGAGGGTGGCGATAACAAAGCCTTGGCTATGGTCCGACCAGAAGTTGTTCGCATGAGGCTTCGAGCTACCCGACTCATAAGCAATGTGATTATCCACCCAGTGGGTTTCACAAATTCCGTCAGGTTCAACAACTACAAAATCAGCAAAAAAAAGTCAAAACAGGGAAGGACAAGCAGCGAAGTACTCGGGGGCTCGCAAACTTACAAAGCCTGTCCTTCCCAACAGCCGCCAGCTCTTCCATCAAACACCTCTCACGCTCCGCAGCAAGTTTCTGCTTCGACTTGGCAACATCGGCCACACCTCGCAGAGCCTTCAACTTGGGCTTGCCATCCGCAACACGGTCATAGAGTGATGCAAACGTGCTGGCAGCAATAACAAGGGGATTAACCTGCGAAGCAGACCCACTCGAAGACTCTACGCTGGGATCCACTACCTGGAAAGAAACGAAGAAAGTTCCAAAAAATCACAAGACCCCACTCGAGAACATACCACCCATTCCTCTGGTGCTCGGGGGCTACTCCCATCGGGAGCATACAAAAGTAAGGCGGAGCAATCAGACACTGAGGATTTCAGAAAACACTTCAATTACGCAACATAAAATACGGGAATACATCCCAAGGATCATTACATAGACAAGCAAAAGGAAACAAACAACTATCCTAAGGGGCTGGAGAAGTGGTTCCACTCGCGGAAGGCTGCCCCTTGCGACTAGCACGAGTGAGCACCTCAGAAATCATCTTCGCGAGGACTTCAGCACGAGCGCCAAAATGACGGAGTGCTACCTTTTTGCCATGGGCGTCGTAAGAAACGCTCGAATACACCTTCTCCAGGTCATCCGAGACTCAATGCGCCAAGCCAAACTGAATAGCCATCATGGCCCCGCACTCGGACTGAGCGACTGAGTACTCCTGGAGAAGATCTTCATCACCAGGAATACCTTCAGGTGGCCGTCCAGCGTAGGCGGAATCGCCACGTCCACCAGTAAACGCTCGTGGAATCGCGTCAACAGTCGGGTGGCATCAACAACGAGTGAGCAGATTCTACTCGCATGTTCCTGGAGCTGAGTGCAAGAATCCGTGAGGGCATCCAGTCGCTAGCTTCCAGGCATCTCCAGTCCAATCCCATGGGCGTCTGGAACAAAGAAAGATTAAATCTCCAAGAAAACAGGATAAATTCAAACCACAGTAGAAGAAAGGCGAAACACAGCTTACCCGCAAGCTTCTGAGCCAACGAACGGATGAGGCCGACAAGATCGTTGTCATGCTTAGCACCCGCCTCCTCCAGCTGCTTCAGCGCTTCTTGAGCCTTCGCGAAGCTCCCCTCAAGATCGGCTGAATGCTTGCGAGTGGATTCCAACTCCTTTCGGGAGGATTCCAGCTCCGCCTCAAGGGTTTTCACTCGAGCGATAGCTTTAGCCTTTTCAGTCTTCAGGCGGGTGACTTCGTCTGCAGTACAAAGTATAGGGCTAGAGCAACCTTTACAATCAAGATAAATAGTAAAGAAAAGAAAGGTGGAACAACTTACCTTGAAGGGAATGGCCGTCCTCGACGAGCCGGTCACGATCCGCCCTAAGGGAGACGCAATCCGCCTCAGCCGAAAGCACTCGACGACCAAAAGAAGCAAGGGAGTCAAGGAGATTCTGCAAAAGCCCGGGGCAAAAATCTATTATATACTAAAAGCAATATACGGATCTTTAACGGAGCCACCACGTTAATCCACATCACCTAAATTAATTATAGCGGTTAGATCAAATATATATGGTTGAGATTTTACGAAAATAGTAGTCCACGTAACATGTTTTACACCATATATGTTTAGAAAGATCCCGTACTGCCGCGACTTGTAGATAGCTGTGTCCGTTTAAAAAGAAACCGTGTACAATACAAGGACCTTGGTCTGAACGTCATAGCTGAAAGCAAAAGGAAAAAAAAAACATTGGTTTTAATAGCAAGCCGTGTACCATACAAGTAGCTTGGGTGGAGACGTGATAGATTAAATAAAAACGTGATAGATGAAAGAGAAAAAAAAAGCTAAAAGAAAAACTCGCTGGAACGTTTTGTCATAGGGACATCAGCAAAATATGTCATTGTTTTTTTCCTTTTGCTCCCGGGAGACAAACACCATTGCTGGAATCTCATACGTGAAATTTTTTTTTTGCTGGAACTTGGTGGTAATTCGTTAAGAAATGCAAGCATGTTAGACAGTTTAGAAAAAGTTCAAACGGGTCAGTTACGTATGCTTTCATCTATTTACCTTGCGCTCTAAGTTTAGAGAAAAAAAACATTACCTTTGGATATTTTTACAACATATGTAATAAAACTTACTTTATGAAATTTATTTGGACTAAACCCATAAAGTAAGATAATTGGGAACTGAGGTTTCTATTACTGCGTCCACATAAATAAAAAAGAATTATTCTACTTTCATCATACCACAGCACACAAAACTACTGCAGATGATCAGATTAAGACTTTTTAAAAATTAAGGAAGTCACGATACCAATCTCACTACATACATGGTTCCTATGACTGAGCACATATAGGTGAGAAAAAACGGACTACCACCAGAAGAACACTCTCACAACACGACAGCGGAGGTTCGGTGTCATGGACACTTAATGTTAATCAGGTCACAACATTAATTGTTCTATCTAAGGAATATCCCTCCTACCGAGAAATCCACACATTCTCGCACAAATGAGACGGCTGAAGACATATTTCTACTAAGTGTGACACAAAGCATCAAACGTTAAAACTTGATGAAGATACAATATTAGTCGACACACAATCGATGGTAACGTCCCTAACAACATTAAATATTTTTTCACAATGATACACAGAAGGCTAAGTCAGCATAAATTCTCCCTTGATATGTTTCATATTTACTATCCAAATGTGTGTCGATGGTATTAGTATTTTTAATCGGAGGAGCTGAAAATCTTATATTTAGTATGTATTGTTCAGAAAGATATTGCTTTGTTTGTATCGTAGACCTATTTGGTTTTTTTAATGTGTGTTTCTCTCATGTAACATATTCAACAAGCACATGCCATTCTTATTGCATAGTAAAACTGACGACTCTAGCTAAACCACGTAGTTATTTTGTATAATATAGAAAATACATGTGGCCAGGTGTATAGAATCATTGAATAAATATCAGGATAAATAAACAGTCTAGAAAACTTAGATTTCTGCTTCTGTTAAAAAAATATGCCTAGAGAAAGAATTTTGTCTTTAGCTCTATATTCATGTAAAAATAATAACGGCCAAAATATCACCAACTTCATGATTCTAAAATATTGTAATTTCTGACATGGAGTTGGTAAATAAGAAAAAAATATCAACAAAAGGTATTTTGTCTATTAATGTGATGTACCTATTATGGAGGATAGACCGTTATAACTTAATTTAACGATTTTTATTAAGATAACTAACCTTTCATATTGATCTAACATCAAGTACTTAAAAATTGTTTAGTTTAAAGAACCGGTACCATTTACATGGGTGTTTCAACATATGGCATGATAATCATTTTTCCACAAATTTCATATTCACAAAGAGTCATATGCATGTTATTTTTCTTACCAAACGTTTGTGATAGTCATGGAACAACTTTTATACTATATCATACTGGGAAATGATGTGATAACATTGGAACCATTATAAACATTTTTCGACCAAATAAAGATGTTGCCCTCGCATTTGCGAGGGCCACCTTACTAGTTCAAGTTAAAGACAAAGTCACTTGATCCTATACACGACTGTACACAGTCGAGTATAGCCTCGGGGGATACTCCCATCGGGAGCACTGCCGTACACCCGATAGAATGCAAAGAAAACGAAGAAACAGGAGAAGATTTCGACTTGAGTCCGTGGCCAACTGCAAGCAATTAACCACGGACTCGGGGGCTACTCCCATCGGGAGCACTGCCGTGCACCCGATAAAACTTCAAGCAAGTAGAGCAAGACACAAAAAGATGAATGGACTTACTTGGCCCTGAGCAATAGATAGAGGGTCGGCCGAGCTACCCGATACCTACTTATTCGCAGACGCTCCACCCGCGAAGCTGGGCAGACCATACTCCGGAACTGCGACTGCCCTTGCGGGACTTGGAAATTTTCGGACAACCCCAGCGGCAGGAACTTCATCCACGGCAGATTCTTTTCTCTTCACAGAAGGAATCGAAGAAGCATACCGGCCTGGGCTGATGGTCGTAAGGCTTCTATTGGAGATAAATTCAGATAAAGATTCAGGAAGGATAAGAACAAGAAAAGGAATTTGCGATTGAAGAATGGAGCGCGGAAAACTTAGTCATCCTCTTCATCATCATCTAGAATGTCCATGTTCCAGGCGGTGGAAACCTTCGGTGGATGACCAAGAGGTGGAAGCACACGGAGGGGAGGCACCTGGAGAGGCTCGGTCTCCTTGGTGGACCCATCACCCATGGAGCTATCCTTGGAAGTGACTTCTTCATCCTCGTGCCAGCGGCGCTTGCGGTGACGGATTTGGTCGCTGCCCAACTCCTCCTCGTCGTCCATATAGTCGCGCTCGGAGCTCGAATCAGCTTCTGCGACACTAGTCTCGAGAGGGGCCTCGACATTACTCGCCAGAAGATCCGAGGCATCTTCAGCGGAAACTGGCGGGTAGCACGTCGCCACCTTCAAGCTCTACGGAGGCAGAAGAGGAAAAAGAGAGAAGATCTTCAGTCGACAAAAATTTGGACTAGAAAGAAGAAAAAGAAGAACAAGAAGAAACTCACCTCAGCCGGGTGGGTTTCGAAGCCTCGAATGGCTCGAGAGAACAGGCCGAGTAGGCCTCTCCTTTCTTCAGCTTGTTGATGGACGCGATCTTTTTCTCGAACTCAGCATTCGAAAGAATATCTTCTCGGGCACGATTCTGGTCCTGGGTGCCCTGGTACTCCCACATGGTGGATTGCCTCTCCTGAAGGGGTTGGATCCTTCAACGAAGAAACACACTCGATAAGTGTATTCCATTCAACGGAGTCCCCAACACCTTGTCGCGGAAGCTCACCACCTTCGCGAGTAGGGGAGACAATTTTGCTGTCTTCAGCGGTGAGAATATGCAGCCAGGACTTCCCCCCTTAGAATGGCGAATGGGTAGAATTCAGGGGCTCCACCCGCGCTGTTGTCGGTGACGTAGAACCATTTCTTTCGCCACCCTTGCGCCGAGTCGATGAAATACATCTCCATGTAGGGGATGTCCGTTCTCGCCTGGATCCCGAAGCCTCCGGTACGCAGCGGCTACCCGAGCTTCTCGCCTGGTTGCGCCTTCTCCCAGAAGATCCGTACCTTGAAGAGGGCCTTCCATAGGCCCCAGTGCGGGCGGATACCCAGGAAGCACTCGCAAAGCACGATATGTGCTGAATCGTCTTTGGAGGCAGGTCGTGCAGCTGTATGCCATAGACATACAACAACCCGAGAAGAAAAGGGTGGAGAGGAAGAGACAGACCGCGCGAGACGTGCTCGGAGAAAAACACACGCTCGTTTGCGTGCGGATTGGGTACCTCTTCTTTCTTGGACAAGCGCGTGCGCTTATCAGCGTCAGGCGGGAACAGTCCTTCCCGCTGCATATCGGTGATGGTCTTCTTCGTGGTGATGGCGACGCGCCAATCGCCCGTTCTCACGGGAGGCGTCACGGAAGCGCCTGCCACGCCCTTCGAGGAGGATGCGGCGGCGCTGCGTTTGTTTCCTCCAGCCATTGGACCTCTCTGGTGCTTGCAGAATTGAAGGTGTGCACGAGGAAGAAGAAGATGAACAAAAGGGCCGAGAGATTTACCCATCTCCCAAGGATAATTATTTATACACAAGCCAGGCTGATCCAGGCCGTAGATTTGGCAACGTGGCACCTCTCGCGGCCGCCACGAGTGAAGTGGAAACGAAGCGGCGGTGAACGGTTACCCTGGCACGATCTTTTACAAAAGATCGTGCGCATTTACAACGTGTGGCTAGCGGAAAAACCGGATGCGACCTATCGTTTCCAGTCAAAAGCTGACAAGGTGGGCCCGCATGCTCTGCTTCGCTCCATCACGTCCCATCGGGAGGAGTTAGAACAAACAAGTCCGTAGTGACATCACTGCGTACCTCATCAGAACGCGAAATTTCTTTCACATAAGCTCCCTAACACGAAATTTCTTTCGTTTGGGCACATCAGAACGCGAAATTTCTTTCGCATAAGCTCCCTGACACGAAATTTCTTTCGTATGGGCATATCAAAACGCGAAATTTCTTTCGCATTAGCTCCCTGACACGAAATTTCTTTCGTATGGGCATATTAAAACGCGAAATTTCTTTGGCATTAGCTCCCTGACACAAAATTTCTTTCGTAGGGGCATATCAAAACACGAAATTTCCTTCGCATTAGCTCCCTGACACGAAATTTCATTCATATGGGTATATCAAGGCGCGAAAATCTCTTTCGCATATGCCCCCAGACACGAAAACTCTTTCGTATGGGCAAGACAAAAATAAATTTATGACAAACCTAAAAATCTCTGTTGCATAAGTACAACAAGGGAAGGAGATCTCTTCACTCGAATATTATCAAGAAGATAATTAAAGGAAAAAATCGCGAGTATGCGGCTCCCGCGACTCTATCACACGGTGTATTTATACGTCTCCACCCTGGGTCGTTCAGCCGACTAGGCACACCCGGATGCCGTATTCTTTGGAGTACGAAGGTAGGACCCAAATATCTCTCTTATGGGCCTGGAATTGCACTCAATCTGCGTCCTCCGGTAAAATTCCGTGTCAACAACACGAATAGAAATCCTAGCGGACGCGCCGGGTACCCCTATAGGTTAAGGTCGACTCGGTAAGACCTCCACGGCCCAGTCGTAACGTTCACCTCGCCGGATTCGAGTCGGAGGTCTCGAGTCTGTGTAGGCCAGAACTGTTTTTGCCCTAGATGCAATTAATTATCCCTACACTTTCGGGAGAGCCAAACGACTGAGCCACATCCTTCCGCGAAAACAACCAGTACACAGGCACATTTATCACTCGATGCTCGAGTACAGAAGCGCATCTCGCGCACAGGTTATGCACCCTCCAAAGTCAAGCGATTGAAACGATCAATCGAAGGAAATCAAGATGAACTTTAAGTGTCCACCCGACAGATTCTCAGTCGAGTAAACACTCGGGGGCTACTGACGTGGGGATGAATCCTGGACCTATCGGGTGAGCCTACCCGGTCCAAGGCCCTAAACCTAAGCCCAAGGAGAGGTGCCACCAACAGTTCTAGAAGGCCCAATCGAGGCCCACCCACAAAGCCTTGCAGATCAAGAAGGAAACTTGTAACCAACCTAAAGCTAGGGTTTGTAACCCTCTCGGGTACAGTTCGAGACCTGGCCACCTATATAAGGCCAGGAGAACTACCGGGAGGGGGATCCAATCAACTTCTCATCACCAGATCCTTGAGCTCGACAACATACTCTCGACTCGAGCACCCCCCCATTGTAACCGATCTGTTGATAATACAGATCGACAGAGCAGGAGTAAGGGTTTTACCTCTACGATGGCCCCGAACCTGGGAAAATGACCCCTATTAGCCGACGATCATCACCAGCGCCTATACGTTCTCTGAATCGAAACCCTACCGGTTCATCCGGGACAACATAGGATGTGTTGCCGCATCTCGAGTGGGGCGAGTCAGCTGAGCGCAAGGCTCAGCAGGAGAAGGAGGCGGTCGACTAGGCCATACAGGCTCTCTCGAGACCAAGGGCATCGAGCACGATGGCGGGACAATCATGGAAGTGCATCGCGCGTTGGAAGAGTCCATTGCAAAGAAGATCCAGGAAGAGGAGTCGTCCTCCTCTGATTCCGACGAGGAGTAGCGGCCACCACCACCTCTAGCGATGGGGGTAGACAGTGACTTTAGTTTAGATTATGTTTTTGTTTGTCAAACTCATCAAAGTTTGTAAATTTTTAAATAAGTTTGAATGAAAAATTGTTGGTTCTGTCGTTATTTATTCTTTTGTAGAAAAAGAAGGAAAATATATGTTGATAGGGCCCCATATGGCATCTTATCCAAAACCCAGAAGAGTTAACGTGCCTGTGGTGGCTCCCCTAGCGGGGGCAGAATGATGTGACTTGGCAAGCATGCGCAGAACGGTGTGACCGCTCAAGCAGCTGTTGGCTGAACAGGCACACCTCGCCGGTGTTAATGCATGCTAGGGGAACGGTGCTGCGCATCAATAGGCGTCAGCCCACTGCCACCACTCCTCCAATCGGCTTTAAAACAGTGGTGCACACGCCTCTCCTCTCTACGCACACGCACCTTGCTCTCCTCTCCTCCCAACTTTGACAACCCAATGCAGTTCCACAGCCCACACAGCAAATGCCTAGCCGCAAGGCGACCCCGGATGAGCATATGGAAAATGACCTTCGCCGCAATGCGCTGGCGTGACTCGGCGCACGTTACCAGGACCGTCGTTGTCACCGATACGCGGAGGACCGCGAGGTTCACATGGAGCAGTAGGTGCCTCCAGCTCCACCGCTGACGGTCGAGGAGGCGCAACAACACATGCGGCACAACAACCCTGTGCCAGAAGGTCGTTCCCTGCCGGAAGGTTGAGTTGCCAACATAGTGAAGGTGCTGGTGGCACCCCTGGTGGGCCAGGCGCGTCTTGATTTCGTTCACAACGAGCTGTCGATGATGCCATGGGAGCTTCCCGCCGAGCCCCGCTACAGAATGTCGTTACCGTATTGGGACGATCTTGAGGCGGTGGAGTACAACGCGCGCCTCAACAGTTTCTTCCTCCCAAGCTACAAGTCGTCACCTCCCACCGATTGGTTCTCGTCTGACATGAGGTGCGTGTGGAGGAGGAGCCCGAGCTGCCTCTTCCAACGGACAACCAGTCAATTGAAGTGGAGAATATGGCTGACGTGTGGCGGGACACACAGTTGATCGGTAGGAAGGAGAGTCTAAAGGTTTCCTTCTTTCGTAGCTAGCTCACCGACGGCGGCACATGAGGTGAACCAGAGGCCAAGTTCCTCCAGGCCGCAGCCACCGCAACATCCGACGACGACGGGTGGCAACCCAGCATGAGCTTGATCTAGTCATACAGGTCGTTTAATTTAAATTATGTTTGAGCTTGTTTACTTTCGTCAAATTTGTAAGTTTTCATTTGAATTTCAATGTAAAATTGCTGGTTCGTTCATATTTATGTTTCAAAAGAAAGTGGACTTTTTAATAACTCCGTGTTGTATATGGATAAGTTGTGTGGATCACACGATGCAAGGGCAGGGAGAGTTCCCCGTTTCAAAAAAACTAGTCCATTATGGCCCATCGTTGCAACTACATCTTCCCCAAGTCGCCACAACTACCCGGACATGGTTTCACGTTTCAAACACTAAAAAATATAACAAGCATAATTTGGGTCCTCCAAACAATGACCTGCCATTTTTAATTGAACTTTCATAATTAAGCATCACGTATGTGAGTATGATTCATGATAATTGTATTTGGTTGTACAATTGAACACCAGTTTACATACGGTAAAATGATATCATATATCAGATGATATTGATTCTTGGCAAGTATATATCAAATTTCTTTATTTTCTTGATTAAATATATGATATATCATTAATCTTATTTGTAATCAAGAAAAAAAGATTTCAAAGCACAATGTTCAGTTTTAATGATAATCTAATGCATGTCAACAAGATGAATTTAAAAATACGAAATTTCGTCACGAAAATTGGTTCCGATCATTACCTAGAGCGAAGGTTTCCACTCTATTCTAGAGACTTTCTACTAGATAGCCCCTATTTATGAACGAACTACCATTTTGAACTTAAATTGGATTGTACAATTTAACTTAAGTTTATGCACCCTAATTAGGATGTCATGCAAATGAAAATTGAGTTTTCGACAAGTTTTATATTCTATTTATTTATCGTTAGTACTAACATATAATTTGTACATTCCCAACAATTTCCAGACCTTCCAATGCGCACAACCCAAACAATTATGGATTTGGCTCGGGCCGACCGCGTAGATGACCTGTGGGGCTAGCAAACTCCAGGTTCAACATGTCCTCGGACATGTGTTAGTGAAAGACGTGTCATATACCAATATATATTAGGAACCTCCAAATTTAGCCTCAGAGATCCAAGTAATTCACCCCTGCCCAGACCGAGCTGCCTCACACTACCTATTTATCCCCATATCAGACCATGCTGCCACACTGATACGTCTCCAACGTATCTATAATTTCTGATGCTCCAGGATCATATTATGTCAATTGCTACTTATTTTATCCCTTATTTATAGCATTTTTATACGTTTTTCGGGACTAACCTATTAACAAGATGCCAAGTGCCAGTTCCCTGTTTTCTGTTGTTTTTTGTTTCAGAAAACTTGTTCTGGAAACATTCTCGGAATTGGACCCCACAAAGCCCGAAGTGCCTCTTTTCCCCAGAAGCATCCAGAAGACAGAAGGAGAGTCGAAGACTGGCACCAGGGGACCCACACAATAGGGTGGGCCCCCTGGCCGCACCATCTATGGGTGTGGGCCCCCCAGGACTCCACCGCCTTTGTCCTTTCACCTATTTAATCCCCCCGGATGGAAAACCCTAAACACCTGATCAAATATCTCCGAAAAGTTCCACAGCCGCCGTCCCCGTCAACCCTAGATCAGGGGGTTCAGATGCTGTCTTCGGCACCCTGCCGGAGAGAAAATCATCACCGGAGGCTTCTACATCACCATGCCTGCCTCCGGAGTGATGTGTGAGTAGTTCATCCTTGGACTACGGTTTCGTAGCTGTAGCTAGATGGTTTTCTTATCCTCATATGACTCCATGTTTAGATCTCGTGAGCTACCTATCATGATAGAAATTGATCTTATGTAATTCTATATGGTGTGTTTGCTGGGATCCGATGAATATTGAACTTATGCCAAGTTGATTATAGTCTTTATTGAATATGTTATTTGTGATCTTGCATGCTTTCCGTTGCTTGTGGTTCTCTAGCCATGTAGTTGCTAGTGACTCCAAGATGGAGTATTTAGGCTAGATAGTGGGTTCATGCCTCCTTTTCGCCTGTGCTCGAGTGACAGAAACGTGACGGGGGAGGATGTGTTGTTGCCACTAGGGAGAAAACAGCGGTGTGAGTGCCCGCGTGTACGATCATTTCTTACATTAAACACATTGTTTAATGCAGTTATCTGTTGCTTGCAACTTAATACCTAAAGGGTTTTGGATGATAACCTGAGGGTGGATGATTAGTTGTAGATGCAGATGGATTTCGGTCTATGTATTTTGTTGTAATGCCCACATTAAATATCATAGTAGTCATCATGTTATAATGTGCAGTACGGTGCAGCCTCTGTTTGTCAATTTCCCAGTTGTAATTTGTTCACCCAACATACTATCTTTTATGTAGAGACACCACTAGTGAACCTATGAACCCCGGTCCATCTTCCTACACTGTTAAACAAACCACTGCTATTTCCTGTTTTTTTTTACTTACTGCAAGCATACACCATTTTCCACACTATACGTCTAATCTTTGTTTCCAGCAAGACAGGTGAGATTGACAACCTCACTGTACCGTTGGGACAAAGTATTTTGGTTGTGTTGTGTGCAGGTTCCACGTTGTTGCTGACACCGGTGAATCTCCATCACCACCGTCAGTGGCATCAACCTTCCGAGATCCTCTTCCTCCTACTGGATTGATAACGTTTGTTCTTAACTAAGGGGAATTTCCTACCGCTGTGCTCATCACACCCTCCTCTTGGGGTCTCTCAACGAGTGCACGATCTGCACCATCAAGGATTTTTTTGGCGCCGTTGCCGGGGAGGAAGAAGTCTTCTGGAAAGGGGAGTCTCTCACTCTCAACTTCTTTATTTTGTTTATTGTCTTGTTTTTATTTTTGTCTTGTTTTTCTTCTCTATATTAAAACCACACAAAAATTAGTTTACTTCATGTTAGTTCTTTATCTGCTTGCTTTTAGGCAACAGGGGGGAGAGAATTTAAAAGATGCTTGGTATAGAATAAATGATGCTCATAATAAATGTACAAAAAAAAATTCTGCCTTGATACTCCTGAGGAACTTTTATGTTGGTATTTCTGGCTGGTATAGGTATGTGTTAGATACTCCTACGGTTTGAAATTTTCTAGCAACTCCTGCCTTGGAAGCCTGCAATTTGATTGAGAGTTTAGTAGGAGCACCCCCCATTACAACTGTTAAAACAGAGATCACATTGGAGGATGTTATTGATAAACTAAACTCTTTGGAAATGAACATACAAATTTTCCTTCATAATGCTAGCAAAGTTAATGAATTAATAATTAATATTGATAAAAGAATCACTCCTCTAGAAGCTAGCAACACTCATGATAATCAAAATTTTAGGATTGGTAAACTAGACGATGCTATGGGAACTTTAAACTCAACCTTTTCATCTCTTAAATTCAAAAAGGAGAAATCCTTTGTTGGAAAGGAGCAAAGATTCATGTATGTTCCCAAGATAACTAAACCCAAATCTCAATATGTGCTGGAAATTGCTAAAACAATTAATGAAACTAAGAGTGACCTCCATGTTGAATCTTCAAAAACATCTAGAGTGCCTATTGCTGCAAATAATGGTTTAGAGGAAGTTATAGAGGTTTCTTCTTCACCTGAAGATACTTGAGTTGCTTTTTATGCCTAGCTGAAAGGCGTTAAAGAAAAGCACTACCGGAAGACAACCCGTTTTATTTCATTGTTTTCAACCTGTTTTTCTTTGTTTTCTTTTCTGTTCTTTGCACCTAGGTGTTGTCTATTTGCTTAGAACCCCTCTGAATCTTTTCTTTTGTGTTTTTGTTGAGCCAAGTAAATCCTCTAGTGTAAAGTTGAGACTACATTTCTGATTTCTGCTGTCCACTGTTAATTATGTATAAAATCACAGAAATTTGTAAATGACCTGAGATTTTTTGTGCTTAATTCTGAGATATATACGAAACTTTTCTTAGTTGACCGCTTTTTGATTTGAGCAAAAGAAGATTTTCGAAAAAATCGATCTTTACCTATTGTTCTGTTTTGACAGATATCTGCCATTTATTGCATTTGCATCTTAATCTCTTTATTTTGGTGTTCTTTTGAGAAAAGGAGTTTGAAACGAAGTTTTGACAGTAGCTAATGTGTTTTTGAGTGTTAGACTTGTGTTTAAACTGAACCATGTGAATTTATTATTTTGATTGCACTAACATTGCTAATGAAGATTGTGAGAAGTTTTGTGTGAAGGAAGTTTTCAAGGGTCAAGAAAAGAGGATGATATGAAGTGATCAAGAAGAGTGAAAAGCTTAAGCTTGGGGATTCCCCGGTGGTACATCCCAGCAAATTTCAAGAAGACTTAAGCATCTAAGCTTGGGGATGCCCAAGGCATCCCCTTCTACATTAACAAATTATCAGGTAACTTCTAGTGAAACTATATTCTTATTTGGTCGCATCTTATGTGCTTTACTTGGAGCGTCTTTTATTTTTGCTTTCATTTTTTTTTTTACAATAATCTTGGTTGTACCCCAGAATTCTTTTATTGGATAGTGACAAGCTCCACTTTTTAATGAGAATACTTTGTATTCTTAATCTTGTCTGGCTGTTGCATTTATTTAGCTCATGATTTGCATGCATCTCTTATCAGAGCTGTTAGTTTTAGTAGTGTTATGTGATTACTCTAATGTTTGCTTGATGTATCATAAAGAGTATTTTTTTTAAAGCATGTTTTGTATGGTGCTTGTTGGGAGAAGAAAACTGCTGCTTGAAGTAGAATTTATAGCAGTGCTAGTAGAAGCTTGTATAGACTGTGGCTAGAAATTTTTCATGCCATGCTAAATGTTATTTTAGTTTTAAAGACTTATGGTTATTGAGTAGCATGAATAGGCTCAAATAGCTGAGAGTGTTTAATATGTCTTGAAAGATTCATGAGTTGTTCTTGTCATAGTAAATCATCAATATATGGTATTTGCTTTTGAAAATTTTATTTGGTTGACTTGGCGCATGCTCACACCATGTTTATGACTATAACCAGTCACGAATAGCCTCCATGACCACTTAGTTTTTGAACTTGTGATAGTGCTTATGTTTTAATTATTGATGCTTATGTCGCTATGCATGATTATGACTCTTATGCTCTCTTGATTTGTCGCTCCCAGTCTTTTGCTAGCCTCCACCCATACTGAGTATGAGCTCTACTCATGAATTCAAACTCCCTTAAACCAAAGTTTTTCCCATTGTGTACACGATACCTACCTACATGTGGTATTTCACTGCGACTCCAAGTAAATTGCTCATGTGTTACCTTTAAAACTTTCAAAATTGCTCCAGTTTTGTGTTCTTGTTTTTGCTCATGAGGACGTCAATAGAGAATCTTTATCTCACTTGTTGATTGGATTTCACACCCTGGACTAGTGGCTTCATCCGCTTATCGAAATGATCGAAGAGCTGGCAGCGGGGTGGCCAACCCCAAATTAATACAAACAAATTCTCTTCACTATTATTCATGATCCTTTATTTGAGATACTCTTCGTGATGCAAAGTAATTGTTATGCTTTATTATTAAAGTTCTATTTATCATCTTTGTGTTTGAAGTTCTATGATCTCACCATGCATATGCTTTTACATTAGATTGATCAAGTTTATGTTAGTAGCATGTCACCTCAAAAATTATTCTGTTTTATCGTTTACCTACTCGAGGACGAGTAGGAACTAAGTTTGGGGGTGCTTGATACGTCTCAAACGTATCTATAATTTCTGATGCTCCATGATCATATTATGTCAATTGCTACTTGTTTTATCCCTTATTTATAGCATTTTTATACGTTTTCCGGGACTAACCTATTAACAAGAGGCCAAGTGCCAGTTCCCTGTTTTCTGCTGTTTTTGGTTTCAAAAAAGTTGTTCTGGAAACATTCTCGGAATTGTACCCCACAAAACCTATTTTCCCCGGAAGCATCCAGAAGACTGAAGGAGAGTCGAAGACGGGCACCAGCGGGCCCACACCATAGGGTGGCGCGCCCCTCCGCCCTGGCCGCGCCAGCTATGGGTGTGGGGCCCCCAGGTCTCCACCGCCTTTGCCCTTTCCGTTGCTAGTGGTTGCTCTGGCCAAATAGTTGCTAGTAACTCCAAGAGGGAGTATTTATGCTAGATAGTGGGTTCATGCCTCCTTTTCGCCTGTGCTCGAGTGACAGAAACGTGACGGGGGAGGTTGTGATGTTGCCACTAGGGAGAAAACAGTGGTGTGAGTGCCCGCGTGTACGATCATTGCTTGCATTACACACATTGTTTAATGCAGTTATCTGTTGCTTGCAACTTAATACCTAAGGGGGTTCGGATGATTACCTGAGGGTGGATTATTAGTCATAGATGCAGATGGATTTCGGTCTATGTATTTCGGTCTATGTATTACCTGAGGGTGGCATATTACAATCACTTCGTTGCTGCAACTTAATTCCAATAGATTTGCTGGATAACTTTCTTGAGGTGGACTTTTAGATATGGATGCATGATGGATAGCAGTCCATATCACTTGACGTACTTCCTACGATGTTAGAACCCGTGAACTTTATATACTCATAATAGTATTGTTATACATTCATGATTTGTCAATTGCCCATCTTTAATTTGTTCACCCAACATGTTTGTTTTCTTTGGAGAGACACCACTAGCGAAACTATGCCCCCCGGTCCTATTTTCCTCATTACTGCAATCTTCTTTAAAGAACATGTCATCATTGTTCCCTTGCTGTACCATTTCTACTTTTATTATTTTTTACTACTCTATATGTTGAATTCTCTAGTTTTCAGCAAGACGGGAAGACTGACAACCTTCTCGGAAGTATGGGTAAAGAGAGAGTTTCCGTTTTATGTGTAGGTTCACTTTTGTTGATCCCGCGTGCAACAAGCAACCTTCTCCAAGACATCGAAATCCTACTGGATTGATAGCCCTGGTTTCTTAACTCGGGGAAATTTCCGCTAGATTACATCATACTTTCCACTTGGGGTTACCCAACGAGCGTGTGATCACGTCTGCATCAGGTTTCTTGATGCCTTGTATGTGAACTGCTGATCTTCCAACTTTCCTTCATTGTGCGTCTGCTGTCAAAGGAATCTTCTGAAAGTCTTCATGTAACACGACATGTTAGGTAGGTCGAGCTTCTAGTATAAGATCGCCCGGTCGGTGGAGTCTTTGGACTTCATGGGCTAGAAGTTGTTCATGTCCATATGATCCTGTCTAAACTAATTCATCTCCGACAACACATTTATTGTTTGAATTTTGAAAATTTTATAGTCCTTACTTTCACGAACGGAGGGAGTAATATAGAATAGAGCCATACCCAACATCTTGTGTCTATTTTGTGTCGACTTTTCCCGTGTATTTATCCAAAGTCTCAATCCATGGTATGTTCCACATGTGGATTTTTCTAAAAGAATAAACCATCCCAGGAGGATATATTAATCTTAAAGAAGAGATGTCCATAGACATTATAACGCCAAATATTCGGCATGACAGAATATTACAATTCCTTCACAAGCAGCAAAACCATAATTTTATGGTCGTCCACAACTACCTTCTGTCTCGCAGCGGCATTGTCTTGGATGTCCATCATATCAAGATCCCCGTGTCAAAGCGGGGTTGCCACTCCGGTTTTTGCGAGAAGCCAATATCAATGCCCACTCTGGATAAGAAAACAAAAATACAAGAAGCGCTCCTATTCACACAACAAGAAGAATCTTGAACACTATTTTGCGAGAAAAAGCGTGGATTGCCACTTGTCAGAGAACTTGTGAAACAAGCCAAATCCAGGGACCAATACTCGGTACAGTGAAGTGCGGCATCATAGTGTCTTTTGTAATGCATGCCGCAATATTGTTGATTTTGTGAAAAACAAATAACGAGAAAATCATACTAAAATATTATATTTATCAATAAATGGAATATATCAATAACAAGTTGATATGAATTACACCTGGCATCTGCAACATCATAATATCAAGAACAAGTCGAGATATCAAGTATGCACATGACAAATAAATAAATTAAGAAATAGTCGAGACACCATATTTTTCGATAAAGATAATATATTAATATCAAGCTGATATTAATTATACCATGCATTTGCAATATCGTAATGTCAACAAGTCATCGAGACATTGATGATGCACACGGAAAAAAAAAGGTTAAAGAAAACACTCCATGCCGAACTAATCAGACCATGCTTAGATGAAAAAAATACTCAACGTTGGGACAAATAGCTCGCCTAGTTTGTTCTTGCTATATCTCGGTGCCCTCTACATTTCCACATTTTTATCACTCTTATTTTTTTTGCTCGAACCATGCAGGAGAACTGCATGTGCTACATTAATTAGAAAGAAGAGAACATGTCAATGAAAGGCCTAGTTCCAACCAGAATGGTATCAATCATTACACTGATGGAATTGACCCCATTCGAAGCTTCGCAGCTCCTCAGTCGCAGTTGTCGTTTCCGCGTGATTTCCTTCCACAATTTGTTTAATATAATCACCCCATGTTCATGCTTGCAACGGCCGCAGAGGTAAGCTCCGTTCTGCATCCAGTGAAGGCATAAGGGCCGAGGTAAGCTCCGTTTATATTCCTCAAGCTTCAAAGAAAAGCGGTTCGTACGTTCTTGGCACCTTCTTCTCGTTTGTCCATCTATCGTTTCCTTTTTGTTGGGGTATAATAATGGACGAATTGAGTTTGAGAAAATTAAGACATGATTTGTTCGTACAGGTCCTTAACCAAAGTGCTTGCGGACGTACACCAAGTTATCTCTGCTCGATTCTTGGTTTTTTCTTGAGATGGTAAGCAGCCTGCAAGCTCTCTTTCGATTTATGTATATATTGTATATTAGTATCTATCTATATGTCATTTGAGCAGACTGCTTCAGCAACTACTTCTCACTTAGCTTTTTTTTTCTATATTCAGGACGGATTAATGAACCGTTCCCGTGGCTTGGCGGAAGGAGTGGTAGTTATGGTGTGCCCGGTGCTTCTAGCACTGGCTCTGGACAAGATCGACCTCAAAGTGTACGGACGCCGCAATTTTATGGCCATGCTCACTATGGCAGGTATTGCATTGATCAGTGGCATCTGCCCCGTGCTCGTCTGCTGCTTCTCCGAGAGATTCGAAGGCGTAATAAATAAAGCATACCCGCCCCCGGTGACCGCGAGTCTTGCAACCCTTTCCTCTTCTTGCCTCCTCATCCTGGCTTGCTTCATCGCGAAAATCATAGTCTCTAAGAAAATTCTGATCGCCGTGGGTTCCTTATGTGGAACTTTTTTCCTGGTTCGGACGGTCTTCTACAACCTTAGAATGAAAAGAGAAGATTATAATGAGGAGATTCACGCCATACTCGATGAATCATACGAGTTCTTGACCGGGATCACTGGAATTCTCTTTCTGGGGCTAGATGGTTTGGCAATCGCCAGCCATGACAATCAGATGCTCCAAAAGGGTGGCGGGGCCGTGGGCACCGTCAGCTTCATAGTTTGCGCTCTTGGTATATGCCTCATGTACTTCGGGATGACACCCCCTCCACATTTCACAAAAAAGTCGTATATTGTGGGCTTTACACTGATCCTAGATATCCTCATGGCTGTTGGTACCTTCGTACTCTTGATGGTCGTCATGTTTCAGCTCATAGGAATTCCAGCCCTTGTCATCTGCACAGCCCCAGCTATAATCATGGTTGATCTTGTGTACCGAGTGACCATCGGCGGCCCAGAAAACATCCATCAGTGCCGACCGGCTTCGCTGGAATTGACAAGAGTCACATTCACCGGATTCTTTGCTGTATCAATTACAGCCATCGGTAACACCTCTCCTAGCATGTTGACCAACTCTTTCCTACTGTTTGCGGCAGTAGCTATTGTGTTTGGTATCTTATGGAGGTTCCTGACAAAGTCCCAGATGAGCTGCCTGACCAGTGTTGATTTAGCTGCTCGTGTTCCTTCCTCAGCGAAGCTGGCTTCCTTGTGCACACATTTCTGCATTGTAATCGCTACAATTCTATTCCTAGCGATGGCCGGGACAGCCAGAGGAAAATGATGCCAACTAGTAAATTCTTGTTTTTCACCTGCGCTCCAGTGTTATAACAGGTTCCGTATCTATAATTGATTCAGTTCTTCTTCTGTATACATACACCGAAAAGGTGTACTCTACAATTTTCTTCATCAACAATTGTCTACTGCTGTATTAATGAGGTTGATTTTGAAACGTGTAAGATGGTGAGATTTAATGGATGATGAGATTTTGAAACGGGCGGCCGGAGTGCTGACACACAGGGTCGAAAAATTTGGGGCCCAGGAATTTTCTACAGGCCTCCGTATGCATTCAAGCCGCTCACAATGGGCAATAACTAAGTAGTAACATCAGTGCCACGCACTATGGGAGAAAAGGTCGTTGCCGTGTGCGAACTGCACACGGCAAAGCCTTTGCCGTGTGCTTTTCATCGTGGCACACGACAAAGACTACACGGCAGAGAATTGCACGGCAACAAAATCTTTGCCGTGTGCATTTTGTCGTGACACACGACAAAGAAACCTTGTGGGCCCCACCCCCACTTGGTCACACACGAAACGGGAACGGAAAAAAGGTGGGTCCCACCTGTCAGTCTTTGCCGTGTGCTAACACACGGTAAAGACTGACAACTGGGACCCACCTTTTCCATCCCACCGTGGGCCACCCATGTCAGTCTTGGCCGTGTGCTAGCCCCGCTGTAGAAAAAAACGGAACTGCCGTCCTGACCCCTCTACGTGAGCCAGAAGGGGGTAGCAAAGTGGAACTAGTTGCTTGGTTGTGTCATGTTATGACCAAGGAACACCCAATACAATGGTAAGGCCAACCTATTGGCAAGGTTCCCCCGTTCCGTCAGTTTCGGGAGTTTCGGGGTGTGAGCAGTCCTGGAATCCGGAAGAGAGAATGTGACGCCGATGAGGCCATAACACAGGGAGTGATGGGATATTTGGCATCCAAGACACATGGCACGCACTCTAACACACATGGTATGTCATACCATGTGGTGGGATTCAAACGCTTCAGAGCCCCTCTCCGGTGAAACCCTAGCCCCGCTGTAGAAAAATACGGAACTGCCGTCCTGTCCCCTCTACGTGAGCCGGAAGGGGTTAGCAAAGTGGAAGTAGTTTCTTGGTTGTGTAATGTTAGGCCCAAGGAACACCCAAGACAATGGTAGGGCCCATCTATTGGCAAGGTTCCCCCCGTTCTGTCAGTTCCGGGAGTTTCGGGGTGTGAGCTGTCCTGGAACCCGGAATAGAGAATCCAACACCGGTGAGGCCATAACACAGGGAGTGATGGGATCTTTGGCATCCAAGACACATGTAACACTCTAACACACATGGTATGGCATACCATGGTTCTTGGTGGGATTCAGACGCTCCGGAGCCCCTCTCCGATGAAACCCTAGCCCCGCTGTAGAAAAAGACGGAACTGTCGTCCTGGCTCCTCTACGTGAGCCGGAAGGGGGTAGCAAACTGGAACTAGTTTCTTGGTTTTGTCATGTTAGGCGCAAACAACACCCAAGATAATGGTAGGGCCCACCTATTGGCAAGGTTCCCCCCGTTCCGTCAGTTTCGGGAGTTTCGGGATGTGAGCAGTCCTGGAACCCGGAAGAGAGAATCTGACGCCGGTGAGGCCATAACACATGGAGTGATGGGATATTTGGCATCCAAGACACATGGCACACTATAACACATATGGTATGTCATACCATGGTACTTGGTGGGATTCATACGCTCCGGAGCCCCTCTCCGGTGAAACCCTAGCCCCGCTGTAGAAAAAGACGGAACTGTCATCCTAGCCCCTCTACGTGAGCCGGAAGGGGGTAGCAAAGTGGAACTAGTTGTTGGTTGTGTCAAGTTAGGACCAATGAACACCCAAGAAAATGGTAGGGCCCACCTATTTGCAAGGTTCCCCCCGTTACGTCAGTTCTGGGAGTTTCGGGGTGTGAGCAGTCCTAGAACCCGGAAGAGAGAATCCGACGCCGGTGAGGCCATAACACAGGGAGTGATGGGATATTTGGCATCCAAGACACATGGAACACTCTAACACACATGTTATGGAATACCATGGGACTTGGTGGGATTCATACGCTCTGGAGCCCCTCTCCAGTGAAACCCTAGACCCGTTGGAGAAATACGGGAACACGCGGTAACGGCATCGAAACGGGGTAGCAATGTGGAACTAGTTGCTTGGTTGTGTTAGGGTAGGACAGAGAAACCCAAAACAACAAGGTAGAACACAACTCTTTAGAAGATTCACGATGTTTAGTCCGATACGGGAGTTTCACCCTATGAGCGCGTGTAAACTCACGAGAGAGAAGTGGATGCCGGTGAAGCGGCCCACACCCCGGAGTGCAATCTTTGACATCCAAAGAAAACAACACACCTATACTAACATGGTATGGCACCCCCTAGCTTGTGTTGGGATCAAAACGCTCCGTAGCCCCCCCCTCCGGTGAAACCCTAGACCCGCTGGAGAAATACCGGACCTATACGGAAACACACGGTAACGGCGTTGAAAGAGGGTAGCAATGTGTAAGTAGTTGCTTGGTTGTGTTAGGGTAGTCCATAGAAACCCAAGACAACAAGGTAGAGCACAACTCTTCGGAAGATTAACGATGTTTTGTCCGATACGGGAGTTTCACTCTATAAGCGCGTGTAAAGTCGCGAGAGAGAAGTGGATGCCGGTGAAGAGGTCCACACCCGGAGTGCAATCTTTGCCATAAAAATCACACAACAAACCTATAATAACATGGTATGGCACCCCCTAGCTTGTGTTGGGATCCAGACGCTCCGTAGCCCCCCTCCGGTGAAACCCTACCTCCGCTGAAGAAATACCGGACTTATACGGAAACAAGCGGTAGCGGCGTCGAAAGGGGGTAGAAATGTCAAACTAGTTGCATGCTTGAGTTAGGGTAAACAAGGGAATTCATTATAAATTGATAAATAAAATAAAATATTGTAATTATAAATTTAACAAGCTATTTGGGAAGAAAAAATAAAAAAATGTCCTTTACCGTGCGCATGCACACGGCAAAGAAATGACTGTGGGGTTAGAATTGGGGGATTCAATGTCAGTTCTTTGCCGTGAGCATGCACACGGTAAAGGACATATCTTTGCTATGTGCATGCACACGGCAAAGAACTGATGAAACTGTTCCGTTTCGCCCACAACGGAATGGACACGTGGTAGTTATCTTTGCCGTGCGTTTTCTTTACCGTGTGTTTATCTTGATCTTTGCCGTGTGCGTTTCTTTGCTGTATGTCCTTTTCTGTACTAGACCGTGTGTTCTTCTTTACCGTGTGCGGTACACGGCAAAGATAATCAATGTCGTGTGCCCGATGGAGTGCACACGTTAAAGAATCGAGCACACGGGAAAGATGTCCTCTCCCGTAGTGACGTAGGTAAAAATCTGATGTGGCAAGTATTTAATGAGGAGAGAGGAGATTGTGGTAACATAACTAGTTACCGTAACATCATATTTCTTAATATAATATGAGTCTACAACCTCATAGATACACCTTTACATGACACCACGTTTTTGTTACTACCCGCTATAGATGTAGTAACATAGTATAGAAAGTGTATATCTTACTAGTGCAGGTTACTCCTTATTGCGACTAGCGTCATCCGCAGGAAAAAAAAGAAATAGAAAGAGAGCGAGAGAATTTGGGCCAATTTACTGGTCCTCGACTCAATAGTGTACCAAATCGGTAGCGCTCCGGCACGCGCTAGGCGTCAGCCGATTCATTCCGTGTAAGGATTTGTCGCCCCGCCAGCCGTCCGATTGGTCAGTTCACCTCCTCATTAGAGATGTCGCTTCCCTTCTTTTTCTACGACACTGTTTACGGGGACGAGGCTTTAGAGTAAGTTTGATAATGGAGTGAACAGCTGGCTATACCAACCATATAGCTACATCTACAATAGATAGCAGGTTCTTGCATTAGAGCAAGTACAATAAGATCCACTAAGCAGCCTATAAACATTTAAATATTATTCCCATGCTTAGTTCGGAGGAGAGAGAATAAAAGCGTACTCTTATGTAATAGTTCAGTAGCAGCACTTGCTCGTAGACACTATATGAAGTGACATGTGGGCCATCTATTAATAAAAATAGCACATCCTAAGTTGTTATAAATGTGGGCTATATGTTGGCTACAAATAATATGGCATTGTCTTATAATCAACGGCCGGCTACGCTATTATCCACTTTTAGAGCTCACTCCGCTTCTTTCTTGTTTTCTCTCTCCACCATGTTACCATAAAAATACCATTTTAATTCTTACACCTTATATGAGCCTATTGTGCTTGCTTTTAGCAGACACGCTCTATACTCATCCCAAACAGCTTGTTAAATTTATGGCTGCTAGAAAGACGACATTTGCTTCACTTAAAAAAAACATGTTTGACTCACATGGGTGGAGCCCACAAGGCCACAATGGCTCTATTTTTTTTCTTTTGAAAGGCGGGCAGCAGGGGAGGCCCCCACGGCGGGTTTTTGTTTTTGAAATAATAGGAACCCAAGTCTGCATCCGTGAGGACTTGAATATGGGTGGTTGGGTTGTACATCCACTTCCCTAACCAAGTGAGCTGGGCTCGCTTCCTATGGCTCTAAATTTTTCTTGATGGTTATCTAGAAATCCAGAGTTCTCTCCCCTCCCTTTGGCCCTACATGCATGCTCGAGTACTACTACTAGCAATTCATACGCAATTATGATAGTGAAGTAAATGTCGGATCCGCAGCCATTTAATCCGCTAAATAGAAAATGTCAAACGAACTCATATCTCTCCTATCTAAAAGAAACATTTCGTTCCTTCAACCGTTCAGCATTGCGTCCTGCCATCGACCATCGTCAACAGGCAAACCACAAACCGCAATTAGCAATAAATACGCACCTCAAATCCGGGCAATCAACAATAAATGAGCCAGGCAGTCAGCGTTACACGGACGATTCACCATTAATTAAACGGGCAATCAACAATAAATTACAGAAATCACTCTTTCCTCTCCATTCACCATTGTCCCACCCTAGGTCAACCTCCCCTCACGCACTTTGCGCCTTGCCTCCCTCGCAGTCGGCGCGGCCTTCCTCGCGCACGGGCCAACGTCGCTCGATGGCTTCGTACGCCCTTCCCACCGCATCGAACTCCTCATCACCGAACGCAGAACTACGGTCGCGCCGCCGCCCCTCCTCAGACCCTAGCACCTCCCCCTCGACATCTCCTCCAGTGCCGGTGACCAGGAACTGGAAGAAGTCGTCCATCTCCTCCCCCCCTCGACATCTCCCCCCACGCACAACCTCCCATGCGGCTCCTTCCCACCGCTTCTTCCTCAACGGGGTCATGGAAAACGTGGTGGTGGAAGACGCACAGCATTCCCCATGGTCACCAGATCCAATTCGCGACCACCTTGCACTGGCTCCGTCCTCCTCGTACTAGCTCCCGCCTCCTCCGATGGGCGCGAGATTTCCCTCCGCGACGCCCTGCGTTCCTGACCAAAAGCAGCAGCAGCGCCTCATCACAAAAAAAAAGGCCTGATGTAAGGGAGGATGCCGCACACACACTTGCTTTACCTCCTCGGCATCAACCGCTTCCTCCCAACACTCACCGCATTCCCCATGCTCGCTTCCGGCGGCGCGCCTGCGACCTTCGGCGTTCACCCTGACCAGTCCGGCTAACTTGCGTAGCGCATTGGTGCGGAGGTCCGCAGGGAACACAGAGGACACGGTGGTCTAGACCGGAACCTAAGGGTCCCCTGGCAGCGGTGACTAATTGATGTTTGAGTTCATGGTTGTTTTCGTTTCTTCTCAAGTAGTTCTTAGAACTCCCATACATTTTTTTCCTTCAGTACTGCTTAGCAATTTTGTTGCCCAGAAGGTGTTTGTGTTAATGTGAAAACAGTTTGGACTGGTCAAGCTCGAACAGTTCGCAGCAGCTGACGATGCTTCTGAGGATGTCGTCGGCATCTCGCAGTGTCACCTCGTGCTGGACATGGACATGGGGCTTCCAGACCAATATGCTGTTGTGCCACGGTGAGGACAACCACGACCTACTCAAGCAATTCCTAATGCAGCAAGGATACTGACTTCCAGTGCTTATATATTGCAGCTCTGAAACTGGAAAGACTTCCTCCACAAGATTGTTGTATTTTATTCTCAATGTCAATGCGCACCCAGTTTACAAACTAAGCAATCACCTTGAGTTTTGTTCATTTGTTTCGTAGTCCTCGATGCAATCCAGTCATTCTGGAACAAGAAGCAATCGATTAGAGTTGGCACAACATTCATTAAGTTTCTTGGCTTTATGTCTTATTTTTCTGCAAATTGTAAATAGTTTGAGTACTTAACATTTTGATTGCCACCTGCAGGATGGATGTTGTTTTTCTGAAACTACTGATAGCTTGATAGAGGTGTAGGCTATTTCGCATGGGAAAAAAAAGTCAGAGAGGTAAACATCTCAAGTTCAAATTGATAACCGAAACTGTAGTGATTTTCTGATTAGAGTCATGCTAGCAAGCAGAAATTAAACTGTGATAGTATTATTGTAATTTGTGTGCAGGTTGTGGAAATTATCAAACATGGGTGATATTTTTTGTTGTGTCGCAAAACCTGCTTTGAATGTGTGATCTGTGATGGAGTTCTTGGTAGATATGGGACTTATGGTTCATTCTCTTCTCTAAGTTGCAGTGAGGATGATTTACTGCTTGTGCAAATTTTGGTGTTCACATGAACTAAATCGGGGACCTGTAAATGAACGGCTGGATCGTCATATTCTCCGCCGTGGAAGGTGCTGTCCAAGTACATGTGGTTTTTCTTGCTGTTGTACGGAAGGACTGGGTGTTGCGCCGAGGCCCAGGGTTGTCGCGCCGGCGGCAAAGAGCCCGATGCACAGGTTAACGACCAGCGCCATCGAGTGTGTCATGGCAATGCCGATATGGTCGTCGATGATGCCATCGTCTAATGAAACAATTTCAATGTAAGTGCAGCCCAGCAATCTAACGAACTGAACATGGATGCATGTACACGCCCATATATAGCAACATATTCTCTATAATTTTGAATTTTATCTCTGTTTTCAGGGATAAGATGTATTGCCAGATTAAGGTCATCTACGTGAGTTTCTGAATCCGCCAGAGTTCGATATGATTGATCATACTGTACTTGCGATGTGTTGTTCATGTCCTGGTAAGCAATCATGCTAACCTAATTTCTCTTGAGAAATCGATCCATTTTTATTTAAATTTTTCTCAGCTATTTAAATTCTAATCCAATTCCTTTAAAAACCATGTATACTGCTGTTAGTTGATACCTTTTATAGTTTCTCTAAGAAATCAATCCATTTTTATTTATATTCTTCTCAGCTGTTTAAATTCTAACCCAATTCCTTTAAGAAACCATGTATACTTCTGTTAGTTGATACCACCTTTTAAGTTTCCTCAGTTTATATGTTCTTCATGGCAGAGGTACAACGACTGATAGTGGTGGAGGTGATTTGCTATCACAGATACTGCTATGGCAGAGGCAATGAGGCATGTACATATAAGAATCGTGGGTGTAGAATCTGGCCAATTGGGCAATGGTGCACAAGCTACACCAGGGCCACCTCCGACAAGGCCGCGAAGGGAATCTCAACCTGGTGATGGGGGCCAGCACAGCTGCCGTTGGAGTTGGCAGCATCCTTAGACAGAAAATAGTGAGCACTCTACTACCCTAAACTTTAGGATCTGTGTGGGATTTTATATGTTCATTTTTTAAGTTCTCTGTTCTTTTCTTGAGTGCGCACCCAAACTCATATGTATAGTAGGAAAAAAAGGTACTCTCTACGGAAGAACCTAAAAGTTTGGTAAAAAATCTTGGTATGTTGACTGTGTGTCGATTGGGTTCTTCTGTTCTGTGCACTTTGGCCTTTCACATATTGGTGCTGAATCTTTCTTGCGTAGCTAGATTTCTTCCAGCCTTGGAGACTTTAATCATGGATCAGGTACATCTGCATGTTCGGTCGTACATTAGTATAAAAGTTCTCTACCTTGGAATTATGTTGTAACGGAGAAATCAATCCTTCTTTATAAAAGGAAATTTAGGAAACTTTATATTTATATACATGTAAAAACAGATCATACTAAATTTATCTGGTTGGCTGTAATTTTATAAAAAAAAACTCATTCTCACATGCTCTCTTGCAGTGAGCTGGGGGATTCTACTGCCCATGGGGAGCACAGTTGCTAGATATATGAAGACATTCAAATCAACTGATTCCGCATGATCTTATCTCCATGTAGCTTGCCAGCTTTGGATATGGCATGGGAATTTCTGGCTGGGCCACAGGTATTCCTAGGAACACCGTCTAAGTGTATCACCTCCTCCAACAGCCGGATGTCCATTGATTTGTTCAACACTGCAGCATATGTGAGTGATGTCCTAACTTCAAAGTTCAAAGTCATCATGTTGTGGATAGATTAATTCTTTCGGGACAAAAAATATAGAATGTAGGTATATGTTCTCCTCTGCAGCATATGCGAGTGTATGTTATCCCATGAAGATTTTTTTTTCTGAAATGGTATATTCATTCTGGCCGGACAAAAGGAAAATAATGTTGTCATATCTCTTTGTCCGCAGTTTCAGCTGCATATGTTTATCTGTACGGAATTACTGCAACAAGGGTGTTAACGTAAGTTTGCCCAATATTATTTTCAGTAGCTGGATGTAGCAATATTAGCTTTCATAGAAAAAGGAAGGAGCCAGCTAGAGTATGGTATTTGAGGTATATGAAGATAATTAGGCCACCTGTTGGAGTCATCCTAATTGTCAGATTGTTTACCTACATTGTATATTGTGTTCTCTGACCTGTTTGAGTCTATCCGACCACTTCAGTTTGTGGTCAGATAGGCTTCATATTGTGTTCTCCGATCTGGAAATTAACTTGGATGAGATCTAATTTTATCTCTGAAGAATTAATATGGCGTATAATTGGAGGGATATGCTTCGAAGAACTTATTCAAACTCGTTCTGACTCTTGGAGTCATCTTCTTGCTTTTTTCTACCTCAACTTGTGAATTTACTGTTCAATCCAATTCATTTCATCTGGATCCTTTGTAGGCAGATTTTACAAAATTTAGTCACATCTTCTCCCCTCCTATTTTTGGATGTTGATTATTGTGTTGATTTTGCGTAGGAGAATAGATGGAGCAAGATGCTGAAGAGGGTGAATGTGAGGAAGTTGGGGATAGGCACATTTGACTGATCATTCCACTACATTGTTTGGGACAGTTGCATTCGCTGGAAAGTTTGTCGATTCATGTCTGTGCTTAGTAAATCATGTAGTGTCCACATCTTGTAAATATGTTAACCAGATTCTCCTATTATGATGTTCTGATTCTTGCATATTCAATATCAATTTTCTTTTGTTATTAATGGAGAAAAATGGAGGTGATCAATTTTTTCCTTCGACTATTCTTTGTTGATGTGATTTCATTGTGTATTGGTTAGGATCGGCTAAACCGAACCAAATCATTTGGTCGTGGGGATTTTTTTATTCTCGCCTTTCAAAGGAACCACTCAGTTCAACATTTTTAGAAAACTTGAAATTTGTAAACACCGAATAACCAATCAGTCTTACACCGAACGCCCACACATATAGAAAGTGGCCTACGTGTTCTTTTTTCTATCTAAGCACACAAGGAAAATGCTACATGAGGCCCTGACGTTAAGAAAGAATACCATTTCTGAACAGTGGGACAATAACCGTCAAGAAAGAACTTAAACCGTAACACGATTTGACAAGCAAACCCTAATTCTTGAATAACACCGTTCCGGTCAAGAAAGCTTCATATCATTCAAAAAACTGATTTTCACTATTGAAATTCTTTTTGTGGTAAAAATTAGTTGATGAAAATCATCCCGTAGCAACGCACGGGCATTTTGCTAGTAGAAGCAAAAAATGCAACAGCACTTTAAACTGAGTTATATAGCAAATAAAATCACGAACGTACGTAATTTTTTTTCCAGTCTGTATGTCGCATTTTTCAAACAGTCTGTAGCACTTTAAATAGAGTTGTGTAGCAAATTAAATCACAAATGGAAAGCATTGTTTGTAAAAACTAGCGCAGTGGCCCTCGCAAAAGCAAGATCTTGCAGGCGCGCAACTGGTTGTCTACCTCCTTCTCCTCTTGTCGCTTCTTTGCTCTCGCTCGGCTTCTGTAAGTTTCTACGTCTGTAGCAAACGCAAGCCACCACGGTATCTTGCCAAGGCCTCGTGTTCGTCCTGCACGTTCGTCATTCCCGGGGACCAGTGTCAGCAAGTCTTTCTCTCTATCCGGACGGAATTTTAACTTCCCCTCTTTAATATATCTGACCACCTTAAGCCATTTGTCCCTGGGTACCCTAATCCCGTCACAGTAGATAAGGTCCCATGTTATTTTGTCGTATGAACCCCCATGCGCAAGAAACCAATTTCTTACCCTCAATTCCCATTCTTCACGCATCCATTCAGGGGTGACCCCTTTATCAAGCAGCTCTTGCTCCTTTTTGTTCCACTTTGGAATGGCATTCTCGTAGCCCCTGTCCCAAATTTACGGTGATGTTTCTTTTTCTCAGCATTTTTCTTGTTCTTTTGTGTTAGGTCCTTGGCATCTTGTGAATCCTTGTAGTCCTTAATTGCGTCCCAGTAATTCGCCTGCTTCGCTAGATGGCCTTCGAATACCGAATCAGTCTTTTTCTTCTTATAATTTTGCCATAATCTTTTCTTTCACACCCGGAATAGTTCGGCCATCTTCGTAAGAGTCCACTCCTTGACTTTATCTCTCAATTTTGAAGTGTCGGCTTCATCTTCCAATTTTGGCAGGGTGAAATGTGCCATGAGGTCAATCCAAAGACCATCTTTGTACCTTTTGGCGACATAGTCACTATCGTTCGCCCCTTTGCGCTTATTCCACTCTCGAACGCTGATCGGGAGGTGATCCCTAACAAGAACTCTGCATTGCTTTCTAAATACATCGGCAGCCTTCTTGGGTTCCTTCGATTCACCCGTAGAGGATCTCACCACAAATGTGTAATGCGGAGTTGAGCCCAACTTTTTGGTCGTGTTTTGAAGATTTTCTCGATGTGGAACCCTAAGAGAAGAAACATTTGTCAATTTATATATATAACTCAAGTAATATATATGCATCTACTGATGTCCGAACTTCATATATATACCTCGCCGGATCCGGACTTTGTTAAGGTTCCATCGGCTTCTCCATCATCGGAGCTATCGCCTTCTCCATCATCCGAGCCGTCAGCTTCATCCTCATTTCGCTCGACCTCTATTCCATCCCCGGAGGGGTTCAGATACGACGAAGGAGATTCGGGTCTCTGCGCATCATATCCTTGGGGGTCGCACATCATATCCTTAAGAATTTCTTCCTGTTCTATGTGTTTGCGCAATGACAGACTAGGTGGATCCATAGTTTCTACAAAATGAACACGATATTATTTGAAAATGCATAGTATTATCTCTCTATATCTATCAATATTTGAACATAGTTATTTTATAAAAAAACAACTAGCATAGTTATTCGTGTAAATGATATTGTTATGTCTATAAAATATTACGAGGTTGTCTAAAACAACTAACATCTTTGAAAGTAGCACTATTTTTTTATACACATTTTTTTGAACATAGCAACATTTTTGAATATTCTCAGTATTATTTTGTATCTAATTTTTTTTCTTGAACATAGCAACATTTTAAAACATTTTTGTATCTACTATTTTTTAACACAGCAATAAAATATTGTAATGATATTTTTGTGTTCTATTTTTTCTGCAGAGATGGGAATTACATAGAAGGGAGTTGCACACTTTCTGCGGCCAGGGCGCGGAGGTGGCCAGCGGCGACTGCCGACGCGTGGAGGAGGCGGAGTCGGCGGAGGGGCGGAGAGGCGTCCGGCCGTGGACGTGTGTTGTCGGAGGCGATGGCTGCGATGGGGGGCGTGGGAGGCGGTGAGGCGGAGGCGATGGCCGCGATGGAGAGGATCACGACCGGATGGGCACGGCGACGCGGAGGTTTCAGAGGAGCACGCGGCGACGCGGAGGTCGAGGAGGAGCATGGCCGGGCTCAGGAGTGGCCGGACGTCAGCAGTGAATGGTAACGGCAAGGCGGACCGGCGGCGGCGACGGCGAGGAGCTCGATGATTCGTCATAAATGTATTCCTAATTTCTGATGTTCCATGTTGTTTTCATGTTATTCCCCACATGTTTTCTATACACTTTATGTCATTTTTATTGATTTTCCGGACTAACCTATTGACAAGATGCCACAGAGACAGTTTCATGTTTTCTTCTGTTTTTAGTTTCAGAAAAATTGTTCTGAAAATATTCTCGGAATTGGCAAATTCGGAGTCCGAAAGTCTTAAAATTACCGAAGGTTCCACGGAGTCCCAAAGAGACCCGGATAGGGGCCTCAGGGGGCCCACACCATAGGGCGGCGCCCTCCCCTGGTCTCGCTGTGGGGTGGTGTGGGGCCCCCGGGCCTCCACCGCCTTTGCCGTTTCGCCTATTTAATCCCCCCAAGGCATAAACCCTAAAGATATCCCACTTTTCCCTGAAAAACACCTGAGGCCGCCGTCATCGTCATCACGAGATCGGGAGGGTTCTGGAGCTCTCCCCGGCTCCCTGCCGGGAGGGAAATTCATCACCGGAGGTGTCTACACCACCATGCCCTCCTCCGAAGTGATGCTTGAGTAGTTCATCCCTAGACTACGGGTCCATAGCAGTAGCTAGATGGTTATTCTCTCCACTTTGTGCCACATGTTTAGATCTTGTGAGCTGCCTATCATGATCAAGATCATCTTTATGTAATGCTACATGTTGTGTTTGCTGGGATATGATGAATGTTGAATGATATGTCTTCCTTATGCAATCCAAGAGGGAGTATTTATGCTCGATAGTGGGTTCATGCCTCCTTTGCATATGTGCTCGAGTGACAGAAACGTGACGGATGGAGGATGTGTTGTTGCCATTAGGGAGAAAACAACAATGCTTTTTCTAAGGATGTTGTTATTGTTTACATTGCACACTTTGCTTACCGCAATTATTTGTTGCTTGCAACTTAATACCCAACGTTTGTTCGGAGGGTGGATTATTAGTCATAGATGTAGTTGGATAACGGTCTATGTATTTGGTTGTAATGCCCGCATGAATCAGATAGTAATCTTTATGTCTTGAATATGCACTACGGTGCAGCCTTCATTTCTGTCGATTGCCCAGCCGTAATTTGTTCACCGTACATGCTATTTATCTTTCACGGAGAGACACCACTATTGAACTGTGGATCTCGGTCCTTTTTCCTCATAAAGATAAACACCTACTGCATTCATACTGTTCCTACTGTTTTCCACGCTAAACGTTTAACCTCTTTGTGTTCAGCAAAATCGGTGAGATTGACAATCTCACTTCTTCGTTGGTGAAAGTTATCTGATTGTGTTGCGTAGGTTCCACGTTGCTTATGAACCGGTAGTGCGCCCTGCCATCTTAGCAGCTTCAACCTTCTGAAGTTACTCGTTCCTTCTACTGGTCGATTCAACCTTGATTTCTTTCTGAGGGAAAACTTGTTGCTGCACTCTTCATACCTTCCTCTTGGGGTCTTCCAACGAACGTGTATTCGAACGCATCAAGCATATTTTCTGGCGCCGTTGCCAGGGAGGAAGAGAAATTCTGCAAGGGAGTCTCTCACTTCCAATCTCTTTACTTTGTTTTTGTTTTGCGTTTTATTTTATTTTGTCTTGTTTGTTTCTCTATATCAAAAACACAATGGGAATACACTTATGGGAGCAAATTAATAGATTGCATAACTATGGTAAAAACTTGTGCTCTACTTATAATGTTACTTATTGCTTTGATAAATCTTGTTACTTTAGGAGGTATAAACACCACCCTTTTCAATGTGAGTGTAATGATGATCTTACCATATCTTCTTATGTTAAGGGAAATTATGAAATTTATGATGTGGAACAATTTGAACAATTTATTGCTTGGAAGGGTGCATTCGAAATTGCTAATTTGTTTAAAAATAATGATGATGCACCTTATAAACATCAGACTTATGATATACATGAATTTTGCTTTGATAATTACAAAGAAGGAAATGGCTACATTCTTAAATATCTTTATAAATGCTCTCAACCAAAGGAAACTAATGCTTTGCAGGAGCCTATAGAAGAGGAAATTGTTGAATCTGAAATCTCATTGGATGAAAAGGAGGAGGAGAGTGATGATCAAGAGGAGGAAGAATGCCCATGTCTACCTCCCAATGATAGTATCTCTTTAACTCCTACCTTGTTTTATTGCCATCCATGCTACTTTGATAAATCCTTTGAGAATCCTCTCTTTATTCCAACTATTGAGATGCATGATAATGAGGAAGTTTGTTTAGAAAATTTATATGATAATGCTCTTGATGCTAGTCCTATGTTACTTGATTTTATAAATTATAATCCTACTGAAAATAGGATTGCTATAATGTGTCCTATACCTTTTATGAGTGATCAATAATCTTGTTTTGCTATTGCTAAAAGTGGGAAAAAATAGGAGCTGATTTTAAATTTTGATCCCACTATTTTGGAGCTTGATATGAATTATATGCTTTTAGATCATGACAAACATGCTTTATGTGATAATTATCATGTTGAGTTTGTTCATGATGCTACTGAAAATTATTATGGGAGCAGAAAATATGGTTATAGGAATTTTCATGTTACTAAAACACCTCTCTTTTTGTTGAAAGTTTTGAACTTCTTCTTGATTTCTAGTTTGAGCTTCTTTAATTTATTTATTTTACAAGATTCCTATGCATAGGAAGTGGGTTAGAATTAAATATATTTTTACTTACTTCTTGATGCTCTCTTTTTCTTTAACTCATATTTATTATGTGAGCATCTTCTTTACTTGAAAATACTTGATTCCACTTTTCTGGGCCTAGCTAAAATGCGTTAAAGAAAAGCACTTCTTGGGAGATAACCCATGGTTTATTTTTTGCTTTGATTTTCTCTGTTTTCTTTTAGTCAAGGGATTGTATACTTATGTAGCAACTCCTTTGTATATTTATTTCCATGTTTTAGTAGTGCCAAGTAAAGTTTCTGACGAGAGTTGGAGTTGGTTTTCGGATTTTTGCGTAGAAAACAGAATTCTGCTGTCGACCGTAAACAATCATGAAAAATCCAGGAAGATTAGAATTACCTAAAATATTTGTGCTTATTCCTCTGCCAATTCCACAACTTTTTTCGTTCTGAAGGTTTTTCGATTTGAGGAACGTAAGTGCCTCGAAAAAATTCGTCTTTACAAACTGTTATGGTTTTGATGATTCTGCCATTTTTCTTTCATTGGCTCTTTTGTGATGTCAAGTGGATTTCTTTGCTAAACGAAACATCAGTGGTTGTAGATAATGTTTAAAAGTATCAATAGCACTTGTGCCATACAGAACCCATAGATTTTTTTATTGTTTCACTAACCCTCTAATGTGAATTACTGTTTTAGTATGGTGTGAAGGAAGTTTTCAAGTGTCAAGAGAAGAGGTGATATATATGATCAAGAAGAGTGCAAGGTCAAAGCTTGGGGATTCCATCGTGGTTCATCCAAGCATATTTTTAGAAGACTCAAGCATCTAAGCTTGGGTATGCCCAAGGCATCCCCATCTTCATCAACTATCTATCAGGTCACTTCTCGTGAAACTATATTTTTTTTGGTCACATCATATGAAGTTTACTTGGAGCGTCTATTTTTCCTTTGTTTTCCTTGCTGAAATAATATCATTGGACCTAGAATCCTTGTTTCGGAGACAGATACGCTCCGCTTTTTCATTTGAATACTTGATATGTTGGTATTCTTAGTTTTTCTTCTAATTACTTCAAAAAAAATCCTGTTCAACTCTTGTTTTCATTGACTCTCTTATTCAGAGTTGTTAGTTTTAGTAGAGTTATTTGAGTACTCTCATGTTTGCTTGCTGTAGCATGTAGAGAATTTTTGTTAAAACTTAATTTTTATGGTGCTTGTTGGGAAAAGAAACAGCTTCTTGAAGTAGAATTTTTAACGGTGCAAGTAGAAGCTTGTATAGAATGTGGCTAGAACGTTTTCATGTCATGCTATATGTTATTTTAGTTTTAAAGTCTTCTAGTCATTGAGTAGCATGATTAGTCTCAAATAGCTTAGAGTGTTTACAGTACCATTGAAAGAATCATGAGTTGTTCTTGTCATATTGAATCATAAATTTGTGGTATTCTCCTTTGAATGTTTTATTTGGTTAACTTGGTGTATGCTCACACCATGTTTGTGACTATGAACCAGTCACTAATAGCCTCTATGATCATTTAGTTTTAGAATTTTCGGTACGACTTATGCTTTGATTAATGATTTTTATGTCGCTATGCATGATAATGGCTATTATGCTCTCTTGATTTGTCGCTCCCAGACTTTTGGTAGACTCCACCTGTATTGAGTATGAGCTCCACTCATGCATCCAACTCCCAAAAACCAAACTTTTACCATTGTGCCCACCATACCTACCTACATGTTGTAACTAACCACCACTCCAAGTAAATTGCTCATGTGCTACCTTTAAAACTTTCAAAATTACTCATGTTTTGTGTTCTTCTTTTTGCTCATGGGGACATAAATAGAGAATCTTTATCTCACTTGTTGATTGGCTTTCACACCTTGGACTAGTGGCTTCATCCGCTTATCCAATTTATAGAAGAGTTGGCAGCGGGGTGTCCAGCCCAAATTAATAAAAACAAATTCTCTTCACTATTTTTTCCTCTAATTTATCAGTCAAAGCATAATTGTCTAAACAGAAGAGAAAGAGAGATAACCTTCTACACCAGTTGTGTCCTTCATATGGACGCCGCTCTTGTGAAATCTAGTTGGCTTGTGACGTACTGTATTTTTTGTTTACTATTCGTTGACACTAGCATATACCTCTCTTAAAATATAGACACTCCTCCACGGTATGTGATTGTTGGCAGGCACCCAAGGATTCGGTTAGCCATGGTTTGTGAAAGATGGTTGGGAGGACTGTCAAGTTTTTAATGCCTCTATTTAATGAAATAAAAGCTCTAGCTCATGAGTGATCCATGCTCCCCTCTGCGAAGGGCCTTTCTTTTACTTTTATGGTGAGTCTCGATCTTCTAACTTTATGCACAATTCAGAGAGCAGTTTTTCCATTTTGAGTTTTATGTGCATTTGTCCCAGAAACATTATTAATTGATTCATGATGTGTTATTGCTTGTTCTCTAAGTATTTGTTCTACTCCTCATCATGAACTTTAAAGTTGTCCTCGCATTTATGTTTTGTCCCACTCTTAAGGACTAGCGAAATACCACGTTGCCATGCTTTCTCTATACTTGGAACAAACGTATATCTTTCTTTGCATTGTTATCCATGATCTATTATTTGAGTTACTTCTCATGATGCAAAGTGATTGCTATGCTTTATTATTAAAGTTCTATTATCATGCTTGTGTTTAAGTTCTATGATCTCATCGTACATATGCTTTTACATTTATGATGATCAAGTTTATGTTGGTAGCATGTCACCTCAGAAATTATGTGTTTTTATCGTTTACCTACTCAAGGACGATTAGGAACTAATCTTGGGGATGTTATTACGTCATAAACGTATCCCTAATTTCTTATGTTCCATGTTGTTTTCATGTTATTCCCAACATGTTTGCTATACACTTTATGTCATTTTTACTGATTTTTCCGGACAAACCTATTGTAAAGATGCCATAGAGTCGGTTCCCGGTTTTCTGCTGTTTTTAGTTTCAGAAAAGTTGTTCTGGAAATATTATCGGAATTGGAAAGGGGCCTTAGGGAATCCCGAATAGACCCGGAAAGGCCTCAGGGGGCCCACACCATAGGGAGGCGCCCCATGGCCGCGTCGTGGGGTGGTGTGGCGCCCCCAGGCCTCCACCGCCTTTGCCATTTCTCCTATTTGATCCCCCGAGGCGTAAAACCTAAAGATATCCCACTTTTCCCCAAAAACCACCCAAGGCCGTTGTCATTGTCATCCCGAGATCGGGAGGGTTCTGGAGCTCTCCCCGGCACCCTGCCGGCAGGGAAATTCATCACCGGAGGGGTCTACACCACCATGCACTCCTCCGAAGTGATGCGTGAGTAGTTCATCCCATGTTCTCTCCATGTTGTGCCTCATTTTTAGATGGTTGTTCTCTCCATGTTGTGCCTCATTTTTAGATCTTGTGATCTGCCTAACATTATCGAGATGATCTTTATGTAATGCTACATGTTGTGTTTGCTATGATCTTATGAATGTTGAATGATATGTCTTTTGATTATCAATCTATCATGTTATCTTCATGCATATGTTATTTATGATCTTGCATGCTCTCCGTTACTAGTAGATGCTCTGGCCAAGTAGATGCTAGTAACTCCAAGATGGAGTATTTATGCTCGATAGTGGGTTCATGCCTCCGTTGCACCTGTGCTCGAGTGATAGAAACGTGACGGATGGAGGATGTGATGTTGCCATTAGGGAGAAAACAACAATTCTTTCTATAAGGATGATGTTATTGTTTACATTACACACTTTGCTTACTGCAACGATATTCGAAGGATGGATTATTAGTCATAGATGCAGTTGGATAACGGTCTATGTATTTTGTTGTAATGCCCGCATGAATCACATAGTAATCTTTATGTCTTGCATTTACACTAAGGTGCAGCCTTCATTTCTGTCAATTTCCTAGTTATAATTTGTTCACCACACATGTTATTTATCTTTCACGGAGAGACACCACTAGCGAACTGTGGACCTCGGTCTTTTTTTCCTCATAATGATAAACACCTACTGCTTTCATACTGTTCCTATTGTTCAGCAAAACCGGTGAGATTGGCAACATCACGGCTTCGTTGGGGCAAAGTGATTTACGTAGATTTCTTCTATCACTAGTGGAAGGTATGACAGGATGGCTAGAATATACTCTTAAATATCACTGTACATAAATAGCACATTGCGTTGTGTAGATTCCACATTGCTTCTAAACCGATAGTGTGTCCTGCCATCTCAGCTGCTTCAACCTTCTGAAGTTACTCCTTCCTCCTACTGGTCGATTCAACTTTGATTTCTTTCTGAGGGAAAACTTGCTGCTGCACTCTTCATACCTTCCTCTTGGGGTCTCCCAACGCATGTGTATTCACAAGCATCAGTCGGGCAGCCTGACGGCGTCGATCTGATTTTTCGCCTCTAGTGTGTCGCGGCCGTGCTCCCGCGCGCGATTAATATACCACCTCCTTTAGTCCCGGACCGTGGCTCGACCCAAGATAAAAGGGGTTTTCAGTCGCGGCCTTTTCCACACGCCGGGACTAAAGGGTTTGGGCGGTTCTGAGAGAAACCGCGCGCACACGAACGCTTTAGTCGCGGCGCGTCTAACGTGCAAAATTTTGGCCCCATAATGTTCAATTTCAATTTGAATTTTAACTTTTTGAAAATACTTATGAATTTGAGAATACTTTAAACATGAAAAGTGATTCAATTTGAATAAATATTCCAAATTGATTTTCTATTTTATAATATAATTACTCTAAAAAATTTATTATAAAGGGAAAAGGGCTAAATAAATCCGCAATATTATTTTATTTCAATCAAACGTCTCACATATGACATCTATTTCGTCGTATGAACCCCCATGCGCAAGAAACCAATTTCTTGCCCTCAATTCCCATTCTTCGAGCATCCATTCAGGGGTGACCCCTTTATCAAGCAACTCTTGCTCCTTTTTGTTCCACTTTGGAATGGCATTCTCGTAGCCCCTGCCCCCAATTTATGGTGATATTTCTTTTCTCAGCATTTTTCTTGTTCTTTTCTGTTAGGTCCTTGGCATCTTGTGACTCCTTGTAGTCCTTAAATCCGTCCGACTAATTCGGCTGCTAAGATAGATGGCCTTCGAAAACCGAGGCAGTCTTTTTCTTCTTATAGTTTTGCCATAATCTTTTCTTCCACGCCCGGAATAGTTCGGCCATCTTCGTAAGAGTCCACTCCTTGAGTTTATCTCTCAAATTTACAGTGTCGGCTTCATCTTCCAATTCTGGCAGGGTGAAATGTACCATGAGGTCAGTCCAAAGACCATCTTTGTACCTTTCGGCGACATAGTCACTATCGTTCGCCCCTTTGCGCTAATTCCACTCTCGAACGCTGATATGGAGGTGATCCCTAGCAAGAACTCCGCATTGCTTTCTAAATACATCGGCAACCTTCTTGGGTTCCTTCGATTCAACCGTAGAGGATCTGACCACAAATGTATAATGCGTAGTTGGGCCCAACTTTTTGGACGGGTCTCGTTTTGAAGATTTGCTCGATGTGGACCCATAAGAGAAGAAACATTCGTCAATTTATATATAAATAACTCAATTAATATAGATGCATCTACTCATTGCCGAACTTCATATATATACCTCGCCGGATCCGGACTTAGTTAAGGTTCCATCGGATTCTCCATCATCGGAGCTATCGCCTTCTCCATCATCCGAGACGTCGGCTTCATCCTCATTTCGCTCGACCTCTATTCCATCCCCGGAGGTGTTAAGATACGACGAAGGAGATTCGGGTCTCTGTGCATCATATCTTTGGGGGTCGCACATCATATCCTGAAGAATTTCTTCTTGTTCTATGTCTTTGCGCAATGACGGACTAGGTGGATGCATAGTTTTTTTACAAAATGAACACGATATTATTTGAAAATGCATATTATTATCTCTCTATATCTATCAATATTTGAACATAGTTATTCTATAAAAAAAACAACTAGCATAGTTATTCGTCTAAATGATATTGTTATGTCTTTAAAAAATTACGAGGTTGTCTGAAACAACTAACATGTTTGAACATAGCAATATTTTTATATACACATTTCTTTAGCATAGCAACATTTTTGAATATTCTCAATATTATTTTGTATCTAATTTGTTTTCTTGAATGTAGCAAAAAAATTCAACATTTTTGCATCTACTAATTTTGAACACAACAATAAAATATTGTAATGATATTTTTGTGTTCTATTTTTTCTGCAGAGAAGGGAATTACATAGAAGGGAGTTGCTCACCTTCTGCGGCCGTACCGCGGAGGTAGCCGGCAGCGACTGCCGACGCGTGGAGGAGGCGGAGTCGGCGGCGGGACGGAGAGGCGTCCTGCCGTGGACTTGCGTGGCGGAGGCGATGGCCGCGACGGGGTGACGTGGGGATGATTCCTGGACCTATCGGGTGAGACTACCCGGTCCAAGGCCCAAGATCTAGGCCCAAAGGCATGTCATATCCCACGGTTCTAGAAGGCCCAACAGAAGCCCACCCGCAAGACTTGCGGGTCAAGACAAGAACTCCTATACGTACTCTACTAGGACTCATGTAACCCCCTCCTGGTTGCATATATAAAGCCAGGAGGGAGGAGAGAAAAATGGGGATCCAATAGAGACAGAGGAAGATACAAGACACAACTAGAAAAGACAATACACGGGATACCACATACACACCACCATGGCATCGCCATTGTAACAGTTGGACTATGTCGCCATAATACAGATCAGACAAGCAGGAGTAAGGGTTTTACCTCTACGAGGGCCCGAACCTAGCTAGATCTTGCTCCTTGTTATCCGTCGAGTTCACCAGCGCGTACATCGTTCCTTCCCTCTAAACCCTACCGGGTCATCCGAGGGATTTGTCGACACGAATCTTTCACAATTGTCGCTGTCTGTGGGAACGACACGCGCTGGATCTACGGTCTCGCCGACCTCATGATTCGGGTCCTTGACCCCATGGATTCAATCTACTTAGGCTCCTTCAACTTTATCAAGCACTCGCCAGCATCACGCACGGCCTTCATCGTCTACATCGACATCATTCTTCACGCGTAGGTTGCAGGACAGCAGCAATGTACATATTTTGGACGTCATCAACGGCGGCTCGAAACTCATCTGAAAATTATTTCGGTGGAAAGATGCGAAATCCAGTTATCTACCGGATTCAAAAAGAATCGTAGAATTCCGACGGTTTGATCTCCGTGGATGAACTCGAACATTGAAGCCCCATCAGAATCTGACGAACTCCACGCGACTTTGGGAAAACAATTCTCACAGTAGACTCGGACATCAATTGGAAGATCACACCGTTGAACAGCTGCGGGATACAATTCCACACCACTTCGTCTTTTTTGAGCAAATTACAACGGTTAGATCTCCGTCAGGGGCTCGCGCACTGCGACACGATTCGGATCTCTGCGAGTTCGCGAATTCAAATCGTGGATCCGGATCCTATTTCGGCAATTTGCGAGTCGACACAAAGACCAAGCAACATCTACAAAACATGAAGACTCGCCATACTAGTGCCCGGGGTCTCGACATCAACATTGTCCTCCGTATACACACAACAAATATTCGCGACTCCTCCGCGTCGAGTCCTTCGAGCAAATATCGCGACTCCGCCGTGTCGACTCGGTCCGCTGCGTCGAGTCCTTCGAGAAAATATCGCGACTCCGCCGCGTCGACTCGGTCCGCCGCGTCGAGTCCGTCGAGCAAACATCACGACTCTGCCGCGTCGACTCGGTCCGCCGCGTCGAGTCCTTTGGACAAACATCGAGACTCCGCCGCGTTGACTCAGTCCGCAGCGTCGAGTCCTTTGGGAAGCATCGCGACTCCGCTGCATCGACTCGGTCCGCCGCGTCGAGTCCTTCGGGCAAACATCGCGACTCCGCCGCGTCGACTCGGTCCGCCGCGTCGTCTCGGTCCGCCGCGTCGATTCCTTTGGACAAACATCGCGACTCCGCCGCGTGGATTCGGTCCGATGCGTCGAGTCCTTCGGGAAGCATCGCGACTCCGCTGCGTCGACTCGGTCCGCCGCCTCCAGTCCTTCGGGCAAACATCGCAACTCCGCTGCGTCAACTCGATCCGCAGCATCGAGTCCTTCGGTCGAACATTGCGACTCCGCCGCGTCGACTCGGTCTGCCTCGTTGGGTCCTTCCGGAAAACATCCCGACTCCACCGGACAACTCTGCTACATTAAATCCTCTCGACTAAGTGTCTTGGGGGCTGTCCTTCGCCGCAGCCCCACTCGTTGCTCGGGGGCTGTGCTGCAAAGTAGACGCACTCGAGAATTCTCCGCAGCCGCACTCGACACTCGGGGGCTGAGGTGCGAAACATCCGCACTCGACACACGAGTCCGGTTCATCGATTCTGTCACTCGGCACCGCCTCGTCGACTACGGCAGTGTCACACGAAGTGCAATGCAGGAACCACAACATCGGCTACAACTTCGACAGTCGACACAATCCTCCGCTCGTAGTTGACACAATCCTCCGCTCAGAGTCGACAGTCGACACATATTCTCCGCTCGGAGTCAACATTCGACATATATCCTCCGCTCGGAGTCGACAGTCGACAGCTGACACAGATCCTCCGCTCGGAGTCGACACATACCCTCCTCCGGGAGTCGACGCATGTCCTCCTCCGCGAGCCAACAGAAGACAAGAACAAGGGGTTAGCTTCAGAACAACTTGAGCCTATGCCTGACTCTGGGAGTCGAGCATAGCCTCACGGGCTACTCCCATCGGGATAACTGCCGTGCACCCGATAAATCGAAGAAGCAACGTTGCAAGATCTTTGAGTCTATGCCCGATTACAAATAATCGCATATAGACTCGAGGTCTACTCCCGTCGGGAGCGCTGGCCGCGCACCCAATGAGCGATGGTCGCGCAACCGACCAGCGCTACACGCGCACTCGACGTACTACCGCGTCGGAAGCATCTAACACGCTGGCCGCGTATCTGAGGAGCTCTGTCAGATTTCTTCGTCCAGGTCCTTATTGTGGTCGTACAAACCCCATATTAACTCGGATGAAGAAACACATTACATCAAACTTGTCCGCCTCGACGAGACGCATACGACAACGTGGGCCAATTCGCAAAATCATAACATCTTGAAGACTTTTCGGGTCCAACTTCTTGTGTGGACTCGGTGGTTGAGCGTCCGCGTCAAGTACATGACTTCCACGTCGTCGTACGACTCCGCCACGTCCTAGTCGACTCCGTCCATCATGTCGAGTACATCTCCACCGCGTCGACTCCGACACGTCTAGTCTCTGACACTTCTCGCCACGTCCCATCGGTAGGCAGAACAAGTGCTCAGTGCACCACGACATCACGCGACTATCAGCCAGCAGGCTTATTTCTCTTCGGAATCTTCAAACAAAAAGGCACTCGCCACCCAGCAGGGAGAAGATTGTGAGTATGCAGCTCCCGCAAAAACCACAACTCCGCACTACGATGTACATACACATCACTCGAAACAAAAGACACCACTTGTTGTGCGTCGAAAAGAAAATCGCAAGTCCCTAACACGAATTTACTTTTGTATGGGCCCCGCGCGCTCTGCCCCACTTCGTCACATCCCATCGGGAGCAGGCGAGTGCAGGCAAGTGTGCAGTGACGTCATTGAGTACCTCACGACACGAAAACTCTTTCGTATAAGCATCAAAGACGCGATATTTCCTTCGCATAAGCACACTGACACAAAATCTCTTCGTATGGGCACATGAAGACGCGAAATTTCCTTCACATAAGCACCCTGACATGAAATCTCTATCGTATGGGCACATCAAGACGCTAAATTTCCTTCGCATAAGCACCCTGACACGAACTCTCTTTCGTATGGGCACATCAAGACGCGAAATTTCTTTCGCGTAAGCACCCTGACACGAAATCTCTTTCGTATGGGCAAATCAAGACGCGAAATTTCTTTCGCATTGTCACCCTGACACGAAATCTCTTTCGTATGGGCACATCAAGACAAAATTTCTTTCGTGTAAACTTCATAAGGAGAAATCTCTTCCGCACAAGATCAAGAAGGAAGATCTCTTCACCCGAAGAATCGCAAGAACATGACCAGGTAAAATCCCGAGTATGCAGCTCCCGCAACTCTACCACATAATGTATTTACACATCCTTATCCTGGATCGTTCGGCCGACTAGGCACATCCGGACGCCGTATTATTTCGAGTACGATGGTAAGACCCAAAGATCTCTCTTTTGGGCCTGGAATCGCACTCAAGCTGCGTCCTCTGGTAAACTTTCCGTGTCAACAACACGAAGAAAAATCCTAGCGGACGTGCCGGGTACCCCTTAAGGTTAAGTTCGACTCGGTAAGACCTCAACGGCCCAGTCGCAACGATCACCTTGCCAGATTCGAGTCGGAGGTCTCGAATTCGTGAAGGATAGAACCGTTTTTGCCCTAGATGCGATTAATTGGCCCTGATCTTTCGGTAGAGTCAAGCGACTAAGCCACATCCTTCTGCGAAAACAGCCAACACAAGGGAAATTTATCACTCGATGCGCGACTACATGAGCGCGTCGCGCACAGGGTATACACCCTCAAAACCAGGCGATTGAATGACCAGTCGAAGAATCCAAGAACGAACTTTGAGTGCTTACCCGACTGTTCTCAGTCGAATAAACACTTGGGAGCTACTGACGTGGGGACGTTCCTGGACCTATCGGGTGAGCCTACCCGGTCCGAGGCCCAAGACCTAGGCCCAAAGACAGGTTATATCCCGCGGTTCTAGAAGGCCCACCAGAATCCCACCCGCAGGACTTGCGGGTCAAGACAAGAACTCATATACATACTCTACTAGGACTCATGTAACCCCCTCCTCGCTGCATATATAAAGCCAGGAGGGAGGAGAGAAAAATGGGGATCCAATCGAGACAGAGGAAGATACAAGCCACAACTAGACTATACAATACACGGGATACCCCGTACAGACCACCATGGCATCCCCATTGTAACAGTTCGACTATGTTGCCATAATACAGATCAGACAAGCAGGAGTAAGCCTTTTACCTCTACAAGGGCCCCAAACCTGTGTAAATCTTGCTCCTTGTTAGCCGTCGAGATCACCAGCGGGTACATCGTTCCTGTACTCGAAACCCTACCGGAACATCCGAGGTATTTGTCGACACGACTCTTCAACACGGGGAGCGTGGGTGGCGGTGAGGCGGAGAGGATGGCCGCGATGGAGAGGAGCACGGCCGGCTGGGCACGGCGACGTAGAGGTTGCAGAGGAGCACGCGGCGACGCGGAGGTCGAGGAGTAGCACGGCCAGGCTCAGGAGTGGCCGGAGTGTCGGTAGTGAATGGTAACGGCGAGGAGGACCGGCGGCAGCGACGGCGAGGAGGTCGATGATACGTCATAAACGTATCCCTAATTTCTGATGTTCCATGTTGTTTTCATGTTATTCCCCACATGTTTTCTATACACTTTATGTCATTTTTATTAATTTTCCGGACTAACCTATTGACAAGATTCCATAGAGTCATTTCCCTGTTTTCTTCAGTTTTTAGTTTCACAAAAGTTGTTCTGGAAATATTCTCGGAATTGGAAAATTCGAAACCCGAAAGACTTAAATTCCTGAAGGTTCCACGGAGTCCCGAAGACACCCGGATAGGGGCCTCATGGGGCCCACACCATAGGGCAGCACCCTCCCCCTGGTCTCGCTGTGGGGTGGTGTGGGGCCCCCGGGCCTCCACCGCCTTTGCTGTTTCTCCTGTTTAATCCCCCAAGGCATAAACCCTAAAGATATCCCACTTTTCCCCCAAAAACACCTGAGGCTACCGTCATCGTCATCCCGAGATCGGGAGGATTCTAGATCTCTCTCCGGCACCCTGCCCGGAGGGAAATTCATCACCGGTGGGGTCTACACCACCATGCCCTTCTCCGAAGTGATTCATGGGTAGTTGATCCCTGGACTACGGGTCCATATCAGTAGCTAGATGGTTTTTCTCTCCACTTTGTGCCTCATGTTTAGATCTTCTGAGCTGCCTAACATGATCAAGTTCATATTTATGTAATGCTATATGTTGTGTTTGCTGGGATCTGAAGAATGTTGAATGCTATGTCTTCTTTATGTAATCTAGGAGGGAGTATTTATGCTCGATAGTGGGTTCATGCCTCCTTTGCATCTGTGCTCGACTGATAGAAACGTGAGGGATGGAGGATGTGTTGTTGCCATTAGGGAGAAAACAACAATGCTTTTTCTAAGAATGATGTTATTGTTTACATTACACACTTTTCTTACTGCAATTATTTGTTGCTTGCAACTTAATACCCAACGTTTGTTCGGATGATATTCGGAGGGTGGATTATTAGTCATAGATGCAGTTGGATAACGGTATATATGTATTTTGTTGTAATGCCCGCATGAATCACATAGTAATATTTATGTCTTAAATATGTACTATGGTGCAGCCTTCATTTATGTCAATTTCCCAGCTGTAATTTGTTCACCGCACATGTTATTTATGATTCACGGAGAGGCACCACTAGTGAACTGTGGACCCCGGTCCTTTTTGCTCATACTGATAAACACCTACAGCTTTCATACTTCTTTCATATTGTTCCTACTGCTTTAACACGAACGCTTTAGTCGCGGCGCGTCTAACATGCAAAATTTTGGCCCAATAATCTTCAATTTCAATTTGAATTTTAACTTTTTGAAAATACTTATGAATTTGAGAATACTTTAAACATGAAAAGTGTTTCAATTTGAATAAATATTCCAATTCTATTTTCTAATTTATAAAATAATTACTCTAAAAAACAATATTATAAAGAGAAAACAAGGGCTAAATAAATCCGCAATATTATTTTATTTCAATCAAACGTCTCACATATGACAATTAGTGTTGACACGATCAAGATCGACGCATTGGGACTACGATCACAGACACTGCCTTATATCCTAGGCGAGCATCACGAGCAGCATACATGATGCGATAATAGCTTAATTGAATGTTTCCCCAACCAAATCTGAGGTCCTCTTCTCCCTTCTCCATCTTCTCGCCCTTCTTCTTCTTCTTCTTCTTCTTCTTCTTCTTCTTCTTCTTCTCAAGACTTGTCCCAATAGTAAAATTGGCTGGATCACAGAGACTCGGAAGATTATGGCTAGTTGGGTCAAGTTAAAGACCAATCTGGAGGTCGACGGCGGACGGGATATGAATTCCGTAAGGCTGCAACATACTCTGATCGTTATGGATTGCCGCGCCACAGATTTTGATGGTTGTGTCCATCAAGAAGTCATGGAGGGCCTCCGGCACCCGATCAGCGTGGAAAAATATAGAACACAATTGTGTCGGTCGCCATGAACAGGTGTAGGACGGAGCCCGGCTGCGGCCTCAGTGAACTCACAGTCGAGGCCAACGATCTTCTTCAGTGCGCGCGGCGTCGAGGTAGCGCCTCCTGACATCGCGGATCCATATCTCCATGGTTGACGCCCGGAGAGTGACCACGACCTTGAAGTTCATGTCGACGACGCCATCCTTGTAGTGATACACCCGGGATCGAGTTGGGTCTTCGGGGTAGCTCCATGACACGCGGCATAAATTTGAGTGGGGATTTGAGAGAAGATATTAGAGAGAGGAGAGGGATGATGCATTTGAAAAATGGCACTTAATTAGCTCTCTTATATATAGCTAGCAGGGGAGATGAGGGACTGGCCGTGCCAATTATAGGCGCCGTCCATGTTTCAACTTCCCAAATCCATTAAATTTGATTGATCAACTTCCAAAATCAATCAAGGGTTCGTCATTCCCCGTGTTATCGAAGACCAGCGCGGGAGATCAATGGACCTGGTTTGAACACATATTAGTCCCGGCGTGTATCTAGGACCGGGACTTAAGGGTGCTCGCGTTGGCCCCATCTCTGCAGCGACCCTTTAGTCCCTGTTGGTATCACGAAACGGGATGAGAGGTTAGATTCAAACCGGTAGAAGTCACGGCCGGAGCCCTGCACGATCGAACCGGTACCAGAACCACGATTGGTACCGGTTCGTAACCAAACCGGTACAAGCAAACCGGAAGGATGTACAATGAATCAAGTTTGTACTATCACGCCTTGCATTCCTAAGGAAAATGTACAATGAATGATATTTTAAAACATTTATATTACTTTTATGTTTTGTACTAAAATTGTAAATATAGTTTCTAGATATAACTAACATATGATTGGATGGTTAGTATGGTGGTTGTACCCACGATGATGAAAACTCGGGTTTAATGTCATGTCACTAATTAAGCCGGAATGTTGTTCGATAGTGAGACATTCTCATCGCTCGAAAGAATCTATGGTAATTTATCCCCTCGTGTATGATTTATAAGAAATATTTTTCCTTGCAAGGGATGCTGTCGGCGATATTGCGACTATTGGGATGAGTTCATTAACCTTGATGGTCAGCTACTCCCAGATTTCCTCATTTCGTGAGTGTATGGGTCTGACGGTAGTCAAGTTAAGTTGTTATTTTGTGTGTACACAATTATACACATAGAGCTTACCATATTCATCTGCTGCATATCATAACTGCTCTTTTTGCCTTACAACCACGTTGCAGCCGGGTTGTTTTAACAACTATCACAATCCAACAAGGGTAGCTAGCGTACACGATAGGCTACTCACACAGTCCTACAGAGACCATGTTTAAGACATGAGCTTTGCAGGTTACAAGACCGTACACATGCAGGTACGTGGAACGTGTGAGGCCTTCCGTAATGCAAAACAGACGTGCCGTATCTAATGGCCTCCATGTCATCAAGGTAGTATTAAGATACAGTACCGTTTCTATCGATCGTCTCTTAATTTTTTCCAGCATTTAATTCGGTTGCTCCATCCCATGCACAGCCCCAGATGCTATTTGGCTAAAGGGAGTCATTTTTCTTGGCTTGTGTGTCAAGAGCCGTAGTTTAAATAAGAACCGGCTCTCTTCTCTTTTTCATTTAAGAGGACTCCACATAAGCAAAAATCTGACGTGTACATTTAAGATACGGTACAGCTTGGAGCATTACAGAAGGCCTGAATATGTTAGAGGAAAAAGGGATAGATCGACCATTTTAAACACTAAGAGAAAACGGATGTGCTATTAATTTGGACACACGCATCGAGAAAGGGGTAGATACAGTCATTGGGATCCATTCCAATGGCTATGAGCAAAAACCCTCCCTACTTATTTTTCAGGTGGGACCCATCAAGACAAATGACAGGCCTGCATGCTTGCATGTGTCCCCTTTTACAAACATCAAGGGAGAAATAGCAACTAGAAAACCTTCCTTCATCTATCCATAAACATAATGTGCTCACAGGTTTTAATATCTTGAATTCATTTGCATAGTCCCACATACAGTTATATTGCTCTAACTCATCCCCCTCAATATGTTTCTTCACTATTCTCTTAGCCCTTCTTAGCTTGCTCCTACTTGGTTTCATGTTCTAGTCATTCTCAACCACTCTTGAGAAGTTCTTCCTGTTCATGCTCTCATCAGCTTTGAAAGAGTCAACATATGTCTTGGCAACAAAAGGTGCAGTGAATGACCTCACATGCCATGAATTCACACAAGTATGATCAGGATTATGCTTCTTGATCATGAATGTATTGGCTCTTTTGTCAAATGTTGTCCATATATACCAAGGACAGTCATCCAATCTCTGCTGGTCATTGGTTGGCAGCCTAATGTCATGCCTTGACAAGAAGCTATACTCTCTTATGGCCTTCCTCAATAGCTATTCATATTGAAACGTTTGCCCTACTGAAATCCTTAGAAAATGCAAGTAAGATTCAGGGAATGATTTAAATTTTAATTTAACGGCTTCTTCATCAGAATCTGGCAAGCAAAGATTATCCTCTTCAGACACATTATCGGGATGTACCATTGTTGCTTTCCCTTTGGAATCATCAACATATCTGTCAAATTGGACATCATCTTCGAAATCAGAGTCAATGGTCTCGGGCATGTAGTCCTCATCAGATTTAGATTCAGATTCTTCTACAACTGCTGGCCCTTCTAGAAGTAAGTCTGTGCCATTTGCATCTGCTACATCCATGTTCAAAACTCTTTCAGCTCTGCTGGGTCTGAAACTAAAATTAACTGGAAACTGTCCTTGTTGAGGTGGTGATGGTATGTACTCTGATTCTGCTTCACTATCTAGGTCACTCTGTTCAAATGCAAATTCTTCCTCATCCACCACTAGAATTTCTTCTCCATCTATTTGATGTGTTCCTTTCTCATTTGGTACTGGTGGAACTTCTTGCGGAGGCCCCATAGTACTGACAACAGGAGGCAGTGCAGCCATTGGAAAGTTCACAACATCATCAAACTCAAGCTTCAGTGGCCCACTCCACTTAACCATTGGAATATCTTCATCATCAGATGAGTGAACAACAACAGGTGAAACATATGATATGATGCTATCATCATGATCCAGAAACGACTGTTGAAAATGGTTGTCATTACTAACATGTGATAGCATGTTCTCTGTCATTGTGTTATCCCCATTTTTTCTCTAAGGGCATTCTTGTATATAGTCAGTCCAGGAACACAATAATAAACCCTAAGCCTCCCCTGAAATTAAAACCCAAGATTCTCAACCAAACTCTCTATAGCAGATGGATTCAATTCTCTCTTTCACAGCAATCAAACCAGACACTTGAACCTCCAATGTATTCCCTATATTTTCCTTTACCAAGGAAAAATCCACCATGATAAATAATCACAGAGAAATGAGCATTGTCTTTACCTCCATCAGAAAAGAACAAGATTCAGGTATCAGTGCAGTCAACCAATGCTACTATTATTCCCTTACACAACTTCAAACATGCAGTCAACCAATTCTATCCTTAAAACTAAATACAACTAATATTGCAACATTCATAAAAATCAATCTTGCACCAAAAAACATCACAACACAACACAATTTGGGTCAGTACTCAGACATTGTTTAGTACAATTGAAGTCACCACCCAAAAATAAGCATTGCAGCCATCTATATAGCAGACATGTTTCCCTCAATGGAAACTAGTGATTCATGCTGAAGAATCACAACTCGGTTTCCCAAACCCTACCAATTTCCCCAAAAATCTAAAACCCTACCCAACCCCTGGTTCTAAAACAAATTTCCCTCAATGGAAAGCAGTGAATCTAGGTTTCGCTATCTCGAGATGTTGTCTCTTGCCCTAAGGCTGCTCCAGTCCGGCTTTATGTAGGCAGCCAGACTAGGGCTTACAGGAAGGAAAACGTGGAGTCTGAGAAAATTATTCCTATTCTTGGTAAGAAAGATGTCCGGCTTCATCTCCAAGCCGGATTACGTATTGGGTCATAATCCGGGTTCTTATAGAATCGTCCTTCCTGTGCGTCGGCTTACTGGGCCGCCCAATATACTTTGCTCCATGACCTATGGGCCACCCGGGTAATCCAGCCTTTGGCCAATGTCGTTTATACCCCCATTTGACATATATTCGACAGTAGCGCCTAAAGAGAATTAAGACTTATGATCTTCGTCTTTTCTCAAAAGTTATTGATACGTTGTAAATGTATCCTTAATTTCTGATGTTCCATGTTGTTTTCTTATTGTTTACCACATGTTTGTTATACACTTTATGTCATTTTTATCGATTTTCCGGACCAACCTATTGAAAAGATGCCACATAGTCAGTTCCTTGTTTTCTGCTATTTTTAGTTTCAGAAAAATTGTTCTGGAAATATTCTCGGAATTGGAAAATTCGAAGCACGGAAGTCTTAGAATTCCCTAAGGTTCCACGAAGTCCTGAAGAGACCCGGATGGGGGCCTCAGGGGGGCCACACCATAGAGAGGCGCCCCCTGGCCGCGCCGTGGGGTGGTGTGGGGCCCCCAGGGCTCCACCGCCTTCGCCCTTTCGCCTATTTATTCCCCCAGAGACGTAAACCCTAAATATATTCCACTTCATCCCGAAAAACACCCGAGGACACTATCATCGTCATCCCTAGATTGGGAGGGTTCTGGAGCTCTCCCCGGCACCCTGTTGGGAGGGGAATTCATCACCAGAGGGGTCTACCCCACCATTCCCTCCACCGAAGTGATGCGTGAGTAGTTCATCCCTGGACTACGGGTCCACAGTAGTAGCTAGATGTTTTTTCTCTCCACTTTGTACCTCATGTTTAGATCTTGTGAGCTTCCTAACATGATCAAGATCATCTTTATGTAATGCTACATGTTGTGTTTGCTGGGATCTGATGAATGTTGAATGCTGTGTCTTCTGATTATCAATCTATCATGTTATCTTCATGCAAATGATATTTATGATCTTGCATGCTTTTCGTTGTTAGTAGATGCTCTGGCCAAGTAGATGCTAGTAACTCCAAGAGGGAGTATTTATGCTCGATAGTGGGTTCATGCCTCCTTTGCATCTGTGCTCGAGTGACGGAAACATGACGGATGGAGGATGTTTTGTTGCCATTAGGGACAAAACAACATTGCTTTGTGTAAGGATGATGTTATTGTCTACATTACACACTTTTCTTAATGAAGTCATATGTTGCTTGCAAATGAATACCCAACGTTTGTTCGAATGATATTCCGAGGGTGGATTATTAGTCATAGATGCCTTCGATTACGGTCTATGTATTTTGTTGTAATGCCCGCATGAATGACATAGTAATATTTATGTCTTGCATATGCACTACGGTGCAACCTTCATTTCTGTAAATTGCCCAAATGTAATTTGTTCACCACACATGTTATTTATCTTTCATGGAGAGACACCACTAGTGAACTATTGACCCCGTTCCATTTTCTCATACTGATAAAACACCTACTGCTTTCATAATGTACCTACAGTTTTCCTACTATTTTCCACACCATACGTTTTACCTCTTTGTGTTCAACAAAACCGATGAGATTGACAATCTCACTACTTAGTTGGGGCAAAGTGATTTGATTCTCTTGTGTATGATCCATGTTGCTTCTGAACCGGTAGTGTGCCCTACCATCTCAGCTACTTCAACCTTCTGAAGTTACTCCTTCCTCCTACTGGTCGATTCAACCTTGGTTTCTTTCCGAGTGAAACTTGCTACTACACACTTCATACCTTCCTCTTGGGGTCTCCCAACAAATGTGTGATCACACGCATCAAGCTAATTTCTGGCTCCGTTGACGGGGAGGAAGAGAATTTCTGCAAGGGGAGTCTTTCACTTCCTATTTCTTTACTTTGTTTTTGTTTTTCTAGTTTATTTTATTTTGTCTTGTTTGCTTGTATATATCAAAAAACACAAAACAAATAGTTCTTATTCTAGTTCTAGTTTTATTCATGTTTTTAGTCTGGCTAAAATGGCTACAACTGAGAACACTAAGTTGTGTGACTTTACTAGCACCAACAACAATGATTTCATTAGCACACCTATTGCTCCACCTGCTCCTACTGCTGATTTTTATGAGATTAAGCCTTCCTTGTTAAACCTTGTTATGAGAGAGCAATTTTCTGTTGTTAGTACTGAATATGCTGCTTCCATCTTAATAATTTTGTTGAACTATGTGAGATGCAAAAATATAAAGATGTAGATGGAGATATTTTTTGAAAGGAAGAGCTAAAGAATGGTTGCTATCTTTTCCTAGAAATAGTATTGATTATTGAAATAAGTGTAAAGATGCTTTCATTGGAAAATATTATACTCCTGCTAAGATTATATCTTTAAGAAGTAGCATTAGGAATTTTAAGCAACTTGATAATGAGCATGTTGCTAAAGCTTGAGAAAGAATGAAATCTTTAGTAAAGAATTGTCCCACTCATGGACTGACTATTTGGATGATCATCCAAACCTTATATGCAGGAATGAATTTTTCTTCAAGAAACCTTATGGATTCAGCTTCTGGAGGTACCTTTATGTCCATGAATTTTGGGGAAGCAACAAATCTTCTTGATAATATGATGGTAACTTATTCTGAATGGCATACTGAAAGAGCTACAACTTGTAAGAAGGTACATTCTGTTGAAGAAACCACCTCTTTGAGTGATACACTTGATGCTATTATGTTTATGCTTTTGAATGGGCATTCTCTTATTGATCCAAACAATTTTCCCTTAGCCTCTTTGGTTTCTCAAGAAGAGAATGTTGATGTGAACTTCATTAAAAATAATAATTTCACCAACAATGCTTATAGGAATAATTTTGGTAGCAGCAATTATAGGCCATATCCTCCCAATAATAGCAATGCTTATGGTAATTCTTATGGTAAATCCTATAACAGAGACACAAGTGTACCCTCTGATCTTGAGAACATTCTTAAGAATTTTATTTGTACACAAACTGCTTTCAATAAGACTGTTGAGGAAAATTTTGGCAAAATTGATGTTCTTGATCCTAAGTTGATAGCCTTGCTCTTGATGTTGATTTTATGAAACTAAAGTTTATGACTCATCATGTTAAAAAAATTAAACCTTTAAATTATAGTCAAATTCTAATTGATGATAATGTTAGGATGTTAGCTAAATTGCTTGCTAGATGGGAAAAAGAAGATGAAATAGCTAGAAAGAATATTATAGCTAATGTTTGCACCATTACCACCACTAGTAAAACTGAAGTTTCTCATGCTATAAAACCTTCTACTATCAATGGTAAAGTAATTCGTGTTGGAAACACTCCCACTTCTACTATTAAAAATGCAAAATTGCCTGAAACTGCTAAAAATGATCCTGATAATAGTGCTGAATTTTTTAGAAACATCGGAGACAATAGTCCCATTATATTTGATAATTGCAACATAACAGAAGTGATCAAGTTCTTACAAAAGCTTTCTAGTTGTCCTAATGCTAGTTCTATGAATATGGCTTTCACAAAACATATTACAAATGCTCTCATGCAAATTAGAGAGGATGAATTAAGATGTGAAGCCTTTATCCCTAGGAAGCTAGATGATGATTGAGAACCTATTATTAAAATGAAAGTGAATGATTTTTATTGCGATGCCCTATGTGACCTTGGTGCTAGTATCTCTGTTATGCCCAAGAAACTCTATGATATTCTTTGATTTACCACCATTGGAACCTTGTTATTTGGATATTCGTCTTATTTATAATGTTAGAAAGCAACATTTGGGGAGAGTGGATTATGTTCTTATCATGGTTAATAATAATCTTGATTTTTTTGTCTTGAATATTGAATGCAATGTGTGTGGCCCAATTGATTTGGGAAGACCTTTTTTTAGAACTGTTGGTGCTATTATTGATATGAAAGAGGGGAATATTAAATTTTAGTTCCCACTCAAGAAAGGCATGGAACACTTTACTAGAAAGAGGGTGAAGTTGCCTTTTTATTCATTTATTCTAACAAGTTACAATTTGGATGCTTCTTCACTTGAAAACACTTGATTCCATTTTTCTGGACCTAGCTAAAAGGCGTTAAAGAAAAGCACTTCTTGGGAGATAACCCATGGTTTTATTTTTGCTTTGTTTTTCTCTGTTTTCTTTGATTCAAGGGGTTGTATACTTATGTAGTAACTCCTTTGTATCTTTCTTTTCATGTTTTAGTAGTGCCAAGTAAAGTTTCTGACGAGAGTTGGAGTTGGTTTTGGGATTTCTGAGCAGGAAACAAATTTCTGCTGTCCACCATAAAAATTGTAGAATTCACAGAAATATCGCAATGACCTGAAATTTCTTGTGCTTATTCCTCGGCTAATTCGGCAACTTTTTTGTTCTTTAAGTTTTTCGATTTGAGCAACGTGAGTGCTTCGAAAGAATTAGTCTTTACAGGATGTTCTGGTATTGACAGATTCTACGATTTTTCTTGCATTGCTCTTTTGCGATGTCAAGTGGATCTCTTTGCTTCCCGAAACATCAGCGACTGTAGCTAATGTTTAAAAGTATCAATAGAACTTGTTCCATGTAGAACCCATCGATTTTTGATTGTTTCACTAACCCTCTAATGCGAATTACTGTTTGAGTGTGGTGTGAAGGAAGTTTTCAAGGGTCAAGAGAAGAGGTGATATTTGTGATCAAGAAGTGTGCAAGGTCAAATATTGGGGATGCCCACGTTCTTCATCCAAGCATATTCTTAGAAGACCCAAGCATCTAATATAAGGGATGCCATCAACTATATATCAGGTCACATCTCGTGAAACTATATTTTTATTCTGTCACATCATATGAAGTTTACTTGGAGCGTCTGTTTGTTTTTCTTTTGTTTTATTTTGGTTTTCTTTGTTTTATTTTCTTTTCCTTGCTGCAATAATTTCATTGTACCTACCATCCTTATTTGGGAGCGATACACACTCCTCTTTTTCGTTTGAATACTTGCTATGCTAGTATTCTTAGTTTTTCTTCTAGTTACTGCAAAACTTCATGTTTAGCTCTTGTTTTCATTGCATATCTTATTCAGCTTTATTAGTTTTAGTAGAGTTATGTGAGTACTCTCATGTTTGCTGGTTGTAGCATGTAGAGAATTTTTTTTAAAGCATGTCTTGTATGGTTCGTGTTGGGAAAAGAAACTGCTGCTTGAGGTAGAATTTTAACAGGGCAAGTAGAAGCTTGTATAGACTGTGGCTCGACTTTTCCATTTCATGATAGATGTTATTTTAGTTCTAAAGCCTTGTGGTTATTGAGTAGCATGATTAGACTCAAATAGCTGAGAGTGTTTAATGTGCCATTGAAAGAATCATGAGTTGTTCTTGTCATATTGGAGCATAAATTTGTGGTATTCTCCTTTGAATGTTTTATTTTGTTGACTTGGCGCATACTCACACCATGTTTATGAGTACGAACCAGTCACTAATATCCTATATGATCATTTAGTTTTTGAACTTATGGTACCACTTATGCTTTGATTAATGATGTTTATGTCGCTATGCATGATTATGACTCTTATGCTCTCTTGATTTGTCGCTCCCAATCTTTTCCTAGCCACCACCTCTACTGAGTATGAGCTCTACTCGTGCATCCATATTCCAAAAACCAAAGTTTTACCATTGTGTCCACCATACTGATGGTGCAGATCGTGCACTCGTTGGGAGACCCCAAGAGGAGGGTGTGATGAGCACATCGGTAGGAGTTTTCCCCTTAGTTAAGATCCAAGGTTATCAATCCAGTAGGAGAAATAGGACCTTTGGAAGGTTGATGCCACTGACGGTGGTGATGGCGCTTCACCGATGTCAGCAACAACGTGGAACCTGCACACAACACAACCAAAATATTTTGTTCCAACGGTACAGTGAGGTTGTCAATCTCACCGGTCTTGCTGAAAACAAAGATTAAACGTATAGTGAGGAAAATGGTGTATGCTTGCAGTAATTAAAGAAAGCAGAAAATTGTGGTGGTTTATTTAACTATGTAGGAAAATGGATCGGCGTTCATAGGTTCACTAGTGGTGTCTCTCCATAAAAGATAGCATGCTGGGTGAACAAATTACAACTAGGCAATTTTCAAATAAAGGTTGCACCATACTGCACATTATAACATGATGAATACTATGATATTTAGTGCGGGCATTACAACAAAATACATAGACTGAAATCCATCTGCATCTATGACTAATAATCCACCCTCGGGTTATCATGCGAACCCCCTTAGGTATTAAGTTGCAAGCAACAAATAACTGCATTAAACAATGTGTGTAATGTAAGCAATCATTGTATAGGCGGGCACTCACACCGCTGTTTTCTCCCTAGTGGAAACAACACATCCTCCCCCGGCACGTTTCTGTCACTCGAGCACAGGCGAAAAGGAGGCATGAACCCACTATCTAGCCTAAATACTCCCTCTTGGAGTAACTAGCAACTGCATGGCTAGAGCAACCACAAGAAACGGAAAGCATGCAAGATCACAAATAACATATGCGATGAAGACTATAATCAACTTGGCATAAGTTCAATATTCATCGGATCCTAGAAAACACAACATATAGAATTACATAAGATCAATCTCGATCATGATAGGCAGCTCACGAGATCTAGACATGGAGGCATATGAGGAGAAGACAACCATCTAGCTACTGCTATGGACCCATAGTCCAAGGATTAACTACTAAAGCATCATTCCAGAGGCAGGCATGGTGATGGAGAAGCCTCCGGTGATAATTTCCTCTTCGGCAAGGTGCCGGGAGACAGCTTCAGAACCCCCCTCATCATGGAGCATCAGAAATTATACCTACCTACATGTGGTAACTAACTGCCACTCCAAGTAACTAGCTCATGTGCTACCTTTAAAACTTCCAAAATTACTCCTGTTTTGTGTTCTTCTTTTTGCTCATGGGGACGTAAATAGAGAATCTTTATCCGCTTCATCCGCTTATCCAATTGATAGAAGAGCTGGCAGCAGGGTGTCCAGCTCCAAATTAATACACACAAATTCTCTTCACTATTTTTGCCCCTGATTTATCAGTCAAAGCATAATTTTGTAAACAAAAGATAAAGAGGGATGACCTTCTACACCAGTTGTGTCCTTCATATGGAAGCCGCTGTTGTGAAATATGGTTGGCTTGTGACGTACTGTATTTTCTGTTTACCATTCGTTGACATTAGCATACACCTCCCAAAATATAGACACTCCTACACGGTATGTGATTGTTGGCAGGCACCCGAGGATTCGGTTAGCCATGGTTTGTGTAAGATGGATGGGAGGGGTGTCAAACGTTTTAATACCTCTATAAATAAAATAAAATCTCTAGCACATAAGTGATCCATGCTTCCCTCCGCGAAGGGCCTTTCTTTTACTTTTGTGTTGAGTCTCCTTCTTCTAACTTTATGCACAATTGAGAGAGCATATTTTCCATTCTGTGTTTTATGTGCATTTGTCCCAGAAACAATATTAATTGATTCATGATGTGTTATTGATTGTTCTCTAATTATTTTTTCTAGTCTTCCTCATGAACTTTTTTCAAGGTGTCCTAGCATTTATGATTTTCCCCACTCTTAAGGACTTGCGAAATATCAATTTGCCATGTTTTCTTTATACTTGAAACAAACATATATCTTTCTTTGCATTATTATTCATGATCTTTTATTTGTGTTACTTCTCATGATGCAAGGTGATTACTATGCTTTATTATTAAAGTTCTATTTATCATGCCTGTGTTAAAGTTCTATGATCTCAGCTTACATATGCTTTTATATTATTGATGACAAGTTTATGTTGGTAGCATGTCACCTCCGAAATTATGTGTTTTTATCGTTTACCTACTCGAGGACGAGTAGGAACTAAGCTTGGGGATGTTGATACGTCATAAACGTATCCTTAATTTCTGATGTTCCATGTAGTTTTCTTATTGTTTCCCACATGTTTGCTATACACTTTATGTCATTTTTATCGATTTTACGGACTAAACTATTGACAAGATGCCACAGAGCGAGTTCCTTGTTTTCTGCTGTTTTTAGTTTCAGAAAAGTTGTTTTGGAAATATTCTCGGAATTGGAAAATTCGAAGCGCGGAAGTCTTAGAATTCCTGAAGGTTCCACATAGTCACGAAGGGACCCGGAGGGGGGGCCTCAGGGGGCCCACACCATAGGGAGGCACCCCCCAGGCCGCGTCGTGGGGTGGTGTGGGGCCCCCAGGCCTCCACCCCCTTTGCACTTTCGCCAATTTATTCCCCCCGATAAGTAAACCGTAAATATATTCCACTTCATCCCAAAAAACACCCGAGGCTGCCGTTATCGTCACCCCGAGATCGGGAGTGTTCTGGAGCTCTCCCCGACACTCTGCCAGGAGGGAAATTCATCACCGGAGCGGTCTACACTTTATGTCATTTTTATCGATTTTACGGACTAACCTATTGACAAGATGCCACAGAGCAAGTTCCCTGTTTTCTGCTGTTTTTAGTTTCAGAATTTTTTTTCTGAAAATATTCTCGGAATTGGAAAATTCAAAGCGCGGAAGTCTTAGAATTCCTGAAGGTTCCACATAGTCCCGAAGGGACCCGGAGGGGGGCCTCAGGGGGCCCACACCATAGGGAGGCGCCCCCCAGGCCGCGTCGTGGGGTGGTGTGGGGCCCCCAGGCCTCCACTCCCTTTGCGCTTTCGCCAATTTATTCCCCCCCGAGAAGTAAACCCTAAATATATTCCACTTCGTCCCAAAAAACACCCGAGGACGCCGTCATCGTCACCCCGAGATCGCGAGGGTTCTGGAGCTCTCCCCGACACCCTCTCGGGAGGGAAAATCATCACTGGTGGGGTCTACACCACCATGCCCTCCTCCGAAGTAATGCGTGAGTAGTTCATCCCTGGACTACGGGTCCATAGCAGTAGCTAGATGGTTGTTCTCTCCACTTTGTACCCCATGTTTAGATCTTGTGAGCTGCCTAACATGATCAAGATCATCTTTATGTAATACTACATGTTGTGTTTGCTGGGATCTGATGAATGTTGAATGCTATGTCTTCTGATTATCAATCTATCATGTTATCTTTGTTCATATGTTATTTATGATCTTGCCTCGTCTCCGTTATTGGCAGATGCTCTGGCCAAGTAGATGCTAGTAATTCCAAGAGAGAATATTCATGCTCGATAGTGGGTTCATGCCTCCTTTGCATCTGTGCTCGAGTTACAGAAATGTGATGGATGGAGTATGTGTTGTTGCCATCAGGGAGAAAACAACAATGCTTTGTCTAAGGATGATGTTATTGTTTACATTACACACTTTGCCTAATGCAGTTATCTGTTGCTTGCAACTTAATACCCAACGTTTGTTCGGATGATATTCCTAGGGTGGATTATTAGTCATAGATGCAGCTAGATTATGGTCTATGTATTTTGTTGTAATGCACGCATGAATCACATAGTAATCTTTATGTCTTGCATATGCACAATGGTGCAGCCTTGATTTCTGTCAATTGCTCAAATGTAATTTGTTCACCACAGATGTTATTTATCTTTCACGGAGAGACAATACTAGTTAACTGTGGACCCCGGTCCATTTTCTCATACTGATAAAACATCTACTGCTTTCATATTGTTCCTACTATTTTCCACACGATACGTTTAACCTCTTTGTGTTCAGCAAAACAGGTGAGATTGACAACCTCACTGCTTCATTGGGGCAAAGTGTTTTGATTGTGTTGTGTAGATTCCACGTTGCTTCTGAACCGGTAGTGCGCCCTGCCATCTCAGCTGCTTCAACCTTCTGAAGTTACTCCTTCCTCCAAATGGTCGATTCAACCTTGGCTTCGTTCTGAGGGAAACTTGCTACTGCACTCTTTATACCTTCCTCTTGGGGTCTCCCAACGAACGTGTGATCACACGCATCAGTTATGCATTTAGAAAATTCGGCGTTCGGTCTTGAATCTTCTTTCCTCAAACACCTTCATGCCAAAAGCCGTCTTTCGGGGAATCCATCCTTTCTTTGCAAGCTTCGTTTATAAGGAACCTACTAACCATGACGTAAGGGCAAAAACCCTGCCTATGTCACCGCTGTTTTGTTTTGGTACAAACCTAAAAAGTGAATCTCTGCAAGATATTGGCGCGAGAAACGAGGGGAATACCCTTCAATGTGACAGCTCGCCATATCCCGATTTTTCGCGGGACACGCGGCAATGCATCCAATGGCTAATTTAGCTGTTGGAGAAATGTTAGCGCAAAATGGCTTACAAAAGACACTCGGCTGACCCTGTTTCATCTTCCTCCTCTCCACCCACTTCGACCTTCCCGAGACAAATTACTCGAGAGCTCCCTACGCGAGAGAAAAAGAACGAGAGAGAAATTCTTTCGCCGGAGTAATTCCATCATCGGCGGTTCTGGCTCACTACCGGCGAAGTTCTTCTCCGCGATGGACGCCTAAGGAAATGCTCATGTTCCCGCGACCACCGGCGATGGGCACATGACTACATCCACCACAAACCTCGTGGAAACGCCCGCATGCGCCTCAGCGGGAACTCCATCGACTGCGGCGGGCTCTTCCATAGCTCCGTCCGCTACTCCGGGGGCCTCAACGGTCGCGCCGGATATTTCTGCGGGCACATCAGCGGGGGTAAACCCTATCGTCCCTGCCAGATCTACACTGCATCCTCCTTCCACAACTCTGCAGCCCCCGATTTCGGAATCGTCAAGCGAGGAAAATGCAACTCGTGCCGGCGAAGAAGCAAAAGGGCGAAGCGGCCGCCGGACGTGAAGAAGAAGCGGGAGCCGAAGCCGGCAATTGGAGCCTCTATACCACTTCTCCAACCCTTCTCGATAGCTTGGAGAAAGACGGTTGTATCCTTAAGGATAAGTGGCTGCTCGAGGAAGAAGACGAAGATCCGAAGCCGAAAGACGGAGAAAGGTGGTTCTTGCATCTCACATTCTCCGAGTTGTGGGATTCCCACCTTCCGCATTTTTCCTTCAAGTTCTCAACCATTATAGGGTCCAGCCTCCCAATCTCGCCCTGAACTCTATTCTCTACATTTCGGGCTTTCAAGCCTTGTTCGAGGGATACATAGGAATAGTACCTTGGTTAGATTTTTCCGATATTACTTCTATGTGAAGCGCAATAATTCTGACGGTCTTCCTCGTGTCTGTGGAACCATATCTTTCAACCTGCATTGTGGCAGGGAAGAATCGTTCCCAAATAACAAAACCAGGATGTCAAATTTTGGATGGGTTCATTCTTCTATCATTAGGAATTCCCTTATCCCGGAAAGGATACAGGGTTCCGGATTTTGAAAACTCTTCCTCCTCTCCCAAAGATAACTTGCTCTGGACGTCATGAGGTATTGCCGCCAGATCATCTGAGGACCAAAAGGCGGATCGCCAAGATGGTTGCGTCCACCCCGCCTTTCACTGGGATGGACATTGTCTTGTGTGCTCGCTCAGAAGGTGGATCCAGCCTCTTTCTCACCATTCCGGTTGCCTTCTCTGCACCTATTTGGGCCCCGAAGACTCTATCCGGGTAACCCGGAACATCATGTCTAAAAAAACTTTCCTGAAAAAGGTGAACCACTTGGTTTACACCCATACTCAATACACAAAAATCTTTGCCATATACACTGCCAAGAATCCTCCTCCCAGGGTAATTCACACTTTTGTGTTTCGGGAAGGTTATCTATGCTCACACGAATGCATACTAATTGATTTTCCTGCTTTGGAGCTTGAGAATCTCCCAGAGGATCAACAGGTGTCTGTAGTGGAGGAGGCCATGCCGAAAGCTCGGTTTGCAGCGTCCGGAGGTAGGAAACGCAAGAAGACGGTCGCTTCCCCGGAAGTCATACACCTAGACGGCATAGCCATCGCAACTTCTAGGTATTTTACTTGTCATACCTTCCTTATTTTCCTTGCACTAGTTTCTTTGTATTAACTCTTAATATCGTTTTCATTCTTTTTAGTATGTCTCATGTCCCTCTAAAGGGGATGAGACTAAAAAGGAATAAGGTGGTCTCCCGCTGGGGGCCGAAGCTTTCCCCCGACATCGCCCCTTATACTCCTACTTACTACAACATTGTGACCCACCAAGCCAAGCAAGTTTATTATTTGCCCTACACTGGCCAGAATGAGGGACTCAAGGGCTGGAAAGTCGTGTTCTAGGTATCGCAACATGGGAAGTTACCCATGCCCTCTGACGATGATTATATCAACATTAACCCTAAAACATAAGAGGGAATTTTCTATCAAGAGAAAGAGAACATTGGGGACTTTGGCATACAAGGTCTCGAGGATCTCAAGAATGATGCACCAACAGGTGGTGAGGTAGTGGTGAATATAAAGGACACAAACATGCTCAACAAGTTGCATGAGAAAAATGACAGCAATGATGATCCTTCACCGTGCGAGGAGCCTCCAACTTACTACACCCTTCATAGTAATGTTGATAGTGACGATGAGAACCTAAGAACTAATTTTGAGAGTGATTATTCGTGGTTAGGGTCTTTTTATGTATTTATTATGCTTAGTATCTATCTTTATGTTTTTTTCTTAGTATTTATTTATGTCTTTATTATGCTTAGTATATATATTTATGCTTCTTATGCATAGTATTTATTTATCTTTATGATTTTTATGCTTAGTATTTTATCTTTAACATGTATCTTTATTGCATTACATCTTTATCCTTCTTAATTGTATAATGTCTTTATGCTTACTATTTACCCTTTCTCAATGCAGATGATCCACCAATATGAGCCAAGGCAAAGAATCAACGTCCTCCTTGCTGAAGTGGATGCGCCAGAGGAAGTCTACCAAAAGTGGAAGGGAGACGATTCCGAACCCGATACATTACTGGCGACGGTGGTAGTGGAGGCGGAGGACGAGGGGGAGCTGTCGCTCCACTCCTTCGAAGGGGAGAACGAGGGCGATGTGGAGGACGAGCACAAGGTGATGGATGACGGGGGCAAGGTGGCGGACGAGCACTACTTGAGGTAGGTGACATACCCTCCGCTTATGGCGATGCGGCTTCAGAGTCTCGTGAGTTGGAGTCTCGAGATGAGAAGACGCAGTCTCGGGACGAGGGGACGGTGTCTGGCGGCGAGGGGACGGTGTCTCCTGGTGAGGGTTCCAAGAAGAAGCCAAGGATTCGTGGGGAACCGACTGTCCCTGATGAGTCCAAGATGCCTAAAACCGAGGAGGATAAAATCGTCATTGTGCCTAACAATGTTGAGTAAGTGACTATACTAATTTTGGACATGCCATTTCAAGTTTATCAAAACAATTTGGCTTGTACTAATGTTTGATTATTCTGCAACAACTGGACATTTCCACCGGGGGGGGGGGGGGGGCGTGCTCCTAACACTTTGCTTGGAGATCTGATTAGGAAATATTGGCCGAGCTTTTACACTGTGATCCCCAACGGCGAGAAGAGGCGAGTTCACCGTTGAGTAGACTATGAGGCCGCCTATTGCCCCGGCTTCGAGACAACTTCTGACCCTGTGATCAGCACGTTCTGGGTAAAGTTAGGTTTTTAATTACGTTCATAGTTGATGCCCCCACCATGGTAACTCATTACTCTCACAATCTTTTTCTTCATGTTTATAGAGATTCTCTTGGGTGCTTCCGGAGCATCAGGCCTCGGCGAACAAGATTGTGCGGGTCGCTTGTAAGAAGCTGACATGACATCGGTTCTACAATCAAAAGCCTACCTGCATCAATCAATTCAGTTCCAAGAAGTTTGGCAAGACGATGCCGAAGAATGAGAATTTGAAGGACAAGACTGAGATGACTTTGGAAAATTACTACGCGTTAAGTAAAATTGCCAATGGTATTATATGTTGCTGCTAAACTGCAATTGTATTATCTGTTCTTCAAAATCAGTCTTGAATTTTCAGGTTATGCCCTAGTGGGCCGATGTTAGAGAGGACAGATGTGAGGCGATGGTGGCAATATGGCTCAGTAATAACGAGGAGTTAAAATCTATTAGCGGGCGGAACAAGGCAAACCATGGCTACGAGGGGACAGATTGTGCGGGAGCCCGCAACCATGCCCGCTTCAAGGAAAAGATGGTATGTGCATACATGGAACAACCTATATTTTCCCCGTCATGTTTCTACCTAGTTTGCATAACATTTCTTTGGTGATGCAGGAGTCCATCACTGGAAATACCCATCTTACAAACATGGAAGAATGGGAGAAGATGAGGATCAAGAGGTCTGATCCATCCAACCCTCAGCCCTCGCTTCCAGAGTACTTTGGCAACGCCAGAGAGGACTTAAATAGTTACTGCTCGGTGTTCCAGGGTCTTCATCCGTAGGCGGATAACCTAATTCGGTAGGATACCGACGTGAGAGCTTTGGTCGTGGGAGGGCACGACAGGGAGCATGGCCGTTTGCGCTGCCTTGATCAAGTGACCCCACGTACTCCTGAGTTGATCCTCACGCGTATCAAAGCCACCCTCACCGCCGATGGCCCCGTTGTCCCTCCGCCTTGACGGCTTTCTCGAGCTCGCGCCGATGTATGTTTTTCTCAATTTCATCCTCTTTTTGGCATTCGTTCTTGAGTGGCTAAGTTAACGAGATTCAACTTACATCGAGATTATTTTTTGTTGAAATTGTAGTCTTCTTTCGGCGAGGCCTACGATGCCGTTATGGCGGACTATGTCGTTGTGTATCAGGGGTGGGCGAAGCAGAACAGGCCTATTACGCCTCGGAAGAATTGCGCGATATTGTAAGTTTCACCCTTTTCTTTCTACAATAGATGACAAGTCATATTTTCCCTACTTTGAACCTTTATTTCTGCAAAGCCTAACATCTAAACTATCTTGTAGGCAGACGAGAGGTTTTATGCCACCGGAGAGCAGGATCATTTACCACCTAGGGCTCGGCTGCCACCACCGTTCCCATCGAAGGAGCACTTCACTCGCGCATGCTACGAGGAAACCGGTCAGTTATTTTCCAAACCAGTTGTTACCGCTATCATGTGCCTGCCAAGTTGCTAATTTCTGGTAAAAAATGCATGTAGGGATCGGGATGCTCCAGGACTGCTCCCTTTGGCCGTGCTGATGAATCGCCGACTCACACGATCACACCGGTTCATCGCGCTTCTAGTCCATCGCCGAATATGTCGCGCGAGATCGATACCCGTGGTACTTGGTTGGTGTATGGTTGACAATCGTTGGAAAACCCCAAGATAAAGGTTATGAAGAGTGCAGCGACAAGTTTTCCCTCAAAAAGAAACCAAGGTTGAATTGACCAGTAGGAAAAGCCTTATAGCCACCACGTTAGCGTTGGCGAATAGAATTTTCTACTAGCCAGCGCTATTACTGCTGGGCAACGCAAATTGGTGTTCGCCAGCGCTACCCAGCTTACCGCTGGCGAACAAGACATTTTGTTCGCCAGCGGTAACAGTGGGCATGGGGCTGCGCGCTGCAGCAAATACTGCTGGCGAACGGGCTAGTTGGTTCTCCAGCGCTACCTACCTTAGTGCTGGCGAATAGGGGGGCGTGTTCGCCGGCGCTAAACATACCGTTGGGCAACATACAAGTTCGGCATCGCTAAACATACCGCTGGCCAACATTATTTTCGTTTGCCAGCAGTATGTTTTGAATTTTTTCGCTCCACACCCCCCCCCCCATGCGTGGACCATTTGACCTTTTATGCAAAATTTCAAATTCACAGAATTGGCAAATTCAAAAAGAAAAAAAAAGTTATTTGAGATAGACGAAATTTTCCTACAAAATCAAATTAATATAAACAATTCAAATTTCCAAAAAAAATTAAGATAAGATGATATGGATGTCATATTTGGATTCCTCTTATTCTTCTGATCAATTTAGACATATCATTTGTCAAATTTGTAATTACGGATTTGTCGATATGAATTATGCAATATTAAATGACAAAATTCAAAAAATATTTAAATTTATTTTATTGCTATTTGATTTCAAGATTATCACGACTTATTCATTTTTGTTTACTTAATAATTTTTTGACCCAAAAAAGTGAAGGCTTGTGACACTATGGACCAATAGTTAAGAGGATTGATAGTAATATACTTACAAGAAGAATGAGGTGTTTCTAGGTAGCTCGTAGGGATGGAACTAAAGAGTTAAGCGTGCTAAGGCTAGAGTAGTGGGGGGTGGATGACCGAGCTGGAAGTGGACAACTAAAATTGAAATAAAGCAAAAAAAAATCTAAACTGTGATTATAGGTTCCCCATTTAAAAATGTTTTGAAATTTTGAAAAAAAATATGCGAAAAAAATTATTTTCAAATTTTCAATATTTCAAACTTACCGTTGGCGAACGAAATAAGGTGTTCGCTAGCGGTAAATCCATAGCGCTGGCGAACAGGACTGGTTCGCAAGCGGTTACTCCATAGCGCTGGCGAACAGGACTGGTTCTCCAGCGGTAAACCGCTACCAATGGCGAGTTAGCGCTTGCGAACATGTTCGCCAGCGGTAGGAAAATCTTGTTCGTCACTTGTAAGCCTTTTCCTACTAGTGGGCGAAAGAAATCACTTCCGAAGGTTGATGCAGCTGATGTTGGCAGGGTGCACTATCATTTCAGCAGCTACATGGAATATACACAACAAAGTCAAATTACTTTGCCCCAACGAAGCAGTGAGGTTGTCAATCTCACCGGTTTTGCTGAAAAAAAGGATTAGATGTATAGCGTGGAAAATAGTATTTGTTTGCACTAGATGAAAGAGAACAATGATGACAATAGAAAAACAGTAATTGCAGTTTTAAAACAGCGGTGGCAGTGATTATATATCAGTGTAAATAGACCGGGGTATACAGTTCACTAGATGTGTCTTTCCAAAATAGATAGATAACATGCTGGTTAAAAAAAATCCAGCTGGGCAATTGACAGATATAAAGACTGCACCGTAGTGCATATGCATGATATGATGATTACTATGTGATTCATGCGGGCATTACAACAAGATACATAGACCGTTATCCAACTGCATCTATGATTAATAATCCACCCTCAGAGTGTCATCCGAGCAAACTTTGGGTATTAAGTTGCAAGCAACAGATAATTGCATTAAGCAAAGTGTGTAATGTAAATAATAAAATCATCCTTAGACAAAGCATTGTTGTTTTATCGCTAATGGCAACAGCACATCCCCCAAACGTTACGTTTCTGCCACTCGAGCGTGAGTTAAAGGGAGGCATGAACCCACTATCGTGCATAAATACTCACTCTTGGAGTTACAAGCATCAACTTGGCCAGAGCATCTACTAGTAACGGACATCATGCGAGATCATAAACAACATACACATGAAAGAACATTATAGATTGATAATCATTGTACATAGAATTCAATATTCATCGGATCCCAGCAAACACAACATGTAGCATTACAATAAGATGATCTTGATCATGTTAGGCAGCTCACAAGATCTAAACACGGGGCATAAAGAGAAGAGAACAACCATCTAGCTACTGCTATGGACCCATAGCCCAGGGATGAACTACTCACGCATCACTCTGGAGCAGACACGCTGATGAAGAGCCCTCTGGTGATGATTCCCCCTCCCGGAAGGGTGCCGGGGAGAGCTCGAGAACCCTCCCGAACTAGGGTTGACGATGATGGACGCTACAGATCTTTTTGGTGGAAAAGGCTCGGGTATTTACGGTTAACCCGTGGAGGAGTCTAAATAGGCGAGAGGGCAACTCCACCCCCAGGCGCGGCCAGAGCGGGGGGCGCCGCCCTACGGTGTGGGGCCCCTGAGGGCTCCCTCCGCGTCTCCTCTATACTCCGTGTACATGATGACTTTGTAGAACTCTGGGATTTGTTTCGTCCAATTCTGAGAATATTTCCAGAACAACTTTTCTGAAACAAAAAACAACAGAAAATAGGAACTCGCTCTATGGCATCTTTTCGATAGGTTAGTCCCAGAAAATCCATAAAAATGACATAAGAAACATGTAGCATAAGGCATGAAAACAACATGGAATATCAGAAATTATAGATACGTTTGAGACTTATCAAGCATCCACAAGCATAGGTCCTACTCGTCCTCGAGTAGGTAAACGATAAAAACAAATAATTTCTTTGGGTGACATGCTATCAACATAAACTTGATCGTCATAATGTAAAGCATGTAAACTAAGATCAAATGAATAAAGGTTGTGGTTTTTAGTTGATATCAAATAATGTAATGTATAAACCATTAGAAAAAGCAAATTTAAAACTTTTCAATGAATCAATACTAAAAGACAATCCACTGTGCAAAGTATAATCATCCTAGGCATGAAACTCTCACAACAACTCTTGTTAGGATCAAGTCAAGTGACAACAATATGCACGTAGGAAAATCATCAAACTATTTGTGCACTCAAAACAAGCAAGCGTTCTGGATTGGTCCTGGCACCAGGATCTTATGGCTAAAAGAACATTATGGGGGTTGGGAAGGTCTATGGAAGAAAGTCTCACACGGAAGAAAGTGATCGATAGACAAGAGGAAGTCTTATAATAGAAGCTACGGAAGGAGTAGTGATTGCCACATAACGGATGCACATAGAGATAAGTGTATGAAAGCTCTCCAATGGAACTAGTGGGCGTACATACATCTTGCTAGCTCACGAAGACCTAGAGCACTTTTGAGGAGGCTCATCATTGGAAGATAAAAGCCAAGTTCTATAATGTAAATTCTGCACATAGTTATGCAAGTCATAAAATGATAAATCTCTCAAAACTAAAGTTTTGGTGCTAAATAAGCAGAAGTGTGGACTAAATGGTAGTAATGCTGCCCCCTCTCTCCTTATTATCTCTCTTTGGCCCTTTTTCTGTTTGGGTTTTTTCACTCTTTTTTTATATATAACGTCACTGGTTGGGGCAAACCTCTATTTCTAGAATGAAGCATCACACTTTTAGTACTCATAACTGAAACTCAAGTAACTCTGATGTATAAAACTAAATGCTCCTGCCAGTGTAGCAGTATGCAAAGTAACAATGGAACATGTAACAAGTAACATAATGAAGATGGATGTTGTATGGCAATATATCTCGGAATGGCTATGGAAATGCCATGATAGGTAGGTATGGTGGCTGTTTGGAGGAAGATATTCTAGGCTTATGTGTAGAAGACCAGAGTCCTCCCACGGGGTTTTGGATGCACGCGGGAAGTTTGCACCAACTCTCAATGTGAGAATGGGCAATGCACAGTACCGAAGTGGCTAGCGAATATGGATGGTGCAAGTGCCAGAAAACCACAACATAGAACTCACAAGTTAAAAGATTGAAACTAGAAATATGATCGTACAAGGAATAATGAAAATCACTCCAAGAGGGTCTATGGCAGTGACAAGTCACTGTTGGCCACCCCAACCGTAGCGCGTAATAAAAAGCCATTACGATTGTTATTAGCAGAGGAAGTCATGTACCATTATACTATCAGCTGTTTTTTCGAGTGTGGCACAATTTCAAGATTTTAGACCAACAATTAATTGTTTTTACTTTACTAGACCATCATGTTTACCACTAAGTACATTAATATCTAAAAACAACAACAAATAATCAAGTGAACCACATGTAGCAATTTCTATTTCCATCAAACACCAAAAAATATATGTTTAAACACAAACTCTCCAACTAATATAGCAATGAAACAAGAGAGTACTAACACAACTCTACTAGAACTAACAGTTCTGAATAAGAGATGCATGAAAAACAGGAGCTAAAAAGATTTCAGCAGCTAGAAGAAAAACTAAGAATACGAGCATGGAAGAAAACGAGTATTCATATGAAAAAGCGGAGCGTGTCTCTATCCCACAGAAGAATGTTGTGTTCCAATCACATCTATTGCAGCAAATAAAACAAAAGAAAACAAAAAATACCATACGCTCAAAGTAAAGTGCATATGATGTGACCGAATAAAAATATAGTTTCACTAGAAGTGAACTGATAAATTGCTGATGAAGAAGGGGATGCCTTGGGCTTCCCCAAGATTAGACGCTTGACACTACTAGGAAAACAGCTATAGGAGTGACCATACCCATGACGCACGTGAAATTTGGTGCGTCACGCCTAAAAGCCGTGGCGCACCCCACCCTGGTGCGTCACGCCTATCCCCTTACCCGTGGCGCACCACACCGTGCGCAAGCCACGCCTACGTGTGGTTCCGGGGTGGAGAGGCTACCAGTCATACCCGTGACGCACCGTTCTGCTGGTGCGTCACGGCTATGTGGGATAGGCGCGGCGCACGCGGCGACGGTGCGTCACGGCTACGTGTTCCACGTATAGTAACCATAGCCGTGGCGCACCCTCCCCGCGTGCGCCGCGCCTATCCCACATAGCCGTGACGCACCAACAACACGGTGCGTCACGGGTATACCTGGGAGCCATTTAAGTGTTTGACCACCTCCCACCTCCCATCCCCCAACCCACCTCCACCCCATTTTAGATCTGGTCGCCCCCCACCTCCTCACCACCCCATTTCCCCCATTTTCCAACCATTTAAAACTTGTTTAACCTATTTTATTTGATATATATGTGAGGGGAATCTAGTAAACACTCCTCTCCACCCCCATATCTCACTTTACCACTTTCTATTAGTTGGTGAGTTGTTGGAAGGATATTTATATGTGTTGTATGTATATGTGTGTGTCTTGATCTCGCTCTCTCATAGATCTCGCTCGGTATCGGCCGGTGTGTCGTCACAAAAGATTCATATATATATGGTTGCATCTATACATATGCGAAATTGTGTTGCGTATTTTTATTAAAGTTGCGGATGTCTTAAAAAGGAGTTGTCATGTGTTGCCAAAATGTCGATTCATTTCCATTTCGGCGACCATGCACTCCGAGAAAGTCCTATTTTTAGCATAGGTCATGCCGAATTTTTCCGTCGACGACCATGCATGCATCATCCATATATTACGTAATTTGATTCTAATTAATTTGTCCTTTGATCTTTTTTTACTATGCAGGCAACCATGCATATAAGCACAGGCACCGTGGCTAGATTTATGAAACATGCGACGGCCGAAATGTTTCAAAATAACATGACGGAGATAAGATGTCCTTGTCGATTATGCAAACTACAACACTTGATCAGATATGATTGTGGTGACTTGGAGTCGCACCGTATCCGTCGTGGTTTCATGGATGGCTACACTCTTTACCCGACAAGTGATGAAGATGAAGAGTCTCCCGGACATGATGAAGGACATCATGATCAAGATGAAGGATATGATTATAATAAAGACGAAGGACATCATGATCAAGATGAAGGACATGATCATAATCAAGATGAAGGACATCATGATGAAGATGTCGGGACATCGTCGTCGGACTGGGTGCGGGACCCTCATGTTCAAGCTCTGCTTCTCAAGGAGACTAGTAACACCAGAGCTGCTGCTAGAGAGAAATCGAAGCTGTCCCAACTGGAGATAGACGCGGTTACTCCATTGTATGAAGGATGCGTGAGCAAGGATACCCGTCTGAACGTAACGTTAAGGACCCTCGAGATGAAGACAAAACACCGATGGACTGATGCGAGCTACGATGAGAACATGGCATTCTGGTACGACCATCTTCCCACGGGGAACAAGTGTCCAACGAGCATCGAGGAGGCCAAGAAAGTCGTGTGCCCTCTAGATTTACCTCACGTGAAATACCATGCTTGCATTAATGACTGCATCATCTATCGGGGCGCGGACGCGGAGAGAACCATATGCCCGGTGTGCGACGCAACTCGTTACAAGCCAGGGAAGAAGGCCTCTCCTCGAAAAGTGGTGTGCTCCTTTCCGATAACTTCCCGTCTGCAGCGGTATTTCGCAGACCCCACTCTGGCGAAGCTCATGCGATGGCACGCGGAAAGGATGAAGCCAGAAGAGGATGATGGAATTGATCCGGAGAAGGATGACACGATGCTGATACACCCCTCAGATTCTAGCCAGTGGAAGGCGCTAGACATCGAATACCCTGAATTCGGGGACGATCCAAGGAACATCAGGTTGTGCATGAGTACGGATGGATTAAATCCTTTTGGAAACCAGAGCAGCACCCATAGCACCTGGCTCGTGTTTGTATGTATATACAACCTACCCCCTGGTTGTGCTTGAAGAGGAAGTACATACAGATGAATATGCTTATTCAAGGGCCAAAACAACCAGGTAACGACATCAATCTGTATGTCCAATTGTTGGAAGAGGAGCTAGCCACGTTATGGGACGAGCCGGCCAATACGTGGGACGCCTATGGAGAAACGTTTTTCCCAATGAGAGCTGCGCTCATCACGACGGTGCATGACTACCTCAGTTACGGATATGTCGCGGGGCAGGTGACGCACGGATTCTATGCATGCGTTAGGTTCATGGATGACACTACGTATCTCCAGCTAGAGAGAAACCCCGGGTCTTCGAAAAACGTGTTCTTGGGGAATCGAAGGTGGCTTCGCAAGGATGACCCATGGAGAAAACGCAAAGATCTGTTCAACACTGAAGTTGAGATGCGAAGTGCCCCACGTCAAAGGAGCGGCGAGGAAATCGACGAGCTGTTGAAGAACTGAAAAGAGTTCCCTGCGCCGGGAAAGAAGCGAAAGGCGCCGGCGCCGTTAGAGGGTGTATGGAAAACAAGGTCTGTTCTCTAGGGCCTGAGGTACTGGAAGATTCTCCGCACGCCTCACTGCCTTGACCTCATGCATATCACGAAAAACGTGTGCAAGAGTCTCCTTGGCACCCTGCTCAACATGCCGGAGAGGACCAAAGATGGGCCGAAAGCAAGGAACAACTTGAGATTTTTAAATATCAGGGGCGAGCTCCACGGAGGAAAACCGGATGATGATGATGATGATGATGATGATGATGTGTTAGATGGGACGGAAGGTCGCAGCAAGGGCAAAATTCCAAGAAGACGGAATATTACCGTCCCCCTTCGTGCTTCACGCTAAGCGAGAAGGAGATCGACCAATTCTTCAAGTGCCTCCTTGGAGTCAAATTTCCTTATGGTTATGCGGGGAAGATAAGAAGGTACCTAGACGTAGCAAAGCAGAAGTTCAGCGGGATGAAGTCTCACGACTGTCACTATGATGAGGCAGATACTTCCAGTTGCAATTCGAGGGATAATGGACGAGCACGTCCGCGAAACGCTGTTTGGACTCTGCAAGTTTTTCAACGTCATCTCTTGTAAGTCGATTGGCGTGAAGCAACTCGCAAGGCTACAGGAAGAGACCGTGGTGATACTATGCGAGCTTGAGATATACTTCCCGCCCACATTCTTCGACATTATGGTGCATCTCCTTGTCCATGTCGTGGATGATATCATCCAGCTCGGGCCGCCGTTTTTACACTCCATGATGGCGTTCGAAAGGATGAATGGTTCCATCAAAGGATACGTCCGCAACATTGCCCGTCCAGATGCAAGCATTGCCAAGGGCTTTCTGACAGAATAGTGCATCTCTTTCTGCACGAATTTTCTAGACAAAGATGAGAACCCTCGTCTGCCCGTAAACAGGCACTTTGGCAGGCTAGCTGGATGGGGACACCGCGAGGGTCAGCGCGAAATGAATGTAGACTTTCAGGGCCGACGCAACGACTTTGACAGAGCAAACCTAGTCGCGCTGCAATATCTACCAGTGGTCGATCCTTGGTTGGAAGAGCACAAAATGTTAATCGCGAAGTATTAGAGTGACCGGGGACAACATAGGACCGAAGAAGAAATAATCAGAGAGCACAACATCCATTTCACACAGTGGTTCAGGGAGAAGATTATGACCGATCACCCGGAGACGCCTTATTCCGAGGAAGAAAAACTCATACTCACATTGTCACAAGGCCCCGTACATAACCTCATGACATATCAGGCATACGATATCAATGGTTACACATTCTACACGGAAAATGAGGACCGGAATTGCGAATACCAGAACTCGGGGGTAACGATGGAATCATTAACAAGTGACGTCAAGGAAAGATACTATGGTAGGATCGACAAGATATGGGAACTCGACTATTGCAAAGAGAAGTTGCCAATGTTCCGTGTCACATCGGCAAAGAGCGTCAGGAAAGAAGGACACTATTTCACCACCATGGTTATACCTGAAGCCAAATCCGGCACGAATGTCACCGCAAAAAATGAGCCATGGGTCTTGGCTAACCAAGTGGACCAATGCTTCTTCATTACTGACCCGACAAGGCCTAGCCGTGTTGTCGTGCGGAGAGGCAAAAGAAGCATCATAGGAATGGATGGAGTAGCCAACGAGCAAGACTTTGACCAGTACGGCGACAAGAAAATGGAAGATGACAACGACGATGGAACGAAATACACAACAAGAAGAAGCAGGACAACGCTACCTACAGGTCGCCCATTCCACCAAAGAAGTCACGGTGTTCCGGGACTGAATTACTCAACCACGACAAAGAAGGGAAAGAAAATTGTAAAACGCTGGATAGAGCTACAAGAATCATTATGTTGCCGTGTGTGTGCATGAATTTGACAAAATTATGATGATGTAATAAGAAAATTTGAGATTTTATGATTTCTAAATAAATCAACACTTTATTTGAGATTTTTATTGAATTCATATCGATTTTGCAAATTTCATTATATTTACATCTATGGTTATCTACTATAATTTGTTATATATATATTGATTTATTTTGAATCATTTTGTAAGAAAAAAATTAAAAAAATTTGGGGGTGGACAGGAGTCGAACCCGGGTGGGAGGCTAGGCAGCACGGGCACTTGCCACTGGGGTAAGTATCAGTTGTTGTTACCAAGCCCTTAGCCACCATAAGGTATGTAAATACCGTCTAAGAAAATAATCTTGAGTCCCTAAGTGGAAACCTCTAAAATGTGCTTTTTGCAAAACAAAGATGGTTCCATGAGAAGCCCACGGTGGAAAGGCGGGACCTTGTTCACCAGGGAAATCGAGAAGGTGTTTTCAAATGTTTTCCAAAAGGCACATAACCTAGTCTTCGCTGGACAACCAAGATGTACTGCCACTCTACCCCTATATGGGCATGGGGCCTATCTTGATGCTTGAACTTGTTAGTGTGTGTCTCATTCCAAGATGCTATAGAGAGGATGATTCTCTGAACCGAAGTGTCGCCAGGAGGGAGAAACGGGACATACACAGTGAGGGACTAAGTTCTCCTCCGGAAGCGACAGCTGTGCCTCCGGACTAGGCAGGGAGGGACCTGATGCCAGGGAGACAACCCACCTGAAGGAATGAGCATATACTAGCTTGTGTCAGAGTGGACAGTTAGGATTAATTCTCTGGTGCTTGCAGATCGCTATGTCGATCCATGGGTGGTCCATGGCAGAGTTTTGGATCTAGTGGAATGTGTACCACCTCTGCAGAGTAAAACTATTTAGAATAGCCGAGCCCTCGGATATGGGCAGTTGAAAGGCCATGTAGCTAGTATTGTGCTGAGTTTTCAAAAGATGTTTTCAAAACAGAAGGCTTGTACCTGGAAGGTACCGACGAAGTTTGGACATGTTGTTCCAAGAAGTTCTGCAAAGAAAAAACTTCCTTTTATAAAACAAGTTTATAAAACCTCTTGTACATGCGATATCTACAAGAGAAAGAAAACTATATTATTTTCTTCTGAAGTATCTTCTTCAACGAAGATGTAGATTAATATTACTGCAACTATGATGTCATCTTACATGAACATCATTGGTAGTGAGCCCTATGTATGGCCTACCTATCCACCATATAAGCATGATGCATTTGTAAGTGTATAAAGGATGTCTTGCTGAGTACCTTCAAACGTACTCATTTGGTTTCGCCCCTGGTATATACTTGCCAGACTTTGAGGAGATACCGCCTGAAGAGGAATGCGAGGAAGGGTACTATTCTGACGACTACGCGAACTAGGCCCGACTCCTGGTCAGCAGCATGTCGGGGAAAGCTTGACATGGGCTATCTACGTTTATATTCCGCTGTTTAGTTGTTGTAACACTTTGTCTGCCCTACGTGGCAGTAAATAAAGACTTGGTCATGTGACCATTGACTTGTAAGACTGCTTTTATTCGTGTAACGGATATTGTATCTGTGTACCACTTTCGTATGTTGTTCACGACTGATCTTTCTGGGATCGTGAATATATGCATATGAGGGGTTCTGAACCTTCCGGTTTGGGGACTCTACAGGTGGCGAGGGATATTTTTATCCCACGTGGATGGCCGCTTGATCTGTGGATAGCGGCTCCATAGAGAGGACAGTCCACGTCTTTGTGATTTGTTTAGACTTGTCGTCTTTTATATTTTTTGGTTTCTGGATTTCGGCTGTGTGCATTTATGATGCAGAGGCCGGGTGTAATGCTTAGCTTTTTAAGTAATAAAGCCCTTAATCAAAAAAATGTACGCGTCCCAGTGTACATCAAGGTGAACGTATCCGTGTTGGCGCCCGCCCGTAGTAACACTCAGGCATCTCCCGTTTGCCACTACATGCTTGAAACCTTTTCAACAATGTGGCGAGATCCTCTGGACACACTGTGCTCAATGATCTATTGCGCAAGAGAGGTCGCTGTCGCCATCGGCGGCTCAGTTGGTGACATTCCCTCCGGATGTGCACGCTCAATGCAGTGCACGTTCGTTTTCCTCATGTTGTCTCAAAACGAAATCCAATCTACTTTTGCGGGGTGTATCCCTCGCATTTTCGAAGGAGCTGCAAAACCGTCACGACGTCCACGCCAAACAGTACCATGCATGCTACAACAACACCAACCACTTCAACGCCGTTCGAGACCGACGAGGCAAGACGGCGAGGCGGGCATGGCCGGAGCAAAGGCCATGCTATCCATGGCACGTGTACACGCTAGTACATGGACTTCGCCGGCGCCAACACGCACCATCACCACCACCATTCATGGAGAAGGCGAAGCGAAAACTAAAGACGACGACCAAGCAGCTTAATCGGAGGTGTCTTGCGGTCCTTCTGATATGGGGTGGCCCAATCTTCTCAGTGAACTCACAGATAACTTCTGTATGATAACTAGTGCGCCACTAAGAACTCTCCCGGCTGATCCCTGATACCAATGCAAAAGATAGCAACCCCAAGGATATTCTCAACTCCACACTCTTGCACAAGTAATCCACCGAAGTGGTCCTGTACCGTCTTATTCCCAGTGGAACAGCAGGTAACACGTAAAGTTTGCAGATGAACTTCTAGATGAAAGGCTTACAAGCAGTTTCAATCTAGAGGTCTAGGGTTTATGTTTTAACGTAGTCTAATCTATTCCACACGCAGGTGGTAGCTATATATGAGGGAGGGGGTTTTTTCCCACGAAATTAACCTATCCCTACTCGTTTGGACTCAACCAACTCGGATACAAACTGACCCAACACGGGTGCAGCCAATTGGACTCGATTTGGAAACTGCCAGAAAACTATTCGTGGCTTGTTTCGGTCACCACGGCTTGCTCGAGACGAATTTATTGATGGAGCCGGATCCATTGGAAATCCCATCAAATTCCCTATCCGAATTGTGCTTGGTTGCTGTATTTGGAGCCCGTATGAAGAATCCATGACTATTTCAAAATCGGGACTCCTGGCAGTCCGAACTGAAACTTTTATTCCTTGTTGTTGTTTTCCATGCCTTCTTCTTTTGCTCCTTGCTTCCTCTTCTCCATCCATGTTTATGTTATCAATAAACCTAATCATACATATCATAGGCTTAGGTAGTATAACGTTCTCACAAACACAAACATTATTTATTACTAGGAAAGAATTCACCTTATAATAAACATCAGTGAGACTCAATATTTCCTTCCAACTCAAGCATTAATAAACCTCATGGACCTCTATTATGTCCATATCATCCTCCCTTTCTTCAAGACAAGCCATCCTCAGCTTGTAGTAAGCTGAAAGTGGAAGAAACAAAAAGAACAACGTGTATGCACAATACAAATATTTATAATGAGGTGCATTAGTTGTTATCATATCATAAAATTGTGCCCAAGACATGTGACCACGAATTTTGTTTAAAAACATCACATAATTGTCATAGCACTCCATAAAATAGCAATCATAATTGCAAATATAAGTGAAGCTCATTAAACCATGATTAAAAGGAGAGACATGTATGTATAAATTTTTATTGTATAGTATCAAACCAAGTGTCTCCACAGAAGATCTATGATTAAAATTGGTGGTAGTAAAGTCAAAGCAATCCAAACAAATTAACTCATTATATAGTGGATACCATGCTTCAACTGTGCTACTCTGATCTATATAAGAAAGTAATGACCGAGTAGTAGTACACATAATTTTCTTCTCATGTTTAGTATAATCATCATGTAAATTGCAACTTAGTTTGCAAATATAAGTGAAGAACGATTTATTAGCACATGTATGTGACAAGTATTGTGGCAAACCAAACATATGTGTAAAATCATGCTCGTATGTAGGAAGTTGTAGCTTATTTACCCAAGGTAAAACAATGTTCAATTCGGCCACTTTATCACAAGTTATGCATATATGATCCACCATAAAAATTTCACTCATGTTATAGTCACCAATCAAGTTAAAAGCGAAAGAAGAAACATAATTGCTAGAATTGACATATGAAATTTCAGCAACCTTTTTCATAGCACTTTGCACATTAATTGATTCATTTAACATGATGTAATCCACAATATCATTAGGTGGTATTTTAGCAAGTACTTCTTTATGTGAAATCAAAACCACATGATTAAATTTCGGAATTAGCACATTATCACATGTAGTTGGACTATCTATGCTTGTTAACTCACAAGAATCAACTAGCAATTTAGTGGGTTCACATAAATCAATACTTGAGAGGGGTAATACGAAATCAGCACCTTTATCAATAGCATCCTCCTCAGAATTATTAGGTACCAATTCAACTATCTCAAGTGGTGATGCAGGTTCTACTTGTTGTGTCTCCCTTTCTTCAAAAGTAACCTGCATATCACAAGAAACAAAACTAGGCACAATGGCATGCTCCTCCAATGGTTGTGGTGAAGGTGGTGGTGGTGCAGGTTGTACTATAGGCTCCCTTTCTTCAAAAGCAACCTGCACATCACAAGACACAACACTAGGAGTAGACATAGTTACATTAGTAGAATCAGCCTCATAGGTCTTCTTAACCTCTACAAATCTCATAACCAATGGTTGATGTCTAATTCTTTTAAATGTTGCAGGACTTTCATGTATTATCCAATCTCTCTTATTATTCCAAAAGAATTGTATATCAGAATAATGGCTATCAAAATTAACCTTATACAGATTGCACCAAAAATCACTCAACAAAATGTGACAGCAAGTAAATGCTCTAGGAAGCACATGACACCTAACTTCTACTGTATGATCATAAATAGTTAACGGAATCATTGTAGCATGAGTAATGTGAAGTGTAGCATCATTAGTTTTTAGCATAAATGAATGACGAGGTGCATAAGATGTCAACTGTAATGCTTCAACAACCTCAATACTAACAAAATTAAACCACCGTGTACCCTTATCAAGAGTAATAGCAACAGTACTACCATTGATGTCTCCTCTGAAGTGGAACAAATTTGGTGCAACTATTCCACTAGAATCCTCCTCCCAGAAAGCATCACTGCACATAGAAGAACCACTAAACTTCATTGATTAACTTGTTAGTAACAAAATAACAATGGGATGTGGTGTTCTCTCACAACTCACTCAAAAATCTAGCAAGACAATAGATTATCTTACCGTTCCAAAGTGAATAGAAATACTTACCAACAAGTAGTGGCAACTAATATGCTTTGATGTGAAGAAGAGAATACCCATGGTGTTAACAATCACAAGACAAACAAGGTATATGGTGGGGCTTGGAATGGATACCTAACAACACCAAAATAACAATCCTATTTGCTGTCCAATGTGATATAAAAAAACACAGGAAACACACACCTACCCACGCGCAGCTGTTTTACGTACATATTACGGATAGGCGTGGCGCACCTCCATCTGGTGCGCCACTGTTAGCTTAGGCGCGACGTATCTTTGGCTGGTACGTCACGGATAGCTTACATGCGACGCATCCTTAGCTGGTGCGCCACAGTTACAGTACGCGCGACGCACCTCTCTGCGGTGCGTCACGGCTATCCCCTGCTAAAGAACGGGGCTGTTCCCCTCTTCTTCCTCATATCTCTTCCAATCTCGATCCATCTAGCCACCGCCGCGCCCCCTCTAGCCACCGCCGCGCCGCTTCCCCATCCCCTCTAGCCACCACGCCTCTTCCCCATCCCGCTGCTCACCGTCAAGCGAGAAGAGCACCGCCCACCTCTATCGCCGCCCACCGCCCCACCGACCGCTGCCAAGTACGGAGCACGACCAGGAGGAGGAGGAGTCCCAGTAGGAGGGGGAGTCACGCCGCCATCCAGGACAAGGAGGAGGAGTCGATCCACCATCCAGGACGAGGAGCCGTCCGGTTCGTCCTCGACGCCGTCCACCTGCAGGAGTGCCAAGGCCGCCATCTTCTTCCCCTACTTCCCCAACGTGAACGACTACACCGATCCCCAGGTAAGCCCCTCCTCCACCCCTCCTGTCCTTTTCTTGTTCTTGTTTCTAAAACCGATCGAACCCTAGGCCATCTCTTGGAGATCGAACAAGAGGTGGTTTTACTGCGGTGTCTTGAATATTTAGGGCACATTTAGGGCACCGATGGTTAAAGGCCTGATCTTGTGATCAACTCCTGCAGGATCTGCATGATCCCTCTGCATGATCACAATTTTGATTGGATGAACTGTGGGCTTGTACATTTTTATCATAATATAAATAATAGAATTCTTGAGCTATTTCAGCAAAATGTTGATGTATAAGTTGTAAGTTAGCTATGCAAACCTTAATACAAGAGATCCATTTTGGTGCTTTTGTAGTAGAGCTGCAGGAATCGAGCCACTGAGTTTGATGCTTGACAAATCACTGTAGAAACCAATATGTTATATTTTAAATATACTGATCCTGCATATTATAAAGGGAATCGAGGCAAACAAGTGTACTTACAGGAATGTGAGTGATGGCATTTGCCCTAGAAAATCAGGTATTGGACCAGACATATTGTTATTAGACAAGTCCCTGGAATTGCAATTCTTATTATTAATTAACCCATTTTAAACCTGAGAGTGCTATTGGCAACACATGCTGTCCTCTCTCTTATTATAAATTATTTCTAACACAAGATTATCAACTACAGTCCAGTCCTTCTTTGTCTGAATCTGGTCGTAATCTTTATCCACAATGAGAGTACTGTACGCGTTTGCTATGTATCCATAATACTAGGATCATGTGTTTTACTGTTGTGTTAAGTTGCTCATCAACACAGTGCAGCACTGTACCCAAATTGATAAACCCAAACACAATGCAACACTGCACTCATCCATTGCTAACAAACCTAAATAGAAAGTAATAAACTTGCAGCCCCCAAAACAGACCATTATTTGGCCCAAAAAAAGGAACTAGTGTGATGCTGTATGTTCAGAGTTTAGTGTTGCTTTTCTATTTAGTTGGGACATGATTTTCTTGCCCAAATCATGTGCATAGATGATGTGGTACCTGTATAATTGTTGTGCTTGCAGATCTAATTGATCAAATGATTTCTGGATTTTTGGTGAAGCCAAGTAGTATAGTTTTGTGTCTGTGGTGCTCTGTCCGGTAGAACCTAGTGCCCAACAATCATGTGCTAGATGTGCTTGTTAACTTACTATCCATTTTCTCTGGTTGGTGTTCATGTTCTGGTTTGTTTGGGAAAGATTTACCCCTGTGGTGCCCCTATATGGATGTGCCCAGATGTGTTTATCTGCCCTCTTTTGGCTACAAAACTGACACGAACATGGTACTGCTGATCTAACGCCCCTAAGCAATTTTTATCTGATAAGAACAATTGTTTCCATCTTAATTAAGCCCCTGGACAGTGATGCAAAGCCTGAGGCCCAAGTTTAAATAAGAACAAATGCTAGATTTGATAATTTTAATTCCCAGTGATGAACTTTAGCATAGCACTTCTATGCCTATCTGAGGAAAATACCCTCAGCCTGCTCTCTGTGCATAATCTAGCAATTTCTTGCTAGATGGTGTCTAGTTAACAACCTGGGGCTTGTTGGTTATGGATGGTTTTGTGCTTGTGTTCTACTTGCTCCTCAGTCCTGCTCCTCCACTTGTTCAAAAATGATGCTGCTTGTTGAAAAATGCTGCTGGTTTTGTTTGCTGCTTGTTCCTGAGAATTTGCTGCTGCTGTTACTTATCATATCCAATCTCTATAGAAGTGTGTACTTAGACATCATATTGGTTGTTGTTACTGCTAAGTTGTTGCCATGTTGTTCATGAGAAATTGCTGCTGCTAGGCTATGTTTGTTTGGCAGGCACTGGTGTTGGTACTGGTGATATAATTTTGATGGATAAAAAATGATCTTCTAGGACTGGTGCCGATGTTGTAGGACTGGTGTTGGATAAAATTTTGCAGATAATAAAAATTGTGCTGGTGGTGGCCTAAAGAATCTGTCCGGCCATCGAGCCGTTTAATACTTTGCAGGGAATTGAAATGAGTTGCCCATTTTCGCCGAAATGTTGATTAATTTCCGTTTCAGCGAGAATCGGGCACTCTAGTGTTAGAAAATTAGCAAAGGTCATACCGGATTTTTCGGTGAATTTAGGACTTAGCCGTTTTCCCGTGATATAGTAGTATGTCGATTTTTTGTTGCCTTTCGATTAACCAATAATTTCCCCCTTCAGAACATGGCATACAATGACGAGGCCGGCGGTTCTAAGCGGTTCTGGGAAATCCCCGAGGAAGAACATGAGTAATACGACCCGACGACGGATGCCGGGGCTGACGCGGCCACTAGCAGTGGCGAGGAGGATGACGCCAGGACTAGTGGCGCCGGTTATACCACTCGTGGCGCCTCCGACAGAAATGACACCACTGATGCCGACGGTCAGACATATGGTGGTAGCCAAGCCAAGAAGAAGATGGCAACGAGAAAACGGAAAAGGAACAGTCTCCGCACCTACCGTGAAGAGATCACGGAAATTGATACCAATGGGTATCCTATCGCGCCCGAGTCAGTGGTCAGAGGATTCGGAAACCAAATTGGTTGCATGGTCCGGGACACTGTCAGGATCACCACCGATGATCTAAGGAAAAAAGAGAATACCCATTACCGGGTTGTTCTCTTTAGAAAGATGCACGGACGATACTTGTACCCTCATCCGCCAGAAGAGCCGTTTAAGTACAATAACGACAATCTGGAGGGGAATCCGGTCAACAATGCCGCCATTGGTAAGATGAACACCGCCTTGGCCAACTGGAAACACCGGGTGAAGGTTGCGGTCTTGAACCCCAAAAACCATTGTGGCAGGGAAGAATCGTTCCCAAATAACAAAACCAGGATGTCAAATTTTGGATGGGTTCATTCTTCTATCATTAGGAATTCCCTTATCCCGGAAAGGATACAGGGTTCCGGATTTTGAAAACTCTTCCTCCTCTCCCAAAGATAACTTGCTCTGGACGTCATGAGGTATTGCCGCCAGATCATCTGAGGACCAAAAGGCGGATCGCCAAGATGGTTGCGTCCACCCCGCCTTTCACTGGGATGGACATTGTCTTGTGTGCTCGCTCAGAAGGTGGATCCAGCCTCTTTCTCACCATTCCGGTTGCCTTCTCTGCACCTATTTGGGCCCCGAAGACTCTATCCGGGTAACCCGGAACATCATGTCTAAAAAAACTTTCCTGAAAAAGGTGAACCACTTGGTTTACACCCATACTCAATACACAAAAATCTTCGCCATATACACTGCCAAGAATCCTCCTCCCAGGGTAATTCACACTTTTGTGTTTCGGGAAGGTTATCTATGCTCACACGAATGCATACTAATTGATTTTCCTGCTTTGGAGCTTGAGAATCTCCCAGAGGATCAACTGGTGTCTGTAGTGGAGGAGGCCATGCCGAAAGCTCGGTTTGCAGCGTCCGGAGGTAGGAAACGCAAGAAGACGGTCGCTTCCCCGGAAGTCATACACCTAGACTGCATAGCCATCGCAACTTCTAGGTATTTTACTTGTCATACCTTCCTTATTTTCCTTGCACTAGTTTCTTTGTATTAACTCTTAATATCGTTTTCATTCTTTTTAGTATGTCTCATGTCCCTCTAAAGGGGATGAGACTAAAAAGGAATAAGGTGGTCTCCCGCTGGGGGCCGAAGCTTTCCCCCGACATCGCCCCTTATACTCCTACTTACTACAACATTGTGACCCACCAAGCCAAGCAAGTTTATTATTTGCCCTACACTGGCCAGAATGAGGGACTCAAGGGCTGGAAAGTCGTGTTCTAGGTATCGCAACATGGGAAGTTACCCATGCCCTCTGACGATGATTATATCAACATTAACCCTAAAACATAAGAGGGAATTTTCTATCAAGAAAAAGAGAACATTGGGGACTTTGGCATACAAGGTCTCGAGGATCTCAAGAATGATGCACCAACAGGTGGTGAGGTAGTGGTGAATATAAAGGACACAAACATGCTCAACAAGTTGCATGAGAAAAATGACAGCAATGATGATCCTTCACCGTGCGAGGAGCCTCCAACTTACTACACCCTTCATAGTAATGTTGATAGTGACGATGAGAACCTAAGAACTAATTTTGAGAGTGATTATTCGTGGTTAGGGTCTTTTTATGTATTTATTATGCTTAGTATCTATCTTTATGTTTTTTTCTTAGTATTTATTTATGTCTTTATTATGCTTAGTATATATATTTATGCTTCTTATGCTTAGTATTTATTTATCTTTATGATTTTTATGCTTAGTATTTTATCTTTAACATGTATCTTTATTGCATTACATCTTTATCCTTCTTAATTGTATAATGTCTTTATGCTTACTATTTACCCTTTCTCAATGCAGATGATCCACCAATATGAGCCAAGGCAAAGAATCAACGTCCTCCTTGCTGAAGTGGATGCGCCAGAGGAAGTCTACCAAAAGTGGAAGGGAGACGATTCCGAACCCGATACATTACTGGCGACGGTGGTAGTGGAAGCGGAGGACGAGGGGGAGCTGTCGCTCCACTCCTTCGAAGGGGAGAACGAGGGCGATGTGGAGGACGAGCACAAGGTGACGGATGACGGGGGCAAGGTGGCGGACGAGCACTACTTGAGGTAGGTGACATACCCTCCGCTTATGGCGATGCGGCTTCAGAGTCTCGTGAGTTGGAGTCTCGAGATGAGAAGACGCAGTCTCGGGACGAGGGGACGGTGTCTGGCGGCGAGGGGACGGTGTCTCCTGGTGAGGGTTCCAAGAAGAAGCCAAGGATTCGTGGGGAACCGACTGTCCCTGATGAGTCCAAGATGCCTAAAACCGAGGAGGATAAAATCGTCATTGTGCCTAACAATGTTGAGTAAGTGACTATACTAATTTTGGACATGCCATTTCAAGTTTATCAAAACAATTTGGCTTGTACTAATGTTTGATTATTCTGCAACAACTGGACATTTCCACCGGGGGGGGGCGTGCTCCTAACACTTTGCTTGGAGATCTGATTAGGAAATATTGGCCGAGCTTTTACACTGTGATCCCCAACGGCGAGAAGAGGCGAGTTCACCGTTGAGTAGACTATGAGGCCGCCTATTGCCCCGGCTTCGAGACAACTTCTGACCCTGTGATCAGCACGTTCTGGGTAAAGTTAGGTTTTTAATTACGTTCATAGTTGATGCCCCCACCATGGTAACTCATTACTCTCACAATCTTTTTCTTCATGTTTATAGAGATTCTCTTGGGTGCTTCCGGAGCATCAGGCCTCGGCGAACAAGATTGTGCGGGTCGCTTGTAAGAAGCTGACATGACATCGGTTCTACAATCAAAAGCCTACCTGCATCAATCAATTCAGTTCCAAGAAGTTTGGCAAGACGATGCCGAAGAATGAGAATTTGAAGGACAAGACTGAGATGACTTTGGAAAATTACTACGCGTTAAGTAAAATTGCCAATGGTATTATATGTTGCTGCTAAACTGCAATTGTATTATCTGTTCTTCAAAATCAGTCTTGAATTTTTAGGTTATGCCCTAGTGGGCCGATGTTAGAGAGGACAGATGTGAGGCGATGGTGGCAATATGGCTCAGTAATAACGAGGAGTTAAAATCTATTAGCGGGCGGAACAAGGCAAACCATGGCTACGAGGGGACAGATTGTGCGGGAGCCCGCAACCATGCCCGCTTCAAGGAAAAGATGGTATGTGCATACATGGAACAACCTATATTTTCCCCGTCATGTTTCTACCTAGTTTGCATAACATTTCTTTGGTGATGCAGGAGTCCATCACTGGAAATACCCATCTTACAAACATGGAAGAATGGGAGAAGATGAGGATCAAGAGGTCTGATCCATCCAACCCTCAGCCCTCGCTTCCAGAGTACTTTGGCAACGCCAGAGAGGACTTAAATAGTTACTGCTCGGTGTTCCAGGGTCTTCATCCGTAGGCGGATAACCTAATTCGGTAGGAGACCGACGTGAGAGCTTTGGTCGTGGGAGGGCACGACAGGGAGCATGGCCGTTTGCGCTGCCTTGATCAAGTGACGCCACGTACTCCTGAGTTGATCCTCACGCGTATCAAAGCCACCCTCACCGCCGATGGCCCCGTTGTCACTCCGCCTTGACGGCTTTCTCGAGCTCGCGCCGATGTATGTTTTTCTCAATTTCATCCTCTTTTTGGCATTCGTTCTTGAGTGGCTAAGTTAACGAGATTCAACTTACATCGAGATTATTTTTTGTTGAAATTGTAGTCTTCTTTCGGCGAGGCCTACGATGCCGTTATGGCGGACTATGCCGTTGTGTATCAGGGGTGGGCGTAGCAGAACAGGCCTATTACGCCTCGGAAGAATTGCGCGATATTGTAAGTTTCACCCTTTTCTTTCTACAATAGATGACAAGTCATATTTTCCCTACTTTGAACCTTTATTTCTGCAAAGCCTAACATCTAAACTATCTTGTAGGCAGACGAGAGGTTTTATGCCACCGGAGAGCAGGATCATTTACCACCTAGGGCTCGGCTGCCACCACCGTTCCCATCGAAGGAGCACTTCACTCGCGCATGCTACGAGGAAACCGGTCAGTTATTTTCCAAACCAGTTGTTACCGCTATCATGTGCCTGCCAAGTTGCTAATTTCTGGTAAAAAATGCATGTAGGGATCGGGGTGCTCCAGGACTGCTCCCTTTGGCCGTGCTGATGAATCGCCGACTCACACGATCACACCGGTTCATCGCGCTTCTAGTCCATCGCCGAATATGTCGCGCGAGATCGATACCCGTGGTACTTGGTTGGTGTATGGTTGACAATCGTTGGAAAACCCCAAGATAAAGGTTATGAAGAGTGCAGCGACAAGTTTTCCCTCAAAAAGAAACCAAGGTTGAATTGACCAGTAGGAAAAGCCTTATAGCCACCACGTTAGCGTTGGCGAATAGAATTTTCTACTAGCCAGCGCTATTACTGCTGGGCAACGCAAATTGGTGTTCGCCAGCGCTACCCAGCTTACCGCTGGCGAACAAGACATTTTGTTCGCCAGCAGTAACAGTGGGCATGGGGCTGCGCGCTGCAGCAAATACTGCTGGCGAACGGGCTAGTTGGTTCTCTAGCGCTACCTACCTTAGTGCTGGCGAATAGGGGGGCGTGTTCGCCGGCGCTAAACATACCGTTGGGCAACATACAAGTTCGGCATCGCTAAACATACCGCTGGCCAACATTATTTTCGTTTGCCAGCAGTATGTTTTGAATTTTTTCGCTCCACACCCCCCCCCCCCATGCGTGGACCATTTGACCTTTTATGCAAAATTTCAAATTCACAGAATTGGCAAATTCAAAAAGAAAAAAAAAGTTATTTGAGATAGACAAAATTTTCCTACAAAATCAAATTAATATAAACAATTCAAATTTCCAAAAAAAATTAAGATAATATGATATGGATGTCATATTTCGATTCCTCTTATTCTTCTGATCAATTTAGACATATCATTTGTCAAATTTGTAATTACGGATTTGTCGATATGAATTATGCAATATTAAATGACAAAATTCAAAAAATATTTAAATTTATTTTATTGCTATTCGATTTCAAGATTATCACGACTTATTCATTTTTGTTTACTTAATAATTTTTTGACCCAAAAAAGTGAAGGCTTGTGACACTATGGACCAATAGTTAAGAGGATTGATAGTAATATACTTACAAGAAGAATGAGGTGTTTCTAGGTAGCTCGTAGGGATGGAACTAAAGAGTTAAGCGTGCTAAGTCTAGAGTAGTGGGGGGGTGGATGACCGAGCTGGAAGTGGACAACTAAAATTGAAATAAAGCAAAAAAAAAATCTAAACTGTGATTATAGGTTCCCCATTTAAAAATGTTTTGAAATTTTGAAAAAAAATATGCGAAAAAAATTATTTTCAAATTTTCAATATTTCAAACTTACCGTTGGCGAACGAAATAAGGTGTTCGCTAGCGGTAAATCCATAGCGCTGGCGAACAAGACTGGTTCGCAAGCGGTTACTCCATAGCGCTGGCGAACAGGACTGGTTCTCCAGCGGTAAACCGCTACCAATGGCGAGTTAGCGCTTGCGAACATGTTCGCCAGCATTAGGAAAATCTTGTTCGTCACTTGTAAGCCTTTTCCTACTAGTGGGCGAAAGAAATCACTTCCGAAGGTTGATGCAGCTGATGTTGGCAGGGTGCACTATCATTTCAGCAGCTACATGGAATATACACAACAAAGTCAAATTACTTTGCCCCAACGAAGCAGTGAGGTTGTCAATCTCACCGGTTTTGCTGAAAAAAAGGATTAGATGTATAGTGTGGAAAATAGTATTTGTTTGCACTAGATGAAAGAGAACAATGATGACAATAGAAAAACAGTAATTGCAGTTTTAAAACAGCGGTGGCAGTGATTATATATCTGTGTAAATAGACCGGGGTATACAGTTCACTAGATGTGTCTTTCATAAATAGATAGATAACATGCTGGTTAAAAAAATTCCAGCTGGGCAATTGACAGATATAAAGACTGCACCGTAGTGCATATGCATGATATGATGATTACTATGTGATTCATGCGGGTATTACAACAAGATACATAGACCGTTATCCAACTGCATCTATGATTAATAATCCACCCTCAGAGTGTCATCCGAGCAAACTTTGGGTATTAAGTTGCAAGCAACAGATAATTGCATTAAGCAAAGTGTGTAATGTAAATAATAAAATCATCCTTAGACAAAGCATTGTTGTTTTATCGCTAATGGCAACAGCACATCCCCCAAACGTTACGTTTCTGCCACTCGAGCGTGAGTTAAAGGGAGGCATGAACCCACTATCGTGCATAAATACTCACTCTTGGAGTTACAAGCATCAACTTGGCCAGAGCATCTACTAGTAACGGACATCATGCGAGATCATAAACAACATACACATGAAAGAACATTATAGATTGATAATCATTGTACATAGAATTCAATATTCATCGGATCCCAGCAAACACAACATGTAGCATTACAATAAGATGATCTTGATCATGTTAGGCAGCTCACAAGATCTAAACACGGGGCATAAAGAGAAGAGAACAACCATCTAGCTACTGCTATGGACCCATAGCCCAGGGATGAACTACTCACGCATCACTCTGGAGCAGGCACGCTGATGAAGAGCCCTCTGGTGATGATTCCCCCTCCCGGAAGGGTGCCGGGGAGAGATCGAGAACCCTCCCGAACTAGGGTTGACGATGATGGACGCTACAGATCTTTTTGGTGGAAAAGGCTCGGGTATTTACGGTTAACCCGTGGAGGAGTCTAAATAGGCGAGAGGGCAACTCCACCCCCAGGCGCGGCCAGAGCGGGGGGCGCCGCCCTACGGTGTGGGGCCCCTGAGGGCTCCCTCCGCGTCTCCTCTATACTCCGTGTACATGATGACTTTGTAGAACTCTGGGATTTGTTTTGTCCAATTCTGAGAATATTTCCAGAACAACTTTTCTGAAACAAAAAACAACAGAAAACAGGAACTCGCTCTATGGCATCTTTTCGATAGGTTAGTCCCAGAAAATCCATAAAAATGACATAAGAAACATGTAGCATAAGGCATGAAAACAACATGGAATATCAGAAATTATAGATACGTTTGAGACTTATCAAGCATCCACAAGCATAGGTCCTACTCGTCCTCGAGTAGGTAAACGATAAAAACAAATAATTTCTTTGGGTGACATGCTATCAACATAAACTTGATCGTCATAATGTAAAGCATGTAAACTAAGATCAAATGAATAAAGGTTGTGGTTTTTAGTTGATATCAAATAATGTAATGTATAAACCATTAGAAAAAGCAAATTTAAAACTTTTCAATGAATAAATACTAAAAGACAATCCACTGTGCAAAGTATAATCATCCTAGGCATGAAACTCTCACAACAACTCTTGTTAGGATCAAGTCAAGTGACAACAATATGCACGTAGGAAAATCATCAAACTATTTGTGCACTCAAAACAAGCAAGCGTTCTGTATTGGTCCTGGCACCAGGATCTTATGGCTAAAAGAACATTATGGGGGTTGGGAAGGTCTATGGAAGAAAGTCTCACACGGAAGAAAGTGATCGATAGACAAGAGGAAGTCTTATAATAGAAGCTACGGAAGGAGTAGTGATTGCCACATAACGGATGCACATAGAGATAAGTGTATGAAAGCTCTCCAATGGAACTAGTGGGCGTACATACATCTTGCTAGCTCACGAAGACCTAGAGCACTTTTGAGGAGGCTCATCATTGGAAGATAAAAGCCAAGTTCTATAATGTAAATTCTGCACATAGTTATGCAAGTCATAAAATGATAAATCTCTCAAAACTGAAGTTTTGGTGCTAAATAAGCAGAAGTGTGGACTAAATGGTAGTAATGCTGCCCCCTCTCTCCTTATTATCTCTCTTTGGCCCTTTTTCTGTTTGGGTTTTTTCACTCTTTTTTTATATATAACGTCACTGGTTGGGGCAAACCTCTATTTCTAGAATGAAGCATCACACTTTTAGTACTCATAACTGAAACTCAAGTAACTCTTATGTATAAAACTAAATGCTCCTGCCAGTGTAGCAGTATGCAAAGTAACAATGGAACATGTAACAAGTAACATAATGAAGATGGATGTTGTATGGCAATATATCTCGGAATGGCTATGGAAATGCCATGATAGGTAGGTATGGTGGCTGTTTGGAGGAAGATATTCTAGGCTTATGTGTAGAAGACCAGAGTCCTCCCACGGGGTTTTGGATGCACGCGGGAAGTTTGCACCAACTCTCAATGTGAGAATGGGCAATGCACAGTACCGAAGTGGCTAGCGAATATGGATGGTGCAAGTGCCAGAAAACCACAACATAGAACTCACAAGTTAAAAGATTGAAACTAGAAATATGATCGTACAAGGAATAATGAAAATCACTCCAAGAGGGTCTATGGCAGTGACAAGTCACTGTTGGCCACCCCAACCGTAGCGCGTAATAAAAAGCCATTACGATTGTTATTAGCAGAGGAAGTCATGTACCATTATACTATCAACTGTTTTTTCGAGTGTGGCACAATTTCAAGATTTTAGACCAACAATTAATTGTTTTTACTTTACTAGACCATCATGTTTACCACTAAGTACATTAATATCTAAAAACAACAACAAATAATCAAGTGAACCAGTTTAATGATGTACAAGGGTATGCAAGTTTTTCCAACATACTATCTACCACATGTAGCAATTTCTATTTCCATCAAACACCAAAAAATATATGTTTAAACACAAACTCTCCAACTAATATAGCAGTGAAACAAGAGAGTACTAACACAACTCTACTAGAACTAACAGTTCTGAATAAGAGATGCATGAAAAACAGGAGCTAAAAAGATTTCAGCAGCTAGAAGAAAAACTAAGAATACGAGCATGGAAGAAAACGAGTATTCATATGAAAAAGCGGAGCGTGTCTCTATCCCACAGAAGAATGTTGTGTTCCAATCACATCTATTGCAGCAAATAAAACAAAAGAAAACAAAAAATACCATACGCTCAAAGTAAAGTGCATATGATGTGACCGAATAAAAATATAGTTTCACTAGAAGTGAACTGATAAATTGCTGATGAAGAAGGGGATGCCTTGGGCTTCCCCAAGATTAGACGCTTGACACTACTAGGAAAACAGCTATAGGAGTGACCATACCCATGACGCACGCGAAATTTGGTGCGTCACGCCTAAAAGCCGTGGCGCACCCCACCCTGGTGCGTCACGCCTATCCCCTTACCCGTGGCGCACCACACTGTGCGCAAGCCACGCCTACGTGTGGTTCCGGGGTGGAGAGGCTACCAGTCATACCCGTGACGCACCGTTCTGCTGGTGCGTCACGGCTATGTGGGATAGGCGCGGCGCACGCGGCGACGGTGCGTCACGGCTACATGTTCCACGTATAGTAACCATAGCCGTGGCGCACCCTCCCCGCGTGCGCCGCGCCTATCCCACATAGCCGTGACGCACCAACAACACGGTGCGTCACGGGTATACCTGGGAGCCATTTATGTGTTTGACCACCTCCCACCTCCCATCCCCCAACCCACCTCCACCCCATTTTAGATCTGGTCGCCCCCCACCTCCTCACCACCCCATTTCCCCCATTTTCCAACCATTTAAAACTTGTTTAACCTATTTTATTTGATATATATGTGAGGGGAATCTAGTAAACACTCCTCTCCACCCCCATATCTCACTTTACCACTTTCTATTAGTTGGTGAGTTGTTGGAAGGATATTTATATGTGTTGTATGTATATGTGTGTGTCTTGATCTCGTTCTCTCATAGATCTCGCTCGGTATCGGCCGGTGTGTCGTCACAAAAGATTCATATATATATGGTTGCATCTATACATATGCGAAATTGTGTTGCGTATTTTTATTAAAGTTGCGGATGTCTTAAAAAGGAGTTGTCATGTGTTGCCAAAATGTCGATTCATTTCCATTTCGGCGACCATGCACTCCGAGAAAGTCCTATTTTTAGCATAGGTCATGCCGAATTTTTCCGTCGACGACCATGCATGCATCATCCATATATTACGTAATTTCATTCTAATTAATTTGTCCTTTGATCTTTTTTTACTATGCAGGCAACCATGCATATAAGCACAGGCACCGTGGCTAGATTTATGAAACATGCGACGGCCGAAATGTTTCAAAATAACATGACGGAGATAAGATGTCCTTGTCGATGATGCAAACTACAACACTTGATCAGATATGATTGTGGTGACTTGGAGTCGCACCGTATCCGTCGTGGTTTCATGGATGGCTACACTCTTTACCCGACAAGTGATGAAGATGAAGAGTCTCCCGGACATGATGAAGGACATCATGATCAAGATGAAGGATATGATTATAATAAAGACGAAGGACATCATGATCAAGATGAAGGACATGATCATAATCAAGATGAAGGACATCATGATGAAGATGTCGGGACATCGTCGTCGGACTGGGTGCGGGACCCTCATGTTCAAGCTCTGCTTCTCAAGGAGACTAGTAACACCAGAGCTGCTGCTAGAGAGAAATCGAAGCTGTCCCAACTGGAGATAGACGCGGTTACTCCATTGTATGAAGGATGCGTGAGCAAGGATACCCGTCTGAACGTAACGTTAAGGACCCTCGAGATGAAGACAAAACACCGATGGACTGATGCGAGCTACGATGAGAACATGGCATTCTGGCACGACCATCTTCCCACGGGGAACAAGTGTCCAACGAGCATCGAGGAGGCCAAGAAAGTCGTGTGCCCTCTAGATTTACCTCACGTGAAATACCATGCTTGCATTAATGACTGCATCATCTATCGGGGCGCGGACGCGGAGAGAACCATATGCCCGGTGTGCGACGCAACTCGTTACAAGCCAGGGAAGAAGGCCTCTCCTCGAAAAGTGGTGTGCTCCTTTCCGATAACTTCCCGTCTGCAGCGGTATTTCGCAGACCCCACTCGGGCGAAGCTCATGCGATGGCACGCGGAAAGGATGAAGCCAGAAGAGGATGATGGAATTGATCCGGAGAAGGATGACACGATGCTGATACACCCTCAGATTCTAGCCAGTGGAAGGCGCTAGACATCGAATACCCTGAATTCGGGGACGATCCAAGGAACATCAGGTTGTGCATGAGTACGGATGGATTAAATCCTTTTGGAAACCAGAGCAGCACCCATAGCACCAGGCTCGTGTTTGTATGTATATACAACCTACCCCCTGGTTGTGCTTGAAGAGGAAGTACATACAGATGAATATGCTTATTCAAGGGCCAAAACAACCAGGTAACGACATCAATCTGTATGTCCAATTGTTGGAAGAGGAGCTAGCCACGTTATGGGACGAGCCGGCCAATACGTGGGACGCCTATGGAGAAACGTTTTTCCCAATGAGAGCTGCGCTCATCACGACGGTGCAAGACTACCTCAGTTACGGATATGTCGCGGGGCAGGTGACGCACGGATTCTATGCATGCGTTAGGTTCATGGATGACACTACGTATCTCCAGCTAGAGAGAAACCCCGGGTCTTCGAAAAACGTGTTCTTGGGGAATCGAAGGTGGCTTCGCAAGGATGACCCGTGGAGAAAACGCAAAGATCTGTTCAACACTGAAGTTGAGATGCGAAGTGCCCCACGTCAAAGGAGCGGCGAGGAAATCGACGAGCTGTTGAAGAACGGAAAAGAGTTCCCTGCGCCGGGAAAGAAGCGAAAGGCGCCGGCGCCGTTAGAGGGTGTATGGAAAACAAGGTCTGTTCTCTAGGGCCTGAGGTACTGGAAGATTCTCCGCACGCCTCACTGCCTTGACCTCATGCATATCACGAAAAAACGTGTGCAAGAGTCTCCTTGGCACCCTGCTCAACATGCCGGAGAGGACCAAAGATGGGCCGAAAGCAAGGAACAACTTGAGATTTTTAAATATCAGGGGCGAGCTCTACGGAGGAAAACCGGATGATGATGATGATGATGATGATGATGTGTTAGATGGGACGGAAGGTCGCAGCAAGGGCAAAATTCCAAGAAGACGGAATATTACCGTCCCCCTTCGTGCTTCACGCTAAGCGAGAAGGAGATCGACCAATTCTTCAAGTGCCTCCTTGGAGTCAAATTTCCTTATGGTTATGCGGGGAAGATAAGAAGGTACCTAGACGTAGCAAAGCAGAAGTTCAGCGGGATGAAGTCTCACGACTGTCACTATGATGAGGCAGATACTTCCAGTTGCAATTCGAGGGATAATGGACGAGCACGTCCACGAAACGCTGTTTGGACTCTGCAAGTTTTCCAACGTCATCTCTTGTAAGTCGATTGGCGTGAAGCAACTCGCAAGGCTACAGGAAGAGACCGTGGTGATACTATGCGAGCTTGAGATATACTTCCCGCCCACATTCTTCGACATTATGGTGCATCTCCTTGTCCATGCCGTGGATGATATCATCCAGCTCGGGCCGCCGTTTTTACACTCCATGATGGCGTTCGAAAGGATGAATGGTTCCATCAAAGGATACGTCCGCAACATTGCCCGTCCAGATGCAAGCATTGCCAAGGGCTTTCTGACAGAATAGTGCATCTCTTTCTGCACGAATTTTCTAGACAAAGATGAGAACCCTCGTCTGCCGTAAACAGGCACTTTGGCAGGCTAGCTGGATGGGGACACCGCGAGGGCCAGCGCGAAATGAATGTAGACTTTCAGGGCCGACGCAACGACCTTTGACAGAGCAAACCTAGTCGCGCTGCAATATCTACCAGTGGTCGATCCTTGGTTGGAAGAGCACAAATGTTAATCGCGAAGTATTAGAGTGACCGGGGACAACATAGGACCGAAGAAGAAATAATCAGAGAGCACAACATCCATTTCACACAGTGGTTCAGGGAGAAGATTATGACCGATCACCCGGAGACGCCTTATTCCGAGGAAGAAAAACTCATACTCACATTGTCACAAGGCCCCGTACATAACCTCATGACATATCAGGCATACGATATCAATGGTTACACATTCTACACGGCAAATGAGGACCGGAATTGCGAATACCAGAACTCGGGGGTAACGATGGAATCATTAACAAGTGACGTCAAGGAAAGATACTATGGTAGGATCGACAAGATATGGGAACTCGACTATTGCGAAGAGAAGGTGCGAATGTTCCGTGTCACATCGGCAAAGAGCGTCAGGAAAGAAGGACACTATTTCACCACCATGGTTATACCTGAAGCCAAATCCGGCACGAATGTCACCGCAAAAAATGAGCCATGGGTCTTGGCTAACCAAGTGGACCAATGCTTCTTCATTACTGACCCGACAAGGCCTAGCCGTGTTGTCGTGCGGAGAGGCAAAAGAAGCATCATAGGAATGGATGGAGTAGCCAACGAGCAAGACTTTGACCAGTACGGCGACAAGAAAATGGAAGATGACAACGACGATGGAACGAAATACACAACAAGAAGAAGCAGGACAACGCTACCTATAGGTCGCCCATTCCACCGAAGAAGTCACGGTGTTCCGGGACTGAATTACTCAACCACGACAAAGAAGGGAAAGAAAATTGTAAAACGCTGGATAGAGCTACAAGAATCATTATGTTGCCGTGTGTGTGCATGAATTTGACAAAATTATGATGATGTAATAAGAAAATTTGAGATTTTATGATTTCTAAATTAATCAACACTTTATTTGAGATTTTTATTGAATTCATATCGATTTTGCAAATTTCATTATATTTACATCTATGGTTATCTACTATAATTTGTTATATATATATTGATTTATTTTGAATCATTTTGTAAGAAAAAAATTAAAAAAATTTGGGGGTGGACAGGAGTCGAACCCGGGTGGGAGGCTAGGCAGCACGGGCACTTGCCACTGGGGTAAGTATCAGTTGTTGTTACCAAGCCCTTAGCCACCATAAGGTATGTAAATACCGTCTAAGAAAATAATCTTGAGTCCCTAAGTGGAAACCTCTAAAATGTGCTTTTTGCAAAACAAAGATGGTTCCATGAGAAGCCCACGGTGGAAAGGCGGGACCTTGTTCACCAGGGAAATCGAGAAGGTGTTTTCAAATGTTTTCCAAAAGGCACATAACCTAGTCTTCGCTGGACAACCAAGATGTACTGCCACTCTACCCCTATATGGGCATGGGGCCTATCTTGATGCTTGAACTTGTTAGTGTGTGTCTCATTCCAAGATGCTATAGAGAGGATGATTCTCTGAACCGAAGTGTCGCCAGGAGGGAGAAACGGGACATACACAGTGAGGGACTAAGTTCTCCTCCGGAAGCGACAGCTGTGCCTCCGGACTAGGCAGGGAGGGACCTGATGCCAGGGAGACAACCCACCTGAAGGAATGAGCATATACTAGCTTGTGTCAGAGTGGACAGTTAGGATTAATTCTCTGGTGCTTGCAGATCGCTATGTCGATCCATGGGTGGTCCATGGCAGAGTTTTGGATCTAGTGGAATGTGTACCACCTCTGCAGAGTAAAACTATTTAGAATAGCCGAGCCCTCGGATATGGGCAGTTGAAAGGCCATGTAGCTAGTATTGTGCTGAGTTTTCAAAAGATGTTTTCAAAACAGAAGGCTTGTACCTGGAAGGTACCGACGAAGTTTGGACATGTTGTTCCAAGAAGTTCTGCAAAGAAAAAACTTCCTTTTATAAAACAAGTTTATAAAACCTCTTGTACATGCGATATCTACAAGAGAAAGAAAACTATATTATTTTCTTCTGAAGTATCTTCTTCAACGAAGATGTAGATTAATATTACTGCAACTATGATGTCATCTTACATGAACATCATTGGTAGTGAGCCCTATGTATGGCCTACCTATCCACCATATAAGCATGATGCATTTGTAAGTGTATAAAGGATGTCTTGCTGAGTACCTTCAAACGTACTCATTTGGTTTCGCCCCTGGTATATACTTGCCAGACTTTGAGGAGATACCGCCTGAAGAGGAATGCGAGGAAGGGTACTATTCTGACGACTACGCGAACTAGGCCCGACTCCTGGTCAGCAGCATGTCGGAGAAAGCTTGACATGGGCTATCTACGTTTATCTTCCGCTGTTTAGTTGTTGTAACACTTTGTCTGCCCTACGTGGCAGTAAATAAAGACTTGGTCATGTGACCATTGACTTGTAAGACTGCTTTTATTCGTGTAACGGATATTGTATCTGTGTACCACTTTCGTATGTTGTTCACGACTGATCTTTCTGGGATCGTGAATATATGCATATGAGGGGTTCTGAACCTTCCGGTTTGGGGCCTCTACAGGTGGCGAGGGATATTTTTATCCCACGTGGATGGCCGCTTGATCTGTGGATAGCGGCTCCATAGAGAGGACAGTCCACGTCTTTGTGATTTGTTTAGACTTGTCGTCTTTTATATTTTTTGGTTTCTGGATTTCGGCTGTGTGCATTTATGATGCAGAGGCCGGGTGTAATGCTTAGCTTTTCAAGTAATAAAGCCCTTAATCAAAAAAATGTACGCATCCCAGTGTACATCAAGGTGAACGTATCCGTGTTGGCGCCCACCCGTAGTAACACTCAGGCATCTCCCGTTTGCCACTACATGCTTGAAACCTTTTCAACAATGTGGCGAGATCCTCTGGACACACTGTGCTCAATGATCTATTGCGCAAGAGAGGTCGCTGTCGCCATCGGCGGCTCAGTTGGTGACATTCCCTCCAGATGTGCACGCTCAATGCAGTGCACGTTCGTTTTCCTCATGTTGTCTCAAAACGAAATTCAATCTACTTTTGCGGGGTGTATCCCTCGCATTTTCGACGGAGCTGCAAAACCGTCACGACGTCCACGCCAAGCAGTACCATGCATGCTACAACAACACCAACCACTTCAACGCCGTTCGAGACCGACGAGGCAAGACGGCGAGGCGGGCATGGCCGGAGCAAAGGCCATGCTATCCATGGCACGTGTACACGCTAGTACATGGACTTCGCCGGCGCCAACACGCACCATCACCACCACCATTCATGGAGAAGGCGAAGCGAAAACTAAAGACGACGACCAAGCAGCTTAATCGGAGGTGTCTTGCGGTCCTTCTGATATGGGGTGGCCCAATCTTCTCAGTGAACTCACAGATAACTTCTGTATGATAACTAGTGCGCCACTAAGAACTCTCCCGGCTGATCCCTGATGCCAATGCAAAAGATAGCAACCCCAAGGATATTCTCAACTCCACACTCTTGCACAAGTAATCCACCGACTACAAGTGGTCCTGTACCGTCTTATTCCCAGTGGAACAGCAGGTAACACGTAAAGTTTGCAGATGAACTTCTAGATGAAAGGCTTACAAGCAGTTTCAATCTAGAGGTCTAGGGTTTATGTTTTAACGTAGTCTAATCTATTCCACACACAGGTGGTAGCTATATATGAGGGAGGGGGTGTTTTCCCACGAAATTAACCTATCCCTACTCGTTTGGACTCAACCAACTCGGATACAAACTGACCCAACACGGGTGCAGCCAATTGAACTCGATTTGGAAACTGCCAGAAAACTATTCGTGGCTTGTTTCGGTCACCACGGCTTGCTCGAGACGAATTTATTGATGGAGCCGGATCCATTGGAAAGCCCATCAAATTCCCTATCCGAATTGTGCTTGGTTGCTGTATTTGGAGCCCGTATGAAGAATCCATGACTATTTCAAAATCGGGACTCCTGGCAGTCCGAACTGAAACTTTTATTCCTTGTTGTTGTTTTCCATGCCTCCTTCTTTTGCTCCTTGCTTCCTCTTCTCCATCCATGTTTATGTTATCAATAAACCTAATCATACATATCATAGGCTTAGGTAGTATAACGTTCTCACAAACACAAACATTATTTATTACTAGGAAAGAATTCACCTTATAATAAACATCAGTGAGACTCAATATTTCCTTCCAACTCAAGCATTAATAAACCTCATGGACCTCTATTATGTCCATATCATCCTCCCTTTCTTCAAGACAAGCCATCCTCAGCTTGTAGTAAGCTGAAAGTGGAAGAAACAAAAAGAACAACGTGTATGCACAATACAAATATTTATAATGAGGTGCATTAGTTGTTATCATATCATAAAATTGTGCCCAAGACATGTGACCACGAATTTTGTTTAAAAACATCACATAATTGTCATAGCACTCCATAAAATAGCAATCATAATTGCAAATATAAGTGAAGCTCATTAAACCATGATTAAAAGGAGAGACATGTATGTATAAATTTTTATTGTATAGTATCAAACCAAGTGTCTCCACAGAAGATCTATGATTAAAATTGGTGGTAGTAAAGTCAAAGCAATCCAAACAAATTAACTCATTATATAGTGGATACCATGCTTCAACTGTGCTACTCTGATCTATATAAGAAAGTAATGACCGAGTAGTAGTACACATAATTTTCTTCTCATGTTTAGTATAATCATCATGTAAATTGCAACTTAGTTTGCAAATATAAGTGAAGAACAATTTATTAGCACATGTATGTGACAAGTATTGTGGCAAACCAAACATATGTGTAAAATCATGCTCGTATGTAGGAAGTTGTAGCTTATTTACCCAAGGTAAAACAATGTTCAATTCGGCCACTTTATCACAAGTTATGCATATATGATCCACCATAAAAATTTCACTCATGTTATAGTCACCAATCAAGTTAAAAGCGAAAGAAGAAACATAATTGCTAGAATTGACATATGAAATTTCAGCAACCTTTTTCATAGCACTTTGCACATTAATTGATTCATTTAACATGATGTAATCCACAATAGCATTAGGTGGTATTTTAGCAAGTACTTCTTTATGTGAAATCAAAACCACATGATTAAATTTCGGAATTAGCACATTATCACATGTAGTTGGACTATCTATGCTTGTTAACTCACAAGAATCAACTAGCAATTTAGTGGGTTCACATAAATCAATACTTGAGAGGGGTAATACGAAATCAGCACCTTTATCAATAGCATCCTCCTCAGAATTATTAGGTACCAATTCAACTATCTCAAGTGGTGATGCAGGTTCTACTTGTTGTGTCTCCCTTTCTTCAAAAGTAACCTGCATATCACAAGAAACAAAACTAGGCACAATGGCATGCTCCTCCAATGGTTGTGGTGAAGGTGGTGGTGGTGCAGGTTGTACTATAGGCTCCCTTTCTTCAAAAGCAACCTGCACATCACAAGACACAACACTAGGAGTAGACATAGTTACATTAGTAGAATCAGCCTCATAGGTCTTCTTAACCTCTACAAATCTCATAACCAATGGTTGATGTCTAATTCTTTTAAATGTTGCAGGGCTTTCATGTATTATCCAATCTCTCTTATTATTCCAAAAGAATTGTATATCAGAATAATGGCTATCAAAATTAACCTTATACAGATTGCACCAAAAATCACTCAACAAAATGTGACAGCAAGTAAATGCTCTAGGAAGCACATGACACCTAACTTCTACTGTATGATCATAAATAGTTAACGGAATCATTGTAGCATGAGTAATGTGAAGTGTAGCATCATTAGTTTTTAGCATAAATGAATGACGAGGTGCATAAGATGTCAACTGTAATGCTTCAACAACCTCAATACTAACAAAATTAAACCACCGTGTACCCTTATCAAGAGTAATAGCAACAGTACTACCATTGATGTCTCCTCTGAAGTGGAACAAATTTGGTGCAAGTATTCCACTAGAATCCTCCTCCCAGAAAGCATCACTGCACATAGAAGAACCACTAAACTTCATTGATTAACTTGTTAGTAACAAAACAACAATGGGATGTGGTGTTCTCTCACAACTCACTCAAAAATCTAGCAAGACAATAGATTATCTTACCGTTCCAAAGTGAATAGAAATACTTACCAACAAGTAGTGGCAACTAATATGCTTTGATGTGAAGAAGAGAATACCCATGGTGTTAACAATCACAAGACAAACAAGGTATATGGTGGGGCTTGGAATGGATACCTAACAACACCAAAATAACAATCCTATTTGCTGTCCAATGTGATATAAAAAAACACAGGAAACACACACCTACCCACGCGCAGCTGTTTTACGTACATATTACGGATAGGCGTGGCGCACCTCCATCTGGTGCGCCACTGTTAGCTTAGGCGCGACGTATCTTTGGCTGGTACGTCACGGATAGCTTACATGCGACGCATCCTTAGCTGGTGCACCACAGTTACAGTACGCGCGACGCACCTCTCTGCGGTGCGTCACGGCTATCCCCTGCTAAAGAACGGGGCTGTTCCCCTCTTCTTCCTCATATCTCTTCCAATCTCGATCCATCTAGCCACCGCCGCGCCCCCTCTAGCCACCGCCGCGCCGCTTCCCCATCCCCTCTAGCCACCACGCCTCTTCCCCATCCCGCTGCTCACCGTCGAGCGAGAAGAGCACCGCCCACCTCCATCGCCGCCCACCGCCCCACCGACCGCTGCCAAGTACGGAGCACGACCAGGAGGAGGAGGAGTCCCAGTAGGAGGGGGAGTCACGCCGCCATCCAGGACAAGGAGGAGGAGTCGAGCCACCATCCAGGACGAGGAGCCGTCCGGTTCGTCCTCGACGCCGTCCACCTGCAGGAGTGCCAAGGCCGCCATCTTCTTCCCCTACTTCCCCAACGTGAACGACTACACCGATCCCCAGGTAAGCCCCTCCTCCACCCCTCCTGTCCTTTTCTTGTTCTTGTTTCTAAAACCGATCGAACCCTAGGCCATCTCTTGGAGATCGAACAAGAGGTGGTTTTACTGCGGTGTCTTGAATATTTAGGGCACATTTAGGGCACTGATGGTTAAAGGCCTGATCTTGTGATCAACTCCTGCAGGATCTGCATGATCCCTCTGCATGATCACAATTTTGATTGGATGAACTGTGGGCTTGTACATTTTTATCATAATATAAATAATAGAATTCTTGAGCTATTTCAGCAAAATGTTGCTGTATAAGTTGTAAGTTAGCTATGCAAACCTTAATACAAGAGATCCATTTTGGTGCTTTTGTAGTAGAGCTGCAGGAATCGAGCCACTGAGTTTGATGCTTGACAAATCACTGTAGAAACCAATATGTTATATTTTAAATATACTGATCCTGCATATTATAAAGGGAATCGAGGCAAACAAGTGTACTTACAGGAATGTGAGTGATGGCATTTGCCCTAGAAAATCAGGTATTGGACCAGACATATTGTTATTAGACAAGTCCCTGGAATTGCAATTCTTATTATTAATTAACCCATTTTAAACCTGAGAGTGCTATTGGCAACACATGCTGTCCTCTCTCTTATTATAAATTATTTCTAACACAAGATTATCAACTACAGTCCAGTCCTTCTTTGTCTGAATCTGGTCGTAATCTTTATCCACAATGAGAGTACTGTACGCGTTTACTATCCCGTCTAGGGTTATGAACAACGTTGGCCATGACGGGTCGGAGTAGACGACGGTTGAGGCGACGGTACGCAGCACCTCCTGACTTGTTAGGCACACGAACCGTCGTGGAAGCAGCGAGCAGTCGCGCGAAGCGCTTCCCAAAAACCTAATTCGTCCTCTCCCGTACAGGATCACAAAGGCGACTGGTTCCGGAGACCTGCTCTCCCGTTCGCCGGTGGACGCCGGCGCTCGGGATGGAGTAGACTACGCTGGCGGCGCAAGGAACGAGGTGTGGCAAACCTAGATTGGTTTTGGTGTGTGTACAACGCCCACGGTGCGCGTCTTTTATAGTGCGGTTCGGAAAACCCTTACGTGTGCGACGTGGGAAGCCCACGTCGCACGTCCGAGTCGGTTGTAGCACGCGATACGGGAGCGACCCGAACCGCGTCAGCTGTGACGCGTCCGTCACGACTACGAAATCGGTTTTTCAAAACAGCAAAATAAATATAAATATTGTCTCGGCTCGAGGCTTGAAGCGCGATCGCGACGTGTCAAGACGAGCGAGTGGCGGAGGAGGAGGAGGAGTGCGCGAGAGGGTCTCTTGTTCTCACTCACATACAATCCCTACAACACTCCACCTTATAACGTGGTGTGCAATTCCTCTAACTTCCAATGTGTGACTAAACTTCCCACTCACACCACTCACTAGTACACATGGGCCATTTTGATATTTCAGCATTTGCTATTGAGCTCACTTCTATATTAGTGCATACATAAATCTATATTAGTGTATATAGGCGCTTGGTTCTGGTGGTGGGCGACAGGCGAGCTCCTGGCGATGGGCGCCTGGCCGGTCGGTTCTGGTGCATTGCGCCCATTTCCGACGACGAGGATGATCGCCCTGCGCCGTCCGCCTCGCCGGAGAGAGGTCTGGACTACGTCTGCGCCACTCCCGCGTCCGTTGCGGATCGAGATCTTCCTCTGTCTTCCAGAGAAGAGAAACGGCGCCGTAAGAAGATTGGTGCCAGTGCTATGGCTATACTCGTTGGGGATGAGGTAAGTTGTACCAACTCTGTCAGTTCATCCTCGCCGGCGATCGACGCTGGTATTCGCCGGAAAGAGGTGGATGGAAGTGGTGCGAGCACACTTTCCCCCTCTACGTTTTTGCTCGACACTTTGAATCCAAAGGAGTGGATCCTTCTGGAACGCAGAAAAAGGCGTATCCGTCGCCTACGTGGCCTCGGATGCGGCCGTCGGGAAGGCCCTGTTCAACCGGACTCGGGGAAGAAGAAGTACTTCGGATTCGGATCTGAGTACGTCGACAATCCGAAATCGTATTATACGACTGCGTGTCGTACGGGCTGTATTAAACGCATCGAATACTGGGCTTACAAAGAGAAAAACAAAAAGCCTTTGTGCCAACCGGGCCTAGGCCATCGAATCCCTCCCGTCTACGTACGTCGTAGCCATCGGGAATTAGGGTTTCCATACGATCACTGTGACCGTGCGGCGCCCGTGGTTCTCCCTCCGATGGCGAATTACGGTGGTCGTGGTCAGGGCGACGGAAGGGATGATCGCAACCCCCCCTTTCGTGGTGGCATGGCAGGCCGTGGCTACGGCGGCTTCTATGCTGGGAACCGCGGCGGGGGGAACCAGGGGGACTTCAACCGCGACTATGGATTCAATGGCAACAACACTGGTGGTTTCGGGAATTTCAACGCCGGTGTGGGTTTTGGCAACGGTGGTTATGTCAACAATGGAGGAGGATACCGGCGGCCGTACGGGGGCCGTGGCTATAACCAAGGGCGAGGATACGTAGGTTACCGTGGCCGTGGCGGGGGGAGAGTTAACCATCCGCCTCCTGTCCAGGCTGCTTCCGGGACGCAGCAAGATGCGGTCGCTGCTGTGCTTCGTCAAGTTTCTGAAGTGCTCCGTGCACAAGTGTCCGTGCCCGCGCAAGCATCTGCCGCTGCTGTGCCGGACCCTCCTAGCGCTGTGGTTCCGGTTGCTGTTGTGCCAGCAGCTCGGACGATCCCCTCTACTGCTGCTCCTACGGTCCGAGTTACACCAGCTGCCCAAGCTGCACCTGTCTATGTTCCAAAGGTACAACCCGCATCCACATCTGTTGTTGGAAACAAAGAACCTAGGGTGGCTGAAAGTGCAGAGGAAGGGGTGAAGAAGGCTAAAAAATCCAAGTGTTACCAGTGTGGTGCTCCGGGGCATTTGAGTGCGTTGTGTCCTATAGAGGTATGTGACTATTGCGAGGGGTCTGGCCATGTACCTGAGGAGTGTCACCTCCTTTCTGTAGCCAAACAGCAGGTGATCACACACGGGTTTATTGATGATAGACTCACTTTTTATGAGGCTGTTCCAACTGCAACATATAAACCGAAGATTGATTCGGCTAGGGTGGCAAAACTTTCTGTAGCGGGATGTGGACTATCTGAGGAAGAGATTGCGTTCCAACTTCAGCGTTTAGTTCCTTCTGAGGGGTTTAAATGGGAGGTGATGCAGGTTGGAGACAATTTATTTAAAGTTTCTTTTCCGTCGAGAGCAGAACTAGAGAGGATGATCAATTTTGGGGTCTGCCATGTCCCTAACAATGAGTGTGTTATCACAGTGGAGGCTTGGACTGTGGAGATGAAACCTTTGTGGACACTTCCAGAGGTGTGGATTCAGGTTTCGGATATTCCACCTATTTATCGGGGGGATTTTCTGTTGTTATGGAGTTTGGGCTCTCTGTTTGGGAAGACAATTAAAGTAGATATGAAATATACTCGAAAGCACGGGGTCTTGAGAATCTATGTTGGTTGCGTGGACTATACGTTAGTCCCGGAGAATAAGTTGTGTTCATCAAGGATGGTTTTTACGAACTAAATTTTTTTGTGGAAACTCCGGCTGGTGAGGAGGATGATGTTATGGCTGTGGATAAGACAGATGACAATGATAGGGATACAGATAAAAACGATAAGCAAAAAGATAAGATGGTTCACGAGGGGGATGCTAAACATGCAACTGACACAACCAACACTTCAGCTCCTAGTACGTCTGCAGCTGGAGGATCCGTTGGTCATCAAAAGGAGTTCTCTCCGGGAGTGGTTTTATCGCCTATGGTGGCCTCCACTTTCAAATCTGCTAGACAAGATTTTCTTCTTAAACTACATGGTTCTAACGCTACGGGCCCTAGCTCAACAAAGAGGGAGGAGTCTACTGTTGTTGAACTGCAGCATGGTCCCAAGGGGATCGAGCACTCCATCTCTGCCACGAAAAATCAGTCTCAGGTTTCGGTTCCAAAGCAGCAACATTCTACTCAGTTTCAGCATGTTTTTCATCCAGTTTCGGCACCAAGGCAGCCTGCCCTGGGCGATTTTCCTGCCGCGGCAGGCGCAGCATGCGGTACTGCTGCGTTGGTTCCTGCCGTGGGCGATGCGTCTGCCGCCGTGTTGGCTGTTCCATCCTCGGCTCCTATAGCTGTGCCAACGTCTGCTGCCCGCCCTTCTCCTTTGCCTGCTGTAGTGCGTCTTCGTGACGCTGAGGCACCTGGTGGTTCCCCGATTACAGCTACCGAGGAGGCTCTACGTGTGCCGTCCTCAATTGTACCAGTGACCGTGGCAGTTGGCGCTACTCCCCCTGCTGTTGAAGCCCGTCATGAATGGCTATTACCGCGCGGATTAACTCAAGCTTTTAACCTAGAGGCTCGGCCAAATCCTCAACCGTGCGGGTTGGGGGGCTCGGCATCGATTGACTGCTTCATCGCCGACGAGGAGGTTCTCTCCCCTAAGCTAGACGAGCTGGGGTCGAGGGGAACGCTCAGAGTTGGAGGGAGACCATCGGAGGAGGAGGTGATCACTTACGGTGGACTACCGGATTTTGGTGATGTGCGTTCGAGTCCACGGCTACGTGCCAAGACGAACGCCGATCTTCCTCAACTGGAGCGTGCACGGGCTTTGGCGGCACGGAAGGACGAGTCCTATGCGAAAGGTACAACTGCATATGCTAAATTTTCTTTCAGTACTTTTTCTCCTTCTGAAATTCTATCTAGGGCAAATAGACTAGGAATTTCTTTAGGGAAAACGGCGGAGCAGCAGAGGTTAGCAATTTCAGGTTTATTAAAAAAAGAAGAAGAGAGAACGGTAACTTTTCTCAATAATAACATGGTTCAAGACGAGGAAGATGCAAACAGTAATTTAGCTTTAAAAGAAGCAACCATTTTGAGTGAGGATTTGGATGACGAATATGAAGTAGAAAAAGAGCATATGATTCTAACTCCTACTGTTTCTTTGGTTAAACGTAACCAAAAGAAAACTTTAGCTACAGTTACAAAACCTAGAAGAAGTGTGCGTCTAAAGAAATCCCACAAGTAGAAATGAAAGGTCTAATTCGGAATAGTGACGGGTTTGGTGATCATGCAAAACACATTGTGGTCCATGATTTTGTGAGAGATTATAATCTTGATTTTATAGCAATTTTGGAAACAGGTAGGGATTCGTTCTCTACCCATTTTCTTAACTTTTTAGCAGCCGGCAGAGATTTTACGTGGTTTGTTCTTCCACCCAATGGACGCTCTGGTGGTATGTTAATAGGATTTAATTTTGCAAACCTCGCAGCACAAACCGTTGTGACTGGGACTTTCTGCGCTAAATTCCTTGTTAGAAATAAGAGGGATGGGTTTCTTTGGAGTCTCGTTGTGGTTTACGGAGCCGCACAAGATTCTAAAAAACCAGATTTCTTAGCAGAATTGGTGAGAATTTGTGATAATGATGACCTACCGATGCTAGTAGGAGGAGATTTTAACATTATTAGAAGGCAAGAAGAGAAAAATAACGACAATTTCAATGCACGATGGCCTTTTATCTTTAACGCCATTATTGAGAGCCTGGACCTCATGGAAATAAGACTTTCAGGTAGGCAATACACGTGGGTTAGCAGGAGACCGGTACCAACTTTTGAGAAACTAGATCGTTTTCTTTCCTGTGTACAGTGGGAACAAAAATTTCCACTTGTCTCTGTCCATGCGTTGGGCAGGTCGGGTTCAGATCACACACCACTACTGTTAGATTCAGGAGAGCAGGCCCACATAGGAAATAACAAAAACTTCTCGTTTGAACTTTCGTGGTTCCGACAAGAAGGTTTTCTTGATATGATTAGGCGGGAATGGTTATCGGTAACATCGGGTACGTCTCCGATTGAGCGATGGCAACACAAAATAAGACATCTCCGCCAATTCCTTTGGGGTTGGGCTAAGCACCAGAGTGGACAATATAAATTGTTGAAAGTTAAGCTGGTTCTATTAATTGATCAACTTGATATAAAAGCGGAAACAGTTCTTCTTAGTGATGCCGAGCGGGCTGCTAAGAAGGACGCCGAGGAAGGATTAGCTAAATTAATGCGGGATGAGGAATCGAAGTGGGCACAGAGGGCTAAGGTCAAGCATATTCAGGAAGGGGGAAATAATACGAGATACTTTCATATCATAGCGAATGGTAAATTTCGTAAGAAAAGGATTTTTCAGTTAGAACAAGATGAGGGTACTATCGTGGGTCAAGAAAATTTAAAATCCTATATTTCTGAATATTACAAGAGGCTATTGGGAGATGAAAATCCGAGTTTTGTCTCTTTATTAGAAGAGGATAACCACGATGTGCCGCAGGTCTCATCTGAGGAAAATATTTTGCTCACTTCTCTTTTTACGGAAAGGGAGGTGAAGGAGGCTATTTTTCAAATGGAAAAGAATAAAGCACCGGGACCTGACGGGTTCCCTGCTGAATTCTATCAGCACGGTTGGGATATCATCGGAAGCGATCTGATGAATATGTTTTCCCAACTTCATAACGGAGACTTACCGCTTTACAGGCTCAATTTTGGCGTTATTACTTTGCTGCCCAAAAAAGAGGATGCCAGCCGTATTGAACAATACAGACCTATATGCCTACTTAATGTCAGTTTCAAGATTTTTACAAAAGTGTGTACTAATAGAGTTACCTCGATTGCTAGTCGAATTATTAAACCAACCCAGTCTGCCTTCCTGCCAGGTCGAAATATTTTAGAGGGGGTTGTGGTTTTACATGAGACAATACATGAGTTAAAAAGAAAGAAAATGAGTGGAGTGCTTTTCAAAATCGATTTTGAAAAAGCATACGACAAGGTAAATTGGTCATTTTTACAACAAGTTTTGAGAATGAAAGGATTCTCACCTTCGTGGTGTGAATGGATAGCACGGTTTGTTCAAGGTGGTAGTGTTGGGATAAAGGTTAATGATGATATAGACCACTATTTTCAAACGTTAAAAGGCTTGAGGCAAGGGGATCCTTTATCCCCGATTTTATTCAATTTGGTTGCGGATATGTTGGCCATTTTAATTGCTCGTGCCAAAGAGGATGGCCAAGTTGGTGGGCTCATTCCTCATCTCGTTGAGGGAGGGGTTTCTATCTTACAATATGCGGACGATACGATTCTTTTCTTAGAACATGATATTGACAAAGCTATTAATATGAAATTAATCCTATCATTCTTCGAAGAATTGTCGGGATTAAAAATTAATTTTCATAAGAGTGAGTTGTATTGTTTTGGGGATGCTTTAAATTCACAGGATGAATACCGGCTTGTTTTTGGTTGTGATATCGGTCATTTACCTTTCAAGTATCTAGGTATTCCGATTCATTATAGAAAACTGTTGAATAAGGAATGGAAGGAGGTGGAAGATCGATTTGAGAAAAAATTGGGTTCATGGTCGGGTAAATTGTTGTCTTATGGAGACCGTCTTGTTTTGATAAACTCAGTTTTAACGAGCCTACCTATGTTCCTGCTTTCCTTTTTCGAGATACCTATCGGGGTACGGAAGAGGTTAGATTTTTATCGGTCTCGTTTTTTCTGGCAGAGTGATAACAAGAAGCGTAAATATAGGTTGACTAAATGGAATATAGTTTGTAGGCCGAAAGATCAGGGAGGGCTAGGCATTGAAGTGTTAGATATTAAGAACATTTGTTTGTTAAGCAAATGGTTTCACAAATTGTTGAATGTAGAAGGAGTTTGGCATGAAATTCTTTCTAATAAATATATGGGAGATAAACCGTTATCTCAAACAAGAATGAAACCACTTGATTCACCCTTTTGGAAAGGACTTATGAATATAAAAAGACATTTCTTCGATCGGGGTGCGTTTCGGTTGGGGAATGGTCAACAGGTGAGGTTTTGGGAGGATATTTGGTTAGGAGATGAACCGTTGTCTCACCAGTATCCTTCCTTGTTTAGTGTGGTTAGAAATCGTGGCGTTACGGTGGCAAACGTGCTATCCAACACACCGCTGAATATTCAGTTTCGACGAGCCATTTCGGGACCAAGGCGGGCCCTTTGGCTGCATTTGGTCGAACGTTTGATGTATGTCCAGCTCTCAGATGATAGGGATGAGTTCAGATGGAGATTAGATGCGACGGGCACGTTCTCTGTTAGGACAATGTATGCTGATTTTATGCATGGTTCCACAATATACTTGCGGAAATACTTGTGGAAGTTAAATGTCCCCTTAAAAATTAAAATCTTTCTTTGGTTCCTTAATCGCAAGGTCATCCTCACGAAAGATAATTTGTCAAAGCGCAATTGGATAGGATGTAAAAAGTGTGTTTTTTGCGATCAAGATGAAACCGTTCATCATCTTTTTATATCCTGTTCTTTTGTGAGAAATATTTGGCGTTTGCTGCATTTCACTTTTTCCATTACTCCTCCGACCTCCATTGCGAATATGTTTGGTTCTTGGTTGAATGGAACGGACAAAAAGACAAAGGCACGTATACGAATAGGCGTGGCTGCTGTGCTTTGGGCTGTTTGGAACTGTAGAAATAGTGTTGTGTTTGACAAGAAAAAGGGTGCTCACTTTTTGCAGGTTATTAACATGGCGGTCTCCTACATTCACGTTTGGTCTTTCCTCCTACCTGCGGAGCAGCGAGGACTTATGGATACCGGTTGTGCTCGAATGATGGCGGTCGTTCGGGTTATTTTCAGCCAGGGTGGGTGGCTTAATGAAAGGCGTATTAATGCATAACGGTGTAATTTTTATCTGGCTTGTGTTTGTGGCCACGTTATGTGACCCATGATTTGTAAACTTTGACTATTTTCGTCACTCTTTTAATAAAAACCAGCCGCGTGCATCAATTTGATGCAGAGGCTGGGGCCGAGGCTCCCATTTCTAAAAAAAAACATAAATCTATATTAAGACAAAGTTGAGTCAATTATTTTGAGACTCGGGACTGTTGATTTGGGTTGAAAAAGTCAGTGAGCGGTACGCGTCAGGAACTCAGGATGGGCCCAGGCCGCTGTCGCCTGCTCGCTCTATAAGAACATTGCTATGTACGGTGGTCCTCACTACACGTTCAAGAGGAAATTCATCCAGTCAAGCCACCGCAAGCGGAAGAGCTTGCACCTATAAGCACATCGACGATTCTGAAGCGTGCGAGAGAATCACCGATCTGACGTAGGTACGTGCGTGCTATGCTGTTCGTGAGCCGTGTTCTCTTGTACGAGAGATTGTTCTTCCTTGATTCCATACGTATATGCTATCTGATTTTTCTCGCCGAGCTGCATGACAAACATTTTTCCATACAAAATGACATCAACTGCATAGCGGACGAAGTAGAGGGGTACCGCGGTAGAGGTGGCCAGCAGCAGGACGATGTCTGCTGGTCACCGGTGACGACGCCGTGCCCGCTCCCCGCTGTAGATATTCTCAATACTGCAGCCGTGACCTTCACGCGGCCGTGGATGTTGCATGCAGGAGCTCCCGTCCAAACAAATGAGTGCGGTTTCTACCCCCATCCACCCCCTCAACTGCGCGATCGCTCTTGCCGGCGGCCGACGATTGACTCGACGCCGCCAACCCATCCCTTGCAAATCTCGTCGCTCCGGCCACCGACGCCGACGCGAGGCAGCGCGTGTCACGGGACCTTCGTGGATGCACTGCTCGGGGCGCGCCCCACGCTTGTCCGGATCTGTGGAGGGAGCTACTCGGAGTCCCGACCAGGCACTTTCTTTGCCTATACGTTTTCCTCCGTTCCTTTTTTTTTTGAGACTTCAAACACTTTATTGATCAGATAACATCAATACAAAGTTTCTCATGAATGAACTCAGGAGCAGCACCATGATAAAACGAGCTACCAAAAGTTTCAGCTCGAGTATGGGCTGAATTATTACACAACCGAGATTAACAGTCCAAATCAGTTTAGAGAAGTCCATATTATTACAACTCTAAAATTTTCATGAAGTTCAGATTACGACCCTCAACTAACTAACCCCCTTCAACTCTTCTGGAAGTACTCCCTCCGTCATCGATTAAGTGTACCTCTAAAATTGGTCATGGTCAAACTTTTTAAACTTTGACCAACTTTATACAAAATAACATCAATATATATGATATATTATCCGTGTATGATTAAAGTATATTTAAAAATAGATCTAACTATACCAATTTAGTATCATAAATGTTGTTACGTTTTCCAATAAACTTGGTAAAACTTTAAAACAATTAACGTCATTAAATAAAAACGTATACTCCCTCCGTCCGGGATTACTGGGCTTGTAATGTCTTGCATCGCGACCAAGGCATGCAGCTACTGGTTGTACAGGAGCCAATCAGAGCGAGAGTTCCAAAGTTTTCAATTAAAGCCTAATCAAAGTTGCCAGGCAAACCGTGCGCATGCTACATGCATTGGGAAGTTAAAAGAAAGAGATAGGAAAGTGGGGCTGCGGGTTGGATAAAGCAATAATTAGGCTACAGGTTTTTAGGAAAATTAATTCTTAGGGGCCTTGTGGGGGGCTAATTGCTGGATAAATATTTTTTCACTAGGAGCCCAATAATCCCGGACGGAGGGAGTACTTATTTAAGGACGGAGGGAGTAGTTGCTTAAAGGATGCATATTATTAGCGGCTATAAATGGGCAGATGCGTCCGGCCCAGATTTATCTACTATGCAGGGGGTGTCCCTTATAGGGTGAACATATGCAAACGGACCCAAAACGCTAACATCATCACGCAGACTCAGATTCTCAAAATTCAAAAAGGGAAAAAAAAAAGTTATACCAAAAAGATGATCTCTTCCACAAAATAAATAAAAAATTGAGAAATGATAGCGTGACGCACCTCTAACTAGTGCGCCACAGCTAAGTTAGGGCTGGATTCAAACTTCGAATCTGCGCCCCGGTCCTTACCTGTCTCATTTTATACTTCTCCTCCTCCTGGTTTCTCCCCTCTTCTTTCTTCCCTCACCCTTCTTCCTTTTTTTCTTCTTTCCTCTCCCTTCTCCCTTTTCTTTGTCCCCAATTTCTTCTCCTTGCTTTCTTGCCCCGCCGACACTGCTCTCCTTTGGTCACCTGCCTCCAGCGCCCTCCTCTCCTCCGTGGTCCTCTCGGCTGATTTCCTCTCCGGCTTACTCCTTTGAAGTGCCCTCCTATCATGCGTGCTCCTCTCCGGCGCCCTCCTCTCTGTCATCATCCTCTCCGCTGCCTTCCTCTCCGTCGTCCTCCTCTCTGGCGCCTTCCTCCCCACCGTCCTCCTCTCTATCGTCCTCCTCTCCGCCGTCCTCCTCTCTGGTGGCCTTCTCCGCCATCGACCGCAACAACGTGTTCGACAAAAGGACCGCAAGGGTTGCCGTATTTTTTTTTGAATTTTGAAATTGGTACCCGTGGTGCACCTACCGATACCCGTGGCGCACTGGGCCGGTGCGCCATGACTAATGGATACTTGTGACGCGCCAAACAGGTGTGCCACGGGTAAACAATAGGCGTGGCGCGAGAGGCATGGCGCACCCAGGCGCGCCACGGCTATGCAATTTGGTGCACCACCGTGGGTCGCCTTTTTCCTAATAGTGTATGTAATTGGCAATTAGTTTCTAACAATTTACCAACTAGGAAAAATATCATTAAAATATTTCAACATAAAGCCTAGTTTCGAAGATGTTGTCGCGATTAAGACAACTGTGAAACCGGGACATCAAATCGGATTAGTTGTTCAAATAATAAAATTATGTTAGATTTAAAATTAAAGGGAGTCTAGCATATGTCATTGCATGCATGTATGGTATAAAAAAGGAGGTCCTTTTTATGGTAGGGACAAACTGATACTATTCGTTCATCCAAGTCAATCTAAGGGTTCAAATAGATCAATACTAGTTGAAAAGAAGAGTAGTATTTTTCTTTCCAAGGGTACAATCGGAAAACAAATAAAATAAACCCGGCAGATCTGGGAAAATAATTGGAAGGCGTTGACCTACGGTGTACTATATCCGTTGGTAGTTAGTGTCACCCAACAGCTCTCAGACTCAGGACAGCACGATGTTTACGTTCGTCAGAGCCCGGAGGCCATGCCCATAGCTGATTGATTATGCTCATCTGCTTTCATGGCGACATGGATGATCTAGGTGGCCGGCCTCATCTTCGACGCTGGCGAACTGGGGTCTTCATGCTTCAAGGCCTCATGGCTTGCTGGTAAGGAAACCATCAAGTCCGGATGCTTGCTGCGTTGCCTCCGATCGAACATGATGCGTATTAGCACTGTGCTCGTTGGATCCGCATGCAGGTGAAGATCTTCTTCGGGGCATCATGTATCAGTTCTACGGAGACACACATCTTACAAGTACACATCATGTGGTCTTCTTGATGGATTACTCTGGCACAAAGAGTTAGTCGGAGAGGACACCTACGATGAGCGGCAACATGGTCATGAAACAGAAATGTGTGTACAACAGAGATGGAAGAGGCCATGAAACATGTAATCAATTGACGTAAACCACGCAAAAAAAATCATTGGACGGCGGCATGCAGCCTAATTAACGCTTATGGAAAGTAATAAAAACCCCAACGAGAAAAACTTTAAAATAGCCTCCAAAAATCACGGGCTGATCTTTTTAAATGCTACTCCTTTCTACCAGAAGTAAAGTGTACCACTGAACTTACAAAAAATCTAGCAGATACGCTAAAAATTCCAGCCGATATGCATGTCGTGCCGCTTTCATGGCCCGACTAGACCCTGTATATCAGGCCGGTCTAGAAAAATTTATCAGAGACTCCGCATATCCCCATTCGATGCTCTATATGTAGGGCCGGTGAAACATTTAGGGTATGCACACACGATACGCGCCTAAACCTGTTATCCAGTACGCCATTTTAGTTGAATACTGTAACTCGAGATGGTTTATTGATCAGTGTGGTTACAGGTTATATACACAAGAGAGGAGGTCGTGTGAGAGGACATGCAGGGGCGCACGCGGGCGCATGCAGTCCGAGTATGGTGCCACTCCTACAGACTAGGACCTAGTGGTTACAAGTGTACGACGAATACATACATCAGTCAACCCCCCCCCCCCCCCCCCCCCCGTAGTGTGAACGTCGGAAGCAGAGACGTTCAAACTGGACCGGAACTCTGAAAATACAGGGCTAGGAAGTCCTTTTGTAAATACATCAGCGTACTGCAGCGTAGTAGGTACGTCCAGAACTTTGACCTCGCCGAGCAGGACACGATCTCTAACAAAGTGGAGATCTATTTCAACATGCTTGGTACGTTGATGTTGAACAGGATTTGAAGATAAGTATACGACACTGATGTTGTCACAGAAAACCACTGTAGCTCGTAATGGGGTTTGCCGAAGTTCAACGAGCAATTGGCGCAACCAGCAAGACTCGGCAACACAGTTTGCAACAGCACGATATTCCGCTTCGGCACTCGATCGCGAGACTGTTGGCTGCCTTTTTGAAGACCACGAGATCAAGTTGGAGCCGAGAAAGACACAAAACCCAGACGTGGATTTGCGAGTGTCGGGGCACTTCGCCAAATCGGCATCGGAATAGGCAACAAGGTCAGCAGAGGAGGATTTGTGGATTTGCAACCCGAAGTGAGATGTGCCTTTGAGGTACCTCAATATACGTTTGATGAGTTGGTAGTGAGAATCACAGGGAGAATGCATGAAAAGACACACTTGTTGGACGGCATAGGAGATATCGGGGTGTGTAAGCGTAAGGTACTGGAATGCACCGGCGATGCTACGGTAGTGAGAGGGAGATGCATATGGTAAGCCATCCGTGGCAGAGAGCTTTTGTTTGGTATCAATGGGTGTAGAGATGGGGTTGCAATTTGACATGTGGGCTTTCTCAAGAATGTCGAGGGCGTAGTGTTGTTGAGAAAGAAAAAGACCAGAGGAATTTCGGTGGACCGAGATGCCGAGGAAGTGATGGATGTCCCCTAGATCACTCATGGAGAATTCTTTGGTGAGAGATTGAATGATGGAGTGAAGTGTGGTGGTGTTGTTGGAGGTTAAAATGATATCATCAACGTACAAGAGTAAGTAGGCAGTGGAGGCACCGTGATGAAAAAGGAAAAGGGAAGAATCACATTTAGAGGCCACAAATCCAATGGATAGAATGAAAGTCTGAAAACGATGAAACCATTGGCGAGGTGCTTGTTTAAGCCCGTAAAGAGATTTGTTCAAACGGCAAACATGATCAGGAAACCGTGAATCAACAAAACCGGTGGGCTGCTGACAATAAACAGTCTCATCGAGGGTACCGTGTAAGAATGCATTCTTGACGTCAAGTTGGTGGAGTGGCCAGTTGTGTGCGGTGGCGAGGCTGAGGATGACGCGTATAATGGCCGGTTTGACAACCGGGTGAACGTCTCGCCGTAATCGATGCTGGGCTGCTGACTGAAACCGCGGACGACCCACCTGGCCTTGTACCGTGACAGCGTGCCATCGGTGTTGAACTTGTGGCGGTACACCCATTTGCCCGAAACAAGATCGGTACCTACAGGTCGAGGAACAAGACACCACGTATCATTCTGAATTAAGGCATTGAACTCGTCAAGCATTGCAGCATGCCAATTGGGGTCTTTCAGAGCGGATCGCTAGGTGGCAGGAATAGGTGATATGGCGGCGGCGGTAGCAGTGAGAGAGAACAAGCGGCGAGGCATCAAGAAACCGGTTTTGGCTCGGGTGCGCATTTGGTGTGGGTTTTGGGGTGGCTGTATCGCAAGAGCACCGCGGGGTAGGGCGGGTGGACGTGGCGGCGAGGGATTGGAGGAAGGCGGGGTGGTGGGTGCGGCAGACGAGGTAGATGCGGATGAGGTTTGGGTAGATGGGATGGATGGTGATCCCGAGGGAGATCTGGTCTGGCTGCTAGTGCGCGTGGAGGGGGTGGATCCCGGAGAGAATCTCGCAGAGTCTGGTGGGTTTGGCGATCCCAAGGGGGATACGGACAGGTGGCGGTGGAGGATTGGTGCGGCGCGCTGGACGCTGGAAGGGGGATCGGGATCCTCTGTGGCTGGGGCGTGTGCAGCGGACGTGTGATTTGTGGTTAGGGAAAAATAGGGAAATTGTGTTTCGTCAAAAGTAACGTGACGGGAGATGTGGACTTTACGTGTGAGGAGATCAAGGCAGCGAGAGCCCTTGTGCTCGTGGGGGTAGCCAAGAAGAACGCAGCGGGTCGAGCGTGGGGCTAATTTGTGAGGTGAGGTGGCATAGATGTTGGGAAAGCATAGGCAACCGAAGGCTCGAAGATGATCGTACACGGGATGGAGGCCAAAAAGGAGATAGTGCGGAGTGGCATGGTTGATGGTGCGGGAAGGACGAATGTTGAGGAGGTAAGTGGATGTGTGGAGAGCTTCGACCCAAAAGTCAGGTGGGAAATTTGCTTGGGCAAGAAGAGTGCGAAGGACGTCGTTCGTGGTGCGAATGTGGCGTTCGGCTTTTCCATTTTGGGGAGAGGTGTGGGGGCAAGATAGACGGAAGGAGATGCCGTGAGAGGAGAGGAAGGTGCGGAGAGAGGTGTTTAAGAATTCCCCCCATTGTCGCATTGGATGGTTTTGATCATTACATGAAATTGTGTGTATATATATTGAACGAAACGTTGGAGGTGGGCAGCGGTGTCGGATTTGTTGCGAAGAGGAAATGTCCACGAATAATGAGTGAAATCGTCAAGGATAATAAGATAATATGTATAACCAGAGAAGCTAGGTACGGGGGACGTCCACAAGTCACAATGGATTATTTGAAACGGAGAAGTTGTAAATGACATGGAATGAGAAAAAGGCAAAGTGTATGACGTCCTAGTTGACATGCCTCACACATCGAGGATGGTACTAGAGATTTATTACAATCAGGTAGAAGTGTATGAGCTAAACGAGAAAGAGTGGAGTGCCCGGGATGCCCGAGACGACGATGCCACAAGTCGGAGGAGGTGGTGCTGACGGAGAGCGATGCCGGTGTGGTCACCGGTGCTATTGGATCTCAGAAGGGCGACTTTGGTAGCTAGGTCCTTCACAGTAAAACCAAAAGGATCAAATTCAATAGATAGAGAACTATCGGTAGTAAGTTTGCGAACGGAGATTAAATTCTTGATAATCTCAGGAGTGACTAAGACATTGTTAAGGGAGAAACGACGCGGAGTGATGCGAGTGGAGCCAGATGTGAGGATGGGAAGGGAAGACCCATTGCCTACTACAATGCGAGAGGAGCCATGCGTTAATCGAGAAGAAACGGATGTCAAGTTACCTGGATCGTTCATGATGTGGGTGCTTGCGCCGGTGTCGAGGTGCCACTCGCCGTTGCCGTTGTACGGGATGCCAGTGTGGCTTGGGGCGGCGTGGAACATCCCTTGGTGATCCCAAGATGGCATCGGGGGCGGCTGCATGTAGGGAGTGGGCGGCAGGTGCACGGTGTAGGCCTGATGCGGAGCACCGGGGTTCCCGAGGATGCCGACGGCGTTGGGGGGCTATGTACGGAGGACGGCCACCGTAGGGAGCAGGGTGGTATGCACGTGGATAGGCGGGCTGGTAGTGGTAGGTGGGTTGGTGCTGGTACCAGCGCCCAGCGCCGTTGTAGCCCCCACGGCCCCGACCGCGGTCGCGACCGCCACGGCCGCCGCGATCACCGCCGTTGTACCCCCCGTTGTTGTAGCCGCCGTGGTATCCGTTGTTGTAGCCCCCGTTGGAGCCGTTGGCGTAGCCGCCACGATAGCCCCCGTTGTAGCCGCCGCGATGTATGGCTTGATAGCCGCGAGGGTGACCGTGGTCACCGCCGGCGTGCCCGCCTCCATTGTTGTAGCCACCCCGGTTGTCGGTGTGCGCACCGCCGCGGCCGCCGTGATCGGATCGATCAGTGGGCGTCCCGGAGTTGCCGCCTTGGATGACGAGGGCGTGGGCGGCAGCGTCCTGGGCCTTGGCGTTGATGAAGATCTCGGCGACCTGGAGCCGAGACTGGGCGTCGGCAAAGGAAGGCAAGGGCATCTGGAGAATCTCGGCGTGAAGTGCAAATTTCTTACCGAGACCATCAAGGAGGCGCATGGTGAGCTGGCGCTTGTCGATGGGGTCATCAACGTCAGCGAGGGCGTCGGAGATCTCCTTGAGTTTGCTGCAGTAGACAGCCACGGCCATGTCGTTCTGCTTGAGTTCATGGAACTCCTTCCGCAGATGCATGGCGCGCCCGGCCTTGTTGGCGGTGAAGAAGGCGTGGACCGCGGTCCAGGTGTCGTAGGCGCTGTTGTCGGCGGAGAGAACAATCTGCTGCAGATCGTCGCCGATGGTGGCGAGAAACCACAGGTTGGCAGTGATGTCGACCTTGCGCCATTCGTCATCCGCGAGGTGGGGATCGGTCTTCTCTTCGACGTGATCTCGAGCATCGTAACGAGAAAGGAGAGTGATGATGATGTTCCGCCACTTGCGGTAGTTCTTGCCAGACATGGTGAGGGAGAAGGGGATGTAGGTGAGAATGTTGATGCTGTGGATTGAGATTGGAGGAGGAAGGAGGGCTAGGGCGTTCGCGGGAGAGGCCATGGTTGGAAAAAAAGGAGAGGAGATCTAGGAAAGAGGATGGAGGAGCGAACTAGCTCTGATACCAAGTTGAATACTGTAACTCGAGATGGTTTATTGATCAGTGTGGTTACAGGTTATATACACAAAGAGAGGAGGTCGTGTGAGAGGACATGCAGGGGCGCACGCAGGCGCATGCAGTCCGAGTATGGTGCCACTCCTACAGACTAGGACCTAGTGGTTACAAGTGTACAACGAATACATACATCAGTCAACAATTTTAACGTATCTCCTAGAGTTGCTCTTACGGTCTATTCACTGGCCTGCCCTAAAATTTGGTTCTAGCCTTCCCGAAGTTGTGTCCGCAAAATGTAGCTATCTACCCGTATGCATGGATCATGCAGAAATCTTTAATTAGCTCCAGGGAATATATGGATAACTTGCTCTATTAATGTCTGGTTATGCTAGCTCTAGCTTTCTATTAATCAAATGAATGCATCGCTCGGTGTATTCTAGTGCGGTCACTGACGAGTCTACTATGGCTGTGTTGCAGTGGTAGATTTGATCATTATATAGCCGCGCCAAGTTGTTGGGCCATCAATGGGCCGAAGGCCAGTATCTTCGGGCCGACAAATCAAGTCACACAATGGGCAGGCTCAGCAGAAAGGGCCGCCACCTTGTTTGGGATGTATTGGTAAGTCTATCTCTCGACTCGCTTTGTTGTCGAAATTGCTAATGGTTGTTCTATTTATACATGAATGTATGTTATTTAAAAGAAATCATAGCGGAAAGAGATGACCATACATCCTAATGTGCTTCAGTATCCACATAATATGAATGGCAAAACAAAATTACCTTGCAATAATGGTGAAGAATCGCATCAATATCCCCATCTGCTTCATATAATCTAGTATAGATTTTTTTTCCCGTAAATGCAAATAGATTTACAGATTGGTCACGGGGTTTAAAAAGGGGTAACAACGTCTCACAAGTTGAAACAATCATATTTTCTAAAAACAAAATTGACTAAAAAGGGTTAAAATATAGAATTTTCAGGTTTTTTTCCAAAAGTATAGGTTTTAAATGATATTCAGGGATTTCAAGATAATATTCATGTTCCAAGGGATCAGTTACACGAATGGATCAAGATGCTACTCCTAGGCCCTGTTGTTGGGCCTTTTCTACCTTTTGCCTTATATAAGCCACGAAAGAATCTACAAAGGTTTTTTCTATTTTGGCCTCCAATCAAAAGTCAGTAGCAAAAGGCCAAAAGAACCCCAATTTATGCTTTATTGTTGCTTGTAAGACAAAAGCCAAATGTCAGGAATAAGCCCAATAAAACATGGCCCTAGACTCGTTCACCCCTCTTTCACTTGCTGCAAGGGATGGGCTTCATGGTCCGCACTTGGTCCGACCTCCTTCGGCCCGCATCTTTCCATGGCTCACGTACGCGGTGGTGAGTCCTGACACCGGAAATCCTATACTTACGGAAAGATCTTACGGAACTATCTTACGGACGCGTCGTGGAGACTTGGGATTGGAAGAAATAAGGTCGGTTGTTCCTAAAAATCTGCATACAGTGGTTGTACGAGTGACACATCAGTCCGTAACAAAATTTCTGTAAGAATATGCCCGTAAGTGTAGCATTCTCGTCCTGACACACAATAGCTATCTCACAACTCAAAATAGGAAGTACACCTTGCTGCCTAGTCATGGCCCCGTGCAAGCCTATTCTCTTGAGCGTGACGCCGAGAAGCCCGTGCTCCAAGACGAGTGGATGTCCATCGGACCCAGGCCAACAGGTGGGTAATTATGTACGTACTACGTACCTCCGTCCCAATATAGATGTCGCTCAAATAGATGTATGTAGATATATTTTAGTCGTACATAGATACACCAATTTTGAGACGGAAGAAGTAAAACTTTAGAGCAACGTGGGTGACAGACAAAACCAAATGACACAGCCTTACTTCTTTTATTAGTATTAGATATATATATTAAGTATAGATGTATAGATTACCTTTATACCTTATGGTTTGATGATCTCCATTTTTTTATTCAGTTAAGGATGGGGAGTCTGATGGAAAGTCGGTATGCATGATAACAACAACGTTCGCACTGGTGAGCTCTGTCCAGAATTTCAAAGTCTCATGTCATGATGGCTTTAGCAATAAAGAATATAGCGAGTTGCTAACTGGCACAATGGGGGTTGCCATGTGCGGCCACTTTATAGTTGTGAAATTGCATGAGCATGTGCCCAATCTGCTGAAGGCGCCGCCGGCTGCGCTTGCCCCACTAAAGTCATGGATCACATTCCATCCTCACGTCCGGATTTTCAGAGACACGACTATTATTGTGGTGTTATCTTATGTGATGTTACTGGACATCAACTTGAGCTTCCTCTGGCTGGCTGTCTTTCCCTTAATGGCCGTTGTTTTCATCAGAGCGCTCTACATAAAGTTCAGTACTGGACGCAGCGGTGGTAAACGTACCCCAAGATCTTCTAACGTCGTCAAGAACTCAACCAGCAAAACTACAGAGATTGAGATCATACTGATAACGACGATAGCTGCGCTATTTGCTATGGGCCAGCTTCCAGACCATGCAGCCGAGGGGCTTGCTATCTCCCAGTTCCTCTTGTACCTAAGTTTGACGGTGGCGTCTCTGACACGCATGATGAAGAAGCTGCCCGATGGTGCCTCGTTACCGGGCGTAGCACCAGCGTCGGAGATGCTCCACAAGACCTTGCTTGTCCTCCTGCTGGTATTGGCGCACACAGTAGCTTCAGAGTGGCTGGGCGAGGATGTTGTTCTTCTCTGCTTGCCGGAGGTCATCCCTGTGCTCCTCTGGTTCATGATTCACCTCTACCATAAACCAGGCACAATCAAAAAGATGAAGCCACACAGGAAGTCGCTCGTCTTCCTCGGTGCCATGGTTGCTCCTGTCATAGCGTGCCTGACAATCTCCACGGATGAATTTTGGCTCTCCAGCGCATTCTTCGTGTCATGTGGCGTCTCAGGGATTCTGACCTACTACCTTGTGTTCATGCTAAGTCGCTGGCCGAGGCAAGAAGTAGCAGCTGCTGGGAAGGATGGGGCTTCAGATTTTTCATTAAAAAGGGGAAAGGCCTGTCCTGTGCATCAATTGATGCACACAGCCACGGATGAGGCTTCTGGTATGCTCAAGCTGTGGGCATATACATTACTGATGGCGGCGGCTGCATCCCTGCTGCTGAGATGTCAGATCTCTGGTTTCTGGCCAGTTTGGACTGCAATAACTAGTGAATCAGCCTTTCTGTGCTAAACTCTACCTAAACATCCAACCACGACATATATCTTAGTAACACCTTTGATTTATTACTATTCAAATTAGTACTACATACACGTGGGCTAGTAACTAAAAGAATAAAATGTAGTGGTTGTTTATAATAATCTATTGTTTGCATAATTGTATTAAAAATTACTTGTTGAATTATTGGAAGATATATAATTTGTATTTGAAAGATGGTTGTAATCATGGAAATACGCAGTAAAGGAAATACTAAATGAATTATTATTTATATTTTTGTTTCCTGATTAAATGATTATCTGTGCTACAATTATGTTAGTTCCGGATAATGCGTATTCGGAGGAAACACACATGCGTGGAACAATACACACCATTTTGATATCTCTAGTATCACGTCTACAACGGGTTCGTATATAATTGATAGTCTTGGTTTGCTGACTATGTGAAATCCAACATGTTACGAGGTTGCCGATGATATATGAGAACAACGAAAGATGGATTGTCTTGATCTATTCTATTAATCCATCTATTCTATTCTATCTACGCCTAATAATAACAAAATAGTTAAGATTTCCGTCATCCGTCGTGCGTTTTACCATTTTACCCTTCCACCAAGTCTATATGTATTATATTTTCTCCGGATCTTTCTTCTCTAATAATAAAAGCATTAAGATTTTTGTCGTCCGTCGTGCCTTTTACCGTTTTAACTTTCCACCAAATCTATATGTATTATATTTTATCCGGATCGGAGCCCAAAAACAGTACGCGCCGTCTCTGCTACCTTAGTATGTTTTCGGTAGGTTTTATCCTTTCATTATCGTTTCGTCCGGATAGGAGACCAACGACAATATGAAATCCCATATAAAGAAAAAAGTTTACGAAATCCAATCGACACACCACGCGTAGTGAATCGATCGTGACAAAGTTGCAACACGCCGGTTCCGTCGCAACGTGTCGCCCCCATGGGGCAGCACTTGCCTCTGTCCCGATGTTGTCGCTAGCTGATCTAAAGGAAATTCCCCAGGACGACCTCGATGCCTACGCATCCTCACTCCACGCCTCCATATGGCACCGATTCCGCCGGCTGCACGCCGTGTAGGTGCCCCGACTCATCATATGCGTCTCCGCACTGGCCGCCATCCGTGAGAACGTGTCCATCTAGGAGGACGAGTGTGTGTCTCCGGTTGAAGAGAAGGAGAATGAACCGAAGAAAGATAGGACGTGAGAATCTTGATTACAGGCGGCGGCAGGGGTGGAGCTACGTTTAAAATTTGGGTCAACTAACCGCCGGTGACTTTCCAAAATGCTTAAGAAATTAGTGTTTCTACTAAACTAGTGACACCTTCAGCTAGCATAATCACCATGCCACCATAGTATATGACACCGGTGACTTATTTTTCTTACTCCGCTCCTGGGTGGCGGCAGCCATGGCCATTAGTCCTCCATCGGGCAGGATCGGGCTTGTGCCAGCATGCCCAGCTAGCTCGTGGTGCCGTGCCAAATAGACCGCCCTTCACTCTGGACATGGACGAGGAACACACGCAATGCACACTTGTACTGCACTTGTGCTCGCATTCAGCATGTCGCTCGTAGACAGCTTCCGCGAGGGATCGCAGGGATGTCCATGATGTGCATCAGCCCTGCAAAACGGTGTCACGTTGGAGTTCATAGGCCATAGCTACCGAGGAGACCCAAGTAGGCCACGACGATTGGACGGCATGTTGCGGACCCGGGGGCGGGGGGCCCTGACGGATTTCTTTGTCGTAGACCACGGCCATGACTCGCTGGACGGCTTGCGGTGGATGCGGTCCTGCCCATGAGTTGTTGCATGCTGTTCTTGTCGTGCTCATGTAGTGTTGAGCGACGGTGGAAGGAGCTGATCTCTATGCCTCTATCGATCTGATTTTTGAATTCTGATACAGCAAACCATGTTAGTGTTGATTTTGACCGGTCATCGTTGAGTTAGTGGGGTGCCTACTGGCGCGTGTACAGATACATACTAGCACTACCTTCACTACTAGCTGGCTCATGTGGATTGATCTAATTGCTAGCTACGGAGTACGTTGTATTTTCACATAGTATCATATCTGGGTTGTATTTCCATCTTTTGTCACTTGGGAAGGCTCCCTCTCTTAATATAGTTGTGTCGCAATTTTTTTAATATGTATTTTCATTTTTTTTTTGAGAAATTCCACCACTTTATTCAGATATCACAAAGTTAAGTTACACCAACAGGTGGGTTTTGAAGCCACACATGTCTACCAAATGCTAGATTAATAGAACCTTTTGCTAAATTATGTCGCATCAACGTTGGATGTATTTTCATGTTGGTGAGACAATTTCACGGGCTTTGGGCCAGGCTTTGGACCTTGTGATTTTACGCCAGCACAGGCTCGGGCTAACATTTTTGTGACCAGGATTTTGACAACCCGACCTCACCAATGTATCACTACTGGAATTCGATAATTTGCCATGTATCAGAAATACAAGGCGAAGGCCCGAAAAGACTCGGCACTAAGTATGCCGCGTGCTACACTCGGCGTTTATTAGCTCGGCAAAAGAGTTTACGCCGAGTGTCAGTACACGGGCTGCTCGGTGAAGTCTTCGCCGAGTCTTTTACACTCGCACTCGGCGACAAAAAGTATTGCCAGCTCCACGTCTAAGTCCACAACGGAACAGACGGAATCTTTGCCGAGTGTCCCAGGCACAGACACTCGGCGAAGCTATTTCGTCGTGGGAACCAGGAAGCCGCCACGTGTACACGCTTTGCCGAGTGTCACACTCGGCGTATCGGTGCCCAGAGGAGCTCCCCTGGCGTGCCACGTGTACACGCGTTGCCGCGTGTCACACTCGGCGTATCGTCGCCCAGAGGAGCTCCCCTGGCGCGCCACGTGTACACGCTTTGCCGAATGTCACACTCGGCGTATCGTCGCCCAGAGGAGCTCCCCTGGCGCGCCAGGTGTACACGCTTTCCCGAGTGTGACACTCGGCATATCGTCGCCCAGAGGAGCTCCCCTGGCGCGCCACGTGTACACGCTTTGCCGAGTGTGACACTCGGCGTATCGTCGCCCAGAGGAGCTCCCCAGATGCGCCACATGTACACACTTTGCCGGGTGTCATTTCGACCCCGCTCGGCACATAGGTTTGCCGAGTGCCAAGCCGTCACTCGGCACTCCCCTTCGCCGAGGGTGACACTCGGCGTAGCATCGCCCAGAGGAGCTCCCCGGACGCGCCACGTCTACACCTTCGCCGAGTGTACCACTCGGCAATGGTGCTCTACAGGCACCCAGATTGCCCCTGGGAACTATGTTCGCCGAGTGTTTTCTGGATCACTCGGCAAACATTTTCCCAGGGGCAATCTGGGCGCCTGTAGAGCACCATTGCCGAGTGTAACACTCGGCATATGTGCCATTTGGTCCTACGCCGAGTGTACCACTCGGCATACTGACCATGTGAACCTGTTTTCTTGCTGCACTTTGCTCAAATCCCTGCAAATGAAACCAAATTTAATATAGACACAATTTTGGCTCACTGGAGCACTCACATCACATACATAGCCCATAATATTCATCCAAATTATTTAGCAAATGAAACTCACATATCATCGCAAATATTCATCCATCCATAACATCCATCACACAAAATATTCAAGTTCAAAAGGGTACACTAATATGCAAGATCAGACTACATAATATGTTCATCCATACATAATATCACTCCTGCATCTTGGAGGTCGACGTCTCTCCATCTCCGGTGCCCCCTCCTTGCTCCATGTGGGATTCCTCCGATGCATTCCCCTATGAACAACCGCATTAGTCGAGGAAGCTAAATATTGTTTTATTGAGCAAGTTCAGGCCAACTTACAATGTTGAAGTTGATTGGAGGGAGATTAGGTAGAGGAGGAGCCGACGGATCCGCTGGGATAGCTCGCATCCTCTACAATGACCAAATGATCGATCCGTGGGTTAACATGCGTAAATCGATGAATAGAATGGAATGGGTAGACATGTGGAAACCATTACCTTGAGCATCGCCGCCATGACAGTTTGCTGGGTAGACATGTGGCTTTCCATCATCTGCATCTTCTCTTTTTTACTCCGCTGCCTCTCTTTTGCTTTGTTCAAGTTCAGCCTACGGTATGTGAAATGTCATTAACTGTGCAATGCAAGCATGTATAGAAAGCGAAGATAGGAGTGACCAAGGAATTGTTTGTACCTGCAGTGCGGCGACGACAGTCAATCCTGGTCGTGGGCGGCGCTGAATAGACAACGATGAGCTCGTCAGGCTGGCACGGATCTGCGAGAGCGATGGAGTACCTGCTGTGTCGAAGACGCCATCAGCAAAGGCAAACCGGCCGTTCTTCCGACCCTCTCCCGCCAACAGAGCGACCATAGGGTCATAGGGGGTCGTCAGTGAGTCGGCGTCAGGGCCATGCACCAGCTTCAACTTCTCCGTGTACTTGTCTCAGTTCTTGCCGGTTTGCTCGTTGATCCATTGCTCACGTGGGTGTTCCTTGGGCCTAACATGACACAACCAAGCAACTAGTTCCACTTTGTTACCCCCTTCCGGCTCACGTAGAGGGGTCAGGACGGCAGTTCCGTCTTTTTCAACGGCGGGGCTCGGGTTTCACCGGGGAGGGGCTCCGGAGCGTATGAATCCCACCAAGTCCCATGGTATGACATACCATGTATGTTAGAGTGTTACATGTGTCTTGGGTGCCAAAGATCCCATAGCACTCCATGTCTTATGGCCTCACCGGCGTCGGATTCCCCCTTCCGGGTTCGAGGACTGCTCACACCCTAAAACTCCCGGATCTGACGGAACGGGGGAACCTTGCATTGTCTTGGGTGTTCCTTGGGCCTAACATGACACAACCAAGCAACTAGTTCCACTTTGCTACCCCCTTCCGGCTCACGTAGAGGGGCCAGGACGGCAGTTCCGTCTTTTTCTACGGCGGGGCTCGGGTTTCACCGGAGAGGGCTCCGGAGCATCTGAATCCCACCAAGTCCGATGGTATGACATACCATGTGTGTTAGATTGTTCCATGAGAGAGAGAGAGAGAGAGAGAGAGAGAGAGAGAAGTCGATGTCGGTGAAGCCCCAACACTTGAACACACACCACTACGATTATTTTTTGAATTTTCCGACTAGATTGAAATTCCAAGGACGCGAGATACACGATAGTGGATCTAAACATTCTAGGATACATGGAGAAACCATTTGTCCTAGCCAATTTGTGGCTCAGGTCTAGTCATACTCCTGCCTAGGCGTATAATACATGTACTCGTAGTCGTCGTCGTCGCCGCCGCCGTCGTCGTCGCCGCTGTCGTTAGATGGGGGCTGAAATGTCGATGGGGGAGCACGCCTGGACTGGAAGTGCGGGTAGCGCAGACGGGGGTTATCGCCGTCCCTGATGTAGTTCATGACGCTCTGGAGAGTCCGGCCGCGCCACCACAGCCGACGACCAGCCTCGTTGAAGTTCGAAGGAGGAGGGCCGTCCTCCTCATACCTGGCGAGCACCCTCTCACACCGATTGATGAAGAAGGCGTCCCAAGTCGGGCGGTAGTTGGGATCCCAACGGGGATTCATCCACTGCTCCGGTGTCAGCTCGAAGTAGTAGTGGTTCGTGATGGCCGCCCGGTGCACCACACCTTGAGGGACAGGAGGGACCGGCACGCCTCCGGCGCTGAGCATCCACCCGGCGGGGACGCCGTACCCGGGAGGGCAGGGGTAGTTTGAGGCGCAGAGCTCCTCCGCCTCCGAGTAGGTTATAGTGGGTACGGTGGAAGCCATGGGAGAGTGATGGGTTGTAGATATGTGCTAACTTAGCTAGACGCATGTGAGTTTATATAGTGAGAAATGGAGGGAAGAAGCACACGGATCGTGTGTTTTCTTCGAGCTCTTCCGAGCCGTTGGATCTTTCAAGTGCTTGTGAGCCGTTGGATCAAATGTGTGCACACAGATTGTGTGCTTTTTTCACTTCTTTGCCGAGTATGTTCCTGCACGACACTCGGCAAACAGACCAACTGGGCGGGAAGAGGTGGCGCAAAGAAATGGCCGTGTATATGCCGAGTCTCCATTCTAAAGGCTCTCGGCAAAGTTTCAAACTGGGGGCGGGAAGCAATGGCGCGAAGCGAAATGTTTGGTGCCAATATGTATGCCGACTATCCCTTCCACAGGCACTCGGCAAAGTTTCAAACTGGGGGGCGGGAAGAAATGGCGCCAAGCGGATTGTTTGGTGGCAAGATGTATGCCGAGTCTCCGTAACCGCGGCACTTGACAAAGGTTCGACAAAAAAAAAACTGTTATTCGCCGAGTCTTCGTAACGGTGGCACTCGGCAAAGTAAGGGGCCCAGACGCGACTGTGACTGCAGGTACGGAAACGCCACGTGGCCTACTGAAGTGCCGAGTGTGTGTGTTTGCCGAGTGTCAGCTAGACTTTGCCGATGTGGTTATTTTTTTGCCGAGTGTCGCGAGTAGGACACACTCGGCAGAGGCACGTACTGCCGAGTGCTTGTTGTGTGCCGAGTGTTCGTGGCAGGGCACACTCGGCGAACTTAGTTTATGTCGAGCTTTCCCGGGACACCGAGTGTTTTGTTTTCCTTCTCGGCTTCGAGACTGTGTCGCCAAGTGTCCCGTGATTTGGCACTCGGCATAGAGCAGGATACTCGGCGGCGTTGATTTTTCCAGTAGTGTATTCCGTATTCCTAGGTGAGTGTTGTGGCTGGGCTGTCCAGCCGACCGGAAGTGGAGAAGTTGATGGTCTGGACAGGGCCCGACGCAGCGGTAATTAGGTTCGGAGGTTACCGTTGGTCGGGCTAAGGACCAAAGATATAGGGGTTCAAGATTATTTAGCTATAGGTAATAATTAATGATTAAGACAACATGGTGAACTAAGTCTAGGCTTATACGGGTTGATCGACATGTGGAGCGGGGGGCCAATTTTCCACACCCCGTTGCAACACACGGCCGGGCATCTTTGCTATACGGGTTGATATAGGATTCTTAGGGATGAGCTCTTGTTACTTATTAATGAGCTTGATTTGAGGGCTGAGACTATCCGTCTGTCTGAATCTGAGCGCGCTTCCAGAGCGGAAGCGGATTCGTATCTTCCTAATCTTCACCGCGAGGAAGAGTCAAAATGGGCTCAACTTGCGAAGGTGAGGCATATCCAAGAAGGAGAGAATAATACTAGATACTTCCATTTGATTGCCGATGGTAGACATACAAAGAAAATAATTTTCCATTTAAAACAGGACGAGGGTACAATAGTTGGGCAACAAAATTTAAAGGTCTTTATCTCCGAGTATTATAACAAGATGTTTGGAGCATCGGATCCATCCAGTGTATCGTTAGATGAGACGCGAGTTGATGATATTAGTCAGGTGTCCCTATGTCGGATATATACCGAATAGGGGTATATCCGGCATTGTCCTAAAGAGCCGGATTACCAGGGTGGCCTGTTGATAATGGATCACAGTTCATTAGGAGGCACAGTAACCTGGCGTGCAGAAGCCGGATTATAGAAGAACCTAGACCACGGCCCAAAGTGGTGCGAGTTGGAGTAGAAGGAGGATGCCTTACTTTCCAAGTTAGATACTTTCCGTAGTCTTCTAGGTTACCTTTTTTGTAAGCCCTAACCCGGATATCTATATAAAGCCGTACGGGAGAGAAGAAAGAGACAGACAATTAGCTAGAAGCCAACTCGCCGAGAAGTTGACCCTCGACGAGTTAGCGAAACCCTACTCACATTGTACTTTGTATACTTCAGGCTTCAGCCCTGATTTAGTGAGATTGCAGGAGTAGGAACGCCCTAGTTGCGACGTACCAAACCTGGGTAAAATTGGTGTTCCTGGTTGTCATACTACCACGCCCCCCCCACGTCTCTACCAGTAGTCTCATGGCACCGTCGTCTATGAACTCTACTACGATGTCTCGACAGTTGGCGCCCACCGTGGGGCCAGCAACGTGAAGCGTTACGTTTCGATCGGGGATACTCGGCGGAATCGGCAGTACCATAACTGTCGGAAGCTTGGAATTCGACAACGACGTCGGGCGCTTCCTCGACAACGGATCCTACATGCCAGCACAGAATCATCTAGTAAGTGCCTGCGTTTTACCGATTGGATCTGCAAACATCTTTATCGGATTAACTACAGAGGCAATGGGATTCTGTGGTGGAAGTAAATTTATCTCACCCGCCCTATACCCAGTTGAAGAAAACTATGATACCGGATTTTGCTCAGATTGCCAATACCCCACTGAAATTGCTTCCTCTTCGGAGATGACTACAATAAGATCTCACTTTATTGGCATGGTGCAGTCCGAGGTCGCTGAAAACACAGATGAAAGTAATCACGTGGAAGAAGCAGATGAAAACAATCCCACAGTTGAAGTGGAAAATCCGACACCCGTCAATGAGACGACGAACTCGGAAGCCGACTCTGTTCTAGCCGCCCTAGATGCGAGATTGGAGTCGGAACCTGGATCTGAAGACTTAGATTCCGAGGACGAAGATGAAGACGCTTTCGAAAGAAAGGTCAATTCTATGCAAGGGGGCTTCCATGAAGTGCTTATGGCAAAACCGCCTGAAAACAGAGATGCCGGAGATGATGAAGAATCCAAAACACCTCAACTAGATGAGGAAAGAGAGGACGGTGAAACTAGTCCAATTTACCCCCATGTCAAGGAATTGACAGAGGAAAAGAAGACTGCCAAAAACTGCAGTATAATATCCAGAGGAAGAAATTGGTGGATATTGCTAACCAAAACCTGAAAGTAGGAGGAGGAAGCGGAGTCGCGCCTGCGGAGAAGAAAAACAAGGAAATCCCCGTCCCGCTAATGTCGGAACAGGACCCCTTGAAGTGGGACGTGACGAACCCCTTGAAGTGCTAGAAGCCAGGATACAAGCTCTACAACGACAGCAACAACCTCTATTCAGAACTCGGGAAACCCTCTTAAAAACCCAGGCTAGCATTAAATTGCAGCAGGAAGAAACAGAGAAATACGAAAGAAGGAATAGATCTAACATAAAACCTAGACGGTTACCCGGAATCGCAAATCCGGATGTCCTGCCAGCGAATGAACGGTTCCAAAACCTTTCTTGGCAAAGACAAGTAAACTGCACTGATGCCAAGGGAGAACGCATATACAAAACCGTAGCCAAAAACGTGGAGGCCGCGTTCGCCATACTTAACGATGATCTGTACTCCAACGATGAAAAGCTTCAAGGGGTGTATGCTTTTTTAGGAAAAGCATTGCAACAGCAACAACGAGGAGAGGCAAGATCAGGGAAGTTGCATGATGACTCGGCCCTATGCAAAACTTCCACATGCGCCGCTGGAGCACCTAGACCTGGCGAACCTGGAGATTCGGGCAATTCTTAGGAAAAGAAGGGAGATCCAAGAAGGACAAGAAAATCCCAGATCATAAGGATGCAGCATCCGGGACAGGATCCCATCTACCGAAAGGCGGAAATAATCCCTGTGATCGGGAAGAACAAAACCGGAAAGACGGAAAATCAATGCCGCCTCCGAGACGCCTAGCTGAAAAAGCCGGAAGATAAGACACTCCTCACAGGCGTGAGAGATCCCGTACTCCTCCTAGGAACAAAGAAAGGCCAAGGAGTAGAACTCCACCTTATTCCAAAGGACATGACGCCGGACGAAATAGGGATAATCCCAGAAAAGCGCACTCGCGCAACAATGGCCCAGAAAGGAGCAGATCCCCTTCTGTCCATTCAGCTGGTAGATATTCTGTTCGCGCCGATAAGGCGGAAAGAGATGATCTGTACTTGGGACCTAAGTGCTTCACTGACAGGATCCGGAGAATAACTCTACATTCTGGATTTGCCAAAGTTGGTCCAACGTACCAAAAGTACACCAGCAGTACAAACCCGGATACCTGACTTTCACACTACTATACTGCCGTCCAGATTAACAAAGGGACAGATCTAGAGGCGGTGAAATTCCTCCCCCTAATGTTGCTGGATGGAGCCAGAGATTGGATCAATGGGCTTCGGTCAAGAACCGTGGATAGCTGGGATGATATGGCTACAGTATTGTGGGTCGTCCCGTACTTTTGGCATGTCTTTTGACTTCCCATACACGCCAAGGAAGCAGAGCAGGTTGAAGCAAAGATTATGCGTAGAAATTATTCATCACGTGCATCACGTTGATTGAAGAGCGGACCTCTAGGACTTTCCAATAGGGTAGCTCCCAAAATATAGATTTCTTCTTCCACATGGGTGCGCGCTTATCAGGGCCGTTTTGAACAGGTTGACTGTCATCACCCTTCCCAAATATTACTTTTAGATCTTTGACCATATCGAATACATCATTACCACTACGGAGGTCAGGCTTCTTCCCGGTATCTGCCTCACCTCTGAAATGCTTGCCTCCTTTCTTTCTTACGAGATGTTTGATCGGAAGAAATCTACGATGCCCACGTATACAACCATCTTACATTTATCCAAATATACACTATCAGTCTTATCTAAATAGTGCGTGCATACATTGTATCCCTTGTTTGTATGTCCCGAAATGTTACTAAGAGCAATCCAATCATTGATGGTTACGAAAAGAAACGCACGTAGGTCAAATGGCTTTTGTTCGTCCTCATCCCACACACGTACACCTGGTTTGCTCTACAACTGTAAGAGTTCTTCCACTAATGGCCTTAGGTACACATCAATGTCATTGCCAGGTTGCCTCGAAACTTGGATGAGCACTTTTATCATAATGAACTTGCGCTTCATGCACAACCAAGAAGGAATATTATAGATAAACAGAGTCACGGGCCAGGTACTATGACTGGAGCTCTGCTCCCCGAAAGGATTAAATCCATCTGTACTTAGAACAACCATAAGTTTCGTGCCTCTCCTGTAAAGTCCGGGGAGTCCCTCTCGATTTTTCTCCACCGCGACCCATCTGCGGGGTGTCTCAACTTTTCGTCTTTCTTCCGGTCTTCTTTGTGCCATCGCAACAACCTGGCATGCTCTTTGTTTCTAAACAGTCGTTTCAACCGTGGTATTATAGGAGCATACCCCATCACCTTTGCAGGAACCCTCTTACGGGGGGCTCACCGTCAACATCATCAGGGTCATTTGGTCTGATCTGATACCGCAATGCAGTTCATACCGGACATTTATCCAAATTCTGGTACTTCTCGCCGCGGTAGAGGATGCATCCATTAATGCATGCATGTATCTTCTGCACATCTAATTCTAGAGGGAAGAGAGCCTTCTTTGCTTCGTACGTAATGTTAGGAAAATAGTTATCCTTTGGAAGTTTCAGCTTCATTATTTTAAGTAAACTCTCAAATGCCTTGCCAGTCATACCGTTCTGTGCCTTCCATTTCGGCAACTCTAGTGTGGTACCGAGCTTTGTGCTGCCATCTTCTCAATTTGGGTAGAACAACTTTTTGTGATCCTGTAACATGTCGTCCAACTTCCACCTCTCCAATGAACTTTTGAAGTGTTCCCTTGGATGAGCAATAACTGGACCAAGATCATCATCAGGCTCATCTGATGCCCATTCTTGATCACCTCCTTCTTCTGCATTGTCTTCTATTGCGGCATCATCGTATTTAGGGAACATATAATCCTCTTCTTCTTCTTCATTATCTTTCATCACAACCCCTCTTTCTCCATGCTTGGTCCAACAATTATAGCTGGGCATGAAACCTCTCTGAAGCATGTGGCCGTGACGGACTCTCAAGGAAGATTGCTCCCTGACTTTCCGACAGTCAACACATCGACAACACATAAAGGAATTCTCTTTGTGAACCTGAGCTATACCGAGAAATTCATCTAGGCCTGCCCTATACTCGGAAGTGCGTAGGTCACCATACATCCATCGGTCCCATGCATCCATCTGCATCGTATAATTAAGTTTATCAAAAAACATTACAATAACATCTTCAATAGCGAAATCACCACAGTACATCGAGAAATATAACTTTTTTTTGTAATTACAGATCAAAATGATAAGTTTGCTAACCTCGGTCGAAGATACCATTTTCTGTGAACTTAAGTGTGGCTCGGGTATTTCGTCGAACACCTCGTGTGCATAGTAAAAGAACACACACTAGCACCCACCTCTCTCACTCTTCCGAGCAAAAAATAGAGGGAAAGGGGGCTGCGAGGCAGTATATATAGGCAAGTGGGGCATTCGTCCCGGTTTGTGACATGAACCGGGACCAATGCCTTTGTCGTGCCACGTGGTGTGTGGAGAAGCATTAGTCCCGGTTCTTGCCAGGAACCGGGACCAATGCCCCCTAAACAACCGGGACCAATGCCCTTGGGGGATATACACTGCCCCGGTCGCATAACATTGGTCCCAGTTTGTGGTGCAACCAGGATTATGCCCTTTCTGGCTGTGGATGAAAGGTGTGGTTTCTACTATTGAAGCATCGGTTTCTTCAAACCATCTCTTTTATGCAGTTCCTATTATCCAAAAAAATATCGGTGGTGAAGAGGAAGGATGGTGCCGCGACAAGTAAAAGAGCATGCAACGTGAGCGGATCAAAACCCTGGTCGATCAAGGAAAACCATGCACGTGTGCCGAGCAGGCTGTCGTAGCCCAACTTGGGAAGATCATAAGAGCAAGTACAATAACGCCATGTAAGCGGGCTATAAGCAACTAAGTAATATATTTGTGCTTAGTTGGATGAGAGAGAAGAGAGGAGAGAACAGAAGCGGGCTGCAAGGTTGTAGACAGCTCCTGCACGTGCTAGACACTTTGTGAGAGTGTATAGTGTGCCATATGTTAATAAAATATTACATGCATATAGTCTACTATTGTACATGTTGTCTATAAAATGACTACAAATGACATGGCAAATCCTTATAGCCTAGCCAGCAGCGGGCTATATCGTTAACCATGCTCTAACACACCGGTGCATGGCATGCACACTGCAGTCGTCGAGTTCAACATGCGTGCCATGCTGGCGCGGACCAGGCCGTCCAGTCGAACCCGGCAACAGCGGAAACACTATATAACACCTATAGCACTACCTAATACGACTCGCCCGTGTATTCTTGAAGATGGGCCGGCCCACTAAGTCTCGTTTCTTATCCGGAAAATAATGCATCAAATCGGTGGGGGAATGGGGTTTCGAACCCGCGACCTCCAGCAAGCAGCGAACGAACGTGGCCACTGGGACAAGCCACCGTTCTTGTCAATGTATCCTTTTTTAACTTTTTATTGTCTCGCTGTTTCCCTTTTTTTTCTGTTTTTAATTTTCGTTTAATTTCTTTCTTTTTTTGTTTTATTATTTCTTTTTTCGTTTTATTCCTTTTTATGCGAAAATATTAGTTTTGAAATCTGTTCAAATAAAAAAATTATTTTGTTCAAATTCGAATCTTGTTCAAATTCGATTTTTGTTCAAATTCGATTTTTGTTCATATTCGAATTTTGTTCAAATAAGACTTTTTTTTTGAAAATTGTTTAGATTAAAAAATCGTTCACTTTTTAAAATTGTTCATTTAAAAAATTTGTTTACTTTTTGAAAATTGTTCAGATTTGAAAATTGTTCAGACTTGAAAATTTAGCCGAACAAAATGCGAATATGAAAAAATATAAATTTGAAAAAAAAATCAAAACAAGAAAAAAAAATAAAAGAAATGAAAATAGGAAAAAGCTGACGATAAAATGGTTTAAAAGATAAACCTGTACAGACACCCGTGCTGTGCCCCAGCGGCTGAGCTACGTCAAAACGTACCGCAGGTCTCAGGTTCGATCCCTCCTCTCGCTATTACTTTCTCTCTTATTTCCGTTAGTGGGCCGGCCCACTAAGAACGCTTATGCGGGCGAGTCCTACCTAGAACGCGCTATAAGCGCTATATAGGGGATCCCGGCAACAGTACTCTGTCACACAAGCGGGCAGCACGCAGCGCGAGAAGCCCATCCCAAATTCAGTCTGTAAGCGGTCACGTTCACGGCTGCCCGTGGGCTTGACGTTTGTGCCCATTTAACTAAACATGGTTAGCACATGTCCTGCAGGCCTGCTCAAATCCGGACCAATTTGGTCCGGATTATGTTTGTTTGAGCAGCGGTCCGTGCTGCGTGGACATCGACCGGGCTAGGTGCCTCCTACAGGCATGCCTATTCCAACACGGACAATTTATAGATACGGTAGGGCCCAGAGGGGCCCATAGTTTTTACAATATTTAAAACAAAGATAACAAAGCCCTAAACTAGGCTGCCACTGGCCAGTGGACGCGCGGCGGCCGGAGGTTCCCTGGAGTATCCTACTCCAGGATGATGTACTCCGGGTCCTCCACGAGGTGGGCGTGGAGCGCGGCGGTCTGCGGAGGGGTGGGCGGGTGGGTGACGGGCTGGGGCGCCGCCCCGGGCAGGTCCGGCGGTGGCCCTGTCCACTTCCAGTACATGCCGACGAGGGGCGCGAACCACGCCGGGATTGGCTCGTTCTCGTCCTGGTCGTCCTCGTCGGCCTCCTCTTCGTGGGCGTATGGCGCGGGCGGCGCGCGCATGGCCGCCACGGCCTCATCCGCGGCCCTGGCCTCCGCCGCCTGGGCCTCCGCCGCCTCAGCCGTCTCCTGGGCGGCCACCGCGGCGAGCGCCTCCGCCACGGCGCGCGCCTCCGCCGCAGCCTCCTCCTCCGCCTCCCGCGTAGAGGCCTCGATGGTCATGGCCAGCTCCAGCTCCTCGCTGGGCTGGGCCATGGAGGACTCCTCCTCGTCATCGTCTTCCTCGTACCACCGGGAGGGCTCCTCCAGTGGCTCGTCATTGATGACAGGCGCGGGGTCCCCGATGCGAAGGGGAGGCGCCGCGCATCCACGCCACGCTGGGCGTGGTGGAGAGGGCGACGCGTACAGGGCCGCGCCGCACGCCTGGCGCGCCCCGAAGAACGACCTGCGGCGCAGGTCGTGTTCGTCCGTGAACCACGTGTCCCAATAGGGACTGTCAACGGGGAATGCGGGGTGGCCGCGCAGGTCAGGCGCAGCTCGTCGCGGCGGCGGTGGATCTCCACCTCCCGCTCCAAGCCGCCCTTGGGAACGGGCGGCATCGGGATGCGGTCCCGGTTCAGATGCCACCTGTTCGGCAGGTGCACGTGGGACCAGGGCACTGGGATCGCGCGGTCCCAGTACACTGGCACTTGCTCTCATTGAGGTAAGGCCTGTCGCGGACGCGCGCCGGAGCGATGCGGAAGGGGGCGGCGTGCCCGTGACAGGGAGGGGGCGGCGGGACCTGGTCCGCCTGAGCGCGGGCGGCCCGCGTTAGCGGTGGCGGTGGTGGAAGGGGCGGGGGAGTGTGGGGACTGGTGCGCGTGGGGACAAACGTGTGGCGGCGGTCCCATTTAATAGGACCGGTGGGGAAGGCCAACCATCGCCACGGTCACTGACCCGCGGGCCATCCCCTTTGACCAAGCGACGACGGCCCCGCGCGCGTCTGTTTTCTGTCCGCGGGCTGCTCAAATCTGTGCCAAATTTGGTCTGGATTTGAGCAGCCTCGGAGCCAAAACGGACCGAGCCGAGGGTTGGGAAGCCCCGCAGGGGCCTGTTAGAATCCGGCCTGTCCGGGGCAATTGAGCAGCCCCGCAGGAGATGGCCTAATACTTTTCCCCACTTACCGCCCGACGGGTGTTCATTAGTCCGATTAAAATTGCCAAACAACTCAGCTTAGTTCCGCGGGCAACGGGCATCGCTAGGAATCGGAAGCCGATCCTTGGCATTTTATCGGACTCCTCCTCTGCCGTTGGATAGGATTTCTATGCAACGTTGGATTACTGGCTGAGAGCATGCAGGAGGGTAGTTACTTCCCTTGATTTGCTTCCTACTAATAACTGTCTGCAGGAATCACGCCCAATCACACCAAATATTGCGGAGTCACTGGATAGATTATGTAGAATTGGTTGTGGATAAAACGTAGATGTCTTGTATCCTCGTAATTACAAATATTTTCAAATGGTTCGACGTAAGCACTATTCATTCTCGATATTTTGTTGTTATACAGTGCTTCCTTGGAAACAAATTTTGTTTACAATGTTATAAAAATTTGCTTCCAATAGAATTAAAAAAATTATTTGGTCTTAAAGAATATTTACAATGTAATGATTTAGTTGTCATCCAAACATAAGTTTGTTTGATCAGGGAAATTTTTGTCTCATGGCGACAAATTTGTTTTCTTTTATTTTTTTGACAAAATTGCTTCCAATAGACCACAAGACTGTTGCCAAAGACTAGATAATTACTTGAAATAAAATATGAATTTGTTGCCAGCAAAACAATAATATATATTCACTTGTATCCATACATATATGTTTCAAGCTACATATGGATTTGATTCCAAATTATTATAATTCCGCTTCCAAAGAAATGGATATTTGCTTTCATCAACCGTCCAAATGTACCACGATGGACAGCTTCCACAGAAATGGCCGTGTGCTTCGGAACGAATAAAAGTATGCTTCCGCCAAGGATGAAATAAAATGCCGCAAAACGTGATAGTATAGCTAAGTTGGAAGCATTGTTTATTTCTTATCGAGCACCCGGGTAGGATAGCTTTGTCCAATTCAGATCTCAGGATCATCTATGTTACCGCCATGCGATGGTCGAGCATTACCTGCATACAGAAAATAGAAAGCAGATTGGCGCCGAAAGTACAATGATGTACTCTACTTAAAAATATGAAAGCGTGAAAAAATATTAGATGCATAATTGCATAGTGAGTGAGTGTGAGCATGATATAGTTGGTGATTGTTGAAAACTATGTGGAAGCAAACATTGTGGAGTTAGGAAACAGGTGAAAGCATGGACGAAAACAAGCATCTGATCTGTTTATAAGCAGGATATCAAAATTTGTGTAGAAGCATATACATATATGTATAAAAATTGCAGTTATTGCCGTAAATTTGAATGAATAAGTACCCGACTTCATCATCCGTAGTGGTATAATGGGTTAGATAACATGTAAACAAGAAGCATGATAAATCTCACAGAATGCCACAAACAGGACATGGAAGCAGATGCAACATGGGTTTAAAACTAGTTACAAATGTTAAGTTTGGAAAGACATGGACTTGCTGTCCATAGTTTCATAAAAAGCATTCCGAAGACTCCACGGTCAAACTGGACAAAACCTATGGAAAACCAGTTAGCGGATGGAATAAGAGAATACCATTGCGAGTGTTCCTGAATTCACTATGCCGTGGATCAATCTTGCCTATTATCCATTCAAGCAAGCATAATAAAGTTGATGCTTGCTGAAAACAAGTAGAAGCAAACATTCACTAGTTAGGAAATATACAAATACAAATTTGCCAGCATGGAAACACAGAAGCATCAAATCTGTTTATAAGTAGCAGATCAAGATGTATGTAGAAGCAGAAAATTTTGAAAAGTATAATTTAACAAGGGATGCCGCCAATTTATCTGTATATGAACCAATTTTATCATCAAAATATTAATATAAAACTCTTGAGAAACATAGTAAACAGGAAGTATGAATTAAAATCTAACACAACACACCAAACTGTACAAATCCGAGGTAAATCGGACATGTCGTTTATTTGAACCGTTGGTACAATGATTTCAGAAATGCATATAATACATGCGTATTCGGTTTTATTGTACTAAAAATTCAGAAAAGGCACACATTGGGACCTAGGTTAGGCACTAGTTCGTATTACCTTCCACCCCAGGCAGGTTGTATATGGAGGGATCGGTAAGACATGGCAATGTCCTGCAGATTCCGGCGGATATTAACCTTGATGTACCGGTTCAGCAGCCTTCGAGATCTTCTTGCGGTCGCCGCTGGTTAGAGATGGCCCACCGATGTCTCCCCCGACGATGCGGAGAGGACCTTCTTGCGCAAGCCGCTGGTGAGAGATGGTCGCCGACGTCTCCCCGCTGCACTTCCTCATGTGTGCCGGCGCAAGTGTCCTCGAGGAGACCTGGATGAGTGAATGCGGAGTTGTGGCCTTGTGGGTGAGACAATGCAGAGAGGATGGCGACCCAGCTCATGGACCATGGAAATCTTGGGGCTGTGGCGTCAGATTGGAGGGGAGGCGAGCTAGGTCAACGGGATAGAAAGGGGATCCGAGAGGTGCGTCATTTGGGGGGTGGGGGGGGGGAAGAAGACCGGGTAATGAGGAGCATCATTTGGGAAGGAGGCGGATGGGAATTGAACAGACACAAAAAAAAACCAAGCTTGTAGCCCTCGATGGAATCGGAGATGGACGTCGTTGGAGTGTTCCGACGTATAGTTTCCCATCGGACCCTGATGGTTAGTATTATCGCTAGGAATCGGAAGCCGATCCTTGGCATTTTATCGGACTCCTCCTCTGCCGTTGGATAGGATTTCTATGCAACGTTGGATTACTGGCTGAGAGCATGCAGGAGGGTAGTTACTTCCCTTGATTTGCTTCCTACTAATAACTGTCTGCAGGAATCACGCCCAATCACACCAAATATTGCGGAGTCACTGGATAGATTATGTAGAATTGGTTGTGGATAAAACGTAGATGTCTTGTATCCTCGTAATTACAAATATTTTCAAATGGTTCGACGTAAGCACTATTCATTCTCGATATTTTGTTGTTATACAGTGCTTCCTTGGAAACAAATTTTGTTTACAATGTTATAAAAATTTGCTTCCAATAGAATTAAAAAAATTATTTGGTCTTAAAGAATATTTACAATGTAATGATTTAGTTGTCATCCAAACATAAGTTTGTTTGATCAGGGAAATTTTTGTCTCATGGCGACAAATTTGTTTTCTTTTATTTTTTTGACAAAATTGCTTCCAATAGACCACAAGACTGTTGCCAAAGACTAGATAATTACTTGAAATAAAATATGAATTTGTTGCCAGCAAAACAATAATATATATTCACTTGTATCCATACATATATGTTTCAAGCTACATATGGATTTGATTCCAAATTATTATAATTCCGCTTCCAAAGAAATGGATATTTGCTTTCATCAACCGTCCAAATGTACCACGATGGACAGCTTCCACAGAAATGGCCGTGTGCTTCGGAACGAATAAAAGTATGCTTCCGCCAAGGATGAAATAAAATGCCGCAAAACGTGATAGTATAGCTAAGTTGGAAGCATTGTTTATTTCTTATCGAGCACCCGGGTAGGATAGCTTTGTCCAATTCAGATCTCAGGATCATCTATGTTACCGCCATGCGATGGTCGAGCATTACCTACATACAGAAAATAGAAAGCAGATTGGCGCCGAAAGTACAATGATGTACTCTACTTAAAAATATGAAAGCGTGAAAAAATATTAGATGCATAATTGCATAGTGAGTGAGTGTGAGCATGATATAGTTGGTGATTGTTGAAAACTATGTGGAAGCAAACATTGTGGAGTTAGGAAACAGGTGAAAGCATGGACGAAAACAAGCATCTGATCTGTTTATAAGCAGGATATCAAAATTTGTGTAGAAGCATATACATATATGTATAAAAATTGCAGTTATTGCCGTAAATTTGAATGAATAAGTACCCGACTTCATCATCCGTAGTGGTATAATGGGTTAGATAACATGTAAACAAGAAGCATGATAAATCTCACAAAATATCACAAACAGGACATGGAAGCAGATGCAACATGGGTTTAAAACTAGTTACAAATGTTAAGTTTGGAAAGACATGGACTTGCTGTCCATAGTTTCATAAAAAGCATTCCGAAGACTCCACGGTCAAACTGGACAAAACCTATGGAAAACCAGTTAGCGGATGGAATAAGAGAATACCATTGCGAGTGTTCCTGAATTCACTATGCCGTGGATCAATCTTGCCTATTATCCATTCAAGCAAGCATAATAAAGTTGATGCTTGCTGAAAACAAGTAGAAGCAAACATTCACTAGTTAGGAAATATACAAATACAAATTTGCCAGCATGGAAACACAGAAGCATCAAATCTGTTTATAAGTAGCAGATCAAGATGTATGTAGAAGCAGAAAATTTTGAAAAGTATAATTTAACAAGGGATGCCGCCAATTTATCTGTATATGAACCAATTTTATCATCAAAATATTAATATAAAACTCTTGAGAAACATAGTAAACAGGAAGTATGAATTAAAATCTAACACAACACACCAAACTGTACAAATCCGAGGTAAATCGGACATGTCGTTTATTTGAACCGTTGGTACAATGATTTCAGAAATGCATATAATACATGCGTATTCGGTTTTATTGTACTAAAAATTCAGAAAAGGCACACATTGGGACCTAGGTTAGGCACTAGTTCGTATTACCTTCCACCCCAGGCAGGTTGTATATGGAGGGATCGGTAAGACATGGCAATGTCCTGCAGATTCCGGCGGATATTAACCTTGATGTACCGGTTCAGCAGCCTTCGAGATCTTCTTGCGGTCGCCGCTGGTTAGAGATGGCCCACCGATGTCTCCCCCGACGATGCGGAGAGGACCTTCTTGCGCAAGCCGCTGGTGAGAGATGGTCGCCGACGTCTCCCCGCTGCACTTCCTCATGTGTGCCGGCGCAAGTGTCCTCGAGGAGACCTGGATGAGTGAATGCGGAGTTGTGGCCTTGTGGGTGAGACAATGCAGAGAGGATGGCGACCCAGCTCATGGACCTTGGAAATCTTGGGGCTGTGGCGTCAGATTGGAGGGGAGGCGAGCTAGGTCAACGGGATAGAAAGGGGATCCGAGAGGTGCGTCATTTGGGGGGTGGGGGGGGGGGAAGAAAACCGGGTAATGAGGAGCATCATTTGGGAAGGAGGCGGATGGGAATTGAATAGACACAAAAAAAAACCAAGCTTGTAGCCCTCGATAGAATCGGAGATGGACGTCGTTGGAGTGTTCCGACGTATAGTTTTCCATCGGACCCTGATGGTTAGTATTTACCTAAGATTAACGATCATGGGTGCTCTGGCGGGCGGCTTAATTGGAGGTTTAATTGGACAAACGGTCAGTCGTGACTTCCCACCAATTAACATGATCTGTCCGTGGGCGTCCACATACGCGATTAAGCGGGCGTGGGCTAGCAGCGCCGTGGACAGCCCACCGCCACTTACAGCCTCATCCAAAATATTCCGGTGGTGCGCTAGACTGCTCGTTCAACGACAAATACGGCAACATTACAACGTCATACTGATGCACAACAGGCCATTCATGTCAATCTCTGCCTGACATCTTGTCCATGTCTACAAAAAAATAGACCATACAGTTATAACACAAGGTCGTGAGACAAATGTTGGCATTGCCTTGTGTCCTCATACTATATAAGAAAAAAAAAGAGTTTATTCTAGGAACTTTGTTTACAGTATTTGGTGATGTTACTATTGAGGCTAGAAAAGTTTTGAACCGATTTGAGATGTCGGGCTCATGTGTAGATGTTAATAGCACACCGAGTAAAGACAATGATCATGAAATTAAAATACCAATACTCTTTAAATTGGTAGGAATGCATGAAACTCTAGAAAAGAATTATGATTGGATTGTTCCTGCAAACCCATTTGATGAAAGTAGTGTGCCTAAAGTGCTGATAAAGGGACATCTAAAACTTCTATAGATGAAATAAAATTCATTATTGAGGATATTTCTAAGCTTAATTTTTATGCTTCTTTGCTTGAACATATTTGAGTTGCTTTCTATGCTTAGCTGAAAGATGTTAAAGAAAAGCGTTACCGGGAGACAACCCGTTTTACTTCTCGGTTTTCAACCCGTTTTCCATCGTTTCTTTTTGTGTGCTTTGCACCTGGTTGTTTTCTATTTCCTTAGCAACCCCGATGTATATTTTGTTTTGTGTCTTTGTTGAGCCAATAAAAGCCTCTAGTGGAAAGTTGAGACTATATTTCGCATTTCTGCGCAGGAAACAGATTTCTGCTGTCCACTGTTAAATTCGTATAAAATCACAGAAAATTCAAAATGACCTGAGTTTTTTTGTGCGCAATCCTGGGCTATATACGCAACTTTTATTAGTTGAACACTTTTTTATTTGAGCAAAATAAAAATTTCAAAAAAATTCATTTTTACCTGTTGTCCTGTTTTGACGGATTTCTGCCAATAATTGCATTTGCATCTGAATATCTTTGTTTTGGTGTTCTTTTGACAAAAAGAGTTTTAAAAGAAGTTATGACATTAGCTAATATTTTTATGAGTGTTAGACTTGTGTTGAAACTGAACCATGTAAATTTATTATTTGGACTGCACTAACGTTGCTAATGAAGATTGTGAGAAGTTTGGTGTGAAGGAAGTTTTCAAGGGTCAAGAAAAGAGTATGATATGACATGATCAAGAAGAGTGAAGAGCCTAAGCTTGGGGATGCTGTGGTGGTACATCCCAGAAAATTTCAAGAAGACTCAAGTGTCTAAGCTTCATCGACAAATTATCAGGTCACTTCTAGTGAATCTATATTTTTATTCGGTCACATATTATGTGCTTTACTTGGAGGGTCATTTATTTTTTGCCTTCGGTTTGTTTCTATTTTTTCAATAAGCTTGGTTGGACTCCAGAATTTATTTATTGGAGAGTGACACACTCTGCTTTTTCATGGAAATACTTTGTATTCTTAATCTTTGTCTGGATGTTGCATCTATCTAGCTCTTGTTTTGCAGGCATCTCTTATTTAGAACTGTTAGTTTTAGCAGTGCTATGTGAGTACTCTCATGTTTGCTTGCTTTATCATTTGGAGAGTTTTGTTAAAGCATGTTTTGTATGATTCTTGTTGGGAAAATAAACTGCTGCTTGAGGTAGAATTTATAACGGTGCAAGTAGAAGCTTGTATAGACTGTGTCTAGAACTTTTTCATGTTATGCTAGATGTTATTTTAGTTTTAAAGCCTTGTGGTTATTTAGTAGCATGATTAGCCTCAAATAGCTGAGAGTGTTTAATATGCCATTGAAAGAATCACGAGTTGTTCTTGTCATATTAAAGCATAAATTTGTGGTATTCTCCTTTGAATGTTTTATTTGGTTGACTTGGCGCATGCTCACACCATGTTTATGACTATAAACCAGTCATGAATAGCCTCCATGATCATTTAGTTATTTGAACTTGTGGTACCACTTATGCTTTAATTAATGATGTTTTTGTCGATATGCATGATTATGGCTCTTGTGCTCTCTTGATTTGTCGCTCCCACTCTTTTGCTAGCCTCCACCTGTACTGAGTATGAGCTCTACTCGTGCATCCAACTCCCTGATGCATGTAAAATGCATACATGAACTTTGCATGTTATTACTTGTTTTTCCTACATATTAGAAACTTATATTCATGTTTTATAATGATTTGGGGGATTTTCTGAACAATCCCCCTTCTTTTGGTTCTAACCATGTTTTTCCAAAAAACGTACTTTTTAGTGTTTCAGACTTTCCGGGAGCTTTGGGACTCCAAAAAGGGCAAGGCCAAAGAGCACGGTTCAGAATTTTTGAGACGAAGACCATGGGCCAAAGTAGAGGGCCAAAAGGCCAACCAGGTGGCAAAGAAGACCCTCCACGCGGCCAGATTCCTTGGCCGCGTGAGAGGCCCCCTTTTTACCCCCGTGGCTCCGATGTCGTCGATCTTTCTTCTCCCGAGTGTCTCGTGACCTAAAAACGACTATATAAAGGGTCCCCTGGCCTTTTCGAGGAGGAGGTGGCGCCGAGAGACGAAACCACGAAACAGAGAGACAGAAGGCTGCCGCCGGAGAAGATCGGAGGGGGGAAACGCCGCCGGGATCACTCCCGGAGGGCTCCACCCCCCTCCGGCGTGTTCATCATCAACATCTACAGCAAGATCAGCTCCATCTCTCCACTGTAATCTCTTGGCAAACACGATGGATGATGCAATACTATATTCCCTTGATGTATTGTGTCTCCCCGTCTATGTTTGAGTAGTGAATTGGTCTTGGCAATGGTGAAATAGTTTGTTGATTGGTTGCATACAAGTTTGTTATCTTCTATGATTGTCTTTATGTACAATATATGAGTGCACACTTATGTTGGGGAATGCATGTAAGGTTATCACCGGTAGCATAATGGAGTGGTGGTGACTTGGGAGTGACAGTAACCTGAGACCGAGCCACAAAGTTAAGTTATTGGGGGATATATATAGGGGACCTTAGAACGTAAGGCTATGGTGGGACTTTATGTCTTAATCAATCTTGTGCAGTCATTTACTTGGCCACATGATCCATCATAAGGGGTTGTAGATCATTTACTTGACTATACCTATTCATGGCTCCTTTCTAGAAGAAACAACTAAGACTAAAACATGTGCTTCACTAATTGTGACAACCACACGAACGAAACACCTATTGCTAGAACACTTTCTCCCTTGCGATACTTGAGATATTTGCTGCTTGCTACTCGTGAAACTTGCTTAGAAACTTGCTTTAGGATTAATTGCATTTTAAGCTTGCTTCACTAGTTACTAGAAAAACCACACTCCACGTCGCTTGCTTTTAATTAGTTAGTTCCTTTTAGTCACACTTATTGCTTTGCATAAACAGCCATATAAGAAGGTTATAGGGCTTTAGACAATAGATAGCTTACCTTCAGCTCCTCGTGGGTTCGACACTCAAATACTTATCGAAAGGTACTACAATTGATCTCCTGCACTTGGGAGTCATCAAGCACTTTTTTGGCGCCGTTCCCGGGGAGCGTTGTGCTAAGCTTTTATTCTTGTTTGCATTGCATACTAACATATAAACCTAAAACACAAAAAAAAATTATAAAATGGAAAACAACCAAACAATTTTAGAACTGTATAATATCTACCTTGAATTAGGACATGAAGTGTTTGAGGAGAAATTGAAAAATTATTTGCACAACAATCATATTTGTGGTAGTACTAATTCTTTGAACACCTTTATTGCTAAGGAAAACCTTGAGCTTGGGGAAGTTTGTCTTGATGAATATGATATTTTTAGTCCCCCTACTATTGAGGATAAAAATGATATACTTGCTGATTCTATGGAAAGTTTTAAGCTTGGGGAAGTTGTTTTTGATGAGCATGATATTTCTAGTTCCCCAAGCTTGGAGGAGAAAATTCACTTTGATGATACTATGCCTCCTATATATGATGATTGCAATGAAAATTATGAATGTTTAACTCCCACTATCACTAATGAGGATTTTACTTATGTGGAGAGTAGTGATTCTTTTATGCATGTGGCTCATGATAAGAATGTTTTATGTGATATTCATATTGTTGAATCTATTCATGATGCTACTGAAAATTATTATGCGAGAGGGAAACATGGTTACACATATTTCAACAATATTAAGTTTCCCCTCTTTATGCTGAAAGTATTGAAGTTGCACTTGATCTACCTTTCTATTCTTGCTATTATGTGCTTCTTTTATTTGTTTCATTACAAAATGCCAATGCATAGGAAATGGGTTAGACTTAAAAATAAATTGTTTAATATTTTTTGGTGTGTTCCTTATGCTTTAATTTCCTATTCAGTTTGAGCACACATTTATGTCTTTACAACATGTAAAATGACTTTACCTACTGTTATGTATCATTTAGTTTAAGATTTTCATTTTATAAATTTTTTTGGGAAAGCAAATGAGAAGGATGAGTAATGGAGAAGTTGGGGTCGACCTTGAACATATGTTGTTCATGCCAATGAAACCATTGCAAAGTCTCTATCATTAAAACTTTTTTCAAAGATAAAAACAATAAAAATATTAGTTCACTACTGTAACATCACATTTCTATCTTATTTCTCATCTTAAATGGCAAGAATAATCTTATATGAGAGATAGGATTAAACAATAGTAATTAGCTATCAAGAAGTGGAATTTTGACCTGGTAATTTATGACAGCAATATTTAGTTATCACTACATATTTCATTAGTTTTAAGTTTTCTGATTTGAGCAACTTAAGTGCCTCTAAAAATTCACTCTTTACGGGCTGTTCAGTTTTTGGTAGATTATGTCTTTATTTTGCATTGCTCTCATTACTTGTGTTTTGTGTGGTTCTTTTGATCAAGGAGCAATGCACAACTATAGTAACAGTAGTTAATATTTAGAATCAACTCATGATGTGTCTTTGCTGTATCTATGTGGATTTTATTTATGGAGGCACTAACCCCTCTAATCAAGTTTTATGTTGAGATTTGTGTAAGAAGAATTTTTCAGGAGGAAGAGTTGAGTGAGATGAACAAAGATCAAGAGGGGCAACCAATTAAGCTTGGGGATGTACCCCTGGGCTCACCCTACATGTATCAAATAAGTACAAGAATCCAAGCTTGGGTATGCCGAGCCACCTCACTCCAACCATCATGATGTTAAGTAAGTAAAGCCTAGCTATATGGCTATAGAGAAAGCGCTTTACGGGAGGCAACCCGGTTGTTTTTGTTTGGATTTTCCTAGTGTCCTCTTGCTGTCTCAAGAGATTAGTTTTTTTGTTTTAATTCTGGAGTTTTCAATAAAGAGTCAAGTCAAACCCATTTGGACTTATAAGTTGCTATCCTAGTGCATGAAATTTCTGTTTCAGCATGAGTCTTCTCACCGTATGATTTTACGTTTTTTATTGGTATGTAGGATTGAGCTAATGTTTTAGTATGTTATGCAACTTTTCGTCCTCTGTAAGAACAAAACTTGGCTTAATTTTTTGACGAGTCTAGCTTAGGGAGAAACGTTCGTTTTGCTGCTGTTGCTTTTCTGGATAGATTCTGCATTTTTTTGTTTTATGCACTCTTTGGGCTTGGGAATCGAACTTCCATGATTCTTTCAAGCAAGAGAGTGAACATACAACATAATTAACCTTATTGTCTATCTACTGGAGCATTTAATTTGGAATTTTGCACATCAAGCATGTGATTTGTTTGTTCTTGCTAATCTCACCCCGCAGAAAAAGAATGGGAGAAACATGTTTTGTGAAGTTTTTTCACAGGGAATAGAGGAGTTGCGCCTCAAGAAATCCAAGAATGGTGAAAGCCATAAGCTTGGGGATGTGATGAACATCCCACCGGAGTTACACTCTTTTGGTTAGCACACGTCTACTTTCTGTTTTTCTAAGCAAAGCATTTATCGTAGAGACTTGAAGCGTCTAGTTTTTGTTTTTATTTTTGTTTTGATAAGACCACACCCATCATTTTATATGAGATTGAGCTACTGGAGTTTGGGGTTGGAATGTATTGGATGCTAGTATTATGACTTGGAATAGGGATGCCATGGTTGATTTGAAGAGCTACATATGTTTGCATGATTTATAGGCTTTTTATGTGTAGAAATTTGCAATAATGTTGTCTTGAGCTATCTCTTATTCATGTCCTTGATGTTAATGGCTGGTTTATTTAGTTTGTCATGAAATGAGTAGTTCTATGGACATATGCATGCATAGTAGCTGGTCAACTATCTCCCTCTTGCTAGCCAAAATTTTTAAAATTCCAACAAGTAAAAACTTGTTTCCAACACTCCTTAGCCAAGTATTTCCAGTGAGTCCACCATATCTTCCCATTAGCTTCATTGCTATTCCGAGTATGTTCACCATGTTATTGTGTTATTTATGTTCTAAATTAAGATATTCACTTTATTAATTGTCATGGGTTGAACTTGGGATAGGACTCTCACGAACTTTCGAAGGCACACTTTACTTTTTATGCATCTAATAAACATGACCCAATAATGGGAGCCACAAGTTTTGCGTTTGACAAGTGTGTGGTTGGGAGATAGCTATAAACGTGTATCACCGGAAAGCTTTCAACATTGCACAAAAATTTAGAGGAATAGTAAGTTTTGATGAGTAAGTATCTATATGACTAGAGAAACGCATTGGGCCGCTAACCCAAGCCATGCTTTATCATGGTGGAAATTTACTTACAGCTTGAGTGACTCTACAACACATCCTACAATAAAATAAGAAGCTATGCATAATAATGAATGAAAATAAAAAGGATGACGAGTCTACTCCGTTTGTTTGTCTTGTCATTGTGACATGGGCTTGTTTCCATGTCATGGGGCAAGAGGTACCTCTTTGCGGTTCTCTATGATGTCATTAATACTTATTATGATTGTACAAAGCTTATTAGAAATCTTAAGTTGAGTAATCATGGAGTAGGTTTTCACACTCACGGGGCATGAGGCTTTCAACCACCTTGTCATTCACATTACTTCAACATTCACCATTTAAGATGCTAGTGATAAAGGGGCAATGAGAGTCCTAGATCAATGGATACCACATTTCAATTAGTAATTTTAGTTGAATAATTTAGAGGCTAAATAAGACTTGATCATGTTTTACCTCTACTCAATTTTCTCCAAAGTGTCCACCATATTTTCTATTTTCCATTATGCTATTCTTTGACCAATATAGGATTTTATTTTTCATTTTGTGTATGCATTTGGTCCATAGTGCTTTTATTTCATTATACACTTTGTGAACTTTCATGAAGCATCTTTGCTTGCATATTTGATATTTATTATAACATGAATTGTATGTTGCTACTCATCTATATTATGAATCATTTGATTATATGTTGCATGCCTGAATAATCTTCTTTGATATCCCATGATTGTTTTAAAATGCAAAGTCCATGTTAGTTTTATCACCTTCATACTCGAGGACGAGCATGGGTTAAGCCTGGGGATGTTGATGCATGTAAAATGCATACATGAACTTTGCATGTTATTAATTGTTTTTCCTACATATTAGCAACTTATATTCATGTTTTATAATGATTTGGGGGATTTTCTGAACAATCCCCCTTCTTTTGGTTCTAACCCTGTTTTTCCAGAAAACGTACTTTTTAGTGTTTCAGACTTTCCGGGAGCTTCGGGACTCCAAAAAGGGCAAGGCCAAAGAGCAAGGTTCAGAATTTTCGAGACCAAGACCATGGGACAAAGTAGAGGGCCAAAAGGCCAACCAGGTGGCAAAGAGGACCCTCCATGCGGCCAGATTCCTTGGCCGCGTGAGAGGCCCCCTTTTTGCCCTCGTGGCTCCGATGCCGTCGATCTTTATTCTCCCAAGTGTCTCGTGACCTAAAAACGACTATATAAAGGGTCCCCTGGCCTTTTCGAGGAGGAGGCGGCGCCGAGAGACGAAACCATGAAACAGAGAGACAGAAGGCTGCCGCCGGAGACGCCGCCGGGATCTCCCCCGGAGGGCTCCACCCCCCTCCGGCGTGTTCATCATCAACATCTATAGCAAGATCAGATCCATCTCTCCACTGTAATCTCTTGGCAAACACGATGTATGATGCAATACTATATTCTCTTGATGTATTGTGTCTCCCCGTCTATGTTTGAGTAGTGAATTGTTCTTGGCAATGGTGAAATAGTTTGTTGATTGGTTGCATACAAGTTTGTTATCTTCTATGATTGTCTTTATGTACAATATATGAGTGCACGCATATGTTGGGGAATGCATGTAAGATGATCACCGGTAGCATAATGGAGTGGTGGTGACTTGGGAGTGACAGTAACCTGAGACCGAGCCACAAAGTTAAGTTAGTGGGGGATATATATAGGGGACCTTAGAACGTAAGGCTATGGTGGGACTTTATGTCTTAATCAATCTTGTGCAGTAATTTACTTGGCCACATGATCCATCATAATGGGTTGTAGATCATTTACTTGACTATACCTATTCATGGCTCCTTCCTAGAAGAAACAACTAAGACTAAAACATGTACTTCACTAATTGTGACAACCACACGAACGAAACACCTATTGCTAGAACACTTGCTCCCTTGCGATACTTGAGATATTTGCTGCTTGCTACTTGTGAAACTTGCTTAGAAACTTGCTTTAGAAACTTGCTTTAGGATTAATTGCATTTTAAACTTTCTTCACTAGTTACTAGACAAACCACACTCCACGTCGCTTGCTTTTAATTAGTTAGTTCCTTTTAGTCAAACTTATTTCTTTGCATAAACAACCATATAAGAGGGTTATAGGGCTTTAGAGAATAGATAGCTTACCTTCAGCTCCTCGTGGGTTCGACACTCAAATACTTATCGAAAGGTACTACAATTGATCTCCTGCACTTGGGAGTCATCACTCCCTAATACCAAAGTTTTTCCATTGTGTCCACCATACCTACCTACATGTGGTATTTCACTGCCACTCCAAGTAAACTGCTCATGAGCTACCTTTAAAACTTTCAAAATTACTCATGTTTTTTGTTCCTGTTTTTGCTCATGAGTACGTCAAAAGAGAATATTTATCTCACTTGTTGATTGGATTTCACACCCTGGACTAGTGGCTTCATCCACTTATCCAATTGATAGAAGAGCTAGCACCGGGGTGCCCAGCCCCAAATTAATGCAAACAAATTCTCTTCACTATTTTTGCCCCTGATTTATCAGTTAAAGCATAATTGTGTAAACAAAAGAGAAAGAGGGATGACCTTCTACCTAGATGCGTCCTTCACATGGGAGCCACTATTGTGAAATCTAGTTGGCTTGTGACGTACTGTATTTTATGTTTACCATTCGTACACTCCTCCATGGTATGGTGATTGTTGGCAGGCACCCGAGGATTCGGTTAGCCATGGTTTGTGTAAGATGGATGGCAGGAGTGTCAAACTTTTAATACTTCTTTTTAATAAAATAAAAGATCTAGCACATGAGTGATCCATGCTTCTCTCCGCGAAGGGCCTTTCTTTTACTTTTATGTTGACTCTCCATCTTCTAACTTTATGCACAGTTGAGAGAGCATTTTTGCCATTCTGAGTTTTATGTGCATTTGTCCCAGAAACATTATTAATTGCTTCGTGATGTGTTATTTCTTGTTCTCCAACTATTTGTTCTAGTCTTCCTCATGAACTTTGAAGGTGTCCTGGCATTTATGTTTTGTCCCACTGTTAACGACTTGCGTAATATCATTTTGCCATGCTTTCTTTATACTTGAAACAAACTTATATCTTTCTTTGCATTGTTATAAATGATGTTTTATTTGAGTTACTTCTCATGATGCAAAGTGATTGCTATGCTTTATTATTAAATTTGTATTTATCATGTTTGTGTTTAAAGTTCTATGATCTCAGCTTACATATGCTTTTACATTATGATGATCAAGTTATGTTAGTAGCATGTCACCTCAGAAATTATGTGTTTTTATCGTTTACCTACTCGAGGATGAGTAGGAACTAATCTTGTGGATGCTTGATACGTCTCCAACGTATCTATAATTTCCGATGTTCCATGATGATATTATGCCAATTGCTACATGTTTTCTCCCTTCTTTATAGCATTTTTAAACGTTTTCCGGGACTAACCTACTGACAAGATGCCAAGTGCCAGTTCCCTGTTTTCTGCTGTTTTTTATTTCAGAACAGTTGTTCTGAAAATATTCTCGGAATTGGACCCCACGAATCCCGAAGTTCCTATTTTCCCCGGAAGCATCCAGAAGTCCAAAGAGGAGTGGAAGACGGGCACCATGGGGCCCTCACCATAGCTAGGAGCGGCCCCTTTTGGTCGCGCCTAGGGTGGTGAGGCCAACCTGGTGGCCCACCGACGCCGCCTTTTGCCTATTTAATCCCCTCCGAAGGAAATCCCTAAGCACATGATCAATAATCCCCGAAAAGTTCCGCAACCGTCGTCGTCGTCAACCCTAGATCAGGGGGGTTCTGAAGCTGTCTTTTGGCACCCTGCCGGAGAGGAGATCATCACCAGATGCCTCTTCATCACCATGCCTGCCTCCGGAGTGATGCGTGAGTAGTTCATCCTTGTACTACGGGTCCATAGCAGTAGCTAGATGGATTTCTTCTCCTCCTATGCCTCCATGTTTAGATCTCGTGAGCTTCCTAACATGATCGAGATTGTTCTTATGTAATTCTATATGGTGTGTTTGCTGGGATCCAATGAATATTGAACTTATGCCAAGTTGATTATAGTCTTTATTGCATATGTTATTTGTGATCTTGCATGCTTTCCGTTGCTAGTGGTTGCTCTAGCCAAGTAGTTGCTAGTGACACCAAGAGGGAGTATTTATACTCGATAGTTGGGTTCATGCCTCGTTTTCGCCTATTCTCGAGTGACAGAAATGTGACGGGGGAGGATGTGTTGTTGCCACTAGGGAGAAAACAACGGTGTGAGTGCCTGCGTGCACAATCATTGCTTATATTACACACATTACTTAATGCGATTATTTGTTGCTTGCAACTTAATACCTAAGGGGGTTCGGATGATAATCTGAGGGTGGATTATTAGTCATAGATGCAGTTGGATTACGGTCTATGTATATTTTTGTAATGCCCGCACTAAATATCATAGTAGTCATCATGTCATGAATGTGCACTACGGTGCAACCTCTATTTGTCAATTGCCCAGCTGTAATTTGTTCGCCCATCATGCTATCTTTTATGAAGAGACACCACTAGTGAACCTATGAACCCCGGTCTATTTTCATACACTATTAAACAAACCACTACAATTATCTGCTTTCTTTTACTTCGTGCAAGCATACACCATTTTCCACACTATACGTCTAATCTTTGTTTTCAGCAAGACCGGTGAGATTGACAACCTCACTGTACCGTCGGGACAAAGTATTTTGGTTGTGTTGTCTACAGGTTTCGTGTTGTTGCTGACACCGGTGAGGCGCCATCGCCACCGTAAGTGGCATCAACCTTCCGAATATCCTCTTTCTCCTAATGGATTGATAAACTTGGTTCTTAACTGAGGGGAATTCTTACCGCTGCACTCATCACACCCTCCTCTTGGGTTTCCCAACACGCCATCCATAGCAACAAGAATTCTTGGCACCATCAAGGTGTAGCAAAGAATTTCTGTAGCCATCACAAGCAGCACCGCACCACTTTGGGCCGTGGTCCGAGTTCTTCTAGAATCTGACTTTCTGTGCATTTGCTTACTGGGCTGCCCAATGGACTGTGATCCATTACCAACAGACCACCCTGGCAATCCGACTCTTTAGGCCAATGCCGAGCATACCGCTAATCAGTATATATTGGACACACATTCTTTTTAATACGGAGTGAACTTTGCGGGCTCAACTTTCTGTTTAGTACGAAGTGAACTTAGCAGGTTGTAGTTCATGTATTACCATCTATTTTCTGTACATATCGTTATACATAAGTTAACTTACTATTAATTTGGCAAGTAAACTTCCTCATAGACCATATGTTTTGTGAACTTTTCCCCAGACGTAAGTGAACTTCCTATTGATTTTTGTAAGTGGACTTCTTGGCGGACTATTTTTCTGAACTTATAGCAATATGTAAGTGAACTTCTTGGCGGACAATTTTTGATGAACTTTCGCGATACGCATGTGAACTTCCGGTTAATACAAAGTGAACTTCACGGGGTGAGCGCCCGTTTAATACAAAGTGAACTTCGTGTGGGTGAACTTGCGTCTTACGAGGTGAACTTTGGCGGAGTGGACTTCCGTTTAATATGAAGTGAACTTCGCATTCTGAAGTTTCCTTTTAGTACGAAGTGAACTTCCGTCTTCCAAGGTGAAATTTCGAGGAGTGAACTTCCGATTAATACGAAGTGAACTTCGCATTATGAAGTTTCCTTTTAATACGAAGTGAACTTCGCGAGCTGAACTTTTTGTTGAGTACGAAGTGAACTTCGTGGGCTGTACTTTCCATTCAGTACGAAGTGAACTTGCGCGTAGTTCAAAGTGAAATTCTGCACAATACAAATTGAGCTTCCGTTTTCAGGACAGAGGAGTACCACCCTCAGCAGACGCACACGAATAGAGTGGAGGATGCATGCTCGCAGATTGGTTGACACATGTCGTGTCGATAAGGAGCGCTCACGGCTGGGGATCCCATTCGGTAGGCGCGCGTGGTGGCGTACTCGCAGAGCATTCCCACTCGGAGCGTAACCCCAAACTCCATGGCCCCACGGTCAGCGCCAACTGTCGAGTGTTATTAGTATGGTTCATGGTGGGGGTGCCATAAGCCTGATGGTAGATCGTGGGTGGAAACGTAGGGAAGTTTCCGTATGCGGGGACACAGTTTTACCCAGGTTCGGTACGTCACAACAAAGGCGGCGCCCTACTCCTACAATCTCACTAAATCAGGGCTAAAGTCCGAAGTATACAAAGTACAATGTGAGTCTAGGTTTTGCTATCTCGCGATGTTTTCTCTTGCCCCGAGGCTGCTCCCGTCCGGCTTTATATATGCAGCCGGACTAGGGCTTACAGGAAAGAAAACTTGGTGTCTAAGGAAAGTATTCTTATTCTTGGTAAGCAAAACGTCCAACTTCTTCTCTAAGTCGGATTGCATATTGGGTCGTAATCCGGGTTCTTTTAGAATCGGCCTTCCTGTGTGTCGGCTTCCTGGGATGCCCAATGGACCTTGCTCCAATTCTTATTGGCCAGCCGTGTAATACGGCCTTCGGCCAATGCCGGATATACCCCCATTTGGCATATATCTGACACATTGTTTGGCAACATTACACCGTGATCGGTAAAAAGGTGCGGCACGTACAAAAATATGGTGTAACATTTTGGACACACCAATGTAGCAAAACGACATCGTATTTTTCAAACAAAGTCATGTAGCAGTCAAAAAAATGTAGCATTTTAAACAGAGTTATGCAGCAAAAAAACGAATGTGAACATTTCTTTACTGTGTATATACCATTATTTTTAAATGATATTGTTTGGCTACATTACACTGTGATCGGTAAAAAGTTATGACACATACCAAAATGTGATTGTGAAGACCATGTGCCACTAAAAGTATACTACTACTTCTAAAATGTTATTTTGTTGTGATCTAAATTCACTTATACTGATAAAAAGTCGAACATCTGAAAAGTAGAGCGTAGCGTCACGGAGTCTGAAGTTGGCACGTCGCGTTTGCTCGACCAATGTGGCCCACGCAGAGATGGGGTATTTTAAACAAGGTAAGTTGAAGGTATGCAAGATAAGTATTTGTGATAATCCTGCTGATATGATGACAAAGCCAGTTACTGTTGGTAAGTTTGAGCTTTGCTCAATCTTAGCTGGTATCAGTATTTATCCCAAGAGACTATTTGGCGCCGAATGTGTTTTCTTTGTTGTTTCAAGGTGAAGGTTCGTTGTTATGCTACCTGAAGCAATTTTTCTCAAGGTGAAGAGTTATTTTGTTGTGATCCAAATTCACTTATGCTGAAAAAAGGCCGAACTTTTGACGAGCAGAGTGTGGTGGTAGAGAACGAGTTGTTGCCGAGTTGGAAACAAATTCGACCTTGTCTAGGGTTTACCCCCTCTATATACCTCACGTAAGCCGACGTTTGGGAGAGGTCACAAGTTGTAAATCCCTGGTGTTTGTAACCGCATTCGATATAGTGAAGTTTTGCAGGCTTGCGCCCGTGGTTTTTTCTCTTCCTCGTTGCAAGTGTTTTCCACGTTGAAAATCCCGTGTCCCGTGTGTCGGTCTCTTGGTTTTCGTTGCTTTTATTTCTATCATTTATAACAAGTGGTATTAGAGCGCTAGTTTTCAGATCCGGGTTTTTCGATGACTGTGATGAAGTTTGATCTACCGTTGCCGTTGCTGGATTACGTGACGAGATTCTCACTGTGGAAAGTTAAGATGTGGGCGATTCTCTCCCAATCAGGAGATCTTGTTGATGCGGAGTGAACTTCCGTTTAATACGAAGTAAACTTTGCATTATGAAGTTTCCTTTTAATACGAAGTGAACTTCCGTCTGACGAGCTGAAATTTCATGGAGTGAACTTCGCATTATGAAGTTACCTTTTAATACGACGTGAACTTCGCTGGCTGAACTTTTTGTTGAGTACGAAGTGAACTTCGCGGGCTATACTTTCCATTCAGTACGAAGTGAACTTCCGCACACTACAAAGTGAACTTCTGCACAATATAAATTGAGCTTCCGTTCCCGGACGGAGGAGTACCCCGATCAGTAGACGCACACGAATAGAGTGGAGGATGCATGCTCACGGATGGGTTGGCGCAGGCCGTGTCGATAAGGAGCTCTCGCGGATGGGGATCCCATTCGATAGGCACGCGGGATGGCGTCCTTGCGGGAGGCACTCAGGACGGCTTCCTCACCGCGGAGGGACCCGGGACGACGACCTCCCTAGGAGGAGCGCGGGGGCGTCTCACCGGGGGCACATGGGCCGGAGGTCCCCCTGGTGCGCGGGGCCGGAGGTCCAGGGAGGCGCGTGTGGTGGGTGGTCTACATGCACTAGTAGGGAATTGCCATTCTATGGAATGGATTCTGTGGCGCACCTCTATCTGGTGCGCCACAGAAATATTATTCTGTGGCGCATGGCTCAGGGTGCGCCACAGAAAAAACTATTTTTGTGGCGCATGTGGTGGACGTGCGTCACAGAAAGCGTGCGGGGCCCACACCAATCATTGGGCTGGGTGTCAGAGGCCATATTTTTATGGCGCACCCTGACGCGTGCGCCACAGAAAGGGAAACTTCTGTGGCGCACTGCACTGGTGCGCCACAGAAACACCATATTCTGTGGCGCATCCTTCCCAATGCGCCACAGAATATGTTGTTTCTGTGGCGCACCCGCGCAGTGCGCCACAGAATAGCATACTGGTGCGCCACAGAAATATGCGCACTGTGCACATAAAGGTGGCAGCCCCCTCTCTCCCCCCCCACTCACTTCATTGCAAGTGGATGTTGCTCACTCGCCCCCCCCCCTTCTCTCCACTCTATTTTTACACATTTAGTTCTCCTTTTTAGGTAGGTGAACCTATTTATTCGATGTATAATTGTTGGTGAAGTTTGTTGTTGTTGGGGGGGGCCTAATTACCTTGCATCTATACTCCGGTCCCTCCCTCTCCCTCGCTCTTTTCGCGTGTCGGTATCGAATCTACTCGGTGAGTATAGTTGGAGGTGCATATGTCTTGTGTGGCCATCGATCGATGTGTATGGGTGTTTGTCATGCATGTGCAGGTGGACCGATCGATTGTCGCGCGTGCGGGCGCGGTGGTGCATGGATGTTTGCCGAAATGTTGATTCACTTCCATTTCGGCAAACTTTTGCACCCCATATGTCCTACTTATAGGAGAGGTCATGCCGAATTTTTCCGGCGACTATGCATGCACGTTGTGGTTCTAATTTTCTGCTCTCTATGTATCTGTGCAGGCAACCATGGTACTAGAAATGAGCTCTGCTCGAATCGCTAGATACAAAAAAGACGCGAAGGCGGACATGATTCGGTGCAACAGGCGGCAGATAAGATGCCCGTGTCGATCATGCAAACTCGTGCGCTGGATTGACCCTGATTCCGGACAATTGGAGGAGCACCTTCTCAGACGCAGTTTCTTTGACGACCGCAACCACGTGGCACCGCCGCCGGCAGCAAAAGTTGTGCACGAAGAGGAGGGCGAGCAAGGATATGACGGCGAACAAGATCATCATGAAGAAGGATATGTCGGCGGAGAAGATCGACATGACGATGAAGGCGAGAACACGGAGACCCCGCTAATTTCGGCCTTGCGGGACTCTCATGTTCAGGATCTGCTGCTTAAGGAGACGAGCAACGACATAGCTGCAGCTAGGGAGAAAGCCAAACTGGCGCAAATGGAGATAGACGGGGTGACTCCGTTGTTTCCTGGGTGCCGCCCCGAGGATACGCGGTTGCATGTAACGCTTGCTGCTCTGAAGATGAAGACGCAAAACAAATGGACCGACTCGAGCTTCAACAAGAACTTGAAATTCTGGCACGATCGCCTTCCCGAGGGGAACACATTGCCAAGCAGTATCAACGAGGCTAAGAAAGTCGTGTGCCCTCTTGACCTACCTCACGAAAAATTTCAAGCCTGCATCAATGATTGTGTAATTTATCGGGGGGAGTACAAGGACACAATCACATGTCCGAAGTGCGGCCACGGACGATACAAGTGTGGAACCAACAACAAGAAAATTCCTCGAAAAGTGGTATGGTACTTTCCTATCACTCCCCATCTTCAACGGTACTACGTGGACCCTAAGGAAGCAAAGCTCATGCAATGGCACGCAAAAAGGGAGAAGCCGGAAGAAGATCCGGAGAAGGGCTATATCATGACACATCCTGCAGACGCTGCCTAGTGGGAAGCATTGGACATAGCTTTCCCGAGTTTTGGGGGCGACGCGAGGAACGTCAGGCTGGGTATGAGCACCGATGGACTCAATCCGTTCGGCAACCAGAGTAGCACACATAGCAGCTGGCCCGTGTTTGTATGGCCTTACAACCTACCCCCGTGGCTGTGCACCAAGCAAAAGTACATACACTTGAGTATTCTCATCCAGGGGCCAAAACAACCAGGTGTCGACATGCATTTGTATCTCGGGCTGCTGAAAGACGAGTTAGACACGTTGTGGAAGACGCCACCCCGTACGTGGGACGCGTACACTAGAGATTATTTCCATATGAGAGCCGCGTTGCTGACGACGGTCACAGACTATCCTGGTTACGCGTATGTATCTACCCAGGTCGGCCACGGATTCTGCGGCTGCGTGAAGTGCATGGACGGGACCCCGCATCTCCAGCTACCAAGGGATCCTGGGTCTTCGAAAACCGTGTACCCAGGGGCTCGAAGGTGGCTTCGCCTGGATCACCCATGGAGAAAACGCGGTGAGTTGTTCAATGGTAAAGACGAGCCCGATGGAGCCCCGCGCACGAGGAGCGGCGAAGAAATCGACGAGCTTCTGAAAAATTGGGACGAGTGCCCTTCGCCGGGAAAGAAACGACCCAAGCCAGAGCCGCTGCTGGGTGTATGGAAAGCGAGGTCTGTTTTCCACGACTTGGAGTACTGGCCGGTCCTCCACGCGCCTCATAGCCTTGATGTGATGCACATTACGAAGAACGTTATGGAGAGTCTGCTTGGCACTATTTGCAATTCGGAGAAGTCCAAGGATGGGCCGAAAGCAAGATACGATCTAAAACATTTTGGCATTAGGAAAAATCTACAGGTCCCCGCCGATAGTGATGATGATGATGACGATGAGGATAAGACGGAAGGGACTCAACGTCCTCCCCGCAAAAAGGCTAAGAAGAACACCGTGGTGCTTCCCGCTGCCTGCTTCACATTGAGTCCGCCGGAGCTTGAGCAGTTTTTCAGGTGCCTCGTAGAAGTCAAAGTTCCTCACGGATACTCAGGGAGTATAAGAAGATATCTGGACTTAGCGAAGAAGAGGTTCACCGGGATGAAGTCTCACGATTGTCATGTGCTCATGACGCAGATACTTCCTGTTGCGATCCGAGGGATAATGGACGAGCATGTCCGTGATACGTTGTTTGGCCTTTGCAACTTTTTCGACGTTATCACCCAGAAATCGATCGGCGTGAGGCAGCTCAAGATGCTACAGGATGAGATCGTGGTGATACTATGCGAGCTCGAGATTTACTTCCCGCCGGCATTCTGCGATATATGTGTACATCTCCTTCTCCATGTCGTTGATGACATCAGGCATCTCGGCCCGACGTTTCTGCACTACATGATGCCGATGGAAAGGCAGAATGGTGTCCTGAAAGGATACGTTCGCAATAGGGCCCGTCCAGACGCAAGCATGGCCAAAGGATTTCTAACCAACGAGTGCATCTCTTTCTGCGAAAATTACCTAAGCACCGAAGACGATCAGGATGTCGGTTTGTCCACCAGGACGCACCGTGGCAGACTCAACGGAGTCGGTCACCGCGAGGGCTGCCGCGACGTCCATGTCGGCATTCAAAAACGACGCGACGACTTTGATAGGGCTCACCGGGTCGCGCTACAACACTTAAAGTCGATCGAGCCTTTCGTGGAAGAGCACAAAAGCTTAATCAATCAGAATTATATTGAAATGGGCGGGCCGAGGAAGATGGGAGACGTAACCAAAGAGCACAACTCCGGCTTCACGCGTTGGTTCAAGCAAAGTCAACTGATTGAAGCACGGAGAAAAATGCCTTCTACGGAAGATGAAAAACTCATATACATCTTATCACAGGGCCCAGGGCAGAACGTAAGGACCTATCAGGGGTACGACATCTCCGGTTACAGATTCTCCACCGAGGACAAGGACATGAGTAGCGAAAATCAAAACTCAGGAGTAACTATGCTATCATATGGCGATGCCGAGACTAATGTGGAAGAAAGATACTTCGGAAAGATCGAGGAGATATGGGAGCTAAACTACTGCGGAGAGACTGTGGTGCCAATGTTCCGTGTGAGATGGGCCAAGAATGTCAAGAAAGAAGGACGGTATTTCACCACAATGGTTATACCCGATGCCAAATCGAAGAACGCATCCGCGAAAAATGAGCCATGGGTACTCGCTAGCCAAGTTGACCAATGCTTCTTCATCACCGACCCGTCAAGGCCTAGCCGTGTTGTCGTGAGGAGGGGCAAGAGGAGCATCATCGGAATGGAAGGAGACGCCAACGAGGAAGACTTGGACAAGAACGGTGATCCGAAGATCGAGGAGGAGTTCGACAAGCACTTCGACATGCCTACTACTGGTAAAGTAAGAAGGAAGACATCCCTACCTACCCACGGTTGTCCGTTCACGCGAAGAAATCTCAAGGTGGCCGGCATAAAGTATTCAGTCGCCAACAAAAAGGGAAAAAGACGCTAATTAAGAAGACTATTATGTGTATATACGTGCATGTGTATGTCTATGTGAGACAAGCACTTTTTTCTATATATATGTGCATGTGTATGTGAGACAAGCACTTTTTCTATATATATGTGCATGTATATATGTGAGACAAGCACTTCTTTCTTTAATTAATTGTATTTTAATGTTTTCTTTCTTTAATTATAATTAAATAAAATATTAAAAAAATATGGGGTAACCCAGGATTTGAACCCATGCCACTAGGCTTATTTACATCCCAACTAAACCAATTGGGCTAGTATTAGATATATGTCACAGTACAGCGTTTCGTTTTTTTATTTATCTATCCACGCAATTCTGTGGCGCACCATCAGGAGTATGCGCCACAGAAATATACTCGAGCCAATGACATGTGGCCCCGCAAACGTGGCCACAGAATAGGCCCAAGAAATTCTGTGGCGCACCGCCGATATGATGCGCCATAGAATTCAACAATTCTGTGGCGCACTGGCGCCTGGTGCGCCACAGAATTTTCCTTTCAGCCATTGACATGTGGCCCCGCCCGGTATTCTTCCACACTTAGCAGTTTTCACAGTTCATCTCATCCCCTCTCTCTTGCGCGACGACGACGACGAACATCTCCTTTGATCTTCTCCCTCGCGCCGTGGAGGATCCGTGTGGAGGAGGAGCGCCGCCCCGTGTCCCCGTCTAGGAGCACCCCCGTGGAGGATCCGTGAAGGAAGGAGGAGCGCCCCCGTGGAGGATCCGTGAAGGAGGAGGAGCTAGCGCCGCGCCCTGACCTAGCTAGGAGGAGGAGCGCCGCCGCACCGTCCCAAGCAGTACCAGGAGCCGCCAAGCCTTCGCCAAGGTCGTCCGTCCACGCGCGCGCCACCGTTCTCGGCCTCGACTCCGGCTGCACACGCGCCGTCGACGCCCTCCTTCTGCCGGTTCGTCATCCTTCCTCCTCTGATCTACATTCATGCATTCGTCTGCTTGCTTGCACATGGCGTGAGTTCCTATTTAAATGCTGCCGCTTCCGATCGATCAGTATCGCCATCGCTAGCTAGTGTGGGTTCCTGCAAGATTGCATCTTGAGCTAGCTCAGTATCTTCAGTTAATTTGTTTTGTTCTTTGCTTGGTAGTTTGGTTCTTCAGGATTTGACAGTGTTAGTAGTGGACCACTGATACTGACACTGTAGTTATCGTACTGTTAAGTGTTAGTCCTTGTGTGCTTCTTGTATGTGCTCCGTCCATTAGAGCGAAGAGATTACCTGCTGCAAAAGTTATTTACATGGACTATTCTCTGAAGTTCATTTTTAGTATTGGCGATGTCTCCATTTTCGAAATTCTTGCTTGCGATGACGTACGTAGATGACATAAGAAACATCCAGTAACCATAATGTACTCCAGAGGACAGGTGCATCCGCCGCTTGCCTGACAGAGAAGACGGATAAGTAAAGAAGTGTTGTGTTATTTACTGAATAATTCCTGGAAGCAAAGAAGTTTGCAGGGAGAATTTTAGGGATTGGGGATGGTTTTTGTGCAGGTACACATTGAGAGTTGCCAATGTTTCGCCGGAACGTCGATTTATTTCCGTTCCGGCGAATTTCTGGCACTCCGGCATGGCCTTTTTTAGCAAAGGTCATGCCGAATTTTTTCGTCAAACTTTTGATCATAGAAATGTAAATATAGTGACAGTATATGATTTAGGGATTTCCAGAGATACAATGAACTGACCACTGGCTGGTTGTATGCAACACCGGCAGGTATTTTCTAAAACGGAAACTTTTCCAAGTATTTTCTAAGTATTTTTTCAAAATAAAGTAGATAGGGGAGGAAGGAGGAAGAGTTTGTTAGCCTTGTTCCCCATGGCTGATGGCTATGGCTAAGCTTGAAACCTACTACCACACCCCACTTGTCGCTTAGCTCTAGTAGAAAGAGATGGGTTGTGCATGCACGCGTGGTGCTCGCTAGCTCTATAAATTGGTGCAACTATTGGGTGCTTAAGCCATCGATCATTCATTCGGGCTTGCATTTCATCGCTGTAAAGATTTCATCCACCATGGCAACTATTGGGTGCTGCAGCTTCAGAGTTTCAGTCTGCGTGAGTTACAGAAAATTGCAACCAGACTGGGACAATTCAAATAAAAACAGTAAGAAGCGAAATATGAAAATTCAAGTAAAATTTTGCTTGTTCATTTTTTATAAAGAAGACATGAAGTTATCATTGGTTTTTCTCTTAAATTATAAATCAACGGCAATGTCTAAATCTGAAGATAAAGTGGCCAGCCCGACCTGCAGAAAAACAAAAGAGAGCAGCCCCGGCCTCTGATTTCGATTGTATCAGCAATACACTTGGTGCAACCCAATTCCACTACTCCGACCTGTAGAAAAACAAAAGGTAGTGGATCTTATTGGAGCTTGGCTAATATGGAGTAATTGTTGCTGCATGTTGTTCGTCATTTCTTTGCACGCTGTAATTCAAATAATATATGCAGGTATTCTTAACTATTCGACCAATTGGTTGTTGTTTACAAGTGTCCTAATTAATTCAAATCTTCTGGTTTTCAAATTTTGAGTGTCAGGTTTGATCTATTACAATATGTCCGGAGTATAAGAATTTGAATAATTCTACTGGTCATTTATATTGAGTTTTGCTAGACTGAGAATGTAGCTACTGTAGAAATGCATTCAGAAACAAGAATCTTTAGAAACGCAAAATACAGCAAGTTCATGCCATGAAATGGTACCAGAGGCTAACTGAAATGAGGCAAACATGAGTTTAGTGTAACTAAACAAGTTGAAGTGTTGAAGGATGATGGCTCTGTGGTAAAACTGACAAACTGATATTGTCGGATGCAAATGCCTGTAGTGTATATATTAAACCAAAAAAAAAATGTTTTTTGGGTAACAGTTTAAGAGATGGCATGTTATAGGAGTAGAAAGAAACTTAGAGAAGTGTTCAATTGAAAGGACAGAAATTGATTTTTGTTGTCAGATAAAATCAATCTTTCTTAATTTAAATGTCACATTTTATTATGTAGGGAAAGTGGATTACTGCTAGGTAATCTATACCAGAAGCACATATATCTCTAGTTTGAAATAGTCAAATACATTAGATTCAGATTCAAATGTGCCATTCAGGCTAGCATAAGCCAGCAATCCTATGCATCTTTTCTTGCTTGTTTAGGCCACTTTTAGCTTTATCAAAATACTCCATGCATTTTCCCAGCACATTAACTGCATCTATATTGCAGTTTGAACTGAAGATTTTTAACCGAAGAGTGACATATTGCACATTGCATTTAAATAGATAGTAAAAGGAAAGTGTCCAGGCTATGATCTAATGCTACAGAAACAAGAAGTGATAGCAATCTTGACAACCATTCATAGTATTGAAGAGTCTCAATCAGTTGGCTTTGTATAGTTAAAGAGTTTTGATTTTTGTTGTTCTTTAGACCATGTAAAATACCATAGTACGGAAGAGTCTTCCCATCGTAGTTTCGGCATGCTTGTAGTTACGGAAGAGTTTTGATTTTTGTTGTTATTACAGAAACATGTCTGACTCTTCCAAGCACGTGTCCGTGCCCGAAGCCGGTGCCGAGGAAGAGGGCTGGGATGCCCACGCTGCAACCAGAATTGAGGAAGAGGACGTTGATTGGGGGTCCTTGGAGGAAGAGGACCAGGATAAGAGCACCGATGGTGGTGGCACTGACCGCACGGCGGCTGGTGGTAGCGGCGACGCCGCCCCGACGACCGATAAGAAGAATAAGAAGCCCCGGGCCCCAAGGAAGGATCGTAGGCCGCAAGTGGTCGCGAACGTCACCGATACAATCACCGAGGTCTCGCCGAGTGGCCTACCATTGGCGCCTCGATCTGTTACCTCAGGGTACGGCATGCAGCTAGGGTGCATCGTGCGGGAAAGCATGTCGATCAACACGACTGACCTTAGACACGACGACAACAAGGCTTTGGTCGAAATCCTTCTGAAGAAGCTTCACCAGCGATACACGTTCCCGGAGCCGTTCAACAAAATGGTGGACTCTTTAGCCATCACGAAGATGAGCACCGCGTTGAGCAGCTGGAAATCCCGGGTGAAGAAGAAGATTGAAAAAGGTAAAAGCTGGGAGGAGATCAGTCGAAAAGACCCGACGCTTCAGAAAGAAGATTTCGAGATATTTAAGGAGTACTTGAACACCGAGGAGTGTAAAAAATGGACAAAATGGGGGCAGGATATGCGGGACCAAAACATAGGGCACCAACATCTCGGAAGCGGTGGTTACCAAGGAAAACAGCCTATTTGGGAGAAGGAGGACCGCGAGATGGAACGTCTCGGAAAAGATAACCCCTGGCACAAAATCACGGATATACAAGTTAGGAACTTTGTCCGATCCCGGTACTTCTTAGACTGGAAGACGGGGGAATTCGTGACGAAAGACGAGGACGTGAAGGAATTTGAGAAACATTTGGTAAGGATACATATATCTCAAGTACATGTATATTGCATTGATCTAATAATTAGATAATGGGCTCACCTTAATTTCCTTTTGTCCGAAGGAGAGGGAGTTGCGGAAATCTGACTCGTCCGAAGGGTCGACGAGTCGGTGGGACACGCCTTTCAACAGAGCGACGAACGCATACAAGCAAAGGCCGTTGGATGCCCCGCCGACGTCAGCTGGCCGCATCTCCGGCTTTGGGCTAAACATGAAGGTAGCCGAGTACTACTCATCAGATGCCAAGTCAAAAAAGAAGAGTAAGACGACATCGACTAAGGATGATGAGGAGGTCGCGGAGCTGAAGAAGAAGATGGCGGCTCTAGAGAAGAAACTGGAGAGCAGAGAGGTGGACCCCGACAGGCTCAACCGATTAGTGGATGAGAGGCTCAAGGAAGTCATCCCCGCTGGGCTGATGGAGGGGCTAGCTTCCTGGAATGCGGGGGGTCAAATTGGACCGATCCATCTGCCCAGCTTCATCGGCAGCAACTCAAGCATGAACCAGCAAGTGCCGCCGCAATAGCTGACCCCCCAGACGCCGGCGCCACTCCTTCTGGTCACATCGCCGCCCCCTTCGGCAGCAATGCCGAAGAATGATGGGCAGGGCACCGTCGCCCTTGTCTCGACACCCGCCGAGCTAGACGCCATCACCAAGGTAACTAATTAGTTAATCGTGATCTAACTACGCATTCTCAAGATGACTGTCATCTCATGATGCCTGGTATGTTGCACAACAGGACGAACCTTGCGTACTCCTGCATCGTGTGGTGCCGGGCGGAGAGTTGGTGGATGTTGCTACCGGCACTATTATACAACCCATGCAACGCACTATGCACCACTCTCGAATGGACCAGAACGTGATGAAGGTGAAGTTGGCCAATGTAGTGCCGGAGTATCGCGACGTCCTCCCCCCCTTTCAACCTCCAGGCTGCGACGAGGACAACTTGGTACTTGGAGAGTGCACGACTTGGGTGATGCAATGGCCGAAGAGCCAGAATCGTCTTGGGGGGGGGGTCTTGTGATCAAGCGCAACACCGGCGCCACATCCCCTATGGCCCCGCAGAATAAGATCGTCCGGCCCACGAAGCAAAGAGCCCTCCAGACTGCACCCAAGGCCGCCGCCCCTCAGAAGGAAACAGTACTCGTCGCCACCACCACCACCCAGAAGGAACCGGCGCCGGTTGTTGCCACCACCACCCAGAAGGAACCGGCGGTTGTTGCCACCACAACAAGGCACAAAGTGTTGTTGGGAAATATGCCGCAACGACCGCCCAAAAGATCATAAAAAGCAGTTGTGCCTCAACCGCCGGCATCACAGCCGCCGGCATCACAGCCGCCGTCACCACCAAAGGACGTGGACAACCAGTTTGCTGGAGCCGCCGGTGTCGAAGACTATCATTACGATGACAATGTCGACATCAATGCCTACCTCAACACGGGCTACAGCCAAGATAGGTACATGCCTGATATGAATCGTGACGACGAAGCCTTCCGCAGTCACGACGATCAACCTAGACGTACTGAAGTCACGCAGCGTCTGACCTACCCGGAGGGTACAATATTCAGCCCTGGCACACTGCATAAGACAATCGAAGGGTCGTCCCGAGCACCCGCACCCCCAGCTCCCTCACCCCCAGCTCCCGCAGCAGATCAAGCATCCGCCAGCAAGAAGATTAGGAAGAGACCTGCTAAAAAGGTCCAGCATACTAAGATCTTGGCCGACGCCGTGATACGACCCCCTAAGGATGGCTTGACCCGCTTGCATGAAGCTGGGAAACCGATACTGGGTCCGGACGAGATACATGGGGCAACTGGACCAATGCTCACATTGCAGAACATTATCGTGATGCTAGAGGGTCTCCTTCTTCAAGACAAGTGTCCAAATTACCCTGTGTTCACGGTCAAGGTGCCAGAGGGCCCGGACTTCGTCAACGAAGACCCCGCGGGACTGTTCTTCATAGCGTATGAGGATATCTTCAGTCTGTTTCACTCGAGACGGCTGGACTATAACTTGGTCCGCCTATACGCGCTAAATGCTCAGCTGCAGATCCAGCGAGAGTTACCCCCTCACGTTATGGTAGCGGATCCCTACTACATGCGTGATAGCCAGCTGGAGGAAGGATCAAGTACACGGACCAAGCCAGTGAAGTACCTCGAGAGCTTCATGTTGAGAAACGGTCAGAACAAGACGGACATTCTTTTGCCTGTCTTCCCCGAGTAAGTCTCGCGATCGTCTTAGCTAATGTTTTTTTTCTAGATTTCATCCATTGCTTATCCTGGATTCAATTGCATGTGTTGAGCAGGGACACATACTGCACACTCATCGTGCTTTGCCCACAATATTCACTTGCCCAATACTTCGACTCGTCGAATGTGACGAAGAGGAAAGACTACACCAGAATAAGGGGTGTTCTCGATGAGGCTATCAATGGCTACGCCCAAAATGGAGGCACATTCGAAAAGAAACAAGAATGTATCAGGCCGGCTACTGGCAAATACGGGTTCAGGCACGTGACCGATTTCCCCTGCATCAAGCAGCCGGCTTGGAGCACGAAAGAGGCCTTCTATGCCCTCCATCACCTCAAAGGGATTGTCCGCGATGCAAACAATTTGAATCATCCTTCTAGACTCCGAGACTGGTCCAACAAAATGGCGGGGGAAATCTCACAGGAAGATCTTATACAAGATTTTCATCGCATCAAAGTCAAGTTGTCGGAGATAATCATTGAAGATGTCAACAAAAAGGGAGGGCCCTTGCACCAACCCATAGGGTTATGCCAGAGGGATATCCAGGAACGCCTAGAGCGGCAGGCTGATCGTAGGACGTGGATGACCAAGGACCTATATAAGCCGTTTCCGGCGCCGCTCCAGTTGAGGTATCGTTGATTGAGGTGTGCGTAGCTAGCTACTATTAGTTTGTTTAACAAAATTTGCTTAACTTATATAAGCCTAGCTACTACTCAATGAAGTCAAAAAAATTTGCTTCCGTTTTGGTATATTTCTGTTCTTGCTCGTGATTGTCATTTGTTTTATCTGTGGAGTTATGTGGCATGACAATTGGTTGGTGTTTCTAGATCATGGCAATCATTAACAATCTATGGGGATTTTTCTGTTGGGGTTCTTGTCATGGCTAGTAATGTTGTTTTCTGTGATAAATTCAATAACAAACCCTAGTGCAATGTACAACTTCCACATCATTGAAATGTAGACTTAAATGGAATTTGATTCCTCTAAAGATAGCTCTAAGTGCATGAGTGTAAATGGTATCTTCAGACCTAATTCTTTATTTAAATACACAATGAATACACACGTATGTGTAACATGAAGCTGTGCCTGGTCCATCAGCAAGATGAATAGCTCTAAGTGCATGGTCCATCAGCAAGATGAAGCTGTGCCTGTTGTGCCGTGCGTGTAACATGAAGCATTTGACCACTCTGTGTGCACATGCAACAAGGTGTGGTATGAGCTTGCAAACCTATTTCTTGATCAAATGCAGAATTGCATACTCATTTAACTAAACATGAGGCATTTAGGTGCCCAACTAAGTGAACTCAACACTAAACCTGATCAATCATGTGAGATGGATGTAATTGGTTTAACTGACCAATAGAGCAACCTATTTCTCTTAGCCACCTATATATCTAGAGAAAGTAACTGGTCAAGTAAGACCAAGACTCGAACTCACTCGATGTATGCATGGTCATTTCTTTGATTCCATGTAGAGAATTGATAAATCTTGTTGTATGAATAGAAACCACACGCGGTTATGTTTGACATCTTTTGTCTAAATTAGGACAACTATTTGATCCATCTCTCCAGTTATAATTTATATTCTGTGGTTTTGGCATTCAGCTAGTACTTACTAATATGCTTTGTGTCTATCTATATAGATGACGTACTACGTGGTGTTCGAGGGTCGGGTTCCAGGAGTCTATGACGAGTGGAAGGACTGCAAAGCACAGGTTGACAAGTTCAGCGGCAACTGCTATAAAGGATACGAGACTAGACACGAGGCGGTTGCGAAGTGGAGGGACCACCAGTCGAAACAGAACAACAAGATGAAGACCTCCATCAAGCTACCATTCTTGCTCACCATCGTCGCCGTGCTTGTAGTCTATTTCATCTTAGCTTAGGCCTTATCGAGTAACTATGTGGTGTCATGTTCGATGAACTATGTGGTGGCATGTTCGATGATGTTTGATGTATCACTATGTTCGATGATGTTCGATGAACAAAATTTGATACTTTTGCACTATGGATCACTATTGTATATTATGTTATTATCGAGTAATGTGTGACTTATATCTTTGTCAAATATCACTTATATGTTTATATATTTGTGAAATATCACTGCCTGTATTCAAACTGTATAAATCCTGTAATATTGCTGGTATTTATACCAGAAACAATTTAAATTTCAAAATATTACAGATGTTTCTGTGGCGCACCATGGGACAATTCTGTGGCGCACCAGTTTCTGTGGCGCACCAGGAGAGGATGCGCCACAGAATCGACTATTTCTGTGGCGCACGGGCCTGGTGCGCCACAGAATCCACAATTTCTGTGGCGGACGCGCTGGGTGCGCCACAGAAATTATTTTTGTGGCGTGTGTTCTGTGGCGCACCCCTGTGGCCCCAGGGTGCGCCACATAATAGGATTTTGGTGCGCCACAGAAGAGGGTTTCCCTACTAGTGATGGGTGCGCATGAGTTGAGGTGGAGGACCGCGCACCTGCATACAAGGTGGAGGGCGGCGCGCCGGAGTTGAGGTGGAAAAGGTGTGGGTGCATGGTCAGGTTTAGAAGGTCTTTTCTTCGGGGGTACCATCTATTTTATAGACATCTCGCTATACATAAGTGAACTTCCTCGTGGACTATATATGTTTTCTGAAGTTTTCTCCACACGAATGTGAACTTCCTAATGACTTTTTAACTGACCCTCTTAGCGGACCATGTTGGAGATATGCCCGAGAGGCAATCATAGAGATGATGATATATCTATATATCCATGATTTGTAATAAGGTGCGTTGAATAATATCTTTGTATTCATTAGCAAGTATGTGACTTGTTTGTGAAACTCTTTACTTACATGGTTATTCTAAATATGTCCCTACTCGGATGTCATGTGTGGACACACCTGAACATTAGACTAGCACATGTATTTTTTGATGGCTATGTTTCGCAAGTCATAGACATGGTAATGTCAAACTAATAATGTGAACTCATGTTATGAACATTGTGTTGGACTGACATACCTTGAGACATTACAACAATGTTAATAGTTCTTTCTCTACATGTTGTGCTTGCTTTGACCTTAGACCTGAGATTGTCGCATGTTCTTGAGATGTGAATCGACCAACTTTGGGGCTATCAAACGCTACACCGTGACAGGGTAGTTATAAATGTAGATATCAGGTTTTTCATGAAGCATGCTACAAGACATGGCCAGTCAAGATTGGATTTGCCCCTCTCTTCACAAGAGAGAGATATTTCTCAGGGCTCCTCGAGTGATCGGATCCAGAAATGCATGGCCATGCTAAATAAGTTTAATAGTTCACTTGGTAACGGATTCCGATTCACAGGATCGAGAAAGAGTAATCGGCTAAGAGCATGATCAAATATCGTGAGACAAAAGGAATAGCATAAACATGTGATGGTTCGTCCGATGTGATTTTTATGCACGTTTGGGACTTGGCACGTTTTGCTAGAAGGCCTACAAACTATTGTCATGTAGAAATGTGTGTGAACCTATAGGGTCGCACACTCAAGGCAGAAGAAGCAGAATTCGGATTGGATCCGAAATGGGCTGGAAATGAACTCTAGAGTGTGATGTTTTAGTGGCAGATCATTATGGGGACGTCTATATAAAGGAGAGGAGGCTGTGTGTTTTAGGGTGGCTAATTCCGCACCACATTCCGCTGCAGCCACCATCTCTCCATGCCCCTGCCGCCCACGCGGACCTAGCAGTCCAGCGAGCGGTGTTTCCACGCCGCACGTGTGGATACCGATAGGGTGCTGCATCTGTAGCACTTGGACAAGACGCCAAGAGGAGCTGCTTGTGGGAGCGACGGGATCCAGAGGATTCGTACAACTACCCTGCCCCGACCCGCTTCACCGAGATCGTCACTACGCGTCTAGTGGTAATCTCGTGATCTATATCTTGCAGCAGATCTTGGTTGACGTGGTAGAAATTTTGATTTACGCTAGTGTAGCCTACCCCGTTTTCCTTCAGTGGTATTAGAGCCGTTGTTGCGTAGTTATTGACTCGGATCGTTTCCATATTGATATGTAAATGGGGTATGATCGATATGATCGATTGTATGGATTAGATGTTTTGATCTGTGATTTGGATTCCGTGATCTTGATGCGAGAGGTCGTGGAACGGCAAACCACTACCGGTCGGTTTCCGCCATCGGGGTAGATGTGACATGTAAATCCAATTGCAGCATGCGAAGATAAATATGATTGGTCGAATCGGAGTCTGGATCATATACGATGTGCATGAGATGCGCGGCGTGACATATTGGATCTGCCGCCATTTTTAGGGAATTTGCAGAAATGGACAATTGTGTATCAAAATTTCACCCTATTGGCTAGCACATGGGGTCCAGTCGGAGCGTTCTGGCTCATTCGCCCTCTAAAATAGACTTTTAGGCCCTGCAAGTTTTGGCGTGAGAATGTCTAACTCGTTTTAGTAGATTTTGTGACTGATATGGCCCTATGAGTATGTGACGCGTGTATGTAATATTTTCATGACATGCGTGTCGTGAGTATGTCAAGACGGCTGGAGCCATATTGTGTTGTCACTTATTGTATTAACGGCCTGCGTGCAGACTTGTGATGTTTCCCTCTATCCATGTAATCTTCTTTTCTAGCTGTTGGTAGTAATAACTTGTAGAAGTTTCTTGGAGGACTCATCAACTGGAGGGATGACGCATATGGACCATGGAGATGGAGATCATCATGGTGGACAGGTTCCACGAAAATGGAGATCACCTTGTGAAACGGGCCATACTGTGTCACAACTTTGTGATCGCTATTCCTGTTGTTTTACTCCTATGCATGTTAGATTCGTAGAAGTAGAACGATCCATCGCAAATGTTAAGTTCCCATGCCCCCCAACTAAAACTTGCACCATCCCATGTCTACTACGATTGATTGTGGGTCTGTTGCAGCAGGGCGCCATCAGTTTTCGTTGACTAGGTGGGTATGTATCGGTTAGGTGGTACGACTGTTGCAGCAGGGTGCCATTTGCTGATGCTTACGCGCATAAAGGATTGGTTAACTCATCAAGATAATATTAACGGTTAAGCGCCTATGGGCATAAAGGTCGGTGTTTTTGACAAAGAGAAGTTACCCAACAACAAGAGTCATATGTGATATGATTAGCAAGTGTTGCTTACCGATCTACCTTGTCTTCTAGCAGTGATGCAAACGTCACTAGTCGACTTGTTCGTTGCGGATCTTGAATCACTAAGTACCAATAGAGGGATATTGGTTTTAGTGGAGTAGACTACGTTAAATTGTTTAATGTCTTTTACTCTATCATGCATTTTTGTCTTAGTATTTTGCATATTTTTCTGTTGTAGATCAATGGCACGTAACAACCAACCCACCCCTTTTGCGTTGCGATCCATTCTTGAAAAGGAAAAGTTAAATGGAACAAACTATTCGGATTGGATCCGAAACCTGAGAATTCTTCTCAGGGCTGAGAGAAAGGAAAGTGTTCTGGATACCCCAATCCCAGGTGCGCCTCTTGATACTGACACTGCTGCCGTTAGAACTGCCTTTAAGAGAGCATGTGATGGGTCTCCTGAGGTTAGCTGCGTTATGCTTGCATGCATGGAACCCGACCTTCAAAAGCAATTTGATGGCCAGGAAGCGTATGATATGATCATTACGCTGAAGGATATGTTCCAGACTCAAGCCAGGACTGAAAGGTTCAATGTCGCTAAGGCTTTTGGGGAATGCAAGCTAGCTGAGGGCGGAGCAGTAGGGCCGCACGTGATCAAGATGCTTGGTTATGTGCAAAGTTTGGACAAGCTTGGTTTTTATACCCTAAATTGTCCACAAATTTCAGTTTGGCTTCGCTTCCATCTAGCTATGGGAACTTCATTTCGAACTACCATATGCATGGGGCAGAGAAGGACCTTAATGAACTTTGTGGGATGCTCAAGACGGCAGAGAATGACATTAAGAAGAGTGCAGGGCATGGCCAAGTGTTGGCTATGCAGAACAGGCCTAGCTTCAAGAAGCAGGGTAAGTCTAAGGGGAAAGGGAAGGCTAAAGATTTTATCTCCAGCCAAAGCCTAAGCCTAAGGACGGACCTAAGCCTAACACAGAGTGCTTCTACTGTCATGATACTGGACAATGGAAGAGAAATTGCAGCAAGTACCTTGTTTCACTGAAGAAGAGTGGAAGTAAGACTTGTAGCTCAGGTACACTTATAATTAATGTTATAGACATTTTTCTCGCTGACTGTATTATTGACGCTTGGGTATTTGATACCGGATCGGTTCCTCAAATTTGCAAATCGATGCAGGGGCTAGTAAGGAGTAGAAGCGTGAGACAAGGAGAAGTTGATCTTCGCGTCGGAAATAATGCAAGGGTTGTTGCGTTGTCCGTTGGCGTCTACCAACTCCACCTCCCTTCAGGATTTATTATGGAATTGAATAATTGTTATTACGTTCCTAGTTTTAACCGAAACATTATTTCTCATTCATGTTTGATGAGAGATGGTTATTCATTTGCGAGTAAAGATAATGGTTGTTTAATCTCCAAGAATGATATGTTTGTGGCTTTTGCTTCCATTGTGAATGGGCTTTTTATTATAAATCCTGCTGATGCTCATGATGATGCGCATGTTTATAACGTAAGTGCTAAAAGGCTACGGCCTAATGATTTGAATACCACCTATTTTTGGCATTGTCGATTGGGTCATATAAGTGAAAAGCGTATGAAGAAACTCCATAATGATGGTCTTTTAACTTCGTTTGATTTTAAATCATATGAGAGATGCTAAACTTGTTTACTTGGCAAGATGACCAAGTCGCCTTTCAATGGTTCTCCTGAGGTGGCGACGGACTTATTGGAACTCGTACATACTGATGTATGCGGACAAATGAGCACGACAACAAGAGGTGGTTTTCACTACTTCATAACTTTCAATGATGATTTTAGTAGATACGGTTATGTCTACCTAATGAAACATAAGTCTGAAACTTTTGAAAAGTTCAAAGAATTCCAGAATGAAGTAGAGAATCAACGTGGCAAGAAAATTAAACCTCCACGATCCGATCGTGGAGGAGAATATTTGAGTCACGAATTTAGCGATCATCTTAAGAGTTGTGGAATTTTTCCTCAACTTACGCCGCCTGGAACGCCTCAAAGGAACGGGGACTCCGAACAGCGTAATCGAACCTTGTTGGACATGGTTCGGTCAATGATGAGCCAGCCAGATCTTCCATTGTAATTTTGGGGTTTTGCTCTAGAAACAACATCACTCACACTAAATAGGGTATCATCTAAATCCATAGTTAAGACGCCATATGAGATGTAGAATGTGAAGAGTCCCAACTTGTCTTTTCTAAAGATTTGGGGCTTGTCGCACCCGGACTTCTAAAGGATACTCGCCGTTCCGTTGAACAGTAGTAGATTGGATTACGGGGCTTACCGGCACCCGCGTCCTCTTACGAGTAGGCCAACACACGTATGTGTGACAACCAACCTCTATCTGTTCAGCGTCGACGTAAACTATCCCATAGAAATCAGGATACTACCATTGACGTACTTCATACCATACACACATGGTACGTCAACGGTTTGTAACAGAATGATAGCACAACATATCTCTAAGACATAAAAGCTGGAAATAAGTTGCAAATGGCTCTCATTAGAGCAGAGATAGCAAATACAATCATCCAGAGGACACATGTCCCAACATAACATGATTACAACACAGCGGAAGCATCCAAAGGGTCTGAGTACAGACAAATCCAAATAGGCTTAAGAAGCCGGGAACTGAAAGAAAGACGGAGCCCATACACGTAGTCTTGGATCCTGCCCGGGTCCGCTACCTACTCGTCAGCAGCCTCGTCAAACTCCACGTAGTAGCCGTCACTGGGATCCTCGTAAGCGTAGTCTGCGGAAACCACAGCCCCAAAGGGGTCAGTACAACAACGTACTGGCAAGCAAGACTCACAGTTCACCAAAGTGTAGCCCGTCAACACCAAGCACAGATGCCTTGGGTTCAACGGAAGAAAGGGGATATAAAAGATGCTGCAACTGGCTGCTCTAATCAACTACAGAGATTCTACCACTTCCGACTAACAGAAAGAAGATAAGATAGCGTATAGGAACCAACTGAAAGATAACATCAAACAAACCCATCCTGGACCTCGCCCCTTATCCAAAGAAGCAGTCCGAGGATAACTCACACAGTTGGATTAATGAATAATGGATCAAGTTGTTGTATCAATAAGTCTATTACTAGTCAAGTTATCAATAGTTAGGTGTAAGTTGTTCTGAGTACTTGTTAGCCAGTACTTTCACCAAGTCAACCATAACCGCGGAAAACACGGCTTCTCGAGAAGATTTATCCCTGCAGGGGTGCACCAATTTGGCCGTACACGTAAGAATAACCCGCCAGATGGGATGCCTCCCACCAAGCGGGGTACTCAACTCAACCCAACTCTTCTTCGCATCAAGCCCAAAACACCTTGGGCGCACGGCTAATCGAGCCCCGAAGAAAAGGGACCCTCATAGCACTCTAAGACCGTGTCCCCCTATATGCCGACTACAAAAGTTCCACCCTGCGCTGGGCTCGGAAAAACATGCATGCGGCAAATGGAAAACACGAACTAAATGAGGCGATTTGGACGAGATGCGAATCGAATCAAATTGAGGGGGGCGCCCACACTCGCTTCCCACATGCGGGTAGTGCGTTCATCATGGATCAGTAGACAAGACCCTTTTCCTATTAGGGTCGACACTAGCAGGCCTCAAAACCACACAGGGCCTCCTACCGGTGCCTTATCAGCATATTATTATTAACAGGTTGATTGATTAACATCGAGCCCCCAGAACATAATAGAAATATAGTAACAGAAAGTAACGGGTAACAGACTCGAGCAAAACAACCTAAGCATGCTAGTAAGACACTGGCTCAAACAATGGGGTTGTAGGAGTGGAGGTGAGGCAATATCAGGGTTAAGGGATTCATGTGATAGGTTCGTAACAGAAACAACTACACATAGGGCTAGCCAAAATAGACAACGGAAAGTATCGGTAACCAATGTTGAAAGGAACACAGTGGTTCATGTGAGTGATAACTTTCCTGCAAACTCAGCAGCCTGAAACTGAGCTAGATCCTCAGAAGGGGTGTCATAAAGATCGTCGGTCTCAACGTCGTCGTCTATCCGAGAAGAAGCAAACAAAAAATGCAGAAAGATAAACAATCAATATCATGGCATAGTGCACAATCATGGGATGATGCATGTCAAGTTAATGGTTGCATCAAAATAAACTAATTAACATGGTAACACAATTTAAATGGACCCATATGCAATTGGATTGCATATGGAAAAGGTCCATGAATTAAGTGGAAACAAATGATCTACAATTTATTACCATGTGAAAGTTTGCTTAGCATGATGCATGCATGATGATAACAACAAAATAACAACAATAGATGCAAGTGGTAAAGGAATTTAACAAGTTTGGAAATTATTTATTAAGTTTGGAAATTTTGGGTTACTTAAAGATGTCACACAAGCAATTGTTGTTTTCATCAAGTTAAAGTGTTCAAAACAAAATACAAAGTTTGTAGTTGAAAAGAGCACAAAATTTTAGGTGGATTACATGTTTCATTTATTAGAAAAGGAATTACAATGAATGAGTTATGAATTAAACAATTTAAACAAGATTTAAATTGGAATTAATTCAAATAGGAATATTAATTGAATTTTATTTGTTCAAAATATTAATTAAAATTCATATTTGAAAATATTATGTTTTTCTGGTTTGAAAACATATTTTACATGTTCAAGCATAATTTAAATTGAGTAAGTTATGATTTTAGCAATTTTAAATGATTTAAATAAGGTTTAAATTATTTAAGCAATTTAAATTATTCAAAACATGAAACAAAATTTATATTTGAAAAGGGTAATTGAAATAGCATGGAAATCATATTTTATTTGCATTAATTGGATTAAGGATGAATTAGTTATCGATTTTAGCAATTTACAAATGAATTATTTGAATTCAAATTTGAAATGCATTTAAATTAGTCAAAACAGGAAACAAATGATTTAGATAGATAGGTAATTTAATTTAGAGCATTGCACATATTTTACTTTTGTTATTTGGGGTTACAAACTAAAATTTATTCACTTTTTAAGTTTAAGGACCAATCTGTAATTTGGAGGGACTGGTTTTAAAAAGAAAACATGCTGGAATCCTATCTACACCGCACAGAAACCTACCCAGGGCACTGCCAGTGGGCCCTGGGCCAGCGTGGCTTGCGTGGCAACCAGGTGGCCACCACGGCCACAGACAGGTGGGCCACGGGCTTAGGGAAAATATTCCCAAAAAGATTTGCGCCGCGGGGGGCTCGAACCGTGGGCGCGGAGCTGCGCGCAGTGGGGCGTGCCACTGCGGTGTGCGTTCGATCGTGTCAGGTAAGGGGTCCGTGTGGTTTTAGTGTTCAGTTCGCGCAGGTTATCTGAAACTGACGGAAAACTGTCCTTTTCTGCACCTGACAGAACCACTACGCCGGCGGCGATCACCGACGCGTTGCTCGTGCTCGTGGTGCTTGCGCTGCTGCTGGTGGATGCTAGATGCGTGCGCGTGATTGCGATGCAGAGGGTACAGAGAGGAGGGAGTGCACGGTGAGCTCACCCTCGGCTGGAGTCGAGTAGAGGCCCGAGGAAGTCCCGGCGGCGTCGAACGGCGTGGACGGCGGCGTGGATCCAGTGCGTCTCCGATCTCGTGGAAGTGTCCAGGAGGTAGAGGGATAGGTGGTGGGATGGTTCCAGTAGCTAGGATGGGTGGTGGAGGTCCATGGCGGCGGTGGTCGATGGAGATTCAGAGGAGGAACCTCCGGTGAGGTGCAGAGGTGGGAGACCGGCCGCGAGAGAGAGAAAATGGCGGCAGCCTCGAGTGGATAGGGGGTAGGGCTAGGGCTAGGCTGCGGCGCGGGGTCCTAGGGTGCTTATATAGGGTTGCGGGAGCTCTCCTGGCCGTCGGGGAGGTACAGCGGCGACGTGGCACCGGCGGATGCCGCGCCGTACGCGAGAAAGAAGGAGGCGCGGGGGGTGAACCGGTACCGGGCCGGCGGGGGTAAGTTAGTGGGCTGGGCTGCGTAGTTAGCTGCCGCGCGCGCGCCTGTTTTCCTTTTTCTATTTTTATTTCTTCTTTTTTTTGCAGCAAAAAGAAATGGAAGAAAAAGATGATTTTGGAGTTAGCAAAAATTTCAGAAAAATTTGTGTCAACCCCTTGATGGAAAAGTAACCAAAAGCCAGTTTGGAATTTCAAAATTATTTGAATTGTGGTGCTGTTTGGATATGTTCCAAACTTAAATGGATTTTATTATTAAGTAAATATTATTGAAAACAAACTTTTAATAGGGTGAACCCTATGGTTTAAGTAGAACAAATGTGATTAGAATTTGTTTGGTACTTCCATAATTTTCAAATTATGTGCTGTTTGATGATTTGATTTGAATTTGAATGCAATCTGGAATTAATTAACTGAAATAAAAACCACCATTTTATTAGTTGTTCAATATGGAATAATTGGAAACAAAAGGTTGTTTGAGTTGAACTTTTATTTGAAAACAAGATTGTAACATGACAAGTATGAACAAGCATTTGAAATATGTTTGAATTTGAAATGTGAAAACAGAGAAAAACAGATGCAAAACAAATAGTAAATAAATGCAACAAAGAAATGAATATGATGACATGATGCAATACTTTAATAAACAAGGAATCAAACATTTTAGGGGGTATTTTCATACTTGGGATGTTACAGGGCTGTGACGTGTTTTTCAAGCGACGTTAGTCGGACAAGCTCACACCCAAGTCGGATAAATGCATTTTCGTGGGATATCCAAAGGAAACATTTGGGTATTACTTCTACAACCGAGAAGAGGTCAAAGTGTTTGTCGCTCGGAATGGTGTTTTGTTAGAGAAAGAGTTTCTCACAAAGGAGACAAGTAGAAGAACGGTGCAACTTGATGAAGTTCAAGATGAGCCTACCAGGGAGTACTCGATGAGTGATGCTATAATGGCAGAACGAGTTGAAGAACCAGTGGCAATAGAAGCACCACCACCACGAAGGTCGGAAAGGCTCCGTAACTCGCGAGAGATATTATTGTTAGACAATGATACACGGGAAATATTATTGGTTAATAATGATGAGCCTACGACCTATGCGGAAGCAATGGTGGACCCATACTCTGAGAAATGGCAAAGTGCCAAGATATTCAAAATAGATTACATGCGTGACAATCAAGTTTAGAATTTGGTTGATCTTCCTTATGGTCATAAGACCATATAGTGCAAATGGATCTATAAGAGAAAAATTGATATGGACGGAAATGTTCATGTCCATAGAGCTCGACTTGTCGCAAAAGGTTTTCGGCAAGTTCAAGGAGTTGACTATGACGAGACCTTAACTCCCGTAGTGATGCTTAAATCTATTCGGATAATTCTAGCTATTGATGCATATTTCAACTATGAGATATGGCAAATGGACGTCAAGACGGCTTTCCTAAATGGAAACCTAATCGAGGGCTTGTATATGATGCAGCCCGAGGGTTTTGTCGATCCTAAAAATGCTGGAATGGTATGCAAGCTTCAGAAATCCATTTATGGGTTGAAGCAAGCATCTCGGAGTTGGAACATTCGATTTGATGAGGTAGTCAAAGGTTTTGGCTTTATCAAAAACGAATTAGAGTCTTGTGTTTACAAGAAATAAAGTGGGAGCTCAATCGTATTTCTAATCTTATATGTTGATGACATACTACTGATTGGAAATGACATTCCTATGCTCGAGTCCGTTAAGGCCTCATTGAAAAATAGTTTTTCCATGAAGGACTTAGGGGAAGCAGCATACATTCTGGGTATTAAGATCTATAGAGATAGATCAAAGAGGCTAATAGGATTAAGCCAGAGCACTTACATTGACAAAGTGCTAAAATGATTCAGCATGGAAGAAGCAAAGAAAGGGTTCTTGCCCATGTCACACGGCATAAATCTTAGCAAGACTCAGTGTCCTTCGAAAACTGATGAGCGAGAGCGCATGAATAGGGTTCCATATGCTTCGGCAATTGGGTCTATCATGTATCCAATGATATGTACTCGCCCAGATGTCTCATATTCTCTAAGTGTTACGAGCAGATACCAAGCTGATCTCGGTGAGATTCACTGGACAACAGTAAAGAATATCCTTAAGTACTTGAGAAGAACTAAGGATATGTTCCTAGTTTACGAAGGTGAGGAGGAGCTCGTTGTAAATGGTTACACCGATGCTAGTTTCCAAACTTATATGGATGATTCCAAATCGGAATCGGGCTATGTTCACGTTGAACGGTGGAGAGGTTAGCTGGAAGAGTTCCAAGAAGGACACGATTGCTCATTCTACAATGGAGGCCGAGTACATCGCGCAGCTGAAGCCAGCATGTAAAGTGTTTGGATGAAGCAGTTCATTACTGATCTAGGTGTTGTCCCCAATGCGTCCAATCCATTGGATCTCTATTATGACAATAGTGGGACCATTGCGATAGCAATGGAGCCAAGGAGTCACCAGAAAACCAAACACTTTATGCGGCGTTATCATCTCATTCGACAGTTCATCGAACGAGGAGAAGTAAGCTTATGCAAAATACATACGGATCTGAATGTTGCTGATCCTTTGACAAAACCTCTCCCAAAGCCTAAGCATGAGGTGCACACACGAGGCTGTTGGAGATATGCCCGAGAGGCAATCATAGAGATAATGATATATCTTCTAGATTGACTCTAGTGCAAGTGGGAGACTGTTGGAGATATGCCCGAGAGGCAATCATAGAGATAATGATATATCTATGTATCCATGATTTGTAATAATGTGCCTTGAATAATATATTTGTATTGATTGGCAAGTAGGTGACTTGTTTGTGAAACTCTTTACTTACATGGTTATTCTAAATATGTCCCTAGTCGGAGTTCATGTGTGGACACACGTGAACATTACACTAGCACATGTATTGGTTGATGGCTATGTTTCGCAAGTCATAAACATGGTGATGTGAAACTAATAATGTGAACTCATGTTATGAACATGGTGTTGGACTGACCCATCTTGAGACATTAAAACAATGTTAATAGTTCTCTCTCTATACATTGTGCTTGCTTTGTCTGTAGACCTGAGATTGTCGCATGTTCTTGAGATGTGAATCGACCTACTTTGGGGCTAACAATAGTAGGAAAACCCCTACCAGTGACGAACAAAATTGGCCTACCGCTGGCGAAGCGATGCTCGCCAGCGCTAGCTCGCCAGTGGTAGCTGGGTACCGCTGGCGAACAGCGCTTCGCCAGCGGTAGTACATGTTACCGCTGGCGAACCAGGTCGTGTTCGCCAGCGGTAGCAACTGAGGTTCGCCAGCGGTAAGTTCGCCTGCGGTAGGTATCTTGTTCGCCAGCGCTATTGCTCCCATTTTTTTTTGTTATTTTCGTATAACAGTTTGTATTTTCCTGGTATTATACTATACAGGTCCAAATACATGTAATTTCTATAGTTCACACATATAAATCACTCTTAGATATATGTATATGCAATACACAAACCGAGATCCAATATCGATAACGAAAATAATAACACATCGATCTCAATAACATCCTTCTCATAAATATTAATACACATCGATCTCTCGAACCATTACAAAAGTATGACACATCGATCTCAATAACATCCTTTCCATAAATAGCCATCTAATTAGTTTAACGATTACAAAAGTATGACATCGATACAACGCGCGATATAGATCAATCGCAAACAAGACATATATTTATATATATATATATATATATATATATATATATATATATATATATATATATGCGGTCCGCCTCCGCTTTAGCTTGATCCCCCTCCGCTTGCGATCTTTCGCTAGGGCCAGCGCGTCGTCCACTTCTTCATCTCTCTACAGACCAAGATAAAAGCATTAGACCGGAAAGGAAATCACAAGTTCTTATTAGGAGCAATTCGTAACGAATCGAATACATACCATCGATCATTTCTTCCTCGATGTTGTGATCTTCTGTTTCTTCTCCGGCGGGAACATAAGAGCACATTCTAACGATTTGAATGGTCTCTCGTCAGTCTGCTCTAGCACACATTGTCGCAACTCATTGTTAGATGGTGGGGAATTCCAGTGGAAGACCGAGTCTTTAGTTACTACATCCTTATAGATGATTATGCAGAGCTTGCGCTGGATGCGACCAAAGTTTTGTCTAAATTCAGCATCAGACCATTCGACGATGCTGCGAGACCATTTGTCCACAACAGACATGTATTGTAGACTCTGTTGGTCCTTCATGATCTCCGTCATGTGTTGGATGAGGTACCATGCCTCCATATGGCCGCCTGGCGCCTGCTTGGGGCAAGGAAACTCTGTTTTGTGTCTGAAAACATATTTTCCTTGAATTTGTTTCTTCCTGTCGCGGAATCCTTCCCCCCTGATGTAGCCGTCCATAGCATCATTGAGAACAGACTTGATGAGGGAGTAGTTCTTCTCCTTCATCCTACTCCCGGAGTTGAGATATACTGCGTGCGCGTCTCTCGGGTAGAGCATGATAAGGGTGGCGTATTTGTTTATGCGCAAAACATGAGTCCATATATATAATCCTCAAAAATTGTATATGCGCAAACTTATGTAATGATGGGAAATATAACTTACTCGGGAAAGTAAGGTACGAGGGTGATCCTGTTGTGCATATGATTATTGAGCAACAGTTGTTCGAGGTACTTTGCCGCTTTTGCCCTACCCTTGGGGTTGTTCAAGTACATGTCGTGCATGTAGTAGGGCTCTGCTAGCCCGATGCTTTTGACATTCTCTATGGATAGTGGACGCGCCAAAATAAGCGTAAAAAGACGGACGATTGACGAGTGGAGGGATTTCATGTGGAACATCCAAAAAATATCATCAAATCTCACGATGATCTTGTTTGCGTTGCCTTCAGTGACAAATCCCATCGTAGATGGCACCTTTGCGATCAAAACCGACAGCGTTGGATTTTTCTCTTTGAGAAGCATCGTCTCCATAAATTGAACACCGTCATGGACGCTAAGAATATCACCTGTCAGCAAGGAGGCCAACCTCGGCGGAAGCATCGGTTTGCCCAACTCATGGATCTGATGCTAGTCGTGTATGGGTATCCTGTCCAATACCCGTTCTGCCTGTGGCTTAGACTTGGTCCCCTCCACCGGTTGGCTCATCGATGCAACGGCATGACCCTTCTTAGTTCTTTTCCATGCATACTTGATCTTAGGCTGATTCTGATCAAATACATCTGCTACCGCCTCTTTGAGGGCGTACTGGCTGATGGCTTCTTGCTCGGGGGCTGCCGGTTCTTGAGAAGAGAAAATACGCTTTGTGCATCGATATTTATCCGCCTCCTCCGCTGGCAGGAGAAGTTTATCAAGATCATCCAGGCCGGGCGCCCCCTCGTAAGGATCATCCAGGCCGGGCGCCCCCTCATAAGGATGGTTTCGGCCAGGTCAATGGCCAAACAGAGCACTGCTCCAGGTTCAACTCACTGTTGGCTGCGGGGGGTTGGTTCGGAGGATCGAGAGCACCGCAACCAGTGAGACCCGACTCAATGTCACTCTGAACACGTCGTCGGGAATACGGACGCCGTGGGACACGCGGTTGAGAGGTGTTATGATTTTTCATTTGGCCACGTTCTTTAACTCGCCATTCACACGAAGGAGCAATGTGCATCCCGTCTCGTCGGCCTGCGAAACGTCGCGCGATCGTCGTTAGAGACTGAGGCCGTCACGAATCAAGTCATAATATATAATTAAGCAGTGGACGTTGAATTACCGTGAGGGCATTGATCTCGGACAAGGGCGATGGACCGCTAAGTGTCGGCGGCGGCGTTGCAGAGACGTGGCGGGCCGGCGGAGACGGATCTTTGCGACCTTGTGGCTCAGGGTTGGGGGCGCCTTGTTCTGCGCAGCAGGCGCCACAATGGGGGCCACATTCTACGCAGCAGGCGCTACGACGGGGGCCACGTTCTGCGCAGCAGGCGGCACCATTTGGGCTATGTTGATCTCGGGGAGCGGCCCTTGTCCTCCACCTGCCATCCACGACGCTAAGGACTGAGCGACAGACGCACAGATGGTAGGGAGGAGAGTGTTGAGCCTCTCGTTCACAAGCTCGTCTACCATCTTCTCCGGCACCTTGTTCCGCTCCTTTCTCTTCTCCTTACTGTCCGGGTAGTAGTGCACATGCCGATGACACTTTCCGAGGCCATGCACATGGCCACGATGCGGCTTCTTGTCAAGGGGCACTCCCTTCATCGCGTTAAGCGCCCTAAGAAAAGGGGTGTCATACGGGTCCTTGTTCGTCGTCGCCGAGGACCCCCCTTCAGACTGAGATAGACGTTCTTTTTCTTCTTCCTCGAGATATTTCTTCTCGAAATCTTTGACCTTCTCGTTCAACTCAAGATCGCCGGGTTTTTTGGGATCTTCCCTATAATGGGCCCTGACAAAAAATTTCACCTTCGGGTCGGTGATCTTGTCATATGGGTTCAGCCCTTCTCTATGCGCATCCTCCTTAGCCCAAACTTTCGCCTTCCCACGGTAACCCCGTCTTCCTAGATTGTGAGGGCCAATGTTCTTTTTTCGGACTTTTCCCCATTTACTCAACGCCACCCTTTCCGGTTTGAGTTCGTCGAGCTTGAATTGGGCCATGTCTTCCTCGAAAATGGAGGGACACATCTTATGGATCTCATCGAAACCCTTACCGTTCGCAATCATCGCCCGCAAACTGGATCTCCAAGTCGTAAATGCCTTGGTGAACTTTCCCAGTGCTAATGAGTTGACCAGATTACTCTTCAGGTCCTGGTTGTTGTAAGGATCCGGGAACTTGTACCTCGTGTGCAGCTTCTCAATCAGCAGGGTGGCCATAGCCTTGTTTTCTTTATCTCTGAGCTGCATCGTATTAACGTTGCCAAAGTCTCGAGCTATGCAGCCTATCTGGTTTCCATACCCCTTAGCGTAAATCTCCGGCTTGATAGGCTCACCGCTGTTGGGTTCCACTTCCGTGAATTCTTGCCGGATGGTAGCGAGCATGTTGTGCCGCCTTTCTTTGCGCTTACGCGACGCCTTGCTACCGGAGGCGGCATCCCCGGTGCCACTACCGGTTTGACCTTCTCTGCCCGATGTATCGGTGCACGGCTCTAGCTCCTGACGAATGGTTTCGTCCATCTCGTCGTCTGCATCGTCGCCCTGCGTCTCTAGCTCCGGTTGCAGATCTACGGGTTCTCCTCCGGCGCTAAGCATAGAAAGCCACACATCTTCGTCCCCGCGTCCGGTCCAAGAACCACCCGCCTCGTCGTTGTGAGCCATATCTAATTAAGGAGAGAAAACCCGAAATTAGTTCAACATATCCTGCAATTTAGACGATGTATACCCCATATGAGTCCAAATTTCTCGGACACTCTAATATGTGATATTTTTAGCAAAGATCATGCCAAAATTCACGGAAAATTTTGGCATGACCTTTGCTAAAAATATCACAAAAGGAGTACCCAAATTTGCCGGAACGAAAATTAATCAACATTCCGGCAAATAGGGCCTCACGTGGGGCACCTGCACATAAAATCCCACCCCTCATATTATCATCGTCATCCACACGAAGGTGGGCACATATCCACACGACCACACACTATCTCCACCATCCATCACCACCATCCATATCACCACGCCAGCCATCACCACCATCCATCACCACCATCCATCACCACCGTCCATCCACACCATCCATCACACCAACCATCACCAACCACCAAAAACAGAAATCAAAATGCATCATAAATTCAAGATAATGCGTAATCACAACTATCATTAAGGTGCATCGGCCTATTGTATTATTTTGATTCTTCCAAGGAAGCATATGATTTTGCTAGAAGGGTAAACAGACAAAGCTATATATCATTGAATTTTTTCCTCTTTACTAAAATCATGCACAAACATTCATATCACAGCTGCTAAAAAATTATAGTAGCAGCAAGTACCATCACACGAGCATTCTCTGCACAACCATAATAATTATTTTACTAGTGTAGCCAAGAAGTACAAAGCAGTTTCAATGCAGTATGTTTTCAGTAATCACATCATTTCAGTCAATTTGTATCTCTCAAGTTCAGAAATGCGTTGAAATTTAGAATCCGGTGTGCTTGTTTAATTCTTACAGAAAAACCATTGTGACATAACATGTTATAACCATCAAATTTTAAATTGAGATATTTCTTTTACTGAAAGCACATCATGCAACTCTCACTTTCACGCACATCTATCTAAAAAAATGTTTGTGAAGCCCATTAAATCATAGCGATGCATTTCCCTGATGTATCATGTCCTACTGACCATTTTTTTGATGAGAACAAAATGTGATGTTCTTGGATTGCAATTATCGAAGAGCAAGGAGGAGCAAGGAGGAGAAAGGATTTTTTTACCTCTTACATAACTTATGTCGAACATCTTGCAGGCAGGGGAGGAGCAAGGATGCCTAGGCCCCTCGGCGCAGCAGTGAGGCCGAGGAGGGGTAGGGGAGGGCACAGAGATGGGACGGGATCGCCGGAGAGAGGTAGGGGGTTACCAGTGAGGGAGGAGGGGCGGTGGCGATCGGGGTAGTGTGGGTCAGGGCAGTGGGGTGGAGTGGGAGTGGGCGGTGGAGAGTGGGGCAGTGGGGGTGGGAGAGGCAGGGGAGGCGCTAGGAACGGCGAGGGCTGCTCGCCGGAGACGGCAGCGCGCGGAACGGCGGCGGCGGAGGCAGTTGGCCGAGGGCGCTCGTCATCGAGTCTTGATCGCGAAAACGGCTAAGTCGTGCGGCCTCCTAGTGCTCTCTATAGGGAGGAGGTTGGGGGCCACCCGTAAGTGAAAGGGCGTACAGCACCACTGACGAACAGCGCCGCTGGTTTGCCCGCGCTATGCCTCTGCCACTGGTGAACAAACGCTGGTTCGCCAGCGGTAACATAGCGCTGGCGAACCAGCAGCTATGTTCGCGAGCGTTATCTTTTTTTTATTTCTTTTTTTTTCTTTGAATTTATTTCCTGTATTGTTTTTTATTAGTTTTTCTTTGAGAAACATTACTGTTTTTTTTTTCTTTATTTCTTTGAATTAATTTATTTCTGTTAATTATTGTTATGTTTTCCATTATTTCCTTTCATGTTTTCGATCTTGTTTTCTTTTTGTTTTTTATTGTTAAATTTTGTCTTCCTTTATGTTTTCTAATATTTCCTTCATGTTTTCTTTTGTTTTATTTTTGTTTTCTATTGTTTTCCTTCATGTTTTATTTTGTTTCCATTATTTCCTTCATATTTTCTATTGTTTTTCTTTATGTTTTCTATTGTTTTCCATTATTTCATTCATGATTTCTCTTGGTTTCTTTTTGTTTTCTGTTGTTAAATTTTGTTTTCCTTCATGTTTTCTATTGTTTTTCTTTATGTTTTCCATTATTTCATTCATGATTTCTTTTGTTTTCTTTTTGTTTTCTACTAATAAGTCCACACATTTGAAATACAGAACAAGGTACATCAAATTTATAATAAGTGCACATCAGACCAGTTGATCCATGCATATACATAGTTTCGTCCCATACAATTGGCAGACAGATATATACATAGTTTCTCAGTGTTTGATCTTTTTGCCTTTTTTGGTCGCAGTTGCATAATTTAACCCCACATCATGACTTCTTCTTTTGAATGGAAGACCATTCCTAGGTAGCGTTGTTCTGCTTCTTCTTGTTGTGTATGTTGCATGACTATCATCATCATCTTCTTGATCATCGTCAATATTTGGGTCGCCGAACGTGTCGAACTCGTCCTCATCAACGACTCTATCCATTCCAATAAGATTTCTTTTCCCTCTCCTCATGACAACACGGCTAGGCCTTGCGGTGTCTGTTATGAAGAAGCATTGGGACACACGCTTAGCCAATACCCATGGCTCATTTTGCGCTGTGACATTCGCGCTTGATGAGGTTCCGGCATCGGGAATAACCATGGTTGTAAAGTATTGGTCTTCTTTTCTGACGGTCGACATCCTAGCCCATCTGACGCGGAACATAGGCACCTTCTCTCCAGAGTAGTTAAGCTCCCATATCTCCTCGATCCTTCCGTAATATCCTAACTTTTTGTCACCGGTGAAGGATTCCATCGTTACCCCTGAGTTTTGATAATCGGAAGTTTTGTCTTTCTCCTCTGTGTAGAAAGTGAACCTGTTGATATCATATGCTTGAAACGTCGCTAGGTTGGGAGCTGGGCCATGTGCCAAGGCGTACAATAGTTTATTTTCCCCACAATCCCTTGGCGGTGGATTAGCGACGATCACATCTTTAAACCAACGCAAGAAAGTGGAGTTATGCTCTCTGATTATTTCTCCTTCGGTCCTCCGCTTGCCTTGTTCACTGTACTTTTTCATAATCGAGCTCTTGTGTTTTTCCACCCAAGTATCGACCATGTGAATGGGTTGGAGAGCTACTAAGTTTGCCCTATTAAAGTCGGTGTGTCGACAAGCCCGATCCACATGCACTTCTCTACGTCCATTTTTGTGACCTACTCCATCGAGCTTGCCAATGTGCTTGTTTCTGGGCAGACCAACATGGTCCTCCATGTCCATATGATTCGTGCATAAAGAGATGCACTCTTCGGTGAGAAAGCCTTGAACGATGCTTCCATCCGGACGGGCTCTGTTGCGAACAAATCCTTTGATGACCCCATTCATCCTTACAAACGGCATCATGTTATGCAGGAACAACGGCCCAAGATGGATGATATCTTCCATGATATGGACCAACAGATGAAAACATATGTCAAAGAATGATGGTGTAATTTACATGTCAAGCTCGCATAGTATCACGACAATCTCTTCCTGCAGCCTTGAGATCTGCTTCCCCGTGATCGACTTTCGAGATATCATGTCGAAGAAGTTATAGAGGCCAAACAGGGTTTCCCGGACGTGCTTGTCCATTATTCCGCGGATCGCAACCGGAAGTATCTACGTCATCATCACGTAACAGTCATGAGACTTCATCCCGCTAACCTTTTGTTTCTGTGCGTCGAGGAGTCTGCTTATTAGCCCTGAGTAACCGCTAGGGACTTTGACTCCGAGAAGGCACATCATCAATTTTGTGATCTCGTCCGGACTAAGAGTGAAGCAGGAGGGGGGGCAGTAATAGTCATTCCTCTTAACCCTTTTGGCCTTGCGACCATCCATCTCCTCATCACATGATTGATCGCCGTCGTCATCATCCGGGCGTCCCCCCTGAAGATCTACCCTAATACCAAAATATTTCAGGTCGTTTCTTGCTTTCACCCCGTCTTTGGTCCTCTCCAGCATGTTGAGCAGCGCGCCAAACAAACTTTCAAACACATTCTTCGTGATATGCATCAGATCAAGGCTGTGAGGCGTATCGAGAATGGGCCAGTATGGCAAGTCCCAAAACATCGACCTTGTCTTCCATACATCCAGTAGAGGTTTTGGCGCCTTTTGCTTCTTTCCCGGCTCTGGGCATTCATTCAATCATTCAGCAACTTGTAGATTTCTTCGCCGCACCTCTTACGTGGAGGTCCACCGAGCTCATCTTCACCGTTAAAAAGGTCTCCTCGCCTTCTCCACTGGTCTTTGTTGGGTAGCCACCTTCGATGGCCAACGAAAACTGTTTTCGAAGACCCAGGATATTTCGGAAGTTGCATAAACGTGGGGTCATCCATGCACCTCACGCAACCGTTATGTCTGTGGCACACCTGGCCCGCCACATATCCGTACCTGAGTAGGTCGTGAACCGTACAGAGTAAGGCATCTCTCATTGGGAAATATTGTTCACCGAAGGCGTCCCATGTGTTCACCCCTTCCTCCGCCCATAGCGTGTCCAGCTCATCTTTAAGCAGCTTCAAGTATAGATTGATTCGTTGCCTGGTTGTTTCGGCCCTTGAATTAGCATACTCATGTGAATATACTTCCTCTTCATGCACAACCAGGGGGGATGTTGTACATCCATACAAACACGGGCCAGGTGCTATGGGTGCTGCTCTGGTTGCCAAACGGATTGAGTCTGTCGGTGCTCACACCCAACCTGATGTTCCTTGCCTCTGCCCCGAATGTTGCATATTCACATTCAATTGCTTTCCATTGACTTGCATCTGAAGGATGTGTCAGAATTACTTTTTCACTCCGATTTGGATCTTTCAAAACATTATTCCTCCTTTTCGCGTGCCAGCGCATGAGCTCTGCTTCCTTGCGGTCCGCGAAATAGCGTTGCAGACGGGAAATGAGCGGAAAGTACCACACAACTTTTCGAGGAGCTTTCTTCTTCCCTTTCTTGTATCGAGCGGCGTTGCAAACTGGACAAATGGTTTTGTTCGCGTCCTCTTTCCGATAAATGTAGCAATCGTTGATGCACACATGGTATTTTTCGTGAGGTAAATCAAAGGGGCACATGACTTTCTTGGCTTCGTCGCAACTTTTAGGACAGGTGTTGCCCTCTAGAAGGATAGCGTGCCAGTATTGCATGCTTGCATCGACGCTTATGTCGCTCCATTTGTATCTCGCCTTCATCTGCATAACATCGAGCACCACTCTCAGGCGGGACTCTTCCGGACCGCAGCCTGCATACAACGGTGTCTTCGAGTCTATCTCTAGTTGCGCCAGCTTTGATTGCTCTCTAGCAGCAGATCTCGAGGTTGTCGTCTTTCTCAAAAGCAGTTCTTTCAGATGAGGGTCACGCACAACTTCCGTTAGGGGTGTCCCTGTGTCGTCGTCTTCTTCCACGTCTTGTTCAGCATGTTCTCCATGATCATGTGCGGGGTCATGAGGCTGATCTTGGTCCTGTTGTAGTTCTTGTCGATCGTTGTTATTCTCCTGTTGCACATCATTTCCTACCACCGCCTCCCAGTGGACTACATCATCTTCATCATCACTTACCCACTGACTGTTATACCCATCCATGAAACCATACCTGAGGAGGTGACTGAGCAAGTCTCCGGTAAAGGGATTGAGCAAGCCCCCTAGTTTGCACTTTCGACATGGACATCGTATCTCCTTGCGGCCATTTTGTAACATGTCTTCTGTCGCGTGTCTCAAGTAACTATTCACGACACGTTCACTCTTAACGACCGCCATTGTATGTCGCCTGCACGAGAGCGCGCCAATATAATATTACAACCAAACATAATATATATATATATATATATATATATATCGATATTCACGAATAAAATCGGCATGACCTTCCTACGAATTGGACGTTAGAGGAGTGCCAAACTTTGCCGAGACGGAAATGAATCAACATTCCGGCAAAGTGGCAACTCATTTTCATATCCAAAATTTTACTTCATGTCGTATTCACGAAAAAATTCGGCATGACCTTCCTACAAATAGGAGGTTATTAGGGAGTGACAAATTATGCCGAGACGGAAATGAATCAACATTCCGGCAATAGTTAGCTACTTTGCACACATTTAACGTCTCCATCACACGACCATATTTGAATCCGGTGAAATCTCACACATATTGCATATCGCGTGTATATCCGGACAAAATTTATATACAAACTCATTTAATTATATATTAGCATTCATCCCATGCACCTCAAATGAATAGATGGCTACACGATGATATCCGGAGAATTTTGGAGCTTCGGAGAGAGAGGGGGTAATTCTACATCTAGATGGCTACGAAGGGAAAACTTTGGGTAGAAATGGTGTTAGGAGAGAGATAAACGTATATATACCAACTAAAATAATTTTAGTTGGTTCAAAAGAGAGTAGGAGGGTGGGAAAATTGGCATAAATTCGAGCTAGAGAGAGAGGAGGGGAAAGGTGAAGGGGAGTGGAGGGGAAAGTGGGTGGGATGGGTGGCACACTTATGGAAGATCTGCCAGGTTACCGCTGGCGAACAGACCTGCCTGTTCGCCAGCGCTAACATGCGTCCTGGGCCCACATGTTAGCGCTGGCGAACAGGCAGGGCTGTTCGCCAGCGGTAGTCAGCTTAGCGTTGGCGAATACGCAGGCTTGTTCGCCAGCAGTAGTTTCAGGGAGGGGCTTGCGCGCGCAGGTGGGTCCCACCCGTAGCGCTGGCGAACAAGCTGGCATGTTCGCCAAGGGTAGTAGATATAGCGCTGGCGAACAGAAAATGGTGTTTGCCAGCGGTAATAGCGCTGGCAAAGGCTAAAATGTGTTCGCCAGCGCTAAGCTGGTGGCTATAAGCCTTTTCCTACTAGTGTAACAAACGATAGTGACATGGTAGTTATAAAGGTCGCTTTCGGGTTTGTCATGAAGCATGCTGCAAGACATGGTCAGTCAAGATGGGATTTGCCCCTCTCTTCACAAGAAAGAGATATTTCTTAGGGCCCCTCGAGTGATCGGATCCAGAAATGCTTGGCCTGCTGAATAAGGTTAATAGTTAACCTGGTAAGGGATTCCAATTCACAGGATCGAGAAAGAGTGATCAACTAAGAGCATGATCAAATTTCGTGAGGCAAAAGGAATAGCATAAACATGTGATGGTTCGTCCGATGTGATATTTATGCACGTTTGGGAGTTGGCATGTTTTGCTAGAAGCTGCTACCAACTATTGGCCAAGCAGGTGAACTCATGTCATGTCTAAACGTGCGTGAACCTATAGGTTCGCACACTTAAGGCAGAAGAAGCAAAATTCGGATTGAATCTGAAATGGGCTGGAAATGGACTCTAGAGTGGGCTGTTTTAGTGGCAGCCCATTATGGGGACGTCTATATAAAGGAGAGGAGGATGTGTGTTTTAGGGTGGCTAATTCCGCACCACATTCCGCCGCAGCCACTGTCTCTCCACGCCCCTGCCGCCCATGCAGACCTAGCAGTCCGGCGAGCGATGCTTCCATGCCGCACGTGTGGATACCGATAGAGGTGCTGCATCTGTAGCACTTGGACGAGCCGCCAAAAGGAGCTGCTCGTGGGAGAGACGGGATCCGGAGGATTCATACGACTACCCTGCCCCGACCCGCTTCACCAAGATCGGCACAACGCGTCTAGTGGTAATCTCGTGATCTATATCTTGCAGCAGAACTTGGTTGACGCGGTAGAAATTTTTATTTACGCTAGTTTAGCCTACCCCGTTTTCCTTCAAACCATATTTATGAACTTCTCGCAATATCTAAGTGAAATTCTCGGTGGACCATTTTTCTATGAACTTCTCGCAATACTTATGTGAACTTCCGATTTATACAAAGTGAACTTCATGGGGTGAACTCCCGTTTCATACAAAGTTCGGTCAACCCTATTTCGCATATTCAATAAATTATTTCACAACTCATCTTACATCCAAATCGAGTAATTTTTGTTGCGTTCAAAAGAGAAAGTTGATGGACTATCTACCATAATTTGAGAGAAATGTGTAGTTCGCTCTAATTTGCACTACTAGAGAAAAGCCTATAGGAGAAAATGAGGGCTCGAGGCGCATATTGGAAAAATGCGCCTCCTATATATTATGCGAGGCGCATTTCGAAGATGTGCCTCCTATAATGCATATATAGGAGGCGCATTCCAAAAATATGCGCCTCGCATACTTCATGTGGGGACCACGGCCTACTGTCCCCAGGTTATGCGAGGCGCATGTGGCCTTATGCGCCTCCTATAATGTATATATAGGAGGCGCACTACTGCATAATGCGCCTCGTATAGTTTGTGTGGGCCCGGAATGATGCACGAGTTATAAGAGGCGCACTACAATATGCGCCTCGCTTAACTTATACGAGGCGCGTTTTCGCATGTGCGCCTCGCGTATTCTGCACCTAGGACACTTAGACACACACGCTCGATCCCCCAATTCCCCACGCGCACACACCACACAGACACTATCACACTCCCACTCGCCGCGCCGCGCGGAATCAAGCAGCAGATCTCCGTCTCCATCCTCCTCCGATGGCGTCCTTGCCTTCCGCCGCCGTCCATTGCGTGAGATCCTTCTCGTCGCCGCCCTCCCCCGCGCCGAGGCAGGCGCTCGCAACCGCTTCCGTTCTGAGCACGCGGGCACGCCAGCAGCAGAGGGGCGCGGCCGTGGTGGCGACGGCGCTCGGGGACATGCGCCCGACGATCGACGAGAACCCGGAGGGCGTGCTGTCGGGCGAGTGGCCTGACAACTTCTCGCTCGTCAGCTACGAGGACCTCCGCAAGTACCTCGAGTCCCGGATCGTGTCCACCGACAAGGTATTCACCTTCCCCTCTCGATCCGGCCTAGATGCGGTCTCAGGTTCTCGAAATTAGACTGGGTTGGTTGCGAAAGTGATGGCTGAATTGGGTTTGGGTTGGCAGATGAGCCCCACGGCAAAGCTCGGGGAGGTGATGTCGCGGCCGGTGGAGGTGGCCATGGTGGACCAGACTCTGGCCGAGATCGACGCCCTCTTCGCCAAACAGTCAGGCTTGCCCGTGCTCGACGGAGAGGGGAGGTGCATCGGGGTCGTCTCCAAGAAGGACAAGGCCAGGGCCTCCAATGGGGTCAGTCTCCTCTTCCCAATAACTGCCCGCGCTTGCTACTTGCTACTCCTACATTAGTACGCCTGAGGAACCGCAATTCGACTATATGAAATTAGCATGCTTTTTGGTGGAAAGAAAATGCAACTCAGTTGTTTGGTATCCAGTCCACCAATCTGAAACTCAGTTGTGGGAAATGTCTAATTTAAAAGACTGGCATGGATGGACAATTTGTTCGAGCTAGACTGCACTACAATGTGTTTATGTCCTGTTTCATCTGTCTACAACATGGATGCTTGGCAAATTCAGCTGTATGCTTCACCCACTGTCACTACCTAGCTGAATCTTCTGTCTAGGTTCGATGCTGAAACACAATTTTAAGCTAACCAGTAATATCTTCAAGTCCCTTAAAGTTGGTACCTGAATATTCAGGGATCGGAATAGATATGGTTGTTTAAACATCAAAAAATAATCTTGTTTAGACACCATCGCGGCGGCGGCGGAAAAAGTTCCTGATCATGTTTTATTCCACGTTTTTCAGTTCCATGATCTATGTTGCTAGCTCTACATCCTGATCACGTTTATTCCTGTTCTGATAAGTGATTGCAACCATGCTGGATCATCGATGAAGCTTGCAACCATACCGGTTTTCCTTTTAATGGCTGATTTGGCTTTCTAATGGACATGATTTAGCTGATGATTTAGGCCACTATATATTGAATTGTTAATATTGCAAGTATTTCTGTTGGCTCAAATAAAAGTTATGTGTAGAATGTAGATGCACGGGTGCTAGCTGCCATCTCTTTTTGTATCGACACCCGCCACCAAATATAAGAGCATTTACTTTTGCTAAATCTGGTGCAAAAAGAGCTGACCATCAAGTCTTGTCTTTTTTTTCCCAAGGAAACCCCAGAGGGAGGATAGAACCGGGGACTAGCTACTGGAACCTGTAGCATGCTGAATCCATGGAAACCTGGGAGAGACCCATGGCCAAGAGGTTGATGTAGTAGCAGTTCCAGCTCGCTCAACATCCAGTTCGCCACTAGTGGTTTTAGGGGCCTCACTGTCAATAACTGGGTTGTGATCTCTTCCTAGTTCTATATGCTGGACAGAGGCACATCATGCTGTTCATCGGTGACCTGGTACAAGAAGAACCACACGGTAAAGAAAATGATATGTCACACTTCACCTAGAATAAAATGTTTGCTGAAACATTGTGTTATTTTTGCATTACCAGTTCCTATGATTTGACAAAAGAGCAATCTTTTGTAGTGCACTGTCTAATTTTCTTAGGCATGTTGTCAAACACTGAAAGTTCTCAGTTGGGAAATAATGTTGTTAGCTGTAGCTGCAAATGTACATTTTAAGCTCGAAGAAAAAATTGGCGGAGGGATTTCATCTTGTATTTATGACACACGGTAGACAGTCCAAGTGAGTCGAAGCTAGAACCTGGCTAGTTTTCGGCTTCAAGTCTCTCCGGAAGAATAGCGTCTTTGATGCTGCAAAACAAACATCCAAGAAGATTTTGTGGAAGCGAGGATATAATCCACGCAGCCGAGGCTTCATGCTTTCAGTCTGCTCAAGTAGTATTGCTCTTGTGCATTTAGGCAAATTTCTTGTGCATGTTTAATTCCTTGTGCATGGAGTAGTGTTTATTTATATATCTGATCACTAGTGCTTACTCAGTGTTCTTGTGTACCACTGCATGGGTATTGCATTTATTCAAATATCTGGTGTGTTTCTTCATATTTCTTGTGTGCCAATTTTCAGTATTCTGCTGCTTACTGTTGTTGTTTGGTGAAGCCATTTGAAATTTAAGACATTTTGTTCTATATGTAGGCTCGTTGCTACTGATTTTGTCCAAGACCACCTTCAGTGACAGACCAAAGCCATCATGTATGTATTTTGCGCCAGCAGGAGTTGTTGAACAATAGCTTGCTCATGCAAAGGTCAATGTTTTCCGATGATCTGGTTCAGAACCACTACTTGTGTGATGCTCTTCACATGTGATGAAGAATCCAATCATGTAAAAGCATATTTATGCCCTCTTAGATTGCTCTTGCTCAGTTCACAGTTCTGGAAGAATATAACTATTTAGGAACATATTTATGCTCTTGTGCAATGTAGGATGAACTGAATTTTGAATATGATTAGGACATTTGTTCTGTGGATATTGATCATGTACTATGTAATGAATCCTATCAATGTTCACGTGTGTGGTACAACATTGTCTTCATTGACAAATTGTTTGTAATGTGAGTATTTGATTGAATCGTGAATGTGAAGTAGAGCTCGATCCGCCGTCGTGATTGTGAACTTGTACTCAATCGGAGGCACACACCTGTATATGTGTATTCTGGAACGCGCAGTAATTCTGCAAATTTTAAAAACCGAAAATGTTATACGAGGCGCACATTAAATGCGCCTCCTATAAGTTATAGGAGGCGCATTTCAGAATGCGCCTCCCATAAGTTATAGGAGGCACATTCTGAAATGCGCCTTCTATAACTTATGGGAGGCGCATTCTGAAATGAGCCTCCTATAACTTATAGGAGGCGCATTTTGAAATGCGCCTCCTATAAGTTATAGGAGGCGCATACTGGAATGCGCCTTGTATACTTGAATATATAGGAGGCGCATTTCAAAATGCGCCTCCTATAAGCCAAAATATGCGAGGCTTGGCGTTCGAGGCTCATTCCATATGCGCCTCGAATAACAAAAAAACGAGCCTCCAATAAGCTTTTCTCTAGTAGTGTTGGCTTGAACTGCATTGTGTTAGGGCCTGAACTGCTCCCTTGTAGAATTGTGAACGTCTCTCCTTGGAGGGTTGAACTGATATGTGTATGTGATATTGAACTTACTAGTTTAGGGGCTTCGAACTTCTTTATGTAAGGGTTCGAACTGCTTTATTTTTGTTACTAGAACTGTACTGTTTATGGGCTTCGAAATTCTATATGTATGGTCTGGAACTTCTTATTTTATGTACTAGAACTACGTTGTGTATAGGCTTGAATTGCTATCTATATGTGTAGGAACTTCTCTCTGATTTGAATTGAACTGCATTGTGTTAAGGTATGAACTGCTATATAATAGAACCGTGAATTCTCTCCGTACAGGGTTGAACTGTTGTGTGTATGGGATATTGAACCAAATAATTTATGGGTTTTGAACTTCTCGATGTAAGGGTTCGAACTTCTTTATTTTTTAATCCAAAATGCAATGTTTATGTGTTTCGAACTTCTCTATGTATGTTCTTGAACTGCTTACTTTTTGTAATTGAACTGCATTGTGTATAGGCATGAACTACTATCGATATGGGCATGAACTTCCTTCTATTTGACTCGAAGTTCATTGTGTTAAGTCATGAACTTCTCTCTAGAAGAATTATGAACTTCTCCCTATATAGGGTTTAACGGTTGTGTGTATGGGATATTTAGCTACCTAGTTTATGGACTTTGAACTTCTTCATGTAAGATTTCGAACTATCTTCTTATCCATGTAAGGAACATTTCAACAGCAGGAAGATGCCATCATCTTTAACCGCTCCTAGTCTGCATGGAGCATAGGAGCAACTCAACTGGTTGTTACCACCACCGACGAGGTGGAGAAAGCAGGCCGTCTCCACCGTCGAGGGGAATGGGGCAGTAGGTGAAACAACTCCGGGTCTGGGCTCTTGCTGCCAACAATGAGGAGGATGGGCATCAGCGACGAGACCAGTTCAGAACCCAAGACCAGTGCAGAACTTATTAAATGCACAACTATTCTTCCGGTGTGCTTTTCCGGTCCAATTTTGATGTGAAGAAGCCAACTTTTCTGAATTGGTGCTTTGAAGATTGATATTTGGAATTAATTAAATTGCATCGCACCTATTTGATGGAATAGCTAAGAAAAGAACAACCATTTGTGCATCTTATGTTTAGTTTCCTATTTTTGATTCATTTATGTTGTTTTCCCAGCTTGTTGTGTTAATGTATTGAACTGGAGGGTGCTTTCTTTTGTGAGTGATTGCTCGTTATTAAATATCGAATAGCTTGCTCAATAGTTGAGTTAAACAAAGTTAAACTAGACTATTTTAATTAGAAAAATACTTTGTCCTTGATGTTGGACCCGAGAGTGTTACTAGTACCGGTGTTCAGCTATGTTTTTTGAGGTTCTAGGTTGTGCGAGCTTTGGCGCTTTATTGATATCTGAACTTCTACTTCTATCAGCTCTAAACTGCGACCTTCATGATATGTGCTTGCTAAAATTCTTCACAATCTATGGTCTGCATTACTAGTTCTCGACACTTGGATACAGCAAAGGTTCCTTCTCTTGTACGCCTCCATCGTACACACTTCTTCCATCGTACCGCACGTCACGACGGGAGGACACTAACACGTCTCGCGCGTAGTTCCACCGCTGGAGAGCCTTCTTTTCACACCACCTCGCGCACCATCGACGGAGAGCAAATGCCAGGCTCGAGGAGGGCCGTCGTTCCCGCCACGGACGCGCCCAAGAAAGGGTCTTGGGCGGGCTGCACGGTGACGCTCAGCGACCTCCGCCACTACCGCCGCGTCGGCTATTTCGGGCCGCCCTCAACGGTGGTCGTCGCCAGCATAATCCGCGCCCCCGACTTTGAGGTGCGGGAGAACGTCCGCACCATACTTCGGGTGCCGCCGGACTTCGAGATCTTCCCACATTTGCATTCCAACGAGCGGGTGTTCTTCTGCTCCCACCTAGATCGCGGCCTCATGCCCTGGGTGAGTACCTTCGTCATTTCCTTCCTCACTTTCCTCGGCCTCCAGATCCAGCATTTGGGGCCCAATGCCATCACGCACCTCGCGTACTTCGTGAGCCTGTGTGGGAACTACCTCAGCATCTGGCCCAACCTGGACCTCTTTGTTCGGTTGTTCTTCCTAAAGGAGGGGACAGAGGTGGCGCAGGGGCTGCTGGTGAGGTGCGGAGGTGCCATCATCATCAGGACGAACACTTTCCTTCCCAAGTTGACCCTGGTGGACTCGGCAAAGATGTGGCAGTGATACGTCATAAACGTATCCCTAATTTCTGATTCTCCAAGATCATATTATGCCAATTGCTACATCTTTTCTCCCTTATTTATAGCATTTTTATACGTTTTCCGGGACTAACCTAATAACAAGATGCCAGGTGCCAGTTCCCTGTTTTCTGCTGTTTTTGGTTTCAGAAAAGTTGTTCTGGAAACATTCTCGGAATTAGATCCCACAAAGCCCGAAGTGCCTATTTTCCCCGGAAGCATCCAGAACACCGAAGAGGAGTCGAAGACGAGCATCAGGGGGGCACACCAGCTATAGGTGTGTGGCCCCCTGGCCTCCACCGCCTCTGCTTTTTCGCCTATTTATTCCCCCCGGATGGAAAACCCTAGGCACCTGATGAAAAATCCACGAAAAGTTCTGCAGGCACCGTCGTCATCAACCCTAGATCACCGGAGGCTATTTTCCGGCACCCTGCCGGAGAGGAAATCATCACCGGAGGCTTCTACATCACCATGCCCACCTCCGGAGTGATGCGTGAGTAGTTCATCCCTGGACTACGGGTCCATAGCAGTAGCTAAATGGTTTTATTCTCCTCATATGCCTCCATGTTTAGATCTCGTGAGCTGCCTATCATGATCGAGATTGATCTTATGTAATTCTATACGCTGTGTTTGCTGGGATCCGATGAATATTGACCTTATGCCAAGTTGATTATAGTATTTTTTGCATTTTTTATTTGTGATCTTGCATGCTTTCTGTTGCTAGTGGTTGCTCTGGCCAAGTAGTTTCTAGTGACTCCAAGAGGGAGTATTTATGCTAGATAGTGGGTTCATTCCTCCTCATTGCCTTGCTCGAGTGACAGAAACGTGAAGGGGGAGGATGTGTTGTTTCCATTGGGGAGAAAACAGCGGTGAGAGTACCCGCATGTATAATCATTGCTTATATTACACATATTACTTAATGGAATTATCTGTTTCAGGCAACTTAATACCTAAAGGGGTTCGGATGATAACTTGAGGGTGGATTATTAGTTATAGATGCAGATGGATTTCGATCTATGTATTTTGTTGTAATGCCCGCACTAAGTATCATAGTAGTCATCATGTTATAATGTGCACTATGGGACAACCTTTATTTGTCAATTGCCCAGCCGTAATTTGTTCACCCAGCATGTTATTTTTTGAAGAGACACCACTCGTGAACCTATGAACCCCGGTCCATTTTCCACACTGTTAAACAAGCCACAACAATTCACTGCTCTGTTTACTTACCGCAAGCATACACTATTTTTCCACACTATACGTCTAATCTTTGTTTTCAGCAAGACCGGTGAGATTGACAACCTCACTGTACCGTTGGGGCAAAGTATTTTGGTTGTGTTGTGTGCATGTTCCACGTTGTTGCTGACACCGGTGAAGCGCCAGCACCCCCGTCAGTGGCACCAACCTTACGAAGGTCCTCTTTATCCTACCGGATTGATAACCTTGGTTCTTAACTAAGGGGAAAACTCCTACCGTTGTTCTCATCACACCCTCCTCTTGGGGTCTCCCAACGAGTGCATGATCTGCACCATCAAGGACTTTTTCTGTCGCCATTGCTAGGGATCTCAAAGTCATCAAGAAGTGTAACACCTGGGGTGTTACCCTAGATAGAAAGTTGGTTGTTGCATTGCATCACATGCATCATATGCATTGCATCATGTTTTCAAAACAAATCTCAAATTTCAAACCAAATTAAACTTTCAAACATTGTCCAAATTTCCAATTTAAAAATTGCAACCAAACAACTCCAATTGTTTTCAATAGTTTGAAGTTGATGTAAATTGCTTGTGAATAAAATTCCTTTTTATCCACACCCTAATGGCAATTTAAATTTCAAATCAATTCATAATTGACATGTTTCAAATTGTGGTTTAAACATTAATTTCTTGCAAACAATTAAATTCAACAGTATTTTCATAATTGCTTGAGCTTATCAACTAGAATGTGTTTATTTCCAAATCAAACCTTATTTGAAATTCAACTAACCACTTAAAATCAAACTAATATTTCCAATTTTGGAATCAAAACCAACCTTGCTTTTACTCATTGTTTTGCAACTTAATAAAATTTAATTATCAAATAAAAACCCCAAACTCTATTGGGAAAATTCAACTAAAAACTTTAAATCAAATTAAAATTTCAAACTTGTGAAATAATGTTAACATTTGCTTTAAATTGATGTTTCGAAAATTCACACAAATAATTCATAAAAGAAAAACCCTAGTTCTTTTCTATCTCTCTTTCCTTTCTCATCCTTTACAAAAAAATGTTCATGAGGAAAAAAAAATATAGAAAGAGAGGGGTGAGCTGAGAGGCAGACCAAGCCCACCTACCCTAGCCCACCATTTTTTTTGGCCCATACCCCCGACGTCACCTCTGTACGACTGCTCCCTCACCGCTTATCGATCTCTCCCCCTCCCGATGGGCGCCGTACCGAGCTCCACCTCCCCATATAGCATCCACCTCTCCCCCACTGCTAACCCTAGTCCCATCCTCCTGCGCCGCCACCCTCTGATCTCCCTCCTCTCTGCTAGTTCCTTCTGTCTCTGAAAGCCACACGAGCAGCAGTGGGTGGCCGCGATTTCAGAGCCATGGCGCCTCCGATCGCGCCCTTGTCATGGCCCGGCAGAGGCGGGAATGGACCTATGGCGCCTCCAGCTCCCTCCACGCCACCTCGACGAGCCCGGAGAGGCGCCAGGGCCACGCCGCCGTCACCACCTGCCCGCCGGCGTCCACTGCCGGTGGCAGCTGCTCCGCCTCCGAGCATCCGCGCCTCGCCTTCCCCTTCAACCACCGAGGTGAGCCTCACCCCCCCCCCCCCCGCACCGCTCCTTCCTCCTCCCCCCGTTCTGCTCTGCGAACCGGCCATCGAGCCGTGGTGATCGCTGTCTGGACCTCCGCGTCCGTGCCTGCTAGCGATGAAGGTTCAGTCCGTCAGGTAGTTGTCGATGTTCAGATAACTGCGGGAGGAACCCCTTAATCGTTCGGACCTGTATGCTTTCACAAACCGAGCTTAGCCCAGTTGGCAGTGGCCCCTCCGTTCGCGCTGGGAGACCCAGGCTCGAATCCTGGCCGAGGCATTTAGCCTCCCTTTTTGGCTATTTTCTCCACTGAAGGTAGGACCCACGGGTCAGTGACCCCAAGGCCACATCACCGTCCACCCGCGCCCCCGTGGCGATGGCCCATCTGTCAGCCGCGTGGGGAGTATTTCTCCACGGTGCAGAAAGTTCCTGACCATGTTTTTCTTTTTCCTGAAAATGTCATATGAACCCCCAATTTCGTAAATGCAATAACCTTGTCAATACAACTCCCTTTTGGGCAAATAAAATATGTATCCCAATCAAAATTTCATGAACCTTTCAAATATGTATTTTGTTTGCTGTTTTGAACATTCCAAATATTTTCAAAACTTCAAATTCAAATAACCCTTAAGAATTTGATTAAATCCATAACGACTTCAATTTTATTTCAAATGGCCCATATAAAATATGTTTTCCAACCAAAATTTCATGCTCTTTCCAAATATAAAATTTGTTTTCTGTTTTGAATAATTTAAATTGCTGAAAACAACTGTTTCTTATGTAATGCAATTTAAATTGCCAAATTCATAACTAATTCATTTTAAATCCAATTTCAACACATAAAATATGTTTTCCACTCAAAATGAAACCACCTTTCTGTTTATCAACTTTGTTTTGCATTTTGGGCAATTAAAATTAATGTTATTTAATAATCCTTAAAAATGACCAATTAAATGGCATAATTAATAACTTTCACATGGTTGCTCCAAATTAAATACTCAAAACATGAAATCCATCCAAAATCAAATGCCACACTTGAATATCAACTTTGTTTTATGGTCTGCAACAATTAATTTGAATAATTGTTTCACCTCTTATTTAATGCATTTAAATTTGGTAATGTGCTCAACTAACTCATTTAAAATTGTTTCTCAACCAAAAAAGTATGTTTTCCAATCAGTTTCATGTCATTAACATGTTCATGCAATCCATGATCATGTTTGCATTTTGTATGTGGCATCTTAGTTTGTGTTATGCATGTTCACCTATTAAGTAAATATGGAATGTGTTGGGGTATTTAATTCAATTGTTGCCCTATTCCATTTAATATTGCTTAACTCACCTATTTACTGTTTTCCATGCTAAACAACATTAAACTTGATGGTTAGCTAAACAACTTGAACCAATTCCTATTTCTCCGGACTCCGGTTCCGATTAAATTGCTTAAGTTGTTTCCCTGCTGCATCTTGCCATGTCATGCATATAAAATAGGATCATGCTGGATCTTTGTCGTAGAAGTAATTGTTGCACCCGGTGTTTCTTTTAGTTCGTTGCTTCTTCGCGGATATGACGTTGAGATGATGTGAGCAACGACAAGTTCTGTGGATGTACCTCTACTTGCTGGATCTCAGGCAAGTATACTCACTTGCTGCCAAAAGGCTGCCTTTCATCACTTGTTACCGATTCTTTCCGTTGTTCTTATTCTAGCCTGTTGATTCGATGCTTGTGTCTCGATCCTATTATATGTTTACCTTGCAGCCATGATATAGCCTTTTCCTTCCACTTCCTATTAACTGTTGTTTGTTTACCTTGTTGGCCCTCGTGTCGTAGTTGCATGCTTAGATTTGTTTGCGCTCGAGTATTGTTGTCCTTTCTCGTATCACCTGTTTAGTTGATAGTTGGGTTTCAATTCAATCAACAACATGTTAATGTTTTTGGGTAATAATAATTTGATGCTAAGGCACCGGCAGGAGGCCCGGGTTAGGGTTTTGGAGCCTGCTGGTGTCGAACTTAATTAGGAAAAGAGTCTTGTCTACTGATCCATGATGAGCGTGCTCACCGTATTCGGGTGGTAGTATGGGACCCCCCTCGACTTAGACTTGATCTGCAGCTTGTCCGAAGAGCCACACTTAGTTCGGGTGTTCCATTTGCTCCTTTGCATAATGGGTTGATCACCCATGGTTACTGATGATGATGATGATGCATATAGGGTGAGGCCTGTAGTGCCGGGGTGTTGTGTCCTGCGGGAGTTTTGCATACCTGCGCTGAGTATTCGGCTCCGTGGCTGGGACCTTATAGCTCCGTGGCTCCTAGGATGGGTTGTAGAGACGGTTTGAGTCGTGTCGAGCCAACCTGAGTTTTAGTTGGTGGCTCGAGTGTGTACGGGTACTGGAGCACACCCTGCAGGGATGAATCTTCTCGAGAAGCCGTGTTTTCCGCGGTTATGGATTACTTGGTGAAAGTACTGGCTAACAAGTACTCAGAACAACTTACACCTAATCAATAATAATTTGACTAGTAATAGGCATATTGTCACAATAACCTGAACTTCACCCTGATCAACCATGTGAGTTATCCTTGGGTTGCTTCCTTAGTAGGGGGTAACATTGGATGGGTTTGTTTGAAGTTAGTTGTAGTTGGCTACGATACGCTATCTTATCTTCTTTCTGTTAGCCGGAAGTTGTAGTGTGTTTCTGTAGTTGGTTAGTGCAGCCCGCTGTCGCTTCTTTGCAATAACCCCTTCCTTCCGTTGAACCCAAAGTATTTGTATCTTGTGATGACTGGTTACGTCGGTATCTTGTGAGTATGGGTTATCCACTTGCCAGTACTTAACCGTACTGACCCACGAATCCTTTTTCGTGGCTGCATATTCAATATTGCAGTCAACAGGTTTGAAGTTCTGACGACGTTAGCTTGGGAATCCCTCCGGCTTGGCCTGGGCAGGGATTGGACGCTCTCGGTTATCTTCAGGACTCTTAGTCCAATTTGTATCTTGTCCGTAGTCGGGCACTATGTTGTTTCTTTCGCTGTTATTTGGATCTTTGTATTGTATCAGTTGTATCCTTGACTCGTTTGAGTCCTCTTGTATATATCTTTTCTGTTGTTGTGGATTATTCGTGAACTGTTGTAATGTTATCACAAGTGGCAACCTGGAATCGGTTATTATGTGGATTTTGGCGGGAATGCTGAAATCTGCATAGTGCCCGATCCCGGGGCGTCACAAATGGTATCAGAGCCTTGGTTCCGATTCCTGAGATTGTTTCGATACGAATGGTTATCGAAGCAACGGGTCCGCAAAGCCTGTAGGATAACCTCGCTAACGGTCGTTGTTTCTAGAATGTCAAAAACTATTTCTGCTAAAATATTTTGGAAACATCTCAATAGGATTCTTGTTTTCTCCTTATCTCTATTCTATTCCCCTCCCATCTTATTTGTTTTGGAGTCTTCCCCCCTTGTCTATCTTTCAAAGTATTAGGATCCTACGTGGGTGGACGTTTTCTGAGCCTTTAACCTAATAGGTTCGATCATCGGAAGATTCCTGGTGGAAGAACATCGTCATGAACCCGAGCAAGAATCTCTTGTTAGTGGTGTCGAGAACCCCTTGTTAGCGGTGTCGAGGAGATCAACTGGAAGCATGAAGAATCGATAGTCGAACTTCTTTTCCCTCCCGGGTTAGCAGGTGGATTGCGAGGGCGCAATCCCTTGTTAGTGGTGTCGTCTGTAACACCTGGGGTGTTACCCTAGATAGAAAGTTGGTTGTTGCATTGCATCACATGCATCATATGCATTGCATCATGTTTTCAAAACAAATCTCAAATTTCAAACCAAATTAAACTTTCAAACATTGTCCAAATTTCCAATTTAAAAATTGCAACAAAACAACTCCAATTGTTTTCAATAGTTTGAAGTTGATGTAAATTGCTTGTGAATAAAATTCCTATTTATCCACACCCTAATGGCAATTTAAATTTCAAATCAATTCATAATTGACATGTTTCAAATTGTGGTTTAAACATTAATTTCTTGCAAACAATTAAATTCAACAGTATTTTCATAATTGCTTGAGCTTATCAACTAGAATTTGTTTATTTCCAAATCAAACCTTATTTGAAATTCAACTAACCACTTAAAATCAAACTAATATTTCCAATTTTGGAATCAAAACCAACCTTGCTTTTACTCATTGTTTTGCAACTTAATAAAATTTAATTATCAAATAAAAACCCCAAACTCTATTGGGAAAATTCAACTAAAAACTTTAAATCAAATTAAAATTTCAAACTTGTGAAATAATGTTAACATTTGCTTTAAATTTCTGTTTCGAAAATTCACACAAATAATTCATAAAAGAAAAACCCTAGTTCTTTACTATCTCTCTTTCCTTTCTCATCCTTTACAAAAAAATGTTCATGAGGAAAAAAAAAATATAGAAAGAGAGGGGTGAGCTGAGAGGCAGACCAAGCCCACCTACCCTAGCCCACCATTTTTTTGGCCCATACCCCCTTCATCTGTTGTCGTTTTCCTCCCCCCGACGTCACCTCTGTACGACTGCTCCCTCACCGCTTGATCGATCTCTCCCCCTCCCGATGGGCGCCGTACCGAGCTCCACCTCCCCATATAGCATCCACCTCTCCCCCACTCCTAACCCTAGTCCCATCCTCCTGCGCCGCCACCCTCTGATCTCCCTCCTCTCTGCTAGTTCCTTCTGTCTCTGAAAGCCACACGAGCAGCAGTGGGTGGCCGCGATTTCAGAGCCATGGCGCCTCCGATCGTGCCCTTGTAATGGCCCGGCAGAGGCGGGAATGGACCTCTGGCGCCTCCAGCTCCCTCCACGCCACCTCGACGAGCCCGGAGAGGCGCCAGGGCCACGCCGCCGTCACCACCTGCCCGCCGGCGTCCACTGCCGGTGGCAGCTGCTCCGCCTCCGAGCATCCTGTAACATCCCAAGTCTGAAAAATAGCCTTTAGAATGTTTGCTCTCTGTTATTTTATGTTTTGCATCATGGCATCATGTTGATTGCAATTGTTTTGTTTGTTTTCCATTTGTTTTTCTGTTTGAATTTCAACTCAAATTTCAAACCCTTTGTTTCATCCTTGTGATGTTACAATTTCCAAAATGTTATTTCAAATAAAAACAACCAAATTGTTTTCTTTTATTCCATAGTGCTCAACTATTAAATTACTGGTTTTAAGCAATCAATTGTTTCCAAATCACATTCAAAAATTCAAATACATTTTACAAACAGCACCCAAGTTGAAAGTATGAAAATCACCAAAACAATCTAATCTTTTGTTTCCATCTATTCCATGTTTGATCAACTAATAAAATGGTGGTTTTATTTCAACTAATTAAATCCAAATTGGTTTCAAATTCAAAGTAAATCATCAACAGCACTTAATTTGAACATTATGAAAGTTACCAAACATTTATAAGCACTTAATCAATGTAAACATTACGGTCACCCTAGTAAAGGGTTGGTTTTCAATAATATTTATTCACTAATAAAATACATCCAATTTTGGTTTAATTAACAAACAGCAAATAAACTTGAAACTTTTTGGAATTAAAGGTTAGCATTGAGTTGCTATTTGAAAACCTAAACTAACCATAATTTTTTTCCAAAAATTTATTAACCTAAAACCCCAAGCCATTATATCTCCCTTTCCTATTCTTTTCTTACAAGCAAAAAAATTGGAAAGAGAAAAATCACAAGCAAAAAAAATGGAGGGAGGCAGCCCACCCCATCCTTTTTTCCCCAAGCCCATCTTTCTTTTTTCTGGCCCATACCTTTCACCTCTTGTCGTCTTCTTCCTCCAGTACGATCACAGTCCCCACCGTCGATCACCTCCTCCCCCTCCTCGATTGCAGCCGTACCAGTCCCCTCTCTCCATAAAAAGCATCCACCTCTTCCCCCTCTGCCTCAGCCCTAGCCCTCCTCTCCCCTCGAGCGCCGCCGATTCTCCTTCTTCTTCCTCCCTGTCTCTGCTCCTCTGTACGCAACCAACAGCAGCAGCCCCCAACCACCCTCATCGGCGATCGCCGTGGGCAGCGGAAGCCCCACCCGAGGGCGGGAATGGAACCATGGAGGTTCCACCTCGCACCTCGCCTACTCGACGCCTGCTGGGAGTCCCCGGGGAGTCCGCGCCGTCGCCGGAACCGCGGCTGCACCTCCACCATCGCCACTGCCTGCACCAACCCCTGACCGCCCCGAGTCTGCTCCGCCCCGCCTCGTTCTGCCTCGAGGTGAGGTCCCTCCGATCGCTACCCTCCCCTGGATCCTCCTCCTTCCCTCGCTCCCTTCCCCTCCTGCCCACGGCCACCGCGGCGAGAGAGCAGAGAACCGCCGCCGGCCATGGTTCTGTCGAGATGCAGAACTGTCACGATTCAGTTAATTTCAGAAATAAGCGCGAGCAACAGCACTTACCCTCCGCTGCCCCCCTCCTGTTACAACAGAGCAACACTAGCCCACTGGTTCTGTCCCTAGATCGCGCCCTGGAGGTCTAGGGTTCGATCCCCCACCCTCGGGATTAAACCAAAACTTTTTATCTTTTATTTTCAAGGCCAAAACAAGTTTCTTATCACCAACCAGTCCCTGTAACTTAATTCTAGACCCCTGAAATATTATTTCTAAGTCCCTGGTTCATTTAAAAATGGCAGATTTGCACTATATCTTGTAAATTGCATAAGAAAATCATTGTAACTCCAATTTTGACTTTTTAAATATGTTTTCTGTCCCAAATTAAATGTTCTTTCCAAATATAAAATTTGTTTACTGTTTTGAATATTTTAAATTGGTGCAATATTTGAAAACTTGTCAAATTCACTTAAACTTGCAAAATTCATAACTTGTTCATAAAAATTCCAAATTCCACAAACTAAATATGTTTTCCAATCAATTTTTCATGTACTTTCCAAATATAAATTTTGTTTGCTGTTTTGAATAATTTAAATTGCTGAAAACAACTGTTTCCTATTTATTGCATTTAAAATTGCCAAAATAATAACTTGCTCATTTTAAATCCAATTTCAACAAATGAAATATGTTTTCCATGCAAAATTAAACCACCTTTTCAAATATAATTTTTTTTTCATGTTTTGAATAATTAAACTTGGTTAAATGATTTAAACCTTGCTTAAGCATAGGTTGAGTGTTTCTGTGGCTACTGATTTAGCTTTATGGATTAACTCCTTACATTAGTCTGGGATAGACTGCCTTAGTCTATTACCATGTTTATTTGTACATATCTGTAACTGTAACTCTTTGGTTGGTAATAAAGGGCTGTGGGGGACTCCCCTGCAGTAGAAAATGTTTCAAAAAAAAATCATTTAATATTGCTAAATTCATAACTTAATCAAAACAAATTCTTTTGGGACAAATAAAATATGTTTTCCAACCATAAAAGTATAAACTTTTGAAATTTGAATTTGGTTTAATGTTTTGAACAAATAAAAATTCAAATAAGTTCATGTTTGAATTAAATTCATTTAATTCTTGCTTAAACTTGTTTAATTCATAAATAATTTATTTGAAATCCTTTTGCAACAAGTGAAACATTTAATCCAACTAAAATCTTGTTTTCTTTTCAAATATAAACTTTGTTATCTATTTTGAACAATTAAAAGTGGTGAAAACAACAAATGTTTGTGTGACACCTTTAAGGAACCAAAATTTCCTAACTTAATGAATTTCCAAACTTGGTGAACCTTATTTCTATTTGATTCTATTGTTGTTATTTTGCTGTTTTCCTCATCCATGCATCATGCTAATCCACTTTCATATGATGAGTAGTTGTAAAACCATTAATTCAACCATAATTCATGGGCTTTCCAGATGCAATCCAATTGCATGTGGGTCCATTTAATCATGTTGCTATCTTGTCAACTAGTTTATTTTGTTGCATCAATTAAATGGTCATGCATCATCCCATGTTTGTGCACTATGCCATGATATTGACTGTTTATCTTTCTGCATTGATTGTTTGCTTCTTCTCGGATACACGACGACGTTGAGACCGACGATACTTACGACACCCCTTCTAAGGAGTTAGCTCAGTACCAGGCTACTGGGTTTTGCAGGCAAGTTATCACTCACATGAACCATTGTGTTCCGTTCAACATTGGTTACCGATACTTTCCGTTGTCTATTTCTGCTAGCCTTAGTCGTAGCTGTTTCTGTTACGAACCTATCACATGAATCCCTTAACCCTGATATTGCCTCACCTCCATACCTATAACCTTTTGCTTGTTGCCCGTGTCTTACTAGCATGCTTAGGGTTGTTTTGCTCGAGTCTGCTACCCGTTACTTTCTGTTACTATTTCTATTACGTTCTGGGGGCTCGATGTTTAATCAATCAATCATGCTAATGTTATTGTTAAATAATAACTTGATGATAAGGCACCGGCAGGAGGCCCTTTGTGGTTTTGAGGCCTGCTAGTGTCGACCCTAATAGGAAAAGGGTCTTGTCTACTGATCCATGATGAGCGCACTAACCGCATGTGGGAAGCGAGTATGGGCGCCCCCCTCAATTTGACTCGATTCGCATCTCGTCCAAATCGCCTCATTTAGTTCGGGTTTTCCATTTGCTGCATGCAAGATCTTGCGAGCCCTTGGTACCCGGGTGGAACTTTTCTAGTCGGCATATAGGGGGACACGGTCTTAGAGTGCTATGAGGGTCCATTTTCTTCTGGGCTCGATTAGCCGTGCGCCCAAGGTGCTTTGGGCTTGATGCGAAGAAGAGTTGAGTTGTGTTGAGTGCCCCGCTTGGTGGAAGGGCCTTTCCATCTGGCGGGTTATTCATACGTGTACGGCCAAATTGGTGCAACCCTGCAGGGATAATCTTCTCGAGAAGCCGTGTTTTCCGCGGTTATGGATTACTTGGTGAAAGTACTGGCTAACAAGTACTCAGGACAACTTAAACCTAATGATCAACAACCTTACACCCAATGATTAACAACTTGACTAGTAATAGGCTTATTGACACAATAATCTGAACCATCATTAATCCAACCGTGTGAGTTATCCTCGGATTGCTTCTTTGGATAAGGGGCGAGATCCAGGATGGGTTTGTTTGGAGTTAGTTGATAGGTTGGTTACAATACCCGATCTTATCTCCTTTCTGTTAGCCGGAAGTGGTAGTAACTCTGTAGTTGGTTAGCGCAGCCAGTTGCAGCATCTTTTATATCCCCTTTCTTCCGTTGAACCCAAGGCATCTGTGCTTGGTGTTGACGGGCTACACTTTGGTGAACTGTGAGTCTTGCTTGCCAGTACGTTTATGTACTGACCCCTTTGGGGCTGTGGTTTCCGCAGACCTACGTTTCCGAGGATCTACATGGTGGCTACTACGTGGATTATGACGAGACTGTTGACGAGTAGATAGCGGACCCGGGCAGGATCCGAGACTTCGTGCATGGGCTCCGTCATTTCGTTTCAGGCCTCTTAGGCCTATTTGGTTCTTGTCTGTACTCAGACATGTTGAATGCTTCCGCTGTGATGTAATGATGATATGTTGGGACATGTGTCCTCTGAATGATTGTATTTGCTATCTCTGCTCTAGTGAGAGCCAGTTGCAACTTATTTCAATCTTTTGTGTCGTAGAGATCTGTTGTGATATCACTTGTTCAACGCCGTTGACGTACCATGTGTGTATGTTTTGAAGTACGTCAACGGAAGTATCCTGATTTCTATGGGATGGTTTACGTCGACGCTGAACAGATAGGGGTTGGTTGTCACACATACGTGTGTTGGCCTACTCGTAAGAGGACGCGGGTGCCGGTAAGCCCCGTAATCCAATCTAACACTGTTCAACGGAACGGCGAGTATCCTTTAGAAGTCCGGGTGCGACAAATGGTATCAGAGCCTGTCTGCCTGTAGGATCCCTTTTTACTGGTCGCAATTGAGTCTAGAAACTATTTTGTAGCTATATAGGAAAAATGAAACGTGAGAGTAGGAATTCTGTTCTTTTTCTTCTTTCACCACCCTCCCTCCCTTTTCTGGTAAGGAAGTGCAACGTTGTTTTCCCTTCTCATCTAAACTTTCAAATTAGGATTTCACGTGTTTTGGGTTCTCCGTAGTACCTCAGGTTTTTGTTCTCGTTTTCCCGGTGTTGCTTCGTTATCCTGTTCTTGTCAACATCCTTTTCGTCCGTTGAAATCTTGTTGTTGTTTTCCACTTCAATTCTTCTACCGGCGTCTAATCAAAACTTCCCAAATATCAAGTCTATCTGGCCAGAAAGGTTGTTGTTGTTGTTGTTGTTGTTGTTGTTGTTGATTCCAGGCTATGAGAGCTGGCATTCCTATCACCTGGGGTTGTTTCGAGGAAGAATTCCTGAAGCACCACATTCCAGATAGTCTATTCTCCAAATGAATCAAGTTCTATCCAGCTATACACCTTCCATACAAAACCTCTCCCTTTACTTGAAAATGTTCCGGTGGTTTGCAAATTCCCTGACGTCTATCAAACGTGCACGATGTGTTTCACGTGTCACAGCTCAAGAGGGTCTTCCCAAGAATTATCCGGACCTTTTCTTTTCTCAGTAGGAATCTCGGGGCGCGATTCCTTCAAGGGGGGGGGCGTTTTGTAACATCCCAAGTCTGAAAAATAGCCTTTAGAATGTTTGCTCTCTGTTATTTTATGTTTTGCATCATGGCATCATGTTGATTGCAATTGTTTTGTTTGTTTTCCATTTGTTTTTATGTTTGAATTTCAACTCAAATTTCAAACCCTTTGTTTCATCCTTGTGATGTTACAATTTCCAAAATGTTATTTCAAATAAAAACAACCAAATTGTTTTCTTTTATTCCATAGTGCTCAACTATTAAATTACTGGTTTTAAGCAATCAATTGTTTCCAAATCACATTCAAAAATTCAAATACATTTTACAAACAGCACCCAAGTTGAAAATATGAAAATCACCAAAACAATCTAATCTTTTGTTTCCATCTATTCCATGTTTGATCAACTAATAAAATGGTGGTTTTATTTCAACTAATTAAATCCAAATTGGTTTCAAATTCAAAGTAAATCATCAACAGCACCTAATTTGAACATTATGAAAGTTACCAAACATTTATAAGCACTTAATCAATGTAAACATTAGGGTCACCCTAGTAAAGGGTTGGTTTTCAATAATATTTATTCACTAATAAAATACATCCAATTTTGGTTTAATTAACAAACAGCAAATAAACATGAAACTTTTTGGAATTAAAGGTTAGCATTGAGTTGCTATTTGAAAACCTAAACTAACCATAATTTTTTTCCAAAAATTTATTAACCTAAAACCCCAAGCCATTATATCTCCCTTTCCTATTCTTTTCTTACAAGCAAAAAAATTGGAAAGAGAAAAATCACAAGCAAAAAAAATGGAGGGAGGCAGCCCACCCCATCCTTTTTTCCCCAAGCCCATCTTTCTTTTTTCTGGCCCATACCTTTCACCTCTTGTCGTCTTCTTCCTCCAGTACGATCACAGTCCCCACCGTCGATCACCTCCTCCCCCTCCTCGATTGCAGCCGTACCAGTCCCCTCTCTCCATAAAAAGCATCCACCTCTTCCCCCTCTGCCTCAGCCCTAGACCTCCTCTCCCCTCGAGCGCCGCCGATTCTCCTTCTTCTTCCTCCCTGTCTCTGCTCCTCTGTACGAAACCAACAGCAGCAGCCCCCAACCACCCTCACCGGCGATCGCCGTGGGCAGCGGAAGCCCCACCCGAGGGCGGGAATGGAACCATGGAGGTTCCACCTCGCACCTCGCCTACTCGACGCCTGCTGGGAGTCCCCGGGGAGTCCGCGCCGTCGCCGGAACCGCGGCTGCACCTCCACCATCGCCACTGCCTGCACCAACCCCTGACTGCCCCGAGTCTGCTCCGCCCCGCCTCGTTCTGCCTCGAGGTGAGGTCCCTCCGATCGCTACCCTCCCCTCGATCCTCCTCCTTCCCTCGCTCCCTTCCCCTCCTGCCCACGGCCACCGCGGCGAGAGAGCAGAGAACCGCCGCCGGCCATGGTTCTGTCGAGATGCAGAACTGTCACGATTCAGTTAATTTCAGAAATAAGCGCGAGCAACAGCACTTACCCCCCGCTGCCCCCCTCCTGTTACAACAGAGCAACACCAGCCCACTGGTTCTGTCCCTAGATCGCGCCCTGGAGGTCTAGGGTTCGATCCCCCACCCTCGGGATTAAACCCAAACTTTTTATCTTTTATTTTCAAGGCCAAAACAAGTTTCTTATCACCAACCAGTCCCTGTAACTTAATTCTAGACCCCTGAAATATTATTTCTAAGTCCCTGGTTCATTAAAAAATGGCAGATTTGCACTATATCTTGTAAATTGCATAAGAAAATCATTGTAACTCCAATTTTGACTTTTTAAATATGTTTTCTGTCCCAAATTAAATGTTCTTTCCAAATATAAAATTTGTTTACTGTTTTGAATATTTTAAATTGGTGCAATATTTGAAAACTTGTCAAATTCACTTAAACTTGCAAAATTCATAACTTGTTCATAAAAATTCCAAATTCCACAAACTAAATATGTTTTCCAATCAATTTTTCATGTACTTTCCAAATATAAATTTTGTTTGCTGTTTTGAATAATTTAAATTGCTGAAAACAACTGTTTCCTATTTATTGCATTTAAAATTGCCAAAATAATAACTTGCTCATTTTAAATCCAATTTCAACAAATGAAATATGTTTTCCATGCAAAATTAAACCACCTTTTCAAATATAATTTTTTTTTCATGTTTTGAATAATTAAAATTGGTTAAATGATTTAAACCTTGTTTAAATCATTTAATATTGCTAAATTCATAACTTAATCAAAACAAATTCTTTTGGGACAAATAAAATATGTTTTCCAACCATAAAAGTATAAACTTTTGAAATATGAATTTGGTTTAATGTTTTGAACAAATAAAAATTCAAATAAGTTCATGTTTGAATTAAATTCATTTAATTCTTGCTTAAACTTGTTTAATTCATAAATAATTTATTTGAAATCCTTTTGCAACAAGTGAAACATTTAATCCAACTAAAATCTTGTTTTCTTTTCAAATATAAACTTTGTTATCTATTTTGAACAATTAAAAGTGGTGAAAACAACAAATGTTTGTGTGACACCTTTAAGGAACCAAAATTTCCTAACTTAATGAATTTCCAAACTTGGTGAACCTTATTTCTATTTGATTCTATTGTTGTTATTTTGCTGTTTTCCTCATCCATGCATCATGCTAATCCACTTTCAGATGATGAGTAGTTGTAAAACCATTAATTCAACCATAATTCATGGGCTTTCCAGATGCAATCCAATTGCATGTGGGTCCATTTAATCATGTTGCTATCTTGTCAACTAGTTTATTTTGTTGCATCAATTAAATGGTCATGCATCATCCCATGTTTGTGCACTATGCCATGATATTGACTGTTTATCTTTCTGCATTGATTGTTTGCTTCTTCTCGGATACACGACGACGTTGAGACCGACGATACTTACGAGACCCCTTCTAAGGAGTTAGCTCAGTACCAGGCTACTGGGTTTTGCAGGCAAGTTATCACTCACATGAACCATTGTGTTCCGTTCAACATTGGTTACCGATACTTTCCGTTGTCTATTTCTGCTAGCCTTAGTCGTAGCTGTTTCTGTTACGAACCTATCACATGAATCCCTTAACCCTGATATTGCCTCACCTCCATACCTATAACCTTTTGCTTGTTGCCCGTGTCTTACTAGCATGCTTAGGGTTGTTTTGCTCGAGTCTGTTACCCGTTACTTTCTGTTACTATTTCTATTACGTTCTGGGGGCTCGATGTTTAATCAATCAATCATGCTAATGTTATTGTTAAATAATAACTTGATGATAAGGCACCGGCAGGAGGCCCTTTGTGGTTTTGAGGCCTGCTAGTGTCGACCCTAATAGGAAAAGGGTCTTGTCTACTGATCCATGATGAGCGCACTAACCGCATGTGGGAAGCGAGTATGGGCGCCCCCCTCAATTTGACTCGATTCGCATCTCGTCCAAATCGCCTCATTTAGTTCGGGTTTTCCATTTGCTGCATGCAAGATCTTGCGAGCCCTTGGTACCCGGGTGGAACTTTCGTAGTCGGCATATAGGGGGACACGGTCTTAGAGTGCTATGAGGGTCCAGTTTCTTCTGGGCTCGATTAGCCGTGCGCCCAAGGTGCTTTGGGCTTGATGCGAAGAAGAGTTGAGTTGTGTTGAGTGCCCCGCTTGGTGGAAGGGCCTTTCCATCTGGCGGGTTATTCATACGTGTACGGCCAAATTGGTGCAACCCTGCAGGGATAATCTTCTCGAGAAGCCGTGTTTTCCGCGGTTATGGATTACTTGGTGAAAGTACTGGCTAACAAGTACTCAGGACAACTTAAACCTAATGATCAACAACCTTACACCCAATGATTAACAACTTGACTAGTAATAGGCTTATTGACACAATAATCTGAACCATCATTAATCCAACCGTGTGAGTTATCCTCGGATTGCTTCTTTGGATAAGGGGCGAGATCCAGGATGGGTTTGTTTGGAGTTAGTTGATAGGTTGGTTACAATACCCGATCTTATCTCCTTTCTGTTAGCCGGAAGTGGTAGTAACTCTGTAGTTGGTTAGCGCAGCCAGTTGCAGCATCTTTTATATCCCCTTTCTTCCGTTGAACCCAAGGCATCTGTGCTTGGTGTTGACGGGCTACACTTTGGTGAACTGTGAGTCTTGCTTGCCAGTACGTTTATGTACTGACCCCTTTGGGGCTGTGGTTTCCGCAGACCTACGTTTCCGAGGATCTACATGGTGGCTACTACGTGGATTATGACGAGACTGCTGACGAGTAGATAGCGGACCCGGGCAGGATCCGAGACTTCGTGGATGGGCTCCGTCTTTTCGTTTCCGGCCTCTTAGGCCTATTTGGTTCTTGTCTGTACTCAGACATGTTGAATGCTTCCGCTGTGATGTAATGATGATATGTTGGGACATGTGTCCTCTGAATGATTGTATTTGCTATCTCTGCTCTAGTGAGAGCCAGTTGCAACTTATTTCAATCTTTTGTGTCGTAGAGATCTGTTGTGATATCACTTGTTCAACGCCGTTGACGTACCATGTGTGTATGTTTTGAAGTACGTCAACGGAAGTATCCTGATTTCTATGGGATGGTTTACGTCGACGCTGAACAGATAGGGGTTGGTTGTCACACATACGTGTGTTGGCCTACTCGTAAGAGGACGCGGGTGCCGGTAAGCCCCGTAATCCAATCTAACACTGTTCAACGGAACGGCGAGTATCCTTTAGAAGTCCGGGTGCGACAAATGGTATCAGAGCCTGTCTGCCTGTAGGATCCCTTTTTACTGGTCGCAATTGAGTCTAGAAACTATTTTGTAGCTATATAGGAAAAATGAAACGTGAGAGTAGGAATTCTGTTCTTTTTCTTCTTTCACCACCCTCCCTCCCTTTTCTGGTAAGGAAGTGCAACGTTGTTTTCCCTTCTCATCTAAACTTTCAAATTAGGATTTCACGTGTTTTGGGTTCTCCGTAGTACCTCAGGTTTTTGTTCTCGTTTTCCCGGTGTTGCTTCGTTATCCTGTTCTTGTCAACATCCTTTTCGTCCGTTGAAATCTTGTTGTTGTTTTCCACTTCAATTCTTCTACCGGCGTCTAATCAAAACTTCCCAAATATCAAGTCTATCTGGCCAGAAAGGTTGTTGTTGTTGTTGTTGTTGATTCCAGGCTATGAGAGCTGGCATTCCTATCACCTGGGGTTGTTTCGAGGAAGAATTCCTGAAGCACCACATTCCAGATAGTCTATTCTCCAAATGAATCAAGTTCTATCCAGCTATACACCTTCCATACAAAACCTCTCCCTTTACATGAAAATGTTCCGGTGGTTTGCAAATTCCCTGACGTCTATCAAACGTGCACGATGTGTTTCACGTGTCACAGCTCAAGAGAGTCTTCCCAAGAAGTATCCGGACCTTTTCTTTTCTCAGTAGGAATCTCGGGGCGCGATTCCTTCAAGGGGGGGGGGGGGGGCGTTTTGTAACATCCCAAGTCTGAAAAATAGCCTTTAGAATGTTTGCTCTCTGTTATTTTATGTTTTGCATCATGGCATCATGTTGATTGCAATTGTTTAGTTTGTTTTCCATTTGTTTTTCTGTTTGAATTTCAACTCAAATTTCAAACCCTTTGTTTCATCCTTGTGATGTTACAATTTCCAAAATGTTATTTCAAATAAAAACAACCAAATTGTTTTCTTTTATTCCATAGTGCTCAACTATTAAATTACTGGTTTTAAGCAATCAATTGTTTCCAAATCACATTCAAAAATTCAAATACATTTTACAAAAAGCACCCAAGTTGAAAATATGAAAATCACCAAAACAATCTAATCTTTTGTTTCCATCTATTCCATGTTTGATCAACTAATAAAATGGTGGTTTTATTTCAACTAATTAAATCCAAATTGGTTTCAAATTCAAAGTAAATCATCAACAACACCTAATTTGAACATTATGAAAGTTACCAAACATTTATAAGCACTTAATCAATGTAAACATTACGGTCACCCTAGTAAAGGGTTGGTTTTCAATAATATTTATTCGCTAATAAAATACATCCAATTTTGGTTTAATTAACAAACAGCAAATAAACTTGAAACTTTTTGGAATTAAAGGTTAGCATTGAGTTGCTATTTGAAAACCTAAACTAACCATAATTTTTTTTCCAAAAATTTATTAACCTAAAACCCCAAGCCATTATATCTCCCTTTCCTATTCTTTTCTTACAAGCAAAAAAATTGGAAAGAGAAAAATCACAAGCAAAAAAAATGAGGGAGGCAGCCCACCCCATCCTTTTTTCCCCAAGCCCATCTTTCTTTTTTCTGGCCCATACCTTTCACCTCTTGTCGTCTTCTTCCTCCAGTACGATCACAGTCCCCACCGTCGATCACCTCCTCCCCCTCCTCGATTGCAGCCGTACCAGTCCCCTCTCTCCATAAAAAGCATCCACCTCTTCCCCCTCTGCCTCATCCCTAGCCCTCCTCTCCCCTCGAGCGCCGCCGATTCTCCTTCTTCTTCCTCCCTGTCTCTGCTCCTCTGTACGCAACCAACAGTAGCAGCCCCCAACCACCCTCACCGGCGATCGCCGTGGGCAGCGGAAGCCCCACCCGAGGGCGGGAATGGAACCATGGAGGTTCCACCTCGCACCTCGCCTACTCGACGCCTGCTGGGAGTCCCCGGGGAGTCCGCGCCGTCGCCGGAACCGCGGCTGCACCTCCACCATCGCCACTGCCTGCACCAACCCCTGACCGCCCTGAGTCTGCTCCGCCCCACCTCGTTCTGCCTCGAGGTGAGGTCCCTCCGATCGCTACCCTCCCCTCGATCCTCCTCCTTCCCTCGCTCCCTTCCCCTCTTGCCCACGGCCACCGCGGCGAGAGAGCAGAGAACCGCCGCCGGCCATGGTTCTGTCGAGATGCAGAACTGTCACGATTCAGTTAATTTCAGAAATAAGCGCGAGCAACAGCACTTACCCCCCGCTGCCCCCCTCCTGTTACAACAGAGCAACACTAGCCCACTGGTTCTGTCCCTAGATCGCGCCCTGGAGGTCTAGGGTTCGATCCCCCACCCTCGGGATTAAACCCAAACTTTTTATCTTTTATTTTCAAGGCCAAAACAAGTTTCTTATCACCAACCAGTCCCTGTAACTTAATTCTAGACCCCTGAAATATTATTTCTAAGTCCCTGGTTCATTAAAAAATGGCAGATTTGCACTATATCTTGTAAATTGCATAAGAAAATCATTGTAACTCCAATTTTGACTTTTTAAATATGTTTTCTGTCCCAAATTAAATGTTCTTTCCAAATATAAAATTTGTTTACTGTTTTGAATATTTTAAATTGGTGCAATATTTGAAAACTTGTCAAATTCACTTAAACTTGCAAAATTCATAACTTGTTCATAAAAATTCCAAATTCCACAAACTAAATATGTTTTCCAATCAATTTTTCATGTACTTTCCAAATATAAATTTTGTTTGCTGTTTTGAATAATTTAAATTGCTGAAAACAACTGTTTCCTATTTATTGCATTTAAAATTGCCAAAATAATAACTTGCTCATTTTAAATCCAATTTCAGCAGATGAAATATGTTTTCCATGCAAAATTAAACCACCTTTTCAAATATAAAATTTGTTTCATGTTTTGAATAATTAAAATTGGTTAAATGATTTAAACCTTGTTTAAATCATTTAATATTGCTAAATTCATAACTTAATCAAAACAAATTCTTTTGGGACAAATAAAATATGTTTTCCAACCATAAAAGTATAAACTTTTGAAATATGAATTTGGTTTAATGTTTTGAACAAATAAAAATTCAAATAAGTTCATGTTTGAATTAAATTCATTTAATTCTTGCTTAAACTTGTTTAATTCATAAATAATTTATTTGAAATCCTTTTGCAACAAGTGAAACATGTAATCCAACTAAAATCTTGTTTTCTTTTCAAATATAAACTTTGTTATCTATTTTAAACAATTAAAAGTGGTGAAAACAACAAATGTTTGTGTGACACCTTTAAGGAACCAAAATTTCCTAACTTAATGAATTTCCAAACTTGGTGAACCTTATTTCTATTTGATTCTATTGTTGTTATTTTGCTGTTTTCCTCATCCATGCATCATGCTAATCCACTTTCATATGATGAGTAGTTGTAAAACCATTAATTCAACCATAATTCATGGGCTTTCCAGATGCAATCCAATTGCATGTGGGTCCATTTAATCATGTTGCTATCTTGTCAACTAGTTTATTTTGTTGCATCAATTAAATGGTCATGCATCATCCCATGTTTGTGCACTATGCCATGATATTGACTGTTTATCTTTCTGCATTGATTGTTTGCTTCTTCTCGGATACACGACGACGTTGAGACCGACGATACTTACGACACCCCTTCTAAGGAGTTAGCTCAGTACCAGGCTATTGGGTTTTGCAGGCAAGTTATCACTCACATGAACCATTGTGTTCCTTTCAATATTGGTTACCGATACTTTCCGTTGTCTATTTCTGCTAGCCTTAGTCGTAGTTGTTTCTGTTACGAACCTATCACATGAATCCCTTAACCCTGATATTGCCTCACCTCCATACCTATAACCTTTTGCTTGTTGCCAGTGTCTTACTAGCATGCTTAGGGTTGTTTTGCTGGAGTCTGTTACCCGTTACTTTCTGTTACTATTTCTATTACGTTCTGGGGGCTCGATGTTTAATCAATCAATCATGCTAATGTTATTGTTAAATAATAACTTGATGATAAGGCACCGGCTGGAGGCCCTTTGTGGTTTTGAGGCCTGCTAGTGTCGACCCTAATAGGAAAAGGATCTTGTCTACTGATCCATGATGAGCGCACTAACCGCATGTGGGAAGCGAGTATGGGCGCCCCCCTCAATTTGACTCGATTCGCATCTCGTCCAAATCGCCTCATTTAGTTCGGGTTTTCCATTTGCTGCATGCATGATCTTGCGAGCCCTTGGTACCCGGGTGGAACTTTCGTAGTCGGCATATAGGGGGACACGGTCTTAGAGTGCTATGAGGGTCCATTTTCTTCTGGGCTCGATTAGCCGTGCGCCCAAGGTGCTTTGGGCTTGATGCGAAGAAGAGTTGAGTTGTGTTGAGTGCCCCGCTTGGTGGAAGGGCCTTTCCATCTGGCGGGTTATTCATACGTGTACGGCCAAATTGGTGCAACCCTGCAGGGATAATCTTCTCGAGAAGCCGTGTTTTCCGCGGTTATGGATTACTTGGTGAAAGTACTGGCTAACAAGTACTCAGGACAACTTAAACCTAATGATCAACAACCTTACACCCAATGATTAACAACTTGACTAGTAATAGGCTTATTGACACAATAATCTGAACCATCATTAATCCAACCGTGTGAGTTATCCTCGGATTGCTTCTTTGGATAAGGGGCGAGATCCAGGATGGGTTTGTTTGGAGTTAGTTGATAGGTTGGTTACAATACCCGATCTTATCTCCTTTCTGTTAGCCGGAAGTGGTAGTAACTCTGTAGTTGGTTAGCGCAGCCAGTTGCAGCATCTTTTATATCCCCTTTCTTCCGTTGAACCCAAGGCATCTGTGCTTGGTGTTGACGGGCTACACTTTGGTGAACTGTGAGTCTTGCTTGCCAGTACGTTTATGTACTGACCCCTTTGGGGCTGTGGTTTCCGCAGACCTACGTTTCCGAGGATCTACATGGTGGCTACTACGTGGATTATGACGAGACTGCTGACGAGTAGATAGCGGACCCGGGCAGGATCCGAGATTTCGTGGATGGGCTCCGTCTTTTCGTTTCCGGCCTCTTAGGCCTATTTGGTTCTTGTCTGTACTCAGACATGTTGAATGCTTCCGCTGTGATGTAATGATGATATGTTGGGACATGTGTCCTCTGAATGATTGTATTTGCTATCTCTGCTCTAGTGAGAGCCAGTTGCAACTTATTTCAATCTTTTGTGTCGTAGAGATCTGTTGTGATATCACTTGTTCAACGCCGTTGACGTACCATGTGTGTATGTTTTGAAGTACGTCAACGGAAGTATCCTGATTTCTATGGGATGGTTTACGTCGACGCTGAACAGATAGGGGTTGGTTGTCACACATACGTGTGTTGGCCTACTCGTAAGAGGACGCGGGTGTCGGTAAGCCCCGTAATCCAATCTACTACTGTTCAACGGAACGGCGAGTATCCTTTAGAAGTCCGGGTGCGACACATCCGCGCCTCGCCTTCCCCTTCAACCACCGAGGTGAGCCTCACCCCCCCCCCGCACCGCTCCTTCCTCCTCCCCCCGTTCTGCTCTGCGAACCGGCCATCGAGCCGTGGTGATCGCTGTCTGGACCTCCGCGTCCGTGCCTGCTAGCAATGAAGGTTCAGTCCGTCTGGTAGCTGTCGATGTTCAGATAACTGCGGGATGAACCCCTTAATCGTTCGGACCTGTATGCTTTCACAAACCGAGCTTAGCCCAGTTGGCAGTGGCCCCTCCGTTCGCGCTGGGAGACCCAGGCTCGAATCCTGGCCGAGGCATTTAGCCTCCCTTTTTGGCTATTTTCTCCACTGAAGGTAGGACCCACGGGTCAGTGACCCCAAGGCCACATCACCGTCCACCCGCGCCCCCGTGGCGATGGCCCATCTGTCAGCCGCGTGGGGAGTATTTCTCCACGGTGCAGAAAGTTCCTGACCATGTTTTTCTTTTTCCTGAAAATGTCATATGAACCCCCAATTTCGTAAATACAATAACCTTGTCAATACAACTCCCTTTTGGGCAAATAAAATATGTATCCCAATCAAAATTTCATGAACCTTTCAAATATGTATTTTGTTTGCTGTTTTGAACATTCCAAATATTTTCAAAACTTCAAATTCAAATAACCCTTAAGAATTTGATTAAATCCATAACGACTTCAATTTTATTTCAAATGGCCCATATAAAATATGTTTTCCAACCAAAATTTCATGCTCTTTCTAAATATAAAATTTGATTTCTGTTTTGAATAATTTAAATTGCTGAAAACAACTGTTTCTTATTTAATGCAATTTAAATTGCCAAATTCATAACTAATTCATTTTAAATCCAATTTCAACACATAAAATATGTTTTCCACTCAAAATGAAACCACCTTTCTGTTTATCAACTTTGTTTTGCATTTTGGGCAATTAAAATTAATGTTATTTAATAATCCTTAAAAATGACCAATTAAATGGCATAATTAATAACTTTCACATGGTTGCTCCAAATTAAATACTCAAAACATGAAATGCATCCAAAATCAAATGCCACACTTGAATATCAACTTTGTTTTATGGTTTGCAACAATTAATTTGAATAATTGTTTCACCTCTTATTTAATGCATTTAAATTTGGTAATGTGCTCAACTAACTTATTTAAAATTGTTTCTCAACCAATAAAGTATGTTTTCCAATCAGTTTCATGTCATTAACATGTTCATGCCATCCATTATCATGTTTGCATTTTGTATGTGGCATCTTAGTTTGTGTTATGCATGTTCACCTATTAAGTAAATATGGAATGTGTTGGGGTATTTAATTCAATTGTTGCCCTATTCCATTTAATATTGCTTAACTCACCTATTCACTGTTTTCCATGCTAAACAACATTAAACTTGATGGTTAGCTAAACAACTTGAACCAATTCCTATTTCTCCGGACTCCGGTTCCGATTAAATTGCTTAAGTTGTTTCCATGTTGCATCTTGCCATGTCATGCATATAAAATAGGATCATGCTGGATCTTTGCCGTAGAAGTAATTGTTGCACCCGGTGTTTCTTTTAGTTCGTTGCTTCTTCGCGGATATGACGTTGAGATGATGTGAGCAACGACAAGTTCTGTGGATGTACCTCTACTTGCTGGATCTCAGGCAAGTATACTCACTTGCTGCCAAAAGGCTGCCTTTCATCACTTGTTACCGATTCTTTCCGTTGTTCTTATTCTAGCCTGTTGATTCAATGCTTGTGTCTCGATCCTATTATATGTTTACCTTGCAGCCATGATATAGCCTTTTCCTTCCACTTCCTATTAACTGTTGTTTGTTTACCTTGTTGGCCCTCGTGTCGTAGTTGCATGCTTAGATTTGTTTGCGCTCGAGTCTTGTTGTCCTTTCTCATATCACCTGTTTAGTTTATAGTTGGGTTTCAATTCAATCAACAACATGTTAATGTTTTTGGGTAATAATAATTTGATGTTAAGGCACCGGCAGGAGGCCCGGGTTAGGGTTTTGGAGCCTGCTAGTGTCGAACTTAATTAGGAAAAGAGTCTTGTCTACTGATCCATGATGAGCGTGCTCACCGCATCCGGGTGGTAGTATGGGACCCCCCTCGACTTAGACTTGATCTGCAGCTTGTCCGAAGAGCCACACTTAGTTCGGGTGTTCCATTTGCTCCTTTGCATAATGGGTTGATCACCCATGGTTACTGATGATGATGATGATGCATATAGGGCGAGGCCTGTAGTGCCGGGGTGTTGTGTCCTGCGGGAGTTTTGCACACCTGCGCTGAGTATTCGGCTGCGTGGCTGGGACCTTATAGCTCCGTGGCTCCTAGGATGGGTTGTAGAGACGGTTTGAGTCGTGCCGAGCCAACCTGAGTTTTAGTTGGTGGCTCGAGTGTGTACGGGTAATGGAGCACACCCTGCAGGGATGAATCTTCTCGAGAAGCCGTGTTTTCCGCGGTTATGGATTACTTGGTGAAAGTACTGGCTAACAAGTACTCAGAACAACTTACACCTAATCAATAATAATTTGACTAGTAATAGGCATATTGTCACAATAACCTGAACTTCACCCTAATCAACCATGTGAGTTATCCTTGGGTTGCTTCCTTAGTAGGGGGTAACATTGGATGGGTTTGTTTGAAGTTAGTTGTAGTTGGCTACGATACGCTATCTTATCTTCTTTCTGTTAGCCGGAAGTTGTAGTGTGTTTCTGTAGTTGGTTAGTGCAGCCCGCTGTCGCTTCTTTGCAATAACCCCTTCCTTCCGTTGAACCCAAAGTATTTGTATCTTGTGATGACTGGTTACGCCGGTATCTTGTGAGTATGGGTTATCCACTTGCCAGTACTTAACCGTACTGACCCACGAATCCTTTTTCGTGGCTGCATATTCAATATTGCAGTCAACAGGTTTGAAGTTCTGACGACGTTAGCTTGGGAATCCCTCCGGCTTGGCCTGGGCAGGGATTGGACGCTCTCGGTTATCTTCAGGACTCTTAGTCCAATTTGTATCTTGTCCGTAGTCGGACGCTATGTTGTTTCTTCCGCTGTTATTTGGATCTTTGTATTGTATCAGTTGTATCCTTGACTCGTTTGAGTCCTCTTGTATATATCTTTTCTGTTGTTGTGGATTATTCGTGAACTGTTGTAATGTTATCACAAGTGGCAACCTGGAATCGGTTATTATGTGGATTTTGGCGGGAATGCTGAAATCTGCATAGTGCCCGATCCCGGGGCGTCACAAGAAGCAACCACTCCCTCGTCAACTTTGGCACAAGGACTTTTTCTGGCGCCGTTATCGGGGAGAAGGAAGTCTTCTGACAAGGGGAGTCTCTCACTCTCAACCTCTTTATTTTGTTTATTGTCTTGTTTTTGTTTTTGTCTTGTTTTTTCTTCTCTATATTCAAAACACAAAAAAAAATAGTTTACTTTATAACTGTTATTTATTTGCTTGCTATTATTCTGCTAAAATGAGTTCCTCTTAGAATACTAAGTTGTGTGACGTCACTAGCACAAACAACAATGATTTTATTTGCACACCTATTGCTCCACATGCTCCTACTTCTGCTTTCTATGAGATTAAACCTGCTTTATTAAATATTGTGATGAAAGAGCAATTTTCTGGTATTGGTACTGATGATGATGCTGCCCACCTTAATAATTTTGTTGAACTATGTGAGATGCAAAATTATAAAGATGTGGATGGAGATATTATTAAACTGAAATTATTTCCTTTCTCTTTGAGAGGAAGAGCTAAAGAATGGTTAAAATATTATCCTCCTTCTAAGATTATATCCTTGAGAAGTGACATAATGAATTTTAAACAATTTGATAATGAACATGTTGCTAAAGTTTGGGAAAGAATGAAAACTATGGTGAAGAATTGTCCCACTCATGGACTGACTACTTGGAAGATTATACAATTTTTTTATGCAGGGCTGAATTTCTCCTCAAGGAACCTATTGGATTCAGCTGCTGGAGGTACCTTTATGTCCATCACTTTGGGCAATGCAACAAATCTTCTTGATGATAAATTATTTAGAGTGGCACATTGAGAGAGCTCCACGGGGTAAGAAGGTGAATTCTATTGAGGAAACCTCCTCTTTGAGTGAAAGGCTTGATGCTATTATGTCTATGCTTGTTAATTGTAAAGCTCAAGTTGATCCAAATAATGTTCCTTTATCCTCTTTGGTTTGTCAAGAAGAGCATGTTGATGTAAACTTTATTAGAAATAATAATTTTAACAACAATTCTTATAGAAATAATTTTGATGGAAAAAATTATAAGCCCTATCCTCCTAATAATGGTTATGGTAATTCTTATGGCAATTCCTACAATAATAATAAAATCCCTACCTCTGATATTGAAATCATGCTTAGAGAATTTATTAGCACAAAAACTGCTTTTAATAAATCTGTTGAGGAAAAAATTGGTAAAATAGATGTTCTTGCCTCTAAAGTAGATAGCCTTGCTATTGATGTTGATTTTCTAAACTTGAAGGTTTTGCCACAAGATGTTAAATAAAGTAAAACTTTGAATGCTATCCAAGTTCAAATAGATAATAATGTTAGGTTGATGGCAGAATTACATGCTAGGTGGGAAAGAGAAGATGAATTGGCTAGAAAGAATAATATTGCTAGATTTTGTACTATCACAACCACTAGTAAAACTGAAGCTACAAGTGCTACTAAAAGTCCTACTATCAATGGTAAAGTATTTGGTGTTAATAAAGTCCCTACTCCTTTGGTGAAACGTGCTAAATTGCCTCAAATTGCTGAAACTGCTTCTGATAAAAGTGCTGAAATTTTTAGAGATGTAGGAGATAATGGACCCATTACTTTTGATGATAATAATTTTTATTTTGATGATGGCAACATCTCTGAACTTATTATGTTTCTGCAAAAGCTTGCTAGAAGTCCCAATGCTAGTGGCATGAATATGGCCTTTACTAAACATATTACCAATGCTCTCATGAAAGTTAGGGAAGAAAAGTTGAAACTTGAAACATATATCCCTAGGAAATAAGATGATGGTTGGGAGCCTATCATTAAGATGAAAGTAAATGATTTTGATTGCAATACTTGGTGTGATATTGGTGCTAGTATCTCTGTTATGCCTCATAAGCTTTATGATATTCTTGATCTGCCACCGTTGGAACACTGTTATTTGGATGTTCATCTTGTTGATAATGCTAAGAAGAAACCTCTTGTTAGAATTCATGATGTTCTTATTATGGTTAAAAATAGCCTTTCCTCTGTTGATTTTGTTGTTATGCACATTGAATGCAATGCTTCTGGTCCTATTGTTTTCGGAAGACCTTTTCTTAGAACTGTTGGTGCTGTTATTGATATGAAAGAGGGGAGTATTAAATATCAATTCCCCCTCAAGAAAGGTATGGAACATTTTCCTAGAAAGAGGATGAAGATACCTTTTGACTCTATTATTAGAGAAAGTTATGATGTTGATTCTTCTTCACTTGAAAATACTTGAGCTGGTCTTTTAGGCCTAGCTGAAAGGCGTTAAAGAAAAGCACTACCGGGAGACAACCCGTTTTATTTCTCTGTTTTCATTCTTTTTTTCTTTGTTTTTTTGGTGTGCTTTGCACCTGGGTGTTGTTTATTTTCTTAGAAACCCCGCTGTATCTTTTCTTTTGTGTTTTTGTTGAGCCAAGTAAAGTCTCTAATGGAAAGTTGACACTATATTTGGGATTTTTGCGCACGAAACAGATTTCTGCTGTCTAGTGTTAATTACGTATAAAATCACAGAAAATTCAAAATGACCTGAGATTTTTTGTACTTAATCCTGGGCTATATACGATATGTTTCTTAGTTGATCACTTTTTTATTTGATAAACATAATATTTTCGAAAAAAACGATCTCTGCCAGCTGTTCTGTTTTGACAGATTTCTGCCAATTATTGCATTTGCATCTTAATCTCTTTGTTTTGGTGTTCTTTTGAGAAAATGAGTTTTAAAAGAAGTTGTGACAGTAGCTAATGTGTTTTATAGTTCTATTATTGTGTTGAAACTGAAGCATGTGAGTTTATTATTTCGATTGCACTAACGTTGCTAATGAAGATTGTGAGAATTTTGGTCTGAAGAAGTTTTCAAGGGTCAAGAGAAGAGGATGATATGATGTGATCACGAAGAGTCAAAATACTAAGCTTGGGGATTCCCCGGTGGTACATCCCAGCAACTTTCAAGAAGACTCAAACGTCTAATCTTGGGGATGCCCAAGGCATCCCCTTCTTCATCAACAAATTATCAGGTCGCTTCTAGCGAAACTATATTTTTATTCGGTCACACCTTATGTGCTTTACTTGGAGCGTTTTTTATTTTGGTTTTCAGTATGTTTTTATTTTCATAATAAGCTTGGTTGGACCCCAGCATTCTTTTATTGGAGAGTGACACGCTCCACTTTTTCATGAGAATATGTTGTATTCTTAGTCTCTGTTTGGCTACTGCATTTATTTAGCTCATGTTTTGCTTGCATCTCTTATCAGAGCTGTTAGTTTTAGTAGTATTATTTGAGTACTCTCATGTTTTCTTGTTGTATCATAACGAGTATTTTTTTTAAAACATATCTTGTATGGTTCTTGTTTGGAAAAGAAAACTGATGCTTGATGTAGAATTTATAACAGTACTAGTAGAAGCTTGTATAGACTTTGGCTATAACTTTTTCATGCCATGCTTAATGTTATCTTAGTTTTAAAGCCTTGTAGTTATTGAGTAGAATTAATAGTGTTAAATAGCTGAGGGCATTTAATATGTTTTTAAAGATTCATGAGTTTTTCTTGTCATAGTAAAGCATCAATATGTGGTATTCTCTTTCGAATGTTTTATTTGGTTGACTTGGCGCATGCTCACACCATGTTTATGACTACAAACCGATCACGAATAGCCTCCATGACCACTTAGTTTTTGAACTTGTTATACGTCTTATGCTTTAATTAATGATGCTTATGTCACTATGCATGATTATGGCTCTTATGCTCTCTTGATTTGTCGCTCCCAGTCTTTTGCTAGCCTCCACCTGTACTGAGTATGGAATTCTACTCGTGCATCCAAACTCCCTAAACCAAAGTTTTTCCCATTGTGTACACCATACCTACCTACATGTGGTATTTAACTTCCACTCCAAGTAAATTGCTCATGTGTTACCTTTAAAACCTTCAAAATTACTCCTCCTTTATGTTCTTGTTTTTTCTCATGAGGACGTCGATAGACACTACAAGAAATATGCTATCTTGTGACTCTCCATATTGGTCACCAAATGGTCACGTAAAATCATTTGTGACCTTTCTGTGACCAAAATCTCTTGGTCAGGTTACGGGCATCATGATTGAACCAACGTGACCTTCTGTACCCAAAATGGAAGGTCATGGAGTCTCTGACCAATTGTTTTGGTCATTCGCAGTCTGGCCAAGCCACATTGGATTCCAATGTGCCAAAACTGACGTGGCACAGAATCAACCCTTTCCATTTCATCCCTCTATATGGGCCTAACCCATTTAATTTTGTTTCTTTCACAATTTGGACGTCTACATGGTCTTTTTTATTTTTTGGGACTTTTCATTTTGCAGTCCATTTCGATCAGGATTTTTGTCCTGGGCCATGGCCTTTATGTAGGGCATTCACGTTTAGGCTTTTATTCTGGGTCGTGGCCATTTTGCTGTGCATTTGGTGCAGCCCATGGCCTTTATGAAATCCAGTACAGATTATGATTTTTCCTTTTTATAGGCATAACGTTTGATAGCACAGGTTTCAATTTCAAACATAATAATTCGCTCGAAATAACTAAAATCCATAAATAATTCAATCGTATATTTACAACAGAATTTACATGTCTAATTACAATTTATATCCAGAAAGTGCACAAGCTATGAAAGAACAGAAAGACTAGTTCCACACATGCATCTTCTAAAACTGTTGTGCACATTTCCAGGTTTCTTTCGATATTCTATCACAGCAACAACCTTTAGTTAATAGGGATACTTCTGGTTTACCGTGACTGGGGAGAAACTCATTATCTATCAGCAATGACGACAAAATCCATGTCTTGGCATAAGTACAATCAATATTTGTGCAATCAGTGAAAAAAAGGCAATTTGACAGAGGAAGTGAACAAATATAAATGTCACAAGATGCTATGACAAACTAAATAGTTTTTCTCCCACATGAATGAAGAACTTGCAGTGTTCATGTATCATCATAAACAGAGAGTAGCTATCTAACGCTGCTGGTTGGAAGATTCCTGATGTTGGCATCAAAATTTATCATGTTGACCTCCTTGTAGTTAAAATGTTAGACATCTTGGATTAAATTTCTATATGAAATGAAATAGAGGTGTTATTTCTAACAGTTTGAATCAATATCACTGACACATGTCAAAACACGTTGGCTCTAGTTTACTCAGTTGGATAATATGTGTTTGTTTACAGAAGATAATGACACAATATTGTGAGATAACAGCCGTGTCGCTAACAATCACCATGTAAAAATGAAGGATTTTGCACTAAATTACCTACACGACAAGTGAGAGTGTTGTTCTGGTCTTACCGCAGCAGCACAAGCGAGACGATGCCAGATTCGCCCTGCTTCTCCACAAGAGTCGACCAGCAGCAAACATCCTCGAAGGAACCAGCAGCGTTGTTTGCTTCATTGGCCCAGCTCTGTGCTGCGGACGATGGCCATGACTCGAATACGGAGCTCCTTTCACACGGTATATTGTGTCAATGCTTGCAGCAACAGAAGGAACTCACATATTATAGAACTTGCGTAATCGCATATCAAAACCACAAACAAGGCATTACAAAATTCTTAAAGAATGTTGCCAAAGGGATTAACCTCAGAGCAACACATTAACCTGAATAAATTACCACTACACTACCACCATCATCCACTCATCCGATAGGATTTAAAAAATACTAAGTCATGCAGCACACGCAGACAAACATCACCAGAACGAGAATGATATGAGCAGATACCTCATCACCATTGTATAAGATTTAAAAAATCAAAACATATCCCTATGCAATCCTACTCTGCTTGAACATAACTACCATGACGATTCACAAATAGGCTACTGCCAACAATACAATGAATGAACATGACATGAACCATCCAAGTTGCCAGATCAAATGAGGAAGGACACATGCCTCTATCCATCTAAGCAGAGAGAGAGTTGCAAGTGGGAGGGTGATGGGAGACACTACCTAGTAGATCTGGAGCAGGCAGCGGGTCTTTTAGAGCCTCTGGATATCTGCATCGCGTCCCAGCACCTTAACGCGGTTGTAGTGCAGGGTAGATGCAGAGGCCAAGTCCCCAAATAGTGTCTTCGAAACATAGATTGACAATGTCGACGGAGGCCTTCCAAGTGTACACCAAGTTCCTGGCCAACCTGTCATCATGTATACTTCCTAATTAATAACAGAAAGAAATATTGTCCATAAAATTCAGAGTACACTATCTAGATAAATTTGGAAAGCATTAAAATTGAGAGTACTAATTCAAACTATCCAAACTAAGAACTGTTGTATTGAACACACTTCCAAACTAAGCACTATTGTATCGAACACACAACCAAATAAACATGATTATTACAGCTTGCAAACCCCTAAATAGATATTCAAGGTGGGATGAGCGCGCACTATTAAACTCTTAGCCAAACAGAAAACACAGCAGGCACTACAATTTTCGGTAAACAATTACACTAAGCCTAAACCTTGGTTTAAAACTAGATTTTATAAACATTGTTGAAGTAACTTGGATTACAACATTTAAGAGATAGACATGCATTGAAACATTCAGAAGACCATCATTCAGAAAATTAAAGAACACACAAACATATACATTACAGCTTGCAAACCCCTAAATAGATATTCTTTGCAACTATGGCTCTTCCAACTAGAAGAGCAACCCCTGCCCTTCCAGCTAGAAGCAAAAATAACACCGAGAAACAAAACCGGAACAACAGAATAGATATTAGATCCATTCTAAAAACACAATGCATCTCGCCAACATAACTTTTATCTTGTAATTAAGACTAGAACTACTCAGCACATAACACAAAGCAACAAACTCGTCTAGTCAGTTCAGTATGCACTTAAAGTGAACTATGTGGTGTTGTGTGTGAATTCTAAAGATACAGTGTGTGTATGGTAATGAATTGCATTCCCTTAAATTGGAAGATGTATAGCATGGTGCAAAAAGAGAATCACATATGAATTTATCTTAGATGTACTAGGTCAGTGGAATCACACCAAAACTACAACAGTTGCAGCTACACCCAAACTAATAGGCAATCAAAGAAAGGGCGGTTACAGCAGGCCTACCAATAGCGCATATGGCGTTGATGGGATAAAAACAACAGGGAGAAGAAGAAAATTTTGTCTCACCTGCAGCAACCGGCGAAGAGCCAAGTTGAGGGCGGTCCACGACAGGATGCAGCTCGGGGACGTTTTTGGGGAAGATAGCCCACATGAGCATCACGCCTGGCCTTCAGGTCCGCCACGTCCACAGCCTTCTTGGCATCGGGAGCACTCGCGAAGACGCAGCGGAGGAGGCCGGCAAGCAGCAGCGGCCGAGATCGACAGTACAACCTGAGAGATGCCAAAACACCATGGATGATGCAGCGGAGGTGGCTAGTGGTCAGAACCCTGGGCGGCGCCTCCATGCCAACCGCTTGGATCGACTCCAGATCCGACTCATGGTCAGGGCTAAGAGCACACCGAGGAGGATCTGGGGAGACGTGGATCCGCCAAAGTGGACGTGAGGGACGGAGACAGCGGAGGATTAGGAGATCAGGTGAGAAATGTCGCTGCAGTGGGCGTGAGGGACAGCGACGGGGAGAATTAGGTCGCGATGCCGGCATATCTTCTGAGGATTAGGAGATCGGGTGAGGATGGAGGGGGAGGCTCATACACCAAGGTGGGCGGGATCGATGCGAGGTTTGACGCAGAGGGATCGATGTGAAGCCATCGGCTATTGGGATCGAGGGAGCTAAGTTTTTACACGGGAAGGGGAAGAGGGGGTGCGCGGGATCAAAGAGAGGAGGGCCAAAGGGATGAAGCTAGCGTTTGACGTGGCGGCGTCGGGGGGAAGCACTGCTTTATTCCGGATGCTTGCTCTCCCAACCATCAGATCGGAATCCGATGTCTCGAGGTGCTCCCTCCATTGTCAAACGGGCCGAATGGGATGGGCTAAGGTTTTGGTGCGGGGCGCAGGAGGTGAGATAGTTGGTCCAATTCTGGCTTGGCTAAATTAAAAAACAAATCTGGCTTGGCTCCCCCTTGTGCCATTTTTTTTTTGGTTTTTTATTATATTATAAAAATAGATACAACTATTTTAAAAAGTTAGAGGAAACAAACAAACTTCAAAATTTATAATTTTAGGACATGACGAAATGTAAATTTGTGCACAACATCATGAATGCACGAGGAAAGTTTTCTTTTTCTTTGAATAAAACTTTATTTTTCATTTCGGGAGTATGAAAAAAACGTTTTTTTAAGCGCATAACAAAAATAAGTTGGAAATTTTGAACAAAATATTTTCTAATATTATTATACCACATTTCATCTACAGAAACTCAAATTACTTCCTCTAAAAAGCTTTACATAAACCTCTTTTGAAAAAGACAAATTCCAGCCGATTCGGTTGAAACCGGGCCAAATTTGAACTACGGGTGCCTCGTAGTTTGCTCGTGATTTTTTGCAAAAATAAATTTTAGGTACCCAAGTACATGTTTCTTCATAGATATGCCAAGGTTTACTCAAGATTCAACACCTAGGTACGAACGGTCAAGTCCCCCGTTTTGTCCGTATTTCAAAATCGGCATAAAAAGGTTCAAAAAAGATTCAACAAAATGGATAACCTTTGCAATATGTCATAATAAGTGACCTAATATCCACAAAAAATAATAAACTTGGAATAAGGAAGTTATCTCGAAAAAGTGTTCACATAAATGAGCTATCATCTACGAATATTCATGGCTTTCGGGCCAAATAACGGATGTTATGGCCACATCCATGGCATAGTTTCTTGACATATGCCCATATTACACACAAACATGCATATTGGAACAACGTACAATGTTCACGATGAAAGTTTTATTTTTTGTTGAATAAAAATATCGTTTTCCATTTTTGGAGTGTCAAAAACGGGTTTTTTTGTGAAGCATCTACCAAAAATATGTTGCAAAACTGTACCACATAAAATTCTGAAGATAGTAGACCACATTTATCAACAAATAACCAAATGACTCACACTAAAAAGCTTCACATAAACATCTTTTGAAAAAGACAAATTTCTGCCGATTCAGCTGAAACCGGGTCAAATTTGAACTACATGTGCCTCGTAGTTTGCTCGTGATTTTTTGCAACAATCATTTTTAGGTACCCAAGTTCATGTTTCTTCATAGATATGCCAAGAGTTACTCAAGATTCAACACCGAGGTACGAACGGGCATGTTCCCTGTTGTGACCGTATTTCAAAATCGGCATAAAAGGTTCAATTTTTTTTCGAAAAAATGGATAACCTTTGCAATTGTCATAATAAGTGACCTAGTATCCATAAAAAATAATAAACTTGGAATACGGAAGTTATCTCGAAAAAGTGTTCACAGAAATGAGCTATCATCTACGAAGATTCATGCCTTTCAGGCCAAATAACGGATGTTTTGGCCACATCCATGGCATAGTTTCCTTACATATGCCCATATTACACACAAACATGCATACTGGAACAACGAACCATGTTCAAGAAGAAAGTTTTATTTTTTGTTGAATAAAAATATCGTTTTCCATTTTTGGAGTGTCAAAAACGGGTTTTCTTGTGAAGCATCTACCAAAAATATGTTGCAAAATTGTACCACATAAAATTCTGAAGATATTATACCAAATTTTATCTACAAATAACAAAATTAGTTACACCAAAAAGATCTACATAAACCTTTTTTGAAAAAGACAAATTTTTGCCGATTCAGCCAAAACCGGGCCAAATTTGAACTACAGGTGCCTCGTAGTTTTCTCATGATTGTTTGCAAAAATCATTTTTAGGTACCCAAGTGCATTTTTATTCATAGATATACCAAGAGTTACTCAATATTAAATACTAAGGTACGAACGGTCATTTTCCCCGTTTTGACCGTATTTTGAAATCGGCATAAAATGTTCGATTTTTTTTCGAAAAAATGGATAAACTTTGCAATATGTCATAATAAGTGACCTAGTATCCACAAAAAATAATAAACTTGGAATATGGAAGTAATCTCAAAAAAGTGTTCACAGAAATGAGCTATCATCTACGAAAATTCATGGCTTTCGGGCCAAATAACGGATGTTATGGCCACATCCAAGGCATAGTTTCTATAAATATGCCCATATTACACACAAACATGCATATTGGAACAACGAACAATGTTCAAGAAGAAAGTTTTATTTTTTTTCTTGAATAAAAATATCGTTTTCCATTTTCGGAGTGTCAAAAACGGGTTTTTTTGTGAAGCATCTACCAAAAATATGTTGCAAAATTGTAGCACATAAAATTCTGAAGATATTATACCACATTTTATCTACAAATAACCAAATTACTTACACTAAAAAGCTTTACATAAACCTCTTTTGAGAAAGACAATTTTTTGTCGATTCAGCTAAAACCGGGCCAAATTTGAACTATAGGTGCCTCGTAGTTTGCTCGTGATTTTTTGCAAAAATCATTTTTAGGTACCCAAGTGCATGTTTGTTCATAGATATGCCAAGAGTGACTCAAGATTCAACACGGTACGAACGGTCATGTCCCCCGTTTTGACCGTATTTCGAAATCGGCATAAATGGTTCATATTTTTTTCAAAAAAAGGATTTTCGTATTTTATTTGATAAAAATATTTTCTTATACTATATAATGACATATGACATTTTTGGAAAAAAATATTATTTATTTGGTTTAAATTAGAGTTTAAAATAAAAAAAACTATAAAATAAAACAAAAAAGGAATAAAACTAAGGGGAACAAAGCTGACTCAATCGGCCCAGGCTTTAAGCAGGCCGACCGGGGGTGCAGCCTCTTTGTTCCCTTGGCCAGGCCAATGCGCATGACTAGAGCCTGCCCTCATTCCCTGCGGGAGGCCAAGGCCCATGACCGGAATGTAAGGTAAAAATATTGTCGTTTATGTATGTTGACACGAGTTAGGTTGTCTCCTGGTGGATAGGGCGAAGTTGAGCGCTCCTGCTTGGATGGAGGTCTCCGGTTCGAACCCAGCCTCCGCTTTTTTATGCAAATTAAGCATGAAGACCCCCCCCCTCCAGGTTAGCACTTCAAGGTGCACTACTAGAGAAAAGCCTATAGGAGGAAATTAGGGCTCGAGGCGCATATTGGCAAAATGCGCCTCCTATATATTATGCGAGGCGCACTGCCAAGATGTGCCTCCTATAATGCATATATAGGAGGCGCATTTCGAAAATATGCGCCTCGTATACTTCATGTGGGGACCACAGCATCCCGGCCCCAGGTTATGCGCGGAACATGGGGGCATATGCGCCTCCTAAAATGTATGTATAGGAGGCGCACTTTTACATAATGCGCCTTGTATAGTTTGTGTGGGACCGGGTGGCGTCGGTGGCTCCGTAAGTTATAGGAGGCGCACTTTGCACTTCCACCATTCGTTAGTTCCCCGTTAGCACTTCCAGGTGGACCCCGCCTACATGCCATGTAAGTAAAAAAGCAAAATTGCTTAGTTGGCCTAGTACCCTTGTCAGCTACATGGTAGACCCGTTTCTAGCATGACATGTAGGCGAAATTGCTGAGTTGGTCAGTTGGCATGTCGGATTTGTGGTGGGTCCAGCTATGACACATAGGCGGTGATTTGACACGTAGGCACAAATGAGGCACCATGACAATTTAAATTGGTCTTAGTCATGGGAGAATAGGGAAGCAAACCCTGGACTAGTGGCCTCATCTGCTTATCCAAATGATAGATGAGCTGGCAGCGGGGTGCCCAGCCCCAAATTAATACAAACAAATTCTCTTCACTATTTTTGCCCCTTATTTATCAGTCAAAGCATAATTGCGTAAACAAAAGAGGAAGAGGGATGACCTTCTACACCAGTTGCGTCCTTCACCATGGGAGCCGCTCTTGTGAATCCAGTTGGATTGTGACGAACTGTATTGTCTGTTTACCATTCGTTGACTTTAGCATACACCTCTCCTAAAAAATAGACATTCCTCCATGGTGTCAAACTTTTAATACCTCTGTTTAATAAAATAAAAAGCTCTAGCACATGAGTGATCCCCGCTTCCCTCTGCGAAGGGACTTTCTTTTACTTTTATGTTGAGTCTCCATCTTCTAACTTTATGCACACTTGAAACAGCATTTTTTGCCATTCTGTTTTCTATGTGCATTTGTCCCATAAACATCAATAATTACTTCATGATGTGATATTATTTGTTCTTAAATTATTTGTTCTAGTCTTCCTCTTGAACTTTGAAAGTGTCTAGGCATTTCTGTTTTCTCCCCCTCTTAAGGACTAGCTAAATACCACTTTGCCATGCTTTCTCTATACCTGAAACAAACGTTTATATTTCTTTACATTATTATCCATGATCCTTTATTTAAGATACTCTTCGTGATGCAAAGTGATTGCTATGCTTTAGTATTAAAGTTCTATTTATCATGTTTGTGTTGAAGTTTTATGATCTCAGCATACATATGCTTTTACATTAATGATCAAGATTATGATAGTAGCATGTCACCTCAGAAATTATTGTTTTATCGTTTACCTACTCGAGGACGAGTAGGAACTAAGCTTTGGGATGCTTGATACGTCATAAATGTATCCCTAATTTCTGATGCTCCATGATCATATTATGCCAATTGCTACATGTTTTCTCCCTTATTTATAGCATTTTATATGATTTCTAGGACTAACCTATTAACAAGATGCCAAGTGCCAGTTCCCTGTTTTCTGCTGTTTTTTGTTTCAGAAAAGTTGTTCTAGAAACATTCTCGGAATTGGACCCCACAAATCCCGAAGTGCCTATTTTCCCCGGAAGCATCCAGAATACCTAAGAGGAGTCGAAGACGGGCATCTGGGGGGCCACAGCATAGGGTATCTCGCCCCCTGGCCACGCCAACTATAGGTGTGGGCCCCCTGGCCTCCACCGCCTCTGCCCTTTCGCCTATTTATTCCCCCCGATGGAAAACCCTAGGCACCTGATAAAAAATCCCCGAAAAGTTCCGCAGCCGTCGTCGTCGTCAAGCCTAGATCAGGAGGGTTCTGGAGCTGTTTTCCGGCACCCTGCCAGAGAGGAAATAATCACCGGAGGCTTCTACATCACCGGAGTGATGCGTGAGTAGTTCATCCCTGGACTACGGGTCCATAGCAGTAGCTAGATGGTTGTCTCCTCCTCATATTCATCCATGTTTAGATCTCGTGAGCTGTCTATCATTATCGAGATTGATCTTATGTAATTCTATATGTTGTGTTTGCTGGGATCGGATGAATATTGATCTTAGGAAAATGTTATTATAGTCTTTATTGCATATTTTATTTGTGATCTTGCATGCTTTTCGTTGCTAGTGGTTGCTCTGGCCAAGTAGTTGCTAGTGACTCCAAGAGGGAGTATTTATGCTAGATAGTGGGTTCATGCCTCTTCATTGCCTTGCTCGAGTGACAGAAATGTGGAGGGGGAGGATGTGCTGTTTCCATTAGGGAGAAAACATCGGTGAGAGTGCCCGCGTGTATAATCATTGCTTACATTACACACATTGCTTAATGCGATTATCTGTTGCTTGCAACTTAATACCTAAGGGGGTTCGGATGATAACCTTAGGGTGGATTATTAGTCATAGATGAAGATGGATTTTGGTCTATGTATTTTGTTGTAATGCCCGCACTAAATATCATAGTAGTCATCATGTTATAATGTGCACTACGGTGCAACCTTTATTTGTCAATTTCCCAGCGGTAATTTGTTCACCCAGCATGTTATTTTTATGGAGAGACACCACTAGTGAACCTATGAACCTCGGTCCATT